>CM026577.1:15858261-17168856 GCA_000180635.4 Pristionchus pacificus
CCGGAACGTCTGGCTAATTGAGTGAGCGTGAGATCGTAGCAGATGAGCTATCAGTGAAGCACAGATTTGCGGGTCGTTTTTTTCTCTCACTAGAGTGAGTGTGCATCAATCTATTGGCGTGTTTGTTATTGTTGAAGCTAAGATCCATGGAGATAATTGAACTTTTGAAAATATCTGAAGGATGAATCAAACGTGCGGCGCTGAATTGCCTTGTTTCCCCTCGAGAATAGCGAAAGAACATCCCATCGGTTTAGGTGCACTACGATCACAATACTATTCTAGCATATCCTTCTACGGTGACAAGTTGAAAAGGGAGAAATGTAATTTAAACTGACGGTAATTGCTAGACATATTGTCGCTTCACGGGCACGTCATCTGCTGGGCCCTCCTCCCAAATCTAATTCTCCTCTTCTAGCGCCCATTACACCCATAACACCCGTCAAACATTGCCCTAATTTTATACAGCAACTTCTGATTATCACGTTACCTATCTCTCATGCATTCTAACAATACAAACGACCCACTAGGCGGTGAAGCTGTGGAGTTCTGTAAGAGAAAGTAGTTAACTATTTGCGGAGCCCCCTAAAAGAACCTTTTTTTTCAAAAATAAATCCGTAGCCCCCTGCCATCTAGCGTGTATTAGCTCACCAGTCTCTACAGTATACTCCGATTGCAGGCCGCGTGCACGGCGCAGGAGCGCACGACGCGTATGCTGTCGACGGCGGTGACGTGGCGCGCCCTGCGCCCGCACGACCCCGTCGTGCGCCAGTCCGACTCGGGCGCATTCTACGTCAGGTACGGTAGTCGCACCACGGGAGGAGTTAGTTGGTGATTGGGAGGTTCAATATGCGTTGTTAAAGCAAAGTTGTCAAAATATTGGTGCGACTCATGTGGTATTTTAGGGTTTCATAGCACTACTATAAATACGAGAAGCGGGAACATTGCTAATATATGTTGAACAAAGTGTACGACAAAATAAGGGATAGGAATATGTTGGTGACTAATTGTAAGTATGTTGAGGTTTCGCCATCATGGTAACAACAGAATGAGCTCTCGTTTGACAATACGTTGTTGGCATTTAAGAGATATTTAACAATAAATTATCGATTCTTCCCCATCGATGTTACTGACTATAGTATGAGTGCCGAGGACGCCTTAAAGCGAGAAGGAACTGGGTGTTAGTTGTTCGTTGTTATTTTAGGTTAATTGGTGATGTGAATCGTGGGGGAAAACACGTAAATGGTTGAGTTTACGCTTTTGGCAATCATTTCGGTGTTTGCTTGCACGATCAAGACTGCGAAATATGGGATAGTTGATAATGATTAATTGCTCGGCGAAAAAAAAAATTGCGATAAGTCCGAGATAGTGAAAATGGATGTTTCGGTTTCACCATCGGCGTATGAACGGGCTGTGGTAGTTATAGACAGCGCGATTGCCGTTGCTGCAGGAAGTTAACAACATTAATTCTGTTGCTGTAAAACATATCTTATGATGAGATAACTAGACTGTTTTCGGTTTTGGAATGTCTGCTTGAACATCATAAATGTAGAAAGGGCAATGATTCGATTGTCGCGAATAGATATATATATAAAGCATTTTGGTTACTATATTGCGATTTCAATAATCAACCATGAATGGTAAAAAGGTAGTGTGATAATATATCTTTAGTGTGCTTCTTACAACTGCCTCTTGTTAGCCGGTAAACCCAAAGATAGCTGGGCGCAAGTTAAATAATGACTGTTCAAATGCACAATCGATTTTAGAGTTGTTTGTCAGAATAGGAGTCGTCACTTTGCCGTTTTGCAATGTCAGTATGAAGATTACAACTGGAAATGCAGCGATAGAACGAAGTGTTGTGTTAGAAATATAATACTATTTAATTTGCATGTGCATGATTGTATTATTAGAAATGTTGTGACGCACTAGAATCCAGAACAATTAATGAAGCAAGAACGGGCATGGTGAAGAACGGACATTAATAGAAATGGTGCATTACTATTTACTATTAATTTTTATTAATTATGGTCTTCAGGCCATGATCGTCTAATTATCAGAATCTATCATCTAGAACAATAGGCGTAGCGAGAAACTAACAGGGCGATTAAGAAATAACATTTTAAAATTAATTTTATTTAATTATCTTCTCCAGATCGACATTCCCCGTGACGGCGAAGGAGCTGTGGGAGGCGGTGTGGGTGCGGAATCTGGAGTGGAACGACCAGGTGCTCGATGCGAAGGTGAGATATCTAGGTGGTTCTAGGTTTCATGGAGGGAATGATAGCCAGAATAATCAGAGCGTTCGTTAATGCCGTGCATGTAGTGAGGGAAATGTTCTGTATAAAATCTGAAGTGGAATGACCAGGTGCTGGATGCAAAGGTACGGTAGCAAAGGGATACGGTATCACGAAGATGTGCCGGTGGTTCTATGTTTCACAGAGGCGATACCAGTTAGTGTAATTTAAGTGTTCGATATTCCTGAGCAACGATATGAAAATATAATAGTACCAGAGTGGCCAAGTGTTGGATGCCAAGATACCATAGGTGATCACCGATTTCCTTGAGGAACTTTGAGGTGGCGGCGACCCGTTTAAATAGGGAAATATTTTTAACATATGAGCGGCAAGCCGTTGATTTTGAGAAAAAATGGACGAAAAATGGCCCAAAATGTGAGGTGACCCGTACTTCTCAAATCGTTTTTGTACCCGGAGACCCGTTCACAATGTACACAAAATTTTACAAGGAGTTCCCACGTATGCAAGATACTGCTTTAGAAGGCACATAACAGTTTGTTTTCCGTCGTTGAATTGATGTTTCGTGGAAGTCTTAACAAAACAATAAGATGTTGATAAATGATGATCGGTAGGAGTGATTTGCAAATTAAAAAAATTACGATTATCATTATTTGAGTTGCAATGTAGTCTCAAGAGTATGTGGATTCGAAACGTTAGATGATTGGTTTTATTGATATCGAAATTTTCTAAATATAATTATCGCATCAAATTCGAAAAGTGAACGAGCCCAAGAGCCTCTCGCACTTTGGGTATTTTCAAATATCTCATCAGCTAGGGGGCGTTGCGTTTCAGGTTTACCTCAAGTGCCCCAGTCTATCCTGGATAGATAAGTAATAGTTTTTCTATAGCTTGGAGCGCATGTGTTGGATTACGGTAGTCGAAGTACTGTTTTCTTTGTTTCGAGGGTTTGCGATTCAAGTCTAGGAGATCTTATGTTTCAAGAATCTAGCAATAGTTTGGTGCGCTCGACTGCAATGTGATTTCCTCACAGTTGCTAAAATAATTTCATCATTAATTGATTCTTCTTTTGTGTGCGTGATGACGGTAGTCGACCTATTGCAGGAAGTGCTGAAAGTGAACGAGCGCACGTGCCTCTTCCACAGTGTTGTTTTGACTATCTAGACTAGGAGGATTTGTGTTTCGAAGAGTGCTCAATCGTTAGATACGCGGTATGGGGGCGTTGAATTGAAATTCCTCGTTTAGAAATCATTTATCGATAGCAGTAGAGCGTGCGTGGCAGATTACGGTAGTCGACCTATTACAGGAAGTGTTGAAAGTGGACGAGCGCACGTGTCTCTTCTACTCCGTGTCGGCACCCGCCATGAGAGGGTACATCGCTTCGCGGGACTTCCTCGACGTGCGAAGGGTCGACGCCGAACCGGAACTCGGAGGTACGGTAGATTGTCTGGGTATTGGTGTATTGTAAGTATGTGAATGGAGTCGACACTGAACCGGAACAGGGAGGTACGGTAGAGGAATGCACGGTATTATCGATTGCTCTAAATCCCGGAACTGGGGATACAGTTATTTTTTGTGTTTCGAATTTGACTAGCGAGAGTTGTGTTTCAAAAGGTGCTCAACAGCTTGGAGCGCACATCTAATTAATAATTCCCACGTGCCGAACTCTTATATTTAGGTAAAAATCATTCATTAATTGAAAGAAGATGAAGGATTACGGTAGAATGGATGAGTACCGCAGGAGGGGATTTCCGTATGTTACAGTATTAATAAAGGAGAAATTCTTTCTAAGTTTTGGTAGGTGCTAATGAGGTAAGAGTACGGTAGCATGGACTACTGAAGGCTAATTAGCGCAGGCATTAGTTTGTTGAGGTAGCTCCTCGATGGATTACGGTAACCTCTCGATTGCAGAGTATAGCGGATACTTCATGTCGGTGGACAGCCACCTGCTGCCGCCGAACACGAACAAGAAGATAGTGCGGTGAGTGTGGGAAACGTTGACTTTGGAGTAGTGTGCGGAGTGGGAAACGGTGCCTGAGTGTGTGGTGTGGGTAGTGTGAAACGTCGCCTAAGAGTTTTGTGCAATGAGCTGGATGTTCGAAAGAATTAGGATGTGTGACCCATTGCATTGGTGTTTCGTGGTAGGTATTGCAGAGAGCCCTGTCTGAAAATTTCAATTACTTCGCCTTAGAAGATGTAAAAAAACGAAAAACGTTATCTGCATTGTACCGACGGGACTGTACTGTACACGAGTGTGCTGTTCCGTGTCTCTGTGAGAGCGTCTGCACTGATCTGTTGTACTGTAATGCACACACCTCGTCAGCCACAGTATCCCCTTTATCATAGTCGGATGCAAGAGAGGGAAGGAAGCGAGGGAGGGAGGGATGGTCAGGGGGGATTGGCTATGGATGACGTAATCGTCTCGTCTTCTCATTTCTTCAAGTCCACATTTTCGTAGTTCTGATCGCCCCCTCCCGCGTCGGCCGCTCCATCCTCGGCCGTCTTCTCTTTAGGAGCTGCAAAGGAGAAGAGTAGGCCCCCACCTGATACAGTACTCCCATCGGATACCGTACCCCTAACTACGGTACCCTACTTTTCTCTTTAAGAGCTGCTAAGGGGAATACGTCGAATACAGGATACTGTATCTCACATTATGGCTACTTTACACCGAGGCTACAGAATCCCATCTATAGTATCCTTCCATTTACCGTACCCGTCCTCTCCCCTCACTCACGATCAGCAGCAGCGGGAGGTGGCGCTGCGGGTGCGGCCCCAGGGGGCGGCGCTCCAGGAGCCGGTTTGATGACCGATCCGGGGTTTCCTCCGCCGGAAAGTGGATTATGGTCTCACGATTTGAGGTATCGTAAAATAATAAACCGTTCCGCGTATTCCGATTCCTATCGTTCATTTCGACTTTTGATTGGAGAGTCTCAGGCCCTATCTCTTGTTCCTAATCATTTCCTAGCGGCACTAGTAGCACTTATTGAAAAAATGAGAATTTTAGCATTAATCAATAACGTGCTAGCAAATAAAATGTTCCGTATTATGCGCTAAATACCGTAGCGTCTCCGCTGAACATTTGAATGTTACGATATACAATGTATACTGTGTGCATTGTTTTGGGTTAGGAAGAACATTCACATAAGAAAGGACTCAAAAGTTATTTTACTCGCCATGCATAAATACCCAGAATCCAGATGTTTTTGTTTTTGTTTTTTGTTCCTCCTTTCCCATTTTTGACGGGGGCGTTACCTCCTCCGCTCTTCGGCGGTGCTCCCGGAGGCGGCTTCATCGCTGACTTCTCCTTATCTTCCGATTTCTTCTTGCCAAAGCACATTATGACTGGGCTGCAAGTACGGTAGATTACGGTAGAATTGATTTCGACGGCGAGATCAATGATCTTGAGAGTGTGGGTACTGTAAGGTACGGTGACACCGTAGAACTTGTGTAGGAGACTTGGTCTTGAAGGTTCATTAAAGTTTAGGTGGATTTATCACGGAGAAGGGATTACTGTAGGATGCTACGTTACATGTGGGGGCGGGGCTACAGTATACCTGATCAGCAGGAGATATGATATCACGGGGTGTGCGTTCTTCTCGCGTCTTTTCGACGACGTTCGCTCGTCGATCGATCGTCTACCGCCCGCAACGAGAGGAGTGTGTAGGAATGAGGGGAGGAGGGTATGGGAGGGGAGGGGGATGGAAGAGACAGAGACCCTTTGTGTGGTATGTAAAGAGGGTAATTGGTATGCAAAAGGAGTGAATAAGGGTGATTGAATTGGAAAAGAGAATGGACGATTGTAAACATGTTTGTTGTGTATTTTTATTGTAGAAATGCAAATTGTTTAGATGGATAGTAGAATTTCGAAGAATTTGTATGAATTTCAAATGCATTTATTTGAATTTGTGTCTCACGCTGGGCATAGAAGAGAGGGCTGCGTGAACTTAGCAATCACACTGACGTGGACGCTGAGAAAAAACTATTTTGGGATTGTTGATTTGCTGTTCCATGTAGTGACTAACATTGATGGGCGCGGCTTGCTTGCAATTTTAGTGCAGCAGATCGTACAAAAATACATACAATAACACGTAGTTTACCACTATGTGATAGCGAAGCTAACATTGCGAGAGGAAAAACTAACATTAATTAATTAAGGATTAATTGTTAATTGATTAATCAATTCTTTCCAGCGGTACGAACGGTCCGTCGGTGATGCGAGTGTACGCGGCGGGCGACGACGGCGCATCGTCTACACTGGAGTGGATCATGCAGACGGACCTCAAGGTGAGTAGATACGACGATTGGGAAACGGCGGCTTGACGGTGGTGTGGTTCACACCGTGGGGGGGGGGGGGCTGTAGTTAGCGAAGGGTTAGTGGATTGCGACAAATAGTGAACGTCGCCAGTCGTGTGGTGTGGCGCACACCAGGGGTCTGTAGTCAGTCAGTGCATACGTGTGGGCTGATGAAATGCGATGGTTAGGAACCATCCATTGTAGTGATAAATTAATGGCTTGCGAAGAATTGTAAACGTCGCCCGTCGTGTGGTGTGGTGCACGCACAAACCTACCGTATTGCAGGGCGGCCTTCCGAAGCGCGTCGTGCAGGCGAACATGCTCACCTTCTTCGTGAACAACATGACCCGACTGCGCGCGTACCTGGCCCGGCCCCACTGAGGGTACGGTAGTAGCCCATATGGTTACGGTAGCTCTTGGGGTACTGTAACTGAGCTTACTTTTGATTGCCTAGAGTTACGGTAGCCCCGTAGGGAACTGTAGCTCATTTAATTTGCGATTGTCTATGGTTACGGTAGCCCGTAGGGTACTGTAGCTCGATCACAATAGTCGACGTTCCTTCCTGATTACGGTATCCAAAGTATTTATTGATTCGATATGGTTCACAATAGAAATACACCCGTGATGCATATCAGTGTGAAAGTATGATATGTGAATTTATTATGTGAATTTTGAATATAATTTCGTAACTGTAAATAGGCTTTTCTTGTGTATGTTGTATCCTACTGCTCATCGTTTGAAACAGTAGCAAATGTCGTCGATTGATCGATAATCAATCGATGGCATTAGACGATCATCATTATTGTAGTTGCTGGGTACGACTTCGCTCCAGATCCCATCGTATTTCCGTCTCCTGTATCGATCGATTCTATTTTATTTTGTATATCGCTCCCCATTGCTCATTGTCAGAAAACTAAACCTTGTACAGAGATTGTCCTTATTTTGCAGTATTTTGTTGTATCGACCCGGTTTCGATTGTACACCTTTTTTGGCCATTCTTCTTGCTAACAGCACAGTACACAAATCATAGAGTGATTTCGGTACCACAGGCCCCGCCCACTCACACTAAATACAGGAACTTTTGCTATTGCTGCAATATCACAGAACTAACCAACCAATCCGCAATCTCCATTCCCATTCGTGTCTTTCCCCCCGTTGTGCTCACTATAAGAAGTCTAGTTACTATGACATTCCATGCTGTATTTTTGTGGACAAAATCAATAAAGTGATTAAAAATTTATAAATTGAAAGGTTTGCCAAGTGATGATTTGGGCCTTGCCCGAGTTTCCATCGATGTGACTGCGGGAAACTTTATGTAAACATACATTTTGTACAAATGATGTAAAGTAATTAAAATGTCAATAATCAGAACGCAAATCATAGAGCGGCACAATATCCCATCGAAACATAGTATTACAATCTTGAAATATGATGTTATCAGTGAGATACAGTACAGAATACGGTTGGTGAAATCGAGTCGTGTCAGTCAGTCATCCGACTTTTTGCTCCGACCAAGCCATAATAGTCGGTATATCCGATATTAGGGAAGACTCGGGACGGTTGGCTCGCTTTCTAGAGAGAAGGGTCGGATTGCGAGTCGGATCGCGGATGACTCGAAATCCGACTTGAACCGACCAATCCGTTTCCAATCCGACCCTTCTGTCTATCGGGGAAGGGAAGAGACTCGATCGATTTGCATGTGGGAAGGGCATTGTTCTCTTCTCACTCTGGCTAGGTAGATCAATGATCTCTCTTTCCTTTCCCGAGAGAGGGAAGGGTCGGATTGGAAACGGATTAGTCGGATCAAGACGGATTGCGAGTCATCCGCAATCCGACTCTTCTCTCTCGAAAGCGAGCCAACCGTCCGGATCCCGAATCCGACCGAACCAAATCTCTAAAAATAGTGTCGGATATCCGAAGTTCGGATTGGCTCGGTTTTAACAACCCTAGTACAGATTTCACTAGTTTCATTTTTATAAGGTTGACGGGGAGGCAGAGCTTTTTTGAATACGGTAATTTGGTGATAAGATGAGTTTGTGATAAGTGATGGTATGTCGTATCGATATTCGAAGGCTTATATCTGAATTGTCGATTCCCTTTGAACCATTCTGACTCTGATGATCCCTTTTCTTTGAACGACATTCTTTAGCCATGTGACCCGGTTTTCCACAATTGTGACATTCTATCTCACAAATATGCTTAGGCTTGCCCTTTTCCTTCTCTTTCTCTCTTCTTCTCGTCTGTTCGATATACTCAGCTCTCATAGCATTATTTCGAAGATCAGCGAAAGTAGATTCATCCGAGTAAGAGATTTCGATAATCTTATCGTATTCGGGGCGACCTCTCATTATATTCACGAATCTCGCCTTCATGAACTCATCCTTGACACTACCAGTCATGTACGGCATTCCAATTCCAACAAGAGTTTCTATCTCTCGACAGATGTACATTACATCCCCTCTGCCCGTCATTTTCTCCAATTTCTGCTGAGCTTTCTGCTTAATCAGTTCCGAGTTCTTATCGAGTGCTCTCTTCATTTCTCGTACCACTCCTTCTATGTCATTTCCTCTTCTCACTTCCTCGGGAAGACTACGTCACACCTTATTGGGGAATGAATCACTTTCTCCCAATGCCGATCCAATCATGATATCCGAGTGACCTCTGTATTTGATATTGAACCGTTCCATGAATTCATCGAATTTTTCAGTCTTATGATCGAACGGTTTCAATTGTATAAAGGTGCCACCGATTGCTTGGAGAAGTGTGACATTATCATTTGTTCTCTGAGGATATTGTTCCCTGTGCCCTCTCCTCTTATCATTCTTATTTCTGTTATATTCCTCTCCTCTGACAGATGACGAGCATCTCAACTCACTTATTGTTCGAGGATACGGCCACTCCATCGCTTCCGATACTTGAATCGATGAGTGTGGAAGAGGAATGATCGACCGGCTCGGCAGAGCTGTCGCTCGCGATGAGAGAGCGTGGGGCAGAACCTGTGAGAGATTACCGTTCCTTC
This sequence comes from Pristionchus pacificus, assembly GCA_000180635.4. Classification (NCBI taxonomy): domain Eukaryota; kingdom Metazoa; phylum Nematoda; class Chromadorea; order Rhabditida; family Neodiplogasteridae; genus Pristionchus; species Pristionchus pacificus. Next base: position 15,867,823 of record CM026577.1, read on the forward strand.
TATTCTCATCTGTCTCATTCCTTAGTAGTTCTTGTTCGTATCTCTGTTTCTCACCATTAATCTGTGCCATAAGGCTCTTCTGAGCATCCTCGAACCGCTTCCGCTGCATTTCCAATTCATCTCTTTCTGCATCAAACCCATTTGTGCCATCATACTCTCCGAGAGTAGTTTGTACTTAGCCGATTCCTCCTGAATATGAGTGATCTGTTTGTGTGCCTCTTTCACATTAGATTTCACTCCCAATCTATTCATTATATCAGTCAACTCCTTAAGCCATTGTTCCTTAGTGCTCTTCTCAATTGACCGTTGCTTGAGAAGATCTTCTCTCTCTCTCTCTCGACAAATCGAGTACAATTTGCTCATTATTGCGTGACATTATCTCTCGTTCACTCGCCATTCTCTGTGAAAGTACATCTCTCTTCGTCACATATCTCTTTGATGTCAATAATCACTGTCTCTTTCAGGTCCTCCTCAACACTCTGGATCGAAAGACAATTGGCAAATCGAGCACCCAACCGCAACATTCTCCTTTTAATCCATTCCTCCCAATATACCTCGCCACTCGTTGTATCCATGTCTTCTTCCAGATTCAATCCTTTAGTCTGCTCAGTGAGCGTTGCCATTGGGTGAGAGGCGGATACGGTAGGAGGTAGATCGATTGATTGAGATATATTATCCTCCTTGAGAGGCTCACGTGTAGATTGATTCATCAGGAATTGATTGGTTGATGGAGAGAAAGACATCATTAATCTCTGGAATTCCTTCTCAGTTTCCTCTCTTTTCTGTACTTCCATCTGCCTTATCTCCTCTTCATTTACTTTTTTCACGGACCCAGTCCCATTGAAAGTGGTTACAACCCTGTTCTTTCTACGAGTAACATTTGGGTGTTGGAATGAAGCAGGAGTATCTCCCATCTGACTAAAACATCCGGGCATACTGCTAGGCTGTCCATTCGACTTGGCACTAGCACCCGATGTTCCTCTATCCTGCAACTGCATGTGATCTATTGCACCATTACAGAGTTCAGTCGCCCATCGATCTACCTCGTCAGGGTTACGATCTTGATGGTTTTCTCCCTCCCGATCCCAATGGTCTGCTTTCAGAGAGTTACGACTGTCTGAGGACACGCCACCATAGACGTCCTCTCCTCGTACAAAGGGAAATCCCTGACAGTCTCCTGTCTGTACTGAGGGGAAACTACTGCCTTTCCAGTCTACCTTTCGCCCTGCCGCTGCCATATTCGACAGACTGATGGCTACTGTAGCTGGTGCAGTACGGTAACTCACGTTTCCCCGTGTCTCTTGCGAGGTGGGTACTGTGGTCACATAGCTAGTCTCTTCTACCTTTCCCCTTGTTCCAGCCACTAACGACATTGGAGTGGGTACTGTAGATGACAAAGCTTGCTCATTCACCTTTCGCCTTGTCCCATTCTCCGGGGTGGCTACTGTGATGGCTACTGTGATGAGATCATCCACGGCTCATCTGAGACATCGCGTCTTCCAGCCGATTCTCGTATAGATCCATGATCTACTGCTATCGCTACCTGCTATCAGAGGTGGAATTACTCTCTCGAAACCGGTTGTTCGGCCCCCAAGTAAGACACAGATGTTGCCAGTGTCCCCTAATTCTGTTCAAGAAGAGTACTAGATGCCCAATTGCTCCCTTTCCACATATGCAAGATAGACGAAAGACCAAAGATCAAGAACCAAAGTACCTTTATTATTATCAACTGCAACAAATGAAGAGATGGACGAAAAGACGCCCACTCGCTAGACGGAAGAAGCACGTGTGTGCGTGGGGAAACAAAGTCGAGGGAGAAAGATACTATGCAAAAGCATTTCTAGACATGTAAAATCCTATGGGAGACAGATGATGAACGAGACTAAACACAATATATGTAAATGCATTCAAAGATAAAACATCCAAATACAAAAGATGAAACTACCGTAATCCTACTAAAATACAATCAATAGTCGATACCTAATAATCATAATATACTGTAATACTACTGTAATACTACATAATATACTGTAATACTACTATGTTCTGTACAGGTTATCAATCAGATATGCATCAGGATACGGACCGATATAATCATAGTCTGAACACCCAGAGGCAATGCTCAGAGAGTATACAACCGTTTCCCTAGAGTCCTTGCGTCAGAGAATACATCGAATTGTTTTTGCAAATGTTCGCAACACATCCCGAACATTTTTTTTCAACAACTATTTTCTTCCATCACAACGATACATTCTTTTGACACACACATGATGGCTATGTTTTGTTCAATTTTCAGAGGGCAATACTTGGGTACCTGGAACCCAATGGAGAATACGTCGTTAAATTCAAATGTACAGGTTCAATTTTTTTCAAATTTTATTTTTCAATATTCATTACTGCATTAACACTTTTCAATTATACTCATAGACAGTGAGAAAGTATCCAATCAAATAATTGCACTTTTAGGACCATCTCTCTCAATTTTCCAACGACTGCCTGCTCGATATATTCTACAGGCTGAATCAGTGAGTAGATGCCCATTTTACAAAGTAACAATACGTATTGATCCATTGACACTCAAAAGTCAACGAAATGTATTATCTGTTCCATTATGTTCGTCAGATCACAGAAATTGTAGGTATGATCTTGATGAATTGGCTACGCTCAACAGACGGTTGCTGAAATTGACTGATGCAGCACGCACGAAAGCTAGAAAGATAAAGGCGTTTAGGCTCGAATTGACACAGGTATCTATTCATTTTTCAGATTCCAAACACAGAAAATTATTTTTTTAAAAATTGTAATCGTTCAATCTCTGCAATTGTTCGAAAATTGCTATTTTCGTCGCCCCACCCCCCCCCCCCCCCCCCCCCATTCACAGTTACTCTAAATTGCATGTCTACTGTGAACAAGTACCTCTAGCGTTACTTCAACAGATTATACGTTATTATAAAATAATCGTAATGAATTATCGTACATCGCTCCCATTACCGAAGAATGGGAGCGATGTACATTTTACAATTTCTATAATATTTCACCGGCCAATTTTTGTATTCGTCCAGTTATGGGGGTGGATAAAAAATATGAAAAAACAAGAATATTAAGCGTGAATTCGCTTAAAGGGAAAAAAAGGCCAAAAAGGTAGAAAAGGCCGTTTGTTCGGTAATGGGAGTGATGTACATGCAACAATTTCTCAATGGCAGGTTCGCAATGGAGACTTACGCCTAGTAATGAAAGATGTCAAATACAAAGCGTTTTTCTTGGACACAAAAATGCCGAGAATACCAGCGGATCATTTGACTCTTTCATCGATCAGTCCGCTTCTCGAGCTTGCAAAAAAAATGAAGAAATTAAGAAGACGATCTCGATCTGAAAGCGATTCGATGGCAAAGACGGTTGGCTATTTCTGCCAATAATCACATTAAATATTCGCCTATTTTTTGTTTTTTTTTTCAGATCAAATCACCAGTGCTCACTAACCAAGCTTTTCATGTTTTTCGGAGATTCAAGTTTGAATATATAAAATTTCACTTGGTAAGTCCAAGCACTGCCTATAAATTGTTTTCCGTTATAACATTAATTTAATACAGTTCGTAGTAGACGATCATTTCCTGGATTGGCTTGAAAGCATACTGCTGTACGCTCAGTTCGATTTTCTCTTCTTCGAAGATCTTCTATGGAGTGATGACGATAGAGAAGCAACAGGCAAAAGGTGAGAATAGCAGGGCTTTCAGGTAAGAATCGAGCCGAAATGACCATTACCGGAAAATGAATGATTTGTACAGAACAAAAATTAATGTGCATTGCCCGTGACAATTTCACTCCGATTATTCGGACCGGGTTGTGTCTCAATTTTTTCAAACCTTGAGCATAGGTTCCTAGTAGGGCCCTATTTAAGTTCTGTCATAGGTGATCCTCCCTCTGTTATTTTTTTTTGTATTTTTCAGATTGCTTTCTATTCTCATCTCGGCAAAAATATCTTACTTCGTCCTCCATATTGTCGGCACAGAAAAGTTCGTTAGCGAGGCTTCATTGAGGAAATACGTGCAAAATGTTCCCCTTGGAGGGTTGTCGATTGTAAGCGCAGATGATTACGTAAGTCATTTATTTTGTTGAAGTTGAAAGCTGAAATGTAGCCATGAAATCTTCGTGTTACGAGTATTTAGCATGACTCAGTGGCTCTTTATAGAAACTAAATTGTGTGTTCCATGCCAGCAATGAATTCAGTGATGTTTTGTCACACTTCCGAACGTTGGTGATGAGGCGACTTGTTGTGAATACTAATGGTTTGATTCAAGCAATGATGGTCTGTTTAACCATATCCATTTTTTCTCTTTTCTTCTAGTTTTTCTCATTGAAAGCTTGGACAGTCAATGCAGATGTTATGTGGACTGCGACTCACTCAAAATTCAAAGCAATTACACAACGGATAGCATAATAATGAGATTAAAATTTATTGATAATCTTCTAGAACCGCCTACGGCATAAGCGGATAGGACACTGGAAATTTCGCACTACTGACAATATCGGAAAAAATGAAATCATGGCTTCTCTTGGATCAGATATGCAGGTATTGTTCAGAACTGCATAATTTGTAATATAGACCTGACGAAATGCATATTGTTTCTGAAATGCCGTTATTTCCGAAAAAGCAGAAATGCCGTTGAAAGAACACATTTTCATTTTTCAGTATATTCCCGGTGAGAACAATCATCAAATTGTTCTTCGAAACTCCTCGTACAATGTCTTTTTCTGGTCAAAAAAAAAGTAAAATTCAAACACTGTGGAATATTCAAGCTGAATTCTTATGTATTTTTAAATGACCACGACATCGAATTTACCCAACGTATTCCTATCTAAACAAGCAAGGACTCTGTTTCATTCCCGTGTTAAAAATAAAGAAACTTTATAATTCTCAGTTTGCATCGATAGAACGAATTAGGAACAACTTTCGTTCCAAAGCGCATTAGCAGTTTATAAAATATAAATATAATATATTTATCGATTCGATATGGGTCACAATAGAAGTACCCGTGATGCAGATCAGTATGAAAGTATGAAAGAAGATTATGTGAATTTGAATATGCTAATTATTTTTCGTGGCTGTACATAGGCTTCATGGTTGTGATACAGTTGCCCTGTGGTAAATGTCGTCAATTAATCGATATTCAATCGATAATCAGGAGTAGATGGGTCGACTACTGTAGTTGCTCGGTCCCGGAACGACTTATCCCCAGATTCCATCGTATGCAGTACTGTTGCGTCGCCTGAATCGATTGATTGTATTTTATTTCCATTCCCCACTTATCGGAAGTATAGTTACTAGGGTTGACAATTCAATGATTCAAGGGGAGAGGAAGGATGGGAGATGCAAATCGATCAATTATTCCAAAACAACTATCGATCGATGGAACGTGCTATCTGCTGAATTCGTTCATAGCTCTCCTTCAAATTTCCGATCTCATATTCTGTCTCTTCCTTCTATCTCATTTACCTCTGATTCTCTCTTGCGGCTCTAATACCAACCTGCTGCTCCCCCGACGCCCCACGCCTCCAAACCGAATCGTCAACATGACGACGGACCTCCACCCAAAACCTAACGAAGATCAACGAAAATCTAATCTCCTTCATACCTTGGTGGATAAAATAATTGAATTGAATTGAATTGAATTAAAGAAGGATGGAAGAGCGCGGTCATCCTTGAAGAAGGATGAGAGGGAGGGCCATCCTTGAAGAAGGATGAAAGTCCTTGCGGAAGGATTGAGAGGGAGTAAGGACTTTATGACTTACCCCTCTCCCCCCTGACTTACCCACTCTAAGACTTAGGGAATCTTAAAGTAGGACTTGGTGAGTCTGCATGGAGTATCTTTGACGTGATATTTTCCCGTGCTTGGTTCATTTTCCTCCCGCTTGACGGTACTGTAGATGACAAAGCTTGCTCATTCACCTTTCGCCTTGTCCCATTCTCCGGGGTGGCTACTGTGATGGCTACTGTGATGAGATCATCCACGGCTCATCTGAGATTTCTTGGATCGAGAGTCACCGAGAGTGAGGAAGGTATGGGCGATAAACTAGAAGCGGTTTGGTTAGGTGGGAAGCCCTAGTATAATGATGGGAGAATGAAAACGGGAGAAAAATGCAAATTTGGCCAGAGTCACGACATTCAAGCAAAGTTTTCAGTACTTCCGCACGAGAAATTCGGGGAACCTGAGCTACCTGGGGAGTGAGAAAGACTTGGCCGATAAAATAGGAGTGGTTTGGTTAGGTGGGAAGACCTAATATAGCGGATGAAATCGAGATATTTAAAAAAGGCAAAAAGTGGAAGGTGTCCATATTTACTGATAAAATGAAATAAGAGTCGATTAAGTGATTTTTATAGATATGTGCGAGTCGTATAAGTTATTTGAGAGCGAAAGAATAGTAGGTAAACTCATAAGAAGTCAATATATCGATAATTTGAAGACAACTAAAAAATAAAATCAATATTCGATTAGCTCGAATAAAATTGCTAGCATACTGTATCGCGTTTCGCATAGGGAACATACGCTGCCCTCCCTAACCAAACGATGAGGAGAGCGATAGGACCATAGAAGAAGATTACTGTAATATTTGAAGATTACTGTGTTGGGGACTACTGATACGTTATCGAATCATAAATAATTCTGTGTTTACATTCGAAATACATTCGGGGTTGCTTTACAAATTGATAAAGTATACTCCGGACCATGATCTATCTATCGTAGAACTAAAACTTTTGTTCTGTTTCCCATATTACACCTTTTAAAAAGTGATTCGAATAATATTTTAAAAAGTGGCAATGCACCAATAAGCTAATGTCTGATTTGCTAAGTAGCCTCAGATAATGGATAAATCCTTTCTCCACCCTCAACCACAACAAAATGGTAATTTCCGTAACGTACCATCCTGCTGATCCATTCCTTTCGCTGTCCACTAAACTTAATAATATTGCGAGCTATAGGGGGAAGATGATCTGAAATTTGGAAGGGCCATAGGATGTTGCGCCACAATCAACAAGGGGCTTGTATGGAGAGAAGTGATACAGTATGGAGGGGATAGGACGAGCATAGGAGAGAGGTATCTATCTCAACCCCTGTATCTTCAAGGATGACTCTCATTAACTCACGATCTCTCGAAGTCCACACTACCGCAATTGCATGATCTCTCTCACCCTACAGGGTTCAGATTAGAGGTCACTGGATATCTTCGGCCCTGGACCTACTCGGTGAATTTTTTTTCACAGTAGTACGAAGAAATGATTAGAATGTTTAAAATGGAGAGACGACAGTCAGTATTTCGAGCTCTAGAAATTATGAATAAAAGGCTCCGATCAAGTGTCTATCAGCGTAAAACGAAATAAAAACATATTTATCGATTCGATATGGTTCACAATAGAAGTACCCGTGATGCAGATCAGTATGAAAGTATGAAATATTATGTGAATTTGAATATGCAAATTATTTTTTTCGTGATTGTACATAGGCTTTTCTTGTGTGTTGTATGTTGTTTCCCATTGATAGTCATTGGGATACAGAAGCCCTGTGTTAAATGTCGTCAATCAATCGATATGCAATCGATAATCAGGAATAGATGGGTCGACTGCTGTAGTTGCTCGGTCCCGGAACGACTTCTCCCCAGATTCCATCGTATGCAGTGCGGTTGCGCTGCCTGTAACGATCGATTGTATTTTTTTTTGAAAAATTTGCCATGATATGTTGTGTGTTTGTGGAGAAAATCGATAAATTTATTTAAAAAAAAGATAAGTTGAAAAAGCGGAGCTTACTTTCTACGACAAAAGTATGCGGCAACACATGCCAAGATGGCCCAAACAATGAGAAGGACGATGGGAAGGTAGAAGAAGACTACTGTAATGAAGGGTTACTGTAATCTACTTTCATTATTTTCACTTCAATTACAATGGAATGTGGTATGTTTCATAATTTCATTTTATACCCAGACTTGTTCGAATTAGTTGATTTTGAGTCCGATTCGAATTACTCTACATCATCCATTCGATAATAACATCAAATTATAATCTATTATCGTATTTCACATGCAATTTGAATTTTACTTCAGCCACTTAGATAATAATGCGCATATGTTATGATGTCACATCACATCACATCACATCATTTTATCCAGGTCGAAGTGTTACAATTAGGGTCTTACAAGAATACAATGAAAGTGGATGCAAATTCTTCGTATTCTCGATCGTAATCTTCTTCTCTCCACGTTAGACGGGGTCTGGATGCTGCGTTTTCTCCTTCCAAAGTTCTCTATTCAGAGCGTGCCGCTCAGTCAATCTTCTCGTTGCAAGGTCTTTCTTTACTACCTTCAACCAACTCATTTTGGGCCTGTCGTCCCAAAGGCTGATACTGGAGGATCTCCTTGCATGGATGATTTCTTTCTCTCCTTTTTATGTGGCCAAACCACCTCAGCCTCTTCTCTCTGATCTTCTCAACAATCGGGGCAATGCCGATCTTTCCACGAATTTTATCATTCCTCACTTTGTCTCTCAAACGGATTCCTACTATCCATCGGACCATCTTCATCTCAGTAACATTCAATCTCTCCTCCATACTTTCGGTCAGAGCCCAATGTTCACTTCCATACATCATGGCTGGGCGGATTATCGTCCTTTCCTTTCAGTCTCCATCTTATCCTTTTGTCATGTAGGACTCCCGAGCAAGCACTAAACTTCGCCCATCCACATTTGATTCGATTGTTCAAGTCTCTCTCCGGTCCACCATCTTCATGGATCAGAGATCCCAAGTATCGAAATACTTCGACCTTCTTGATCTCCTCTCCTTTCATATCTCTCATCATTCCTTGTCCTCCTCCGATCATCATAAACTCCGTCTTTCCAGTATTCAGAGTTAGCCCTCCAGCCTGCAATCTTCTCTGTACTTCCTGTACTTTCCTCTCAAGACTGCCCACGTCCGTATCTATCAGGCACAAATCGTCGGCATACGCTAGACAATTTGGCGCTTTCTCCATTGTATCTCCCATCACTGAGTCCAGTACTGTAATGAAGAGCAGTGGGCTCAGTGCACTTCCCTGATGGACACCCACTTTGATTGTAATATCATCAGTAGGGCCAAATGGAGTTCGCACTTGTGCCGACGCACCTTCATACATCTCCTTTATCAATCTGACATATATCTCGGGCACACCCTTATCCCTCAGACTTCTCCAAATCTGTCTCCTCGGGGTGCGATCGTACGCCTTCTCCAGATCAAGAAATGCTGCGCAAATACCTTGTCTGTACTCAATGTGTCGTTCTACAATCTGACTGAGTATGAAAGTCGGCTCAGCCGTTGACGACCCGCTCACAAATCCATACTGGGAAGGGTTCAATGTCATGATTTCTCTCAGTCTTCTATCTATACATCTTTCAGTTTCCACACTCACGAATATCACCCTTTCCCTTGTACAATGTGACGATTTCACTTCGCCGCCAATCCTCTGGAATTCTCATTTCTTTCATTATCCTATTGAACATTCTAGTCAGCCACCAAATCCCTGCTTCATTCATACTCTTCCATGCATCAACAGGAATCATGTCCGGACCGTAAGCCTTTCTCCAAGGACACTTTGCGAGTGCCCATCTGACTTCTTGCATACTCCAATCCAGAACAGCCTGTTCTATTACATCGCCATCATCCAACAGTGTTTGGGGCTTCTCCACATTGAGTAAATCATCAAAATATTCTCGCCATCTTTCCTTCACTTCCTTTTCTTTTCTGATCACGCTCCCATTACGATCATAGATCGATTTTACCTCTTTCATATCTTTCTTCTCTCTATCTCTACTCTTCGACAGTCTATACAATGCTTGCTCTCCTTCCGGACCATCTAAAATCTCATAAAGATCATTATAAGCGGCCATCTTTGCCTCATGGATGACTCTTCTACACTCCATTTTCTTATCATCATACTCCGCTTTAGTCAGATTGTTTTTCATTCTGTACCATTCTTTGAAAGCGATTCTCTTCTCCTTGGTAGCAACTCGAACACTTTCGTCTTTCCAGAACCAAGATTCTTGGTTCGCCTTTATTCTTCCTTTAGTCACTCCAAGTACATTACGCGCACCTTCTAAAATGGCATTTTTTGTCTCTAACCAGACTTCATTCACATCAACCTCCTCTATCAAGGGATCTATGCCCAGTGCTCCTGTCATAATCATGATAATCATGACGTTGACGACCCGCTCACAAATCCATACTGGGAAGGGTTCAATGTCATGGTTTCTCTCAGTCTTCTATCTATACATCTTTCATAGATCTTCATTGTGTGAGAGATCAATTTGATGCCTCTGTAGTTTCCACACTCACGAATATCACCCTTTCCCTTGTACAATGTGACGATTTCAACATTCTAACATTCTTACACCGTTACTGTAAACAACATTCTTACACTGCGGTTGATTCACACCGTCCGCCGTCGGCACTTCAGTCACGTCATTGACGGTCGTCGTCTTCGAGGACGTTGTTGACTTCGAGACGTTCGTCGTGGACGGCCGACGAGTGGTGGGAGTGGGGCGGGAGCGACCTGAAGATAAAGATAGAGATACGGTATGGATGAGGGATAGGGTAGTCACGGGTGGTACGACCTGTGAGGTTACCGTAGAATTGAGTTCTGCTAGCAGAAGAATACGGTATATGGCTGTGACACAACAATGATAATGAGGACAGTGGGTATTATTCGGTACGGCTGAGAGTGCTGTTGCCAAAAAATCAGCGTTTGAATCTTTTTTGACAGAAACGAATGACAGAAATCTTTTTTTTGACAGAAATCATTGAATACTTCATTTTGATCAGGTCTAGATCATTATTGATCGAATGTTAACGACCAGAGACCAGAGATCAAAGTTCAAAGATCACCCACCCGCCCCAAATATCTTGATCGCCTTGGTGGTCGTCCTCTCCTCATCGGCCCGCTCCTCTCCGTCGATTCCTCCACGCCCCATCTCCGTCGATTCCTCCACGGAGCCGTCGTTTGCGAAGCCGGAGCCGGCGTTTACCGAGCCGGATCCGGAATTTGTCGTTGAGCCGGAGTTGGGAGCCGTCGACAAAATGCCGGTCGACATGCCGGTCGGCGAATCGGTGATGCGCGTGGGCAGTGAGGCCTCGTCCGTGAGGTCTGCAATGAGAAATGCTGATGAGTTAGTTATGTTTCAGAATTGGCAGATAAGTGAATGAAAGCGTTACTAATCAATGGATTATACTGATGTTTACAAAAAAAAAATACAACAAAATTTTGAAATACTACCCAGTCCATGTCACCGCTTTCGACCAACCTCAACTGTTTACCCGCTCACTCATCACGAAGCCTCATGATAAGAATTCTCACCGGAAATTTCCACTGTCTCCTCCCGTCTCTCCTCGGGTAGTCTGCACTCGAACACCGCCCAAGTCTTTCCCCATTACCAACTGTGCATTCCTCTACATTTTACACTATTGCCCATGAGAAGAATTATCTGACCGGCAACCTCCACCTCCTCCTTCCTCTCCTCCAGCAGTCTACACTCGAACCCATCACCAACCATCGGGGCGAGACAGATGCACAGCGAGTCGTTGCTGATCTGGAAGAGGGTAGATTGCACTTTCGATTATTTAAGCAATCTGCATATTATTGATCCTTCCAACTGCAACATTTTAAGGTTTTTTCATTGCATAAACACATTGAACATATTGCTCAATTCATTCTAATCGTTTTATTTTTGTAGAAACATTCTCCATCATGAATTCGTATTGGAATGCGTTTCGAGGATCCCGTAAATTCGATCAGATTGGGTTTCACGTACTGAGATGAGGTCTGACGTTGTAAAAATAAAATAAAATAAAGTGTTATTGATCAAACGTCACCTGCTGGCACGTCGCTTGTGCGTGGCAGGCGCGTCCAAAGCGCGCCAGGCACTGGTCCTTTGCTGAAAAATGACCAGTTTAATGCGAGAATGAAGTGCGATATCGTGAAGCTCATCAAAAGTCATGTGCTGGTTGGCGAGCAATCGAGTTCCCGGGAGAAAGAAAGTTCCTTTCCCCGTCCCTTCGAACGTTTGCCCACGGGCAGCTACGAGCGTAATGGAAAATATTTTACGGTGCTCACCTGTTCGGACGTCTACTAATATATCCGAGCCCATCTATTCTAATAGGCCACCTAATATCGCTGCCTCTCCTAATAGACTACCTAAAAACTGTTTTTATCTGAGTGATTACTCTAGTCATTGCCGACTAGGCTCAAGCTACAAACATTATTTGAGATAGCAAAGGTTAATGCACAGATCGGGAATCGAACCCGGGGCTTCCGCTTACCGGGCAGGAGTTCTACCACTGACTCCAAATGAGAGTATCATTCACCCAGGAAAGAGATGTACTACCTAATAACGCACCTAATAGACTACCTAATAACTCACCTAAGAGTGTACTTATGGCCTATTCGGTGAGCATTACCAGAGTCGCGGTGCTTACCCGTGCAGATGCCCCCTTGCTGCTCGAAGCCGTGCTCGCAGGCGCACTCGAACGAGCCCTGCGTGTTCACACAGATGGAGTGAGGACCGCAGATGGAGGGGGTCGATGAACACTCGTCAATGTCTGCAATGGGGATAGCGCCATTTAGGAGAGTGTTAAATAAAGTAACCTTGACCACACTGCATAATGCGAAAATCGATGCAGACTGGTTGCAAGGCTAGATAAAAAAAAGTCGAAGCGAAGCTGGAGCAATAAAACGTATGATTAGCACCAAGGTCTTTCGCAGTACAAGAAGTGAAGAAATAAATGATGCTTACCCTGATCACAAGCCACGCCGCTCCATCCCTTCTCGCACGCGCCCGATGCGCACACTCCCGTGGGGAAGTCACACGGCAGTCCGCCCGCACACGCGCAGTGCCCGCCACAGTCGACGCCCCATCGACCGAGTGGACAATCTGGAATTGGGATGGAACTTATCGTGGGAATGGATCGCGCCAGCGCTGGCTGGCGCACTAGATTCTGTAAATTTTTATCGACCGAGCATGTCGCTTGGAAATTTGATAAAAAAGAAGAACTTTCGTGCTTGGCCAGCTGCGATCACGCAGTTCAACCAGTATTTTATTTTTTTCTCTCATTCGTGTGCGCTGGGGGGAGGTAGATCCATTTTCTACCGAAACGCATAAACCGGACACTTTTTCTTAACTTCACCACAAGATCACCAGTTTAGCACATCAGGGCGTAAAGAGGAACACAACTATTTACTTACCCTGCCTACACAACGGCGGTCCTGTCGTTCCTGCAGGACAGACGCTAGGCGGATTCCTCGCTGCGGATAGCATCCAATGCCCCGGCCGGGCGGTGTTAGAGGCGGAGGTGAGTTGGTCTGGAAAGGTCGAAAGAAGTAGGTAGATTGAGTCACTCTTTCTACTAATAGACTTGGTCAAAGATTGCTGCGCCAGTCATGATTCTGTGCAATTTCATATTTTTTGCATTTTTTAAACGATCACCGCAACTCCTCTATCAAAGCCACTAGTACGTTACTGTCTCTATAGTGATCTTGAAACATAACCAATTCAAGAAATTGGTTATTCTCTCACCTGCGGGGAGTTCATTGTAGCTGACGGGACAGGACAGACCGGCGAGCCCTCGAAAAGTTATTTTTTATATCTCGCTTGATCTAAGATGGGCAATTTCGGCAAGGTCAGCTCGGGTTTGTGCTGCAGCATGTTTCTACCTGCCGCAGCAGTTGCTTGCTGCTCACCTAATGAGAAAAAATAGACATCATTGATCATTTCTTGATCTGCATTTGCATTTTTTTGTGCTTTTTTTTAGAGTTTTCTCGAAACAGTCAGACCCACCAGCCGCTGCAGTCGCCCTTTCGTACAACATGGATACGTAGGTCTCCGTGGAGGGAGCGGCGGAGGTGGCGATTACGATTTGGAAGGAGTTGCGCTGTAAATAATCGGTTTTCAATTATTCGACTTCGAAATACAGGTCTCTTTATTTTACACGTTCCAGGCCGAGCAGAATCAAGACGATGAATCGCATCTCGAGCTCTGCTCTCAAGTCATTGCTTTTAGCAATGTCGATTCAGAAATATCGGCCATTTTTTCTCACAGGAAAACCATTATATTTATAAACTATTTGATCAAAGGCGATAAAAGAAATAAGAAGAGCTGAGGATCAAAAATCAGAGATCAAGTCACAAACTCTGTCCGTTCCCTTCTGGAGCATGTCCTCGAAGGTGAAGATGTGGAGGTGCGCCGTGCGGAAGGACGAGATGCGGAACTGATAATACTATAATTATTGAACGAAATAATGCATCGAAGAGAAGGGGTGATCTCGCATTCTAAAGTGCTCTTTGAAACATTGTTAGAGCAGATGAAAAGAAGCAAACAACTGGAAATTGGAAAACTCATCGCACATTTTCATGTTTTTGTCTCCTTTGAATTTTTATGCTTTGTTCAAAGGTACCCGAGATACACTCGATATGGGAACCTTCTCGGATTCTAAAACGCTCTATGAAAGTCAGAACAGAGGAAAGGAGCAAACGAGGAATTGGAACTGGGAAATACATAGTGAATTATAATTTTTGTCTTCTCTATGATTTTTTGTTTTGTCTACCAGCCACAGCGTGTCAAAAGGGGAGTTGATGTGGCGGAGACGATTTCACGACTTTTTTCTGCCCTTTTATTCTTCCCTATTCTAAGCCTCTGGTGCGGTCGGTAGAGCGGATAAAATGAGAAGGAGATTGATCAAACTCTGCCGCCGTAACCGTTTTATGTATCACAAAGTAGCAAAAATTCTATTTGACCTTAGTTTCCCATTGAAACTCATTTCTTTGGAGCAAGATTCAGTCTCATTTCACGAGCAGAGATATTTTTAGCGCGGCCGAAATTGAAGAAAATGATTGAAAAAACTCAAACTTTGGACCGATGTAACTTATAAACCACGGCATAATTCGAAAATCGATCTGCACCGAATCCTTGACACTCTTCCTTACTACACCCCTGTGCAAACCGTATTATATTTCCAGTAGCCGAAAACCTTGACTCAAAACAGGCACCTTTTATCGAAAAGGTGGCCTACCAAAACCACCAATACACGCTTGAATAGTCCGAAAATCCTCCAACAAAAAATAAAGGTGCAAAAACCGAGGCAAACCTTATTACAAACTTTTGGTGCACTTCGATTTTTCATTTCTTGCCTTATTTTTCAGTAGCACACAAAAATGTAAGCCCCTTCGATTTTCAAGAAATGACAAAACCATTTATAGCTTGTTCTAGAATGACCTGATTTGATCCATTTTTTCACATGTTGTTGTTGCATGTGGTAGCTACCGATCGATAATTTTTGCCTGCTTACTTTTCTACTCTTTGAAGCGCTACACTTCATTTTTTGCTTCCCTTCTTGACCCTCTCTGAGACCGCTCTCCGCCTCTCGAATAGAGTGAAATGAACCGCCGCGACGAACAAAGGAATCGTCCTCGCTGACATGCTGTGCAAGCCCCAAGATAAAATCAAAATATTAATAAAATCGGATTCAAAGTACTTTGTGAAACATAGCTGGAAAGACAGCCGATTTTTCGACAAATGTTATGTTGCTTTATTAGCTCACCTGCTCCGCAATGGACAGCGACGAGCGCGTGAGCAGGGCCATGGAGGCATTGTCGGACTCTGGAAGGGAGCAGAGATCAAAGATCAACATTACAAATTACAAAGATCAAAGATCAACCTTAAACATCAAACATAAAAGATCAACTCACGATTGACGTAAGTGTACGCGACCAGACCCTGCTTGGAGTAGTCAAATTCGGCGTGGAGACCTGAGCAAAGATTAAAATCGACCTTTGAGATAAAGAAAACTTTTTTGTTGATATTTCACAGGGAAGGCGACGACGATCAAAGTTAAGGGAGTCAAGCGCTCTTTCCAAGAGTCGTGAAACATAACTCAAGAAAATAAGAAACAAGAATACATTCACATTCATGCTCATAGTGGGGGGGGGGGGTGCTCCAAGATTGAAGTGTAAAGATCAAACCGAGTATGGCCGTCTCGTTGAGCATGTCGGGCGGCATCGTGAGCAGGGAGAGCCCGCGGTCGAACGAGATCAGACCGTTGGAGGAGAGCTGAGCGTGAATTTTATTGATGTATGATGAGCACTAATCATCATCAGACTAATTTCAGCTTTTTACTTTGAAGCATTATTAAAACAACAGTCTAGTTTGGGGGACAACCAAAATGGCAATTTCTCGCGGCTTACATAAACTCTTCCATACACCTCTCCGCACAGCCGAATCGGTGAAGGCAGGGAGATCGTAGCGAGTGCATTGTTCGCTCTTCGTAGGATTAGCGAGTCATTAGCGATCGGGTAAAGAATCGTTTCTGAATGAAAAGGGTTGACTGTTGACTAATTATCTTCACTACAACAGCACCTCATCTACTACTACTTACATAGCTGTATCGAATTTTGCGAAATATGACTACTCTATAAATCGCTGTCACGCAGTCCGTCCCCTTTCGGCACCTAGAGTTCCACCTCTCCGGTTCCACACCCGTTCCATACCGTGCCCGTCAGTATGACCGTTACGGCACGAAAGTGCCATTCCGTACCACAAATTCTGTTAATTTGTGTGGAAAAAGGCATTAAAACGGCAAGCAGGACGGCATCATGTGAAACGAAGACGTCGCTGGCCCTCTCTCAGTACCGAGTAGTGCCGAACTACGCCCCGGAAGGGGACGAACTGCGTGACAGCGATTTATAGAGTATTTTGATATTTCAATTTCATGTCGTGCGACTAGAGTTGGCAAGATGCCTCATTACTCTGCCTCTCGTCACGTTTCACGGATTCTTCATCCGGACATTCCTATTTGCGGCTATGTCGATTATCATAGTGGAAAATGGGTCACCATGACACTCGAACATGTCTCATTCAATAGTTACTGAGACCATTCTCGAACAGCAAATGTATACTATTAGTAGAGTGCCGTATCCGTACAGTACTGCACATGCTTTACCCTACAGTAATCCTCACTCACCATGACACTCGAACCCGTTGCCCAGGTAGCCCTCGCCGCACGCGCACTGGAACGTGCCCGGCTGCAATGGATCAATGTAAGGCCGGGATTTCCAGAGCCGGTAAATGGACTATCCGGAATACAGTTGAGCCGGGAAATGGGAGAGCCGTCATTTACCAGATTGGTGCAGGTCGCAGCCGGATGGCAGGGCGTCATCAGCGCACACTCGTCCGTGTCTGGATGGGAGTTGGTCTTTGGTCTTTAATTAGGGGCCACAACGTAGATTGCCGAATTGTCGCAATCCGGTCAAAGTTGTGTCCAAACTGTCCCTCATGGACCCAATAACATCACCCTTTTTACCGTTTGTTGAAATCTAGTCTCTGAGCTGCGCTACAGCCCGATTAGCACGCGCGAAAGGCACCATTGGAGAGGGGGGAAAGGCGAGAAGAGAGGGGAGGGGGCGGAGCCTATTCTGCCCATTCCCCGCATCTCAGCCGGCAATAGTTTCACCTAGTCGAGCTTGCGCTTTGCGACGCTCAAAGTCGAAATCGAAGGGACATATAGACGAGAGCGTGCGCTAGTCCCACCGGGTAAGAACAGCGGGGAGAGCGAGACGGAGGGAGAGGGAGTGTGGTGTGTCTCTCGCCTCTCTCCTCTCATTTGACTATCCCCTCTGGCGCTCACGCTGTGTTTAGCGTGAGTAGTAAGCGAGGAAATACGCGCGTACTGAAATCTTTAAAACAAAGTCACAAGCTAATGAAACTATAAAATTTTGTTTTTTCTTCTTAGCTGTGCTCGGAAAAGTCAAGCTTAAAAATAAGCCTTGGTCCCAGCGAAGTTTGTGCACTGGAAACCGTAAAATCGCACCTCTCTCTGGCTTTGAACTCGATTTTGTCCTTCTCATTAAAGATGTACATTCCTGGGACCAAACTCGATTGGTAGAGGGATATAATAGCTGACTATAGCAACTGAGAACAAAAGATTTGGTTTCGAATGAAGCTTGTGACTTTTGTTTTCTCGTTTTTTGGGCGAAGTCATGTCCACACAAAGTGGGCGGAGCTTGTGGCCCCTATCTTTAATCTCTCAAAATTGTTTTGTGTGTGTATAAAGTGTGTGAAAGAGGACAACGAAGATAGATTGGTCTAGTTCGGCCACATTAGTCTTAGAAGATGCTTTTGAAGCATAGCTGGACTGCGCGCGAATCGTAAATTCATCGACACACACAGGCGGCCCTTTCCGATATATATGTTTCGCACTTTCCTTCTAAGATATCGAAGATCTGCGAGAGCCGATCCCGCTGACATACGGAATTCAAAATAAAAATATATTTTAAGTAATAGTTTAAAAAAACCTTCGCAGAAGCTGTCCATGGTCAATCTTGAATATCCTCGTTCGCACTCGCACTCGTACCCACCGACCTACAAAAAATATTTAGAATCGTAAAAAAATATAGGATAAAAGAAAAGATGTTTAACAGTTGCATGACAGAAGCAGAGCGCTGATATAAACGCGTACACGTGTTTTTGTAATTCCAATGAAATGCTGACCGTATTGGTGCAGAGGGCGTGCTTGCCACAAGGCTCCTTGAATGTGGCGCACTCGTCGACGTCTGAGAGTAGTTGAAGATTAAAGATCAAGATCTTGTGGATCGATTGATCACAGCTATGTTTCAGCACTTCTATGTATGATTGTGAGTTGTGTATTACGACAATTAGAGCAGGGTGCTTTGTCGATTGCAAAAATATTAAACAATTAATTGTAAAGATACTGGGGATTCCGGATAGGGATGGCAAAAATTGTCCATTGCGTTGTCTCAGACAATTTCATTCCGAACTTTTCGGACCGGTCGTTGTCTCAGACAATGAATTGTCTCAAAGTTCGGACAACAAATTGTCTGAGACAATTTGTTGTCCCAACTTCAAAATGGAGATAAAAAGGTGGTTGAAAATGATTTTTGGAAAAAATTGCATTACATTATGAATAATACGGTGGTGCCGTTTGAAATGGATACCGTTTGACTTTCATTGAGTGTAGTTTGCATTTTTATGCGACTTGTCGATTGAAATACTCTCATTGAGTTTACAAATACTTTTATACTTTACTTCAAATTCATTCTGACCAATAAATCACGTTTGAGACCACTACATAACCATACATGAAAAAGCGAGTGGAAAACTACCTGGAATTTGAAAATACATGCCGCATTTAAGGTTTTCGATGACAAGGAATGTCACCTTCGATTCGCAAACATATGCCGCTTTCATGGAATTAGTCGGTTTCTGCGGCCTTTTTCATAAACATACGCAGCTATCGTAGGATTTTGCCACATAACTTTTTCATGTATGTACATAACCCTGTCTCTTCTCGATTCTTTCCATTCCATCATGCCTCAAACTTTAGAAAACGATCAACGCACTGGTACAACCCCTTGTTCAGAACGATATTACACTAATATTATGTATTTTTTTAAAAATTTTTCACCTGATTTCCGCTCGGAAATAGTCATAAAATGTTTGAGACAATTTGTTGTCTTAACGATTTTTCTCAAAGATAATTTGTTGTCCGAGATCTCTCGATCATTTCATTCTCAGACTCATTCTTGTCTCAAAGCGCGCGCGCGGTGCCGTCTCCTCAGACAATTTTTGCCATCCCTAATTCCGGATGATCATTCTAATTCAAACACGTACCTTCGCAAGCAGTTCCATTCCGCTTGTATCCCTCATCGCACTCGCACTTATACGACCCGGGTGTGTTCGCGCACTGAAAGGACGACGTTTACTAATCGTCGCCAATCCTTTTTTCGACAAGGTGACGTTTCGCCACACCACAAACACACCACCGTACCTGTTCCGACTTCTTGCACGTGTGCGCCTTCGTCTTGCACTCGTCGATGTCTGAAAATGGGAATAAAGTCAGTCGTCGATTCGCGGTGATCGACTACCGTACCCACGCAGGTTCCATTCCGGTCCTCCCAGCCGATCGGGCAGAGGCAGGCGTACGAGCCGCGCGTGTTCGCGCACACCGAAGGAGCGTCACACGGCGACACACCTGCGAGGGCGACGTTTACTAATTATCCATTCCTGTCGAAAATGTGATAGGCGACGTTTTACTCACCCACACCACCTTCGGTGCACTCGTCGACGTCCAGGCATAGCGTGCCGTCGCCCTTCCAGCCCGGCTTGCACACGCAGCCGGTCGACAGGCAGGTCGCGTGCGGCGAGCACTGCAAGGCGATGTTTACTAATCGTCGCCTGTTGAAAAGTTGACAAGGCGACAATTAGTATTCGTAGCACACACACCTTGGCGCACTGCTTCCCTCCGATTGAGATTGTTCCCGTCTGCAGGGGCGCACGCCGCGTGCCCTCCGAGTGCTGCTCGCGATCTGAAAGAACAGAGGTCAACGATTAAAGAACAAAAACTAAAGATCAGAGAACAATGACAAAGAACAGAAACAAAAGATCAGAGATCAAAGACCAAAGATCAACACTCACGCTGCAGCTCCCGTAGCTCGGACGATCGAAAGGCCTCATTCGACGCAGGGACACTGACGTTTCTCGGATTGAACGATGCTGAGGAGAACTCCTCCGGGAACACTCGCTGCTCGATGACGATTTGCGGGTGTTGGGGATCGTCGAGATCTGATCTTTGATCTCCCTCCTCGTCCCCGATCAGTCGATGAGGAAAGAAAGCGCGTGTTGTCGAGGGAGCCAACGTACTGGGATTTTAAAAATTATTTATTCATTTCTGTCAATTGTTTCTTGTTTTTTTAACAGAGGAGAAGACAGACAATCGAAACCTCGCTCACACAACATCATTCAGGCTGCCGGTGAAACTCAACCGAAAGCGCACAACTTTTCCGTTTTTGAAAGTGAAATGGAGCCCAGAATGCGGTTGTTTTTCTACCTCGGTCGATGGAAAGCGAAGTGCGGCGAGATGTCGACCCGTTTCACGGCGAAGACCTCGGGCTGAAAGATCGAAGTTCAAAGATCAAAGATCAAAGATCAACCATCAACCTACCCTTTCCCCCACGCCACACGTGCCTTCGCCCGCCAGACACACGCACAGATAGGCGCCCGGAGTGTTCATACCTGGTAGAGGTCAAGGTGCAAAGATCAAAGATCAACCATGAAATTATGTCACAGTTGATCAAAAATTCAAAAAACTCATTCCAAGAGGGATTCAGATATGCTTCAGCAAGAGCGTGTATAATTGAATTCGCGGTCAGATCAATGAGATCGTGGCGGATAGACAAACAAATAAACGTTGATCATTTCCATTGAATTATGAAAGATCAAAGATCGAAGACTAACGATCAAAGACTAAATATCAAAAACGAACTCACAATCGGGCTGCTCGCGCGGGCACACACCCGTGAAGAGGCACTCGTTCACGTCTGAAATTAAGGAGAGAATTAGTTGATCTTTGATCTTCACTCTAAATCTCATTTTAACTCCAGGCCACTTTTCTCGAACACACATAATTGTATGGGTAGAAAGGAACGATCAGTTATTGATCTAGGGAGATCAAAGATCAAAGATCACTTGCCCTCATCACATATCGGTTGACTGGTCCATCCCTTCCTGCAGCTGCCCGTGGGGCACTCCCCGCTGTCCTTGTCGCACGAATCGCCTGTGATTAATTAGCTGACTAATTATGATTAATTAATTAATTAGCGGAATCAAGTTCTTAGGCGAGCTCATAATTTGATATAGGTTATGTTTCATAAAAGGTGCGAGAGTGATTCATCTGGCAATGATGTCTTCTCGTAGATTGCAAAAAAAAAATTGAAAAACATGATGTTTCACAAGCGATTGAAATGCAGCGAGTGGCATTTCTGACATTGATATGCCGTGGCTCCGTCGAAATAAGAAAACGATTTTCTCTCTTTCAGAGTGACTTCATGTTGTGTCCCCCCCCCCATTGATCCAATCACATCCAGTGTCACAACGGATTATATTAGCAAAACTGGATGGCGAAATAGAACTTTCGCGCGTCTAAGGCAGATAGGAATGGTGAAAGGATAGAGGTGTCAGTTCGGTTTGGATGAGGATGTTATGATTGGTCTAGTCTGTGCGCCCGAGTGTGTCGTGGTGTAAAGGAACCGTTTGAACCGGAAAAATTTGGTGTCTATTCGGGTAAAATCAATAGTCGATAAAATCTCAATAAATCGTTTCGAAGAGAGTAGAGTTGTTATTCCGAGTGACTCGGCACTCGCGAGTGGAAAATGAGAAATCCACTCGCGAGTGAATTTCTCATTTTTCACTCGCGAGTGATCCAACCGGTCCGAGTGAATCGAAAATGAACTCGGCGAGTGCGAGCGCTCGCCGAGTTTCACTCGAGCAAACAACTCTAGAAGAGAGTGATCCCTCCACAGAAAGCCATAATTACCCAATCGCCCGAATCCAGCATGACATGAATTTTTCATTGTCTGCAAGATATCCGTACAAAATAATGATTCACAATGAAAGCTCACCATTCTCACAGTGACACCACCTCAAACAGTACTTTCCACTCATCCAATGCATACTTATCGACTATACTACCACTCAGAAAACAACGTTTTTGCAACATTTTTGTTTTATTTATAGATGCATTGACTATACCTAAAAGCAACTATACCATTCTCGCAATGACACCTCCTCAGACAATCCTCTCCCCATTCGTCCACAGCACATTCCTCAACACACTCCTCGCCCTTGAAGCCAGCGCCGCAGAGAAGCACCTGGAAATGAGGACTTTGATCTTTGATCTTTAGAGATACGCCTATAACGATGCTCTTTGTCCAGTCTCATTTCTGCTGTAAAAAAAGACTAATTTTTCGCGCACAACGGTAAACAAATAATAATCAGAGAGAAGAAGAAACAAAAAGAAAAATAAGACACCGAGCTGCCGTCCACACGAAACAGCCACTCGCCCGGAATGCCAATGTCGGACTTGTCGGTGAGTTTGAACGCCTGAGAGAGGTCAAAGATCAATATTCAGATAGTTTGTGAATCAAAAGGCAAAAATGTGGGAGCTACTAAGATCCAAATGCAGTTTTCAGGAAATCAGAGATCAAAAATCAAAGACCAAAGACTTAAGATAAAAGGTCAAAGATCAGATACTAAAAACCGGAGATCAAAGATCAACCTCGCCGGTGGCCGATCCGGGCAGGTCGTAGGTGAACGAAGCAGATGAGAAGCCGGCCTGAAGTAATAATGATGAATTTATTGTAAGCTCCGATGTTTCCGAACGATCGAAAATTCATCAACTCCTTGCATTATGTAGTGACGTTGAAACATAACGCATTTTCGTGAGCGATTTTTTATTGGTCCTCCACCAATTGTCGCAAAAGGGGCTTCGAATTAAGGTTGTCATTATGAAGTAATCTATTTATCATTCCGCGTAGTCTGTCACTCTGATCAGACCAGTAGGAAAGAGAAGAATTATTTACAGAATTTTGTGGACGATTTAGCAGTGTTTGCAGTTATCTAGTTCTGCCGAAACATATCGCAATTTGAAAGTGATAATTTTGAAAGTGATATTTAATTTTTTTAAAGTGATAATTTCAGATTTTCGCAATATTTCACGGAGAGTGAGAGAGAGAGCCCACTCACCACCGGCTCCATCCCGCTGACCAATCTCGAGTAGACAAAGTGGGCGAAGGCCATCCTTTCACCGATGATGAGCACGGACTGGAAGATGTTGTCGACAGCCTGTCGAAAATGGGATTGGCGATAGGGATGGCAAAAATTGTCCATTGCGTTGTCTCAGACAATTTCATTCCGAACTTTTCGGACCGGTCGTTGTTGGAAACACGATCAAACTGCCAACTCGCACTGAGATTAAAGTGTCAACGTAAAACATAACAGGTGAAATAAATAAACTACCGCATTAGGTCAGGTAAAAATATCAGGAGAAATAAGTTATCATAAATAAAATACCGCATTCGGACCGGTCCACGTAATAATGAGCGCTGATCGAGGGGAGAAGGCGCCACCGTATCTGTGGAGTATTATCAAATGAATTATATATTTTTTATCAGAATCGGTAACACCCCTCTTAACGCTGACAATGCTTCGTTTATTTATTTATCAGCACAACTGTTATTGTTACTATCTTTCGACTAGGCCCGAGAATTCTTTGGGCACTCTACGCCCTCTCTCCAAAAGCATTCCCATGAGAGAGAACGCGACAGAACGAGAGTATTTGGCAGTCGTCCTTTCGACGCAAACGAGCATCGGGAACACTGACCTGTACTGGATGTCCACCTCGTTGCCGGTGAGCAGGAGGATCGCGGGATCTGAAAGCATGCTAATTTCATCCATTACACTTGATATTTCTTCATTTTCTGTCATTACTCAGAACTTCTGTAACGAAAGAAAGACGAAAGTGTTGTGAACTAATCAAATCGGATATGTTTCATATGTTTCCTTTCGAGGCGCGAGGGATAGATTGTTTCATAAAAATAACCATTATGAAGCCCGCATCAGCCTGAATTTCGCCCTTGTTTTCCTGTGTACCCGAAAAGCAACGCTCCAATGAACTGTTCAAACCTACTCATTCCTTTTTGAAAAATTCAATTCTCGGTTTTTCTCTTGCTGATCTTGGGTATGATCGCGCAAAAAGGTTACGCCTTCATTTTATTTCTAAACTCATCAGTGCTGTTCCGTTTTTTTTCTACACGATCAATTGATTCAATCGAACCAGCGCGTATCGTGCCTGCAGTAGGCGAGGCCTGAGGACATACCAGTGCTCTCCCGGTAGAAGACCTTGGCTGCTCTCGATTCGGAGCAGAAGGGGGCGATTAGCGGTGAGTCCTCGGATGATTCTGAAAAAAACGACAGGTTATTTTTACAGATAAAAAATGAAATTTTTATGGCGTCCCCGCCACAAAGTGCTCGTAATAATTGGTTAGATAAGTTTGGAAATCCACTGACACTAATTTTATATCAAGCAAGAGCCTATTTAATGAATTGTGAAACACAATTCGTTCTGTGCAAGTCGTTCTTATTCTCCTTTTCAACCATCAACCATCGCTTGATTTTTCTCATCTGCATTCGGGGTTCGGACGCAGATGAAATGTATCTGACTTACTTTTATCCTCCGCCGAAGAGAATAGCGACAGGCAGCCGTCTCGACGGATCTGTAATTATCATTTTACACGGCTTTCTCATTTCGTCGCATTTGCCGAATGAAGGCTTCGATGACAGGCCATGACTTCATGCACGTCTCAGTTAAGGAACACTTTCCATTTGACAGTCAACATCATCCATCCCAAAGTATTCAATAGAAATGTTGCTTCTTTGTCAGTAGCGAACGTTGCATGCTCCACTTGGGAAACCCATGTTTTTCCTTGTAACCCCTCTCTCCAACTCTCTCCCCTGACACTAATCCGCCCCGCAGCTTCTTCCCTTACATTTCAATCAAACTCCGCGTCACCCCTTTCTGATCAGCCTCTCCTTTCCTCACACTCTCTCGCAGGTCAGAGAAAGCGAGAGATCATGCGAAACGGAGAGAGTGCGGCTCACGACCGAAGCTTTTCCATTATATCGGCAAGCAATCGCTCTCGGCGCGGGACTGTCAGTTCAATTTACGCGAGCGCAGTTTCACGGCGGCATCCGGGTTGGAGACGGGTGAATGATGCACGTTTTAAAGTATACAGCTTCTTTTGCTTTCGAGAGGTCGTAGAAGAATATCGACTAATGAGCAAGATGTTCATTATTTGGAAGTGCATGGAACGTTTCATGGGACAACCGGGTTGACAAGGGATGACTACCTCAAGAAATGAAATTGCTGATGAGTTTGGTAGTTTTGTGTTTTGTACGTCTATCTGTGTGTATCACTGCAATCGAATCAACCAGGAGTCTATTGAGTAGATTCCTCACTTCGTAAAATGCACTGATTCTCTTCGTTTTCCGTATCATTCTATTGTGTGTGACACGAGAGAGGGCATGCGGTATGGAAAGAATCGATTGTTCTATACATGTTTGTTATAAATCATTTACAAACATTTTATTGTTGTTTATGATGCCGAACACCGTACCACTGATCTTGAGTAAACCGTCAATCTATTTAGGAGATAGTGAAACACAAGTTGTTCTGATCCCTTCCATCATTCATTTGAAATGTCTCATTCTATCGTTTCTCCCTCCCTTCAGAACCGAAAACTTTCGCTTTCAGTAATCGCAAATAAGAAGAGAAGATGATCCTCGATTTCACTTTCATCGCAAACCTATTGCGCCTATTGACCACAAGTGCTGTCAGAATAAGGAATCTGTCTTCATTCCGCGCGCGATCAGGCCGCGAAATTAAGAGACCGATTCATTCAAACAGTGCTAATGCGGACGAAAGAAGAACGTTCCTAGCTATCGGACGCTCACTTTCGAAATTCACCGACAGGCCCTAAGTTATTGAGTGCTCCATGATTTAGCATGAAAGTCCCTCCTAATTGATCGACCCTGTTATCCTCACTATCACCCAATCCCCGTGTACATTAGTTTGTCAGTCTGTTTATCTCCTTCTCTGACCACTCTCTCCGTTTCCCACACTATCTCGCCTCGGCTCAAGTACCGCAAAAAGTAGGTGAAGAGCGGGATCAAAGTCGCCCGGCCACCCGAAACGGATAATTAGGAAAAGACAGAACGCGCCGCACGCAGTGCAATTTTCGACAGGCACGCTACTTTTTAGGAAATGGCAGACACGATCGCACCATCTCACGAGTAGTAAATCCAGGGACTCGTTTCGAGAACATACGCAAACACAGGAAAAGTGCTAATACCCGTCGGGGCGAGAGATCACGAGAAACGGGGAGAGGGCAGAGAGCTAGAGACGGACGAGAGAGCACGCGAAAATGAGAGAGCGGCCCGCGAACAGGGGTCCCCCTCTCTAACTGGACCTATCGCGCACGGGGAGCAGCAAATTTATGGTGTGCGAATGATGATCGGTAGTGCGATGGGAAAGCACAGAAGGCGTCACACGCAATGGGAAATTAGACACGGAAGTGGCAATTTGGCGAACGGCAGAAACGGGCACAACACTTACCGTAATCCGATCGTATCTGTGGCCGAGAAAGGTCAGCTCGTGAGTGAGCGCAATCTCCTTCTTCGAGCCACCGAGCGCTTCATCTCCCTGATATCGATTGATTATCGATTGATAAGGCGACTACCGTATACCTGGCTGGTCCCGAACGGATAGAGTCGTGCTGCGAACACGTACGGTACCGAACTATTGATCGACAGAGGCGGAAGTTGTCGTGTGCCTGGGAAAAGACAGAAACTACCTCACACAGTGCAATTTTGACTAGAATTTGCAATTGTTCTTCTTATTGGAAAATTTTCATAGATTTCGACAGGTTGCACTGAATGAGAAACTATTGGAAATAAAATAATTGTAGTAGGAGTTACGGGAAAAGACAGAAGCCATGCGTGCCTAGAGCCTAGAGGCAAGCGTGCTCTAGGCAAGCCTAGTGCACGCTGGAGGGACGACTTGGACCGAGCTATTGGGAACTGGTGGAATAGATACACCCCATGAAGATTTTGCCCCCCATCCTCATCTAGCAATAATTGTCTGAAATGATAAATTGATAGATTGATGCGTGTAGACCTCGTCGGAGTACGGTAACGGTGGATACCGTAAATCACAGAAACCACCTCACGCAGTGCGATTTTGACAAGAATTAGTGAGATTGGTAAACGGCGTACCTCGTCGCACGCAGGTTACTGTAGTTGCTGCTATCAGGGCAATCGATATCAGGCGCGAGATCAACAACATTCCTGCGGCATAGAGGAGAGAGGGGGAGATATGATATGGAGGGGAACGGGAGATGGATCCCTCACTCTCTCGGATCAGTAAGGGGAAGGGAGAAAGGAAGGGGGGGTCTAACTATATCTGAGCGGCGGGAGCTATAGGATCTGCCCCTCCCCTCCCCTTCCCTTACTCACTCTCCCTGGATAAACGGGAAAATCGCGGGGTAGAGAGGGTGGGAGAGTGTGCGGGATGGAGAGGGGCAGAGAAGGTTCTCAATAGCATCCATAAGGGATGGGACGGGACGGGTGGCAGGAAAAGAGTTCTTACGAACACAGCGCTGTCGCTATTGTGAATCTGTATCAATCAAAGACTCTCGAGTTTGGTTTATATTAATTTGCACTATGCGCTACCTTGTTTCGAGCTTCTATTAGAGGCCAAAGGGGTTTTCTCTCATGTCGAATAATGAATCTCAGATAATACGGATGACAAAGTATTGAAAATGAGAGGACGCACATGGCGAATTACAATCGCGAGTTCTGCCAAATTCTAGGCAAATTATCTGATCTTCGCAGAGAATTTTTAAATAAAATTGTTCATTCTTTTTTCATTTTTGTTTATTCGTGCAGAGTGGATCCATCGATGTGTTTCACTTGTTCTTCAAATAAAATTGCCTTGTGCAGTAGATAATACTGCATACGAATTGAATTTAAAAAAGACACCACGTATATTTCCAAATCTGGTAAAAAAATATGCGTTTTCGTTACACAATTCAGCATCACACATAATATAAATTTATCCCGTAAAGATCAAAGATCAACAATCACATTCGCGGTCGGGCGCATCGGTGCGTAGCGCAAGTACAGCTGCTGCAAAGATCAAACATCAAGGACCAAAGATCAAACTAGAGAGATCAAAGATCAAGCTACAAACCTGACGTTCGGCACGGCCTCGAAGCAGTGCTGGCTGTTGGCGAAGAAGTACTCGAGCTGCTTGAGCCTGATAAGCAGCAGAATCGCCTCACACAATGAAAATTTTGACAAGAAATTTTTTTGGGAAACGGCAGAAACGAGGCACACCACGCACCTGAAGAGGACGGAAGAGGAGGAGTCGATGGGCGCGACGAACGACGGACGACGATGCGGCTCGGACAGGCACGATTGCACGAAGTCGAAGCTGCGTGTGTGATTGGGAAATGACAGAAACGCCTCACGCAATGGGGAATAGGGACCGTCATGCAAATTTTCAAACTTATTCTAAAATTCCGATTTTCTTGCAATTGGGTATTATGCGGTGTAGAATCATGATAGCACTTCTAGATTATCAAAACAATTCAATTTAAACCAGTATAAGTTGAAGAGTTTGGTGTTTTTTCACGCGTCGCGGTCGGAGCGTCGCGTGTTTCCACGGAGCACATCATATACATACCTCCTTTTGTGAACTATTTTTCTTTGCATTTTGTGACACGGGATTTTTGATTTGTTGCATTTTTGCAATAAGAGAGGATTGCTCCATTGATTCCAGAGCGATTAATTACAGAACATTCTGAAAATCAACACATGACAATGTACGGTAGCTACAATGACCAGCACGTGTCACTCCATTTTCTCAATGTTCGCTGCGACAGATTTTGCTGAATTTTGCCAGGGACTTCTATTCATCCTCGACCAACTTCACAATTAGGAAACTGGACAGCGGCATCTTGAATATCATTCGTACGCTAATTAAAACAGAAAATATCGAAAAATCTTGAAATTTGAATTTGAAGTGTATAAAACCGCCGCGACAGATTTTTAGTATTTTTGAAATATATACTCTACTCGACCATGTCTTCATTTAAATATAAAAACTGGGAGGCTGCACTTCCTAATATTCCATAAACCCTAGAAAAATCAAATTAACGTTAAGATTTGAATTCCCGGGCGATTCCGACTAGTTGCACCTTTCCCCGGCTTTCAAAACTGAAATTCCCGGATGAGGGTCCCTAAATGGGGAAATGGACAAGAGTAACCGTTTTCATTTTTAAAATTAATTGTGTTTCACATCTCGAACAAGTTCACACTATTTCCTTAAATATAAGTGAGTCCCGTGATCGCCTTCGAAATAAACAACATAATGCTACCAGTTCGACCGATTCTCACGACAGACAGACAGAATTGGTAAATATCATTCCCAACTCCCGCCCTCACCAAATTCCATTACAGCGCCTGTGTTTTCCACCCTCTTTGCTGAGCGTTGTGCAACGTTATTTTTTTAAAATAAAAGTTAGCCTCCTGTGCCTCACTCACAATATGGCCGGGCAGTTGGGCGGACAGGGCAGACCGCGGTCCTGAAATGGTGTGGTATTACTCAGAAAGCAGCACACGCAGTGTAAATTTGTCCGATTTTGAGACAGTGAGAAATGTCGCCCGACGACACACACACGCACCTGTGTGTTCATCGCGTCGCACATCTCGCGCACCGACCGCTGGTAGTGCGGCTCCGCCCCGAGAGTGGCGCACTCCCACGACAGCACGCCGAACATCCTGGGAAACAGGGCAGAATCACCACACGCAATGGAAAATTCGTTAGATTTTCCAAATTAGGAAACAACAGAAAGCGCCTCACCACACGTCCGCTTCCGGCCGGTGTCGCGTCCGCGCTTTGGGGTCGTGGCTGGTGGCGCAGCCGACGATCTCTGTGTGCAGGGGTGAAAGACGAAATGAGCACACGCAATGGGAAAATGTTCAGATTTTTTAACATTAGTAAAAGGCAGAAAGGGGCGCACCGGGCGGCAGCCACGGCAGCGGGAGATGATTGCCGAAGTCGATGGGCAGCCCGAAATCGCCCAGTTTGGCGTTGCACCTGGAGGTCAAAGATCAGCTGGAGAAGTTTCATTATTAAAAAAAAAACAAAAAAAGGATCAACCGTTCATCTCGTGATGGTATACCAACCCAGTGTGAAACGCAATTGGAAATACTTCTTCGGGAAACTAATCTCAAACATGTTTCAAGCGACCGTTGACTAATGTGTTTCACATCAAGGTAATAGGATCGCGCAAGCGAGCACGATTATATCGTTGACGTTCGCCACAATTATCAAGTAAAATTATTTTGAACAGAAACATGGTTATTCAAATAATTTGTTCGTGAGAATGTCATCGCATGTCGATGACAACACGATGCGATCAAAGAATACTATTGTCAGGACTTCACTTGTTGTGATACTGTTAAGATTCAAGACCAAAGATCAAAGATCAGCCTCACTTTGTCAGATCAGTCGATGTCAGGAGGACGTTCCTCGCGGCGACGTCGCGATGCGTCAGCTCGGAACCGTCGGCATCGCGTTTCTGAAGATCTTTTCTGATCTTCTCAACGTTCGAGTTTTTATTAAAATGCCCAGCAGTAATTCGGAACTATGACTGAGAAGGGGAGGAAATTCGCCGCTGATTTAGCACCCCTCAATCATTGTTGCGTTCAAATGTGTTTCAAACATGACTCAAGTGATCTTTCATCAAACAGATTTGCTATGTCTGTGAAATCTTTTTATTTTCTAAAAAAATGACTTCATAGAAATTCTACCAGAGTGGCCTCGCGCAAATAGCAACCGCTTTTCATTTTACGTGAGACCTACGGTTCCATTCTTTATTGATAGTCTTCGTCTCACTTCATGCAGATACTGCAGAGCCGCAGCTATACTTGCAGCAGCAACCTCACGACTTTTCAATCTATTCCTACACTTTCCATATATTTAGCCAACACGCTAATGTAAGAAAATCTTACCTCATGCAGATACTGCAGCGCGGCCGCAACTTGTTGCAGCAACCGTACGACATCGCGGACGTAGACGACCGGGTCGTCATTAGGGTTCTGAAAGAAACAGAGATAAAGGTAAATCTCAAGACTATTCTCGCTACAGGCCACTGATGTCAAATTCGGCTGTTCATCAAAAATTTACGATGGAAAAACTAAACTAGCACTTATACGATCGGGTAGTCGCCGGGGTTCTGACGATAAGTGATTAAGTTTTACAGAACACCTTGCTGCGCGATAAATCAGAGATGGTCTGTATTTCATTTTTTGGTTGTGCAAAAAAGACCCAGTAAAAATTATAGTGACTGCATCTTAGTTCTTTCTAATTACCTCAGAAAAATATTTCAGAGCTTTCGAACCAAGAAGTGTAGGAAAAATTGTGAAGAATATTTTGAGATGATGATAGCGAAACTGCTATACTTACCCTGCAGTTCAGCCTGAAGTACTCGCCAAGGGAGCCGCCCGGCAGCCACTCGATGACGAGCATGGGGCGAAGGGCTGGAGGAAGGAAATTTTGTGATTTGGACTATTTCCCTATCAATTTGAGCAGTCAGAACTACTAGGAGCTCAGCCTATACCCCTTGTCATTCCGAGAATAAGTAAAATTCGCACCTGAGAAACTGAGCTGGCTGACCGCCAGCAGCTTGACGATGTTGGGGTGCGAGAGACGGGCGAGTCTGCAATTACCAAACTTTTTTTGGATTTTTTTCACCTAAATTCACCTCGCGCTCTCAAAAAATCAATTAAAATCGTTAAATTTCCCGAAGTTATCTCTAATCTGAAATCTGACCTCGCCGCCTCTTCCAAGAGTCCCATCGACTTGGCGGGTAGGGGGTAGGACATCTGGAATAGGGATGGCCAAAACTGTCCAATGGGCTGTCTCAGACAGTCGACTGTCCCAACTTTAAAATGACGATCCATATAATTCTAGTGAAACATAATTTTCATTTTTATCATTTTGAGTTTTTACCATTCAATATCGACCGCACAGGCCTTTCAAGAATGTTAGAGACATCTCGTGAGATGAATTTCGTGAATATTTACGTACTTCTAAACGCTCTAAATACTTTGGGACAGTCGAAATGCGAGAGATCATTTTCTCTCTCTCGGACTCATTCCTGTCTCTCAATTCGCAAGTAGAGCGGTTCGCTCACACAGTTTTGGCCATCCCTAATCTGGAATGAAGACGAGAGATGATTGCATGTCCGAATGTCAAGTCGAGTAATAATGCAATAAGGCAATACAATGCCCTAACGAAATCTTTTATCATTGCTATTTGTTTTTTTTTTGACACCCCATTGAGTACCGAGCATTGTAAGGCTAGGAATGTTATTAAGATATAGTATCCGTGAAACTTAGCTGGGAAATACTCTAACAGCAGTGCGGTGCTTGTTCCGGAGACAACAACAACCGGGAATGGAAAGATCAAAGATCACCGACCTTGACGGCCGCAGGCGTTTTGTGCTTGTACCGATTCTGCGTGTTCGGATAGACGAAGCCCTTGAAGACGAATCCGACACTGCCCTGAAGATCAGGATTATTGAAAAAAATGACACTTTTCGTCTCGTCTCGGCTATTCGACTAATCATTCGAACATCTAGCTGCTCCTATGAATGTTGCTCTTTCTCAACAAGGGCGCCAATTCAAGACTAGAATGAAGAGGGCAGACGAAACTATTGAAGACGAAGTCAACATTGCCCTGGATTAATGATTGTCTACAATAGTACACGATAAAATCAATCATAAATGGACCCTGAATATTAGTAGATTGCGTGAAACACATCTTTTCTCTCGAATCGTACCTCTCCTAGATTGTGGTCAGCTAATCTATCTATCGTATCCATGTATACCCTCCACCGCACCTGTCCATCATCTATCGATACGGTGCCCTTATTGCCAACCGTATACCTACTTCCATTGTACCGTACCTGTCCCAGCTTGTGGTCGCACAACTCGATGAACATGTCCTCGAGCAGCAGGTGAGACAGTTCTGCAATAGATAATGTCATCGAAAAATATATATCATGAATGTGTGGCCATGGCTTGCACTTGCAAGTGTTCATTTTTGTTTGTGGGAGTGAGAGAGAGATGTGATAAATATCAATGTATACGAGTGAGCTTTCTACCCCCGGAACTAGGAAAATGACTTTCGAAATACCTCTCTTCAGCTGCTTCTCGTACCGCCAGATGTTATCGCTCTAACTAACAATTATGCTCTAAATCATGCATCGTGCACTCATATTTTCGACACTCACTTTAAGTTTCTATTCGGGATAAAATTTCACCTCTCTTCAGCTGCTTCAGTCTCTTCTCGTACGGCCAGATGTTGTCGGGCGTCGGCATGCAGATCTTCTTACCGTCTGAATGTTTTATTTATTTTTAAATCAGAAGACTTTTTTGGCACGTATGGCACGATACTTGGCATTCGAAAAACTCACAATACAACCAAGGCGAATTTGCCGTGCTGTTTCGGCACTGCTCTGTTTTTGTCCCAGCTCTCGCAGAGCTTCCCCTCTCTATCATTAACATTTCCTACCCCTCCACATTCAGAATCGTTGTTGACTGGGCTAAAAGTTCCGCTGTTTCAACATTATGTTTGGAGGAACCAATTGACGAACTCACTCTTGCAGAACCACAACAATATGAGGATGTAGAGCGCGAACATGACTGCCACAGTGAACCTGCGTGGAAAAAGGTTAAGGTGTATTCGCGTCAAGCTATTTTACAGTCGTGAGATGGCGATAGGTTGGACCGATTGGTAAGACCAGCTGTTAGACCTGCGGGGAATTCTGCATTTATTATTTTCTGACACTCTCGATTGCACACGCTCTCTCGCATTGAGTGAGTGATACACGAAAGGTCGAGAGATTGGTCGTGAAAAGTAATTACAATGTTCTAATGATTGAGAGACAGTTGTTGAGGAAGAGGGATTAACAAAATAAATAAAATAATAATAAATGCTTACCATGGCGTCATGTAAGCTGCGGAGCATGTGGTTGTCTGCGCGGGCGAGGTCATCTTACATTGGAGTACTGAATTTCAGAATTCTTTGTTCGGTCGAGGTCACATTTAGAAGCATGAAAATGGAACAAATGCGCTCAGAATCAGAAAATAAATTAAATTTCTGCAAAAGATATCGCCTGCTCATCACTTTCAAAGTATATTCCCGGAATTTAATAAAAAGATGAAAATCAACCAAAACGGTTAAAATCTAACAAGCGCGGAGTGTACTTTCAAATGGGTCCTGAAAAAATTGTAAACTGCGATCACTTGAAAGAATGAACAAGGTAGGAGTTTCCTGACTTACCATTTCGGATTCGTTGAAATTTATTTAAAGTCGACTCGAGAATGGCACTCGAAAAATCGACTGATTGATTCCAAATCATCCCTAATGTGTGTATTACTATGAAATGCAAAATGATAGCAGAAAATATTGTGTTGAATCGATACCAAACGAATGATAATCTGCGCAAAACGCTTGAAACGCCCAATGAAAAGGTAAGAAAAAGTGAGAGTTGCGACCTTTCCCTTCCCCTTACTTCCAATTCTCCCCCTACTCCTACCTTGGTTATCTCGCGCAATCTTGTTTCTCTCACATGCCCCTCTTTCTCAGCACTCTCTCATTCCCTTTAGTAGTGCTTTGTTGTTGATCGAAGTTGCTTCGAATGGTTCATCTACGGTTGTTGGAAAGTTTCGATTTTTTTATCTCAATGTCAGCAATTTTTCTGTTTCATCATCTTACAAAGAATGCCCAAAAAATATTGAAGCTGATCTAAAACGCAAACCTGAAAATAGAGTGATGTCCGGAAAGTTTTATCATCGATAACATGAGAAGAAAGGGCTGTGAACTAGCACAGCTCTTTCGACTGCCCATTTGACATTATCGCTCGTCAGTCAGAGAAGCGAGAGAGTATGGCGAAATGAGACAATCGAACTATACCAGCGGGTGTCTCACCACACAACAATTGTGCAATCCTTCTCTCGCCCATTCTCTAACCCGTCGTGTCTAGAGCGCATACATTCACTCTAGTATATATACGAAAAAGAGAGGAGAGAACAGAGAACAGTCAAGGTCCGGAGTCGATGGGTTATCAGCCTCTTCCCACCGACATCAACTTGACCTGGCTGTTTTACCGTTTTGAAACGAAAAAATGCAAATATAATTAATTCGCTTCCAAAACTAAAACTAGCTATTACTAAGTCAGTCAGATATTTTTTTTAAACAACAAAAGAAATAATTAATTTACCTTCGTTATTTCTTATTCTAAAATTGACAAAAAGGCTGAATTCATTCAAACTCGCAATCAATCCATTCAAAATATTTTGAACACGTTAAAACCAAATGCAATCACATTAAATCTGAAAACGCATAATGTTTCTAAATTGTGAATAAGTGGCTCCGAAAACCGCAAAACAGACAGGTCAAGTTAGTGTCCATGGGGTTGGGGGTTCAAGTTAACCCATGGACTCCGGACCTTGACTGTTCTGCTCAGCCTTATCTCTTTATCGCTGATATACTAGAGGCAACGAGCGTGCTCTATTAGCGCCGGGTTTGGAGAGGAGGGTAGAGTAAGAGAGAAAAGCACACTTCCTCACTCAATCTCCGATTGCGCAACATCCGCACATTTTTTAACTTTTGCGAGTGCTGATCAATGTTGTTCGAATGATAATCTCGTTGGTCATCTCGAGAACATTTACATTTTCAAACGGGCAAACAGAAAAACATTCATGTTCGTGAATCATTTAATAGTTACGATACTGATTTATAAATACAGATTTATCATGAATGTTCTCTATTGCACTTTGCCTTACATCGGCCAACTCCGCTTTTAACGATGAATCCTGAGCCAGAAACGAGAGTGATGCCTTGATTTGTTACCTTGTCGCAACTGAAAATGCTTTCTGGATTCAAACGAAAATAAATTCAATGAAATGGTTCAGAAAAAAATACAATGAACCAGGGGGAATTCCACTTACCGCCTAATGCAGGCTTTCCACTGCTGCAAACGCAGTTGTGCTGCAGCTTCAACTTCAGCCTCGACTTCAGCTTCAGCTTCAGCTGCAGCGGCTGCAGCTGCATTCTCGGATTCCGAGGCAATAGACAAGGGCAAATGATTGTCCTCTTTCTGTTGAACCGAATTGCTCTCAACTTCGAAATTGCATTCATCAGCAGCCTCACTCCCCTAAATAAAGTCAATGCACGATCGAAATTAGTCTTCGAAATACCGTAAACAGAAGAAGAAACGCAAAAAGGGCGATATTTGTTAATGCCATCGAAAAGTGTGAAGAAACACGTGACTTCACACGTTTTGTAGCCATTTAAATTACGTTCGCCTCGATACGATTTTCAATTACGTTTCGCATTCAAATCATCCAATAACGCAACGTCATTGTCAGTTTATAATTGAATTTCCCTATTCCCTCCTCTCTTCTTTCTCTCTCTTTTCTCCATTCCTCCGCTCACTCGCTCTACTTGATCTGCTCGTGAGCGGTTCTCCCCTCCCTCTCTACTTCTCTTCACTCAACGATGGAATTTGAAGAAGCCTGCAATACAGCGGAGAATATCGGATTCGACGACCTCAGTGAGTTTGACCCGCCCCTGGCCTTGCTTATCTCCATCAACCCATTTGATACCTCTCGGTCCCAAGAACTACCTCACTTCTCGAAAGATCAAAGATCAAATCTTTGACTAACTTTCTAACCACGGGCCCGGCTTCTACCACCTTATTTCTTAATCGAAACGGCAATTCTCATTCATATGACGTCATCTTTCATCTACCGCATCTCACATCCAAAAAATCAAAGATCAATCTCTTCTCATTCAGATGCTCAATCAATTGATCTTCTCGATGCACTCGTGAGCGAATGGAATCTCGATCGTCCTCCCATGTATCGATTGGATGACGCCCGCTCAATGTACTGTAACATGAAGAGATCGAACTGTGATAGGGATACTGTAACCTACCGTACTCTAAACTGTAATCGGATGCAGTAACCAACTCGGCCATGACTACTACCGTATAGTCGTATCGAAATACAACATTCAACCACCCCTCATCCTTCCGTACCTCCAACAATCCCGTTCGACTATCGTACCCTACCGTACCCTTCTCCTTTCAGTCTTACATCGGTCGCTCCTCTCTCTTCCTCCTCTGAAGCGACTACAATGGCAGAAGAGAACAATAGTCTGCGTACCGGACGGTAGGGAAGAGAGAAAGGATTACGGTATTGATCAATTGATACCGTATCCTATCCAATCGATACTACAACTCTACCGTATCCCATTCCTTCCAGTTCCTCTCCTGTCGCTCGCCCTCGTCAGACGCGCAGTTTGTACGTAATCGATGAGGAACCAGAGATGACGGGACGAAAGAAGGTTGGCACGATGCCAAGATTTGAATCTTCCGTTTTTCCGCCACCTCAGAAATTCGTTGTAGGAGTCGACGGTCGACAAAACTGAAGCGAGTATGTACGTAATGGATAAACACGCGCCTCTACTCACTTTCGAAGCTATCGGAGAGGCGAAGAGCGAATATTACTGGAGTGGAGAGGAGGTACGGTAGTTTAGGGGTACGGTAGATCAATCGATATTGATTCCAGACCGTCTACAATGAGCCTGCGAATGGAGATGCCGGTGACCTGATGGATGACAAGGTATACTGTAGGATACAGTACCCTGGAGATACCGTACTCTTCAATCTACAGTATCCCTTCTCAGATTCCCTTCTCTGCTCGCAATGCAACTTCTGCCAACGTCGTCCACAGTGCCATCGATCAGCATCACACTATGGTGAGGGATTGATGATCTTTGATCTTTGGTCTTTTATCAGTGGTCTTTGATCTTTGATCACTAATCTCTAATCTCTTTCATTTTTCAGGTGGATCGTGATCGTCTCTTCAATCTACTCATGGCCTATCAGAATCTATCGCAGACTAGCGTTAATCATCAGTGATTACAGTAGCCACCCCGATTCGATTACGGTAGTGCCCCGTTTCTCGCCCCGAATCGATCGATAAATGAGAGGTCGCTTGGCGTTTTTGCGCATCTATCGGAATAAATGTGTTCGAGACCTCACACGAAGTTTGATTTTTACACACTGTAGATTTTGCGAGAATGGCATTACGAACTCGAGCATCAAGTTGAGCGCGTTATCAGCCACTTCCCACAGACATCAACTTGACCTGGCTGTTTTGCAGTTTTGACACAAAAAAATGCACATATAATTAATTCATCTTTGATCTCTTAATCTCTTCCCACTTTCAGGTGGACCGTGATCGTCTCTTCAATCTACTCATGGCCTATCAGAATCTATCGCAGACTAGCGTTAATCAACAGTGATTGAAGTATTATTTCTTTGATCGTGAACTGACTTTTTGTAGGGAAGTAAGGCTTTCGAATGCGGTTCCGAAATCGTAAGCGACTCGATTTCGAGCAGCTTTTCTGATCAGCAGAGGGAGGACAATCGAGCTAGCTGCAGGGCAAAGTCAGATATTTTTATGATTTCGTGAAGCGCATCTTTTGGAAACATCGAGCAACAGGAGGAAAAATCTATATTCAAATATCGAGCACGTGAATTGACGAGGCAGCGACTCGTATTTTGAACTCTGGCAATAAAAAAAGTGTTTTCAGTTGCCAAGTGTCTGCGGCGATCGGACTCCCTAGGGACAAGCTACAGACAGCAATTGAGAAATGCAAGATCGGATGTGGCAAGGCTATTCCCTGATTAATAAAATTGTTTAATTATTATTTCACCATTTACAATTACACGTGTTCAAGGCATTTTGTAAAAGAAAATGTATAGTTCACGAGAGCAATATAACAAATTTCATGAGCAGATAATGCAAGAATGAAGGTCACTCGGAGTATGGAAAGTTCCCGTATTGCTGTGCGGTTGTCCTGTCGGAATCATGTTGCAATCGTCTTCTTTGGAATGTCTGAAAAATCGATAGTTCGAGCAGACGTATTCCTTATTCTGCGCATGGCATTATTTTGGAGAAGAAAGTGACCCAATGCCATCGTTGTAACATCATTCTACCAGTATTGAAAGCTCTGTGAAACATAACTGTCTACAACATTCGGTTCCTAGTTCTCTTGGTATTAGCGTGAATTCAATGGAGAATAAGACTTCTGATACAGAGAAAAAGTTGGAATTTTCGAGATAGTATAGTTCTTGATACCATTGTAGGCTTCCCCTATCATGTAACGGATAGAATTCCCAGCTTACTATATTTCTGTCGATATTCATCCATCTCCTGTTCCCTCTTGGATCTTCTCTCCGCTTGCATTGTCTCGAGGGCGGTGCGAGAAGCTTCGACCTTCTGAAATGTAGGTTTGAATTTTTTTTCTAATTTTAAAACTCTTAGCCTTGGAAAGAACCTCAAGATGACACATTGTGCTCAGTTATGTTTCATCATTCGCATATTTATTGAATCGGTCATTTTGATTTCTCCGTTGCAGATAATATTCACAACTAACCGCCTCCCTCCTCTAGCCCGCCTTCTGCCTCCTTCTCCTTCCCGCCGCTTTTATTTTACATCATCGCCTCTCACCCTAGATTATGCCTTATCCCCGACTACAACCATCACATACTACTCTGAAAACTACGTTAATAATATTTTTCATGATTATAAGATACCCACAGCCTCCCTCCTTTCGCCCGCCTTCTGCCTCCTTCTTCTTCCCGCCGCGCGCATCTTACAGCAGCAACAGCACACGCAAGCGAAGATGAGGACGATCAGGATTCCTTAATTATTATTAAATTATTTTATATAATTAATTAATTACCGGCGAGAATCGCGAGGACGATGGCGACCGCGGACCAGTTGACTGAAATTGAGAAAAATATATTTCTTTACAATTCAAAATATCGATTTTCCTTAAGAGATCTTAAGAGAAGATTAAGAGACCTTCTCTATAAAATTTCACCATTTCGACCCCCTCTCCGGACATTCCCCTAGCAGAACGATTCAGCCCTCCACCTTTTGGTCACAATAGAGGGTCCTACACTTGTTTACAAAAATGGAAAAATTGAGGCCCCTTGTCGCAAACGCGGGCGTGAAAGTCAAAATTTGGACAAAAACGTGTTTTCATATCTCGGCAACCGAACAAGTTAGACATGAAATTCTTCTTGTGGATTGTTAGTGACCTCCTATGTGCAAGAATGCATCATAGAACAAAAATTTATCGTTGATTATAGAACGAATTTTTGATGTTATTTTAATTTTCGATTTTTTGCTGCCTCGGGAACGTTTGGCCGGGATCTCACATATCACATTTTGCAGCCCTTACAATCCTGGTGAGTACCAACCACAAATATCAGAAATTCAGATTTTCACGAGTGCTGAAAAATGAGGTTGAAAGGTGACATCTCCAAAATTGTGCAGTCGACTTGAAATAAAATCAGTTTTCTATGCGCTAAACTACCGTGCGCAGGTAGTGCTCACCGAGCTTACCTCATCTGCAGCTTCTGGAATCATCTGGTTCACTATCCGCCGGCTAGCACTGATTTTAAAAGTGAAACGTAAACCAGCCGGGTCTGCTATTTCGCAATCGTTCCAAACAAGCAACAGCTCAAAAAATGCACAAAATTCAGGCGAACATTATGCGCTATTATTTATAAATAAAAAGTGAATTACAAGAACCGGCCGTTATTGCAAACCAAAAATTGAAATTTATTTCAAACTTTCTAATTTTCTCGTCGATTTTAAAAGCTATGACGGTGAAACTGCGCAATGTTGTGCATAATGTTCGCCTGAATTTTGTGCATTTTTTGAGCTTTTGCTTGTGTGGAACGATTGCGAAATAGCAAACCCGGCTGATTTACGTTTCATTTTTAGAATCAGTGATTTACGTTTCATTTTTAGAATCAGTAGTCGGTGGATAGTGACCCAGATGATTCCAGAAGCTGCAGATGGGGTAGGCTCGGTGAGCACTACCTGCGCACGGTAGTTTAGCGCATAGAAAACTGATTTTATTTCAAGTCGACTGCACAATTTTGGAGATGTCACCTTTCAACCTCATTTTTCAGCACTCGTGAAAATCTGAATTTCTGATATTTGTGGTTGGTACTCACCAGGATTGTAAGGGCTGCAAAATGTGATATGTGAGATCCCGGCCAAACGTTCCCGAGGCAGCAAAAAATCGAAAATTAAAATAACATCATCAAAAATTCGTTCTATAATCAACGATAAATTTTTGTTCTATGATGCATTCTTGCACATAGGAGGTCACTAACAATCCACAAGAAGAATTTCATGTCTAACTTGTTCGGTTGCCGAGATATGAAAACACGTTTTTGTCCAAATTTTGACTTTCACGCACGCGCTGCGGGCCGCGTTTGCGACAAGGGGCCTCATTTTTTTCCATTTTTGAAAACAAGTGTAGGACCCTCTATTGTGACCAAAAGGTGGAGGGCTGAATCGTTCTGCTAGGGGAATGTCCGGCTCATGCTGAATTTTTATGGAGAAGGTCACAACGGTCTATGGAATGGTGATAGCCGCACTCTTGTGAATGAGATGAGCATGAATAGCCCATAAAAGGGACGAAGAGGAAGGCGCTATCACTTCTATTCCACTCAAAGTCAGCACAAACCAAAAGAGAGTCTGATGAATTCATTGATGGAATTCGGCAAGCTCCATTTTGTAATGTTCAGGTCCTACGTAATCTCCTCCCCCAAAATACACAAGCATCCTTCTTAGTATTGAGTACTTACCCCAACAACTGGAGTACTGCACCTCTGGCAGTCCGCATCCGGGGAAGTACCACTCGTAAGGGAGGCAGGCATCGTTCTCGTTGCACCAGAAACAGCTCTGAACAGCTTTTTTTTCAGTTACACTGCGGTTCCCGTTATTTACATCACTTTCACTCAATCCTTAGCAGTTTCGTTGGAAGAAATGGATTGAATGGATTGAAGTGAAATTCTCGCTTTTGGCAGTGTTAGACCAAAGAAACACCCACGAGTTGGGAGGAGGGGAAATTGGATCCACCTCTCGAGTTTCCTGTAGCAATTTGTGCGCGAAATGTATTTTTGGGATGAATCAGCGATGCATTGCCGGTTTTAGTATTAAATTTCTCCAACATGGAATCGCGATGATTCTGCCGCTACTCTACTAGTGTATTGCTCGAACAGGACGGAATCCTTCTGTAATCGGATTGGAGTGTCATGAAATCGTGGGTTGAACAAACACACGCTATTCTTTCGTTAAAGCAGAACGTTCACTCTACAATTTGCACTCTTTCTTATGAATAGAGAGCTACAACAGTTCTAAATAAGGAGAGGCAGGGGATTGATAGGGAGGGAGTGTTTTGTGCGAAAAAAGCGTGACCGAAAATCAGCGAAGAGCTGAAATTCCTAGAAAAAGGAAGCAGATAAAGAAGAATATCATACCGTTCCCTTTGCCAGACACGTCTCGCAGTTCCTCTGCTCGTCCTGTCTGATCTTGCAGTCAACGGGGGCGATGGATACCTGAAATTTGAAAAAAAAAATCAGAATTCGAAATTCTCACTTTATCACTCATCATATTGATAAGAGGTAGCACTACATTGAGAACGTCACATTTTGTGACCAAGGATAGAGATGAGCGTCGATGAGTCTCAGGGGATCTATGAGTGTGGTTGTCACTAAATGCTTCATTCGATTACTTCAATCAATTTACAATTCGTGAATACGACGGACCTTATTAGGGCATATTCACTACATAAATGCTCATTGAGGAATGCAATACAGAATAAATTGTTCGTACAACGTAACGACTGCTAAAGAAGGAGCACATAAGTTATTGCCTGTTAATTCGAGCCAAGCCAGAATTCGGACCATTTACGAGTCTTCATCATATGTTCGACTTGGTCTGTGGTCATTTCCTTGATCTTTGCGTCCCTATGATATTTGGCAGCCTCAGCAGCGCCCACACGGCTGAAAGCAGCACTCGCATCTCGGACGGTAGCTGCGTAGAATCCGAGGTTGCGCGCATCTTTGGTCGTGTGGAAGACGCAGATATCGTAGGCTAGTCCGGCGACGACGACAGCATCGACGCCCGCTCTTTTGAGGACCTCGTACAGTTCGCTCCGTCCCTCGCCCTCATTGTCCATGAATGCAGAGTACGAGTCGACGAGAGTGTCGCGTCCCTTGAGCACAGTGATGGCTCGGCCGGGAATCTTCAGCTCCGGCACTAGCTCGGCTCCGCGGGTGTGCGCTACGCAGTGGTCCGGGTAGAGGACCTGTTCCCGCTTCGGCTGAACAAAGTGTGCCGTTCGGAACATCTCCAGCATGCTGTTGGCGGCCAGTTGACGGTCCCCGTTGCGCGCAGCGGAGAGGAACGAGATGTGGTCGGCCGGATGCCAGTCCTTAGTCATGATTATGGTGTGAAAGGGCAGCGCGAGAAGGCGATTCACGGCGGGGATGCGGGCGACCGGATCCTCGCCGGCGTCTCCGGCCGAAATGGCCAGGCTTCCGGTGGCGAAATCAACCTGGTAGTCGACAATGATCAGGGCCACTTTGAGCTCCTTCAGAGCGTCCTTGGAGGTCTTGAGAAGAATGATGTCCTCAACGTTGCGGGCTCGGGAGAGTGCCTCAAACTTAAGGGAAATCAAACCAAAACTCAAAACAATATAATCCGTTCCCTTGCTGTGACAATATTTTTTGCATTCGTAAAGCGAAAAATTATAATAATTTGAATGGAAATAATGTGTGCTCTATCATTAAAATAAATGTGCGATCTATTACCAATAAGTGCTACGAAAATTTTCTAGAAATTAAGAGATGGTCCGTGCTTTGATTCTTACATGGAAACATTCAGAAGTTGGAGTAAGTCTCAGCGGGTCTACGTAGGATCAAGGCGAATAGCACAATCAGTTATATATCAATAACAACAATAAATGATTTCATAAGTGAAAGCTCACA
Organism: Pristionchus pacificus; assembly: GCA_000180635.4. Taxonomy (NCBI): domain Eukaryota; kingdom Metazoa; phylum Nematoda; class Chromadorea; order Rhabditida; family Neodiplogasteridae; genus Pristionchus; species Pristionchus pacificus. The sequence goes on from CM026577.1 coordinate 15,912,241, forward strand.
GAAGAGGCATTCCCGCGATAGTTCACGGGTTGTGCCATATTTTTTGCGCCATTTTCAGCCAAGAGAAGGAATTAAGTTCGGAGAAATTTTAAAAAAAAATGAAAAAAATCTAACCGACGAGGCATTCCCGCGATAGTTCACCGGCTGGGACAGATTCGTCGAGAGCTCCTGCTGTGATGAATGGGCGATGAGAGTGGAGACGAGGAGCAATAAGATCATCTGGAAAACACGATTTCGAAAGGAATAAGGGAAAATAGAACATGTGTTTGGGAACATGATACGGATTGGGCATTGATTAAGGCGAGGAGCAGTACAATAATATGAATGTGAAATATTGCATTTTCAAAATTCAATGCGAGGGGCAATATAATCATCGAATAAGGTCATTCGAATACCAACGTGATTCAATAATACTGTGTGGCGATCGTGAAAGGGTAATAATATCATGCGAGGGCGATATGATAGTTCGAAAAGGAGCAGTAGCAATTTTTAAATAATCAATTTGATTGCCATAGACGAGCAAGGAGGGATGAATAAGAAGGAGAAATATGGATATTTCGCAAGAATATTGATCAACCAGCACAAACAATGAGCAATGCGCGTGCTGTTTCTTTGATGCCTACTCGTGAGAAGACACAGCTGGTTGAATAATGCAGGGGGAATTATAATATAAAAAAACATACAGCAATTTTGAAAATCAGGCAAGAATAATTAATGGGTGTGAACAAAAAGACAAACCAGACGCTCTGAGTACTACTCGAGGTTGTGAAACCAATTATGCGGTCTAATAGCAACGCCAAGTAGCTAACCATTGCAATTCAATCAATAAGCAGACAATGCGTTCTTCCATCTGAACCCTACACCGTGTCAAGGTACAAGTTGTTGAAAGAAATAGAAGAAGTCGGCATAGGTCCTCACTAAATTACTTGAAAGAGCATGAACGATGACATAATAATAGATCACCAAGTAACGTCAAACTAAACGTTCTGAATCCTACTTCAGAGTGTGAAGGAACAAGTTGTTAGAAGAGAAGAGGTAACTGAACAAGCAGTGTAGCAAAGGGATTTCTCTCTCCATGCTTCCCGATCTCTCCCCGGTTAGAGAATGCAAGAGATCAGGGGAAATGGAGAGAGTCAGACGACGAAGCGGAAAGTAGCGGGGAATTCGAGAATAGTAAGCAAACAATGTACGACGAGAGGGACCGAGCAACAAAAAAGCGGCGGGAGAGGGAGGGAGGTAGGTTAGAGGGCAGAGGCGCTTTACTAGAGGAGAGAGAACTTCCGTATTGACCTAAATTGGATGGAAATGGAGATTAGCGAGGAACGAAATCAAATCGAAGGAGAGCTGTCAGAATCTCTCTTATCGATCAAATTGCTGAGAGAGTATGCGAAATAATGGTACGGATGCATCGTCATGAGAGCCCTACTTTAGAATCATTTGATTGGAAAAGAAGAATATCGGAAGGAAGAATCGATTGGATTGCTAGTAGTGATATGGGGCTTCAAGGATTCAGCGCTATTAGATAACAACCGTATTTGACCTATTTGGCTGGAAATGGGGATTAGCGGGGAACGCAATCAATAGGATTGTGAGAGACGTGGTTGGGCACAGCTTCTCTACCATTACCCCTCTCTATTCATCACTCTTCCTCGCCACTGATCTGCGGTTAATAATAATAATATAATAATAATAATAATAATAATATTTATCCGCACAGGTTGTGGGGGGGGGGGGGGGTTAGTAAGAGAGGAGAAATAGTGGATAGATCGAGGAGATTTTCTGCGTTGTCTCTGTATCTTTGGTAAAGGGAATCGTTCACCAATTGAAGGGGCCAGAGAGCATGGGAAATGAAGAGAGCGTTTCTCTTCCTTTCTCGATATTTTTCCATCCGAGGTGGGGGGAGCTGATTCATGATTGCTCAGCTGCACCGGGGAAAAGTCAGTTGACGTGGTGATTCGGATGCATTCAAATAAATTATATGGAATACCTTATCAGGTTCATGAGATGGATAAAAACGTCTGCAACTGTATTTTCTCGTTGAAATCGACCTCCAGTCTATCAAGGTCGAACACAGTATCTGTCGTCATGTTGAGCCTGAGACAACTTGTTCTTGAGTGATCTATGCGAAAAATGCCAAAAACAGAGGTAATGCCAGCGGATACTACGCCTATGACGACTGCTGCGAGGTGCAATTGTAAAATTTAAAATGGTCGCTGCATCGAATCGCGTACATTCCATAATGACGCTCGCATCAATTGCGTTTATCTAGAGACCGCAAGCTCCGCCCACTTGGGAGGGATAGGGAAGGGGGATAAAAATGGGATTGAGGGACGGCAAATCGAATACTTAACCAAAATGGTCGATCAAGAGCGCGTTGGATAGGTCTTGGTCTCATCTTCTAGCTTTCCCAAGGGGAGCATGTTCCGAACATTCGAAGTTGGCAAAAATCGAGATAAACAAGTCCGGAATAGGCGAATAAGGCATTTCTAATGCACGTAACAAAGCCCCCTTTTCGCAGATTGTTCTTTTATTTTTTAGAAGAGTATGCGCTCGAAACAATCTTATCAAAAATGAATATTTAAAAATTATGTAGATCAGATATTTCCTCATTGTAACCTGATTAGGATTTTGCTGCTTCCAAAAACAGAAGAAAACAAACGAGGAAAACAAGATGGACGGAACAAAAATAAAGTGAAAGAAGGAATCGAGAAAATCCTGTAGCGAGCAGGATATGAAGTAGGTTGACATGGGGACAGAAGCAAGTGATCTTTACTTAAATCATTTAGCCAAACCTTTTTCACTTCGTGGTTTTCCTCGAAATGTGTCATTGAAATTCCTTTGTTCGAATGTTTTCCATGAAAAACAAAGCATAGTATGTATAAAATCAGATCATAATTTTTGAAAGTGGCTTTTCTTCATTTATTATTTTCAGGTGAAGAAACAGCATTTCGCATGCACGTATTTCGCCCACGTCATATTGGATCTCTGCGTTGGAATTTCACCACTAACGGAATTTATAAAAAAAGCTTTTCTCATGGTCTGCAAATACGAGACGACTACTGACCAGGATATGAAGAGAAAGGGGGGGGGGGGAGGGGAAATGAATAGGGTCATCGTTCTAGCAAAACTTTTATTTCTATCACCTGCCAAAGCCAATGTTGACATGGTAATCGAGTATTCGAGAGAACGAATTTCATTACCTTTTTTATATTTACGATATTTTTATTTGATGTTCATATACTGGGAATAACAGATACACGTTGACGTGCGCAATAAAGAGAGAGAAACTTCTTGAGGAGACCTCTCGGCAAGTGATAAATGAAGTGTCGACATCTCTCAGCCACGTAATTTCGATATACCGGCGTTAGAGTGATAATAAGGAAACTGTGAAGCGAAGAGTGGAAGTGAATCAAGGCATAAGCAGTAAGGCAAATTTCTGAAAATTGGATTTTCAAATGATAAAGGTATGGCAAGCTTACCAAAGCTGAAGAATTCATCAGAAAGCAAACCGAAACATAGCACGATGCATGGGCAAGCGATGGAAAGATACGGGGCCAATAACTGAAATATTTTATTTGTAGTGTTTTCCTTATATTCTTCGTAAGCAATGTCGCATAATTAAAAAATATAACAATAGATTTTAAATTATGATAATAAAGCTTAAAAATAAACAAATAGTATTACCTGCACTGTGAGATTGACAAACGACCTTCTTACAATCAATATGGTCGCTCTGCTTCGATTACTCTGAAGTTAAAAAGAAGCTATTACATTTGAGGTCCAATGCGCCTACCTCATAACTCAATGCATAGAATATATGAAAAATGATCAAAGGTGTTATCACACTCGCGGAGAAAAGAATCTAAGAATTGCAAAGTTGTGTGCTCCGTAATCGATCTAGAGAAGGATTGGCAAAGTGAATCTCCCGATTTCGCTGCTTTTTCCACTGTTTTAACCTCTGCTAAAGTTGTCAAAATGAGGAAGCCATTTGACGCATAGGCATAACTAGGATTGAATGTTCGGTTTCGAAAAAAACGCAACTCTCCAATCCCTCTTCTCTCTCTTTCAATCAAAACCGCGCGGGAGAGACGGATTGCAAAGAGGGTGCGGAGACACCGCACCGTCGTGTTTTTTGAGAGAAAAAGGGGGGAGAAGAGGGTGCGGAGGCTCCGCATCCTCTTTGCATGTCGTCTCTCTTGCGCGGTTTTGATTGAAAGATAGAGAAGGGAGGCGACAAAGTGAGGGATAAATCGAGACCGACTTCGTTCCGGCAACCCTAGGCATAACTACAATAGAATGATTTTCTCACCACAAGGGATACATAAAATGTAATGTCGAAGAGTGGAAATCTATCATACATCATATACCCATTTCCACGTTTCATTATCCATGTTACGTTGAATGGCGACTGGAAAAGATTACGCACAAGGATACGATAAAACACAAGTACGGATCTTGAAGAATGACAAAACGAAAAAAAAAATTGGCTGTATCAAGTACCGTTTCAATGAGATACACAGAGCGTTCTGCATCGAATGGCATGAATATAATTGACGAGCCAGGAACGGAAAGAAAAACTATCAGACAACAGAACACGGCCCAAACCAGTAACTAAATCGAATTTTAGTAACAATTAATTTTCAGTTTATAACCTTGTTGAATTTGAGCTTGTGACCTGCAATCATGACAGTCTGATGTCTATAAATGAAACAAATAATAATAGCCGCGCCAACATTACCGAGCATAAAGACAACTATCCCCTAAACGAGTATGGATTTTCGAAAATATATTGTAGTATTCAAAACAAGTGAATGAATACTTGAGAACTGGAGTAGCACAATATTCCTCTACAGTAACCAGCCAGAAGAGGAAAAAGCGGATAACCGTTGAAGAGTACATCAATATGAACGTCACATGCATACATAATGATCTTAAGAAATGGATTTTTTAAAAATAAAAAGTGTTGAATGAATGTGACCTGCAGGTAGATGAGATGATTCCGCATTGTGGTTTGGTGCGAATTTTGTAGTTTCCAAAAGCAGAAAAATACAATCGTGTTGAGCGCTGTGGAAATGGCGAAGATCAAGTGAAATAAGTTATCAAGAAATTCTTGAAGTGAAGGTGATATGAAGTAGGCTGACATCGCAGATAGACACTTGTGAGCTTAGAAGACGTGTGGAATTAGCCAGATTTTCTCTGAATCGCTCGCATTGCTCATGGCAGGTGGAAAGATATCTCCACCTGACATGGAAAGATATCTCCACCTGACATGGAAAGATATCTCCACCTGACATGGAAAGATATCTCCACCTGACATGGAAAGATATCTCCACCTGACACGCACGCTTTTTTTATTATAGATTTTCGGTATTCGTATTGGAAATCGCTAGCAATCGACTAAATACATTGTTGAATATTATCAATAATAATAATAATTTATCTACGCCCGAGGCGCAACGAGACCGAAACGTTACATAATAAGGCGGGAGAGCAGGAATGGGGGGGGGGGACTCTCCTTTGTTAGGTGAGTTGGGCTAAATGAGCGATGATGGGGGTGGTTTTCAAGTCGACGCTTGAACATTCGGATATTGGGAGCAGAGCGAATACTATCTGGAAGTTGGGAGTACCATCGTGAGGTTCTGACAGGGAAAGAGTGGTATCTGGGAGTACTGGCTGTCAACTCTATGTTGATTCCGAAGGATGAAGTGCGGTCTCGTAATGGCTTGTAGACGTAGAAAAGAGAACGTGGTATAATAGTGAAACCATTCATAATCATGTGAGTCATACAAAGATCACCTATGACTCACCTCTCTGTAAGCGCGCGCAGGCCAAGGGTTTTGATACGGTCAGAGTAGGAGGGGAGAGACAGAGGATAATCAGGGGAAGGGAAGCAACGATAGAAGAGTTGACGAGTAAAGGTATGTTGAACTTTTTCAAGAGTATCGTGAGATTATTTCCAGCCCACCTTCTTTTTTTTACAAACGGTCGGTGGAGAGGAAGGGAAGAGCCTAGTTGTCTACCTGGTCTCCTCTCCCTTGCCTCTTCCAGGGAAATCGATAGATCACTAACAATTTCGTTTGTTGTGCATTTCAAACGCGCGATACTCATAAAGCAGCTGCCACGACTTATGGAAATGGAAATGTGCAAGCGTGAAATGATCAGTGAACTTGACATGAAGGTGTCTGTGATTAGTGTTTCCGCTATCGTGAACCGTTCTGGATAATTCACAATTGGCATTGGACAGAAGATATTCGTCCCTAACACTTTCGATAACTCTCTACTTCCGCCTCCATCTAGTCTCTCTTTTACGATATCAGGAATCATTAGGCAAGAACGATAGCTCAAAGGCATATTTCTCATATTTTTTCAGGTGCCTCTTTGACTCTTTCGCCTCTCTCTCTCTTTGAGAGTTTCCGGAGCGTTTCATAGGCCCTCAAATTCAAATTGCAACCTCAAAATTAACATTTCTCATGTTTGTCAAAGTTTGTTGAAAAATCACGTCAATAGGCGGAACTTTCTGACAGATGCATTGTAGAATGAGAGCATGCAAGTTCTTCATCACAATTTAATATTAGCCATGTGCAGGTGAGCTTAAATGACCATGTCGTTTGTACGTTCTTTCTCCCTCTCGTTCTCTCGTCATTTCGGTTCTTTGCTTGGAATTTCACTGATAAGATTAAAGTTCTTTTTATATGGCATAAACTAGATGATACGGAATGCGGGGGTGGAAACAAATGAGAGCAATCGTTGTTAGAATAATCGCGTCTTGGACAATACAACGCTAGATGTTAGTTAAACATGGTTACATGTTACATGGAAAACAATAAATGGAAGGAAGACAGTTGAAAACTGTTCGAGTATCACAGCGTGTCAGAGAGAGAGAGAGAGAGAGAGGAAATTCCTTTGTTCTCCGCGTCCACTCATTGTCCATGGTCGCAGGCAGACAATGGTTAAATGATAATTGTGAAACATATTCCACATCTTAGTGATAATGCCAAATTATCAGAATTTGATATGCATGGTATATTCGTCAATGTCATCTAGTGTCACCACATCAGTTTCGCGCCGATCAATTAATTTTATTTTTTATTATTTTTTAAAAAATTAATAAACGTTCACCTAAATTTCCCACAAGCACGTAAATATAAACCCCCACACCTGCATTATTTTCGGAACCCTTGGGAGATTTCCTAAAAAGTTGTACGATTCGATTTTTGACGATAGTGGAATGTTTTCGAGAAAAACGATTTGTTCTCCTCAAATCACGAAATTCTCGAAAATATTACTTTTTCGTTAGAAAACGAATCGTACAATTTTTTGGGAATCTCCTAAGGGATCCGAAAAAAATGCGGATGTGGGGGTTTCCCTTTACGTGCTCGTGGGAAAACTTAGGTGAGTATTGATATCTTTTCTGAAATATATTAAATATTGTTTGCGTAAAACAAATATGTTTTAATAACACATTGAATTTCTCTTCAATTTCACAATTCATTCACCCCTCTCATTCTGAGACGACCGCTCAATGCGCACGGAGTGGACAGGAATAAAAGGGAGGGAGGGGGAAGACTCAAGGAATCACTCTCGGAAGCCGTTTTCTCTCTTTGACACGCTGTGAGTATGAGTCCCCAGAACAGTCCGTCCCTTCGTTTCTTACTCTTTCGAACTTTGGCTTCATTTCTTACTCTTTCGAACTTTGGCTTTCACACGCTTATTTCCAGGCTTGAACACAGTGCGAGCACCATCAGCGAATTTGCGATTTGGGTGCAGTCTCTTGATGTGCTGGTACACGGAGGCACGGATGGCGAATGTGGCCCCGCCCACTCACACGGCACACTGGTACAGCTTCTTACCTTTCATTTCAGCGTCTTCATCATCTGTGGATTCTCCCACCGTTCCGTCTGAATGGCGTTTTCTCTGGTTCAGCTCTTCAATGAACAAAAGAGGGAATCGTCTCAAGGCGCATAATACTTGATTTTCTTGAACGAGCGCTTCGAATTCAATCTCACCTTCATGTCGCTTCAGATGCATTATCAACTCGACGACTTCCGAAGCATCAATTTTACCGCTGTGAATGTTGTTGTGCCTCTTCAGATTAGTCGCATTTCGAAAATCATCTCCACAGAGCTCGCATTTGTGTCGGCGCTTTATTTCAGCTTATGTCGGATTATTCTCATCTAAATGCGCATGTTTTGCGAGAGAAAATAATAATAATTTTTTTAAAGTTTTGGTTCATATCTTTTTATTGGTATTCAAAAACTCACCCAAATGAGTTTCTTTGTGGTAGGCGTACACGAAAGGCGAGTAGGACTTTCCGCAAATTTTGCATTTGATGTGTTTCTTCTCGTTCGTTGCTGAAAAATTTGCACGAATACTCTTCTTTTTCTTAAAACTAATAACTTAGGCAAGTGCTTTGTCATGTGTCGCTCGAGTGTATGCACCCATGCAAACCGCTTATCGCAGCTATCGCACTTGTATGGCAGCGTAACTTCAATGTCATCTGCGATTACAGCGGATTTTTTATTTTACTCAAATGTGACGATATAATTTTAAAAAAACAAGCAAAAGACATGCTACCTGAATGGCTCATCACGTGAGCTCGGGCGTTGCCCTTCCTAGAGAATCTCCTGTGGCAATGAGGACATTTATATTTCCACTTCGAAAACAGTTTTCCATTCTTCGATAACCTCTCTCCGTGGAAGGATTTGTCATCCGAGCTGCTATCATCATCCTCATCCATTATTAACCTCTGATAATTGTTGAAGCGCGGAACGACACATACAATAAAGCTCACCTGAGATTTGGCGGCCGTTTTCAGAAGTGTTTCCTCATTGTCTGCATCTTTATTCACGTTAGGTGTAGAACAAGCAAGAGTATCAGCATTAGTGTTGACCAAGATCTGTAAAAGATCCACTGCTTTCAGTAAGACACCTCGCATGTGCTGACCAGTGGAATGGTCGAAAGCCTGAATCTGAATGAAAAGTTTTCCATAATTTCGTAACATTTCAGCGAAACGAGATCGATTACAACTAGGGATGTCTATGCGGAATTCATTCCGCATTTCCGCATCATTTCCATAATTATTTCTCATTCCGCATTGCGAGTGAACTGGTCCTCTCTCAATCATTGCGGAATTCCGCATTGAGAGAATGATGCGATTCACTATTAGAATACAATAAAACTATTCATTCTAATTGAATTATCCACTATTGTAATTGAATTATCCATAGCCGAACCCGCTCGTACAAATGACGAAGGATGAGAATTGCGGAATTCCGCAACGAAAGCGGAATTCCGCATTCGAAATGAGAGGGGTCGACCGCAATGCGGAATGAATGAAATCGAGGAATGAAAATTTGGGAGTTCCGCGTTCCGTTTAGATAGGGGCCACAAGCTCCGCCCACTTTGTGCGGACATGATTTCGCCATAAAACGAGAAAACAAAGCCACAAGGTTCTTTCTAAACCAAATCGGACGTTCAACAGCGCGATGGATAGCTACTATATTCCTCTAACAGTCGAGTTTGGTCCCAGGAATGTGCATCTATAATTAGAAGGTCAAAATTGAGTTCAAAGTCAGGGAGAGGTGTGATTTTACGGTTTCCAGTGCACAAACTTCGCTGGGACCAAGGCTTATTTTTAAGTTGGATTTTTTCGAGCACAGCTAAGAAGAAAAAACAATATTTTATAGTTTCATTAGCTTGTGACTTTGTTTTGAAGAATTCAGTACTCCCGTATTTTTCGATTCCGATTAGCACTAAACACAGAGTGAATGTGGGCGGGGCTAGTCAAATGAGGGGAGAGAGACGAGAGACGACCCCCTCCCCTTCCCCTCTGCCTCGCCTCTCCCTACTGTTTCTAACCCGTCGTGACTAGCACACGCTCTTCCTAGATTTCTCCCTTGAATTGTCTCTCACGACTTGGCGAAGCTCTTGCCTCCGAATTTTGGGAATGAGTAGTAAATAGGCTCCGCCCCCTTTCCCTCTCGTCTCGCCTTTCCCCCTTCACAACAGTGCGTTTCGCTCGTACTTTTCGGGCTGCAGCGCAGCTCAGAGACAAGATATCAACAAACGGCCAAAAGTATGATGTTATTGGGGTCACAGGGAACAGTTTAGACATGAGTTTGGCCCTATTGCGATAAATCGGCTATCTGCGTTGTGGCCCCTACGTTTAGAAACCCCTAATTACAACTCAAGATGAAGTTGATTACATTTTGCTGAGTGGTTGTAAAGCGTGTGGTTGCAGGGTCCAATTCAGTCATTGCTTAAAAGACAGAGGGATAAATGTGCGTAAAAAAATTCGATAAACAAAACTCGAATGAGAATACGTATTAGGGCACAATCATGGACATAATTGTGTAATATAACCACAGGGATAGTAATTCAACAAGAAACAGCTAGACCGTGGTCTCTAGATTTGTCGCAAGGGTGAGAACAGTGGAGGTGCTAAAAGATGTTACGCAGGAAGACATTCCAGAGGGCCATTAACATTAGCACTCCGACAAATTAAAATAAGTCAAATTGAGCAAACATTCATATCCGAAGCATTGATAACAGGTTCAGACTGAATAAATGAAGAACTCACGCTGACGAATCTCATAAAGATTACATCCAGCAGCTCTTTGAAAAGGATTTGACGAAAGCGCTATGTTTTTCATGAGGCGGGATGGCCGAGTGGTGTAGGGCGCCGCTCGCCATTCGAAGGGTACCGAGTTCAATCCCCCGCCGTGGCCAACCAAGCCTTGCTATCCCCCCGGGGTCGGCAAATTGGTAGCGACCTCGGTTGCGAAAGGTAAGGCTACCCGAGAAAGCATTGGACAGCCGGGTATGTAGTCCGGCTAAACAGCTGGCCTTACCAGTGGGTCCCACCTAGCGTTGTCGTATGACTGAAAAATCGCTTGACGTGGATACACCTTTACACCTTTTCATGCATTTCCAATTCTGTTATGCTCATCTTACGTGAAAAAACGAACACGAATAAAAATATTTATGCAGGTTATCAATTTGAATATTTATGCAGGTAATCAGTTTATGATCCTCATCATGCGTCACTTCTGCAAAAAAAATTTACACTAAAAAAAATGCCTGTAATTTACGCAATTTTGTTCTTGATTTTAGTATCAATGTATTACTCTAACAGCTGGGCTTATCAGCGTATCCCACCTAGCGTTGTCTTACGACGTAAACTCGTTTGACGTGGATACGCCTTTGCACCTTTATTACACTTCAACTTCTATCAGGGTGTCCCACATATTTTTGGAATTTGCTTGCCAATAATTACTGCATGATCGACAATCATTCTGATGCAATACAATATTACGTCATCATGTTGTGCAATTGTTTACACTTAGCCGCTTCTCGATTGCATCAGTCTTTGACTAGTTTCATCAGTTATAGTCATGAACACTGCTCGAGACTACCGCTCCGTTTTGCTTCATTATTTTCTCCTGGGTCGAACGGCGACGGAATCCCACCGTAAGCTGGTCCAGACTCATGGCGAAAATGCCCCCTCCCTTCACACCTGCTTCAATTGGTTCACCCGATTCAAGCGAGGGGATTACAATCTGGAACACCAACCCCATCCTGGACGCCCTTCTTCTCGTGTTCGGGGTCGTGTTCTCAGGGAACTGAAGGCCAATCCCAAATCTAGTGTGCGCGATATTGAGAAGACCATCCATATTCCTAAGACCACAGTTGCTCGAATCCTGCATGATGCTGGGAAGACACCTAAGCTCCCCCAAGTGATTCCGCATGACCTCACGACAGCTCAGCTGAAAAAGCGGGTTGACGTTTGTCAGGGATTACTCCACCGTAGATCCAATTTCAATTGGGTCAGCCACATCGTCGCCATGGATGAGAAGTGGATCACCTACGATAATCCTGAGAGGAAACTTCAGTGGGTGGACGTCGATGAGAAACCCCAGCAGGCTCCAAAGGCGGAACTTCACGGAAAGAAGGAACTCCTCTGTTTCTTCTTCTCCGTCCTCGGTCCCATCTACTGGGAGATCCTCCCTCCCGGCATCACCATCAAGGCTGACCTCTTCACTACCCAACTGGAAGAGGTGGCGGTCAGGGTCCCTCCCAAACTCCTGAGCGAGGGCAAAATCCTCATGCTCATGGACAACGCGCGCCCTCATCATGCGAAAATCACCCAGAAGAAAATGGACGAGCTGGAGATGGAATGGCTCCCTCACCCACCTTACTCCCCTGATTTGTCCCCTTGCGACTACCACTGTTTCCGCTCCCTCTCTAACTTCTGTCGAGGAAAGAAGTTCAAGAACCGAGACGCACTTGTGAAGGAGTACGAGGCATGGATCAACTCTAAGCCCCAGGCCTTTTGGAAGAGAGGGATCGAGACCCTGCCCGATCGATGGAGGCAGGTCGTGACTACTAAGGGAGCATACATTGATTACTGATCATTTGTTGTTGTTGAAGGAATAAACAAAAAAATAAAAATAAATAAAAATGTCACAAATATGTGGGACACCCCAATAAGTATTTTTTAAAATGAGAAAAATCGAGCCCGGAATGGCAAGTGGATCGGAATGAACTTCTCTGAAGGAATCAGTCATGCTCGCTTGCTCAGTCAACAGTTTGGTCGTAGGCCATTCTATGATGTATCCGAAGTGGCTGTGCCTACAAAGAGGAAAAGAGAAACGGCTGACGTGATCGTGTAAAATATAGTGTGCAAATTAGAGATTCACTTCAATTCCATCAACATGCAACACTCACTTCGTAGCATTGGTCCAGTCCAGATGCGAGGGCGTGTTAAAATCACCCGCGACGATTACTGGAGTGAAGTCGGCGTTGTTGATCTCAAGAATTTCATATCGCTGATAGATGATCTGTATCTCTCATATCGCAATGCTCTCTCGTTTTTCTGGCTGACAAGAGTTAACACAAAATGAAGAGGCGAGAACATTGCTCCGTTGAAGAGCACCGGAAGTGCAGTTATTATCTTCATTCTAGAGGATCGTGCATTTGAAACTTCTTCGATTTTTGGCCCAGGGAAAACCCGCTCAGAATGCGGTAGGAATTGAGAATTATAGGGAAGGAACACTTTGTGTGAAAATACTGGGCCAAAAATCGAAGAAGTGTCGTGCATTCAACACGTGTTGGTTGCGTGTTTGGTTACTTACGAGGGCATACCTGTTTCACAAACTCCTCGTTCCCAAGCAGCTCGCGAATGTTGTGCACACGTCCTTTAACTGAGAAATGCGAATTGAGAATGTGCACGAAAGCCATAACTCAAATGAATAAAACGTAAAACGTACTCACAATCGTCTCTCTCTTGACTCATAATCTGCAAAATGCCGATTGCAAATGAAGAAACATTTTGTTTCTTACGTGGTCAACTGTGGCCCCTTTCTTCGCGGCATCAGGTCCGTAGTCTTTCCAACTAAGATACACTGACCAAACGGATATCTGGCATATATTTTTTTATTTTCTAAAATTTTTCCGAAGTAGAACTAATAAACTACCTCTTGCTCGGTTCCTCTGAGTTGGATTCGCAGATTGTATCCTCTACTGTAACCATCGTAGTATCCGACGATCTGAAAGGGTCTCCCTAGATTTCTTCATGGCAAACAATCATCTTTTCTGCTCATTTTATCACTATTAAAACAGGTATATCTGTAAAAAAAACTAACCTTGTGCCTCGTGATCACTCCCCGTCCATTAATGTTGCCTCTATTCTGCTGGTCTCCCGACCATTCCTCCCCGAGCAATCCACACAACGTGTCCAAATTGTCCGCATCACCGGCCTCCTGTCAAATTCATTCCACTTTATCCTTTTCTTCGACCATCACACATTGAAAAGGGAAGATCAGGAAAATGATTTTAATGGTTAAAAAAGATTTTTTTCACAAAAATACCTGAAACCTGCAGTGCGACGACGTCCGGGTTCACATATTTGATCTGGTCGGCGACCTTTCTCAGGCCATTTTCGACCTGAAAACGAAGAAAATGTTGAATTAATTTGATGCCAAAGTTTCTGAAGATTACCGATTGGTTTCGGATATCATGAATTCTACCCGATAATTATTTAAAGGAAGATTGTACTACCAGAACCATATTTTTGCATCAATCTGATAATACATAGCCAAAATGGTAGTGACCCCTGTGATATTGGAGAATAAACAACTAACATGTTTCCCGAAGTGGAACATGTTGAACGTCATCACTCGAAGCGAGCAATTCGCATTGGAAATTAGGAAGAACAGCAGGATCGCCGATCGGATCATGCTGCAAATGGAGAGTTTTTTGGGAGGTTCAGATTTGGTTAACTCATGGAACACTAATCTAGAGATGTGGTTAACTCATGGAACACTAATCTTTGTGCTCACATACCTTGGTTGCATACAAATGAACAGAACCAACCTCCACGAGCGCAAAATGAGACGTGAAATGAGCAGAGATGGAGAGTAAAAATAAATGATAAATGAAGAATAGAATGAAGAATACTAAAATAATCGATTATGTTTTCGGGGTTTGTGCAATATAAAAAAAGACGCTTTTCAATAAATTCCAGTAAAGCTGTGATTAATATCAGAAGCTCACAAATGAATATTTATGCAGAGTTTTTGTTGTTTATATGAAATCTGGGCGAAACTACCTGCAAATTAGTAATAAATTCGACCTTTTATTTCGAAATAACCTTCAGAAATGGAAAAGAATCCCAAGCGCTATCATTCCATAGGTGAAACAGTGCACATGATTTGGCCAAGATTCATTCACGATCGAATTGAGTGTACTATCTAATAAAAGATCTATTTATTTTTGAACGATTATGTTAAAACACTACTATTAGGTTGATGCATAATTTTCTGTACAACATTCATCTGAATATTACTAAGCCCTGTTTGATCGGTTTCAAAATTCCTTCTGGCATTATTTAGGAGTATACTCTAGCATTATATTCCTAAATTGGAATCCAGTTGAAAATGAAAATGGATTCCAATTTAGGAATATAATGCTAGAGTATACTCCTAAATAATGCCAGAAGAAATAATATTGGAAATGTTTGAAGCATGAGAAAAAATATTTTTGTTCATAGTTAGTGAAACATGTGATCTTTTTATTAAATCTTTGGTTTCAATAAAATCAAAATTTTACCAGAAAATATAATTTCCAAAACAACTCAAGTTGAGATGTGATAGGGTAAGGTTTAAAGATTTTTTCCAGCAATTTTTAGAATTTTTCAAACCGCCCAGAAGAGCAGGAAATCGTGAGAAGGTGCATATTCGCTGCTTGAAAGTCTAACCCATAAGTTTGAAAATTCAAACTCCTGAATACAATGTCATACGCCCTTCAAAATATTATGGTAAACTCATCAGGAAAGGTACTTAGTAATCCAGTATAACTGATATCTATATCTCAATCGGTTTGATTTTGCCATGACTCAAAGAAATTTTTGATTATTTTCATCGCAAAGGATTTCGATTCAAAAAGTTGCTGCTGGTCCGAATTTCACGCTCCTCAAATCACACATTTTTTATAAGTATGCCCAGTGAATGCCCTTCAAGTAGGAGATTCTAATTTCACCCTATCACATCTGATAAACAAATGACTACTCGAAGAAACATGTGTGTTTTTCTCGCACTCGGAATCTTTGATGCAAGGTCATGTCCGCCATATTGATTTAATATGTTTAGAAATAGATGCGCTGGAGAGAGTATCCAACCCCTTTTCGAGTAGTGAAAAGCATGGGTTCTTGAATTGGACAGGGAATGCAGGAGAGGTTAAATCCCTAGATCGTAATTTTGTAAATACAGAAACTTATGCATCAACCTTACTTACTTGTTGGGGGTGCTGTTGTGCTGATGGATGTAGTAGCTGTAGTAGATAGAGCTTTCGTTTCGATCACTTCATTTGTTCGGTGCTACAAGTTAAACTTTTTTAATCAAGAAAATAAAGCAACCGAACCTCGAATTTGGTGACAACTGCGTAATGATCGCTCGGCCACTCGTTAATCTTAATTATTGATTAAAATGTTTTTTCAAACTTTTGATAGACTGAAATTATTAGCTACCTTCAAAACCTTGATCAGATTTGCGTGCTTCTTAGGGTAGAGTACGGGAGTGGTACCAGCGAAGGGAAATGATCGAACTGGTCTGGAATTGACAAGAAACTGACCATCCAATCATGTTTTTTTTCGTAAGAAATGCATGTATTACGAACTCCTAAAACCAAAAAAAAGAAACCTCATAGGCCCGCGATAGAAGATGAAATCTATCCGATCTTTAACCAATGCTTCGTACACGCCCCACGTGTGGCCTGTGAAATGCATTATAACTATTAGAGTTAAGGGTAATTGTCTCTTCATTTCATGCACTCGCTCATCGTCGGTCAAGTGTGTGAGATGAAGAGACAATTACCAGTATTTCGAACTTTAATAATTATCCGTGATGAGATTTTTCGTCGTAAGATGTAAGATCCTCAAATAAAGCGTGCAAGATGTGTAGCGAAAGTATAGCAAGGCTCTAGAAATAGATGATAAAAAATACGGCTTTACTAACCCGGCGCTGCAAGGGGATCGGGATGAACTTCTCGGAATGAATCCGTCATTCCGGCTGCTGTTTGAAGTAGTTTCGTCACTGGCCATTCAACCGTCCAGCCAAAGTGAATGTGCCTAACAAGTGAATATTGAATGATTCAGCGATTAAAAAAAACAATAGCTAATAAACATAACACAATGAAAAAAGAGTTACCTAGTTGCTTCGGTCCAATCCAAATGCGAGGGCGTGTTGAAATCACCCGCAACGATCACTGGAGTTCTGTCAGAATTGTTGATCTGCGAGTGTGAATTGGCAGCAAGCTGGTAAGATTACAATTCGTGTTATCAAATCCTAATTTCGAGTAGTCTTGGATGTGTTATTTGCAGTAGTACGACAATCCCTCTCATACGACAGTCAAATCTGAGAGCTTACCTGCCGTACAAACTCCGGATCCTCCAACAACTCGCGAATGTTATGCACTCGTGAGTAATGTGTGCGCAGTGGGATGTTTAATAGCCAAGAATAATCCAAAAAAAAATGATATTACTCTAATTACCATGGAATTTTCACGTATTACTGGCCAAAAAGTGTTTGGTCGGAAAAAGTAACGACGGGCAACTAACAAGTTCGATCTTCGTATTCTCCCCTCAGAATCTGAAAAGAGAAAAGGTATGAACGCTTCGACACTAGATCTCGATAAATGACAGTGCCGTCTCTTCATTTCACGTGCTCTCTAGCCGGTTAGAGAGGCGAGAGAGTGCGTGAAATGAAGAGACGGCGGTATCATTTCTCGAGCTCTATTGAACACCAACCTCTTGAAGAGTCGTCGCATTGCCTTTTCTCGCTTCGTACGGGCCGTAGTCCTTCCAATGGAGGTAGAGGGACCAAACGGATATCTGAAAAAGCAAACTTATTGTTAAATGTACAAAAAAATACCTCTTGTTCACTGTCTCTCAGCTGGATTCGCACGTTGTAGCCTCTGCTGTAGCCGCCATACACTCCGATGATCTGGCAATAAGTCATTTTATTTGGAAAAATGCCTAATTGAGCCTATTTTTGATATTTTTTCCATATTTTGTTCACAATTTTCTAAAAGTGTACGTGCCAACAATATTCTCAAACTAACTTTGTGCCTCGTAATGACCCCTCGACTGTCGGTCTCGCCTCTGGTATTCAGCGCCCCGGACCAATCTTCACCGAGCAACGAGCACAGTGCCTCTAGGTCCTTCTCCGGCCTCCTGTACAAGCGCAACTCATTACTCAAAATTCTTCGAGTTCTTCCGGAAATGGTCCAAAAATGTGAATAGCGAACCTGTAGTGCCACAATGTCCGGATTAATGAAACTGATTTGGTCGGCGATTTTTCGTAAGCCATCATTGACCTGATAAATTCTTCCATATGCATATGTTGATGATAATAGATAATTGCTTGCCAAAAAATCACTCACATGCGCTCCAAAGTGGTACATGTTGAAGGTCATCACTGTGAGTGAGGAATTCGCATTTGACATGTGAAAGAGGAGAAGTATCGTCGAGAAAATCATTCTGAAATTCTGAGGGAATTTATGCTTCACCGTTCAAAATGCATGAAATGATCCCTTTATTTGATCCCCCCCCCGTACTAACTTTTTGGCTCCCTGACCGGTGATAAAGTGTGTGTGTGTGAAATGAAGAGACTATTTCACGTATTTCGGACCCCATCATTTTTCGATCAGAAGACAATATCGAAGAGAAATAACAATCATGTCAAAGGAAAGTCATCGCAGTAAATTCGAAATGGTTTTTTTCGATTCATTTACGTAGAACGAACATCCTCGGAAGCAACATGAGACGAGAAATGAGCTGGTATAGACAGAAAATAAAATAAGTCAAGTGAATTAAATTAGAACAATTTTCGATCCTATTCACGAATTCCACTTATTTCTAAGCCGGCAGAAAATGAAGTGGCTGCAACTCATCAATATCGAAAATGGTGCTCATTGCGCTCTTCCCTTCGCAGAGGGATAAGTTAAGATAGGGGCCACAACGTAGATTGCCGAACTGTCGCAATCCGGTCAAAAAGAAAGAAAGCGAAAAAAGAGACGGAATTGAAGAGATGGGGCGGACTGATCTATCAGCTCGATCGGCTATGAAAGGAATTCCGCAAAGGGCGCTTCTATAGAATGGGGGGGGGGCAGTCGGTAGACACTCGATAGTGTTAAGCGAAGACTCTTCTCTATCTATAGGTCATGGTTAGGCCCATCGCTTAGTGCTCAGTCTGCGCTCTCGGTAGAAACCAGAGGAGGGATTCAATACTGAGGTGGGCCGTTACTTTGAAGATTAGAGCTCGAGAAAAGAGCCCTGTCGTCTCATTACTTCACACACTCTCTCGCCGTCTCGAGTGGCAAACAATTTCGAATTAAGGGTCTCCGTCTCTCCATTTCATACACTCTCTTGCCTTTCTAACTGGTGAGAGCGTGTACGAAATAAAGAAACCGCGGCTCATATCTCGAACTCTATTGAAGAAACTCTTCGTTTTTCTCAGGGCATATGATCGTCGGGAGTGCAAGAGAAAAATATAGACGGATTCCTGACAGCCCTAGTGTAATCATATCTCATCATGTCGCGTGCTCTCTCGTCACTCCGATCGGCGTGAGAGCAGGGGAATGAAGAGAGTCTTTCTTCAACCTGACAGCCCCTGAAACTAAAGCAAGTGTGTGGGTGACGACGGAAGAGGATAATTACACTTTCCCGATTGTACTAACGTGCAGGGATGCTCATACTGAATACCGAGCAAAGTGCAATGAAGACTATGAGTACAAATCGTAGGCAAGTGAGCTCATAGTAGAGTTCGATTACTTTCCGAAAATAACCAGTTCAATGATAGAGTTCGAAATACGGGCTCTTCATTTCGCCGTCTCTTCATTTCGCGTGCTCTCTCACCGGACAGAGAGGCGAGAGAGTGCGTAAAATGAAACGACGGCGTCCCGCAGTGTGCGCTCTACAGGAAAACGATAACCTCCTCACTTGTTTGGCTGCACTCTATCAAGTTATGGCTTTCCAGCGAATGGGGGGGGGGGGAAACCAGAGATAGAGTCAGGTCAAAATACTGCTTTTCGGTGTAGCTTACGTGTTTCTATCAACCATCTTTCATAGGTGATATCAAAGATAACTTTTCTGGAATACAAAATGTCAACATTTTCTCAGAATTCTCTCTGTCGAAAACTACCAGACAAAGGCAATTCTTCATTGTTCGAGTATTGAATGGGATAATCCGTCTGACAATGATCAATAATAGATCGATTTTTTTTTTTTCACAACCTATAGAAGAGTCTCCCTCCCTTCTCTTCCCTCATTCTTCCCTCTTTCTCTCTTCGCGAGTGGTTGGAACGAGGAACGATGCGGTTGGAACGAGGAACGACTCTCTTCGCGAGTGGTTGGAACGAGGAACGATGCGGTTGTGGCTCTGGTATTTTTGATATTTTGGATGATATTTGATCTTTGATTTTCAGTTTGGCGTCGGTTATCGTCACTGTGCATTGTGCAGAACATTTGCCACTTGAGAGATGTCCAGACGACACGGTATGTTCGATTCGTCGTTATGAGCTTGCACGAGATCATTTTTACGTCGTGTGAGTTCGTCAATATCATGTGTGGAGAAGCGGATACTGTAGAAATATAGAAAATAGTACCATGAATGCTAACTGAAGTTGATGCCACTGTAGTCAGTGAGATTTCTACTAGTGTTGTGAAAACGGAAAAAACCGTCTTTCGTCGGCGAAGAATGAAGAATGAGGGAGAGTTTGTCTTTGTCCGTGTCCGGATGGACACCGATTTGTCCGGAATTGTCCGGAATTTATGCAAAACTGTCCGGACGCAAGAGAGATCGTCAATATTGTCTCTCATTCCCCTCACTCGAGCAAGTGAGGGGTGGTTGATTGATGCTTTGTCCGGACAATTTTTCCGGATTTTGTCCGGATTGTCCGTCCGTTTTCGCAACCCTAATTACTACTGTACACTGTTTACATCAATTCCGATCTCCTATGTCTGTCCAGACGGGCGGCCGTTGTCCGGAATGTCCGCGATAAATAAAGGATAATTTAATTACAATTCATTCCTCGCATTTGAGTGAATGAGGGCTGGTTGTCGAGTTCAAATTAGGGTTGGTGAAATCGAGTCGTGTCAGTCAGTGATCCGACCTTTTGATCCGACCAAGCCATAATAGTCGGTCTATCCGATAATAGGGAAGACTCGGACGGTTGGCTAGCTTTCGAGAGAGAAGGGTCGGATTGCGAGTCGGATCGCGGATGACTCGAAATCCGACTTGAACCGACCAATCCGTTTCCAATCCGACCCTTCTGTCTATCGGGGAAGGGAAGAGACTCGATCGATTTGCATGTGGGAAGGGCATTGTTCTCTTCTCACTCTGGCTAGGTAGATCAACGATCTGTCTTTCCTTTCCCGAGAGAGGGAAGGGTCGGATTGGAAACGGATTGGTCGGATCAAGACGGATTGCTTGTCATCCGCAATCCGACCCTTCTCTCTCGAAAGCGAGCCAACCGTCCGGATCCCGAATCCGATCGAGCCGAATCTCTAAAAATAGTGTCGGATATCCGAATTTCGGATTGGCTCGGTTTTAACAACCCTAGTTCAAATGTTCAACTATCAATCGACCACCCCTCACCTGCTCGAGTGAGGGGAATGAGAGACAATATTGATGATCTCTCTTGCGTCCGGACAGTTTTGCACAAATTCCGGACAATTCCGGACAAATCGGTGTTCATCCGGACACGGACAAAGACGGACAAACTCTCCCTCATTCTTCATTCTTCGCCGACGAAAGTCGGTCCTTGCGATTCCCCACCATGAAAAAAAATAATTTTTATTAATATTTTGATTTTCAAAAAAAGTGGTAAAAAAATTCTGAAAAAATACTCTTAGATGCACGAATAGTTTTATTCGCCACTTTATTGAAAATCAAAATATTGCTAAAAATGAATTTTATTTTTTTTTAAGCATGAATCGATGCAGAATTGAACGAATAGCAACCTATTATAGATTCAATTCCTTTTGGTGATTGTTGTACCCTAGTGTGTCGGTTAGACACGTCCATGACTCATAGCCCAGAGATATTATCTTAGCTCTGATCGTTCCCACCTCTCTTGCTCTCACTTCGCTCTGATACAATCACACTGATACTGATCACCTGTTCCCGTTGGCTCTCCAATGATTGGATAAATCTATTAAATTCCCTAGCCTACCGTACCTCACCCTGACATACTGTCCTTCCACAACCTTTGTGGGTAACCCACACCTTAACAATGAACCGCCTACATCTTATCCTGCCCACAAACCTAGTATCATCCCATCATTTGTACTGGATTTTTTTGGGCAGGAGGAACTGATAGTGAAGCAAAAGACACCTCAGAAACTTATGCACCAACCTAATAAATACATATTAGAGTTCGAAATACGGGTCTTCTCATTTCCCACACCCGATCAGAGAGTCTCACCGGTCAGAGAGGCGAGAGAGTGTGAATGGAGAGACGATTACCCGTATTTCTCTAATGCTGCGAACAGTGTCGACGTCTAGACGATTTTTCTGGAGAGAAATGGTCGTCTAGACGAAAATGAGAGAGACAGAGAGAGGGAGTTTCTCTCATTCTCTCCTCTCCTCTCCAAAAGAAATGGTCAGATCGGTGTGGAATGAGTTACATTTCCATACTGCTATTCTCCCCTCTCGTTATTCACGACTTGCTGGTTAGATTAGACCAATCCTCTTGGAGAGGAGAGGCGAGAATGAGAGGGAGTCTGTCTCCCTCATTTTCGTCTAGACGATTGTCGTCTAGACCATTTTCGCCAGAAAATCGTCTTGACGTCGACTCTGTTCGCAGCATAATACATATAATTGCTTCTGCAGGTGTGTCTCATCTTCGGCCATGACACCTGTTCGGTTCGAGGTGTTCGGGATCCAGCTCAGAAAGGTAACACAATTACTGCTGGTTGTCAATATAGAGACAGCAAGCTCCACTTGCTCTGGTGTGCTTCCCCAACTTGGATACAAGTAAAAAGGGGTTTCCAACTTGAATCCAAGTACAGTATCCCGGCCTCGGGAACCCAACTTGGATCCAAGCAGTTCTTGCAGTAAGTGCC
Organism: Pristionchus pacificus; assembly: GCA_000180635.4. Lineage (NCBI taxonomy): Eukaryota > Metazoa > Nematoda > Chromadorea > Rhabditida > Neodiplogasteridae > Pristionchus > Pristionchus pacificus. The sequence goes on from CM026577.1 coordinate 15,934,862, forward strand.
TAGATTAACGGGATGACTTCACCTTTTTTTTTAAAAATAGTTTCCGGGTTCACTAAATCAAAAAAAATTATGCACTGCAGGATATATCTGGGGGCCAGACACCCATTGCGATCACGAACATGATGGATATGGATTATTATATAGCAAGCTTGACATTCGGTAATTGTGCTGACATTCTGTTCAAACTCAGTCTCCGTAAGAACGTCTTGAATCGAAAGGATCCCAAAAGTTGTTTATCTTTGATCTTTGAAAGCATTTTGGCTACTGTGCCTTCCACTCCATCGCTCTTGCGCAGACCGCGTTTTTTGCGTACTTGGCACTTCTTCGATTTTTGGCCCAGCTATTTCTCGCAGAGTATTCCCTCCCTATCATTCTCATTTCCCACCCTCCTCCACATTCGGTGCGGTTGTTACCGGGGCCAAAAAAACGAAGAAGTTCCGCGTACTTTATCAATAGATTTTCAAAATATAAAAACGAAAAAATCAAAAACATAATTCAGACCCATAACTCCCTTCAAATGGAAGTTTGTGGCCACTCTCTTCAGGCAGAGCTATTATAACGGTGTTGCAGGCCACCACGCCACTCTCGAAAAGCTTGTGTGAGATTTACAACCTTTGAAGCCTTTCATATGTTGAATCTTTACAGTTATTTCAATTTGAACATATACTGTATTTTTTTACATTTCAGATTCAATGTTGGATATGCGGAAATTAGAATTATTAGCGAAAGCGAGATGGAGTTCAAGACTGATCTGACAGGATTAGGTACGATTGTGGAATAATGAGAATTAGGGATGACAAATCGGCACGAGCCTCTCCTCGATTTGCACGCTCTCTGTCAGACAGACGAGAGAGTGTACAAGTCGAGGAGAGGCTCGTGTCGATTTGTCGTCACTAATGGGAATTAGAAACCGCTGAACGATTGATGAAATGGCTAGTCAAAAGTCGATTGGTTCGCCTGTCCTTTGTTCGAAGATTGACGTTCTCTTTCTCACGTCGTTAATCACCTCATTTCTCCCCTCTCACACCTCACAGCGCGGTGACTGAGTGAGAGGGCGCAGAATGAAATTTTGATGAGGCGATTGCCTCAATCGCCTAATCAATCGCCTTTCGCCTCATTCCTTCATTGGATTGACGATTCAGTCGATTGACTAGTTAGTCGATTGACGAATGAGGCGATTGCAACTCATTTATCGCCAATCGGCTAAGGAATAAGCGGTTTGGCCGGTCTCTAATGGGAATATAGTGTGGAGTGTACGGTTTGGTCGGATCAAGACTCCGAGCCACCCGAAAGCCGACCTGCGATTAGGCATTTCTCTCTCGAAACGAGAAGACCGACCGATTCTCCCCTAACTTAATATCGGACAGGCCGATATTTTTGGCTTCTTAAGATCAATAAGTCGGACCTTGGACTGAATCGAACAGATTTAGCCAACCCTACTTCAAATACTCGAATATGTTCAAATCATTCGTTTGAGTATACTAGAATGTCAGAATGATGCATAAAGTGTAAGGCAGTTTCTTCAATGAGACACAATTATGATTTTGGAGAAGGAGAAAGATTAGGAGCCAACGAATTTTATTTGCAGGGCGGAAAACGAATTTCCCAAACAAGAAAAGCACCAAATTTGTTTCTTATGGAGATTGGAATCATTACGAATTTGAACAGTATTTGTTCGAAATTGAAACGGATCAAGTAAGTCTTCCTCTTACTTAATCATACTTAGTAAGAAAAAAACTTTTTTAAAATCTAGTATTAGTATTCTAGTATTGGTCAAAATTATTGACACAATTATAGGCTCAGCCTATTCTTTCATTTCCTCCTATTTCAGGAATTGATCGATTTCTTCGGTCCCACAGTCGTATTCCACTCACATGATGAACCGAAAATACTGAAAGATGAGGATTTTCCCGAACTTCTCATGCAAAAAGTGGCGAAAGCCCATCGCAAAGTGGAACGCTGTTCTTGTACCCGAGTGAGTAAATTATAACTAGAAAAATACTGCATTTTCACATGAGCATTCGTTTCAAATTTTAGTTTCAGTTGTTAGTGATGCCATTCATTGAGCATTCTTATTTGAATTGAGTTTTGTGAAAAAACTAAAATGCCTAACAATAAAAACATTTAAAATATTTCCTTAATGCGTTAACATTTCAGTCTTGCGTCGTTTTCATGCAAAATAACCCGTGCGGCGCCCGTGATCTATCTCAGGAATTCGAGGGCTCAGGTAAACATAGTTGCCACATTATTTTTTAAAAAAATGTTTATTGGGCAATTGCTGTTTTTTTTCTTGAACGAAACCTATCAGTTTTGATTTGTTCAGGCTACGTATGGAAGAATAACTTGGGTTGTGGCCGCCCAACCTACGAAAAGTTATACTCACAGATCGAATTCAAGTAATCATTATTTGTGAATTACTTTTATAATATTTATAACGATAATATGAAATCAGAAATAAAAATTGTGAAAACTACAGGCCTATCACCGCAACAAAGTGGTATGTATCGACGATTGTGTTGGATGAAGGCAACGGAATTCGAGACATAGGGTAGATTTTACACACTACATTTTTCATCATTTCAATCATTTCAACCCAGATTCACATTCTTAAAGTAAATTAGTGGATTTACTAAGTTTGTCAAATTTCAGGTTTGATTTCGGAAAGACTGCGGGGTTAACGTTTGATGGCTCAAAGGCGTTCTTCACATACACTCGCGAAGGAAAACGTAAGATTTTTTCAAAGCCGAAGAAATTACGAATTACAATATTAAAGCCACACTTAAAAAATACACTAAAATATTGCATTGTTTTCTCCTAAATAATAACAATCCATAACAGAGATTACTTCCGACAGCGAAATGCGTCACGAGAAGACTTTCACATCGGAATATAACAAAAAGTCGTATAAATTCAAGAAATATTCATTTCGGATGGAGAGTAAGGGAACGGTAAATTGTTTAGCCCTGTTTATGTTTATTTATTCAGTCGATCCGATCGCGATTTCATATCGGCACTGCTTTACATCCCTTACATTTTTCTAGAATATTACGGACATCAACAATTCGTATGTCAACTTCAAAAAGAGTGGGAAGAATATGACGCTCAATGATGACGCGTTTCACGAGCAACTCAAACAACTGAAGACACCGGAACATCGGAAGATTGAGCCATGCTCGGAAGGCAAAGTGAGAGTAGACAAGTGGGGTTTTGTCGATGAGGGTGGTATATTTCATTTCGAGAATGTTATTACATTACATAATGCTGTAGAAAAATACTCGATTCTTTATATAAAATATTGTGGACCAGAGAAAAAACGAAAACGTTCCTATTTTTGCTTTATCTCATCTCTTTTCGCGAACTGCCATCATAAAAAAAGGGGAAGGAATATGCGCCTTGAATAGTTCTTTTCAGGCCTGCCTCGTTTTTGTCGAAAATGATGCGTGCTCCTGCAATGGAGATTTCCCGCAACCTGCCGATAGCGGTAGGGTTTAGCTAGTCAAAAAGTGTAAAGAAATAAGGTAGTCTGCTCGAACCAATTATCTTTCCACTTCGTCTGATCTTTCGCCGCTGTGAGAGTCGCGAAGGATGAAGAGATGTTTCATTCAGCTTAAATACCCTTTAAAAGATTTGGATGATTGAATATAATTTTTGATCTCATTAACGATGAAAATAAACCAATTCAACAGGTTACGTGTGGACAAGAAATAGTACGTGCCGACGGCCAACTTACGAAGTGCTGCTGTCCCGAATCGATTTTGAGTGAGCTCAATTTGACCGTGCGAAACGATTTATACGCTTAAGACCAATCTCGACGACAAAATGGAAGGCGGTAATAATAACGTACTATGCGCCTGACAAACCTCGACATCAACGCGACTGGCAGATAAGAAACATCGAGTACAGTATCGAGTACTTGAGCATTACGCTTGTAAATTTATTCAAATTACAGTATCAACTTTGGCAACGCCACGATCTCGGCCCATAGCGCGAATGCAATGTCGTTCGGATGGACAAATCGAGAGGGAACTGGTGAGTAGGGTTCGAAATACCGGCAATCGTCTCTTTATTTCGCACACTCTCTCGTCTCTCTGACCGATGAGAGAGTGTGTGAAATGAATAGACGACCGTATTTCGTATACCCGTATTTCGAACTCTACTGGTGAGTAATACAAACTATATATAAAGATAATAATAATACCATTAAATAAATATTAAATACAAAATCATGCACAATTTAGTAACCTCTTCCGTGCGTCCGATGCGCCACAACGCGGATGAGGATGTGATCACATCGGAAGACGCGAAGTCGGTAGAAGAAGACGGTAGACCGCTCACTTTCAAACGATACCATTTCGATATTGAGGCAGGAGGAGAGGTGAACACGCATATTTCTTCTATTAGTTTCATTTCGCATGGCGTTTGTGTAACCTGTTTGATATCCTTCTCAATTTTTCTGGCCAAAGCCTGAATAAAAAGGATGGGGGATGGGGTGAATATTCTACGAGAAAAGAATGAACCAATCGATCGAAAAAGGAAAGAAATCAGAGAAGATATCCAAATTCATTGCAGGAACTACATAATTTTTTCGGCCCGGAAATTGAGTTCAAACTAAAAGGACCGAATCCGATGGCACTTGCAATGAATGGAACCGAATTTACGAAAGAACTCGGACAGATTAAAAAAGAATCCGGATGTAAAGAACAATGTTTTTTTATTAAAAATTCATTTTTTTAAAAAATTTTCTATGATAATCTTTTTTAATGGATTGAATTATAATAATTTATAGTGAGCACTCTCACAATTGTGCTAATCGTGATCGGTGTCTTCTTGCTGCTGATTATTATCGTCGCTATCGTGGTGAGTACTTTTCCAATATATTTTCTACCAAAACATATTCAATTCAGATCGGCGTTTGCTGTTATTGCTGTACAAAATCACAAAGAGCACTCTATAATGTCGATGGTAAATTCGAAATTAATTTCGAAAACATGAAACGTATAATTTCAGCCAGGAATACGTATCATCCGGTGCCGTCGAATCCTCCGATTAGAGAGAATCCTCCGCCCTCGTCGAATTCATCCAAGTCTTCTGAATGTGAATCGCAATATATCACGTGCAGCGCTAATCCCAAGTAATCCACACATAAATCATCCTCACGATAAAGATGATAACAAAGTGCTCTCTGTTCAAGTTAACATCATACTCTTTAATATTCTTTCATAAAGTAAAATTTATTAATAGCCAGATAAATAGCAAGGAGACTTTTACTTATTGTTCACGATAAAACTGTCGGAAATGCGAAAAGCGTTTGAACTAAGATTAAATAGAATTATATGCATAAATAGTAATGAGCATCATCATTAGCCACCCTGATTATGTTTTGTATTGGTTCGGGGATTGCACTTCAATTCGAACTGCAACGAGTAAAATATCTTCAATGAATATATGCCATGTACGCATTTGTGCAAGCATAAGGATCGATGACTGTGAAAGATATTTAATATTTATTACAATTTTATTTTTTGAAATAGCAGTATTTAATTGAGTGTACTGATTCCAGGAAGATTGAGGGAGCAAGGTCATGGAATTCGTTGGTCAATCGACATGTGGTTTCTCTTGGTGCTCCTTTTCTACGAGATTACATTGAAGTGAGATGAGTTCCGAAGGAATAGTTCGTCAAAAGAAATATAAATATTTATGGTTTGTTGTGCTGAGTTTCTTTTGAAAAGAACTCACTCTCTCTTTAAAAACAGTGTTGTTAGCTTGTAGCTCATTTATCCACAGAGCGGTCGTCCGAGAGTAGGTCGGTCAATCTGGAGAGAACTTTATTAATCAGTGCCCAAATAACCGCGAAACTAGTGATAACAGTGGAACAAATAGGATACAATAACGAGAGAGTGGGAGAGGGAAGGACGAGAGTTGCTCAATATTGGCCCATTTCGATATTAGCTCCATATTGGATTCTCTAACAGCTGGGAACAAGCAATGGCAAAGGGTTAGATTTAATGAAAACACGCCGCACATGTGTCTTTCTCATATTGGCTACTCTCTCGTCGGTGAGACAGGCGAGAGTGCATACCAATCAAAGAGAGGCACTGCTTAGTGGCATAATCAGCGTGAAAAGGAAAAAGAGAGCAGAAATAGATTTATGGGTTTCCACCCGTATTTTTTTTGCCAAGAGCCAGCAGCCTTCAGCATTGATGAACTGTATCAGTGAATTTATTGAATTGGGGGACATACCATTACCGTCCCAAAAACTGCTTCTTATGGAATCATTCGGGGAATTTATTGCAATTCGTCACGGAACGAGAAAGTTGTCATTTATGAGGAACGATTTCCTATTCGATTCGTGTGATGAGCTTAGTCGTTCGTCCACAGTGGAAGGGATGATGTACAAAGAATCGAGACATCTTCTTTATCAATTGTCCGACAAAAAAATGAAAATAACGACGGTTTTGTTGCCGTCGTAAGCAGAACTGAACCTAGTGAGCACGTTGTATTCCGCGTCCTTCAAATGCAATCAAATTTCGATATTTTTATCAAATAAACTCACTTGTTTTGCATACTTCTTTCTTTCATCCAATTGTACGGTTATCACAATCTAGTAATGGTGGAGTAGTACATGTTTTTCAATTTTATGGCTCAAATACTTACTTGATTATTGGAAATCGGAGTCAGCTATACAATGCCGAAGGTGAGTTGATGTAGACAACTTAGTAAAAGCACACTAATTAATTTTAAGAAGAAATCAACGCGATATTGAGAAGGTGTATTTGGAGCGAAAAAAAAGTGTAATGAAGAGAGTGGATGGCGATAAATAGCCAGACCAGGACCCGTTTAGTAAGTGGAGTGGCTCAGAAACGAAGTGGAAGAGAGTATGGTCTATTTTGTAATGAGTATTTATGGACGAGAGAAGATTTGGGATGTGAGGCTGCTCTCTTCTTACTCTCCCTCTCAACCAAAAACTCGTTGCTTTTTACTAATCTGAGCGATGATAGAAACGCTACGAAAATAAGTCATTTGGTAGATGCATGAGAAATTTGTGGAATCAAATAATCGCAGAGCATTCCACATTCTTTGCAGAGTGCGAACAAGATAAAGATGAAGGAATTATCTTGTGGCAATGAACTCATGTGATGATCAGAAGGTTGCTCTCTGTTGCTTAATGAAAACTGTTTGTTCAAAAATATCAATAAATCGGATTCAAATTTTTATTAATGTTATCTTTTTTAACAATATCTTCTCCAGCTCCCCGTTTCGCTCAGCGTTCCAGCTACCGCTGCACATTCTTCCCAGACTAATGCGTTTATCGTCATGGCTGAGTCGTCATAGATGCTCCTGAAGAAAAATCACCATTAATCGGGTCATCAAATTATTGTGGACGCTTGTCCACCGAAGTCACCTTCTGGCATTATAAGTATTTGTACCAGAGTCCGAGCAGTATCTTCTGTTCTTTTCATCCCACAATCATGTTTCATAAATATAGCCTAGTGTTCTCTGTCATAGACTCATGGATAGACCGTCGCATTTCCCGGAAACGCACGAGACACTATCCTCTGCACAACAAACAGCGTTGAATTTATGCGAATTTTATCGATATTTGGAATGATCTGATCTAATGTTCTTACAAATCTAATTGTTCATGCTCACATTTACTATCGCTGTTCAACGTTTTCTTCTTCATTATGATGTCACTATGGCCGTCGAGTTGATCTAGGCAACTGAAGAGATTACCAATCATTCACAGAAAGAATCAAACGAGCGTGCAAACAGGAATTGAAATTGAGGGAAATATTCCAGATGCTCGAATAATTTTGTTTTCGAGGAAGGGGGGTGAGAAGGAGAGGGATCAAAGAGAATCAGAGCAAAATAAATATTCACGAGGATAACGGAAAAGAGAATGAAAAATAAGAGAGCCAAGGAAGAGAGCCAGCCAGGGAAGCTTGTTGACAGTGTAATGAAGATAGTGGATCCTTCTCCTCCTCCCCTCCTCCTCGAAAAGAACATAAGTCAGGCAGAGAAGACTGAGAGATCAAGAGAGATGAAGCGAGAAGAGCGAGACGAGGAGAGTAAAAGTGTAGTGAAGCGAGAACCCAGTGATAGGGAGAGAAAGCCTGGTCACTCGCCAAACATTCTCTCATCTTCTATTACAAGCTTGTCTAGTTGAAGTCGTGTGCTGCTCCTGCAATCAGTCTCTTCTCGGGTGTCCGATTCGGTGCAGCGTTGAACAAAAATTTGCCCAAAACCTTGTCACCTGGACCAATACGGTTTAGATGAACATATGATTATCAGAATTTATCACTATTATAGATATTAGAATTTATCACTATTATTAGAAGAAGGCTCACGTGCGGATATGTCATCGCAGTTTGTAGGCACACATGGGAACAGATCACGGAGATATTGTTGTTCTTAGTAGTTGAGGAGCTGAATTCGTATTTTTAGATAAATTGTTATTCGATCGACCACTCTAAAAAATATTTTTAAAAAAGTATCTTTTCTGGTACTCACTGACTATTAATTTAGTTGTTTGATGAGTTCTTCTTTGAATGGCGACATCACTGCCACTGTCGAGTTGATGTAGACAACTGAGAAAATAATTAATCTTTCCAAGGCTCGAAAAAAGTTCAACCCATCAAAAAATTGGCAGAATAATTAAATCGGCAAAAGGAATGCAAAACTGAAGAAATTCTTAGAGCAAGCGCGTATCTGACCAAGAAATGGCAGTTAGGTCTATTGAGAAAGAATCGAAGAGTGATTAGGAATGAGGATCCAGAGGACAGATTCGACCCAAGTGTAATGAAGAGAGTGGATAGCGAGAAGTGGCTGGTCTGTGGGAGAGGAGGAATACGAGAAAGATAGGAGTGGGAGATCAAGAATGACGTAACAGAGGTGAGGAAGGGGAAGGATTAGACGACAGTGTAATGGGATGCGGAGAAGAGACTACTCATTACTTCTTCGCCTAATTTCGGAAATGAAAGACCGCCAGTTCGATGATATGAGATACGAGAGGTCAATGACACTTGGCGACAGTTCAAATCGAGTGGTAGCCGGAAATGGGAGGGAGCACTACTTTTTGTCTTTTTTTAGATCCTCTTCTGTTCCTCAGAATATCGATTGCATGTAATATTCTCCTCAAGAACAACAACATAATAAATAGTTTTATTCAATAGTATCAGATTGCGGAAGTGTCAGCAATGGTTGCAAAGCCGGGCTGGTGGGAACAGGGACCCTCGTCACAGGTAACGAGCGTGGAAATCATGAGCGTGGTACGAGTCCATTCCGTCTTCTTGAAGATCAACTTTAGGAATGGAAGCTGCTGAAAGGATAAAAGTTCTTGACTAAACAGTCAACAATCACGAGATGCAATTAATGTTGGCGTTCTCCTGAAACAGTGCTCTTGGACAGGAGGGTATCTAGATTGTCAGTAGTACGCTAATGTAGTTATAATCGATGAAATGCAGAAAATAAGTCACATTGGTCATAAATCGTAATACTCACGTTTGCATTTGAAGGCTTGATCGATTATTCAGTTGGACGTCCGTGTCACTGTCGAGTTGATGTAGACAACTGAAAAAAATGTCTATAATGACCAGAAATGATCGCGTGAAACGGGAGTGCTTAATGACGAACACGCAGACAAAAAATGAAGAAAAGCTATGTACAAAGCTGTGTACAATTGAGGATGCGCTCTAGAAGTGAAATCATAAGTTATATAAAGAGAAATTGAGAAGTGGTCAAGAATGATGAAAAGAGAGAAGGAAGACTCGTCCGAAGGGTGTAATGAAGAGGACAGAGAGAAATGGCCAACGAGAGGGATGGAGGGTGAGGGAGAGAAGGAAAGACTGCACTTCTCTCTCCTACTGATCATATCATCGCGAAATGGCCGGCAAGATAGCAGGAGAAATATTAATTACCTCTGCCGATGTGTGAAAAAGACGCAAGAATGGCATGGGAATGATCAAAGACAGAGAAAGTCCGTTAATCCGGAGATAGAAAATTTTGAAAAAAATGGGTATGATCCACATCGAAGTGAACTGCACAGCATCAACATCAGGGTGTTTACAATCTTTATAAAGAAAAAATTCAAGGGCATGTCTTCTCTTTCCGCGTGACGTTGAGCCTGTATTTTATTTAAGCCCATCTCATGCGATAATGCACGAAAAACCCTGTCATTTCCCCTCATTTCACACCGCGCTCGTCTCTCGCTCGGGGTGAAATGAGTTCTCCCCTCATTAGAATACGTCCTCCTCGACGAACAAAGGAGTCAATCCAGTCTGACAGGCTGTGCCGGTGTCAAGCTAATATTTTCCTGGGAATTGTCTTTATGGAAGAAGCGCGATAAATCATGCGCGACTAGAGAGACTCGCTTCGATTGGTCAGTATTATCACAAACGTTCGCTTCTTCTTTTCGACCGCGTTTCCACAGCAGCTCTCAGGAAGTGCAACGACATCATCATTGTTCACGAGACGGTACATCGTGCACTTCATTTTCTCTTTACGTGAAGAAGAAGCGATTGTGAGATATTTCTGAAAATAATTGAAATTAATCTGTATCTGGCTCAAATATGATTCGCGGTTTATGTGGAGGTGTAAGATTGCGAAGTGATTAGTTACTGTCTATCAGTATTGATCGCTCTGAGCTGTTCTGGCAACAGGGAAGTCAACTCCCGTCTCCCTCCCTCCCTCTCCCGTCAACCGAGTTTATTTAGCTCATGAAGAAACTTTCCTTTTTATTTTGATCACTCACGTCAGTTATGCATCTGGACATCGTATCTATGAGGCTTCGGAATCGACATCGGCCGAGCATGTGAAGAAGAGAAATTAGTTGCTGACGTTATCCTAGCTGACGTTTCCATGCATGGAGTGAGTAACTATTCCAAGTGGAGTTGGTGTAGATAACTGAAACGGACGTATCATAGTTTAGCCAACTTAATGTTGAGGAGGTAACGACCGTGTGAAAACATTTCATGAAAAAAGCAGTGCAACTGAAAACGAGAAGCCAACGAGAGAAGCAATTGAAAAGTGAGATGAGAAATGAAAAGAGACAGTTCAAAGGAGAAAGAGGGGACTTCTCACAGACTTCTCCTTTTCTCCTTTTTTTCTCTCTTTTTAACGCTCTGATGCGCGGAAATGTGCAAGAGAAGCAGGGGTGAGTTGAAATGAACAGATGCTCAAAGTACAATGGATATCCAAATGATCTATTCATTATGCCGGGCACAGTGTCAAAATATCATGCGAAATGTCATTTCTTATAAACCACCAGATAAGTGCACAGTGGAAGTTTTAACATGAAAAAGATACCGATATTTATTGAGCGAAACACAGCTCTAATCGGTGATCAATAATCGAGGATCAATAATCAGTAATCGATTATCGATCGGCAGATCAACGGCGGGTTTTCTTCGTTTTCTTGCCGACTCTCGGCGCGACTTCGTTGATCTGAAGATGAAATTGGAGAGGAACTATGAAGATTCCGTCTCTCCACTGCACTCTCTAGCCACTTTGACTGATCAACTTTGGAAAATGGAAAGAATTGCCATAACTGATCTACGGAAATCAGGTTACCCTGCCCACTGGTTACAAGATCTCGAAAAATGTGCTGCCGTCTCTTCATTTCGTACACTCCCTCGTCACTCCACCGAGCGAGAGAGTGCGTCAAATGAAGAGACGGCGGCTCATTTTCCGAGTTCAGCTGCTTGCCGTAACCCTCTCTCACCTTCTCATCCGGCTTGCCCGATTGGTTCAGATGGATGCCGACCTTGCGCACATTGCCGACGTGCGCACGGTGCTGTGAAGAGAAACGGTATTGTTACGATTAGGACTGGCAGGGTGAAGAATCCGTCTCTTCATTCCTCGCTTTTTCTCGTCACTCTGACCGGTACGAGAGCACGCGGAATGAAGAGACGGATTCTTCACCATGACATCCATAATTATTTCTAAGTAAACCACCGCTACTGTACCAGAAATTCCCTATTTCCACATGAATGTTTCTAATAATTCAATGCAGGCAACGTTTAATACAGGAATAGCTTCTACCGTATCCCGAACTATTTCTAGTCATATTCCAAACTATTCCAAATCCGTACCTTCGTCATGGTCTTCATGATGACCGGGAGATGATTGTTGCCATTTTGCAGACGCTCCTCCTCACTGTTTGCCGGCTTCGGCGACTGCAATCGATATTCTCATTCCGAAGACGGTAATAGATATTTCATATTTTGCAAACTGATATAGCCAGGGTACTATAATCAGTTGACTATTTATGTCACTGCTTCTTGACCTGCTTAAAAAAACGAATGCAATTTTCGAAGGAAGAACCAATTTCGAAAAAAAATGATATTCTCTCATAATCCCACCTCTTCTTTGAACCAAAAGTCGGGCACGGTGTCGCTGATGCGGTGAGCCTGTGAGAATGACAAATTGATTTACATGTCAGTGTAGTCTGTTTTGGTCTTGCATTTTCCCCGCAGAACTCTGCACAAAGTGTTCGGAATTTCGAAAAAAAAACACTTCAAATTGAAACGCCGAACTGTGTTCCCTTCTCCAATCACCCCCCCCCCCCCCCCACTCATTGAATTCTTGCCTGTCCGAAAGCAGTTGCGATAGTCTCTCACCATGTCGCCCAGTCTGCCAATGACGACTCTCTTCGCGACGGGCATCCAACCGTACGGACAGATCCAGATGTCCGTGAGCAGACGCATCAGGGGATACGTCGACGAGATGGTCGGCTGCAATTATAATAATAAAATTTATCCTATTTCGATGAAATAATTAAAAAATAGTATTGGAATGAAACAAGACGTACAATAATTACTGACAGGTGATACAAAAACGGGATAAATTCGTGTTGTTAATGTTGTTTGTTTATCATAACGAAAGGTTCTTTCATGGATCAACGCATGCTCGGATCACGGTTTGTGTGCGGTGCTGTTATTGTTGTTGTGCTCGGGTCAAAACAACAACAACAACAAGGAAAGCTGCTATGTTTGCTGTCAAAACCACAATAACAAGCGGAAGGATAGAAAACAACTGGAAGGACCGGTGGATACCTCCAGGGCGCGGGCCTGTCTGCAGATCTCCGCCTCCCACTGCGCAAGGAAGCTCGTTAACGCATCATCCTGCAATTCAGCGATTGTTGTTGGAAATCGTGATGTTGTTGTTATTGTTATCATAACGAAAGGTTATTTCATTCCAAATGCGAGGGGCAACGGTCCCGGTCTTGCTTTCGATATCGTAATCGATAGAGGGTTACTGTGATCACCTTGAGGCGTGTACGGCGATCATTACATTATGAAATACTATCCTCGTAATGAATCTAGTCTCTTAGTAAGTCTCTTCATTTCGCGTGCTCTATCGCCACTCTGACCGGCGAGAAATGTACGAGAAATGTAGTACGAGAAATGAAGAGACGAATTCTTCATCATGACAGCCCTAATCACACCGACTCGTGTATAGCGATTAAAATCCTATGAAATCCAATCCTCGTAATCAATCGATAGAGGGATACCGTAATAACACCATACCGAAATGGGTAGAGAGTTACCGTAACCAGATACCGTACCGTCAAGATGGACAGCACTCCTCGGCCGAAGTGCAGGATGCGCTGCCAGTCCTCGTGTAGAGGAGGAGGAAGACCGTAGACGAAGGGAATGAACTGGAAGGACCGGTAATCGAATCATGTTCTTCATTGTTAGATCGGAAGGTCAGAATCATTTGCCGGTAGCGCGTTCTCAAAGATGTGCAAATTATTGCAAATGTATTAGAGCCTGTTTATGAAATATTTTGTCGATGCAGACTATGTTATCTATTCCTTCTAAAAAATATGAATTCGAATGACTGTCCAATGAATGATTTGCTCGTTGGAGCATCCTAACTAGGGTTTCCACCTTTGGGTGGCGCCTAGGCCGCCTGAAAGTCAAATATCGCCCGAACAAAGAAATGAATAAAGCCTGATTGACCTGGAGAAAAAGAATGATAATTGATTTTGGGCGCCTAGGCGCCGCTTTTATTCAATGAGGAGAGGCCGTCTCATTTCGCCGCACTCAAAAATGAGAGAAGTGAGAATGCGAATATGTTTCGTCGTTCGCTCAAGAGTTCACCACCCATCTAACTTCAAAACGGATGGTAAAATGGTTGAATGAACCGCACGCGTGGATTGTGAGACATGAACATGACCAGGCAGGTCACTCAATCTCAACAATGGAGAGGTCGATCAAATTTAAATACCTGATCAGGTATTTCGACCGCGTCATTTTACCTGATCAGGCCGAATGATCCAAAAGTGGAAACCCTAATCATAACCACTCTCATATCCGACGCCGTTGTAGATGTATATATCGCCGTTTCAGTTGTAGATGGTTCTTCTTAACCATCTACAACTGAAAGCTAAGAGATCACTATTGTCATCTTTTTTTTCAGAAATCTACATTTTCTCATCAGCAACTACGAGAAGACGAGTATCTATGGGGAACTTCATTACCGTATTAGACAACGAAAGTCTTTTTTTGGATCCAACCGCTGAGATCCAAGATTTCAAAATAATAAGATGAACTTCTTCTATACTCCTTCGACAAGGCGGTTTTGTGAGGTGAGCTAAAACATTTCGTTCAGTCAAAGTCCGTTCAGTCGTTCAGTGCGATTTATTTCCTTCTCTCCTGCCTTTGTACGTCCTCTGGTGTAGACTTTGAAAAGGAACTAGGGAACTAGTTCCTTACTAGTCAAATGCACTGCTCCACTCGAGAAAGATTGAGCGGAATGAGGAGAGTCCGCTCTCGATTTGACTAGTAAGGAACTAGTTCCTAGTTCCTTTTCAAAGTCTACTGTGGTGCCCGCTTTTTTGCCCTTTAAGACCATTTCCTCTTTTTATCAACCTCGATTAGCTTCGCTTTGTTGGAAAAACTCAGTTGCTTTATCTTAGCGCTGAAAATTCATCGAACCCATTTCAAATTATTGATTATTTTCAGAGGCTTACATTCTCTCGTCACTACGTTTCAACAACTTCTCACACGAACATTTGTTAGGTAAGCAACAACAATGCCAATTACCTTCTAAAATAGACGGCTTAGATCAGATGCTTAGTCGACAGATATTGCGGAATATTATATTGTGCATACTTTACACAATAATAACTGATTTCAGGAATGATCGTCGAACGACCTTACTCAAATCGGCAAGATACTCCAAGCGACATAATACTGCAATTCGTTCGAGAAATCTGGGAACAGGCTGAAATGTACAGACAGTGGTGTACCATTCTATTGCAAAAAAAGGAAAAATAAAGCAGTCTACTTAGTTTATGTGTTATCACAATTCATTATTAAACACAACAATTTTCTGTACAGAGAAACACTTTTTTCTTCATCTCTGAGTGCGAATAATAAAGAGGAATTTATATCTACGATTTCATTTTCTTTCCTTTCCTTTCCATCCACATGACTATTTCATCTCATTAGTTCGCTTCTCGGTTTTGCCTTACATCATCCTCCCTTCTCTTCTCCATTCTGATTCATTCGTTTGGGCGTTGCGATCCCTTCCTTCTCTCTTTTTCTTCCGTTAGCGTTCGCGATTTCCCATCAGCTATACGATTCTTGGTTCTAATGTGATTGAGAACTTGTTGAAGTCCTTGTTTCCAGGGATCTACACTCCCAAATCTCAATCGGTCCAACCTTCTCGACATCGTTAAATTATAGCAGGTTACAACAGGTTAGCGCTACCATTCCAGTATGATTCCAGTCATATTTTTTTCTAGACTTGTAATACATTTTTCGAACGCAATCTCTGCCGAATCACTGCGATTACAATTCGGAATATAGGTGATAACACAAAGTGGAATGACAGTAGTACTGGACGCATTTCAAGGCCTGAATTGTTGATAAATTATTTCAAATTGTTTATGATTTGTTATAAAACAAATTACACAACTTTCATTTTTTCAAATTCGTTTATGAATAATAAATACTGATCCTCTATTTCTCACAATTTCCCATTCTCCTCATCGCTCTCGCTCTCCTCCCACTCTCCTCCCGCTCTCAAGTGTTATGAAGGAGACGATGAGCCTTCTGAGAAGGTCATTTCGTGATAATTTTCAGAATTTGTGCATTTTGTGCAGAATTTCAGAATTCGATTTGAGCAAAATCACTAATAAAGTAAAAAAACAGTGTTTGTAAAAAAAAAGTGTTTTTGGTTTTTGGAAGGATGTCATGAAACTCCCAAGAGTTCCACTGAAGGAATCGCCCCTCTCCCTCCTCCTTCCCTCTCTCGCAGCACTTGCAGCCGTGCTTGCTGCACAATTCTGATCAGATTTTGACCATTCACGAATAAACTGCCTGAACGGCGATAGTTTTACGCTCAGTAAGCAGAATAATTCGTGCGCTTCCGAGTTGACTCGTTTGAAACATTGCAAGAAATTGGGAAGACTTTGATCGCGATAGATAATGGAACGGGGGTATACGCAAAAAAAAAACACGTTCAAGATTGATGTTTGTACTTTTCATTGCACAGTTGTGATGAGAGCTTGTTTTCAAAAACAACTTACTGATAGGTCGACGGAACATCCTCGAAATAATACGGTTCCGGAAAGAGTGTGTGAGTGTGATTTCGTGATTGTGTCTTTGTCAAGGAACACGCGTGCTTTTCTCTGTCTCTTTACCCCCACGAGAACGTGCGGTCCCGTGGTGTAGCGGTTAGCACTCAGGACTTTGAATCCTGCGACGGGAGTTCAAATCTCCCCGGGACCTTATGATAAATTGTGTTCAAGAAAGTGACCGATCAATTTTCCGTAAGAAAGGAAATTGGATGACTTTTTTCGCGCATGTGTAATAAGTGTGCAAATGAACAAATGAGCCACGATGAGCCGATCTATGTATTTCAAAATCTTTTTATGAGTTTTTGTAATTCATAGCTAAATTATTTTTGTGGAAATCTGTAAAATTCGTGGAAGTTTGATAGTAATACAAGTTATTGCTGAGATTATTCTTCATTTCTCATCTAGGCTAGTTTTCATGGGCACTGAAAGTGAGATGAAGGTTCTCTCCCCTTTCTCCCTTCCCCTTCACTCTCTCCATGCTGACACCCGGCGCGTGGCCAAGAGAGGAGAGACGGGTCAGGGAGAGGCGTTGCTAAAGGCTGAGAGAGGGGCAGGGTACGGTATCTACTCTCTAGAATAGAGGCGGAGCCCAGTCTCCCCACGCTAAGAGAGTGTTGACGAGGCACGCGGATCGTTATTCACCGGCCACAGCTATAGTGTTTGGGCTAGTTTCTTCACAATCAGTATTCTTTTTTTATTTTCATCATTCTTCGCTGTCCAAGCCTGTCTGACTACTGAACAACTTCCAGCAATGAGCCATTCGACTTCACGACCTCAAGTTTACACGCTGCAAGCTACCGGAGATAATAAGGCGAGCTATTTTTTCATTGATGATATTTGTCTTTTTTTTATTTCATTCTTTTTTACGATAAATATTTGATCGATCATGTCAGGTCCAATTAATTCCCTGTCAAGACCAACAATCAGGCTGCGGCTGCGGCTCAACCTGCCCGAGTAATAACCATTCCACAGCGTGCCTTTCGCACTCTTCAAGTGACCATTCCGGCTTTGTGCCGATTGCACTCAGTGAGTGATTGCTAGTATTCGAATCTTCACTCCAGAGTTGATCGAGATCTGAGGCATGGATGCGATGAGCGCCGATGAATGGTAGTAGGCTGAAGATAGACAGTGAAGGCAGTGAATAACAACAAATACAAATCAAGAGTGAGCAAGACGTACATATAATAAATGTCTTACCAATTTACATAAATAAAATATAACACATTACAAACATTAAATGCCGCAAAAATGACGCAAGCGCATGGAATACATATCGCATCCATTAATGATAGAAATAAAATTCAAGGATTGTTCTGAAGCATTAATCGTGGTGAAAACAACTCGAAAAATGATTTTTAATCATGCTAATAATGTT
The DNA here is from genome assembly GCA_000180635.4 of Pristionchus pacificus. Classification (NCBI taxonomy): domain Eukaryota; kingdom Metazoa; phylum Nematoda; class Chromadorea; order Rhabditida; family Neodiplogasteridae; genus Pristionchus; species Pristionchus pacificus. The sequence continues at coordinate 15,952,825 of CM026577.1, forward strand.
TGAGAACAAAAAAATTGCAAAAGAAAAAGAAACAAAAAAACTTTATTTTTGGGATTTTTTCGATTTTTCATCTTTGATTTAAAAAATCGCTTTTTGGGTTATTTTTAAAAATTCTCTTTTTATTTTTTATTAACACCTATGTGCATAAACTTTCATATTCTGCAATAAAAAGTTCTGCGTTCGACCTCCTTGATAGGGAAAATATTTTGAAAATGTGGTCCATATCGGTTTTCGGCTCACAACTTTTTCACTTTTTGACATATACCCTTGATTTTGGTTGCAAATTGATCACCACATTTTTGCGCATTTTTTTAAGCCTAAAAACGATATTGTAGCTATTCGGGGTGCTGAGATACGACAGAGCCGTGACCAGAGCCGGGAATTTCCTAAAAGCCGGCTTTGGGACAAATTGACCGGATACAAAAAAATCTTTTGGCCAGGGTATTCATATATCAAAATATGGGCCATTTGAAATGAGTTTGAAAAAAATTGTTCCCGGGCTGCTACATTTTCTCCCGATCTCTGTGTTAAGATAATGAGCACAGTGGGCCGTACTAATAGTGCAATGGTCCATCCTCACCACTCTCATATCCGACGCCGTCGAACCGGGAAATGTGCATCGCTGTTCGCCGGGTACGACGTGCAGCGCGGCATGCGCCCTGATCACGCAGCGACCGTGGCCGAACATCGCCTGGAAACAGGGAAGGCTTGCTGAGAATTGGTCTCTTCTTACAGCATATTCTCTCGCCACAGTGTGTGAAATGAAGAGACTATTACCAGAATTTCAGCCCAAGTGAGCGAGCATCGCGTGGAAAGAAGTCATGAAACACTGGGGGAGGGGGAAGCTCTCAAAGCTCTACAACTCTATACCAATTTCATGTACATTAACTTCACGGAATAATAAAAAAACAATTAATGAATCAGGCGCACAAGAGTGACGATAATCGGAATAAAGGGGTTTTTCAACGTCGACCGGCTTGTCGCCGCGCAGAATCTCCTCGACCAGACGACGTTTGTCGTCGGGTACGGTAGCAGGCCTGAACGATCGACAAATTACTATCTAGATTCTAGAAATTACTGTCAAGCTCACAAATATCAGGAGAAAATTACACTACGCTGCTTGATCAAAGTCAGGTATCGATGTCAGATATTACTGTAATGTACTGTAATGTACTGTAACTGACTTGAGATCGATAATCGTCGACAGGTCAAAGTATGAGCGAGGAGCGACCATGCACACACGAGCACGAACAAGTCCGTTGTCTCAAGTTATATATTGAGACCACTTTAGAGGATCAGAATGCATCTATATAGCCCGAAAATGGTAACCGCCATTATTGTCATTCTGGTCTTCTAAAGTAGTGTTTTTTTCGCTTTCTTAAGTTTTCCCCATTTCACGTATTGTTTGAGCAAAATTAGCGCGCGCCTGTTTATGTGCACACTGCGATAAGGGCAGAGCATGTGGTCTCGTGGTGTAGTGGTTATCACGTCTGCTTTACACGCAGAAGGCCGCCGGTTCGATCCCGGCCGGGACCTCTCTTTTTGCACATTGCTGATTTTTTTTTTGCTTCTATCGTTTATTCAAATAGTTTTGATATCCGGAGCCTTCTTTACCCGATAAGAGAACTTTCTTATATTTCACTTTTTTCGGAAGACTCATTAGTCGACAATGTGTGAAATGAAGTGATGACCACCCGGATTTCGAGAGCTACTCACAAGGGAATGGTAACTGGACTCGGTAAAATTATCGAACCAGACCCATTTGGCATCAAAGTGGACCATGGGAGCAGTCAATTTCCGTCTTCAGAAAGTGCGCATTATTTTTCTAATTAAAGTTATTTACTTAATTAGTTTGCACGCGATTTCGCGCATGCCCGTCTCTTCGATACTTGGCCTGTTCGTAAAGGTGGAGAGACATGACCTCCGTGGCTCAGCAGGGAAGCGCCTGCGCTATCATTCCTTTTGTGGTTGGTTCAATCCCCCTAATGGAAGATCTCTTTTGCTCTCTCTATTTTTGATTATTTTTACATTTTTACTCAATTATCCAGCCTTATTTCAAGGTGGCTACTATTTTTCTTGAAATCTTATTTATGTTTTCATTTGTTAACCCTTTTTCTTGTCTACATTCTAGTTTGATGTAATCAGTCCCCTGAACAAGTGACCCTTGACCGTGTGTGTCACTTTTTGATCTACCTAATTGTCCCTCGAGATATTGATTGACTGAAGCCTCTATAAAAGGCTTTTGACTCGCTTCCCATTCACACCATGTTCTCCCCCAAGTCTGTTTCGGCAGCCCTTGCTACCCATTTCGGCAATGCCCTAGTATCCCCTGCTCCTTCCCCGCTCACTATTGTAAGAAGGCCCACTGTTTTTCATGCTTTGTTATAAATTCTCATCGTTGTGCCTAATTTCCCTTGAATTTAATGATGTTGATGTTGTTGAAGATAATAAATCATTTCAAGCTTGCAACAGGGGAATACGAAATAAACAATGCCGTAGAATGTAAATTAAAATACGAGGACTTGGATTTTTTTCGCTTGGAAACAATAAACTGACAAAAATAGAGAGAGCAAAAGAGATCTTCCATTAGGGGGATTGAACCAACCACAAAAGGAATGATAGCGCAGGCGCTTCCCTGCTGAGCCACGGAGGTCATGTCTCTCCACCTTTACGAACAGGCCAAGTATCGAAGAGACGGGCATGCGCGAAATCGCGTGCAAACTAATTAAGTAAATAACTTTAATTAGAAAAATAATGCGCACTTTCTGAAGACGGAAATTGACTGCTCCCATGGTCCACTTTGATGCCAAATGGGTCTGGTTCGATAATTTTACCGAGTCCAGTTACCATTCCCTTGTCAGCCTGCCTCACCCGCCAGCGCCAGCAGCTGCTGCAGCGTGAACTTGGTCGTTGCGTCGTAGCGCGCGCCCAGCTCCGTCCACACGCAGTCGACTGCAAGTTCAAAGATGAAAGATCAATCGACTATTTATTGACAGGGTTTCGTGAACAGACTAGCTCATTGATGCACTCAGTAACCTATCGATATTTGATTTACAGGTCCCCTACGGTACCACTATCGTACTCAAATCGATTGAAAATCGATTAACCGGATGTTACCGTACTACTACCGTACACCTCGCTACCGTACTCACTCGACTGCTTCGGATCGTTGTTCGGTCCGTAGAAGGTAATCGACGCGGCGAGAATTGTCGGTCTGACCTGACGGGCCGGCTCGTTGCGATGGGTCGAGCCTGCGATTAGGGGTTACGGTATCTACCGTACACTTCCAATCCCCATTCACTACCCCTATTACACTATCGAACACACAGTGTCGAGCTTGCGATTAGGGGTTACTGTATGCACCGTATCCCGACCGTACCTCAATCACTGCAGTGCACTGGTGAAAATAGGTTTAGTTTGCGATTGGATTACTGTATCTACCGTACACGTTCAATTCCTATTCACACATTCTGCCCCTATTACACCATCGCAAACTGGTCACGAACGGTCGAACCTGCGATTGGACTCACTACTGCGTCCCCAGTCCCTTCTCAACCGTTTTATTTCACTAAAGCATTTAACCTGCGCCGCTACTATAGCGAAACTCATTCGCAACGGTTGTCTTAATTGTCAAACGAAGTATGACTTCGCATTATTGCCACTCACCGCCCTAACATGTAAGAAGGACGCCGACCATTCACCGGTATCTCACCATATGTCTCCCCGGCCACGTTGCTGCTCTCGCTCAGCCTCTGGTGCGGTCCCTTGCTGTGGATGGAGAACTTGTAGACGCCTGAATGAAGCTATGTCCGTTATCCAGCCTCGCCCCTTCTAAGCCCCGCCCCCCATACCGCGCATTCTGAAGAGGTGCAGCTTGTAGGTCCACAGAACGCCGTTCAGGTAGAGCGACGTGGGAAAGACGACGAGAGCAGAGTTGGGAATGATCGACTGAATTTCCAATCATATAATGAAAGATTAATGACCAACGATCAAAGATCAACGACCTTGATCAAATCGACGGGAATCTTCTTGTCGTCGATGAAGAGGACGTGCGGCGAATCGTGTGCGCCGTCACCCTCCGTGCACTCGAGCGAGACGGAGGAGGGCACGCGAAGAGCGTCTGAGAGAGGAAGGAGATCAAAGATCAACTAAGAGAGAGGTCAGAGATCAGAGATCAACAATCATTGAGCAGAGATCAACTTTGCGGAAGATCGGAGATCAAAGATCATAAATCAAGTTAGAGGGTAGTTTGATATTTGATCTATGAACTAGCTGGCATATCGAACAGGAACTTGTAGGGCGGCAGAGAAAGTTCAAAATTAAACTAGAATAAATGTATTTAGTTTGATCCGTGAAATTTGCATGGAAAGCATGCCGGATGAGGTCAAAGATCAAAGATCAAAGATCATCAAGAGAATACCCTGATCCTGGAACGGAAACGTCGCCATAGCAGAAGCGATCGTAGACGTCATCGCTGAGAGAAGAGAAGACGAAGGAGAGAAGAAGAGAGGGAACCGCTCCGGAGAGGAGGACGACGATCGAATGAGGAAGAACGCACACGCTTGCCCCTTTTATTGAGTGATTTGGCATGCAAATTGCAAGATTGTTTTCGCAAAATCGTTGTTCGAATACTGTGGAAAGAACTTTATCACGATATCATTTTGAATATTTGAATTAGATACAAGACGACACCCGGAGGACCCGGTACCCGGAGGAGACGACAATGGGAAGAGTTGAGTAGAAATGGAGATAATGCAGGAAGAGAGCAGAAACAATCATAGTACAATTGATACAAGGCTATATGGGAAAAAATCGGGAAAAAAGTGGCAATTATCCAAGTGGGATACGGGAATCCTCACGACATTAGCGCGTATCTCGCGGCAGCGATTATTCAAAAATTCGTCTGAGGAGTATGGTGCGCTGGGACAACATAGAAGGTTCAAGTTTGTTTGTGATCGATAAGGACAATATTGTTGAAAGGATCGATAATACGGTAGCTTATCACGACATGAGTGCGTATCTCGCGGCAGCTATGAGTCCGCCTATGACGATCAGAGCGCCGAGTATGCAGAAGAAGACCCTGGAATAGTCATTAAATTATTTCTTTACTTGCTGAATTTCCTTCCTAGCGTAGTCCCGAGAATATCGAAAAGTTATGTTGAATGATCAAGTTCTTAGGAAAATATTCTGCCCAATAGCATTCTATCAATATATCTATCCATCGAGTCTAAAAGTAGAACAGCTCCGGAGCAGTCACAAACTATTGTGATTTGTTCTATTTCGTTTTCAACGTCTTTCAGATGATTATTATGGAGTCCTCGTTGTACTGCGGTCATGACTCGAAGTAGAAGCTGGACGTGATTCGATTTCTCTACACAACCTACTATACTATTCATTTTATTCAGCTCTCTTTTTCATCCAAAATGTAAAGAAAATCACTTACAATGCCCACGGAGCAGCACTGGATGAGCTATTTCGGACATTCTTGGTGACCTAACTCGCAACGTTTCATTTTAGTTGTTCTTCTCTCACCCCCTCCCTAAAGAAAACATAGTGCATTCACAGCGCTCACGTCTCAACGAAGCAGCGAAGACTACCTTAGCAACCTAGGGTAAATCTCGAAATCCAAATAATGAAATATCCTTACAGGGCCCACGTCTCAAAGTAGAAGCAGCACTGGAAGAGGTTGTCCTCGCAGCAGGCGTAGTAGTGAAGAAAGGAGCGAGAGGGGCAACTGGAATATGTATTGTTGTTGTTGTTTGTTGTTGTTTATCAAAAACAACCACTGGGAGATCCCAAATCAGTTTTTTCTCTAAACTTCCTTCACTACTAGTAGCATGCGTAGTAGTTGTGTAGAAAATCTTCTAATAATATTCTATTTCTATGAATTCGATTACGACCGCTCAATATTTTGATCTGATCATTAAGAATAAGAATAACGCTTGAAACACATCTCAGAAGTTTTCATCGAAATAGTTCTAGCACCTACTAAATTCTGGTTTTCTGACTGTATTACCCTTACACTTCACCCATTGCCTGCTGGAACTTTCATGCAATTTCGATCGTAAACTATTTATTTTTAATTAAATGATGAAATGGCTGACACTTCGCCCATGGTCGGATCCATGGGCATACCGGGAGGGCGCATCATCGTGAAGGGACAGGCGAATGCGGATGGAGTGGCGACAGCCAGAGAGGGAAGGAGAGCGAGGAGGGGAAGGAGGGCAGACATCTGAGAAGGTGCACATGATTATGATGCACGCGAATTTTGTAGAAAACAGAACAGAGTAACAGCATTGAGTGAATGAAAATGAGAGCACGATGATGAACGGGCATGCGAATGCGGATGACGTCTAAACGAGAAATTAACGTAAAAGATAACTGACATGTGCTGCACGACTGATAGATGGGCCAAACAATGAAGTTGAATGCACATGGCGCAATTTTATACGTTTACCAATAGCGTTCCTAGGGGTTTTTACAGTGAAAGCAGTGAACAGGCGACAGGATCACAATTTTTAAATATTTTTTGCCAGACTTTTTTCGACATAATATCATACTTTTTATCATAAACGATATTCGAAATGCCGTTAAGGAAAGAACTTGAAACCCAACTACAAACGTATGAATCAATACAAAGATGGGGTTATTTCTCTCACAATAACGAGAGATCTGCCAACCGGCGAGATAATAGCCCCTCTTTCGTTGATTCCGGCACGTATATGAACACAATTACACTGAACACAGTTAGAAATGCATGAAAATATCTCTACAATTGGATGAATTGGCTTTCGTTACTTGGCTAAACAATCAACCCCGCATATAAATCGTCAAAAGAGCGGGAGTAACTGCCGACAGGGGAGATAATTGCCCCTCTCCTTCCGTTTTCTCTCCGTTGATCCCCCGGATCGGGAGTGTGATTCAAAAGGGGACGGAGAGGGAGAGAGAGGGAGAGATCACGCGCGCTCTCCTAATAACCCGTGCTCTCTCGCTGCTCTGACCGGCGAGAGAGCGGGCAAAGTGAGGAGACGGCCCTATTGTCATCTCTGGCAAGCAATCATCTGTGCCATTGAGCCTGTTTTGTTGCACGCAGAAACGAACTCGATTCATCCTCTAACATTCATAATTTACCTACACCAATAGTTATTGCATCAATGTTGTGTAGCTTGGTTTGGAGAATATTTCAATTAGCTATTGTCATAATGATCAAAACGATCGAACCAGAGAAAAGACAAGATACTGTCGCGAATCGGATATGTTTCACGAACTGCTTAAGGTTGGCTGAGGTTTAATAGTATTAATTCATGGCGAACGATGGCTATAAAATATCGAATAAAAATGTGTTGTATGGGACACGGGAAAGGATAACGCTAGTTCGCCCCTTAGCCCGTTAGCAATCGATGCAGGTTGATTTCTCGCACGAAATAGTGCTGATTATCTAAGCTGGCCAATATCCACCGACCCAGATTGCGATGGTAAGATTGGTCTAATTATGTTTCACAGTGCATACAAGGACGGCTGATTGTGAGAAGAAACACGATCAATAATAGGAGGTCAGCCGTTCAAAAAAATTAGTGTTCGTGCTCGACGGTGATGAACATTGTTGTCCAATACGCGCAAGAAGTCTCAACATTTTCGATGATAAAAATACCCTCCTTCATTATGTTATGTTTCAAGGGGCATTCAAAGACGGCTGTGAAGAAAGTCGGCCAATTGTAATAGCTTGAGTATTCCAAATGCGTCAATGCGAACAATAAATGCGAATAATATCACAAGTCTGTTCGTATAAATGAGTATATTTCAATAGGAATGAGTCTGGAAAATGACAATTTCAGTAGATTCAGGCACTCGCATACCCCACTATGAAAACGAGACGCAATGGGATGAATAAAGAGAATAAAGCGAGCTTCAGTGACCAGTCCTTGATCCGCGTTTATAAGAGATAATCCCGACCGAACCGAGTGAATGACCCACTATACTGCTTCAACCAGTGCTTACCAGAGCTCGAGACAGGAGGTCTCTTCTTTTCAAACGCTCTCAAGTTTCTCTGATTCAAGAAAGATGATTGGGCTTTAACCAGCACGCATTAATCCACCATCGAGTTGATTTGAAAGCTACTCCTGATGCCCAGGCACAATTGGTACTAGCAAATGGACAATCACTGTTTTTGCAAGTCAGTGACTAGTAAATCTAACATGAACAACAAAGGAGTACCCCAAAGTAGGGTCAGGTAACAATGGCCGGGTTAGTTATAGAGTCCTTTCAATAGAAAGTAGAGAGATCATCGCACCCGATTCGGTTCAGCGATTCTTTCAATGGAGCAGTGACGTGATTGTGAGATGAGTCATTCGGTATTTTCGAATGTCCCTTGAATACATAAAAAAACAACAATACAAACTTAAATGTGATTTGCATAGGAGTTAATGAATGTATATCGTAAAAGAAAACTGTCACATCAATCATTAATCCTCTCATTCCCTCTTCCGAGCGGTTCCGTCCTTCTAAATGGCGTTTTCAATGGCAATTCCCTTCCAAGATCCCGCTGATGGTTGGTGATTGTGATCTTTAATCTTTGGTATTTAAACTACACCGTAGTCCTAAGTTGTATTTTGTATTTTGTAGTTTGATCTTTGATCCTTACCGTTATTGTGCAGGCATTATCGTTCCACGGTCTCTGCCGCTGAGCTGTGCTGAGGGTATCTAATTTAATTAATTAAATAAACCAATTAATAAATTGCAAGTCTCGCCACCACTCCGCACGTGCTCTTCTTCACCGACAGGAACATAGCCGTCAAAAAGATCAGGGTGATGTTTGATCTTTGATCTCCACGATTCCGAGAATTTTTCCGTTCTTATTGGGGTTTTTCTGCATGCTTACACTTTAAAACAGATGCCTGAAATCATACGTTGATCTTTGATCTTCCCAATTTCAAGAACTATTCCCAGTTGTTAGGGTTTTTACACGCTGCTTCTCTGATATCAATATCTGAACTCGTGATCTGTGATCTTTGATCTCCTCATCTCCATCCTCCATTCAGAAGCTCCTGCCCATCAACGCGCTCTGCCTTCCGCCCATGCCTCTGCATCTCAAGGGCATGTTGTGGGCGTACACGTTGGCTGTGGGCAAGAAGCAAGGTGGGGAGTAGGGGGCGGAGTTTGGGGAGCGTATAGAAGGATAAATTTGGGATTGTGATCATTCGCTGTCTGTAGTCAAGCAGAGCAAGGTCAGGGGAGGAGAAGTTTAGGAACAAAGCAGAACGCAAGAATGCACAATGTGTATCTTCATTCCGTATGCTCTCTTATTACACTGGCCCTGAGAGAGCACGAGGTATGAAGAGACGGACTCTTCTCTCTTACAGCCCTATGAGGCCGTTTGCGTAAGAGTCGGACAAGAGTTGGCACAGTTCAAAAATCTTGATTCTCTGAAACAGCGTGTTTTGCGGCTCTCGAGGGTGCTGATGACGATGGGCAACTTCATTTTGCATGTCGACCTCCCGTTGGCTCCAGATGCCGTGACGTCGAAAACAGTTTTTCTGACATTTCTCAGGTGCCAGAAGAGCTAAAATTAAGCGAGCTTGGCTCCCGGGGTAGAATTCGATGCCAATCACGGCTGACTACTTTATTTTTTTATGAATTACCAAAATAACTTTGTAAAAAGAAAGTTCTCGCAGAGTTAATTGTAAACAGGGAGAGTACCATAGATCGGACCGGAATTCGACAAGAATTCCAAATATGTTTTAAAATTCTAATTCCTGCATCCGTCACGACGTCACGGCATTTGGAGCCAACGGGAGGTCGACATGCAAAATGAAGTTGCCCACCGTCATCAGCACCCTCGAGAACCCCAAAACACGCTGTTTCAGAGAATCAAGATTTTTGAGCTGTGCCAAACTCCTTCTGATTTGTCCGATTCTTATGCAAACGGCCTCCTATGTAGAAGGATATGAGGATAGTGATAAATGAGTGGAGCCAAGAATGGTTGTGGTAAGGTATTGACTGATTCTGATTTTTCAGGCGGCTACACCTTCTCCCTGATCAGCGTTGGACCGCATCTCAGCAATGCTGGTGAGTATTAGATAGATGTAGCGGCGTGTCCAGGGCACGGCAGCACAAAAATCAACTACGGTACAAAAATCGATGAATGACAATCGCTGTATTCCGGGCGTTGTTCGTCCGGGAATCTTTTCGTCAGCTTACTGCAATTATCGAGTGCGAAAGAACTACAGTGGGATGCTGTAATAATCAACTACAGGCGCCCTCGGTCGGCACGAGTCGTCCACGCAGGCAATACCGGAGATTGTCAGAGCGCACCTCACTTTCTTCTATGGAAAGAAGAATGAGAAGAAGATGGAGGGTGAGTTTGAGGAATTGTCTTCCAGAAGATAAAATCTATCCAAATATTCATTCAAAAGTGCAGCGGGCGCGAACGATACGAAATTTGTATCGATTGAGCATCTTTAGTTGTTTGTTCTAACCATAAATGATTGCAGTTGAGTGCGTGCGCAAGGCGAAAGGCGCTCGCTTCGATGCTTCCGAGCAGTTGACGCTGCAGCAGCTGCAGGAGTTTGCGGGGAAGGGATGGAAGAGGGGTGAGTTACCTTTCTCGAAGCCTCAAAACTGCCTCCAAAATTAACTGTCGCGATCTAAAGAGTTAGTCAGAGAAAAGATTGACGAAAGTGGCAAAAAATGCAAAAGAAAGGTCCCGGCCGGGTTCGAACCGGCGACCTTCTGCGTGTAAAGCAGACATGATAACCACTACACCACGAGACCATGTGCAAGGGATGTCACCGGCGCACACACAATCTCGCGCGATCTGATAGCGCACTGTCTTTGTTGTTTGAAGAAAGTCAACGTCTCTTCATTCCGCTATCATACAGATACAGATACAGATTTATTCAATATTCAGGGATTGTGCCTGTTGAATGATAGCCAAGTTCCAGGCATTAGGGTCTCTTCTGCAAATGCTCTGCCAGTTAACTCCAAGTAGTTCTGTTAGCTCGTCACGCCATCGCGTCTTTGGTCTTCCGATTGGTCGAGTACGGTCTATTGGTGTCCATTCCATAATAAGCTTATCCCATCTTTCGTCTTCAGTTAATGCAAGCCTCCTTGCCCAGTTCCACTTTCGCAACATTGCTTGAATCCTTACATCCGGAAGGGGGACTTTCTGTGAGAGCCATTCATTGCTCCTTCTTTCCATTCTAGTAATTCCCGCCATTTTGCGCATCATAGATCTCTGTACTACTACCAGTCTATTTCGGACTTTCTTTGTCAAGCTCCACAATTCACTTCCATAGATTAACGCAGGTTCGATGCACATCTTATACACTCTTTCTTTGAATCCCATTTCAACTCGCCGGTTAGTGAGAAAGTTATAGAATCGGTTAAACCCTTTCCAAGCGCTTCCAACTCTTCTGTTGACTTCCAACATCGTATCTTGGTCGAATGAAATACGAACTCCGAGATATATGAAATTTGTAACGTATTTCAGAGATTGATGATCGATAGTGAATGGGTATAACGTTCGATTGGACATCGCTACCGTCTTCTGTATATTCACAACTAGGCCAACTTTCCTGCTTTCTCGACAGAGATCTCCGAGCATATTTTGAACTTCCTTAGGATCATGAGAGATCAAAACGAGATCATCTGCGTATCGTAAATGGTGCAATCTCTTCCCATTGATATTCACTCCATATTGATTCCAGTTTACTTGCTTCATCGCCTCTTCCAGTACACAGTTGAATAAATGGGGCGATAATGGATCGCCTTGGCGAACCTAGCCTTGGCGCTATCATAGATGCACGAAAACTTGTCACACACCACGGAATATAACGTTCCGTTCCAATCTATGGTGTACTTTTTTCGCCACTTTCGCATCGTTTTTCACGTAGTATATTTTATTTATTTTTATTTCCAAAGCAATAACCGATTATGATAGCATGGTGAGAAGTGATTTCAAAAGAGCACTTGATTAAATTCGCATTTTCACGCGTTGCCGCGCACAATTTTTCTGAAACTCCGCCCACCTAGCGTAATAGTCGTGTGTCCGGAACGTTTTATTTCTATGATACCTCACTTCTATTTTCTATAGTAGACGATTTCTATTTCGGAATCAAGTAGCCATCAATAGCGTCCACGAGCCAAATAATATGATGATTTTCAGACAATGGCGACGTCCGCGTGCGCATTACCCTGGCCGCTCCTCGCTCCTACTTTGACCTGTCAACGATTATCGATCTCAAGTTAGTTACGGTACACTACAATATCCAATATCTGCCATCGATAACTGACTTTAATCATTCTCCTCAGCTGCAGACTAGTCTACAGTAATAACTATAGTAATAATATCTACAGTATCCTAAATTTAAAAAAAATCAATACTGCAGTCCGGCTACCGTATCCGGCGAGCAGCGTCGACTCATCGAGGCGATTGTTCGTGGCGAGAAGCCGCCCGGCACCGATTGGGAGATTACGGTAGATGAGGTATCGATTTTTTCGCAACGTTCAGGAAGTTCGGTGAAAACATCGATTAAAACGTCGATTTTTCAATAGATTCAATATTAATATCGCAGGCGCTAGAGCGCGCCATCTGTCTGGAGGCGCTCGCGATGAAGGTCTGTGCATGTTATTGTTGTTGTAATTATTGTTATGACACGACCAAAACAAAAACAACCACAACTCCAGCCCGTCCTCGCCTCCTTCCTCCCTCTCCTCCGTCTGCTCTCGCTCATCTGGACACACGACGGATCGATGCCCGTGGCGAGGAGAGTAGCAGTGGGAAAGATGGTGGATGTGGTGAGAACTAGAACTAAAAATACCTTGCAAACACGAAACAGTTGAACAAGGATCAACGATCTAACAAGTGATATGTGAGAACTGAGCTCGTTATTGCATCAGATATGGGAAACAATTTGCTTGCTTTCTAGCCGTGTTGAGTAACTTATGAGAAACTCTGAGAGCGGTTATCATCTCATGCTGACCATTTTAGTATCATCTGGTGCCAAAGTTCGACCTCGATTGGAAGAGAGATGTGAGTTAGGATTCAATTTAGAAATGAACTGTAATTGTCGAAGACTTTTGAACGCAGTGATTGCTATGATACGATACATTTTCTCTAGCTGTCTGGGATTTTTCTTTATTTGTTTTAATTATCGATTTCAGTTCCCCAAACCGGCCAATCCGAAAGACGCAGCATCCCTCAAGGAGAATGAGCACTTGGGCAGTATCATGATGAGTGTGAAGAAGGTGGGTTACGGTATATTTAGGATACAGTATTTAGTGTGTGTGCTGGATGACGAATACGACATCATCAGCCCTTCGTAGAGCAATGAGTTATCGGGAATATCTATGGGATACGGTACATTCTAGCTACAGTAATCCTTTCCAGCACCGCGCTCTCGTCTCATCCGTGCGCAAGATCGGTGTTCATCTGCCATCGGACAATCCGGCTGACAAGGTGAGCATTACGGAACTCAGAGGATACGGTAGAAAGATGAGAGAAATGAGTTTGCTCATTTAGAAAATAAAGCATTGTCAATGAGAGGAATGTTTCAAAAGATTTGTTTCCGAAAAAAAAGTCATCTAAACAAAATCGTTATTTGAGAAATACTGGCGATAAACCTCTTTTCCTCTTCAGATCGCAGTTGATGTCGTCACACCGAATCTCGAGAAGCGCCCGATTTCCAGCCACTGATGTTTTTATCTCTAAACAACTGGTCGAAATGTTATCGATTGAGACCTTCTCGAACCATCTCTGTCCAGTTATCAGTAATGCACGTGCATCGCTCAATAAAAAACTGGGTACTACCTCGAGATGTAAATTTTTCTTCGTAAATATATATTTGAAAAATATTTTTTAAGAAATTCAATTTGGGAAAAAATAAATTAGAAAGAAAATCTCGTAAAACTTACTGTGGAAATGGGTATACTGTAAATGCAGTATTGATAAATATTTTCTCGGAAAAGTCATCTCGGAAATATTTTTCTGGAAGCAAAACGCGACGCGACCGCAACGCAGCTGGAGCGCGCACATGGGTTTGGAACCGATTTTCTCGTGTATTCTTTGACTTTTCTGTTTACTTTTTTAATAAAATAATAATAAAAAAATCAGAAGAACTCGATTATATCAATAAAAATCGAAATGGAGCTCTATAAGACGAGCAAAGTTTTTTACATGAAAAAATTTCCGAGATGAAATTTCCGAAAAATGATTTCCCATTGCGAATTTCCAATACTAAATTTCCAATTGATTTTTTACCAAAGAAAGGTTTCCACAAATATTTTTCCCAAATTATTTTTACATATAATTGATTTCTACAATGAAATTTACGAAAAAAAATTTACAAGTCGAGGTAGTACCAAAAACTGATCACATGTCGATTCTGTGGTTTGATTGGCCAGTGTATTGTGATGATAATGTACAAATTCACAAGCGACAAAATAATACACTAAATACAAAAATATCATTTGAAAAACCGCAGCATCTTTGATGGAATAGTTACTCGAGGCGATAAATATGACCGTGTAATAATAACTCTCGACGAAATTTTTTTAAAGATATTTTTAAGTTTTTTTTTCAGTTTACAATTAACGGAAATTCGAGCGATCCTAAGACTTGAGCTCTTGATATTTGGCCAGAAACGCATGCTCAAAATCCGCAAGATCTGGCACAGACTTTGCGGAGACTATCATAATCGGAACTGTGTGGCCATCATTGCTAGAGCATAGCATTACAGCTCTCAATTCAAAGATTACTGTATCTCATATTATCAATCAATAAAAAAGAAGGCTACAGTAACCCCTTTCCAAGTTGGATCCAAGCAAAAATCCAAGTTGCCCCCAGACCTGGTCGCAACTTGGAAATTTGCTTGGATCCAACTTGGATAGGGGCCACAACGTACATTGCCGAATTGTCACAATCCGGTTAAATTTGTGTCCAAACTGTCCCTCATAGACCCAATAACATCACCCTTTTTACCGTTTGTTGAAATCTTGTCTCTGAGCTGCGCTACAGCCCGAGAAGAACGCGCGAAAGGCACCATTGGAGAGGGGAGAAAGGCGAGACGACAGGGGAAGGGGCGGAGCCTATTATGCCCATTTTCCGCATCTCAGCCGGCCATAGTTTCACGTAGTCGAGCTTGCGCTTTGCGACGCTCAAAGTCGAAATCGAAGGGTGATATAGACGAGAGCGTGCGATAGTCCCACCGGGTAAGAACAGCGGGGAGAGCGAGGCGGAGGGAGAGGGAGTATGGTGTGTCTCTCGCCTCTCTCCTCTCATTTGACTATCCCCTCTGGCGCTCACACTGTGTTTAGCGTGAGTAGGAAGCGCGCGTACTGAAACCTTTAAAACAAAGTCGCAAGCTTTTGAAGCATGATAAAATTCTGTTTTTTCACTAAACTTCCTAAAATATTCGTATTTGTCGAAAAATTGCTGCCCAGCCAAAAAGTGCACACTGCAACCCGTCAAAACGGCCTATTCCCATCGTTTGGGTTCAATTTTGACCTACTCATTGAAGATGTGCACATTTTGGGCAGTGCTCAATCGATTGGGTATCCCAGTAGCTATCCAGCGCACTTTAGAATGAGTGATTTGGTCATGAATGAACCTTGCGACTTTGATTTCTCGCGTTTTGTGGGGAGTCGTGTCTCATCAAAGTGGGCGGAGCTTGTGGCCCCTAAACTTGGATTCGCACACCAGAGAGATGAGATGAACATACATCACCATTTGAGACATCAAGTGAACAGCGTTTTTGTGCCGAAAACTATGTTTTCGAAATTCCCACACCTCATAACTGAATGATTTTCTGTGCTGTTTCAAATAACTCTGAAGAGGGCGAGAGAAACCGTGAAACGAGTCGAGTGCGCGTACCTATCGCCCACGTTCTCCTGATGAGGTATCGATACTCCTCCTGGAAAGCGTAGAGAGAGTACGAGTAGATTTCGCAATTCAAATGAGGCGTCTATTTCCGCGTCGCGTCCTAATTCTTCTGTTCCCGCCTTTTCCCCACTCATTGTCATTCTGTTGCGGTGTAGCACTCACTCTTGTTGTATTGCTGATGTAATATCCTTTTTCAAATTTTATTTAATCGTATTATTTATATTTATAATTTTGCCATGCAGATTGCCCGGTCTACACTCGGACGCTCACTACTAGCTGGCAGTCAACCTAGGAGCTGAGAGCGAAATTACGTGAATCGGTAGGTGAATTCCGGAAAAATACAATACAGTGAACATGTGCCAAGTGGCTCTCTAGTAAATTCAACCATCAAATTTCAGTGCACGAGCGAAGGATCGTGTGAAGAATCGAATTGAACACGTTAGTTCATAAAGCTGCAATAAAACGAAGAAAGAAAGAGAAAGACTGCGCCGATCAACTTCGCAGCGATTGAGAATAAAGATACCCGAAAATGGAATGGAATATATTATCGAAGAAGTAGATGAGAACAACATTGTCGTAAAGGATGAAACATATTGCTGATCAAATGTTATTGTGAAAATATTGAATAAACAGTTTATTATAAATTGGTGGAATTATTTTATGGATTTTGCACATTCTAAAAGCTTCTTTTTTCGCTACCCCTGAACCGTAAGACGTGAAGACTTCTTGCTCGTTCTATAGCGACCTATGGGACGAGTAATAAGCAAGTGGAGCTTGGAACAATTTTAGCCATCGCACATGTGGCGAGCGTCAACTAACCGTCTTCACTCTACCGAATAGTATTTCAACCCTCCTCCCTCTTTGTCTGGTGTTTCTTACCTCTACTCAGTGGACTTCTGCCTTAAATTTGCGTTCACGCGCTCTCATTTCACAATGCTCCTTGATCAGTCAGGCGGTCCTAGAGAGTGCGTAAATGAGGAGGATCAGACGGATGAGTATCGAGGGAGAGGTGAGAGGAGAGGCGAATGAGATTTATTGTAGCGACACATGTGGCGAAGAAGGCTCTACCGACCCTATGCCATCATTTCTTCTTCTCGTCCTGTTTTTTCTTCACCTCTGCCCTGTCTTCACTCATTTGTGTTTACTTCCTTTTCTTGTGCACATGAAAAATTCGTTTCCTCGTTCCTCACAGTCTATTAACTGTATCGATAGAATACGCGAAATGAAGAGTTCGCGTAGGCCTCTCGTATCTATTTTTATTTTAGCAAATCGCGTGCATTTGTAATTCTATTTTGTACATAAAACAATAGTTCCTTTTCAGTCTGTCCGATCTACGCTCGGACGTCATTTTGGCCATTTGCTGATAGAATGCAGAAGATCAATAGTAATACTGCGACAAAATTCGAGTAAGTACAAACACAACGGTTAATATTCAACACGAATTCTGTTCAAATGAATTTTTTTTTGAGCCAACCTAAAAATGGGTTCACTGTCTAACTTCTCTCACACTTTTTCATAGGGCAGGGGCAATTAAAAT
Organism: Pristionchus pacificus; assembly: GCA_000180635.4. NCBI lineage: Eukaryota > Metazoa > Nematoda > Chromadorea > Rhabditida > Neodiplogasteridae > Pristionchus > Pristionchus pacificus. The sequence goes on from CM026577.1 coordinate 15,970,239, forward strand.
TGGCGTTGTCACTGTGAGTGGGTAATCAAGCTCTTTACAGATTCACCTAGACGCGGATTTCAATCCGGCTCCCTTTGTCATGAAAGGGATTCCGCCTTGCACGCCTAGTTCAATATTAGACGCCGAATGGCACTTCGCCTTGCGCCATCATGAAAACGAGGCGAGAGGAGGCGGCTTCGAAGCATGTACAGGCGGCAACAGTAGTGGACGCAATAAAAGGTTCGCACGAGGTCCCTGACAGGCTCAAGGATAGCCTAGCGACTTCGTTCATGTTCACCTTCACACGGAGCCACTTCAATTGTATACTGTAGATCAATGATAAATAATTATTATGACAAAATTGTGACACTTCTGCTCGACTGTCTTCTCGACGGTATCTCGTTAATCAGCAACTGGTTGTGAGTTTTTTTTACTTATCCGTCGTGACTAGCATGCGCCTTGCCTATTCGGGCCTATTTTTCGCCCCTATTCAGAGTCTGATGATCAGACGGCTCCCGAAAGTGGATGCTGTCTACTGCTATCCCACAAGGGAAAGCCTTTTGAACGTGACTACCATACATGGTCGTACCATGTATGGGTCGGTAACAGTATGAGGTTCACTCATATGGTATCAATTAATATCCCTTTATATCCCTCAGTATCCCTCTGATTTGAAAGTGGGCGTGGCCTATGCCCCCAACCAGTTGCTGACCAGTACCCTGACCAGTTGCTCGCGTATCCGCCAGCAACTGGTCACCAACTGGTTAGCAACTGGTCACGAGAAACCACAGAAGGGTCGTGTCTCTTCATTTCCACGTGCTCTCTCATCGGTCAGAGAGGCGAGATAGTGTGTGAAATGAAGAGACGACGTCATATTTCGAGCTCTTGTTCACCTTTCCCTACACATGGCCGATGTCACACTGTTCACTGTGCATCAATCAACTCCCTGAGAGTACACCTAAATCGGAGAGATTGTGGGGAGTAAAGAGATTCAACAAAGAAGGTACGGAAAATTAAATCAAAGTCATTTTTATAATTTCATGGAAATGGTTGGGAGCGAGAAATTTCCCGGATTGTCTGGACAATTACGTTATTCGTCCTCCAGTGTGCACTTACTGGCGAAATACTAATACATCAATAATGAGATAGTGTTGAGAATGGGGAGAGCAGAGACATGTATAGAGTGTAAAGCGAAATACGAGCAACCGTCTCTTCATTTCACGTGCTCTCTCACCGATCAGTGTGGCGAGAGAGCGTGCGAAATGGAGAGACGAGTGCCCGTATTTCGAACTCTAATATTTCGAACTCTAATAAAAGTAAGTATAGGGGCCACAACATAGATTGCCGAATTGTCACAATCCGGTTAAATTTGTGTCCAAACTGTCCCTCATGGACCCAATAACATCACCCTTTTTACCGTTTGTTGAAATCTTGTCTCTGATCTGCGCTACAGCCCGAGAAGAACGCCCGAAAGGCAACGTTGGAGAGGGGAGAAAGGCGAGACGACAGGGGAAGGGGCGGAGCCTATTCTGCCCATTTCCCGCATCTCAGCCGGCCATAGTTTCACTAAGTCGAGCTTGCGCTTTGCGACGCTCAAAGTCGAAATCGAAGGGAGATATAGACGAGAGCGTGCGCTAGTCCCACCGGGTAAGAACAGCGGGGAGAGCGAGGCGGAGGGAGAGGGAGTGTGGTGTGTCTCTCGCCTCTCTCCTCTCATTTGACTATCCCCTCTGACACTCACACTGTGTTTAGCGTGAGTAGGAAGCGAGGAAATACGCGCGTACTGAAACCTTTAAAACAAAGTCGCAAGCTTTTGAAGCATGATAAAATTCTGTTTTTTTCACTAAAATTCCTAAAATATTCGTATTTGTCGAAAAATTGCTGCCCAGCCAAAAAGTGCACACTGCAACCCGTCAAAACGGCCTATTCCCATCGTTTGGGTTCAATTTTGACCTACTCATTGAAGATGTGCACATTTTGGGCAGTGCTCAATCGATTGGGTATCCCAGTAGCTATCCAGCGCACTTTAGAATGAGTGATTTGGTCAAGAATGAACCTTGCGACTTTCATTTCTCGCGTTTTGTGGGGAGTCGTGTCTCATCAAAGTGGGCGGAGCTTGTGGCCCCTAAGTAAGTAACTCACAAAATGTATGTTACAATTAGTATGAATTATGATACTTTCAAGAACATTTTAGATACGTTGATCAAGAACTGTTGAACTTTGCAGATAGACGAATAATGTCGAATGTTTTTGGAGGATTGCGTGCCTGTCACTGTTGTTCTCTTGCTAACGCTTTACTGACACTGACTTTACTGACTTTACTGTGAGATCGGTCAAGTGTGCTCACCAATTTGAAACACAACAGAGAGAATGGACCGATACCGCTTCAATTGTGAATGCTCTGTTCAGAACCAAGAGAAGGAGGTGCATTCTACGAAGATGATACGTAGGATAGAAGTGCATACCCCTTTCCTCTTCAAGTCGATAAGACGCGGCGATAGATGCACAATTGTTTGTTGAATTTGAATAAATATTTTAAATTTACATGTCGTATCAAAACAGCTTACAATTAGTTGGTTGGCACAACACATCAATGGAAACGATTAATCACTTTTTCCATCGTCCATTGTTCTCAATTTTAGCTTGAACAATCAAGCGCTATTGATAGCTTAGCCATTTCAACTTGAATCTGTTGTAAACACGTCCGTTTTCCCGGTAATTCTTGTTACTTCCAACACTTCACCTCCTCTCCTTTCGATCGATTCGATCGATAATCTGCTCGCCTAAATGTGATACCGTACTAACTTTGTTGCCATCGCCGTTGAAAAGCAAGCCGAACTTGTTCCTGATTGGCTGTACGCATTTTATCGACTTTATCGAATCGAATTTATCGAAATTGAGGTGCGTTGAATTCGTTGAAAAAAATGCGTTGATTGTGAGATTGATCGAGTCCAAATCGTTGGTTTCTCACGTCGTACACACTTGCTCTTTCATTTGCATACCGTATCCTAACACTAAGAATCTTCCCTAATCAAAACCACGTGCAAATCCACACTATTCACTTCTTGATACTCATTTTACTAATCTCAAATCCCTCTCATTCATCTCCCCTCACTCTAATCAAATCCCCCTCCACTCTCTCTATTCCCGCACTCTCTCACCCCGCATTAGCCTACTCAATCACCCCGCCTCGCCCCATAAAAGCCGCTCGCTCCGCCCCCTCCTCCATTCCCTCCCCCACTCCCTCTTCGAAGGCAGTCGTCCCCTCCCTCCTCTTCTCTTCCCTGACCCCCCGTCTCCCAGAATGTTCAAGTTCGCCTCCCTACTCGTCGCCGCCATGCTGGCCATCACACTCGCCGACACCAACGTCACGGTATGTTGGGGATCCGCTGGGGATCTCGGGGTACCCCTGGGGTCTCGGATACCGTAACCCCACCCCTTTCAGGATTTGACCCCGATCCCGGGCGCCGCCGCCGCAGCCGTCGTCGACGCCAGCAACGCCACCTCCAACGTCTCGGTATGGTATCGAACCCCCTGGCCAACCGTATCCCTAGAACCATAGCATGGTACCCATGGTACCGCCCACTTAGCTACCGTACCCCTAGTGTGGTATCCTGTCTAGAACTCAGCCCTACCGTAACCTAACCTGAGTCCCTCTGCAGATCCCTGCCGCTCCTCTCGCCAACCTGACTGTGCCCGTCGCTGCCGCTGCTAATGACCACGAGGAGATCTCTACTGGCAAGAAGGCTGCCGGCGGCGATGATGAGTGAGTTATCCTAGTCTGGTACCTGGTACCTAGCCGTACCCTGGTACCGTACCTTTCTGGTACCATGGAGCCGAACCCTGGTGCCTTGTCTACCGTAGTCTGGTACCCAATCCCTGATACCGTATTGTGACCGTACTCATTGCAGGCCCGCCGACGAGACCAAGGCTGAGTCGTCGTCCGATGCCGCCGCCTCTGAGAATGCTGCCGTCGAGATTGGGTACGGTAGCTGAGGGGTACGATAGCCGATCGATACGGTATCTTACGGTATACGGGTACGGTATCTTGGGTGTTCAATCGATAACTGATACTAATCTTATAATGTTTGCAGTTCGACGACGCCATCTGCCGCCAACGTCACTGTTGACATGACGATTGGCCGTCCCGCTCAGGGCGGCGAAGGAACGCTCCCTCCCATGGGCGAATCGATCCTGAAGTTATACAAGGACAAGCAGGGAAAGTGAGTGAGGGGTACGGTAGCTCGGGGTTGATCGAGGACTGACTTCTATCGTGGCTTTGGTACGGTAGCTTGGGGTACGGTAGGCAATGGTGTTGCTTGGGTACTGTAGCTCGGGGTAACTGGAAAACCTTTCTGGTACCATGGAACCGAACCCTGGTGCCTTGTCTACCGTAGTCTGGTACCCAATCCCTGATACCGTATTGTGACCGTACTCATTGCAGGCCCGCCGACGAGACCAAGGCTGAGTCGTCGTCCGATGCCGCCGCCTCTGAGAATGCTGCCGTCGAGATTGGGTACGGTAGCTGAGGGGTACGATAGCCGATCGATACGGTATCTTACGGTATACGGGTACGGTATCTTGGGTGTTCAATCGATAACTGATACTAATCTTATAATGTTTGCAGTTCGACGACGCCATCTGCCGCCAACGTCACTGTTGACATGACGATTGGCCGTCCCGCTCAGGGCGGCGAAGGAACGCTCCCTCCCATGGGCGAATCGATCCTGAAGTTATACAAGGACAAGCAGGGAAAGTGAGTGAGGGGTACGGTAGCTCGGGGTTGATCGAGGACTGACTTCTATCGTGGCTTTGGTACGGTAGCTTGGGGTACGGTAGGCAATGGTGTTGCTTGGGTACTGTAGCTCGGGGTAACTGGAAAACTTACCGTAATCTTTGCAGTCTTCTTCCTAACGCGTCTTCCGTGGCTGAGGGCCCGACGGGAAGTGCCTCGACGTCGTCGGTGCTGATGATTGGCGCACTTGTTGCCCTTCTGGGAGCTGCCTTCTGAAGCCCCGCCCCCTTCTGACCTACCGTAACCCCGCTGACCTTCCTCGACTACCGTAACCCACTGTACCCGCAACCAACCCGCTGACCCCCCGAACACTAACTTGACACACACTGACTGTATGAGAGACACTCGCTCCCGTTAATAAAGGATAATGATTGATATCATCAAACTGCGTTATTGAACAGTGCATTGTTCCGTGGAATGTACCGCGAGGGGAATAGGGATGGGCTGGGAATGGGTTGACTCTTCTTGCTTGTTTTCTTCTTCTTATCGACTTGGCTTTCGATTTTGTCTTCCTCTTATTGCATGATTTACATTTCGGGAAGGGAATTAGATCAGTTGATCGCACTTTGCATTCTTCGTTCTCTTCCTCTCTTTCTCCTTGTACTTTGAGCTGGCAATTTGCACGTTTGAATTGGAATGAGTTCAATTGATCGTGTTCGTCTTTACATAATTACTCGTTGACGGATGAGGTTTAAAGATGAAAGATTTTTAACTTTACTGTTCATCTATCTGACTTGAAATTGAAAATTCTGGAAAAATGGAAAAAAAAGGCGAATGGGATTCGTATCGGAACAGAATAGACGCAGACAAATGAACACGGTGGAGTTAGGTAATCATTTATCGATTGAGTGCTCAATAATTTCCAGCAATCGCCTGGAATCCTCGCACGCCCACTCCACTGGTGGCATTCCACTTGAGGGTCATTGTGTTGCCTGAATTGGGAAAGTTATATCGACGTGATGAAAAAAATTTCACTTTGAACTGGCTAAAACAAACTATTGATAATGTAGAATAAATAAAAGAACCATACCTGTCGCCTTCACTTGTAGAGCGGTGGGACCCATGTATCCGTGGAGTCTGGAAACGAGTTATTTTCCAGAGATGGCAAGGATGTTCATACTGTTCGGTCGTATCAGATGAATAGAGCGCTCGGAAGATTTCTCTAGTTCTCAATAAATCTCGTCATCATTTCGCCGTATCGTAGATTGAAAGAGAGTTGCAGCACTATTCCTAACATATTCCAATGATAGATAAAATACAAGCTCTGCTTACTACGCCCCGACGAAGAGGACAAAAACTGACGTCATCAGTTCGCTTCCATCGGTATCGTAGATAGAGAGTGAGTCACATCACTGGTTCGATTCGAAGAAAACGATGTCCAGTTGGACCTGAATGCTTCATAATGTTTACCACGGTAACGTTAACTTGCACTTTAAGAAAACTAGTTTGTGCGATTTTAGAAACCGAATTCTTGTTTACAGCCTATGTTTCACTAATACACCAAAGTGGTCTGCTCTCGTGGTATTGCAATGCACTGTTGTTTTGGAGTTAATCTGAACAATTATAAACTTTGTACTAGTGAAAAGCTGATCCCCTCCTAAATGTGTCCCTAATGTTCCAAACTATTCCTCCCCTCACCTTCTTCTCAATATCCGCCTCGCCGATGCGGTAGTTGCAGAGGGCGGCGCCACCCGGGGACGGGAAGGACGGCGAGTAGATCTGAATTATGCATGTTTACAATTATTAAATATTCCCAGATCCGCGGGTCACGTTAGAGAACGAATATCGATCAATGATTCAGTAACAACCGAGTTCACTTTGCCCTGAAAAGATTGAGTGAGGAATGTGAAATTGAGGTGATAGATACAGCTTGCATACATGATCGCCGGCCTTGTACTGCGCGTTTGCAGGGCAGCCTGCCGGTTGGGGCGCGTCGGTGATGGTGATGGCTGGAAGAAGGGTTAAGGTTCTACCACATCATGTGATCTTTGCTTGCTGGACCCACCACAGTGGAAGACGGAAATACTTATTGAACAAAGATGAAGTTGCCAGTGAATATTGTTCTCGATCATGATCAGAATGACCTTGTCAATAGTGGGAAACTAACTCTTCTTAGTGCAGAAATAGGGCAGATTGCCGCTCACGCACTGCTCGCTCACCCACGGGGCTGAAAGGGAATTATTACGAAAAATAATGAATTCATAAATAGATAACGATGCAACATTATTAAGATATGAGCCTGATAATTGTTCGAAATTAAATGAAAGCCCCTCACCCGTCACAGTATCTGTCGTCATCTTCACGCAGCCGCCCTTGCTGTCGTCCGGTTCGTCTGGAATGTCATGGAATTTGTGGAGCTAGAGATGTGAGGTGTGAATCTCTCCACAATTCTCTGTGTAGATTCATGTGATATCAAAATTCTCTCTGTAGATTCATGTGATATCAAAATAGTTTAGATATAAAAGCATCGCACAGTGATCACTTTCTTCGGATTTGCCCACGGTTTTCTGAATAGAGTGAAACACACATGTCACACAAGTCAATAACTCATAAATATAATTCGAATTCTCACTGTCGCCGTAATTCGTATAGTCGACGGGAGACTTATCCGTCCACGAGTAGTTCATGTAGTCGCTGAAAAAAATGACTTTTAAATAATTAAAGCGTGATAAAAACTAATAGCTGCGTTGTTGACTGCTGATGTGATTTTTTCTAGCGAGTTTTCTCATGAATAGCGAGAGACTTCTTCAGCTGTGACGTACAATTTCTATCGCATCGAAAACATCTCCTCTTTCCATTATGTTTTCGACTATGCATGGAAGGGACATGATGTGAAGTTCTCACTCACAGTTGCGCCATTCCAATGTGCATGCCGTTGGTGTACCCGTTGGCGACAGCAGTGCGGCGCATAAAGTCGTTCATCTGGAATGAACTTTTTCCGTATTTGACCGGTCGATTATGTTTCACAGAGTGGTCAAACGTTATCCTAATGGAATTGCTTTGATAGACACGACAATCGTTATCGTTCTAAAGAAAATAATAGTGACTGAATTGTAAACCACCCACATTCTTGCCGTGAATCGACGCGAGATGTGTGCCAACCATTTTGCAGCCGAGCTCAGCGGAGTAGGCTCTGGAATGGTTGCATGTGACATTCAAAATCATAATTAAAGTCAGAGACGAAGACAACACGTTTTAACGTGAAGTATTTTTTAATTTTTCTTCTCTAATCAATCGTAAGTTCATCACAACTTATTGCCTTACGTCGTCTGCCCCGTCTTCAGCAAGTAGCAGTCATCGACGCTGTTGGAAACCTCCTCAAAGTCGTCACATTTCGAGGCTGAAATTCAATACTTGGAGTATCATGAATATTTTGGTGACCAATCTGCCAGCGTCACATTGTAGCAACCCATAACCATATCAGCATTACGAAACTCCCGTGTTACTACGACATCAATGAACCGAGTTATAGCGAGTTTGCCTAGTGCCAGAATTCCCGAGTCCAGGAAACGGCGGGGATTTTGAACAAAGAATTTGACTGGGAAGAGGATGCGCCTTGATCTACCATTGCCACCCCCCCCCCCCTGCCTCTTCCCATCGATCGCACTAATCTCTCTCTCAATCGGGGAGCGGGAGATGGGAATAGAGACATTGGCAAAGAGCCAACGGCTAACTACTGTACTTGCAAGTCCCGGGATGTGGGAGTTTCTGACATTCATTACTGTTACGACTCCTTTAAAGATAATTAATTAAGTATTTCCTTCATCCCTTGACCCATTGTCACTAAGTACGAAGGTCCCATTCCCGTCCATTATGATGTTCCCTCCTGCAGGCAGATTGCCTTGAATCAGGATAAATGTAAATGTAAATTAAATATGTATTCACCATTGGATTATTGGCCTCGCACACGATCCACTCGATGCCGAAGATCGTGTTCCCGGAGGCGTTCCACTTGAAAATGTTAAAATTTAAGAGAGCGGATCGGTAAAATTCGACCTCCCCCCGGACACGCTCCTACCGAATTGAGTTCCGCAAGCCCATACTCTAGTGTTAGGAGGGCCTTGCCCCCGCATTACCTATAGTACCCCTTATTTCCATTTCTTGCCTTCGAGGGGGAGAAAAGTGAAACATATAAGGGGGTCGAAAGCCCCGTTCGTTAAATCTGAAACCGTTTCAATTTTAAGACGGCCGCATCGCTCGGCCGCATCGCTTTCTTTGCGAGGGGGAGGGGGCGATGCGGCCGAGCGATGCGGCCGTCTTAAAATTGAAACGGTTTCAGATTTAACGAAGAGGACCCTTCCCTCCCTTATATCATTAAATGGTCAATAAATATTATTCTTGAAAATGCAACCATGTTCAAATTTGCATAGTAGTATCTAGTATGTGCTGAGTGTATGTTATACATGTACTTCTCACTTTATATATTTGACTCGTACGAATACCGAAAGCTTTTCATAAAAAAACCATTTCCTTATCCGACACATGCCGTATTTTGGTATTTTGTGGTACTGTATAATATTCAGGAAGGGTACTATGCATATGCACATAGCACTTGAAGCTTCTCCATCATCAATATTTCGGTAAATTTCGGTCCATGACCCGGGGTTCAGGGTCCATGAGTCATTTTTAAGGCATGAACCCCGGGTCATGGTCGAAAAGGATGATTTTTGCAGAATCAATTTCTTTGATAATAATTATTTGTAGGTATGTCTAAAATTGTGATTTGAGTAGTTTTTGGCAAATCTGAACGAAAGCCAGATCTTGAAATCGATGTGCGTCGATTCGCTGAATGCAGGTTTTTTCACTTGATCATACGCCTCCCTTTGCGGGTAAAATCGATGTTGATATGTTGTGGTAAAATCATTGGAGGTATCAACTGGCTACACTGTGCACATAGTGTGACTGGGAAGGGCGGCCAAAAATGGCCATTTTTATCGAAAAAAATCGAAATTAGTGCTCAAAAAAGCAGTTATAGAATTTAGCATAAATATATCTTTTTGGCTAATTAACTGTGCTTGGACACCCCAAATACATTGCAAATGTAAAATTAGGTCTACCTTGTCCAGCTGAGAAAATAATATTATTGACCATTTAATGATATGTTTCACTTTTCTCCCCCCTCGAAGGCAAGAAATGGAAATAAGGGGTACTATAGGTAATGCGGGGGCAAGGCCCTCCTAACACTATAGTATGGGCTTGCGGAACTCAATTCGGTAGGAGCGTGTCCGGGGGGAGGTCGAAATTGCTCGATTTTTACCGAGCAGGTCTCTTAAAAAAATATATTTTTATTAAACGCGGATTTTTTCGAAAGAATTTTTTCTCTAATTCAATCAATTTTTTCTATCTAGGGCGTTTTGAAAGGCATAACATTTTCTAGCAAGACGTTCATTTATGTTTCACTGTCCGCACAAATTATTTCGAATGAATCAGGCAGTGATATCGTCGGATCGACCTAAACAAAATATTGAATACATCGTTTAGACTTCATGGTCCTGCTCCTTCCTCTCACCTGCTCTCTCGCCGGTTAGATTTGTGATAGAACGTGTGAAAAGAAGATACTGTCGTCATTTTTCGACTTCTAGTGAACAACTGACCACGTAGTCGTCCGTCATGAAGAAGAACTCCTTGTTTGCGTTCTCGGGAATGCACGGCCAGGGGCCTTGATGAGGTTCGCCTGTGTAATAAATCTTTTTTTTCTATTTTGAGCCGATATTTTCCCTAGAACATGTACAATGCGAATAATGCGTAAGCTTAAATGTTACTAAAATATGAGCAATTTGATTGCCACTAGCTATTCATTAATGATTACGTTCAACACATGTAAACTAACTAACCATTGAAGTTCGTGTACTCAGCGATCGATCCATCCGGCCACACGTAGTCCTTGCCGTTGCAGGTCAAGCCTGGAATTGGTCTTTGATCTTCATTACTTGATCTGGAGATCAAGGATCAAGGATCAAAGACCAAAGATCATCACTCACCGAGCCAGAACATGAACTTGGTCTCCGCTCCCAGTCCCTGTGTCATCTTGCGCGCCATGTCGTACACTCGTTTGTTGTCTTGAAAACAAAATGTCGTTTAATAAAGACTAATAATATTTTATTGCATTTCAGTACTCAATATCAGCTGTGAATATATCGACAACTGTCTGATGCCTAATATATATGTAGAAATAGTGAAACTTAACCGAAGATGGATTCCATATTTCCACCGATAATGAAAAATACACTAGAAATTTCAATTGTAACTGCTCGATGCGCGCGAATATTTCCAGACACGACTGCCTCTTATCTATGGTGGCTACACTCTCTGAGAATCTATCGTCGTTCACAAGTTTTCAATCATTTTTAGCAACATGCCCAGTGAGAAGAACAGCTAATCCATGACGATCGTACACGAGTGGTGAACTTTTCTTTCTTATGATGAGGTATTTGATTCAGAAAAATAAGAAAAACCTCTTCCGATCTGATTATAGGCGGGTGGGCATTCGACTGCTCGCACTGCTGCACTGCATACGAGTGGAACGTCTCCCCGTAGTTCCAACTCTGGAATGAAAATATTCCTTAAGATTTCTTGATCAAGTAACAAGCAACCCATTTTCTCGTTGTTCACAATCTTTGTGTATTTCAGAACATCGGAAATTCCAATTCTAAAGAAATCATTAGGTTAACTCTCTGATTTGTTTAATATTTTTTCAAGTTGTGGTGCAACGAGAACATCAATATCCATGCGTTTCCTGGGACATATGTATCTAGATGCTTTGAAACATACCCGAACCTATATTCGTGTGCCTTCAATTGTTAGGAAAGCGATACTTGATGATGATTCTTTTTCAATTTTTTTTTTGTTATTCTGAAAGATGCCATCCACCTTGAAACAACGCCCGTCGAACCACGCGTCGAATCCAAAGCCACATGCGGCGGCTGAAAGACAGGTTTCGATTATGTTTCACAAGAGACTTATCATCACAACCACCCGCCTAAAATTAATATTGTAGTTTCATCCATTCAAAAATAATGATTTCGATAAAAACTGTACGCAATATGGGTCGCCGTCTCTTCATTTCGCACACTCTCTCACCGGCCAGCGAGGTGAGAGAGTGTGTGAAATGAGGAGACGGCGACCCGTATTGCGCACACTAATTCTCACCCATCGCCGGCAGTGCGAGAACAATCTTAAGCGTCCGCATCGCAATAGTCGAGACGAATGATGATTACCGGAACAATAAGGAGGAGACTTCACGTCTATTTTATCATTCCGGTTCCTCTGATCGGCGAGAAAGCTCACTTTATTGCGAGACGAAGAATTCTGTGATAATCCCATTGATATATTTGGGGTCATTCCTCAGAGATTGTGAGAAACGATGAGCGTTGTTATCTCGCTTTCACTCTATGAAGATTAGAGACTATGCGGTCATTGGAGAGCTTCGTCTGTGATGAACTGACTAAAGCTGTCCGGTCTTACCACTTAGTTATGGAGGACACTATCGACGGGTCATTATCGACGGGTATGAGCATAGAGCGGAGTCTAGTGCGGTCAGACAGCTCATTCTGTGCGAAACCGAATTCTCATCATCAGAGTAAATAAAATCGATCTTTATGAGATTTCTATGTAAAGCCAATTTTCCAATTAATAAAAAAACAAATGATGTATTTCGTCAAGTATTTCAAGTAACATCAAGTATTTCGAAGTGTCACAATAAAATCCATCATGCATTTATCCCCGATTTGTTAATTTGGGTTCGAAATCAGTGCACTCACGTTCGTTTGCATTGAGATAATTGAGAATGTGTATTTGGAGTGAATTGCGTTTCACTTAGCGTCCGGGACACCGATCTATGCAATTCTCACGCATCGCTATCAGAGGTTCAATGTGGCCAAAAAAGTACTACTAATGTAGTGATCAACGTAAGAAAAGGAGTGAGGGTGTGTGGAAAAGTGAGATCCTCGTTACTATGTGTATTGTACGATGAAATGTAATGTTTTGTGAAGGAAATATTGTGTTTGTGAAGTGCAGAATGCGGAAGAATAGTTATTTTGACCGCAGGCAAACAATAAAGGGGAAACCGAGTTGAGGATCGAAAGAGCAGAATATGAGTAATACCCAAGGAAGTCCGTTGTATATAAACGAAAAAAATAGAAGAAAGAAATTTGCTTAACAGTTGAAGAAATTTTATAAGGCCTTCTAGCTTGCAGCCATAAAAATGTTCTCACATTGGGGAATAGTGGTACGTGAAGCTGTACTAATCTTAGGGGCCGCAAGCTCCGCCCACTTTGGTGTGACATGATTTCACCAAAAGGCGAGACGGGGAGTGCACAAGGTTCATTCTAAACCAAATCACTCGTTCTAAACTGCAATAGATAGCTCTTAGTATCCCTAATCGATATAGCGCTGTCCGAGAAATGCACATCTTCACTAAGTTGATCAAAATTGGACTTAAACTAAGGGAATAGGGTCGATCCTCGACGAAAAGGGAATTTTCCAAGGCTTCCAATATGACAATTCTGCTCGGACAAAGTTTTTCTGACTGCTTGGAATATTTTACGATTTTTAGAGAAAAAATTAGAATTTTTGCATTTTCCCCGGGCTTGTGCATTCACGATTTATAAAGGACGCGAGTGCGGCGGGGGGAGGGAGAGAGGCACACGCAAATTAGGCTCCGCCCCCTCCCCTCTCGTCTCGCGTTTCCCTCCTCTCCCACAGTGCGTTTCGCGCGTACTTCTTGGTCTCTAGCACAGCTCAGAGGTAAGATATCAACAAACGGCCAAAAGTATATGTTATTTGGACCATGAGGATTTGTTTGAACCCGCATTTGACTGCATTGTGAAAAATCGGCATCCTGGGTTGTGGCCCCTAACTAATCTTCTCAAAAACTCTTGTACTCTTGGCATTGACCATGTATTCTGCAATGGTAATGTTATATGTATGACATAATATACATGATACAATCGGCAATCGAGTAGGGGTTAGAGTACAAAAAAACTGTAGCCTGTAGCTAGTGGCCTCATCGTTACATGTATTGTTGCTCTTTCCAACGAAGAAAAGACCGATGAGAACAGTTTTCACCGTTCGAACTCTACTATGATCCATGTGGAATGTACGGTATCAAATATATAGCGGAGAATAGAAAACATCTGACTCTTTCTCCAAAATGTGTGTCGTTTTTGTTCAATTCTGACAGACGATATCTTCTGAATAGAATCGATTAAATTCGGTTTCGTCAAGTCATTATAGCCATGCTTTTAATCTTGTACCAAACCACATGCGAAAGACATCAAATCTTTCTCATCGTTAGATATGTTATACAGATGCTAAAACGCATTTGAATTCCCCGATCTTCTTAGTTTTTCGAGCAATATTTCAGGATGCGGCTTTCCATTTTTTGGTTGCTCCTGCCATTAGCCACGGCTCAGATTCCCTTCAACATTTTGAATATGCTTGTGAGTCTATTTTTCAGTTAAAATTAACAAATTGTGAATCAATATTTTTGAAAATGTGTCTTCATTGCAGAATATTCCGCCCAGCATCACCGGTCCACTCTTCAAGACGTACTTCGAGATAACGAAGATGGAAACGGCATGCTTCAAGGACTTGAAGCAGGCGTACACTGATGGACTGCTTGCTGGGCTGACTGCCATGGTATTTTTTGATTTATTATGTATCGGCTCAAGCTAAATAATACTATGATTCAACGATGATCAGCTTCCATGGTTGACTTTTATGAGATTCATATTTTTTGCATAAAATTCTCGCTTAACGCGATCATGTTGGATAATACACGAGTGAACCATACAATGTATGGCAATGTTTGAATGCATTCTAATTACAGCGCTGCCGCTCACTCGAGTGCCTGCGTGATGAGAAGATTACAAACGCAACCTACGCGATGAAGAGTTAGGGTTTCATCTATGTTTCACCATTAATTAATAACTGGTCGGTATGAGTGTTTTCCAGTGAATCAATCTGCATCTTTTCTGAAAAAAACTACAAAAATTCGTATGATCTCGAAAGACAATTTTGTTGCAATCTATTTGAATAATGATGAGCTTGTTGAGCTATCACTGACAGTTCAGCTAGACGAGAGAGTCCGATGAAACAACACAATCTCATTCAAAATTTGCAGTGCTCGCCTCTATCGGTCGTCCTCATTCCCTCGCCATGGACGAGCTGGGGGTGACGTACGCGGGTGATCCGCGATTGTGCAGGACTATCAAGGCAAGTTTCCCTGAAGCATCAGTAAATTCTAGTCCTGAGTACTACCCACGAGTTTTGCGCTGCAACGGGGGCCTAACCCGTGAGAACAGTTGCGAGAATAACCGGAGCGATGTGTGCCTGTAAAATAATTTGGCTCTGCTTTTGATTTCCGCTTAGGAACAGTCTGAAATATGTCGGCCCTTACTTTTCTCAAGTTCAGGGCCCCTTCCCCACGAAATACTGCTTCGCGCACTTCTCCGTCGACTACAAGCGCATTAATATCGAATCGTATGGAATTGATGCGAGTTTTTTAACCTCTTTACTTTCATTGCTACAAAAACTGTCCAGAAACAGTGCACAACAATTCTAAAGTTGCTGATCATTTATTGCCAACATACTCAGGAGGGGGTATTCTTATTGGAGACTTATGCTGTTGCCCAATCAACGTACATCGAGTCGAGCTCAAACTTTGAGCCGCCGTCTCTTCATTCTGCATAGTCTTGCAATACTTGACCGGCCGAAAGAGTGTGCGAAATAGAGAAACTGCGGCTGACATTTCTTGATATAATTCCAGCTCTCCTATCTCCCGGGCGGTCGCATTCCGGACATAGTCGATCACTCGACGAATGGCATCGAGGGATGCACGAAGATGGGAGTGACGAATGGGCATGTGGCGTTGTGCATGCCGGCAAGTTGCCAGCATGATAAGGCAAGATATAATCCCATTTTTTAAACATGATCCGGATACTCCGGATACGCAGCGTGTATTTTTCGCGCTCTAAATATCGCTCGAATACGTTTCAAAAACTCCAGAAAAGTGGACGATGCGGCAAAGTGTTGATGAAGTAGTCGGTCACAATAGCAAAAAAATAACGATTCAGGACCTCGGCCGTATTCTGCATGAGGCGACCAACGGCACTGCCACTCTTTGCGATATCTCGTGCGAGGGGCCGAGAGTGGAGGAGAAGAGCGTGTTCTTCTACTTCTTCAAGTCAGTTTCGCGCTTTCCGCTATCCATCACCAATACTCTGCGCCAAAGGAGTTCTTTTATTGTCTGGTAATCGAAAAGTGTTTCAAACGGTTTCATTACGTTTCACCATGTCCAGAAAAGCCAACGAGGCTAGGTGTTGATAAATCTGTCAATTCCGGTGTAAAAGACAAATCAAAACCTAAAATATTGTCAGAAATCTAGATGCTATTTTCAGCACTATGCTCATCGCTCTCCTCTGCATCGCTCTTCTCGCTTCTGCACTCGACTACTGGGCGACGAATGCGAGCAGGGAAGCGGAGCTGAAGGGAAACAACAGTGAGCTTTGCAAGATTCGAATGCTCTAAGTGGTTCAAGCTCGAATAGAAGTATTATTCTCAGTTATTTCCTAGTGTATGTTTCGATATTAATGCTGCCCGACTCCAAAAAAGGCCGAGAATACTACAAGTGGAAAAGTGTCCTACGAGCACAGTATCCTACGATGTCCGGAACCGAGTGAGACACACTTTCTCTGTGTGAACTCTGATGATAAGAACGCAACAAACAAACGACGTCAAAAGGACTACAGGGACAGAAATGAAAATACCGTGAGCAATGTAGAGCACAGAATTATAAAGGCTAGTGCATCACGGAATGTGCACATTTTGACTACATCAAGTTAATTTAGGTTGAATTTGTAAATAATTGCCTAGTGGGTCCCACCTAGCACCGACTGTAACATCGCTTGACGTGGATACACATTCACCTTTTTACTGTAAATTTTTAAAAAAATTGTTAATCAATAATATAATTTGAGGATGGCGTCTTCTCATGTCCTTCTCCATTCCTCGCAATACTCTGTCCATATTCTCGATTAATCAGGCAATTATTTTTTTAACCAAACAAATCGATCAGAAGAATTATGAGAGTGAGAAAAATATTTTTGAAGGACCCTAATGCCATTCAATGCCTCGACGCGATTCGTTGCATCAGCTTCACTTGGGTCGCGTCGCTTCATAGTAATCTTTGTTCGGCTGACGGAGGTATGGAATTCATCATAATAGGACCTGCCTCAAACTAGGTCTTCGGCAGTTGTAAGTCAGAAGAAAAGTTGTAAGTCAACCCCCACACATCACAGACAACTCACTCCAATACATTCGCGAGGCCGACTACTTATTCTCCGATATCTTCCTAAACTCATACACATCTGTGGACACTTTCTTCCTCATTTCCGGTCTTCTCGTTTCGTTTTCGTTCTTCAAGGTGAGTATTGTCCTTTTTTGTCAAACATCTTTTCATTTTGAAGCTACAAACTACAAACTGCATGTTTGCAGAGAATGCACAAGAACCCGGAGGAGGCCTATGATCGCTCCAAGTGGATCAAGCACTACGTTCACCGATGGATCAGGTCAATTCATGTTGATTAATAACAACACCTCCAGCATCATTAGAACATACAAACAAGTAATATATTAGATAGACAAATCATTAACAATAAACGAAACTTAGAAACAAAAAAAATACTGCCAGACTCACCCCGGCCTACATGCTCTTCATCGCCTTCTACATTGCATGGACGCCGCGAATGCACGGGGTGTGGGCGGCCGGAACTATTCAGGCACGTGTTTGTTAAAAAAATTACATCACACGTCCTAAAGCGCTAAAGTTTAAAGAGCCGAGAAATGAGATTGGGGGAGTGGATAACAATAATATTGACTGTGTAACAGTTCGAACTTGTTATGTTTCAATATTGGCGTAATATCACAATAACAACACGTTTAGCGATATAGGCAAGCGTCCGGGTGAAAAAACAACAAAACTTTATTCTTGGTGAACGAGTGTAAATGCACGAACTAGGATTGAAAATATTAAAATAAATAAAAAATAAAATAAAATAGCAGAAATTGTTGCAGAACTCGACAGCGTTCATCGAAAACTGCGAGAAGACGTGGTGGATGAATGCACTGTATGTGAACAACATAAACAGCGTCGTCGATATGGTACGCCAATCAATAAACATCATCATTCATTCTAGAAAAAAATATGTTCATTGGAACTGTGGCAAATGATTATGTTCAAGAGATCTTTTATCGTTTAAAAATCTTGCGGATTATTAGAAGTGATACCACCGACTCTTCATTATGCATACTCTCTCCCCAGCTCGGTCAACGAGAGAGAGAGGATGAAATGGAAAAAAAGAGATGGCGAAATCAATTCTCGAGCTCCACCGAATATCACGAAATTCAGTAGAACAAGTGAATCACATCTTGTACAAATGAACACCAAAATTCGATTGA
The DNA here is from genome assembly GCA_000180635.4 of Pristionchus pacificus. Lineage (NCBI taxonomy): Eukaryota > Metazoa > Nematoda > Chromadorea > Rhabditida > Neodiplogasteridae > Pristionchus > Pristionchus pacificus. The sequence continues at coordinate 15,988,471 of CM026577.1, forward strand.
AACGCTCACTGCTTACTAAATTCTCATTGTTATTGTTTCCAATAATAGATATTTTTATTGCAGTGCTACGGCGTCTCATGGTTCCTCGCTGTGGACATGCAATTGTACTGGATAGCTCCCATCTTCCTCATCGCTATCTTTTACTCGTGTGAGTCGAATTTATGTTGCCTCTTTTTTGCCTCGCATAAAAGTGTTGAAGGAAGCTTTGAAATCAGAGATTACTGTTATGTTTCACGGTCTTGATAACCGTATCATCAAGCGGAATACTTCAATGGTGCTTGGATGCCGCATGGTAAAAAATACTGTAAATAGATACTGTATTTGCTTGCAAATTTTTCTAATAAGTCGATAGATTTTGTTCAGGGCGCACCGGTCTCATCTCCATTCTCTCCGGCATCTTCCTATCCATGTTCACCATCGTTTTCCTCACTGCTTATTATGATCTGCCTTCCCTCCCTATCATCGCCAAGGATCCGGGGAAGTGAGCGACTACCTTTCTCATTAAACTTTAGAGTTTATGGTCCTGAAATTAGCGCTATTTTTGAATAACATCTGTATTGAGCATAATGGCGCTTAGAAATGTGTTAGATCTGCTCTCACTGCCGATCCTCGCCAAGGATCCGGGGGAAGTGAGCACCTAGAATGATGATACACCCATTTTTAGTGTTTGAAATAGATTTTGTTTTGTTCTAGATTACTGCCGATATTCCAGAATAAAACATTAGGACAAGGATCCAGGGAAGTAAGTTCCTTGTATACTGATGCACCCACTGCACTAAACATTATCTTAAACCTTTGTTCTGGATTGCGGCAAATTTGTGCCCAGGCAGTGAGCGATTTTTTTTTATTAACGGATCATTAATTTTGAAATAGCTATTCCACGGCGCATTGAAACGAAATACTGCGGGGAAATACAAGTAATAACAAAGTTGCAGTCTGCAGTACACGGATCTGATCTACATGAAGCCCTGGACGAGATGCATTCCCTATCTCACCGGTTGATTTATTTATTTTCTTTAATTTACTGCTATTCGTTTTGTTCGTTCTCGTTCTCGTCATTCTCCTCTGATGGAATGAAACATAATAATAAATATTAATTTTCTCTTTTTGAGGAATTCTCTGCGGCTACTTGATCGTGCAAGTGAGAGAGAAAACGTTTGTGCTCAGGAAGCCGCAAACGGTATCTTTCAAATTTTCTGCCGAAAAGATCTTACTTTTCGCACTCGTTCGGAGATGTTTAGAGCAATGCTAAAACATGAGTGGAGGGATAAGTTGAATAATCAGCAATAGGCTGAATTTTTTTTTCGCATAGAAACCATCTGTAATTGTAGTGGATGATCCTCGTTTCCTGGTTGATTGCGGCCGCCCTCGCCCTTACAGTCGTCTTTGCTGTGTACGATTACGTGCGAGGTGCGCAATATTTTAAATATGGGTGTGAAATCCCTGTTGAAAACTCAGATTTTGGTTATGTTTCATCAACTGCATGATTGCTAAACGAATACTTTTTTCTTTTCTACGTTTTTTTTTCAATTCGTCGCCATCTCACAATACAAGTAATAAAAATAAATATCAATTTCTCCTGTAATAACTATTCAGGCGCATCCGACTGGTCAATCGCCACTCGTGCACTCTACGGCTGCTTCGCGCGCATTGGATGGTCAGCGATAGTGTTACATTTTGCGAATTTCTTTTCAATTTTCATTATTTCTCTCGCAATCTTCTAAATTCGTGTAAATCCTGATACAACTTGTCGATCAAACATGCGATTGAGTGTGTGAAATGACGATATGATTTCAAACTCTGCGTGTTCGCAGATCCAATTTGTTGATTGCAGGTCCGTAGCAATCGGTTGGGTGATCCTTGCGTGCACCTTTGGATGGGCTGGTGAAGAATTCCTTATTTCGTTTTTTTTGTTGATTTCATGTCCTGGAGCCGTTAAATGGGCCTTATTAGACACATGTCCATTCTCTCCTATTAACTGTGTCATTCTATAATTCAACTGCAATTATACAACCCATTTTATATTTGACAGGACCCGTCTCCACCATCCTCTCGCATCCACTGTGGTACCCGCTCGGCCGACTCTCCTACTGCATGTTCCTCACGCATTGGTAAATACGTTATCGAGCGCTTGCAGGCGATTTGAAGAACGCCTTTGGGCAAAAGAGTTCAATGCCCCTTGTCCACGCCACATTGTCTTTCACCTCGGCTCAGTTCGGATGAAATATTTTAAGTGTGCAAAATGAAGAGTGTCAGGAAATAATTCTTCTTCATTCTTAGGTCCCTAGAGTTCGAAATACAGGTGATGTGATCTCTTCAATTACGTGGTCTCTCACCGGTCGGTGAGGCGAGAGAGTGTGTGAAATGAAGAGACGATTACCCGTAACTCTATAGGTTCCTCATTCATCTCCTTCTCGATGGTGACGATCGGCCCGCTCACTTCGTGTCCCTCTCCCATACGGTAACTGTTCTATAGTTCCGTGTCGAGTTGAGATGTCAAGTGAAGAAAAGCTCTCATCATTGTACGCACTATCTCGCCCACTAGAGTGACGAGAGAGAGTGTGAGCTCTAGTGCCAAGCCACGTGACGTCCGACTTTTTGTTGTTATTTTGAATGGAATCTCGCTCGAATACTGCAAATGGGGTTATTCACAATTGATAAATTAGTCATGAAATACATCCGTTAAACTGTAGAATTTCGAATTTCAGTATCTCACCGTAACGGTCCCCGTCGTATTCCTCAGCTTCATTGCTGCGTACATGTGGAGCTGCCTCGTGGAAATTCCGTTCGGCAACATTGAGGGTGCGTTTCGAAAGTGATCAGTGAAATTAAGCGAAAACACTGGCTTTTTCTGAACCACTCTCAAAAAATTTTTTCAGGCATTGTCATGGACAAACTAAGCCGCCGTCCGAATATTCACGATAAGAGCACTGAGCCAAGAATGGCTGAAGGTTAGGAAGCAATGAATCATTGAAAACAGCACGCCGATCTCCTTGATTTACATGCCCTCTCAAATGCGTTACCGAGAATTCAAAATGAGATAATCGTCACAACTAGCAGCAAAAATAAAACAAAAATATTAATATTGATCATTAAAATAATATTGATAACTATAACGATTGCAGCCGCATGGCGAAACGGGATAGACGCGGGAAGTAAGCACAACGATGCATCAGTGATCACGACGATTGAAGTGAACAATCAACGAGCTCATTGAATTTTTGTGTTGCGTTTTTATTTGAATTCATTTCAATGCACATCATAAAGCATTTACTATTTTTAGTTTATGCTCTTCAACCTGATAGTGTAGAATTATATGGGCACATTTCCATTCGTTGATGCGTGTTGAGCTTGCCCGCTTTCTTTTGAGCCGATCGGCGTTGAGCAATGCGTTCCAGAGCAATGCCTGAACACGTCAAAATAATCTGAATTGGTTCACTGCGCGTTAGCGTCTAGAATTCGTAAAAAGAGCGTTGCCTAAAGTGTGTTTCCTTAAATCGAACCTTCAATGTGGGAAAATGGAAGCTCCATGAGACAACTCCACACGTAGGCGAACACGTAGCTCATGAACACGACTGGAATAGTGACGGTGAGGTACTGCAATAATAAAGATGAAGCGTTGGTGAGTATCGTATTGTGATCTTTTACGATGCTTATAAAATGGAGAGGAATTTGTAGGAATAAGGCTCAAGAATTATTGAAATGAATGATTACAGTGTGCCAGAGCGAGACGAAGTGGGCCGGACCGTCTCCTATGTTCATTAGTAGATGCAGCATGAACCTTCAATATCCCTTCTTATTTTATAATTTTAGGCATCGCCAAAAATAATAATTACCAATGACAAAGAAAGGCGCAGTACGATAGGCGACCGAGAGGATGCCACAGCGGATGAGAGAGGATAGAAGAGACAGGGCCTGTACGCAAATAAAGCTTGGCCAAAAACAAGTACTTCATTCAACGATAGAGTGAAAGAAGTGTACTTTCATAGAAGTTCACCTTAAAAAGTATGGTACTCACCCGCCCAGCCAAAGGTGCACGCGAGAATAACCCAGCCAACCGCAGCGCACCTGTATAATTTCGTTTTCACGCTGGCCAGATAGCTCCCGGTTTCTCAGAATAACTATTTCAGAACTATACCATCCGATATGAGCAAAGCAGCTGTAGAGAGAGCGAGTGGTGATGCTCCAGTCAGAAGTGCCTAAGGATAAATACTCGAATCGCTATCGTATTCTACGTTTGATCCATGACAAGTATTTTTTCTTACGGAATTGTCACATTGTCATATTCCTAAAGGTTCTAGGTTAAACAGCTACTGAAACACATTCCATCACGAAAGCTGCGAAACTAGATAGGAGTGCGGGGAATATTTCCATTACACATTTCCAGTGTCACCTCGCACGTAGTCGTACACTGAGAAGATAACGGTGAGAGCGAGAATCGCGGAGATCAACCATCCGAGAATGATGGTACACTGAGCACATTTTTTAGCATCCGGAAGTAGTGAAAATGCATTCAATCATTTCTTCTATTAACGGAAGTTCCATGCAAAAGAAGTCAAATTAACCGTTTTCGGCGTCCGAATAGCGACAGTTCCATTGCGCACTCGTGCTATCATGTAACCACAGAGAATCCCGACGAGATAGGGAGTGATACGAGTCCATGGTTTCATGTAGATCAGATTAGTGTAGGCAAGACTGCAACATGAAATTGTCGATCTTCACCACTAATTTTAATTAGAAAATATAGAGTGAATGATTACAATTTCTTATGTTTCACGGTTACTTTAGTTAGTCTAGAGTGCCTAGCTGTTTGATTGACAACTGATGAATATCACAAAAAATATTGCTCACTTTCCGACAGATTTCGTGGTTGTCGTCATCACTGGCAGGTCGTAGTGAGCAGTGAGTGAGATGATAGTACCGAATGAGAGAAGAGCGCCACCGACCATCGAGATTATGCCGGATCGACCTCAAACTCAACTGATTTTGCAGCAGGTTTCAGTAGAGAAAGTAGACGATGCTAAAGGAAAGAAAAGGTTCTCACTAGAATAAAATATAGCGATGAGAAAGAAGGGTGCGATACAATACAGCTGCATGTCGACTGCCAAGAACCACGAGATTGGGTAGCACTGGAAACTATTGACTGTTTTTCGACTACTTTCAAGTTTGTTGGCGACACAATTCGGTAGTCTTCACGTGTCCAATAAAAACAATTTAGATTTTTTGAAAACGGAAGCTCAATTAAAAAAGTACCATCGCAGTCACATCCGCAAAGTTGCTGACGTAGAGCGCGTTCATCCACCAGTTGTTCAAGCAGTTTTCCACGAACAGAGTTGAGTTCTGAACATAATCTGTTTTTCAAATGATAGTGATTTGTTGAATACCTGAGCCGTACTGATGGCCCATGCGCCGAGCAGCCGCGGCGTCCACGCGATGTAGACGGCGATGAAGAGCAGGTAGGCTGGAGTTAGTCTGAAAATTTCAGATTAATCGATTTATCATATTAAATTTGTCGCGAAGCGCCAATTCTTTGAACCTGATCCATCGATGTACGTAGTATTTCACCCAATAGGCTGGAGAGTAAGCCGATGCTGGATTCACATGTATCTTCTGGAATGCTCTTGATAGATTTATTTTTACAATCGAATTACACCAAATCATTCCCTATGACACACCCCTGTAACGTCATCAACTTTCTGAAACATACAAATTAAAATTTAAAGCCAAAGGAAGATGGATGTAATCGAATCCGTGGTGTGCCCCCTATGCAGCATGTCTTTGGAAAGTCGTTAGGCTTCTGAAAAGTCGAGCTAATAATGTCACCTTGAAGAAGGAGTGTGCCACCAATAGCCCTGAAATGAGGAAGAACGTGTCCACTGAAGGGCACGCGTTGAGGAAGATGGAGGAGAAGATGTAGTCCGATTCACGGAGGTATTGCAGACCGTTGTCTGGAAAGTGTGATGTTGTGCTTCTTCCTCCTTAGCGTTGTCTTTGAGGCATTTCATATTCGTAACGCACACGCATAACAGTGAAACCCATCCTAGAGATGGCGAATCGGCACGAAAATGTCCTCGTATTGCGTACTCTTTCGAAGTACAGATATACGAGAGAGCACGCAAAATGAGGAGAGTAGCGTGCTGATTTGTCATCACTAATTCGCACCTCCATCAGCAATGTGTGAATGTTAAATTGATCCCACCAAAAAACATCAAACGACACTCGAAACGCTCCATAATTGCAGATCGTGTCTCTACAAACCATACCTCCATCAGCAGCGAATACATCACTGTGCAGAGCTGCGACCCACGTGAAACTGATGAAGCGAATGGCGTCAAGGCACGGAATGGACTTCAATTATGCTTTTTGAGGCAAGATGATCGAATATAGAAACCAAACCTGCGGATCCTTTCGTAACGAGAATATCTGTGATGTGTTGCGTCGGATGGAGAATGCCATGAGCATGTGCCAACCTCAAATTAGTAAAATTCATTGTTTTATCTTTTTCGCAATGCCTTACTTGTTTTGTCTTTTATATTCTCCTCCTTCATAGCTCTTATCGCCAAATAGTCCAGGAGAAAGGAGATTAGAGCGATGGATAGGAGAACGACGAGGATTGAGCTGAGAAAACGCACTATTCACTGCATTTGTATGGGTTAATAAATCAAAAAATCTTGAATAAAATATTTTCCAACTGCTTGCTCCAGCGGTATTGAAAAAATTGATTCGGCCGAACTATTAGTTAACTTTGAAACATATCCAAACGTAACTTTGTTTCTCAAATGCAGATTGAGGTGTCTAACGGTGTTTTTTTTCTGTGCCGCCCAATTGAAACTTTTCGGCTCACTTGAACACGTAGAAGAGCACACTCTTCTCCTTCTTCGGTCCCTCACAGGCGATTTCGCACAGACGAGCGGTGCCGTTCGTCGAGCGGGAGAGGATTCGGCCGAGGTCCTGAATGTGTGTTATTTTTCTCTGCCAACTTTTCATATTTTTAATGATTCCTTGTTCGCTTGTCCGTGAGATCCACCTTATCTTCCTGGCAACTGGCCGGCAGACAGAGAGCGATCCGTGCATTGCTCACGCCCATCATCCGAGAGCAGCTGCCGTCTGTGATAACAGGCGATAATGAAGGCTCATTCTTCATTAGCGACATTTTCAAAGAACGGAACAGGCTCTTATCGCCCTCTTATATGTCCACATCAACTGTCATATTATGCCATTTTAAAAGAGTATTCCTACCAGTCGTGCCGTCTTCAACATCCGGAATCTTGCCGCCGGGAAGGTGAGCGATCAACTAAAACCGCTCGATCACCGTCACCTTCACCAGGAATGAGAAATTTCCAAAAAAATAAGCAAAACGCACATCGAGACCATAGGAAGCCAGATCAACTTTTCGCCAATCGATGTGGACGTGTGCGAAGCAGTATGCTACCGGGAAGGGAGCCTAAACGTGGGAATATTTTCGGAATGAATGGTCAGCACTATTTCAAATTTCTAGATACATTTAGATAAAAAAGAATGAAGAAAAGTACATAGCCGTAAATGGAAATAAACGCTTGCCTTGACACTTCTGCACAAGTGCGCATCGCCCGCCCACGTCAGTGAAATCTCGTCGAGATCGAGCGAGTGCGGACGACCGATAGAGGCGAGCACTGTACAAACATCTTGTAAATAAATGAAGAAAAAACGTGTCAATAAATGAATAATTACTCACTCTTCATCGCATAGCTAGCGTTCGCAATCTTCTCTTCGCGTAAGCACAGAAGTGTCCGGCATTTCTAAAATCATTCTATTATTTAAGGTTGTTTGTTGGATGGTTAGATTCGTAGGAAACTACTATTATATTAGAATTATTTGCCATCGTTTGCTCAGCTCTGATTCTGAGCCATTACAGCTCGTGGTCCAATCCCACCAGAGCTGGGCAAAATTTTACGGTCTCTCGTTTCACAATGCTCTCTCGCCGGTTAGAGACAGCGAGAGAGTATCTCTGAGCATCAGCGAGAGAGTATCTCTGAGCATCAGCGAGAGAGTATCTCTGAGCATCAGCATCTAGAGCATCATTCCTTCATCATGTTTCGTTGACTATCCCGTAAGAATCAATACCATCCACATAACAAACCAAATTCAGTAATAGTGACAAGCGAATAATATGTGCAAATAGAGCTATCAAATTGTTTGCGTTTAATAATGTTTTTTTTAAGAAATATCCTCATCTTGTTCGAGTCGATTTGACATGCGTAAAAGAGAGTTCTACATCATCGTTATCCTTTGATGAAAGAATAGGCAATATTATCTGGCGTTGCTCGAGTATTAGCGAGCTCGAATTATATCATCCTCCAATCTCAGCTGCCATGATTATGGCGATGGAAAAAATGTCTGCATAATACTACGGTGGAATTTCTGGGAGTTGGAGCCCATGAACATTTCGACAAAAATTCAAGGTTGGTCCTTATCATTTTGCATCCATCGAATCAGCAAATTTTTAGAACAGGTGAAAATGGTTCGAAATAATATTTTAAAAACCTTTTTTTTGGATTAGAATGATCATTTCAGCGATACTCTCATGAAAATTATTCGAACCCATGGCGTGATTGAGCTTCTCACAATTGCCGATTCTGCCGATGCAAAAGTTTTAAGTGAGTTGGGCCATGAGTGGTCACAATTTCTATTATTTGTTCTTGTGACCAAAGTAAAAGTTTAAATAAGCGTTATAACAGACTCATAATTACTAGGGTTGACCGTTCGGCTTTCGGAACGGCCGAATAAGAGTGATCAAAAATTGCCTCGTTCCGGAATTGATTCAATTAGAGCTTGGAATGAGTTCGGACAATGAACTAATTTTATTTCTCGTTCCGGAACAGCCATTGTTCGACTCTCGGCCATTCCGAAGTGAGGGGATAATTGGATCCAAAGTTCGGAATTCCGTCATTCCGTTCCGAACGATCAACCCTAATACTGTGAGAATCGAAGCCGTAGCAAAACCAAACGACGGACAAGGTAGGAACGGAACGTTAAAAGTACGGTATTTTTTATTCTTTGTGTCGCGTTGTGACACTTTTGGCGACTCTCTCCTTCTCGCCTTTCATTTCATTTTCGTCGCGATTATTCCTCGATTATTTATTTCATTTTGTATTTCACTGATTACCAATTGATTACCGCCCAATTGAAACTTTTCGGCTCACTTGAACACGTAGAAGAGCACACTCTTCTCCTTCTTCGGTCCCTCACAGGCGATTTCGCACAGACGAGCGGTGCCGTTCGTCGAGCGGGAGAGGATTCGGCCGAGGTCCTGAATGTGTGTTATTTTTCTCTGCCAACTTTTCATATTTTTAATGATTCCTTGTTCGCTTGTCCGTGAGATCCACCTTATCTTCCTGGCAACTGGCCGGCAGACAGAGAGCGATCCGTGCATTGCTCACGCCCATCATCCGAGAGCAGCTGCCGTCTGTGATAACAGGCGATAATGAAGGCTCATTCTTCATTAGCGACACTTTCAAAGAACGGAACAGGCTCTTATCGCCCTCTTATATGTCCACATCAACTGTCATATTATGCCATTTTAAAAGAGTATTCCTACCAGTCGTGCCGTCTTCAACATCCGGAATCTTGCCGCCGGGAAGGTGAGCGATCAACTAAAACCGCTCGATCACCGTCACCTTCACCAGGAATGAGAAATTTCCAAAAAAATAAGCAAAACGCACATCGAGACCATAGGAAGCCAGATCAACTTTTCGCCAATCGATGTGGACGTGTGCGAAGCAGTATGCTACCGGGAAGGGAGCCTAAACGTGGGAATATTTTCGGAATGAATGGTCAGCACTATTTCAAATTTCTAGATACATTTAGATAAAAAAGAATGAAGAAAAGTACATAGCCGTAAATGGAAATAAACGCTTGCCTTGACACTTCTGCACAAGTGCGCATCGCCCGCCCACGTCAGTGAAATCTCGTCGAGATCGAGCGAGTGCGGACGACCGATAGAGGCGAGCACTGTACAAACATCTTGTAAATAAATGAAGAAAAAACGTGTCAATAAATGAATAATTACTCACTCTTCATCGCATAGCTAGCGTTCGCAATCTTCTCTTCGCGTAAGCACAGAAGTGTCCGGCATTTCTAAAATCATTCTATTATTTAAGGTTGTTTGTTGTTGCATAGAATTATTTCCTCAAAACAGCTCCTACTTGTGCAGTCAAGGCAGCGATCAGTACATCCGTGTACGCCCGTTTGATATCGCGGAAGCAGGGTGTCTCCAGCTTGGTTACTTTGAAGTATGTCTTGATTGCCGTATCCTGAATTCGCGACCGAATATTTTTTTCTAAAATCCGATTCATATTCTCTGTTGAAAGGGTAACTTTTGCCTACTGAGTCCAAACAAAATAATGAACGGAAACTTACAAATATATTGAATGACTGAACTGCTGTTATCAGCGGCAGGAGAAGAGACATTCTCATGCTGAAACATTTTCGTTTAAATCAGACCATATTTATGAGAAAACAAATCAAGATTGGGCTTGGAACAAAAAATGTCGTTTTGAACAACGGAACGGTCGCAACGAAAGAATGTGTGGGTAATCCTTGGTTCGTTATCAAACACACACACGACACACGGGCAAATGCAGTTGTGCATGTGTACCGAAAACATGACAATCTGATAATTTCTAATAAAAAATTGAGGGCTTTCCTATTCCAAATTCAGAAAACTGTAAAATAAATTGATTCATCATTATCTTTCGCAATGATCTACGAATGAACACATTACATTTTCCTGTGTTTGGTAATTTCATCTAATGTATTTGAATCGAATGATACATGCTTGAACGCGTGTTGCACTATTCGACATTTATTATCGTCGACTAATAGGCCGATCAACCAAGACAGAATCGGATCCAGATGAACGATGAATTTCTCAGAACAACACTTCTCAACAGCACGTACTCCCAACTCGCTGTCATAATGAGTAAACTTGCCGCACACCCAATAATCGCAGAACTTGCCAAACTTCACTAATACATGAGAGGGGTAACCCGTGAGGTCACTGTTCTCACGGGTTAGGCCCCAGTTGCAGTTCGGACGTGGGGTAGTCGACGAAACCTTGCGCGTTAGTAACCGACTCAGTACTTTACTTTACCCGCTTCCTTATTGACAGCCGCTTGAATGTGAATACCAAAATATTTGAGAAAAGGCGTCTTTTTCAAAGGAATCATTGGATACATAAATATATTATTCTTGAATAGTCGTCTTATTAAAATAGCCATGCAATCGTCCAATAACAGCGGAAACAATGAACTCAAACTTGGTGTTCTTCCTTCAGACATAATTCGTATAATAATTGCTATAGAGAAGCCTGATTCGGTCGTCGCTTTTCGAATGGTTAGATTCGTAGGAAACTACTATTATATTAGAATTATTTGCCATCGTTTGCTCAGCTCTGATTCTGAGCCATTACAGCTCGTGGTCCAATCCCACCAGAGCTGGGCAAAATTTTACGGTCTCTCGTTTCACAATGCTCTCTCGCCGGTTAGAGACAGCGAGAGAGTATCTCTGAGCATCAGCGAGAGAGTATCTCTGAGCATCAGCGAGAGAGTATCTCTGAGCATCAGCATCTAGAGCATCATTCCTTCATCATGTTTCGTTGACTATCCCGTAAGAATCAATACCATCCACATAACAAACCAAATTCAGTAATAGTGACAAGCGAATAATATGTGCAAATAGAGCTATCAAATTGTTTGCGTTTAATAATGTTTTTTTTAAGAAATATCCTCATCTTGTTCGAGTCGATTTGACATGCGTAAAAGAGAGTTCTACATCATCGTTATCCTTTGATGAAAGAATAGGCAATATTATCTGGCGTTGCTCGAGTATTAGCGAGCTCGAATTATATCATCCTCCAATCTCAGCTGCCATGATTATGGCGATGGAAAAAATGTCTGCATAATACTACGGTGGAATTTCTGGGAGTTGGAGCCCATGAACATTTCGACAAAAATTCAAGGTTGGTCCTTATCATTTTGCATCCATCGAATCAGCAAATTTTTAGAACAGGTGAAAATGGTTCGAAATAATATTTTAAAAACCTTTTTTTTGGATTAGAATGATCATTTCAGCGATACTCTCATGAAAATTATTCGAACCCATGGCGTGATTGAGCTTCTCACAATTGCCGATTCTGCCGATGCAAAAGTTTTAAGTGAGTTGGGCCATGAGTGGTCACAATTTCTATTATTTGTTCTTGTGACCAAAGTAAAAGTTTAAATAAGCGTTATAACAGACTCATAATTACTAGGGTTGACCGTTCGGCTTTCGGAACGGCCGAATAAGAGTGATCAAAAATTGCCTCGTTCCGGAATTGATTCAATTAGAGCTTGGAATGAGTTCGGACAATGAACTAATTTTATTTCTCGTTCCGGAACAGCCATTGTTCGACTCTCGGCCATTCCGAAGTGAGGGGATAATTGGATCCAAAGTTCGGAATTCCGTCATTCCGTTCCGAACGATCAACCCTAATACTGTGAGAATCGAAGCCGTAGCAAAACCAAACGACGGACAAGGTAGGAACGGAACGTTAAAAGTACGGTATTTTTTATTCTTTGTGTCGCGTTGTGACACTTTTGGCGACTCTCTCCTTCTCGCCTTTCATTTCATTTTCGTCGCGATTATTCCTCGATTATTTATTTCATTTTGTATTTCACTGATTACCAATTGTTCGCTCCACGCGTTTACCATGTCCCCGCAACGTTTGAAACCTAACTCTAGCCACCGCGCACGTTTTTTCATGTTTGGGCTATGCAGTTCACCTTTTACCTTCTCTTCTGGCCTTATTTACCCTATAATTCAGGTGGTTTACGTCACCGGTGGAGCTGCATCCAAGCTTTCCAAGATCAGAGTCGTCCGCAAGAACATCGCCCGTTCTGACCGTGATCAATCGGACGGGCAAAGAGCCGTACTATGCGTCGCGCTCTCACCAAGCACGAGGCCTCCATCAAGTCGGCCAAGCAGCTAGCCATCACGGGTGCGTTCTTCTTAATTTAACGACCAGAATCGCAGCTATAATTCAGTAAATCGCTGTATTGTTGGGACAAATTATACCCCACTTTCGCTTTGAAAATGTGACATATTGCAATATTCTGCTTTATTCTCGCTTGAAATACGTGCGTTGGCTTATTTCACTTAAATTGCTATCGAAATCCCTTCTTATTTTTGGAATAATGGTATCTTTTTTACCGGTTACTTTTGCTACTTCATGTTTTACTATTATGTGTCTATCTCTGATTTGAGTATAGAATCGGTAGTAAGGAGGCACATTTAACTATTTATTGCCAATTAAATAAACAAAGGAACAATGTCTAATACAAGCGAGTATTTGTCTTATCAAAACTCGACAGACATTTCACTCATTTCTTCTAGATCGAAGACTTCATCGTCATCATCGTCGTCGATGAGAGCATCCGCCTCTTCCACCACCTCCTCCACCGTGAGTTGTCTTGGATCAAATGATATCCCTCCCTCATCAATGCGTGACTGTAATGGATAGTGGTTTCGTTAGTTCCCCGGGTAGCACTAGCCTCTTCCACTCTTTTGCACTTTTCCATGTATTGGCTTGCTGTATTCGCAGGGAATTTGAGCATCCAATCGATCAACTTGGTACGAATAACAGCCCCATCATCAGTGGTATCGATTACGTCGGCCATTGCTTTTTTCATCGATGACCATCCGTATTCTATGGGGGCATATTCCGCCATATACGGTGGAGTGCGCACGAGAGTGATCCCATATTTCCTTAGATTATTAAGCTTAGGATTTTATTGGGTATAATACGCTAACTTCGCCATTTCATCGACTATGTAGACATTGTAGTCCCTTCTGTCTAGTTGCTTGAGTGCCTCAATCATCTCCTTCTTCTTCCATGAATCAGGGCATGGCATTTTGTGGTCCTTTAGCCACTTGGACATGACCTCTTTGCGATCGTTCTGGCACGGCATCTTGTCACGTACTCTATAGATTGGGGTACGGTAAGTATAGAGAATAGGTGAGAGATAAACCTCGAATGATATTTGGCGTTGTCCATTTGAAGGACAGGAGTTTTCTTCTCCTTTTGCGCTTCATCCCTCAAGGCAATGAATACCGTCTCGATGTAATTCTCGAATTCCTGTGAATAGTGTTTTTATAGAGGCAATCTTTAGATTTTATGAACCTCGGCATTCATTTCTGCATGGTAATCACCACCATCATCTACCCTTCCAGTCCTCCACACTTTTGGACAACGAAATCCCTCATAGGAAAGGCAAGCCACAATGACTAGTCTCTCCCCTTTCTTCCATTGAGCAGAGTTTCCTGCCTAGAATGGTGTTGATTCATATTTTTCTCACTATTAGTTCTCACAGTGAGTCCGTTCTTGAGGAATGTTAGGGGCTGCTTTACTGCCCTCATATCTTGCCATCCAATTCGTGGGCGCATCCCCTTATGCACCCACGTTTCATCGCAGGACCATATCATGAGATTTCCTTGCGTGCGCAATTCTTTCATGATTCTGTGAATAATCATATTATTCATCGCTACTCTGAGGGTACGGTAGTTTACCGCAAGAAGTTGGCTTGCAATTTGCAGAGGCCGGGGTCCATGTAGACATGGGTGCGCGATTGAAGTTTTACAAAGGAAAACTCCATCCCATGGAGGAGAACGCGAATGACAGAGATGGATGGATCGCGGTCTTTATCTCCCTTTAATATGTTTGTATTGAGATAATGCGTAGCTGGACCAACCTCGCCAATCCATTCCTCAGTTCTCTGTTTCACTTGCTTGAGTGAGAGCCGTTTGTGAACAGCGAAATATTCCCTGTGAATAAATCGCCGCAGCTAAAATTTGATCTGTTTTGTCTTGTTCAGTTTTTGTTTCACACCTTCTCTCGTGTTTCCGACGTGAAACTGGCCGTTAGACGATCTTGAATCGCCTTCCGAGTCATTTTGACAGGGGGAGGGCCGCAGGGAGGGAAACTGTTCAGTGGATCAGACGAGGGGGGCTCCTTCAGGGTTCTCGTAACTGTTTGTGGATGGATAGTGAGGAGCAGGGACACGAAATGAGGGGTTAAATCACCGACACCGTTGGAGGAAAAAAGGGAGTGAATGCGGTGAATTAGGGCTCTCGTTTTGTCGCACTGTACTAATTTTGCTTTGCTAGTGGAGGAGGGACTCTGGTCGAGGGCAGTCAGGGGAACGAGAATATTGAGCAATTCAGCAATGTGGTATCTAATAGGGTCAATCTTATGACTAATCGTTACAGATTCGATCGATCTACGACGAGAGGAAGAAGAAAGGATTGATGAGGGATGGGAAGAAGAAGAAGCTATTGGAGAAGAAGGGAACTGAGTAGAAGATAAAGGAGAAGTGAAGAGAGACGGAGGAGGGAGAGAGATGGAAGACACAGGTGAATAGGTAATAGGAGATGAGAATGATGTAGTGACAGTAGTGGATAGAGGAATGAGGTCACAATTTGACAAGGGAGAATTATTTGATGACGTGCAATTAGAAATAGTGGTAGTAAATGGAGTAATGGAACGGGAGGAAATGGTAGATGGGGATAGATTAGGGGGTAGATAAGGTCGAGAGAAGTGCTTCGACAGAGTGGAATGAGAAGACGAATTACGATTAATGTGTGGGGTACGACGATAAGCACTTCGGGTAGGAGTAATCGAAATGTGAGACGGAGTAGAGAAATTATGGGTATAGACAGAGACAGGTGGCAATATACCCGAAAGCGGTGATACGGTAGGTGTGTGGGTGGATACAGTAGGCGAATCAAACACAGAATGGGGAGAAAATGAGGGATTCTGAGGGAGCCTACTAGTCCTTGAATTAGTTGGTCTTTTCGGGGTAATCGATGGTGACGAGAACCCACTTTGTGACTGAACAGTACTTTGCTAGACATGATAAATAGATAAATCCATACCTCCTCTCTCTCTCCCTCCTTCTCCACTTCCCCCTCTTCGCATGAATTGTTGTTGTTATTATTGGCTTTCCAATCACTCATCTTGTAAATATTTATAAATTGCCCTCATACTGCTAATATTAATAAAGATACATTACTATTCGCTTGTAATTCAACAATGGAAGATCAATTGATCAAGAATTTGTCAGATCACGATGTTCCTTCCTGCTTTCCAACAATAGCATTCATTCATGCATTTATCCCATTGCGAAAGTGGTACAGTTCAGTTTTGAGATGTTTACTGTGGACAGATAAAATTAAGACAAAAGTAAAGTGGAAATCAATAAATATTGTGGAATCAGGGTATTTTTTTACAACTCACGAGGGGTGACACGGACAGACTAGCTAGAACTATTTCAATCAATTTCCGGAAACTACTAAAAGCAGGTGACTACAATAGAAGGTGGGGTACGGTAGCTCAAAATGGGGGGGGGGGGCAGAGTGAGCGCCATATTGGCCGAATTGGAGGCGGCGGAGGGACCACGGGCCGCTCATTGAGTCGCCCGCATCGATCGACGTCGACGCAGTCATCTTAGCCTGAAAAATGAATACTCAATAAATAAATATAGTGATACCATAACCGATCACGCACCATTTCGCAAACATCTCTCAGTCTTATCACCCTTGCGAAACACCAGTCAACAAGCTCGAAATGAAAACCAAAAAACGTGGTGTTTCGTGCACACCACACGCCTCATTTTACAATATGGCTACACTCACCGAGATGTAGGCGATGCCGAGCTTGCTCTCGAAGCTCTTGAACAGGGACGAGTTGCGAATGTCGTTGAACTTGGACTTGACCGTCTCGGCCGTGGCGACCGCCCCTTCGGACGTCTGCTTGTACCTGCCTATTCCAATTTATTATTATTATCATAATTTCCTCCGACCTTATGGAATAAAAACACTCAATGTGTCGACAAACAATCGATGTTCTAATCAAATCAGTCAGAAAAAACCAAAAAAACGAAACTCGGGCTGAATTCGACAAGCTCACCTAATTATCGTCCCTTGCTCCATAACGATCCTTGCGGGCCCCACGACGTGCCAGTTACCTGAATATTTAACTACAAGCCAACCCTGTTCACCTGATGAAAACGTGGACGAAACAAGGATGTACCTGATCAAATTCACGTTGCCTTGCTGCTTGGCCGACTTGATGGAAGCCTCGTGCTTGGTGAGAGCGCGACGCATAGCACGGGTCTTCTTGTATCTGATGTCGGTGGGCAGGCACTTCTTTGCCTGAAATGACGATTCAATCAATCGTATGGCAAGGGCAGTTGAAAACAACGTGGCTGACACAGTGATAGTAGCATCTTTCAGTGAATAAGAAGGGATTTCGATAGCAATTTAAGTGAAATAAGCCAACGCACGTATTTCAAGCGAGAATAAAGCAGAATATTGCAATATGTCACATTTTCAAAGCGAAAGTGGGGTATAATTTGTCCCAACAATACAGCGATTTACTGAATTATAGCTGCGATTCTGGTCGTTAAATTAAGAAGAACGCACCCGTGATGGCTAGCTGCTTGGCCGACTTGATGGAGGCCTCGTGCTTGGTGAGAGCGCGACGCATAGCACGGGTCTTCTTGTATCTGATGTCCGTGGGCAGGCACTTCTTAGGCTGAAAGTACGGTGTCAATCTTTAGTTTGATAATGAAAGTTTAAAACAACAGCAATAGTGACATTTTTCAGTGAATATGAACAGATTTGGATAGCAATTTAAGCAAAAAAAAGAAAATAGCACGCATTTCAAGTTAGAATCAAGCAGAATATTGCGATATGCCACCCTTTTCAAAGCGAAAGTGGGGGCATAGTTTGCTCCAGCAATACTGAGAGAACGAGCTTTATATTTTACACATATTCATTGAATTATAACAGCGAATGTGGTCGTTAAATTAAGAAGAACGCACCTTGATGGAAGCCTCGTGCTTGGTGAGAGCGCGACGCATAGTACGGCTCTTTGCCCGTCCGATTGATCACGGTCAGAACGGGCGATGTTCTTGCGGACGACTCTGATCTTGGAAAGCTTGGATGCAGCTCCACCGGTGACGTAAACCACCTGAATTATAGGGTAAATAAGGCCAGAAGAGAAGGTAAAAGGTGAACTGCATAGCCCAAACATGAAAAAACGTGCGCGGTGGCTAGAGTTAGGTTTCAAACGTTGCGGGGACATGGTAAACGCGTGGAGCGAACAATTGGTAATCAGTGAAATACAAAATGAAATAAATAATCGAGGAATAATCGCGCCGAAAATGAAATGAAAGGCGAGAAGGAGAGAGTCGCCAAAAGTGTCACAACGCGACACAAAGAATAAAAAATACCGTACTTTTAACGTTCCGTTCCTACCTTGTCCGTCGTTTGGTTTTGCTACGGCTTCGATTCTCACAGTAATTACAGTTCGAAACCTCGAGTAAAGTAAAAAACACTATCCATAGGAAGAACAGGTGAGAGATGACGTGACCATTACATATTAATTTTGCAGAGACTTTTATCATCGAAGCGCTACGATCTGTCAAGTTTATTCGCTTCTACTCAGAAAACGTGTTCGCTTCAACTCCAGCCTATTTCGGGAAACCCAAAAAATATTGGAAGAACTTTTCAAAAGTGTTACGTGACAAACACGGGCTGGATGCACAATTCTTAATGCAAAATCAACCCTGTATATTTACTGCGTTGCTTTGTGTGAGAGTGAGAGGATATGAAGTGAAGTACAACTGAAAACACCATTTGAATTTAATTGTTGTTTGTTAATTCTTTTTAAAGAATAAAGATCGCATCGATGACAAGTAAACTAGAGAGTCGAAAGCAAACAACTTATTCCGAATTAACTAGTTAAATGATTTTAGTTATAAGTATGCCTTGTCACAAGGAACATTAAAACAATATGATTGCGAGAAATTTATCAATCTAGAAACGCAAAAATAAAGCCAATACGAAGAATTTGAAAAGTAGTCTAATTTGTAACTTAATGGTCAATCGCTGAGTGCATACTCATCTGCCAATTCTTCGTAAATACTTCTATCTTGATCGAGTGGATTCCACCAAGGATGGTTGGATTGGTTTCTAGACTTGTCCTGAACATAATGTGACTATTAATCAATTAATTTTAAGAATGCATTGATTTATGGCCATGTTCTTGCCTCTGGAAGCAACATCAATTGAATCTCAGGGCTCTTCATTACATTGCGTCTGAACTTTGATTCTATTTTCAACCTTCCTTCATCCATGAGCTGTTTCCAGTATTTCTGCAATAAAAAAGCAAGAAATAACCATGGGAAGAATAAACATACATAACTGATTGTGCTCATAGGTATGTCCAATATTGATGTTAGGACCTCTACTCTGAAATACACCACTGCGGAAGCAACCTCTCTGAAAAATCTTTAGGTTCTAAAAAAACAAATAATATTTTAAAGAAAACAATTTGATACATTTGCACTTAACAGTTAAAAAAGCAATTTAACTGCAACTAAAACATCAATGAATTTCTATCAAAAATATTTTTAACGAACCGAATGTGGCTTTTGATAAACATTATTGCTTCCTCTCTGTGCTCAATCATCTTGGAAAAGGCATGTCGGATGGCCTCCGAAAAAGTAGGGAGTTGTTCCTAAAATTCAAGAATTTGAAAAGTCCATTGTTGTAAGCTAATTTGCGATTGATAATGTTACCATATGCAATTTATTTATCACATTTCGCTACTGCAAATTACCTCCTTTTCTGTCTCCGTGAGGCTCTCAAAAATATTTGTCCCGCCGTTGGAGTAAAATTCGAAAATACTTAAGAATAAATCTTGTGCCTGCAAATTGAAAACGAAAATAATTCGATTATTCAATAAAATGGGAAAAACTAACATGATCCTGGGTGGGACCCTCCCCTACTAATTGTCGCACTGCATTGAAAAATTTTGAACGACTGTTTTCGATTTTGTCCATATCTGCTGAAAAAACACAACGTTAAAAGCAAAGAAAAATACACGACAGAACGAAAAAAGATGCCTGTAAGTGCAATTCAAGCGGCTGTCTTGATCCCCCAAACCCCAACGACCGCAAATCGTTCAATCTGTACTCATGCACATTTAGAAACTATCCACTCGAACTGTCCGATATCGTGCTCTCGTATATATATTATATATTTTGCTATTTTGATATATATTTTGCTCTCTAGGTACCAGAACAAGGAGTAGTCAGGAATGCTGTGATTATGTGATTACGATGTCACACGGTTTGGGGCTTCGTATTACGATTGCGGTTGATGAAAAAACGAAGAAGAAACCAATACAAAATAATGTTTATAACACAGGGTGAGAGGGAGAAAGAGGCGAGAGGGAGGGAAGGGGGCGGAGCTAAGAGGTCGCGCGCCCTCGGGAAAGCGACTGTGTCGGACAGGAATGAAAAACTAAAATTATGAAAAGTTGGGAATCTATTCTCGAATGGTTTTCGCAACTTTCTGCACTGGAATGACAATTTTAGAAAATTCCCCTTCGGAATGGTAAATCATCCTTTGCTAACTGCGACATCGACGGAAGAATCTCGATTCTCATGTACAACTTTATCCTAGAACTATGTTTATGCATGTACATACTCATAGTTGTCTCACAGAATTCTGTTTACTCGAAAATTGTTTGGTATTTTTAATAGGAGCCTCGTAGACCGAAGCAGCTGAAAGTGAAGTTTTTATCAAGCAAAATTGTGAAACTCATGCATCCATTTCAGAAAATGTCTTACAATATGTTCCTCATCTGGTATCCCCTCGAATATGTTTATGCAGCCATTTGAGTAGAAATTAAAAATGCTCATGAAGAAATTGCGAATCTGAAAAGTTCGGGGGTTTCAGGAACACTTTAGCGACTTGCATTATCGGGAGAAGCTTTTCTAACTCCAATTCGTATGTCATTGGCAAACTGAGTTCAATATCCTTCCAGTTCGTCCATGGTCGCTAATCTGCAAAATTTTAAATTCAGTATAATAACCAACTCAAAACAACAGCCTTTGCATTAACAAACGTTATTGAAATGGTGACCATATTGGTATGGATATGAAACAATTTGAAAAGTACGCAGCATAGTTAGAGACCGCAACGTGATTGACCGAATCTATCGAGAGGGCATGTTTGAGTATCCTTCTTGGTCTGAATAAGATGGTACTTTTTTACCGTTTGTTGATATCTCATTTCTGAACCGAGTTGTGAGCCAAAAACCATGCGATCTGGACTCAACAGAGAAGTGTCCGAAACCAGGACGAGCCAAAAGTGGGCGGAGCCTATCTCAAGCTCATTCCCAAGATTTGACGGCGATAGCTTCGCCCAGTCGTGAGAGACAATTTAGGAGAGAAATTTCCCCTTGTCTAGGGAGGGAGCGTGCTAGTCACGACGAGATAGAAACAGCGTGGAGAGAGGGCGGAGGGAGAAGGGAAGAGGTCCGCCTCTCACTCCCTTCCCTCTCATTTGACTAGCCCCGCCCACGATCACACTGCGTTTAGCGCTAATCGGACTCAAATAATTACACGCGTACTAAATACTTTAAAGCAGTTTGGCAAATCGGAGAAACTTCCGATTCTTGTGTTTTCTTCTCTAAAAATCTTGGAAAAATGGACTGAACACTCTGAAGGCGCTATGATATTGAGACCTATCCAACGCGCCCTTGATCGACTGAATCGGTTGAGAACTCGATTTGCCAACTCTCGGCGCAGTTTTTACCCCTCTTCCCTGTCCCTCAAAAGTGGGCGGAGCTTGCGGTCTCTAAGCATAGTCAAGCGGCTGGTATGTAAACTTAGCGTATAGTTTTTCCCATGACAAGAGGCTCATTGATCTCTATGTTCCAGCGTGGAGTTCAAAATACGAAAATTTAAACAAAATTCTTCATTCTTCACACTATCTCACCGCTCAGAGAGGCGAGAGAGAACACTTTTCCAGACTACGCAGCGTAGTCTACGCTACGGGTTGAGCGAATCTTGTCGGCAAACATATTCCGTTCCAGCACGGCCCGTACTACACTGCACCTCCAAAATGCTCCCAAACTAGCACAATCTATAGAGAATGACGAAATCCGGATATCTCAAATCTAGGGACCAGGAATGATACAAGAGGCATGATACACACGCATGCAGCATATTATTACATTCTTAAATGTAAGCGAATTTTTCGCATTTCTTTAGGAACGATTTATTATGAGGTCTGCTCCGTGTTTACACACAAGTTCCGATCATCCCTCAAGATGTCTGCACTGGTCTTATCACTGCGCATACCGCATAAAATAACAAGGTTCCACTGATTTTATTCGTGCAATCTAACGATCTTCGAAATAATGCACCCTCTAGTTTTCATTATCGCAAGTTGTCTCCAAGCTTCGCAAGCAGTCGATCCGGAAGTTAACATGACTGCTGTAAGCAATTTTTTTTAAATTTGTGAAATTTTCCATGAATACATTTTTTTAGCTTGAGATCATGCAATATTGGGGCTACCCGTCCGAGCTACACGAAGTTACAACGGAGGATGGTTACATTCTGTCATTGTTCAGAATTCCCCACGGACGATTTTCCAATGCAAGTATGTCAAATTATTGAAAAAAAATACATGAAATTATAACAAAAAATGCAGAATATTCATGCAGCCGTCCACCGATTTTGCTGGTGCACGGTGTTGGCATAGGCGCGGCCGAATTCATTCTGAACCTGCCGGAATCAACGCCAGGTATGCTTCATAGCTGTATTATGTGCGCAGTATCACAAAACGAGACAATACATCTTTTCATGTTGATTTGTCGACTGTGAATGCATGTTTAGCTTTCATCCTGGCTGACGCCGGCTTTGATGTGTTCCTCCTGAACCATCGCGGCACGACGTACTCGAGGAGGCATGAGACAATGAAAACGAGCGATAACAAATACTGGGAGTTCAGGTATCCTTTTCCACTCTTTGGGGTTGCTCTGCCGAGCTTCGCTAAGTTTCTACCTGTTCATAATGCTTATAATAGAAGTGTGACAATTGCATTGGAGATGGAGGTATTCACATTTGGATGCATTTGTAGTATCGACGAACTCGTCAAGTTTGACGCCCCGGCGGCAATCGATAAAGTCCTGGAAGTGAGTGGTGCTAATGGCACCTATTGGGTCGGTCACTCCCAAGGAACGGCGGTCGGATACATGACACTTGCCGAGAGGCCAGAATACAATGGAAAGGTAACAAATTCAGAGAAATCTCTCTTCAATCCGCATACTCTCTCGTCACTATGTCCGCAAGAGAGTATGTGGAATGAACTCATTTTTGAGTCTGCACACCTGAAATTATTATGTAATTTGATCTGTAAAAGTAATTTGCAGGTCAAAGCCCTCTTCCAACTAACCCCAACGGGAACCGGAGGTTATGTGAAAGGAGTGAACAAGGTTATCCTGTTCCTCTACAAGGCCGTTCATCCGATCCTAGATGTGAGCGGACAGCCATGCACAATTTAGAAAATAAATAAGATATTGCCAACGAAATGAAGAAAGGTAGACTGTGAGAGTATATTTCAATTTACTTTTTAGTTCTGCCGTCAAGCTTTCGGAGCGCACGAAGTCTCCTTCAATCTGCGCGCACTATTCCAGCCATTTGTTCAGTTGTGCAAGGCCACCTTTCCGACGCAGGTAAAGTCAGATGCAACATTAACATAATGGAAGCGATATTTTCAGTCTTGCACACTCGATCGCAAGTGGCTACTGGGGCCATCAACTCGAGCTACAAACGAGGTGTTGTCGTACGAACAGTTTGAGAGGCTCTAGGTCGGATCCATCAAGGGAATTTTTGGAGTCGAGAAACAACTGTTTCAGAGAGATTTAGCGAAATAGTTCTCGTCCGATCCATTGATGTTAATCCATGGAACTGCAGTCGCGAGTCCCCGTCTATCGTGCGCACGCGAAGCTGAGCACGTCGAGTTGGAACGTGCTGCACTGGGCACAGGTGAGTAGTAGAACTGGAAATATTAGTCGTTGTCTCTTTTCTACACAGTCTCTGTCTGTTACGCCTGTCGACAAGAAAATGTGCGAAATTATGAGACGGCGAACATCCGATTTTACTGAAAAAACCATCTTCCAATAGGAGAATCATCGATGGGAATGATACTGCTTGAATCAATTGATCCTTTTAGATGGCATCTCGTCGTCGAGTGCAACACTTTGACTACAGCCCTGCAGAAAACGTGCGACGGTATGGGCAGGTTAGAACTTTTGCACGATTAGTTTTTTTACTATATTGGAAATGAAATAAACACTTCTGGATGCATTGCCTGTTGTGCTTATTATTAACGTGGGATTTCGATCAATTTTTATTTTCAGCGCTTTTAACCAAGCTCCTCAAAATGTGTCAGTAATCCCAATTCATGCCGTCTGAGGAGTAGGATGAGAGCTTGATGAATGCGCAGAACGAAAGTCGAACTAAAACTGAGCAGCTAAAATTTTCTTCTCTCCAGATTACCCCTCTCGCCTACGACTACTCTTTCATCACCGTGCCCGTGTATCACTTCTGGAGTGGGGACGATTGGATCTCGACTAGGGAGGATGTCGAGCAGACGTCGATGAGAATGCTGAGGAGGGAGGTGGTTAAGGTACACTTTATTTTTCGTTCACCAAGGTCGTAAGAGAAAAGAAACGAACCACTATCATTCGTCTTCATAGATAACGAATGTGCAAATGGAGAATTCTTGCCTTTAGCATTCTGGTTTAATCATGGCGTCAGTGCTCACGCGAAAATAACCTTTTCTATAGTCTTTTGTATAGCTTCAATTCATTTTAGGGTTCCTTCGAAATAGCCGGCTACAACCACGCCGACTTCGCCCTTGCTCAGGACTGCGGAGAGATGGTGTTCAAGCCGATTGTGAAGATTGTGAGGAGTGAAGAGGATGGGATGTGCGAACAATAAAGACAGCTTCGAAACAATGATTTGATGTTACTGAGATACTACAAAACAAGGGCCTTCAAACGATGCTTCAAGATAATTAGGAGCCCTTGAGAGAAAACGCGCCTTTGCAACAGCAGAATTCCTATGCTGCTTCATTTCCATCGATCCGTAAGGTAAAGGTGTATCCACGTCAAGCGATTTTACGCAAGGTGGGACCCGCTGGTAAAGCCAGCTGTTAGACGGACTACATACCCGGCTGTACAATGCTTGCTCGGGTAGTCTTACCCGAGAAATCCACATTGATTCGATATAAATAATCTTTATTACACGAGGGGCTACTTCTTGTTCTTGAAGGGCGATTCCCTGGGTGCTTTGGCCATTGGATTCCTCTTCTCGCCCGAATTTGGCGTTGAAATCGCCGTTGCTGAATTGGACGCTTTGGTCAGTGGATTCGACTTGGTCGGAGTGGGGATGGTGATGGCTGTTTGTCGTGGAGGCGGGATCGTAGTGGGGGAAGGTGCTGGAGGTCCAGAAGGAGGCGGAGTGCTGGGTGGTTGAGTGGGCGATGGGGAGATGGTGATCGCGGTCTGTCTCCGAGGAGGTGGCACTGGAGCAGGTGTTCTAGCTGCAGGAGCTGGCTGAGGTGGTGGGAGTGGGGTCTTGGGAGCGGCAGGAGTTGTTGGGAGTGGAGCCGGAGTTCTCGGTGCTACCGGTGCTACACTTGTTGCAGGTGCTGGTTTCGGTTCTGCAGCGGTTGAAGTCGGCGGCTGAGTCGGGGTCTTCGTTGCTGCAGGTGCAGTAGCAGGAGCAAGAGAAGCTACTGGAGACGCAGGCGGAAGGCGAGTCGGCGTCGCAAGAACTCCAAGTGCAGCAGGTTCAAGTTTTGCTGGAGTCTTTGGTGCTGCAGGTGTAGTAGCTCTGGGAGGTGGACGAGGAGAAGGAGCTTTCGTGGAGGCAGGAGATGAAGCAAGTGAAGATGTAGGTGGTATAGGCGATTTCGGAGCCACTTGTGACGAGGATGACACTGCAGGTGGAAGATGAGGTGAAATCATCGAAACAGGGGGAAGAGATGCAGACGGAGTAGCCGGCCCTATTGTTGTTGATGGAAATAGCACTCGAGTGGTCGGAGTCTTGGGTGCAGAGGTTGGATCAAGTGGTGCTAGTGGAGGTGAAGTGGCAGGACCGGCTGGTGGGTTAGACGCCGGAGAGGTTGCAGGGGCTACAGGAGGAAGGACAGACAGCATCTTCTCTTCAGATGGTGCGGGTGTAGTTGAAGGAGCGTCTGGCGCTGCAGCATCAGAAGCGTCTTCTATACCACGCGCAGTAACCTCCGCATACGTCCCTCTTCCTTCATACGTTGTTTTTGGAGGCGCAGGCGCTGCAGGGCCGCGCGGCCCGATGTACAAATCCGCGTTCTCCTCCGGTTTCTTATCTTCCGGTTTTACCGGTCCGGGACGCTCTGATGAGTCCTCCATCTTCTTCTTGAGCTCGGACTCTGCCTTCAACGGTTCATCTTTTTTCGCGTCCTGAAGTGATTGCAGTTATATTGTGATAATGACTAATGAGTCTATGCAGGTTCATCATCTTGCAGGCATTACCAATGTTCAAAGAACTATTTATCCATTGTGCATGCTTTAGTTATCAAGAATTTACAGCGTCTTTCTTCTATTTCTTGTCCGATTTCTTCTCCGCCTTGCCTTCTTTCTTCTCGTCCTTGGTCGTTCTGTAGGGAATATTTTATAAAAAGTAATTTGCGGTTTTCCGACACCTCTTCATTGTTCACCCCAGCACCTGTTACTCCTACAGCACCGGAATTTCCCATTGGTTAAGTTCCACTTACTCGACTTTCGGAGCACCCTCCACACTCGGCACCTTCTTTCTTCTGAAGTAGCAGATAATGCAAATGGACACGAGAATGACGGCGATGAAGAGACCGACGATCAGACCGATCGAGAGGGAGGAGGTGGAGGCCTTCTTCTGAAATTACGATAATTTTTTTTCTGATTGCTCATCTCTTTCAAATTTACAGCCGAGACTGTCAGGATCCTCTGATCGGTGAGAAAGTACTAACGATGCGACATCCTTGTGGTTACAAATGTGAGAGAAGGAAGACAATGAAGAAAGTTTCAATCTAGAAATGGTAACCTTGCAATCACCTGTTGCTGAGCTTCATCCCATTTGTGCTTGTTCTGAGTAGCATTTGCTATCGCTTGGTTGACTTGCAGTTTGAGTACGTCTCTGATTTCTCCGTCGATAGTTCCATTTTTCGCGAATTTGATCAGTATCGGCGCGGGTTTCCCATCGTCATCCTGAAACAGAGACTCGAGTTGTGTGATCATGATGATAACTGAGCCGAAATTTCCAGCGACGCAGGAAAGGTAGCAGAACTTACTTGGTCTGCTTCTTCTGATTTTCCGCTCGTCTTCTTCAAGTACCACTGCAGCACGGGAATCTCTGGCGGCAGGTCACAGTCAGGTTCGTCCCTCAAAAAGTTCAACTTGACTGCCCAACTGAAGCTCAAGCTTACTTGAATAGAACGACATAAGCTCTTCCCGCGTGGATCTTATTTGCGGTTAGAGTTTCATTGCTGCAGGCCTCCTGTCCTTTCTCTTGTTTGACCAACTTGACGGGATTTCCGAATCGGCCGAGGTACCAGAACACCTGTACATTAATTTGTTCGAGAGGAATTTCTTGCAATCAATCGGAAACCTCTTTCGTGGCATCGTCTTCTTTTGCGTCAGAGTACAGAAATATCTTGGGCAAATAGCTTTCGGTTGAGATCACCAAATGGAGAAGAAGACTCGATATGAGCAAGAGTCTAGTGAATGTTGAGCACATCATTGATGCCATCTGAGATTGTGATAGTTAATAGGAGATTGTGATAGTGTGATAGTTGTGATAGTTGTGATAGTTGTGATAGTTAGATTGTGATAGCCATCTGAGATTGTGATAGCTCTGCACCATGTTTTGAGCAGATAAATAAGAAGTGTACCTCTCAAGGCGATGTGGGAAATGCGAATTCTGAATGATCTTTCTTGGTTCGGAATGTCTTTTATTCATGCCCGAAATGAGATCTGCTTCATCCCATTGTGAGATCCAATTGTATTCCAACAAAATTCACTTCAATCTAACGGTATTTGTTTCACTCGGGCAATAATTTTTTCTTCATGTTCAGAAGACAGTGAATCTCTCCTCGACAGGCTAAAAAAACTTACAATCAGCAGAAAGCCCCTCCTTCCCCCCCCCCCAGCCCATTGCGACACATGTGAATGACACAATAATTGCGCGCGCATTGTGCCTGTCCAATTAGCTCTCCTTTCTCCTACTTTGCGTCCAGTAATGACCGGACTCTCCCCGCTCCGCACGCTCTCTCGTCGATCCGACGAGGCGAGAGAGTGTGAAGATTGAGGAGAGTCTCATTGCTTCCCTGATCGCATTGTGTCGGCGAATCTTTCTCTTGTTCCATTGCTTCACCCCCGAGATTTTGTTGGTTCTTTTCAAGCTTAGCAAAAAAAAACTGGCAGCCCGATCGAGTGTTCTGAGAACTGACATTGTATTTGGCTCTACAAGTGAGTCACCAACCATCAAAACACCCGCGAATGCCGTCACTGTCTAATTGATCCTGTTGACAGCCTTTTCCTAATCTAAATCATAGTCCCACGCTCTTCATTCGCGATCATTTCTGAATATTTTCAAAGATCAACCGAAGCTGTATATCAAGGACCTTCCATTCCCCATCCTTTCATTCAGACATTAAATAGACAGAAGCAAAAGAGATCGGATCTGATGATCAGCCACTAATCCTTTGGAATGAATGAATAGCTTTCCTGAACTCCACTTCCCATCACACAGAATGAAAGACCAATCCAGCTAAAGAAAGAACCAAATCAGACTAGATGATCAACAACAGTCATGAATGAAGCTCCGGCCGGTCCTTGTAAGAACAGTTCCCCTCACTTTCGAATCCAGGCCACTCCATTCATAAGGCGGAGAAAGTCGCCCAAGCATATTGCACATGGAGCCCCCTCCCCAATCCACTTACTTTTCCCCTGTCTCTTTCCATGCCCCTGAGGGCCCATTGACTGTCCTGTACATTGAAAGGGACTCTCTTGTCCCTCTCGATTTCAACTGAGGACTACCCCACTTTCACTCTTCCTTTCTTTTCACCTGTCCTATTGAGCACTTTCTCCGGGAGTTTCCATTTCCGCATTGTTCATGCGAGACAGATTATTCTTCTTGCCATGCTTATTGTCCCTGATTCAGATTTGATCAGATATCAGAAGTCCGATGCGATTACTCACAGTGCTACCGATAGCGATTGCGGTGTTGAGGGTTGTGCGGACGCAGGGGTAAGAGTTCAAAAACTGTTTCAGCTGACGAAAAAGAATGAATCGTTCCAGAGACCACAGCCGAGATGATCCGCTATTAGCAAAGGTATTACCAAACTTTCTTGTTTTCGAACAACTTTCGAAAAAAGATTAACGGTTTTTCAGGCAAAGAAAGCGAAAGGCAGCTCCAGCGGCCATTTTGAGAACTACCGCCAGAAGCCTGCGAGGGTTCATATTATTTCTAATTCAAGAAATAAAGCCAGTCGTCGATTGCAGGGCGGCTACAGTAGCTACGGTGCGTCACCTTACGGTTCCGGCGGAGGAGAGTACGGTAGTAGGAAGGACGACGAGGAAGATTACAAGGAGGAGCGGACGAAGCAGGTAAGAAGGCGCAATTTGATGGAATAGCTTTCAAAGGACCGTCAACAATAAATGATAGGAGTAAATTCGATTCCTGTCGCATTAGTAATTGATCGAAAAATATTATTTGACGTCAGATATGTTCATGTTGATAGTGAGCTGAGCAAAATAATACTCCATTTCATGTTTTCCCCGCTCGCGACGCAAAGGCGAGCAGTCCACAGGCGAAGTCGTTCGTCACTGGAGTGGCGGATAACAGTGAGTATTTAATCAATTTTAAATTTTAAAACGTATTTTAATCAATAAAATGTTAAAATGTTGTGATTCCAGGCGACGAGTGCTTCTCGCGCTACGCCAACGTGATCATCGTCAACGCGCAGCCGTATGAGCGAAGGTGAGCTCATCTTTGAATAACGATATTTTAAATTACCATACCTGCTTATTGAAAAAATCTTAAATTTATGTCAATGGTAATTTACATTCATGATATCGTTAGTTAAGGCTACCCGAGAAAGTATTGGACAGCCGGGTATGTAGTCCGTCTAACAGCTGGCATTACCAGTGGGTCTCACCTAGCGTTTTCGTATGACTGTAAAATCGCTTGACGTGGATACACCTTTACTTTTTATCGTTAGTTTATTGTCATCGTATATATTTCCAGAAGCCGAACCTCCCTGTCCGAGTGCAAGCAGCAGTGCATGTTGTCGCAACAGCCCGTCTATGCCTGTGCATCCTTCGTGTATGATAATGTGAATCAGGTGAGCATTTTTCTTTATGATGATATCATTTTGTGCATGATAACATGAATACATTTCTGATGGTAAATAAATAATTGTCTTTGTAAGCCTTTCCGCACACAACATTCCTCTGAGCCACTGCAGTGTGTTTAATTTTACTGATGAAACTCATTCAAACGTGTACATGAAAAAATCGGCATAGGCACTGCTATTATCTCAAAATATGAAATGGAAAGGACAATGTCAGGTTTGCGACCTCTTCGCGCACGCCGGTGACGCAGCTCCTGCTCGGTACTTGTCAATTATTATATTATTATTGTCCCATCTTAAGAGTGACTAGATCTCGCGGTTAAGTTGTCCCGAAGAGGAGATTGGTCCCTTCAGACTGAATTGGCCTTACAAAATAGTCACTGGCCTAGTTGGCTTTCGAATGTGCGACAGGTAAAGGTGCCTTGAGTACCTTTACCTGTCGCACATTCACAATCATAAACGCTTCAGGTTGCTCAAGTTCCAATCGCGCGACTACTTCGAGCCGAACTTTGGCGAGACGTGCGACCTGGACAGTAGATTGCCGAGGCCCACTACTACTACAGGTGAACACGCCTAATGTTACAGCACTTATCGCACAATTCCACACCGCTACTAGCAAATTGAGGGGTCATAATAAACTATCGCATTTAATTTCAGCAGCGCCGATCCTTGCGCGTGCCTCGAACACGGACGAGCGGGAAGGTCAGTTGATTGTCATTCGTAATTATACCGATCAAAAATCGATGAATAAAGCGACACAGTACCTTTCTAAAGCATATTTCCAGGCGATGGCAACTCGCCCGACAAGCTCATTGCGCCCACTGAGGCAGTTGATGATCTCGCCCCGCAGGGGACGACTTGCGCAGCTGGAAAAGTGAGCAGGTGGGAACATCCGTTTCAGTGCTCACTCTCATTACACTTTCATTAGCGGTAGGTGTGCAGAAGATATTAGTTTAATTTAAATTTTCTCCTCACGAGCGTTTTTGTTCCAGTCGTCAAGCAGTGAAATCACAAGATAAACTCCAGATTCATGCGCACGGAAGGCTTCGAGTTGTACCAGTCAGACGACGAGATCGTCGGGGGAACGAATGAGCAGCAGTGCATTGAACAGTGCGAGTCGAATAAAGTGAGCAACTCTTCAACCAAACAATTTTTAAAGCTGTTTACAAACTGAATTAAGAGCAGGAGTAAGTAGTGAGCAAGTACGTAGCGAGCAATGACGGGATTGAGACTATGAAACCGTGCCCTCCATAATCCCTCCATAAACGTCTCACTTAAAAGACACAATTACAGATCGGCGAAGCACCGCTCGCCTGTCGCTCCTTCGACTACACTCAGGTATCCCATATTTGCAGTCGTACAGATAGCGACACGATGAGTGATGCTGTCAACGCGGTTCCTAACGATAGAAATAGAAAAGATTGTCCATATAAAATGCTCCCAATCTTCAGTTTCGATCGCACTCTGTAACAAGACACCGAATCATTAACTTTTAAAAAAACCAAACACTTTCCAGGGTCAATGTGCTTTCTCCGCCGAGGCCGCAGTGCCCCTCGGCAATGGTCAACTGAAGCTAAATAAAGCTGCTGCCTACTACGAGAAGTTGTGTGTCGAGGAGAAGCTGGTCAAGTGAGATTTGTTGATTTTTTCGAACACCCCATGCGAACTTGATCAAGTTATTCTGTTTGCCACTAAATTTGTCAATGTTGTGAAACATACTCGAACAGCAAAAAAATTTCAGCACTCATATTGAATATCGAAATTTCCCCTTCTTTCTTTATGATATTCGACATTTCAACACTATAAATAAAGTTTAGATCTACGAATTACTTGGCCTGATCACTTCCCCTTTCCAGAGGCTGCGAGACGGTGTTCACTCGCTTCCCTCAGATGATCCTCGTCGGATTCGCAGAGACTGTGACGGATTCGCCCACTTTTGAGGTTAGAAGAAAATAGAAACATTCATTTGTCAAAAAGTAAACAATAGTAATAGTAAATTTGCCTGTAATATACTGTGCACGTTTGAATGAAACAATTAAAACTAGTTATGTTTTACGACCCATTCTTCAATCCATTTAAAAATCTCTCCCGATATTTCTCCTTTTTGTCCGCAAAATGAAATAATATAAACACGAATTGAGTTGTCATTTACCCATTTCAGTCGTGCTTCGAGCGCTGTCTCAACTCGCTCGAGACGCACGGATTCAACTGCACATCGGGCATGTACTATTTTGAGGTAAACACAAAGAGCTTTTAAAACTTAAAAGAAGTATTAGCGATTTATTTTCTAAAAATTTATTACAGTAGCATACACTATTATATAAAATATTTAACGAATTTAATCGTTTAAATTCATGTAATTACTGATAATTCATTTGAGGAGCAACAACTGAACTGCATTCTCAATACAGAGAGCCGAAAGACGCAAGGTCGGAACTGATTTACCCTTATGATTGCACTCAACATCACACCTTGTGTAACTGTCACATGAGAAAGACTTGGACTTGCTCATTTGTATACTATTACAACCTTTCTCTTTTTTCATTAGTTTAGATTGGCTCACGTGTTCGAAAGAACGAATAACGAAGGTAAATGATTTCAGCCGACCTCTTCTCGGAGGAGAACACGGATATTGTCGACTACTTCGAGATTTCCTGTGGGGAGAGGACACCCACTCCGCCGGCGCGAGCAAGGGGAGTCAGGACACTCAACCGTGAGGGTTTCGTTTTATCTTCCGGGTGATCAACGTGGCCTAGCATAAATAACATGACAAATAAGAGATCTTTAGCGCGGAGAGGATTAACGCGGTTCAGAGAGAGAGAGAGAGAGAGAGAGATTTTCCGCGTGTGCGTACTTTTTATTGAGTACTGAGTTTTCCTTTTCCCCCAATTTTCTCTGAGAAAAGGAAGACTTGTGGATTTAGTAGATGACTCTTTCGCTTTCATAGAGACTATTGGGCCCATCTTTCAGCATGGATAGCATAATCTCCATGTTTTGCCTGCTCTCTCGCTTCTCTGTCCACAGAAAGAGTGCAGGGATTAAAGATGCTATCGAGTAGAGCATCCCAGATTTTGTATCCCTGGTCATTGATTTTCCTCAGTGATATTGTAATGTTTGATGCACTCCAAACCATTATGTTCATTCTACGTATTTACATTGAAACGATTCTGCAAAATACCAGAAATCTATCTCTAATTATCCCTGCTTTTCAGCCTCCTCCGGTCGCTCCGAAAACCTCGTCCTCGCTCCTTCCACCAATACTGAGTGGTCCGCGTGCGAGAATGGACGACAGCATCGACGGATCGATTGCGAGAGGGGAATGGATGAGAGGAGTTGCGGGTTGCAGAGCAGATTGTGAGTTGCAGCATTCAAACAGAAAGGGAAAGGCTAAGAGAACAGAATCAAAATCTGATTGATCATGTTGATCAAACTCTTATATTTGTTGCTCACTCAACTAAGAGGAATTCATAGGAATTTGCTGCAGAACGAATTTAGCTAGTAAATCTATGATAGCGCAGAGAAAGCAACTCTTGTAGATGAACGTTTGTTCACAGGTGCGTTACCGACCCTCTCCCCTCCATCGCCATGAGCGCGGAGATCAGGAAGAGTCCAGTGCCGATCGGAGTGAATAAGAGAGTGAAAGCTCTGGAGGGAAGGAGGAGAAAGGAGAAGAGAAGAGAAGGAATGATCGATAAGATCACCAAGAAAGGTGGGACAATTGATTGCATTAGGAAAAGTGAGAAAATCAATCAAGGAAAACAAAACAAGACAGTGTGCTACAGCACTTCTGAATGTGAGCACACTGTAGAGCTCGAAAATGCCGTCTCTTCACTCTTTTTGAGTGTATGGAAAGAAGTGGAAAGAAATGTTATAACCTTGCGAACAGATGTATTGCGAACAAGAAAATGTGATCTTTTTTACAATTAGAAAACAATCAATCTCAGGCTTCCACTGCCCCTCCGGCAAGTGCTGTGCTGTTTTCGGTGGCTGCGATGTGGGATTGATGGAGAACAAGGAGACGAGGAAGATGGAGTGGTGCCGAAACCCGTGCTAATGAATCAAATCACTATCGTTTTTAATAATAATAAGTTTACAGTACTAGCTTTACTAGCAAAAGTTGTCATATCCCATTGCAATCATCGCTTGTTTGTGATCTCGTTGAAGTGTATGAACATTTAAAGGAGGAGTAACATGAATATTTTTGTGACCAATCTGTCAACGTCAGATTATGGCAATCCATAACCATATCAGAAATCTGAAACTCCTATGTCTCTACGACATCAATGAACCGAGTTATAGCGATTTGGCATAGTTCCAGAATTCCCCTGAGTCCAGGCAAGGGCGGGGAATTTGAACAGAGGATTTGATTAAGCGTGCGCTTTTGATTTACATACGCCTGTCTCCCTCCCTCCCCTCTCCTCCCTCCCCTTCCCTCATCCCCTTCCCTCATCCTCTTCCCTCTTGCAAGTCCCGGGTGTTCCGTGTGAGAATCTCTAACATTCTTTCCTTTTACTCCTCCTTTAATGAAAATCATATTATTATATTGTTGGCAATTATAAGCAAGGAATAGGTAATGTTGAGGCAATCAATATAATCAGCAGTTCTCAAAAATTGCATTAGGAGGGGGGCTGTTCGGAAAGCGATACGAAAGGATTAAATGCATTTGATTGCTGCGCCAGGAGCAAGCTTAAGGGATCCAAAGTCACCATAATCATACTATAGCTGGTAGCCATTGACGCACGTCGAGTAATCGTTTGTGCATTGGTCGAATGCTTTCGTTCCATCGATATAAAAGTCTACATTCGACTTTTCCAGTTGCTAGTGAGTATATCGGAGCATCGCAATTTGGCTCGTTGCCGCGACCATTTGTGAATCCCTTTGCACAGAGATCTGCAATTCGTGAAATTTCAATCGAGTTATTGTGAAATAGTAAAATCAAAAATATAAGTCAGTAAATGCTTTCGTTACCTTCAGTGTATGTCACCTTCATGGGAATACAACCCGTTGCACACTTGAAAATGAGCAAGATAAGCACGACCACGACATTAACCTTCAAGATAGACGTAATTAATTGTTGTGACAAATTTCGATAATCGCTTCTATAATGATTTTACAAAAGCTTATGATTATTCTCATCAAAAGCTTATGATTATTCTCATTTAATCAAGTCCGAGCAAAATAATCAATCCAAACAAGCCAATCCACTAATACTAATGGAAATAGTGAGCATGACTCACGATTCGATGGACAGATGCTGATAGCATCTCGGAAAGGGACTAATTCTTTATGATAATCCAGTTCACTTGGGGAGGGGGAGGGGCGTTTCATTATATATGATATCTACACTTGTTGTCCCTTTCTGTTGCAACTCGCCATTTTTTCGGCAAGTTCACACTGAGCTGAGAGAAATATCAGATGCTTTTGGAAATATTTATTAAAATGGAGTGAACGTACATAGTACGAAAAAAAAATTTCTCTTCACAATGGGATGTTTCGGACGTTAGATTCAAGAAAACAATCACAATTGTCAATTTAGGAAGGGTAGGTGCATACGAGGGTTGGTTGGATTACGAAAAGAGTCGATACATTGTTTCAAAAAAGAACGACGAGATTGCATAATAGCTGATTGCAATAATTAATTGTGTTGCCTAGTGGCAAATACACCACACTTCAGCGACTCCCTGAACGTTCTCATTGGTCTTCTTTTTCTGGGCCGAGAGGTTGTCGCGCACACTTACACTTGTTTGACCTCCGGAATAATCCATACGAATCCCCCCCCCCAAATTCTTACGAATCTCGACTCCTGAATCACTTTATTCACATTCAACCACTTTCCAGACCTTTGAGATTTCTGAAGTTGAAAAGAGGAAGACGTCATGAACATTTCTCCAATTTTACCTCAAAAGTTTCCATAATTCAGAATCGGAATCATCCGGAATGAATACAATCGTCAAACTATCTCACATTCTTGTTCTACATATGTCAATGACTACACCATCTTTGAGTCTGTGTTGTGTGGTGTACACGCACTACTAAAGCCAGTAATCATTTATCGATCATTCATTGTCTAATATCAGTCTCTAACTCTCCTCTGCTCGCCCACTCTCTCGTCTTCTCTAACCGACGAGAGAGCGTGCTAACAGCGGAGAGCCAATCAAGGGCCTCTACGCCGCCTATTCATTGCACGCAGAATATGGGGAAGGAAATTGCACTCGAAGCCAGGAAAAACAGATCAAGAGAGCCGGTGAAAAGACCACTTACACAACCTAGTAGGAAATGGGGAAAGAGAATCCGCAGGTGACCATAAATACAAAAGAAATTATGAAAATGGAGTGGAAGCGATAAATACAGTAAGTTTCCCGTCCCAAGCACTACGGTAGTCCTGCCAGATGACTACCGTAGTGCGAGGGAGCGAGAGCCGGGAGCAGGGACCGGAGCCGGAAATCAGGGAGCTAGAATCTAGACGGTGATCTGCTGGTGCTGAGCTGCTGGCGTCTTGACCTCGCCGGTGATCGGGTTGCGTTCTGAATCGAGTGCCGATTAGCGGGACGACTTTTCCCAGCGCACCACAATTGTGAAATGTTTGCCAATTCACGTGACACAGTATTAAGAAAAGGCAGGTCCCAATGCATTTCAAAAACAATGAGAAGCTCCGCCCACTCATTCAAAAAACTCATTCCCGCAATAGTTTAGACTCCCATCGCGACTTTTCTTCAGCAACAATGAGATACGGTAAGAAATTTAATTTTTACCTTTTGCCGGCTCGGCGCCCGGCTCCAGTTTCATTTTCGTTTCTCAAGCTTTAATCGACTGTTTTTATGATTGCACTGTCGTATTTGTGTTAATTTATGTTTAATTGATTTGTGTTAAGGTCGGCGTTGACGTTGGACGTCAATTAGAGCTGGGGAAGCGACGCCGTTAGGAGATACAGGTGAGACTACT
This sequence comes from Pristionchus pacificus, assembly GCA_000180635.4. NCBI lineage: Eukaryota > Metazoa > Nematoda > Chromadorea > Rhabditida > Neodiplogasteridae > Pristionchus > Pristionchus pacificus. Next base: position 16,025,725 of record CM026577.1, read on the forward strand.
TTCACACACCAATTTAATCTTTCGTTTTATATTTATCATGTTTAATTAGTTTTTATGCATGTTAAATGCTGTCTATTTCTATCGGTAATGGCGAATAGGAAGTAAATTCTTGCCAGATTCTAGCCTGAACTAGACAAATTTGAATGGTTCTTTCTTAACTGATTGTAAATATTGTCGATTAAATACAAACAGGCGAATATCACGTTTTCTCACTGGTTTACTTGCCCAAAAGGCCTAAGTCCGTGCGATTCACTTGCCTAGGATCCATAGACCAGTGCCCTTTATCCCGGCCCCACAAGTAAAGCACTGTTAGTTTCTCACCAGTTCTATCGAGTTGCTAATGAGTTTCAACGCACTGGCAATTGCACAAGGGAAGTGGATCAACATCGTATTGCTCATCTTCTCATTCAGAAAAAGATATAATAATTCAATGTAATATTCAATTTGCAGCTGCCAACTATCGTCTGATATGGACGCTTCGACTACCGTCCCCTCCATTCACTATTTTTACTGAGGTATTTCACTGTTGTTTTAGCTTTGTTGTTTTAACCATATATATAATTTGCATTAGAATATTAGGTATCTCAATATATATGTACCTGTTTCCTCCTCACTTGTTTTAACGAGTTTTCTTATAGTAGCTGAATTTTTGAATAGTGACTGATTTTGTCTGGGTTAATGTACGTATAACGCTTGTATCTAGTGACCCGTTCCTCTCCTAAGATTGTATTCTGGATTAGGAATTTCGCACGACTAGGGACTTTACGGAATTTTCTACTTTAGCATTTTTTTCTGTCTTGTTTGATCTTTTATCTTTGGTCAAAGACCTTATTTGTGAATCTGAATGTTTGTGCAGATTTGTATTTTCGTTCGGTAATAAGATTGTATTTATTGTTGATTTTCTACAGCGATAAAAATTATGCAGTAAACCCATGAATGAGCCAGCACAGTATGGTACAATATTAGGTAATTCATTCGATGAACTGTTAAATAAACCTAGTCTATCTAAATACACCTATTTTTACCCAAATTCAATGAAGGATGTCTATGCCTCTTCTCGGGGGATTGGGAGGAGAGGGGACATAGCTAGTCTCCCAGGTCCGGTGGGAGATGTCACTGTTAGCGCAGTGGGTAAAGCGTTTGCCGATCGTTCCTCACCCCCTAGGTTCGATTCCCCCGCTCGTCTTTTCTATTGCCAATTTCTCCCGAAATGCATGGCGCTTAATACTGTGGTGAGAGCTTCGTTACTGGTACATCTATTTGGGGGCTACATTCGAGAGAAATACCCTTAGTCATCGCTTTCCCAATGGACGAGAGCAGAGTAGTGTCTGATTCTCTCGGTTTAGCGTGCTCTCTAGCACTCTCTGATCGACGAGGGAGTGCAATGGGATAGGAGACCTTTCAGGGCAGTCAGTACCTAATTGAATCGAGGGCGTCCATTTCGACATTGGTTTTGGTTGCCGGAGATTGAGTGTAGAGGGGTGAAATGGGCACTCTGTCTAATTCTAGTCATTGCTTTTAGTGAAAACAAAGACTTCAGTCATGGTTTGAGTGAATTTTCACGACTTCACAACCAGACATAAACAAAAAAAAGGGTGTTTAGATTTTAGAAGCGAACGGGGTTCTTTGCGCAAACTTCCCAATAAGGGTCTCAAAATGTCTTCCATTTTTGGATCGTTCTTCCCATTCCATCGCAAAAACCGTGTCTTCGAACAATCCAAGCAAAAGTACTATCGGTTCCAATCACCTTGCGAGCCAAAACCATATCATTCGATCTGGGGAAGTAGCTCACCGAAAGTTCTAATCGTCTTCTTGGCTGACTAATCTGGGCAACCCCTAAAAAAACCTCAAAAATTTAAAATCTTAAATTTTTTGCCACTCAGCCCTCGTTTCTGAAATTTACTAACCAATAGTTCTGATCGTCTTCTTAGGCGTTCTCTGGGGCGACGGAGTGGGTTCGTCCCCGAAGATGGACGACTTGAATGTGGGAGTGACCTGAGAAAGGATTCAATGTGGTGGAAGGGCTAAAGGTTGATAGACCTTTCCTCCCATGACGGACCAACTAGATAGCAACTACTCATTGAGTGACATCAAAGGGTCGATTATTTCAAGCAATTTTTAATTTCTTTTATTTTTAATGAGACATTTGAAGGTGGGAGTCACCTTAGAATATTGGAAGGTGGATTGGCTTTTCCTGAGATACCGGACCAACTATGAACCTATTTGCATTATTTTTAGTATTTATTTATAATGATTTTAGTGAGCTACTTGAACGTGGGTGTGTCCTGAGATGAGATTTCTCAATAAGAATGATAGGGTCCCTTTTTCGTTTCGTTACCTGCCTTCTCATTATTACTTTCCCTTAACTTTTGCGCACATTGAAATTCCAGATAATCTGTCCAGAAAGGGAACTCTGAAGAGCACAAAATGGATATCGATAGTTTTTTTTTGCAAAAAAGTTGACTCGAGACGATTGAAGCGACTGAGATTCTCTAGTGAAGAAGATTATGTGAAACATATTTGGGAAATCCGAGGAAAGAATGTGTTCGGTTTGGTATCTGGGGTATGTTTCACTAAAGTGATATATGCACTGTCAAATGTGATACTGCAATAAGTGCTGCGGATATTGGCGTAAAAATAAATATTTTTTTTAAAAACCAACCTTCTTATCGTGAGAATGTTTTCCATTCCACTCGTAGCTGACCTTTGACGAACGTTCGAGGGGGCGGAGAAAGGAAGAGACCGGGAGGAGGCGGTAGATCAAGTGTCCTCCTCCCCCCTTCCTTCCCCCTGCCTCTCTCCCAGACAATCGATAGCTCGCTAACCAGCACATCTCATTTGCTGAGCATTTCAAACGCACGATAGGCTTATTGAACAAATTGCGCATATTGAATATGTTTTACTTGCGCATATTGAATAATGCTATATACTCGTCACTGCAACCTTGGAAGGTCAATTGACGCATAATCGTTGGGGTTTTCGCGCACCGGTCGATTCGCCCAGTTGGGCGCAATGAATACGGTACGCCTAATGGGCGGATTTCCTTTGTTCGCGCCCAGTGGGCATTTTTTATGAGTTGAAACATAACAGGAAAACTTTGAAAATATCTTTGATTTTGATTGAGAGCGAGCGAGTCGAGTGAACCGCTCATTTCGAATCAGAAGGGAATGAATGGGCTGGCGCGCCCAGCCCGATTTCTTTGTTCACAATTGGGCGGATTGGGCGATATTCATTCAACGCATTTCTGAACTGGGCGGACTGGGCGCCGCCCAATTCCGGAACCCTAATCGTAACCCTTTTTGATCGTCTTTTTGAATTGAGGGAGGCATTTTTTGGCTCAATATTTATTGTAAATCAATAATACATAAAATGCGAACCTTCTTGGGCGTGGTCGGCTGGGCGGTCGCGCCGAACAGACGCTCTTGAGTGTTCATCTTCTTCTGAAAATAATTACATAATTAAATTTAAAAAGAAATAAATTTAGAAAATCACACCAAATCCTCTACAACAAACAATGGGGAACGCTTATGCTGTGCCAAACCAATCCCCAAAACGACGAACCAAAGCGATAATGGCTAAAACCGTAAAAAATAATGAAGAACTAAAAAGCAAATCCTCTATGTAAAACAAACATCAAATGCGACAATGGAGATAACTCCGCCCTCCTCTTTTTTCACAGGCCTCTTGCCTCATTCTCGTTCCCTTAAGGAATCTCAGAGCGCGTTGGATCTTAGAGAGTGAACGAATTCTGGAGAGCACCAGAGGGCCGGAAATTCTCTAGAGATAGTAGGGGCAGAGCAGAGAGAAAGAGACCTATTCGGCTGTCCGCCGGCCGGCTTTCCGTTTCCACTTAGAGTTTTGGGACAACGCGCGCGAGTCCAATTCTTCCGCGTTTGAGTAGTCGGGATGACAAGGGGGAGGGGGAGTTTAAAATGTTTCTTAGCGAATATCTTGTCAAGGAAAGGAACTGAGACCGAAAGACCAAAATGACAAGAGACTGAAGGACGGGGGAATTCAACTACGAACTGACAGGACACTTCCTTCCATGTTCAGAAAAGTTTGAAATGTGAGTTCTCATTGTCAAAGGGGAACCAACAAAACCACGCATATTTCGAATAATAATCACAATTGATCCTTGTTCAGGAACTAATCTGAGCCGAATATCTCTAGCAATTCATCGCACACTACAAGGAACGCTAGCCCAGTAAAAGCTTCCGAAGCGCGTTAGACAAGACGGAGGGAAGTAGCAAGCAATAGCGAAAAACAATAGCAGTAAAAGCGACACGAGGTTTGTGCGCAAGGAGACAAGTAGCGAGCAAAACTCTTCATTCTGCACGATCTCCTATCCTCTCGGATCGGAGAGAGATAAAGCGAAGCGAGGAGAGTCTATTCTTCTCTCTAATCATTCTTGGAAAAGAGTCTTTTTCACTTGAAGCGCAATTCCCGGAATGACAAGGAACTCCCGTCGTGTTCTGACGTCGGAACAACGCGATTTGTCACAACATTAGCAAATCAATTGGTTCAGTGAGTCTCTCGGGGGTCCCAATTCAGCAGCCATTGTCTAAATAGGTGTGTTTCATGGCCGCTTTACTTGTTCTGAGTTGAACTCCATGGCGATAACATTCGGGTTGGCTATCAAAATATCATAAAACAAAATATCAGCAACACTTTTAGTTTAGCGCGAATTGTTTCCTCAAGCTCCGACTGGCATCATTTTCTCGAAAATACTTTAACTTTATCAGGCTCGATCTGAATTTGTGATTCTAGGAGGGTTCATTGTGGCGCAGTTATGTTTCACAGTTACTGTATCTGCTTCGAAACAGGCGTATCAGCAATTTATCTTGCTGAGTTTCCGGAAAAAAAAACTTGATCATTACTTTTCCCGCCAATCTCAACTAGCAACTTGCCCTTCCAAGAAGAGTTCATCAGTGATTCAAAGTCTCATTTCCCTCACTCTGAAGTACTCTCATTCTCTCATGTCGCATGCGAGTTCCAATTTGCATCGCGGTCAGAGTTACGAGCCATCAATTGCCAATTTCCCCTTCATTGCAAAGATCAAAGATCAACTCTTCTTCTGTTTTCCCCATTCCGCCCCTCATCACCCTCTCATCCCATCTTCTGGACTCTAGCCTCGTTTGGATGGGATGGAGCCTAAGTGAATGGAATGGGCCTGCCTGCGTGCGTCCCATATAAAGAGACCAATTCGCAGAGGAGAGCCTGAAAAGGACCCTGAATCCCTTCTGTTCTCACCCTTCTTTCATGGTTTGTGTCTCTTATTTCGAAGTACTCTCTCGTTTATCTGACTAAAGAGAGACAAGGCAAAATGTAGAGACAAGAACCTTTCTTCTCACTCGATTTCTCAATGCAGTTCTTCACGGATTCCTACGAAAATGGTATGGAAATGAGCCCATGAAGGGTTCATTTCCCCCATTTGCGAAATGGTCTGGCCCATCGAGGAGGCAAATAATGAATCTTCGAAAGAAGGATGAGTATGGATTCATTTCCACATGTCAGACGGACCAGACTGGAGGTCATGTGAGGCAAATTATAGGATTCCCATTTCGAGTCTACTAGACGGCCCCGGAGTGGCTAAACGATCCCAACCGGGATCTCCGATCGGGATCAGATAAGGCAAGATCGTGCTACCTACCTCCCGAAAGGAACGCTCGTCTCTCGGCCCTGTTCTGCGCTATCGGTGGCTTAGATCAGCACACGAAACGCTTTCGCCCTGGATCCTTTCTGTCTATCTCCTTTCTGATCCTTACTAGATCAAGAAACGCATCTCGACGCATTTCCTCTACTGGTTTCAAAAGCACTTATAGGTCAGACTGCCTTTGTCTAGATGCGTTCAATACGATTTGAGTAGCCACCAGTGGTCAGATCGGTAAAAAGCATTGATGACTCCTACACCCATTCTTCTAATGATCTCAATGCTAAGCGAGCCGTGATGAAAGGCGAGTGTACTCATTGCGCGCAAAGAAAATAATGGCGTCGGCAAGCCCACTTTTTGCATCCTCGTGGATCCCATTGATCTCTCCATTCCGCACACTCTCTCGCCGGTCAGAAAGGGCGAAAGATCTCGCGGAATGGAGAGACGAATGTGGCGCGCTCACAGAATGAATGGCCCCTTCCCTCCTAGTCGTCGCTCCTCGCCACATGGGTCCCCTGAGACTCCTAAGGCTAGGCGATATAACACAACACAACAGGAGAAAGTAGTTGGGAGAATTGGCCCTGCTCTGGCGCGGTTCGATAGGTTTCAGGTGGAATATAATTTCCATAGAAAATTTTTCGAATGATTTCTTCTTGGGTTCTTGTGAATAAACAAAAAAATCAAATCATTTAGTGCGAAATATTCGCATTGTCCTTTTCAGCCAAATTGAGAGAATGACTAACCCCGGTCTCCGGGGGCCTCTCCCACTTCCCTCTTCACTTCATCCCGCACATACTTCATGTTCTTTTGTCGTGCTTCCATAGAAGGGGAAAGAGGCGCAAAGCGGGAGTTGAGGGGTAAAATAGCGGCACGGGGGCAGAATGGATGGGGCTGGCGCGCTATTGACAGACAGGAGCAATTCATTCTCGAATCCTTCTTTGGATCCCGAACACTCCCTCACTCGAATACATGCAAAACATAAGCAAAAGTCGTCTGAGCTGTGGCTCTTCGAACCTCATCCGAAAAAGAAAGAACACAGTCCATCGAGATTTAGCGCAATCCAGATGGCACCGAACCCCATTTAGCAAACTAACCGGCGTTCCATTGTTGTTGTTGTTGGCCTCAACGGCAGCAGGGGCAGGCGAGGCGGGGGCTCCGTTGTCGGACATGTCTGAGAGGATCAGAGATGAGTGTATGATACCATCCTGTTATCAATGGAGCAAACTTGGTACCAATTGGTATGCGTGTACCGATGTATCCTCTAGCACCACCACTGAATCCAATTGAATACCTGATCAAGAGAGAAGGGGGGGGGGGAGGTTGAGGAAGAGACGAGAAGTGCAGCTACCGCTGTGTGACTCACTGAATAGCGCCTCGGGTCTCCGACCAAGAGTGGGCGGAGTCAGGAGGCGGGGCCTACCTGCCTCTGGATCGTCTGACTCTCTCACCTTCCCTTGCTCTCTCGCCTCTCTAACGCCTAGAGACAACCTCAAAGTAAGAGAGCACTCCCACCAGATGGAGATGGAGTGCAATATTGTTGCTTCTAATCAGATGAGGAGCGGGAAATGGACAGGAGTGAGAGGAGGGCGCTCTCTCGATTTGACGTGATCTCTCGCACTGTCTTTTCGGCGAGAAAACATGGGAAATGGGGAGAGACAAATGACCGGGGACAGTGAGGGGAAATGGGGAAATGAGATGGACTGATGAGGTAAGGGTGTTAGGGGGATTAGAGCGGGAGCGGTGTCGTATTGTTAGAGGAACAGTGGAAGGAAGCGCTAATCTGACAGATGGCATGGTTCGTATATTGAAAATGTCCATGTACAGATGTTGGCAAGAAATGACACTGCGCTGGAACTGGAACTCGGTCTTGTTGTGTGGCAAGTCAATTCGAGTAAAAACATTACTTTATCATTATTACATACGACACATTGCATGTGGTACTACTTACTGCACACAGGAAAATGAATAGGTGAAAGATCAAAGATCAACTGCTCATTTCCCATTCAAGAACGGCTTCAGCTCGCACTCAAACGTCTCCGGATTGGGCGTGTACGGGTGGCAGCAGCAGCGACAGACCGGGCCGTTGGCACTGGAATGAGGGAAGGTCTTGATCTTTGATCTCTACACTGTGGTTTCTTCTTTAGTTCTGATTGTGGTAGGGCCTATCCCTCATCGCGACCACCTGTTAATTAAAGAGAAGCTCGGGTCTGCTTTGTTTGATCAGGGGCAACAGGGCCTAGGCAAATATCGATTGCATGCTCAGAAGCTTGAGACCATGACAACAAAACAATCTCACTTCTCCTCGTATATGTTATGAGGCCCTCATTTAACGTAAACCTGCATCTCTACATATTTAGCTCACATAAGCATCAGGCATCGATGCCAGAGTATTTCCTCCCCTGACAACAAACCGCTCTCACTTTCGCTGCCAGCTCTCGAATGCCCACTGAAGCGTGGCTAATGCACACGGGAGAAAGTGGTTGGACGGCGTGTTTGCAGTCGGACGGAAATGCTTGAGGGATACCGCGGTTCGGCCGGGCCCAATTTTGAGGAACATTCACAATTTTGGCTCTCAGTTTCAGAGCAGGTAGTCTCTAGTACCGTGGGCATGCGTCAAAGGACGTCTTGGCTAAGATATTGCTTGAGGGATACCGGGGTTCGGCCGGGCCCAATTTTGAGGAACATTCACAATTTTCTCCCGAGTGTCTCTAGTACTGTGGTTTTGGGTCAACGCTCATCTAATGAACGTGGGGGGGGAGGCTAGGACCGAAATACATGAATCTATTGCAAGGATTGTATGACGTAGAGCAGAGGAAGATTTCCTGGACAATTTTTGCACATTATTGTCTATTTCTGACGTAATCGAGAGAACGGGCGGCAGTTAAGGCCGGCCGGCTCCTATTCCCCGGAGAAATCTAATGAAGCGGGGGATGGCTGGTTGTCCTCAATTCTCGAACGATCGTGGTCTCCAAATTAGCACCCCCTTCGTCTCTTTTATTCCTCCAGCACCCACCCTAGATTGCATTGCCAGACGGGAGAGTTCTATTGTGGAGCAGGCCCTTCTTCACTACTTTGGACTAGAAGGGGGGGGGGAGGGCTGAGTGGGTTGTGCTTCTCGACAACCAATGAAAGTGACGACAAGTCTTCAGAGAACCAACCGAGGGGAAGGCAAAGGTGCTCAGTTAGTTCTACTAGAGCGGAAATCTGAGTAACTTTTTCGGGAAAAATCATCTGAAGCGAAAGCTGCTTACCGATTCTCAGGAACGCAAGTGAGGTAGTCGAGACCGTCGATGATCTGCAAATATCAGAGATCAAAGATAAAAAAAACAAAGATCAAAGACCGCACACGTACCGCCTGCATGCTGTCGGTGACGTTGGGCAGTTGAATGGCCGGGTTCGGCCACAGCTTGCAGCCTGGAGTGAACTTGGAGACACATGCCTGGAAAGGTCAAAGATCAGAGATCAAACTACAAAAATCAAAGATTAAAGATCAAACTACAAACCTCGGACTGCTCGACGCCCTGGCACTTGCGCTCCGCGACGAACAGCGGGTTGATCACAGAGACCTCGCCCCTGGAAATTATTGATCTTTGATCTTTGGTCTCTGACCTTTAGCTTATTTCCGTTTTTCATTATGGTAATTGGAGAGGGGGTCTTTGCAACTACTTTTCCCATACGAAATTTCGCTTTCCAGTCAGACCACCGTCCATTTTATTGTATCCATTAGTCAGATTAAACTCTGTGCCATGTCAACAGGCAGCTGGTACGGCAAGGGTTTTCTAGTTAGTCTCCCCTCGTTTTATTGTTCGATTCCACTTATGGTACTCCTCGTTGGCACTCAACCATCCTTTCAGACGGGCCCCTCAATAAATGACAGCTGTTTCTGTCGAAATGCTGGTTAAATGATACAAACGTGCACTCCTGAGAATATACATGATTGTTGAAAACTACTAACATTGTAGGGGCCTGGTGCGTCTCGCTTTTATTACCCAGTTCCACTCGGCTATGCGCGCTCCAATAACGCCAGTCTGCGGCTGCTAGTTACATTTCGAATGGCCCTGAAGGATGGGAGAAACATTGTGCTTCCCCAGTTCATGACAATTTGTCCAGTCTTATTTCCAAGAATGCTTGCGATACCAGAGTGTTAGAGATGGATCCTACTAATATTGCTCCAATGTCCGCAAGAAACAGTCGATACACCTCCATTCCACTGGTGTCTCGCTCTACTAATAATGAATATAAGACCAGAGTAATAAAGAAACTCTATTGAATTCGTGAGTTATCTCCTAGATCCTACCAAGAATGATCTCCAATTCCACCTACTAAGAAATGCCGTCCATGTCCTCCTGCCCATTTTCAATTGTTTCCTACTCATTTTCGGGCTCATTTCCGCCCTTTTCCCTCTGTCATTTCGTCAAGGGCAGCCGGGGGAAAATGTCTCGGGAGAGCACTAATTCACTCTTCTTTCCTCTTCTGAGGAACGAAGGAAAGTGATGAAAAAGGGCTGAAGGAGGCGACTTTATGTTGGAGGAAGAAGGACGAAATGGATGGACAAAGGGAGCGGTGATGGGCGAGGAATGGAGTCTCTCGCCCACTGGAGGAAACGTTGGGGTCGTTCGGCACGTAAAATCAAAAGGGAATACAAATTCAATACGACCAGCATCCAGTCTGCTAAAGTGAACCACCACCAGGAAGCACAAGTAATAATGTACCTCATATGACACTGTATGCGACATCTCTGCTGATACAATCATTGTGCGCACTGCTCTCTTCCTACACTTGTGAACAATGTGTTCAATCTCTGACTACCGTACCCCTCTTGTTCACCTTCTATGACACTGTCGTCCACAACTTTGCTGATAAGAACATTGTCCGCACTGCTCCTCCGAGATGGTCACATCACGCAAGTAGTTGTAGAAGTTGGTGAACGCCTGTGAACATTTATATTTTTCACACACACTAATTATTTATTTGAGTTGGTTGCCCCAGCCGAATCATTTTTATTGTGAAGCTTAGAGTATGAAAAGTCTGTGAAACACATAATAATTTCAAGGTTCTTCTTCTTCTTACAATATTTATATTTTTCATGGCTTCAAAGAGCATCATTGATTTGTTGCACGCCTAGGTTATTTCGACAAGCCAGTGAAACACATCATTCCATCCACTCTTCAAATCTCGGTTTCCCAGTTCCTCCTTCTCTTATCGGCCGGCCCCATTTAGCGTCCTATCTACCCGTTTTAGTGTCCGCGTTCCAGCAGGTAGAAGCCGCCTTTTGCGAGATCGAGACCGGCGATTAGCGAGCCGTCCTTTGCCTGGTTCTCCTCGAAATGCCGGCTCTCTAGCTCTTTCACGCGCATTTTGAGAGAAAGAAAGCGCTAAGGAGAACACCCGCGATGGTAATCTAACACGAGAGGCTAAACCCATATCCGTGTCTCTCCAATCTTCGTGATGTCTCGCACGTCAGAGAAAGTGAGAGATCAGGAGATTTTGAGAGAGCGCAGAGAAAATAAGTCTGTGAACCGATCGCCGATCTCTCATATCTCCTTGATCTCTAGTAGGTGAGTGAAGGCGAGAGATCAGGGGAGATATAGAGAGTCCAGAGACAGCCGAAGTGTGGCGCTCGCACTTTCTTTCCTTCTTTCTTACAAGTGATGGTCAATTGGAACACAAGAGACGAGGGACCAGTAGCAATGAACAATGAGGATGCAATCGGCATCTAATTGTTTTCTACGTATCCTTCATTCACATGTGAGGATTATCACTTACTTATATTTTCCTTTCTTTCGACTTGCGGGCTAGTATAAAATTCTCATCATTTTGCCATAACGAAATTAATTTTACCTCCATTTTTGAAATAAAAAAAACAAACTATAAGAAATAAAATAAAAACTGACGACTCCCCATCTGTCCTTGAGCAGGCGGAAGAAGACGTGATTGCGGCAACCTGGAATTAAATTTAGGTTATTTTCGAAATTAATTTGAGTTAAAAAAATATTTCACCCTTGCGACCGGGCAGCAGCTGCTCGAAGTAGTCGCGCTGCCATCTGTGAATTTATACATATATTTTTCAATATTAATTTTTTTTGCATACAACAGAAAATGGTGAATTTAGGAATAGTTTGAAACCTATTCGAATTGATAATCATAAAACATATTAAAAGCGACAGTTTCAGAGAAAACTCTTAAGAATAAACCATTTCAAAGGTTCATTCTCCTACGCTTTTTTGTGCAGAAAATATGACAATGTCATTCTAGTTGAGCTCATCGCTTGTTCTACCCCTTGAGCAGCACGTCCCTGCTTGTTCCATATTACTAGATGTTTTCAATTTTCAGGTATCACAATAGTAAACTAAACGCGCACCTTTTATTCTTGCCCTTGAGCCACACGCACGGGCCCCAGTCGCTCCAGCTCGCGCAATTGTCCGCCTGCAAAAGATTGTTATAATCAGTATATTTTATCGATTGAAACTTCAAGATAACTGGCACTGAATGTCACTAAAATTGACAGGAAAGGCGAAATAATTACTAAAAAAAAGATAAAAATGTGAAAATGTACCTGAATCGGGTTTCCGAACATTGCCGAGATCTGGCCATCTGAAATTAACAAATTTTTATGTTCGTTTTTTTACCTAGAAACTTGCGTATCATCAACGAATTATGGATAATGCTCGTTGTATTACATCCGCGAAGCATATCCGATTTCGCCAGTACGAAAAGTGATAGGTAAAGGTAAAGGCGTATCCACGTCCAGCGATTTCACGTCGTAAGACAACGCTAGGTGGGACTCGCCGTACTAGAGTTGTTATTCCGAGTGACTCGGCACTCGCGAGTGGAAAATGAGAAATCCACTCGCGAGTGGATTTCTTTGTTCGCACTCGCGAGTCAAATCCACTCGCCGAGTTAATTGAATTTGCCTCGTTCCTTCTCCCCTCGCCAATGCAAAGTGACCGGTCTCTCACTTCAACGGAGGGTTCAATGGAGAAATAAAATTCAATCAATTCTCGATTCGAATTCTACAAAAACACTCGCGAGTGGATTTTCACTCGCGAGTGAATTTCTCATTTTTCACTCGCGAGTGATCCAACCGGTCCGAGTGAATCGAAAATGAACTCGGCGAGTGCGAGTGCTCGCCGAGTTTCACTCGAGCAAACAACTCTACATCGTACAAACTGAAATTACCTGTCACTGAAGGGAGTGTGGCGAGAGCGACGAGTAGCGCCGCGGCAGATAGCGGCAGCAGCAGGGATGGCATCGTGATGGATCTGAGGAAAGAGTTATGAAAATTATTCACAACATTGGCCATCCAAGAACCATTTAAAAGCTCACAAAGCGAAACGTAAAACCTAATAAATTCCTCATCAAAGGCCCAATCAAGATGTCAGCGGGGATCGATACCCCCCCCCCCCCCCCAGAGTGCCCAAATTATCGGATGAGAACTAGGATGAGAGTGGACAACGAATGGTGATAGGAGGAGGGAAACGATAAATGTTTTGTAAGATCTACATATGAGGAGGGAATCACATTTCTTCGTATCATAGGTCCTTTGATCAACTCGCGAAACATATTCGTTTTGCTCAAACCAGAGTAAGTAAGGAGAATAGAAATTGGCTCGTATTTGCCGTTAGCATAATCAAATGCTGCAAAGAAAGGAGCAAGATAAATGTCCAAAGAGGATCAATATCCCCTCCGAGTGCTCAAATCTCGGGATGAGAACGAAGGCGAAAGTGGACAAAGAGTGGTGATAGGGGGGGAGGGAAGGGGCGATAAAACCTCCCTTGACCAGAGCCGATCCATGTTCTCGTCTCTTCACTTTGCCTTATCTCTCGTCAGTCAGAGAAACGAGAGAGCACGTGGAAATGAGAGAGACAATTCTTACCTGATCGGGACGCAGGAAAGCAGGATCCTTGCCGGTTCTTGCGCCGCTGTTTGGACACACTTGGTTGGGCAATCGTGTTCAATCGGCTTTTTGGATTAATCGATCGAATACGGATACGGTATGTGAGAAGTACGTTAGGAAAACAATAATTCCTCAATTTTCAAGCCCACTGCATTCTTCTCCGACAGAGAAGGGGGAGATCTTTACATATGTATTTGCGCACTTTGCATGAATCGAACTACGAGGCCTGGGCGGAGGGAGCTGCCGCTCTCCCCGCTCATTTTGAATTTTTGCAGTCCGATTACGGTGTGGCGGGAAAATTCAAAAGTTAATCCCCTTGTTCACCCTTTTCTGGAGAGAACAATGGGGGTCAGAATGCTGTGAGCCACTCACAACTCTGTAATCGTTGCGAAAACTTCGGTGGATTTTCGGTGATTTCTTTCTGAACAATGTCTCTAGGTCACTGCTGCTCTACTTAACACTTTATCATGCGAGATCGAAGGCAATCAATGAAGGGTGGATAGTATTCATATGATACAGTATAGAAAGGTAGCATCAATCGAGCCGCGCCCAGAGAGGCAGGCGCTCCGCCTTCTCGAGCGCGTTGCACTGAGAGATTATGGATGCATTTTGAAATAAATATTCGAATGATAAAAACGATTACCTCATCAGTATAGCAGCAGCACACGTTAGCCACTGTGTCGACTTGATCGTTGGATTCTAGAAAAAACACTCAAATAAAGCTCCCTTTTTCATTCGACGGATTCACACAAATTATTTGCAAAGAACGTAGTCAAAAAACCAATCTCGATAAAGTGTAGGGGTTGCTGTCGTGCGAAATGCTAATCGAGCGAACTCACCAATGTACACCCGGCAGTTCGCCTCCTTGCCGCGACAGAGATCGTGCCCGCAACCGCCCTGCTATTGATAAAAGAACATGGAATTCGATGAGCGCACCATTCGATGATTTGACATCACTATTCAAGACATTTAAGTTTACAAAAATGCTAACAATCATTCCATTACATTTGCTGAAATAGGATATGTCTCACAGCTCCTTGAATGCCTCAAATCGCTTGGACTATCAATGACAAAAAATATAGAAACCTCTAGCTCTCCATCCCTTGACTCCGAGTCCCTCGTGTAGCGTAGATAGTAGCAGCCGTACCGGCCTGTAATCAGCACAATGTTTTCTTTTTTGAAAACACTGATAAAATTCTGGAGAAGTTGAGGAATCTGGGAGAGATTACCTAAGCTTCAAGTGCAGTAAGGGCGAAAAACAGGCGTTTAATTTCTCGGAAAGGAAATTTCGAAAATATTAATTCGAACACTTTTCTTACCTGCTTCAGGTGTGCACGTGACGACATCCTCCGGGTAGCCGATGAAGTAGTCAACTCTGACAGAATAAAGATCAACTATTTATGGTGTGTGAATTCGGGAGCGTGGCAAAAATTGTGAGTAAAACAAGAAAAAAGCTTACGGAAACTTCTTGCACGTTGTCACACTGTCGGATATTGGAAGTAGTAGAGTGAATAGGATAAAGAGTGATGTTATTGACATTCTGAAACGATAATCCATGAAAAATCTGAAAGGGTCGAAGAGACGTGAGAATCTGGATGCGCTTCTAACTGGAATCGCAAAGAGCAATCGGAAATATATACGCGGAAATTCTAGGGGTTCGCCCGTGAAATTTATCGTCGTTATTTCTCACTCAAGGTTATGAGGCCGGAGATCCGCTCTCTTTGCTTGAAATGCTTTTCGCAGCTCGAACCTAGGAGAGATGGAGAGGAAGAAGAGAGCCGGAGCGAGGGCCGGGAAATGGGAGAGATCAAGAAAGCATGCTCAGAATCACCTGAGCGCCGTTGACTGACGTCAAATGATTTTCCGGTTGAGTTCAAGAAGTGATAAAACTGAAGGTACTTAAAAATTTATGCGATAATATTGATAATAAAGCAGTATAGCTGCCACTTCACAATTATCACTCGCATAGGTTAGATTGGCAAGAGCTTACACAGTTACGGTAAACTCAAAGCTGCAATAATGTTATTATTAGGGTTGGCATATCGGGGATAATGGTACGAGAGAGGGAGAGGGTAACGGACCGCTACCAGGGAGAGAGAGGGTAGCGGACCGCTACGTTTAGGGGACGAGAACTTTTCACGCAGTCTTCAATAAAGAGCGCGCATAGTCGAGACGGGTTAGGAAGAGGAGGCGGAGGGGAGAGAAAGGAGCGCTCCCCTCCCCTCCCCGAAACGTAGCGGACCGCTACGATGGTAGCGGTCCGCTACCTCTCCCTCCCTCGTAGCGGTCCGTTAACCCCGTTACCTTTTAGCCAACCCTAGTTATTATTGATAATGCATAATTAGGATTGTTGTACTCACAATGATCTTTGATCTCTGAAAACGAAGAAACCATTCCTTGCGAAATGACCAAACCTCCAATAGCTATATCCTGTCACTTGCAAAATTCAATTTCAGCTGTACGAAACGCATTAATTTGATGAAAATGAACATTCAACTCTATTGGATTCGTCCCAAGAAACGCAATAATGAACGCTAAAAACGATGAAACTGATGGATAAATGGACTTTTCTGGTGGTACAAATACGACCAGGAAAGGGCTTCTTTACCACATCTCCGATGTACCTTCCCATCTTCCTTTTCGGTTAGATCTTTCTTTACTTTCTTCCTCATTTTTGAGTCGATTGGCTAATACTTTCAGTTCTTCTCTTCTCCTTCGGTTCCTCTTCTGCTCTGAGAGGCGGTCTGCTTCGTCAGGGAAGAAGTGTGCAGGGAATGGAGGAGAATCAGGAGGTAAGATCTGAGATCAGAGATCAAAGATCAGAGATCAAAGATTACCATGTCAGATATTCGATCGAGCAGTTCGTGCCCCTCTTCGTCTCTTCCGCTCATTCGATGGATATTACATGGGCGATTACTACAATTACCCGCCAAGACAGAGACCGAATTAGGATTGTTGTAGTCACAATGATCTTTGATCTCTTGTAATTCAATGTTTATTCATGGTGGCACACGTTCGGAGTGGGGGATTTTAATCGATAAACGATTATGTTAATAAACAATCGATTGTTTTTTTAGAATCAAAAAATGAAATTAAAAAATTGTTCCCAAAAAATCATCGAACTGTCTAATCGATATTGTGAAACGTATTTGATTCAAACATTGTGGAGAGGGGGGATTGTGCGCGAAAATATTGTTTACAAAGACGATTGACTTACGCTTGCGAAGTAATAGAAAAAATGCAATATTTCTCTCGTAGAGGGCCAGACCACCCACATTCCCCCACACCCTCGGAAAAAAGAGACCCTGATGTGCCCGCCTCACCCGACCACAAATCCGCACCCGAAACCAGGCAACCAGAGAGGGTCTGGCTCGTACGGGGGTGAAGTCCTTGCCCCCTCTCCATTTCAAAGGGCGAGAAATGAAGTCTCTCCACATGTCGCGTGTTCTCTCTACTGACAGAAATTTCATCCCTTAAGAGGGGGATAGTCTCTATCTCTCTTCATTTCCTGTACTCTCTGACCATCAGAGCGCGAGAGTCTATTCGTAATGAAGAGACCATTTCTTGCCGAGTCATCTCTCGACGCAAACAAAACAGCCCCATTCGCAGAGGCTTATTCGTACTAGCCACACGTTCCACTCGATTTCCTTCAATCACATATGATGCGAGAGGTGTCTAGAAGAAAATGAGGGAGACGCTGCCCCTCAGTCTCTTCTGTATCTTCGCCCCAGAGTGGTCAAAATAGAGCGGTCGTCTCCCTCATTTTTTGCCTAGACCTCAACACCAGAGTGTCACGTACTCATTTCACGTACTCTCTCGCCTCTCTGACCGGTGAGAAAGTGTGAGAAATAAGAGAGGATTACCCGTATTTCGAACGCTACTCAACACAGAGTGAATTAGAGTCATGTCTTCTCATATCACAGAATGGCCCAGCCGTTCTTCTACAACTGCGCCATTCTCCTTGCTACAACTGTAGCGGTTATGATGTTTCTTGAACTGTCCGAGGTTAGCCAATCAATTTATAGATATTTAAAAACACTTGATTGTACTTTGAAGATTGCCAAAATATCAAGCCGTGTCAGCAGGAGGTCTGTTACCAAATGGAAGCAGAAAGGGAATGGGAGCATTATATATATATATTTATCGTATGTGTAAAAACATTCACGAGTCAAGGGAAAAATTGGGCTAGACATGTTTCAACAATTACGATATTACGATGTCGGGCTGGCGACAAAGTTAGGTGACAATTGGAGGGATTTCAAAATTCTTAAGAAATTCAATAATTACAGGTGAGCTGTTACTAAAAATTGAGTCATCGAGACTGTTCCAGAAAACGATAATTCTGTTGGGTAAGAATCCACTGTGAGGTCCTTTTCTGGGGCATTGCTGAACTCATTTCAGTTTTAGTTAAATTATACTAATTACGTTAATTATTATTCTACAGCAAACAAATGCCCCAGAAAAGGACCTCACAGTGGATTGTGCTCGCATCTTCTCAAGCTCGCACGGAGACTGTCAAGGTTAGAATTCGAATCGAAATTCAGATTTCTAATGTTTCACCGATTCTTCATAACCTGAAAGAATTGTCATTGGTGTTCGCTGAGTGTTATCCATGGAAATAAATATAAACATATTTAAAAAAATTGATTACAGAAACTCGCCTCACTACCTGACTGGACGCTTGTTGTAGTGGGAAATGAGAAAACGCCTGAGTCGGATCTATCCGATCTACCCGGCGTTCACTTTCTGTCTGCGGAGATCCAGGTAAGTCTACGGACTCTCGCTCCCTTTGGTCAAAACCAGAACTGAAGTGAATTAGTGCCCATCGTTAACCCTCTTCAGGCATCTCTAGACTTTGCTTCAACCCACGCGTTGCCATCGAGCAGCCAATCCAGGAAGAATGCGGGGTATGATTCTTGCGAGATCAAATAATTTTTAAACTCTGTCCGCCATGGTAATCGGGCACGATTTATGATTAATATCAGCGAGGCTCGAATCAAAGTAAAATAATGTGTCCAACCTTTCCAGATATCTCTACGCGTTTGCAAATGGCGCCCAGTGGATCTATGATACGGACGATGACCATGAATTATACGGTAGGAGGGAAATATTCGATTACGGGTCGGATGAAAATTTACATTCTCGATCTTTTAATATTTTCGTTGTTGTTTATGTTTTTCATACAAAATGTCTGTCAAGAAAGAATCACAAATGCCGATTCATTCAGGTTATGATGAAATGATGAAACATAGCATTTAAAATCATCAAAATCTTCAATCGTCTTAAATATCTTCAATAGTTGCTTTTCTACATGGAAATGGTGAAAATTTAATAAAAGGAGGAATATTCAGGCAAGGGCGTCGATCATTTCGATTACTCGCTGGAGCGAACTCGTGGACTGCGATTCACCACTTTGGAGTGGCCGAATGCGACGATTCAGTGAGTCTTTTTTAATTTTTTTTTAATTTAATTTTTTTGTTATGAGAGAGGTCTAGTCCGTACCCACCGCATCCGATCACTGTCAAGCACCGGGACAGTGAGCAGATATAACGATTTCAGGGAATCACTCTTCAATCCGTACCGTCACTTTGGTCGACCGGACATCTGGCCCAGAGGATTCCCGATGGAAATGGTCAAGGTTAGGTTTAATTGTTATTTTTACTCAGCGAATGCACACAAAATTGCTGAAAATATTTCGAAGCATGAATAACCGTTGCGGTGAAGCTCAACTCGTCACTAAAACGCTTTCTTTTCAATAAATCTATTTTTTCGCTTGCGATATTAATAATAGGCCTGACCCAACCGTACTACAGAACCATGATCATCACGACGGCGCCTATCGATTGTGTCGCGTACAGCGACCGCCTGTGGTGCAGCAGGGAATGGTGATGAAGGTGAGCATTTTTGCACACTTGAATGCGGATATAGATAATATCATTACTAGGACTAATGGCAATATATTCCGCCTTTCCGAATTACGACCAGTTGTGTTTCATCAACAGCTTAAAATATTGAAATTGCCTTACATTCGAGTCCTTCGTGGTACTCTTTGAAATTTCTGAAGAAAACCATGAGCTCCTCTAGTGGATAGAGAAATTGTGGTGATGGTAATAAATTCCATCACTTTTTTTAACCTTTTCTGACTCCATATGTTTTTTTTTCCGTGCAGGCAATTGTGCAAGAGAATTTGGCATCAGAAAGTGAGAGATTTCACAAAGCAAACCAGTTAAGTTTCATAGGGTACTTAATGCTTGACGAATGCGGTATTGTTCAATAAATGATTACCCTTGCCTTCAAAAGAAACTAATATAAAACTTTGAAGAATCCCGACGTCGACTCTATTTATCGACTTCAACCAGACATTGCTTCAGACGAGAACTTCAACGAGATCGCTCCGCCCGTCATCCTTGCTCCAGGTATAAAAGTCGTTTGAAGATTCAAAGAGAAGAATCATTTCTTCAACAACTGTCTTTCAATATCACAATAATTAAATTTTGATTATTCCGGTACATTCCAGGCACCTACGCCCCATTCAATTCTCGCAACACGCTCTTCTCCCGGAGCGCCTTCTTCGGTCTGTTCCTCCCATCGTCAGTGCCTGAGGGGATAGCAGACATCTGGAGGAGCTACTTCACTCAGGTGAACAGGAGAACTATGAATGATGACAGCGGAGAATTGCATCGAATGCGTTGCATATTCATGCAATACGATGAATGCACGCTGGAAATGAATGCTGAAAGAGATCGTTGCGTTGGTTATTGATTGTGCCATCTCTTCAAAGCAAAAAAAACAAAACAAAAAAAAAACAAAAAAAAACATAAACATATTTTTGAGGCCCTATTGCATCTCGCTCGTGAATCCATCTCATTCGTTCCCGCTAATGCAATCAAGCGTGGAAATACAACGAGTTTCACCAAGGGATTTGACGATGAAATGTTAGTTCCGCTAATTATTTCCGTTCCTAAGCATTGTCAATACAAGACGGCAGTGAAATAACTTGAAATATACAAGTCCTTCACTTTTAGCAAGTTATTCGACGAAGCGGGCGAGATCGTTCAATTCATTGACGAGTGGGAGTGCGGTTTGGATATGCTGGACAAGTATTACCGTTTAATTGCATATTGATCTTTGATCGTTTACTGTCCTCTTAGTGGTCTTCGTCAGCCTTGAATATCGGGATGACTTTACAGCTTAGTTTGATATTTGATCTCAGATCTTCAGATGCACTATCGAGTTGACGATGCAGTTCGCATCGCGTGGTTTCTGGGGCGAAAAGGATGCAAAATTGATTGGGCATTGGGTAGAAGATCTCAAGAAGATTGGGTATGTAGCAGTATATTGGCGACTAAATATAAATATAACGATATAAAAATGAATGCAGTTACGTATTCCCTGCCCTGCGCCCTGGTGCCCGTTGCGAGTACCCCATTGGAGAGGATAAGGACTTGAGGAAGAACTGCAGGTGGGTATCTCGCTAGCGTAGACAACTTCTTCCTTAGTTCTTGTGTTTGTTGCGATTAATTATTCCATTTTCAATAGATGGGTACAAACCATTGATCATGTCAAAGCGATAACTACTTTGGTTGGCTGGTGAAACACATTTCGTAGAAGCGATCAACGATATCGCCTGCAATTTGGTTATCGATATTTATATTTTGTAAATGCAATTCAGACGCGCCCACGTCGTCTTCTCTACCGATCTACCAATGAAGAAGAGCGAGCCAGCCGTGGAGAGAGCTGAGAAGAAGATCGAGAACTTTGGAGATCTCAAGGTACATTGCATTCTCAAAAGATAGCAAGTTTAATATGGATTTATGAATTTAGTGATGCAATGGTTCAGGATTGGTGATCTAACTCTACCTCGAACATGAGCAGAACGTGGTTATTTCCTGCTCCGGATCAACTCGCTGAGTCAACAACCAAGAACAGAACGCTAACGGATTACTATCAGACAGTGAGCTCGATTTTGATCGTAACGTAGAGCTTGAGAGAATATAACGCCGCCATCTCTTTGTTTTTTTGTTTGTTTGTTTTTTTTTTTCATTATCTCGCTTGTTCGAGTGATTGTAACCAGGATGAAAAAGGTGCGAGGTGTGGCCATCAATGAATCCATTTCAGGTCGCAATAGTGACGAACAACTGGCAATGGACACTCGGGATGGGCATGCTGCAGAGGATGTATCAGGGTGAAGTTTTTTGTTGTCTCCAAGCGATGCCATCAAATTATTGATCATCTTATACGTTCATGGCTATAGTAATCAGAGTGAAACTCATCTTTTTATTGAAGCGTCACACAGTCTGAAGGAATTTGAGCCAATCCTTCTTTCCAGCCAATTTCGCGATGCTCATCCTCTGTGGTCACTATCCAAAACAGGGCAAAGACGCGGAGAAGAAGGAATATCCAGAGGGAATGTCGGGAGGAGATTGTGAGTTGCTCAAAATTCGCGCTCGTTACGCTGAGGGGTGAAGTTGTAACAACGGGTTGACAACGGGCTGAATGTTTCGACATCTAAAGTGCTGAATGTGAACATGGAATCTTTTCGAAGTCTAGACCTCACCAGCGCTGCCCAGGCGAGTCAAATATCTCCTATTCAGCCCACTACCCCAATCTCAAGAGGCCCTTCAACTACATCCACTTGTCTAATGAGGAGGTGGGGTTTGCGATAGACAAAAAGTTGAAATATTAAAAAAAAATAAAAATTGAAGGTGCGCTGGGACTATCTCATGTACTATTGTCTGGCGAAAGTAGAGGAGATGAAGATTCAGAATGTGAAAGGTTTCTACTTTTTCCGTTCTGTGATTCAATCATATCAGATTGAATATGTTTCACACATTGTACAACACTCTATCTTTGCAAATATTGCCGTTCTTCCACAGTTGCAGATGGTTAAAAAAAAGTATAATTCAGGCTACCTAATGTTCTCGGATGACGCGATCACTAATTTCTGGAATCCACTCAATCTCGACGTCATGCAAGGAACGATCAGGGGAGCGATCACGTTGGGACCGTGGTGAGTAGGAATGCCTAACCAATTCCAATACCCAATTAAAGAAGGAAGGAACCTCATGAGTCTCACCACGAAAACCCTGTGTTTGAAAAACAAAGTCAGTTCGTGATCGCTTTCAATCTTTTCACTACCGTAATCCCGGCCTCCAGTTGAGGCGATCGATTTCGAATTTTATTCCTCCCTTTTATCGCTGCTATTTGTCTAATTAGCTATTGTTTTGTGGTAATTAATGTGTTAATTCATGCCAGGATATGTGCTAATCCAGCCCCTCCAGCTTGGCATATTGAATAATCGGTTTTGAGAGAAATAGGAGCGCAAAGACAACCGTGCTTTGTAATCCACCTTATTCGCCTAGCTTTTTTCGTGTTCCTAGCTGTTCCCTGGTCTAATTTGTGTTTAATATGGTCTAATTTTAAATTGTGCGCGGCAATCGTGTGATAGTGCTTGTCGTTATGTTTCAATTTATATAGATTATATCACTTTATACAGCACGTGCTTCCCTCCGCCTGCAATGATGTGCTCAAGAGCGTCGTTGCCAAGTTCAACGCCTCCCAGCTCATCACCCCGCGTCAGCAGGTACCCTTGTTATCAATTGGCACCGTAAACAAATCCCACATCGCACCACTTCATAACTGCAATTGATTTTGTGTTTCTCATCATTGATTTACTCGGAGAGGCGTGTCCGTGACACTATTTTTACCTTTTTTCAATTAAAAAATGTTTTAAATTAAGTAAATTTGCAGGTGTCGTCCCTCAACTTGTTCCCCTCATCCGTCCCGAATGAATCGACTCGTCTCATTGGCTCTCGTCGGCCTTCTGGTCGTCGCTCCCGTCCTCTCCGTCGACATTGAATAGGAGGAGAACGTTCTCGTCCTTACCAATGTAAGCATACGGTTGATTACGGTAGCACTCCCTCACCAATCCAACTATCGATTGATTGTATGTGTTAAATGAACTGCTTTCAGGATAACTTCGAGTCGGCGCTTGAGGCCCACCCTCACATGCTCGTCGAGTTCTACGCCCCCTGGTGCGGACACTACAAATTGCTGGCCCCGAGTACGACAAGGTATGGCACATTTACGATCGATATTATTAATATATTAAAGGTTATTTTGAGGCTCAAGGACGAGGGATCTGAGGTGAAGCTCGCCAAGGTTGACGCCACCGTCCTCGGAAACCTCGCCAGAAAGTTCGAGGTACGGTGCAAGGGAAAATAAATATAGCACATTATGTCTATATTGATTAGTAATAATTATCATTTTGCAGGTTCGCGGATATTCCACGCTCACGTTCTTCCGTGCCGGCAAGACCACCGAGTACACTTGTGAGTGTTTGTTTGCGACAAGTCAATATCGATTACCGATTTTCTTGCCATACCGTAACCCATTAACGTGTTCAGGAGGCCGCGACGCCGATGCTATCGTGAACTGGCTGAAGAAGAAGACTGGCCCTGCCGCCGTGACGATCGAGTCTTCCGATGACTTGAAGGCGGTGATATTAGTGTAATTTATAAATATTGATCAGGAATAGAGTTATGTACAATCGTTTAATATATTTGTTGTCAGGTTCCCGAGGATGGGACACGAAGCCCGTCAAAGTTCTCGTCGGAAAGAACTTCAACGAGGTCTACAAGAACTCTGGAAAGGGACTGCTTTTCAAGTTCTATGTTCCCTGGTACGTTGAGATCGCTATGAAAACGTATACGTTTGTTTATATATTAAAATTAGGCACTTTTACTTTAGCTATCCATCAAATATTCATTCCCTCCTCTCCTATCGCTCGCTCGTGGGCCCCTTTCATTTCTTGAATCCTAAAACTCAGGGCGCTGGCGTTTATATATTGAAATTATAACTCATTTTATTTATTTTTTTAAATATTTGATTATCTCTGTAGGTGCGAACACTGCAAGTCGCTCGTGCCCCTTTGGGAGGAACTCGGAGAGAAGTACGGCACTTCCGACAAGGTTCTCATCGCCAAGGTCGGCTCTTCCCATATCGAGGTACGGTAGATTCAAGTGAACTTTAACGGTATTGTAGTTTCTTCATGATTATATATTTAAAATAAACTATGATTGCAGATGGGAGAGACTACCGAGGACGTGAAGAAGGAGGAGCACACCGAGTTGTAAGCAGCCAATCCTATCACGACGTTTACCATTCGTTACCCCCTTACCGTACACCACACGCTACAGCACATTGATGTCATTTTTTGTTGCCTTGTTTGTGATAGTTTTCTAATGTATGTGAATGTGTATTGATTTACTTCAGTGTTCGTTGTAGTGCGTTATGTACTAATTGTACAAAAATTAGTAAATGTATCTTTAATAAATGTAAAGTTCTTGGTTGAATGAGTGATTCTGGCAAATTAACAGAGAGCGGACAGAAAACATTCGAGATCGCAGGCAATGGAAGAGTAAAGATGATGAGAGTGATTACTGTTGTAAGAGAATATGGCGATAAAGCTAGTTTTGAGAGTTAGTTTTATCATACTTGATGAGCTGTCTGTGAACGCTCGTCTCGTGTGTTCTGAAACTATCATTATTATCTATCTTGGGCGAGATTAGTGAGAAAACCTGTTTGACCTAGTGACAAGCGCGTTTTGGCTCTATGTATACAACCTCTCCAATCCCATTCTCGTCTCTCCCTGTGGCCGAGTGGTAAAGCTCCAAGAGTTGATATCCCGATGTCGTGGGTACGATTCCCCGTGAGTGCAACTGTTCTATTGCCGGATTCTTCTTTTTCAAGAATCACAACCTATCAATCAATAGCATCGAAAACTTACAGTACTACTTGATTTGCCTGTGTTCAAGCCCAAACTTTGAAAATCCATAGCATGGTTCAGAGGCATTTCTGTCACTTCGGATAAACTGGGATCTGATCGGGTGGTCATTCTCTATCACTCCACATGTTCAGAATGTGTGACCAAAAATGAGGTTCCCTCCTTCTTTAAAGGAGGAGTAACATGAATATTTTCGTGACCAATCTGTCAACGGCAGATTATAGCAATCCATAACCATATCAGAGATCTGAAACTCCCATGTCTCTACGACATCAATGAACCGAGTTATAGCGATTTGCCATAGTTCCAGAATTCCCCTGAGTCCAGGCAAGGGCGGGGAATTTGAACAGAGGATTTGATTAAGCTTGCGCTTTTGATTTACATAAGCCTGTCTTCCTCCCCTCCCTCCCCTCCCTCCCCTTCCCTCATTTGACTACAGTGTCTTGCAAGTCCCGGGTTTTCCGTGTGAGAGTCTCTAGCATTCTTTCCTGTTACTCCTCCTTTAATTGGCTTTGTTGCAGCTCACTTCCTAGAAACATCCAGAGTAAACGGCAATAATATCGATCAGTCCCAATAACCCAATAAAATCTCCATATATTGGGCATTGAATTGACATCACTAGTGTCAAGTCAGCATGAACCCCCGCAAGATTGGCAAAAGAAAGACAAGGAAACATTTGTTTACTGTTCATCCGTCAATGGGCTCCATTTAAAAGTATCTCCAAGCGTCACACTTATTATAGCATTGACGATTGAAAACCGTTCTCTGTGAGAGCGCAGTACGCGGGGACAGTGCGCAACCCTTAAAAAAAGCTCAAACAAAAAGCAACCAGTTAAATATTTTTGACATTTAGGTGGCCTAATCAGCAGTTCGGCTTCAACGCTATGAACCGGACGATCGAGTTGATTCCCAGAGTTCGAAATACGTGTAATCGTCCTTTCATTCTTCACATTATCCCTCGAGAGGTCACAGAGGCGAGGTTTTGTGAGAAATGAAGAGAAATCTATAATTTTCCCATCAACAAGAAAAATCAAAACTATTCTCAGGCAAATACAAGAGCGATCCCGAAGTTGCCGTTTTCGAGCGCGAATTGATGCGGGAGGTAACTTTCAAACATATGTTCTATTCCAAAATTTGATAATTACAAAATAATGATATATCAGATCGGACGTTTGCCTCGCGTGAATCCCTACACCAAAAAGAATATCACCGACGCTTACGAATATCTGATGGTGGTTAGTTTCTATCGATTTATTATTTCGTTTCAAACAGAAAGAGGCGACGCTATTGATAGTTGGGTAGCCACTGAAATTTTAGTTTACTCGTGAAACATATTTGCGGACTTGCGTACGACGTTATCGGAAACATAAATCCAAAAAGTAATCCATTTCAGGGCGACGGTTGGACGGTTGCTGACTGGATGTTTGTACCCGCTGCAAACATCTTATTTGTGGCCGTGTTCGCGCAGGTTTTAGTTTGAATTCCTGGAAGGAAAGTTGTGTTTGTAAATAATTAATAAGTAAAAGAAAAGATTCGCACAGAATCGACTATGTTTCATCAAATTGTTGAATGGCGTTGAACGCTCTCGTGTTAATTTTTCAATCAATTTTTTTCAAAACAATAAAATCCCATAACAAATAATTAGATAGATAAAATTGTTTCACAGCTCGCTCACGAGGGCGAACTCTTCCACGAGTTGTTCGCGTCCAAGATGATGCACATTCTCCCGAGTGAGGGGTGAGACGATAAGTTTCGTCTAGTGGTGGCAATTCGACACTCGACTATCCCCTTTTTGCATGCTCTCTCGTCGGTCGGTCAGGCGAAACTTAATGCAATCGGAGAGAGTGCGCGTGACCAACCGCTGTTTCTTCATCTTTGGAAGGGATAAACCGATCACCGGTTCTGGTGTAATCTCTAAACTGAAAAATTTAATTTCAGAACCTCCGGCCCTGTCCGCGTTGACTTGTGGAACGAAGACCGAAATAGGTTCATTTCTGTGAAAATTAAATTTATATCGCTTTTAAATTCAGATGGGCTCGATTTTACAGCGAGCACAAACATGCACTGCATCCCGTCAAGCTGTCCGAGTTTCAGGTAACTTTTTTGCTTATTAGACTTGACTGTAATATTTTGTCAATAAAAAGATAATAAATTGCAGAAAATGCCTGCAAAAGCACAATTCTGTGATGTCGTCTTGGACTCTTTCTATAAGAACATTTTCAAAATTGGCAATAGAACGAAGTAGTATTCCCATGTTTGGTAAAAAAATACGGCTGTACATTGTCATATTTATCGGTTTACTGTTGCTGGCTTTTGGTTGTAATATTTTATTTTAATTTACGGATTATCAGAGGAATATTTACGAACGACACGGAATGTCTAGCGTCTTGTCTTCTGTTTCACCACGTTGGATTGATAAAAATTCGATCATTTCATCATCATCATTATTTCTTCTAAATCCGCTAGAACGCGAGAAGGCGAGAATGTGGTCTAAATGAAGGGAAGGGATCAATGTATCGGTCAGCAGATCGCATTCAATGCATGTGCCTGCACAATGCGCGCATCTGCTCAGTGCAATTCCTCCCATTCCACCTCTCTCTCTCTCACACCGGCAGACCTACCCCTGCGGGTGGGCGCGTGAGGAACAATCGGCTTACTCTCTCATTTCGACAATCTCTCTCGTCGATTAGAGAAGCGAGAGAGCATGGGCAAGTGTGAGAGTCAGACAATCTACCCACGAAAGATTATCTCCATTTTTAAATTCACTTGCACTCGTTGTCTATCCATTAGGGTCTCTATGCACACCGCAATTGCGATACAAAGATACCGTCGAGAAGTCGAGCACAATTTTGCCATAATAATTATTTATCATTGATCTACAGTATACAATTGAAGTGGCTCCGTGTGAAGGTTGAACTTGAACGAAGTCGCTAGGATATTTGCTGTTGCTTGTCACTTCCTGCCTGTCCTCCTTGAGCCTGTCAGGGACCTCGTGCGAACCTTTTATTGCGTCCACTACTGTTGCCGCCTGTACATGCTTCGAAGCCGCCTCCTCTCGCCTCGTTTTCATGATGGCGCAAGGCGAAGTGCGATTTGGCGTCTAATATTGAACTGGGCGTGCAAGGCGGAATCCCTTTCATGAGAAAGGGAGCCGGATTGAAATCCGCGTCTAGGTGAATCTGTAAAGAGCTTGATTACCCACTCACAGTGACAACGCCAATTTTAATTGCCCCTGCCCTATGAAAAAGTGTGAAAGAAGTTAGACAGTGAACCCATTTTTAGGTTGGCTCAAAAAAAAATTCATTTGAACAGAATTCGTGTTGAATATTAACCGTTGTGTTTGTACTTACTCGAATTTTGTCGCAGTATTACTATTGATCTTCTGCATTCTATCAGCAAATGGCCAAAATGACGTCCGAGCGTAGATCGGACAGACTGAAAAGGAACTATTGTTTTATGTACAAAATAGAATTACAAATGCACGCGATTTGCTAAAATAAAAATAGATACGAGAGGCCTACGCGAACTCTTCATTTCGCGTATTCTATCGATACAGTTAATAGACTGTGAGGAACGAGGAAACGAATTTTTCATGTGCACAAGAAAAGGAAGTAAACACAAATGAGTGAAGACAGGGCAGAGGTGAAGAAAAAACAGGACGAGAAGAAGAAATGATGGCATAGGGTCGGTAGAGCCTTCTTCGCCACATGTGTCGCTACAATAAATCTCATTCGCCTCTCCTCTCACCCCTCCTTCTATACTCATTCGTCTGATCCTCCTCATTTACGCACTCTCTAGGACCGCCTGACTGATCAAAGAGCATTGTGAAATGAGAGCGCGTGAACGCAAATTTAAGGCAGAAGTCCACTGAGTAGAGGTAAGAAACAGCAAACAAAGAGGGAGGAGGGTTGAAATAGTATTCGGTAGAGTGAAGACGGTTAGTTCTCGCTCGCCATATGTGCGATGGCTAAAATTGTTTCAAGCTCCACTTGCTTATTACTCGTCCCATAGGTCGCTATAGAACGAGCAAGAAGTCTTCACGTCTTACGGTTCAGGGGTAGTGAAAAAAAGAAGCTTTTAGAATGTGCAAAATCCATAAAATAATTCCACCAATTTATAATAAACTGTTTATTCAATATTTTCACAATAAAACTTTCTACTTTTTCGATAATATATTCCAGTACATTTTCGGGTATCTTTATTCTCAATCGCCGCGAAGTTGATCGGCGCAGTCTTTCTCTTTCTTTCTTCGTTTTATTGCATCTTTATGAACTAACGTGTTCAATTCGGTTCTTCACACGATCCTTCGCTCGTGCACTGAAATTTGATGGTTGAATTTACTAGAGAGCCACTTGGCACATGTTCATTGTATTGTATTTTTCCGGAATTCACCTACCGATTCACGTAATTTCGCTCTCAGCTCCTAGGTTGACCGCCAGCTAGTATTGAGCGTCCGAGTGTAGACCGGGCAATCTGCATGGCAAAATTATAAATATAAATAATACGATTAAATAATATTTGAAAAAGGATATTATATCAGCAATACAACAAGAGTGAGTGCTACTCACTGAGTAGGCCTCAACAGAATGACAATGAGTGGGGAAAAGGCGGGAACAGAAGAATTAGGACGCGACGCGGAAATAGACGCCTCATTTGAATTGCGAAATCTACTCGTACTCTCTCTACGCTCTCCAGGAGGAGTATCGATACCTCATCAGGAGAACGTGGGCGATAGGTACGCGCACTCTACTCGTTTCACGGTTTCACTCGCCCTCTTCAGAGTTATTTGAAACAGCACAGAAAATCATTCAGTTATGAGGTGTGGGAATTTCGAAAACATAGTTTTCGGCACAAAAACGCTGTTCACTTGATGTCTCAAACGGTGATGTATGTTCATCTCACCTCTCTGGTGTGCGAATCCAAGTTGGATCCAAGCAAATTTCCAAGTTGCGACCAGGGCTGGGGGCAACTTGGATTTTTGCTTGGATCCAACTTGGAATTCTACTTGGATCCAACTTGGAAAGGGGTTACTGTAGCCTTCTTTTTTATTGATTGATAATATGAGATACAGTAATCTCATACAGTAACCAAAGGCTCCGCACGGTTAGACCATGTCGGGCCGGTCACATCCAAAATACGGTCCTACTGTGGACCGTAGACAGTCAATCACACTCGTGCCCGAAGGCAGTCAAAACAGAGCCGCGAAAATGGGCCTTATAGGCTAGATGTGTGCTAGACGCGACGGGGCAAGAACTGCTTGGATCCAAGTTGGATTCCTGCTTGGATCCAAGTTGGAAACCCGAGGCCGGGGTACTGTACTTGGATCCAAGTTGTAAACCCCTTTTTGTTTGGATCCAAGTTGGGGGCGCACACCAGAGCTTTCTGTGAAATATTGTTCTAAAAGTAAATCTGTAAAAGGGAGTCGGCAACCAAAAAATGACCATTGTTCATATGACTTAGTATCATTACCTGAGTACAAAGCCAAAATATTAGAAAATATAAATGCTTACTTAAGGAGAAAAATAGAAAACAAGTTTTGGGTTACGGTAGCTCCCGCATAGTTGGTGTGGCGTTGTTTGTATGCACACGCAAGCCAAAGCCGGAATTAAGAAAATTTAACGATAACTGTATTGCTGTGCTTATCGATTTTTTCTTTTGCGAATTTGGCGAAGTTTTCGTTCAAACGTTAGTTTAACATTTTTGTGTCAATTTTCCCCATTTTCCAATAAGAATACGCCATATTAATGCTATTCTCTTCTTGTTCGACAAGGAAATACATAGTCTGGTTGTAATTATGCATTGGGGTTTCAGTTTTACCATCAAATGTCTCGTTTGTTGCTCCTTGAAACAGTTTCGGCTCTCAAGTTCCGCCATTTTAAGCTTAAGCTCGTTACTAAGTGCACATTTTACCTTAGTGCAACGATTTGTGATCGATATTTAGCCATGTCTGCGCTTTGTTTGAGCAGTCTGGCTTTGTTAGGTCGTTCCCCATCAACTCTCTGGCACGTAAACAAAGCCGAGTTGAAATGATTTTTTTTATCGTTGTGTGAAAAACAAATGATAAAATATTATTAACAAAAAGGCGGTATGTCCAAAGTAAATTTACGAACGACACGGTATGTATAGCTTTTTGTTTTGTGTGTCTCCACGTTGAACTGATATGAACTCTGCCATTTCATCGTCGGAATCATTCCTTTTCCATCCATCTCTTGCCAGTAGCGATTGCATGATAATGTTCAAAGAACTCTGATCATATCTGTAACGCTCTTTTGGATATGGCAAAACAGTTTGTTTATACCGGTGACAGTTTGCATATTTCTTTCTTTCACTGTCGAAACTGCAGTGCAACAGCGCTCCGCGAGGTGCGAAGCAATCCTTAGTCAGCGCGCAAAGGACGTTCCTGGATTGATCTTTGATCTTTAAATGATGATTACAGAAAATCAATAACCATTTTATCGCGGCTCTGCTCATTTCACTGCAAGTGCTGAACATCACTGCAGAACGCATCGTTGTTTCCATCGCTAGCGTGGAATTTATCGTACATGCCTGAAATATTTGGTTCAGGCTCCGTTTCCTCACTGTTTGGGAAAATTATTCTCGTTTTTACGCAAATAGTCGTGTACTAGTGGTGCATAAAAGCTAGATTGGCTCCGCTCTTCATTTCGTGTCAAACCTTAGATGATGGACTAAAGTTTCGCCCTCCATTTCTGTCAATCGAAGATGAGTGGAAATTAACCCAACCTGGATGGGTGGCTGCAAAGTTTGAGTGACCAACGGGAAGCCTCAACACAAGAGGTTCAATCTTCTCTGAAGAAATCTGAAAATTTTCATGCGTGTTGAGCTGAATAGTCAGCTTGTAAGTAACTGTACTTTTGCATAGAATTCCAGTAGTTTGGAATTATCGGTGATGAATCGAATCGAGGCATCCAACATCCAAAAGCTCTCGAATTCGCTGTATACTTCCTATATTTTAAGATTGATATATTACAAATTGATCTCTTACTCACAGCCGTAATTATTGCTTTGAAATGGTATTGAAACAGTTGGCCAACAAACGCAGGGTACTTTCCAAAATTGAACTTGCGGACCTCGAGATTGCAAACGTGCGATAATTCTTCAACCTGTTGCATCGTAATTGTTATTTTTGCATAACCGATAAATCACCTCTTTCTTGCTTAGTCCTAAATCGTAGAAGATAATTTTGTTCTGGAAAGCAGATCGCAGTGAAATTATTCCTTTGCTCGACTGTTTAAAATGGTTGGAAGACGCGTATGTGATCAAAACCACCTCAGACGGCTGAAAATATGATAATTTTGTTTAGGTATATAGGAACCAGACGTTGATTGGTTTTATCTTGTTGGAGTAGGCATCGCTGATTTTCCATTCATCGATAAATGTTTTCAGCTCGCAAGAGAAAGGGAGACCTCTGCACAGTGCTTTGCTCTTATCATAGCGAATAAATTGCATCTACAAAATATAAATTTGCATTTTGTAATAAATTTTATAAGCCAACATTCTCCCCGGTACACGTAGTTAGATTGTTGCAGCTTGCAGTCGGATTAGAATTCTCATCTGATAAAGAATATTACAAGAATTGATAGAGATGCGCTTACCTCTTATCCACTCCAATATTGTAAGATAGAGTATCACGGAAAGTGTAACGGAGATTAGTATGTAAGTGAAGAAACGAAAGGAGAAGGGACGGGATGGCACAGAAGAGAGCATGCGATAGTTATTCTCCTGTAAACCTCCACGATAACCAAATTTATTTCAATTCATCGTTTCAGTTTTCGTATCCTTTTCCAAAAATATACACTGGGAACATCTGGATAACATATGGAAAACATCCCCCACAACATCTGGATTGTATTAATTTTTTGGTTTGGAGTGATTTGTGGTAAGGATAAAGTTTAGGCTGTTCAGTGGTAAAGTAGGTTGCCCAAAAAGGATGTCGAAAGACAGTAGGTCAGAAAGAAGTACGGTGGGACATGGTAAGGTAATGATTCATCCCGTGATTGGAAAGGCAATGGGAACGAGTGATCAGTACGATTGTATCAGAGCGAAGTGAGAGAAAGAATGGTGGGAAGGATCAGCGCTAACATATCTGTGGGGTATGAATCATGAACGTGTCTAACCTATCAAGTGATCAGTAAATCACACCTAGGGTACGAAACTCAGGGTATTTATTTTTTCATTCCATGTGCACCCTCACCGGTCAGAGTAGCGGGAGAAATGGATAGACGATTTGAGTATTTAGAATTTTAACTACACTCACCGTTTCGTGTACCATGTTCAATTTGCTGCATTCGTCGTTTTACCTTCTTCAAACAGTCCGATAAAACAGAAATTAGTCGAAAATACTGCCCACAATTGGCGATCTTATAAAAAAAAGTTGAATTTTTATACTGGCAGATGTATTAGGTTGGCCGGAAAGTCTTTATAAACTCGATTCTTAAATTCTTATGGCAATAGAGCTAATGGAGACCAAACTTTTTTCGATAGTGCTGTACTACACCCTTAGTGTGGCTGACACTTTGGTGGTTCATTGGAACGGATCCGATTCCATTAAGGTCTGCAGCGCATCCAAATCCAGCTCTCTGGTTGGTCATGATCATTCGGGGGAAAGTCGCCCCTCTCAAAGAGTTGGAACCAATTGGGTACGGCCATGTTGTGAGGCATGTGAAGTGTAAACATAAGTCAACTGACGTTCCGATTCCTTCATTGTGGGGTGAGAGCGGAATAAAAATAACAGAATGTTGCAGATGTACCAGACCGTGGTAACCAAACATTGTGGTGCTACTAGCGGCAGAATGAAAGGAAGGGAACATGGAGTTCATGATCACATAGCCCCTTTCCTACTTGTTATTACTCCCCTTTCCTACTCCCCTTTCCTACTTGGCGATGGAACAATATAGGTCTCCTGCACAGAGCAGCAATCGAAAACCCAGTTTATAAAGACTTTCCGGCCAACCTAATACAAATCGCATAGCAGTATGAAGTAGAAAAGGTGAAAAGGGGAAGTGAAAATGAGTATGCGCTGGAAGAGAAAGACATCGTTGACTCATGAAGAAAGGGATGGAAAGGACACATGTAGGCAAATGGCATATTGTACAAAGTGTAAATGGAATAGGCTATTCATGCGTTGTTTTGCATTATGAGGAAATAAGGCGCTAGGTCGGATGAGAAATTTACGATCCGTGGCACAAATGTTCTCATCCGACCTTGTGCCGGAAATAATACATGAGGAAGACTCATAAAAATGCAGTCATCGAGTATTCGTGGTGACTAATAGGGGACAGTTGAACGAGAGAATTCTATTGATAATGGAAGCAATATTTGTCGGGGAGAATAGCCAATCACTCAATCACAATGCATTTTTTGATTACATGGCTTAATAATCTAAGTGGAATGAATTTTCACAATAAGAAAATAATTAATCAGAGAATGGTCTAGGAAAGGTGTTGACACATTACAAGCAGCCATCAAGGGCATGATTTAACCAAGAGATACTCTTTCTAATGACATGGAATCGACAGCTTTTTGCTCTCTCTATCCCCTCTCTGAATCGAAATGAACTGTCCCATTCCTCCGTCATCATTGATTGTCGTTCTATGCCATCCATCTCGATCAAGCAACGACTCAATGATTATGTTGATCGAGCTCTGATCGTATCTGACAACTTTTTTTTGTTTAATCGTTGACGATTCGACTATAATTGGCATAACATGGGCATAAGAATAGCTAATCCTCACCTGTTACAGTGTGCGTAGACTCTACGAGGGCCGTCAAATTTGCAGGTTAGTTCGGATCCAGGAGGCGCGAAACAATCGCCAGTCAACGCGCAAAGGACATTCCTGAAATGATATTTGATCTTTGATCTCTTAACATTATATTTTTTAACCATTTTACTGCTTCTCTGCCCAAATCACTTCTTGTGATGAACATTACAGTAGCCGCTCTCATTGTTACATCAATAGCTCTCGTGGCGTTTATGGGCAGATAGTCGTACATGCCTGCACGAGTTTACCATTTTGCAAACGACAGATTTTGAGAATGCGAGGGAATGGGGAAGAAACGATGAGAAAATCATCTTACCAGGATGAGTAGTAGCCAAAATTGAGTGACTAGCGGGAAACCGCTGGACCAGCGTTTCCATTTTGCCCGACGATATCGAAAAATGCAAATGTGAACAGAGGAACTCTGTACTAGGGCTGTCCGGGTGAAGAATCCGTCACTTCATTCCGCGTGCTCTCTCTCGTCGCTCTGACCGGTGACAGAGCTCGAGGAATGAAGTGACACATGACAGCCCTACTCAAAACGCCTTACTTTTGAGTAGAAATCGTGCAGCGACGAATGGTTGTTGAATCGGATAGACGCATCCATGATCCAATAACTTTCAAATTGGCTGAATGCTTCCTAAATATCCTTCTTAACTCCACCAAAAATTGCAACTTACAGCCATGATAATTGCCTTGAAATGGTATT
Organism: Pristionchus pacificus; assembly: GCA_000180635.4. Taxonomy (NCBI): domain Eukaryota; kingdom Metazoa; phylum Nematoda; class Chromadorea; order Rhabditida; family Neodiplogasteridae; genus Pristionchus; species Pristionchus pacificus. The sequence continues at coordinate 16,061,542 of CM026577.1, forward strand.
GGAAGAGTTGAGTAACAAACGAAGGATACTTTGAATAGTCGAACTTCCACATCTCGAGATTGCATACGTTTGCCATTTCGGTGGCCTGACAATACAAATTACACTTTTACTAAACAAAATTACCTCTTTAGCAGTCAATCCCAAATCGTAGAAGACAATTTTGTTTCGATAGGCGGATCTCAGCGAAGAAACAGCCTTGCGCGATTCATGAAAATGGTTGGAAGATGCGTACGTAATGAAGACCACTCCAGAGGACTGAACATATTGTTTTAAACTTTTTAGATGACGTGATAACGACTAACATTAATTGGTTTCAGCTTGTAGACATGTATGTCGCTTATCTTCCAGTAATCAATGAATGCAGTCAGATTGCGAGGAAATGATTTGCCTTTGGACGCCTTCTTATTGTCGTAGCAGGTGAATTGCATCTACAAACGAACAAATTTATAATATTAAAAGTGTTCTCAAAAAATACAAAAGCGCACATTCTCCTCTTGACTTGATGAGTAAATATATCGAATAATCTCCACATTCGAATCTGAAAAGAAATTGCCATGCTGATTCAGTATCAGCAATGGAAATTTTTATTTGAAAACAAATTTGAGCATACCTTTTGTCCAGTCGAACATAAATATCACGAAGAGAATAACGGCTATTGCGATGACAAATCGACCGAACAAACGAAAAGCAGAAGTATGGGAAGTCATTGCCTGAATTATTATTTCGAAAATATAGTCTAATTGATGAGAAAGTAACAAAAACACTCACAAAATATTTCTAGTTGTCGATGAACATTCGATTGATTTACAGAAGGTGAGAAGGACAGAAATGAAAGGAAGAAACTAAAGCCCGTACTAAAGCCCGCATTCTCGTCTAAGCAAAAAAGGGGCTGGTTTGATGGTGCAGGAGGGCGAATAGAGGGGACTGCGTCTCCCAGATGTCTCTTCCGCTACTTGAATGCGTATGATTGATGGGTAAGATGGTGAATGCATTGTCTGTCCCTCTCTTTTCTCATTGTTCTCTCGTTTCACTAACTGACTCGTTTTTCTGACTAACTCAGAATGAAGAGATGCAATCTTTTTTTGTGGGACAGCCCAGACAGGCGCCAGACAGGGAAGAATTGAGAAGAACAAGAGATCCTAAATCGAACATGACCTAATTGGAAGATCGTGACGAGGCCTACGAATATGGAAGTGTTGTTATTCCGCCGTCAATTTTTTGACAATTTTTTACTACTTTTCTGTCAGCTTATTTTTTTGTTTCATAAGTGCATGCGGAGCATTCACCGAGCTGCACGTGAATTACTAACATTTACAATTTTTTTTTCTCTGGTCACTCAAGTGTGCCAAAAAACCGAATCCTTCAGCTTGCGCAGAAATCTGTTTATAAAGGAGATCGCAATTCTTTCTCAACCACTTCAACTTGGTAACTTCTCTCTATCTGTTAGCTCTGAGCTTGTTGTTAGTCGATTAGATTTGCAGAGTTCGAGGTAATCAATCGCTGTTGCTCGCTCGCATTCAAACGCTTAGCGTCCAATATTTCGCCTAGTTAACCGCATTATTTTTTCAAACTCTCATTTGCAATGCTATCTCGCCGGTCAGAGAAACCGAGAGAGCATTGCGAAACGAGAGATGGAAAAACTTCTTGCAAGGACCAGACTCACACATTGTGCCAAATTTCCAGATGGATCGCCGTAAATTCAACGTGCATGATATGGCGGATCGAGTGGAACGCCGAATTCATTCGTTAACGTTGCCTAAACGATACATGAACATAAATTTCATGAGCGCCGGTTCGCAGGGAGTAGTGGTGTACGGTTTACTTTAGATTGAGCGGTTCACCGTATATCTTAGAACATCACATAGTTGGCGTTCACCGCGGGAAAAAAAGTGTATTAGTTGCTTGGAATCGGAAAATAGCGAGGTACATGCATGCACTCGTCTGTACGCCACGGAACATATTCCCCCTCGATAAATCATTCCCTACTCAGATCTGCGGATGATACAATCACAAAACGAAGTGCCGCTATAAAAATGAATCAGCTTTTCCAACTGCCCCTATCTGCATTACGTGCAGTTCGAGAGTTTTCCATTCTCTCGACGTTGAAGCATCCTAATGTAAATGCTATCCTTTACACGTGTTCAACGAAACATGAAAATGAAAGGTTCAGATTATTGAAAATGTGTGTGTTTTCACTCCACAAACAGACCAGCAGAGTTTCGAGGATATTTATCTGGTAATGGAGTTAATGGACTACAACTGAAAGAGTGTGATATCATTTGCTGATAGTCGTTCACTTGTAAGGAGATTATTATGTTCCTCTTCAGGGCGCAGATCACCCAACGAATTTCTTCTCCAATTGGTATTCAAGATCGGTCCCTGCACCAACTACTACGCGTTCTCATTCGAGCTCCGCTAGTGCTAATGAGTAAGCAAATATTTACAACAACAAACAGATTATGAAAAAACCTCGGTTCGACACTAAACAATCACCAATTTCTCCGCAACACCAGCCCAACCGTCCTTAGCACGACAGCCAGCAGCTGCAGTTGAGACCGCAAGAACCCTATCGTACCATTCGGCCGGCTGTCGTACCATCACATCAATATACGACGGTTCATATCTGCCGGCGAACGAACCTGCTTGGACCGCCGATTTCATGGCGAAATCGCCAAGGGAGTGGGAGCACTGGTACATTGAGGATTGGAAGGGAGGAAAGGTTAGTTCTGTCAGGGTCTCTTCATTCATCTCTTCCTCGCTCTCATCGGTCTCGATGAAGAGACTAAATGAACACCAGTCTTTCGAAAATTGCGTACAATCGATCGTAACTGGTCGTTTATAAACTGTAATTTTCAAACGTGTATTCTGTACTAATTCAGGTAGTGCTCAAGGGTCGCGGCGGACCTAAGAAGCCGGGTCAATTTCTGCGTGCATACTCGAATGGTCACGTTGATCTGACCGGGAAGCATCCGAAGGACGAACGACTTGCCATCTGGATGTCATACAAGAACAGCAATGAGACGTGGTCGTTTCAAAGTGCCGACGGGCTGTGGCTTAGTGCGCATCAGGATGGATCTGACGCGAGATGTGGCACAGCAGCTCAGTTCACTCTCGAGAACTGGTAGTAATTAGGTATCCGATGGCCCAATTAAAAGTCATTTTTGTTGACCAATATGAAATATGTGTAGTTTCGATTTTCCATCGTTTGAGTTGGAATTGTTCAAATGAGCTTCACTCGATTGACAAAGCTATAAGTTACACGCTAGTCCGTTGATTGTTTCCGTTTCGCTCTCGAATTAGCTTTACCGATTATTTCCCACCTAATTTCGACTGTGCCCCATGAATAAACAACGAAATAGAGAAACAAAACAATAGGGCTGTTAACATAGTCATTTATCGATTCCCCCGACTCCGAACATGAATAAACATTGAATTACAAGAGATCAAAGATCATTGTGAATACAACAATCCTAATTCGGTCTCTGTCTTGGCGGGTAATTGTAGTAATCGCCCATGTAATATCCATCGAATGAGCGGAAGGGACGAAGAGGGGCACGAACTGCTCGATCGAATATCTGACATGGTAATCTTTGATCTATGATATTTGATCTCTGATCTCTGATCTCACCTCCTGATTCTCCTCCATTCCCTGCACACTTCTTCCCTGACGAAGCAGTCCGCCTCTCAGAGCAGAAGAGGAATCGAAGGAGAAGAGAAGAACTGAAAGTATTAGCCAATCGACTCAAAAATGAGGAAGAAAGTAAAGAAAGGCCTTACCGAGAAGGAAGATGGGAAGGTACATCGTGGATGTGGTAAAGAAGCCCTTTCCTGGTCGTATTTATATACTTCCCGAAATGCCCATTTATCCATCAGTTTCATCGTTTTTAGCGTTCATTATTGCGTTTCTTGGGACGAATCCAATAGAGTTGAGTGTTCATCTTCATCAAATGAATGCGTTTCGTACAGCCGAAATTGAATTCTGCAAGCGATAGGAAATAGCTATTGTGGCTTTGGGCTCGTCAAAAATTAATTGTAATCAATACTCATCGATGGAACCTCTGCCTTTTCCATCAAGATTCAGAGCAAACGTTCGGTTGCAAGCGCTTTCTCATGCCCATTCACTCTCACATTTATGCAAATGCGTATAGAATCTCAATCAATCCTTCCATCCTCATTTTTCCCTCTGTGTTCTAGCTATTGTAATAATATTGATTTGCTTTCAGTCACCTACACTGACTTCGCTTCACGATTGAGTCGAGAATGAAAAGGAGTAAGCGAGAGAGTGAGAAAACGAGGAGAATCATTGGAATAATTTCAGGAGGTCAAGCACAAGATTGAGGATTGCCTCATGTACAACGACAAACTCACACTCTGCCAGAAACTCGCAATCGGAGATGAACATGGACTGATCGCCCTTCAAGTGAGCATTTACTTACAGATACAGATATTTATCCTGACATGGGCCTGCAGGAATAAACATCTTTAGGGTGGGGTTGGAATCTTTGTACTCAGAGAAACGGGTCAAGTATCTGCTTAGCTTTTGGTGTCGATGGCCTTCGCGTTTAGTCAATGGTTTGAGTACATTTAAATTCATCCAATTCATCCAGCCGACATTTACTTAGGCCTTCGTTATTTAACATGAATAGAACAAACAGCAATTTTGAAAACCCCTCATTTTAGGGTCACTGTCTGGCCCTGCTCGACAAGCCGAGAAAAGTCAAGGCGATAGCGGTGAGAATTTTTGCGTTTGAAGGGCCGGTTTCGGTGTTTCTTCAGTCAAGAAATAGTTAAAGAGACATTGGAGGTCGAGGTCGGTATTGTCGATCCAACAGCACTAAATGATGGCCTTTTTTAGTCTTTAAATTAATCTTTCGCATATTCTGCGTAAATGCTCTTCTCTAGCTGTTTCGAAATTTCGAAATTTAAGTTTTCCCCTTTTCAGGGTGAAGATGAGTTCGGTGGACTGAGCGACAAGCTGAAAGTGGCTGCACTTTCGAAGATGCTGTAGTGAGGAAGGTCGTCTGAGTCAAGGAAGAGTCGTTCGTTCCATATCTACTCAATGAACATAGTCCCGATAAATACTCGAAGATGTGCAGTTTGAACATGCTGGCACAAGTGAACCAACACAAACAAATTGAAGATGGTCAAGATTATCCACCGCATCCACTGCCTATCGTGTTCTACCGTTTCAATAACTCTTCCGTAACAGTGGAGTCGCAATCCAAGCTGTCATTAATTGACTATGTATGAATAGTGAATAGTGAACAATCTTCACTCGACAAAAGTTTTATGGAGTCGACCGTCTAGAAAGGGACAGTGTGTGCGCTGGCTCTGCTTTGCGCGTCCAACAGTTGAGTCGAGTAAGCATTGTGTTTCTGAAAAATGAGATGGGTTGAATTTTTGAAAAATCTATAAAAAAAAGAGATGTGTGCCCACCTAAACTCCTTGATGCAGAGAACAACGATTACGGGATTGAGTAGGGGAAAGAAAAGAAGGGCGTAAGCGTTGAACCAGGAAAAGGCTTCTGTAAGTGCAGTTCTTTACTATTTAAAATTAGCTAATAATAAAAACCTGGTACTCTCACTTTCGCTTGAATCAATATCACTGGAATGAACAGTGGGAACACAGCGAAAAAGAGTGGGTTGAATGTCTAAAATCTTAGTTTTTAAATAACTTTATTGTTAATTATTTTTCACCTGAAGCACCAGCAATTTCAATGCTTTTCGATGCACTTTCCTCACTCGTACGCTGATTTTGTTCGACCCGATCATCCGCTGTATTCTCCAGCCGCACCACAGCATCGTTCCTGAAGTGATGGATATTCTTTCTTGTGTTTCTGGAATATTTTCGTGGAACGTGCCCAGACAGCAGGATATCAATGACATGAAATTTACGGTGGCAATGACAGTTCCGATTCCCTGGGCCTGCTTCTGTAAGATCATGTGTATTTTAAATTAAATTAAATGATGATTCTTACCCCGGACGCATCTTTGTCAATTCCGCCAAAGTAAACATTGGGGTTTCGAAAGTCTGTTCCGAATTTGTCGTTGAGTGCCAGTGCTACCTGAACAGCACGCTTTAGACATTATTAATAGTCGTTTCGCTGTCAACAAGCAATAAACCATGGCACACAACCTTTTCCCGTAATGCCTGTGATGGAGTGAAGTAGACCGTTGTCAACACGTGCAAAAGAACCCAGATTGCTGCAAGTTTGAGAAAATACTACTCGATTACCGCAGGAATTACTTACTTGCGAGCGTCGATAAACCGCCGATGAAGTATTTGTTGTGAAATAGGTCGTACAATTTCTTACTGGACTTTCGGTTACCTCCACATTTACCTGAACAACAAATACCTGCAAGTAGCCGCGTATTTGTACAGAAAATTGAAAGCTCCGCACTCGAGAAGAGCCATGTAGCAAGGTGATATCTGAAGATTAAGAAATCAAATTAAGTTAGGACTGCGCTTGGAAAGTACAATTTTTTTAGCGTAGGAACGTTCACCATTGATTAAAAATGATGGACGCAATAAGTATCAAGAATTTGTTTTACTCACAACGAAATGCGTGATGTAATCGGCCGCCGGTTCATCGTGAAGGAAAGAAGCGGCGAAGTTGATGCCGACGCCGTCGAAGATTACCTCGAACTGAAATATGTGAGGAAATAAGAAATCAAAAAGCTGTTGTTTCTTGGAGATAACCTCATATTACTTCACCGACAGAGAACCGGCTGATTTACCTTTCAATTCAGGTGCTCTACGTAATGAAAAATAAAAACATCAAAGCAAACTTAATTTCATGCAGACGGAATTCTTCTCTTTTGGAAATTAATATCTAATGTTTACCGGAAGCACAAACATGTGCCCAATCGCGAAAATTATGCTTAGTATGGAGTAAGATATCGCGAATGTTCTGAATTTAATATTTTCAAAAATGTTTTTGCCTATTTTTTACGCTGTTTTCTTGTCCAAATGCGAAGCGTACGAATACAAAGCAAAAATTAGGGCTGAAATATTTTTCTCAGAAGTTTATTACTGGATCAGCTTACCAATATTAAGAAAACATGCAAAGAGATCTGAAGCGACGGAAACAATGTTAAAAACGACGAATCCGGGAAGAATCTTGAATAATGTGAAAAATTAAACATTTATTAATGCTGAAAAATGTAGAGAACTTACTCTCATGTTGTCGGGTTTTCAGCCAATAAGAAATCAGTAATGAGACATGGTATGAAATTGTTTTCTGATATTACTCCAACGTGTTTCAACTTGCGCATAGATCACGAACGATAAAATTTTTATTACTTCTCAATTCTGTATTCGATATTACTTCACGCTAAATAGTAGGAACAACAATATAGGGAGTACTCGTGTCACTATCATTAATTATACTGGTTCCGAGTACTCAAGCTTCGCTTGCGTACTTGTTCGTTCGAATGTCAAGTCATATTTACTACACAACAATACTGAACTTTATTCCGTCATTGAACAATAATCACATAAATTTAATAAGAACCAGTTCTTGGCAAATGAATCTGATCTGAATCTATATTACTGATCTTTGATCTTTGATCTCTTCGATCGCAGGTCACGTCCAATTGACTATTCTGAAGACGTTGTGATAGAATGCATCCAATACGACGTCGCAAAACTTTGCGCGCTCTGGCATAAGCTGAAACAAGCATTTATTTATTCTGGATTGATCCGAACTTTACTTTGTTTGAGACCCCATTTTTATCGTTTATATCAGACAAGTATCCGAGTTGATTTCATAATTAGAGAGCAAGTCAGAAGCCCCAAAACTTTTAACCGCCATTTCACCACCCTTTGTCTTTGGCCGTCCTCACCAAGGGAATTCTAAAGAGGATGTGAAAAAATAAAGTACCTGAAATGTCGATAGCTTAATCGGATGCATTCCAAGCAGGGAATCGGTGTAATTTCTCTCCCAGCTGCAAATAATAATAATAATAATTTTAGCTAACTAATTAATTAATTCGAAAATTAATTGTATTGCGTACATCGCTCTATCTCCGCCCCACAGCCAGAGCACGCGCAGCGGGTCTATATCCTTGTGCGATCTGTAATTTACTATTTTGTTAATTAGCGCAATAAATCTTTCTGGAATAAATCATCAGAAATGTGCAGTTTAACCTAATTACATAGTAGTAAAACCGGCTACAATTTAGTGTACGAAGCAAATTTAAACTTATTTGATTTTGGATGTCTGAAATGTCGATTAATTTCTCATCCCTCGCTCGATATGCCAAAATGATGCACCAAATACTCATGTTCCGGGAATTATGGGATCTATTCCAAAATATAGAAAGTAGTATAGTCTCACCCCTCGCTCGGGAGAATGTGAAGCAGCTTGGACGCGAACAGCTCGACGAATAGTTCTCCCTCGTGAGCGAGCTGAGAAATGTCAATATTTATTTTCATTCTAGAGTTCTCGATCGACGAGGGAAGATCAATGCAATATGTCAGTAATCTCACATACGAAGCCAGTGAAACGTATGCGGAAATTCAAATTCGAATTCTGTGTAAAAATACCTGAGCAAAGATGCCCACGAACGAGATGTTGGAGGTCGGCACGTACAACCAGTCGTGGATACACCAGCCGTCGCCCTAAAATGTTTGTGGAATCAACTGCCAGGATGAAGAGCGCCGATTCGAATTCGTTGGGAGCGGATGTGTTTCAGTAAGCGAATAAATTCTCTAGAAAATTATCAAATTCGATAATGTTGCCGGGTACATTCGCAAATAAAAACCGTTCCATCAATTTCATAGTTTTTTTTTCGCTCACCACCATGAGGTACTCATACGGGTCCGTCACTCGCTTCTTCGTAACGATATCGATGCGCTCTGTGCGACCGATCTGCAATGAACTTGAATGATAAAGTGCGCTATTAGTTGATCACTCAAGGTATTCAAGGTACTCTCTGTCAGTTTATCCCCCATTCCTCTCGGTAACGATAAAAGATCAGAAATGATAGTGAAGTGAGAACTAGGGTGGTACTGTGGTTGAGTGAGCTGAACAAAAACAGAAAGCCCGAACCTCCCTCTTTAGCTCGTCCACGAAGTGCTGCACCTCGAAGTCATTCTTGTACTTGCCTGAATATGCTATTTGCAATCTGCTCCTTTTAACGTGATAATTTGCATGAAAAATTTCAATGACAAATGATTCCTAAAGACGTTTTCGTGCAAGCGGTGAATCATTGAACCGGGAGTTGCTAATGCTCGCACAATCGCTCAAACGGCGGTCTTTCGAATTCGGTTTCTCTAGTCTCTCAATTTCGTTCCGTTCTCGATAAGAGAGATTCATTACAATGCAAACGCACCATCGAACAGCTGTATCGTCCTATTCATGGCGTTCCATCCAAACTCCTTGCTCGGCCACCTGGAATAGGAGAATATGAGAACATTTTCCCCTTATTTGTAAGGCACTGACCGTATCTAGATGCATCTTTTTTAAATAAAAGGCCGTTCGCCTAAGAATCGGACAAATCTAAAGGAGTTTGGCACATCTCAAAAATCTCGATTCTCTGAAAATATGTTTTTTAGGGTTCTCGAGGGTGCTGATGACGATGGGGATACTCATTTTTCATATCGACGTTCCGTTGGCTCCAGACGGCGTGACGTCTAAAACAGTTTTTCCAGAATTCCTCAGTTAGGATAAAAGCGAAAATTAGGCGAGTTTGGCTCCCGAGGTAGAATTCGATGCTGATTACAGCTGCAAACTTTATTTTTTGCGAATTACAAAAATAACTGTGTAAAATGGAAGTTCTCAGGAAGCTAATAGGGATCAGGGAGAGTATCATAGATCGGACGGGAATGATGCAAGGATTCCCAATATATTTTTACATTGTCAAGAAAACATGCGGATAAGGTTTTATGCAAAAGATAGTTTACCGATTTGTAAGTAAATTTTACCATCCTTCCCCTTGTTGACTTCCGATCTCTTGATCTACCCGAGTCTCTCTACCTTGACCTCTTCCCTCTCTCTGTGCTCTCTCTCTATTCCCCATGCTCTCTCGCTTCCCTCGGGAAGGAGGGAAGGAGAGGGAAGGAGATCGATAAAAGTTCGGAAGTCAACAAGTGGAAGGATGGTCAAATTTACTTACAAACCGGTGTACTATCTTTTACATAAAACCTTATCCGCATGTTTTCTTGACAATGTAAAAATACATTTGGAATCCTTGCATCATTCCCGTCCGATCTATGGTACTCTACCCGATCCCTATTAGCTCCCTGATAACTTCCATTTTACACAGATATTTTTGTAATTCGCAAAAAATAAAGTTTGCAGCTGTAATCAGCATCGAATTCTACCTCGGGAGCCAAACTCGCCTAATTTTCGCTTTTATCCTAACTGAGGAATTCTGGAAAAACTGTTTTAGACGTCACGCCGTCTGGAGCCAACGGAACGTCGATATGAAAAATGAGTATCCCCATCGTCATCAGCACCCTCGAGAACCCTAAAAAACATATTTTCAGAGAATCGAGATTTTTGAGATGTGCCAACTCTTGTCCGACTCTCTCGCAAACGGTCTCATAAGAGTTGAACGGAAATTATCGTAATTTCGCACACTACATAAACGAAATGAAATTACAAACAAGCGGAGAAGAAAATTATAGCCAGAATGGAAATGGAGAATTGATTACTTACCACGGTCCCCATCCGGGAGCTCTGATCGTTCCCTGCATAATGTCCAGATTCAGTGGATTCCAGAAGTTGAAGATCGCATCGTCCGAGAACATTACGTAGCCTGATTTTGTGTTGTGAAAACAATACTAAGAACAATTATCTGTGCCCGAAAATCTATTCTCATGTGTGGATAGTGAAACCTATTTGCTTCCGCTCGGCAAGATTATTTTTTACAATTATATATGGAGAATAGAATGAAGAATCGGTCCCTTTCGCGTGGTTTCTAACATCGCCAAATGGTAAGAGAGCTCGCAGAATGAATAGACGGATTCTGACAGTAATCCTGGCGAACCTTTCACATTCTGAATCTTCATCTCCTCTACTTTCGCGAAGCAGTAGTACATAAGGAATCCCCAGCGAACCTGAATTTGATTGTTTTTTAGATTCTCATTATAAATTACCTCTTCATTCGATAAATCGATGTAGTTGATGGGTCTCTTCAGGTTGGGGTAGTAAATCGCTGAAACGTATACAATAGAACTATTTGGACGGAAAACAACCTCTTAATGAATTGCTAAGAGATTGTTTTGCTTTGCACAGTCCATGAATGCGGGAAAGGTGTACAGGGTATCGGTGAAACCGCTTCTAGCTCTTTTACAGTCGTACGACGACGCTAGGTGTGATCGGCTGTTAGAAATGGTTCAATGGAAACAACTCACAATCGCCTCCCTGCATTCCCTCAGGATAATCCTTCGTCTCAGCTTCTTTGCTCTGATTCGGATAATGACCACAGAAGATGAGCATTGCGAAGTTGCCTGAAAAGAGAGGGAGAATTAATTCCAATAACAGTTTAACCAAAACTACAATCATATTAAGATTTGGTTGAGTTTCACGCATTTGATGAAAGTCAGAAATATTAAAACGCGACAATGGTTACGTCCTTTATCACGAAAAATGGAACGCTCACCCTCATACATCCTCTGCAGCATGCCCATACCCAAGCTCCACTGGTAGTTGTTCGTGATGATCGCGACCTGGAAGACGCATTTATCTATTTCTATTCCAATTTTATGCTGTTCGAAGGCAAAAAGGAAATTTCAGCAAAAATAATACAGTCCGTGAAGGTCAAATCTTCTCGTCAAATATGTTTCAATGAAAGCGTATACAAAGTGGATGAAGTATTGTCTCAATGAGCTTGCTCCAGAATGTACGTAAAGTAAATAAAGACCAATTATAGTCTTCAATCAACTTCTGGCTATAGTCTCGAAACTCTCACAGTATGATAGTTATCCGTCAGCGTCTTATTCTCCAACGTAGCTTCGGCGAGCTGATCTGATGCAGGGAAGTACCAATTCTTGGATTTTACTGACGAATTTGATTTGTCGCACCATTCCTAAAGTTACGAAACCGAGTTTGATGTGACGCAACGATATCCTACTGATAAAATGTTTTTTTCGTTACATCGTCGAAATATCAGTTTCTAGAACAACAAAATGAAGCCAACCTTTAAATCTCCAAAGTTGTTAATCTTCATAGCCGCTCTCTTCGCAGCTGCCATTGACTTGTCCACTGGGAGATCGTTCGCGAACGAAACGTGCACTCGTCTGACCAGTTCTCTTATCGCTTTTACTAATTAATTTTCCAATTCGACACGAAGTTAATGTATTTACTGGAAATGCAGCGCTTTTAAACAAGTGATGAAGCATATTCATACTAGCATGATCGACTGGTATTGTATTTAGTTGATTTGCGGCTTTTCAAAAATCAAATTCCTCACCTGCAGTTCCTCCTCAGGTCTTTATCATCTCCAATTGCATATTCGCTACGGGCACCACGCCGAACGGCCGGGAATGTGTAACTGAAACACATTAGTTCCCTTGAACGGACAGCCCCAGCACACGAAATTTGCATGCACTCTTATCTTGTTGTTTCAACATCGCTGATTTTTTTAGCACTTTTTCTGCGTTTTCAATTCACAGCATGACCAATTGTCTTCCCTTCCCTTCAAGATGTGTTCGTTTGTTTCCCTTGTTCATGCGCTCGCTTAATGAAATCTCACTCAATCTTCTGCAGGTCAAGCACCCAATGAACCACGAGCTGTGCGTCCTCATATCCCCAGAAGTCCTGTTCGGCGAAATGTTCGGCCAGCTCGATCGTGCATCTAGAATACGAAGCTATGCATAATCACATGATTGCTTGTTCATTTTCTGTTGCATCTGGCAAACTGCATCAAATCTCCTCGAACATTTTCAATAGCTTCAATATTATAAATTTAACATAAATTTTTTTTTTGAAATCTCTTCTCAGCCCAGAATATCAAACTCATACAACAATGAATGATTTTCCTACTTATCCAATGTTTCGGCAGAGCACATCCAATCGTCAATGAACTCCACGATCTTTCCGGCTTTGTCGTAGACGTCACTAAAAGATTCAAAGATCACATCAGAATTTGAATTTAAAAAGGAATTTAAATTTAAAATTTAAAATTGAATTTAAATTTAAAAAAAAGGTTGCGGCACTCACTTGGCAAAATAAGTAACTCGAAAAAGTATAAAATCGGAGGATCTAACATTTCATCATCAAAGTCCTTCAAGTAGCTGTGCGCGTTTCTCTTCTGAATCGCATTTACGGGAACGAACGAGACTGTTTCGCCGGCTGTGTGAAGAAGGGCCTGCGAAAGGAATGGTCAAGGGCATAGTAACAGGATCGAAAGGAGCATATTGGCATCAATCTGCTCTGCGTACTGACACTTTTTATGATTTGAAAATTTCCTTTTTTTAACCTGTTATGTTTCAGTGTTTCTTGAAAATAGTTCAGAAGCGAATGTTCGCAATTTTAACGAAAATTCCTTTTTATAACACAATATGTTACTGCCCGTCGTAGGCATTCTGTTATTTTTTAGCCAATTAACCTGCGTGAAGTAGCTTCTCCAGATATCCGTTGCACGGAAAGCTACCTGAATTTTTTAGTTGTAGTTATCTGTGGGATTTCATGTGGAAAAAATGAGTGAAGCAAAGATCAAAGATCAAAAAGGTACTGTAGTCGGTAGAAAAAGGCCGAAGAATGCTGAACGCGCGAACAAAGTGTTTTGAGAGTTCCACGGAGCGTATGTGCCTGAAAACAACAATCGTTATCGCGAAAACTAAACTTTTAGTTGCAGCTTCTCCATTTTACACACTACTTTCACTGTTTTTTTTCAATTATTACTTACCAAAATCGGCACCATCGAGCACTACAACAATCCTATTTACCATACCCGGAGCGAGAATGACCGGCGGTGCGAATTCACTAAATGTCTCGTCGAGACCGGTGGCCGGTTCGGCATGGAGCAGACGGAAGATAGCGTCCACATCTGGGTCCTGCGAATAGTTTCGTAAAATCGTCGATAAATCATCGGTTTTTACAGACAGCTTTGAATAGCTAACGATTCACGGGCAACTGAAAGAAATTGATTGCTTTTTCATCAGACTATTCCCTGCAATATCGAATTAAGTTGATTGAATAATTATTTCACATGTGAAACATACCTCCTGAATTGTCTCTTCATGACGTTTAAAAAAAACGTTCTGCTCCCTATAGAATCCAATTGTCACAATTGGTAGAGTTGTCTATTCGGAAAACGGAATTCCGTCAATTTTAATTCTTCTATTCATTTTATCCGAATAGCGGCGACTGTGCTTCATTACGTATGCGGAATTCCGAATATATTTCGGAATTTCGGAATTCCGTCATTTTCCATTCTCCGCTCTGCTCGGTGCGGTCTTCGAATGAGATTTGAGTAAGAATAAGAAATTAATCTTGTTGAGTTTCACTCGCACACAAAAGAGTTTCATTCTAATTAACTCCAAATTCTATTCGGAATTCCGAATAGAAATTGACCAGTCACTCTGATCCGCGAACCTGCGAATGATTATGGAAATTGACTCGGCTATTCGGATAGAATTCCGAATAGACAAACCTAGTTGCAGGTCGTGGAAGCCCAAACTATAGATCCTCACCTTCTGCACAATTCCTTGCTGCACTGCTGGCGGACGCTGCACCCGGCACAGCCGATACGCGCCGTCGTGGTGATCATGATTCTGAAATCGGAAGCGACTTTCGGTCTATGTCCTTCTCCAATAATGTGCATAGATTAAGGATTGAGCTCATGATGCGATTGTATAGAGAAGCACTACAACCAGAACAAGTTCGGATCATCTACTCTCTTTTTTTCGGGATGAGTAAAGCTGTATTCATCCCAAACCGCTGTATTAGGAGAGCTCCACTAAGAGTAAGAATCGTCTTTTACGTCTTGATACCTTGATGTGCTCAAGAGGGAATCCTCTTGGCCACATGTCCGGTCGGCCAAAGTGACGATACGGATTGAAGAGCGACTCTCTGGAATGCAAACATGTCCAAGCCAGAAATTACGAATTTTATTATTTATTTTTCTTCAGTGAGTTGTTTGGCACTTATCGGACAGAAATGTCGTCGTGAACATTTCAGTTCTATCTGAAACTTATACTGTCAAAATCGTTAATGCTAGTGCGAGTTATTCTTTTCGCCTTTTTATCATTATTGAATAGCTGAGAAGTTGTGCACTGCTACACAATGCTTCATAATACTCACTGTATCGTTCCATTCGGCCTCTCCAATGTGGTGAATCGCAGCCCGCGCGTTCTGTCTGTGGCATACTCGAACTGATCGAGGCCCTTTCCTGGAATCATCAACCATTTGATTCAGGGTTCCTTTTCTAAGTATCAAGAACCAGATAGGTAGCCTTCTTGGAGGTATCAACACAAAAACAAGACGAAGTCTAGAAATCAATTCCCCTACCAAACGGTTTATTGTCATCGTCCGTATCATAGATCCACTGGGCGCCGTTCGCGATCGCGTAGAGGTATCTGAACATATTTTCACTCAATTCAAATTTGCTTGCAACATTAAGGTATTGCATCATTTCGAAAATAGCAAAATAACAAATTCTCGAGAATCACCCCGCATTCTTCCTCGTGTAGCTCCGCGTCGGCAGTCGCAGCACCGACTCGAAGCCCATCGCTTCCTGGGATTTTTCATATGTACCTTTTTTGGAATTAGAAGCATACGCCGACCATCGACACAAAAAAACTAAACTCACATGAGACTATTTCGCTCGAAAATACCCTTTTTCCATCTACAGTCATTATACATCAGGTACATTCCAATCCGAGGACGATTTACAATCTTTCTTTTCCACACCTGCCCCCACGCTCGTTTTTTTCCGTTGCAGTAACACAATTTAAGGGAGGAGTCGCTAACCTGGGTCTCGATTGACAAGTAATGAACGTCCGGCAAATTCCAATCCGCCGGCGTTTTCGTATCCCCAACGACCACCAGTGTCCAATCAGAGTAGGAGGCGAGGCGCTGAAAAATCACAGCAAATATAATTTTTGTTTCTTTCTTTTTTCTGAAATCGCAATGATTAAAACAACGCTTCTTGTTGTTTCGTTCACATTGTGATATCGAGGTGAAACGTAAACCTTCTCCTCTCCATCCCAATCGCCTCGAGATATTTCTCCTATTGTGATCGAATAGAGCGCACTCGAAATATGGATAGGTGCAAACTGTTATCGCGAACCTTGACGTCGTCTGTGGGTGCCGCAATCGACGTGACCACAATCCATTTGGATGTCCGCTTTGAAGGCATGCGCTTCCTGAAAAATGTGATATTCTTTTTTATGTGAGTGATAATTCGAATTATTGATTACCGTTCGCCATTTGAGTTTTTTCAAGGGTTTCCTTGAAGCTCGGTGATTTTTGTCTCTTGATAAGGAAGGCAAAACAAACATGAGCTCGCCGAAGTCGCCCGGTTTCCGCTGCTCGAGTTTCAATCGCGATATTGTTCCCCAGTCCAGCTTGCTTGAGATGGGAGCGATCTGAATAATTGGAAATTATTATTTTTACTTTATCCACGTTTCGTTTCAAAATTTGAACACGTTTCAAAATTTGTTATGTTTAACTGAGCTTATCTGTTTACTTCACTTCTTGCCACGAACAATCAGTGCGAGACTCGTCACATACCTCAAAAACCTCCAAAAACATCATTATTAGTGCGAGGGAGAACAGAAGAAACGCGCATGTGACGAGTATCGGCTGGGTCATTCTGCAAAGGACAAATGCAAAGGACAGGTACAGTTGAGAAGAATGCAAAACACGGATGCGTATTGCGGATGTGACATTCATAGTACAAATAATGTGGGAAAGGAGGCTCCGATCGGAAGGAGAGCTACCACCAATGACAGCAATGAAAGGGAATAATAGCGGATATTTGGATACGAACGCACGTCCCATAATACATCTGTCCTCAATCGACCACCATGAGGAAAACATGAGGCCATGAGGAACTAGCCGCGAGAAAAAACCGCCTAGACCGTTTCCACATTCCATATGGCAAGCACGATAGAGCACGGAAAATGAGGAGTGTCGTTTCTGGCAAAGCCACTGGATAAATAGAGAATTCATCGAATTTTCCCGAAATAAAATGTTCAACGAAATCAATCATCTCGACCATTATAATATTGGGGGAAATGGGCAAGGAAGCGAAAAAAGAATGGATTCCCTTCTTTTTTTCTTTTTCCCCTTCCTTTCGTCTCCCAAGTGTCATTTGATTAATGAGATGGACATTTGGCTATCTATCGGCGCTCTAATTGAAATTGAACCGTCATGCTATTTCAGGGCTAATTCTTTAGTGCAATGGTAGTGCCGTGCAAAAGAGAACAGCGAATAAAATATCAAGTTAGACAGCGGTCATAGCAGTGCAGATCATCCCAAAATCATTATAAAAGCTCTTTTGGAGTTTGGGACACGAAAGTTTCTTCTGGTGCAATGCTTCTAAATCAGTGATCTCATGTGAATTTTGAACATTTCTCTTCAAACGGTAAACTTTATCCCAAAACACAACAATAATCACAGAAACGCAAGTAATTTCATCACAGTATGCTAATAGATACCAGTTTTCTGAAAAGGAACCTGATGTGAACCTAAATTCGTGCTGATCTTTGATCTCCTCGATCAAAGATCACGTCCAATTGCCTATTCTGAAGATGTTGTGGTAGAATTTGTCTAGCACGACATCGCAGAATGTCGCTCGCTCAGGCATTTTCTGTAATGAATAATCTCTAGTGGCTCAATCGTTATTGAATTATCGCAGGAGAAACCTATTAACTATCTTCAAAACCAGACAAGAATAGTGGTATGATTTTAGAGCAGTTGATAGTTGAAAAATGGCAGATAATGCTTACCTGAAACTCGGTGAGCTTTATCGGGTGCATGCCGTGAAGCGACGCGGTGAAATTGTTTGCCCATCTGCAATTTTTTTAAAAATAAATTAGTTACTTCTATATTAAAAATAAATATTAACGTACCCCGGTCGCTCGCTGCCCCATAGGAACAGAATACGCGTGGGGTCGGAATCGTTCGAACTTAAAGAAACTCATTTTCATAGTAGCCTCTGGTATTGTGAACTGTCTCTTTAATAAATGACTCATACAAATACATCACTTGCGTGATAATTTTACGATTTTTTGCCGTTTGTTCAAAAGTTTGTTCAAAATTACGTAAGAGCTAATTCTTGCGACTCACCCCTCACTCGGGAGAATGTGCATCATCTTGGAAGCGAACAGCTCGTGGAAGAATTCGCCCTCGTGCGCGAGCTGGAATATTTTTTTTTCTCTCGAAAAGAACGCTGAAATTATTGAAATGCGTCAGAACCATTGTATAAGAAACCTGTGATGCTTGCGAGCTAGCTTAGAAATTGTTTAGGCTGAATCCCACTCGAGCACACGGACGAATTTCATCTCATATTGATTTCACACTACTTTGCTCATTCATATTCAAGCCTTCATTCTCATGAAGTCATATCAGATTAATGCTTCTATTCAATCTCTCACCTGCGCGAACATGCCCACGAACGAGATGTTGGCAGTGGGCACATACATCCAATCGCCGATCACCCAACCGTCGCCCTGCAATAAAATTACTCAGATTTGAAGAATACGTGTATCTTCTTCCGTGTCTCTTCTTGTGACACTAATAGTGGAGACAATGAAATGTATGAATTTTCATCAAGAATGATTTGTTTCAGAAAACTAATATATTCCCTGAAAATGAGGCAACAGCGATTCATTCTTGACATGCTTGAACGTAATTATTCTCACCACCATAAGATACGCCCATGGGTCCGTCACTTCTTTCTTCGTAATGATGTCGATGCGGGGTACGCGACCGATCTGTAAGAGTGATGGTCTGACTCTCTCTCTCTCTCTGTCTGTGTCAAGAAAATGCGTACAATGGCAAGGTCGCACCTGCGAACATCTTTCACTGTATCTAACTCGTCATTTATGGTGTCTGTCGTACCCTATTCCTTCCACATCCCGTTATTGGATAAAAAACGAGCCACAATATTGCATGTGCAATGTGATAGAAACAAACTGAACGCTACTCACCTCCCTCTTCAGTTCCTCCACAAAATGTTGCACCTCGAGGTCGTCCTTGTACTTGCCTGAACATTTTATAATTTCAAATAAATTAGCAATTAAGTGTTCCTAGCGTCACCTTCCTTGATGGTGATGATGGTAAGAGCATTCAGTTTCTGATTGTTTCTGATCCCTTTATTGTAAGCTCGATTTCGCGTCTAGGTCTCATGACCCGCATCACGCAATCAGAGACACACATCATCCCCAGATAAAAATGATCATGTTGCACAATGTTCCTAGACCCCTTGAACATTATTCATTTGTTCAAACTTCGATCGTTCAAGTTTCAGTTTGTGGAAAACGCACCATCAAACAGCTGTATCGTCCTATTCATTGCATCCCATCCGAATTGCTTGTTCGGCCACCTGGAAAACGGTACGATTTCAATGGATATATTTGTTCGGGATGTTGAGTGCGATGTACACCGATCTATGCCAATGGCACAGGAAACGGAGAGCAATTCAAGTAAATATTGGAAGCATGATATCCCTTGCTTCTGCAGAGATGTTTCTCCAGAACAGATTGTGGATAATGTGTTGCTCAATGTAACATCAGGGTAGTTTTCCATGCGTGGAATATCGATCTTTGTCCGTGAATAGGGAAAGAATTCATGACAAAATCGAGATTTATTTGTTCCGGATGTTGAGCGGGATGTATCATCAAACGCTAGAGAACAAGTTTGAAATTGAGAGAAATATCTCGATTGCCATGAACGGGATGTGTAGCTATTCCACATCAAGCCCTCATCGATCGATGTTATCTTTTTGTCGGATGCAATCATTGGTTAAAAAATGATAATTAAAGAATGTTACACTTTCTCTTATTCACGCTCAGAAGTTAACCGAGAGTTAAAAAATGATTTCTCCGAAGCCCGTATTCACTCCCCCAAATACTCACCAGGGTCCCCATCCGGGCGCCCTCTTCGTTCCCTGCATAATGTCGAGATTCAGTGGATTCCAGAAGTTGAAGATCGCATCGTCCGAAAACATTACGTAGCCTGATGGTTGAATACATTTAAAGTTTTGAATTTGATTTTTTTAGACCTGGATGCCAATGCCAAACTGCATTCGATTTTATTGATACTTATTAGCAGAGGCTGTGAAACATAGTTTTTTTTGGATGACATGTTAAATTTCGTGAAAGCGAACCTTTCACATTTTGAATTTTCATTTCCTCAACTTTCGCCAGACAGTAGTACATCAGATAACCCCATCGAACCTGAATTTAATTTTATTAATATTCTAAAAATGAAATATTTACCTCCTCATTGGACAAGTCGATGTAGTTGATCGGCCTCTTCAGGTTGGGGTAAGTCACTGCAATTACTATGCAATCCCTTCTACTATTATTGCTCAAAGTATATTGAACAAGAACGAGCGGCTGTCCCAACGAAAATATCGGTACTCATTAACTTTTGATGTGACTGCGAAACACTTAAGGAAAAATTGACAAAAAAATCATAATTCATTAAATTTGAACAAACTCACAATCTCCGCCCGCCATTCCTTCCGGATATTCCTTCTTCTCTGCATCTTTGCCCTGTTTTGGATAGTGACCACAGAATATGACCATCGCGAAATTGGCTGGGAAAATATTTTATATTTTTTGGGTCAACGTCAAAAAAGTCTAAAAATTTGTTTTCAAGAAATGTTGAATCGGTTAAGTTTCACGCAGTAGCTAAAAGACAGAAGTTTGATAGTTCGTCAGTGATTCGTAGGCCATCACCGCTATAGAAAATACAAATCAAATTCGGGTATGGACAGCTAGCCTTCTCTTCTACAATTTGTTCACGAAATGTCATCTTTCTCATTCAAATATAATAACAGCGCCTCTTTACTCACCCTCATACATCCGCTGCAGCATTCCCATGCCGATGCCCCACTGCCAGTTATTCGTTATGATGGCAACCTGGAAGAGGGTTTATTAATGTTTTTCTCGCCTCAAAAGCCTGATTTCAACGACAAAAATCGACAATAAACCTTCTTCATTAGGTCGTGAAACATACTATTTTCTCCACTATTGCATTTGTGATTTTCAGTGAAAAAGTTTTCCCAGCAGGTCTAAGCAGTTGGAAAAACCATATGTCAAACGCACAGTATGATAGTTATCCGTGAGTGTCTTGTTCTCGACCGTGTCTTCCGCGAGTTGATCGGGTGCGGGGAAGTACCACTGCCTGGATCGCACTGACGAATTGGACTTATCACACCAGTCCTGCAATAAATGAATATCACGCCTGTCACGAGAAAATCGAGCTGGGGATGGGATTGGAGCGAAATCCGTGAAATGAGTTAACATCAGTTTTAGGCACCTCTAGGCATGTCCTAACATTACCCAAAGTCCCATTGTGCAGAATTCATTTTGGAGCTCCCTACACCGGGTTGGTATCCTGGATCCCCAACTATAACCGTTAATATCTCCGTTCTGGTGCATTTTTGAGATAAATTGTTCTAAGACTAACCCCAGCTAATTTTTGATGCTCTTTTGATCTGTCCCGGTTAGAAGTCATGAGAGTGCCGCTGGGCGGTGGTACACTCTATGAGGCATAACTCAAAAATGGCCGATTCGCGGGAGCCCAGTTAAAACTATGTTGTACATCTCGTCAAGATCTTTCAAATGAGTGGCTTACAGAAAATATAAAGTCATGGAGACGTATCATTCATTCCCTTGAAAGTTTCCCGATCATTTGAAGTCTTTTTTACTCCATAATTCCACACCGACACAGCGCACTTCTGCGAGCGCGGAATGGAATGAGTCGTTCACGTTCACTTTCGGATGTGTTTCACGATCGTTCTAGTGATTTTTCTAAAGAATGGTGGAGTAAAAAAAACTTCAAATGATCGGGAAACTTTCATGGGAATGAACGATACGTCTCCATGACTTTATATTTTCTGTAAGCCACTCATTCGAAAGATCTTGACGGGATGTACAACATAGTTTTAACTGGGCTCCCGCGAATCGGCCATTTTTGAGTTATGCCTCGGCACTCTCATGACTTCTAACCGGGACAGTTCAAAAGAGCATCAAAAATTAGCTGGGGTTAGTCTTAGAACAATTTATCGCAAAAATGCACCAGAACGGAGATATTAACGGTTATAGTTGGGGATCCAGGATACCAACCCGGTGTAGGGAGCTCCAAAATGAATTCTGTATAATGGGACTTTGAGTGATGTTAGGAGATGCCTAGAGGTGCCTAAAACTGATGTTAACTCATTTTACGATTTTCGCTCAAATCCCAAAAAAATCCATTCTAGCTCGATTCTCTCGTGACAGGCGTGATATTTGGTTTATTCTTAGGACTCTCGAGAGAGCGAAAACTATTAATTTTCGAAATGATTTACGTTGTTAATGTAAACACGAAACATACTTTGAAAAGTCTAAGTGCATAATAGAAAATAATTCTCACTTTCAAATCTCCAAAGTTGTTGATTTTCGCTGCTGCTCTTTTCTCTGCCGGCATTGATTTGTTCACGGGGAGATCGTTAGAAAATGATACGTGCACTCGTCTGAAATAGATTTAGGTTTAGAATTCATAATTTGATATCAGGAAATCAGGAAATCTTTGTAATCAGTAAAGGAGGACCATAGTTAGTGGATCGTTCTAATTTTGTGGCTTTTTTTGTTGTACAACTTGCACTGGCTCTAACGCAATTGTTCGGCAAGCACAACTTTCATGTGCATGATGAAGCATACTAAACCACTTTTTTACTACACACGTTCATTATTTGGTTATTAACAACCTGCAGTTCCTCCTGAGGTCCTTATCGTCTCCAATGGTGTACTCGTTGCGCGCTCCACGACGAACGGCCGGGAAAGTGTATCTGAAGTCAATTGATAATTATGCCTCACGCCTCCCGCAAGAGGCACAGAATGAGTAAATTAGTCAGCGAGCGATGAATGGAAGTTGAAATTTCCATTGATTTGGGTTATAGAAGACCCAGGGAAAAATAAATAAATCTCTTAGTGGCCGAAGGAATGGAGAGGAATTCCTAATGTGTTTCAACTTGCGCACTACTCAAAATTCACCATGACAAGTCTTATTTAAGAGAGTTTCTGAGTCAATGAAAAAAATTTGCACTGACCATTGGCAAAGTGCAATAAACGGAATTCCCTGAAAATTGGTGGGTTAGTAGTACACCTCAAGTGTAGCTCAGCATTAACTTATTTAGTGATTTGAATCACTCTCCGAAGAGCGGGGCGAAATTTTAAAGTGAAACATAACCCAGCCGAGTTTGTCATTTCACAATAGTTCGATTCGAGTGATAGCGCAAAAAATGCGCAATAATTCACTGATTGTATACCTCTGTTTTTAACCCTATCAACCTTCAAAGCGTTAAAAAAATTTGAAAAATCCATTTCTTTGGTCATATAATCGCGATTATCTCGCTTGGATGGCTACCGAGTAACACTTTTTATTTCATTAATCAAGAGAGCAATCATTCATCTACTATATATGTTAAAATAAAAGAAATTTAAAAAATACCGTCTAGAATTATTGCGAAAATAATGGAGCCGATTTGAAATAAAATTAATTCGCGATTGGGTCACCTACCGTAACCCAGAGGGAGGTTGATAGGGTAAAAAATAGGGGTATACAATCAGTGAATTATTGCGCATTTTTTGCGCTATCACTCGAATCGAACGATTGTGAAATGACAAACTCGGCTGGGTTATGTTTCACTTTAAAATTTCGCGCCGTTCGTCGGAGAGTGACTCAAATCACTAAATAAGTAAGGGCTGAGCTACACTTGAGGTGTACTACTAACCCACCAATTTTCAGGGAATTCCGTTTATTGCACTTTGCCAAGACATTTTCAGTTGAGTCGTTTCAGTTGAGTTTCAGTCGTCAGATAGTCTCTCTTAAGCCTGTTGTCCAGTCTAATAAAACAATTCAACAAAAGCTCACCCAATCTTCTGCAGGTCCAACACCCAGTGCACCACTAGCTGTGCGTCCTCGTTGCCCCAGAATCCCTTCTCGGCAAAGTGACCGGCCAACTCGATAGTGCATCTGGAATAAATGACTAGCAATCAATCTGGATCTCGGTATATTTATTTGTTGTTTAAATTTGGCGTTATTATACTTAATACTGATTACTGTTACTGTATTCTGTTTTAATTCTCATATATGTAGCCAGCCCACTGCAAAGAAACGACAAAGATCAACAATCTCACTTGTCCATCGTATCCTCTTTGCACTCCCACTTATCGATGAACGCCACGATCTCGCCGGTTTTGTCGTAGACGTCACTGTGATAAGATCAAAGATCAAAG
Organism: Pristionchus pacificus; assembly: GCA_000180635.4. Classification (NCBI taxonomy): domain Eukaryota; kingdom Metazoa; phylum Nematoda; class Chromadorea; order Rhabditida; family Neodiplogasteridae; genus Pristionchus; species Pristionchus pacificus. The sequence continues at coordinate 16,085,947 of CM026577.1, forward strand.
ATCACTAGACCAGAAAATCGTGCAAATTATTCGTGCTCAATCAAATATGTACTCACATCTCATCATCAAAATCCTTGAGATAGCTGTGCGCGTTCCTCTTCTGAATCGCATTGACGGGCACGAAGGATACGGTTTCACCGGCGGTGTGGAGAAGGGCCTGCAATGGGATAATTATTGCATGGCTCTCCTCGTTTCGCGTCTACCAATTGTTTGAGGATCGTATATTTCTGATGCGAGCAGTATTTGTTTTCACTGTCACATTCATTCCTCGAAAAAATAGTTGTATGAAGAGATGTGTTTCACACATATCGTATAACATGTGCGAGTCAATGGTTGTCAATGATCCGTGGGCACTGCTTCACACAAATCAATATTTGGCACTGCTTCGTAAAGGCGGTCTATTAATTTCAGCCAACAAACCTGTGTGAAGTAGCTTCTCCAGATGTCTGTGACGCGGAAGGCAACCTAAATTTTTATTTGTGTTCATTACATACACATGAAAATGAAAACTACCGTAGTCGGCAGGACCAGGCCGAAGAATGCTGATCGAGCGAAGAGTGTGTTCTGTGAGTTCCACGGAGCGTATGTGCCTGAAAGATCGCTGTCATAAAAAACATCATATCCTAATTTCACAAGGATAGCGCTAACAACAATTCTGTCACCGTTACCGTACCCGGTGCGAGTATCACCGGCGGCGCGAATTCGCTAAACGTCTCGTCGAGGCCCGCAGCCGGTTCGGCGTGAAGGAGACGGAAGATAGCGTCCACATCTGGGTCCTGCGAATATGTTTGATTTTTTCACATTTCTGCCATGACCATTAACGAGGTCAGCTTTTTTTTCGATCTGATACTGTGCTAGTGAAGCACATTCGATTGTGAAGTAACAAGGAGCGATTTTAAAATAACCTTTAAACACTATTTCTTGATAGAAGGGTCAGGGTGAGCAAAAATATAGAAAACACTAACTTTCTGTACGATGCCCTGCTGCACGGCCGACGGGCGCTGCACGCGACATAGTCGATACGCGCCGTCGTGATGATCGTGCTTCTAGAATCACATGTTTTCTGACGGAGTTTGAGCTGACGTTCCAGCAAAGAGTAAGGTAGTACAGAATAGGAATTGTGATGAGCAACCAATTAAAAGCTATCGGACAACTAGATGAGATGAATCACCAACCTTGATGTGCTCGAGCGGGAATCCTCTCGGCCACATGTCCGGTCGTCCAAAGTGACGATACGGATTGAAGAGCGACTCCCTGAAAAATTCGCTATTTTTTTTCAAAAACGCGTGGCGACATTTTATCGCATCTGTGAAACACAACCAACAAACTATAACACACTGTATCGTTCCATTAGGCCACTCCAATGTGGTGAATCGCAGGCCGCGCATTCGGTCTCTGGCGTACTCGAACTGATCGAGGCCCTTGCCTGCAATTCTCTAAATTATCGATCAGTAATTGAGCTATCAAATATGAATTTCCGCATATTCTTCAGTAACAGCTTTCGATTGATAGAATGAAGAAAAAGGCAGGCAAAGCCAAGGCAAATTCAATATTGCATACCAAATGGTTTATTGTCATCGTCCGTATCGTATATCCACTGTGCGCCGTTCGCGATCGCGTAGAGATAACTAAATTGTGGTATAGTTATTTAGAACTCGCTAAGTTCCCAAATCGCTGATGGAAATTGACGAATTTTGAGGGGAAATGTAGATCGCCACAGACTAACAGAGAGTCGCATACAGACAGTGCACTTGAGATTACAGGTTCAGAATAATCATATTCACCCCGCATTCTTCCTCGTGTAGCTTCGCGTTGGCAGTCGCAGCACCGAATCGAAGCCCATTGCTTCCTGGAAATATAACTTTTTAGAACACACTGAAGTTCGACTATAATCAATTTGCAATTACTCCGCGAGCAGTAAACTTATCGCTTAAGCGCAACTGAACTTTTCTGAAACTGCACCTTTTCTGTATCACAACTATCTCCTACTATTGGCGCACAGAATTTCAATGATAAGCAATAAATTTATAGTGTTATCGCAACCATGCCTGTGTCTCCATCGACAAAAAGTGCACATCCACATCCGGCAGACCAATCAACTAGGCTAATAACTAGCGACTATGAAAACATGTTTTTTTAAAATAAATCACTCCCAACTTCCAATATGGTTTCTTCACCTGTGTCTCGATCGACAAGTAATGCACATCCGGCAGACTCCAATCCGCCGGCGTTTTCGTGTCCCCGACAACGACGAGTGTCCAGTCGGCGTACGATGCGAGTCGCTGAATGGTTTCTGATTACAAGGCAAATGTTTTCTTTCGTTGGCCTGATCCGCTAGAGAGGAATGCTCAAATTCGAGTAGTCTCTTCATGGCACGTGCATTCTCTCACTGGTTAGTGTGTCGAGAGAGTGTGAAAAGTGAAGTCATCATCCGGGCAGCCTTATTAGGAAATAATAATATACGCGAAATAAGGAGTAGCGCCACCATCTAGGCGGGATGGTCGAGTGGTGTAAGGTGCCGCTCGCCATTCGAAGGGTACCGAGTTCAATCCCCCGTCGAGGCCTCGCAAGTCAGAGATTCGAGAGAGTATGCAAAACTAGGAGACCACGAACCTTGACGTCGTCCGTGGGCGCAGCGATCGACGTGACGACGATCCATTTGGACGTCCGCTTTGTTGGCATACTCTTCCTGAATAAAAATACGAAAAAAAGATAAATAATATCGTTTTTTTCTGCAAGAGCTGGTAGAACAGTGACTATGAGGAACACACATTGAATACAAGTCACTCAGAATTTTAATGAGAGCTATTTGAAAATACTTGTTTGCTTTTTGAGAAACTAGTCACTGAACTAACATGAGCTCGGCGAAGTCTCCCGGTTTCCGCTGCTCCAACCTTAATCGCGATATTGTTCCCCAATCCAGCTTGCTCGATATGGGAGCGATCTGGAAAGGTATTCATTTTCTTAACAATTCTTAAGCTTTTTCACCAGTATTCGGTTGTGTTTCACCGATACTTCAACTGAAAGAAAATTGCTGACAGAGATAGTGTATGCGAGATTTCCTCCAAAGAGATTTCCTCAAAATATATGATTCAAAAAGGTCCCCGTTTTAATTCAGGAGTTACGGTGAGATGCATAGTGTGGTGATTCCACCATGTATACAATCATTCATCTCTTCTCATCTCCCAACTGTACGAGTCTGAGTCATCGAACGTGTATAAAAGGAGGGAGCGTTCTCCCTCTTTGGCTTTCATTCCACCATGATAAAAGAGTTCTGCGGACGTCTAGTATAGTTCACGACAGAGTATACGGCCTACTTTGCCGCGACATGGCGACCATCACCCGACCGAACCTGCGTTAGTCCAGAGCGCAGCTAGACTCACTCCTTCCGAGTCTCCCCATTCCCTCGACCGGTTCCATTCTTCCAACCGGCGAGGCTCCCTACTGCTCACTCCATTCGAGCACACCCTTAGTTCGTCAGCAGTCTCGGCGGTTTTTGCCTTTCCACCCGTTACCAGCAACGGCTTTTCCGCCCGGAGGTCTGTCTCCATTCGACTTGAGACAGATAAGCCCCCTCCATCCCCTCTTCCGCACCCATCGAACGTCCGATCCCATCCCTGAACAGTTCCCATCCATTTACGGAAAGATACATCAGAACCTTGCCGTCCCCTTCCCTTCGAACTCCCCTGTGTCCCTCATACGCGACCAGGCATCGAAGATGCCCCGAACAACCTATCTTCCAATCCTGCCAACGTCACGGCAGCATCTCGCCCCCAGCAGGCGACTCGACGGTGGAATGCCACTTCCACGCAACGTCATTCGAATAGGTCCCAACCTCAGCGTCCGTCCAGGTTCATAGTCCCGGCTCAGGTCCCTATTTACCCTCGATTTGATTCCAAGTTTCACTCGCAAAACTGATCAATCGTTTTTTGGAAGAATTCTAGGTTCGTTCAATTGTTTCTAGGAACTTGTTCATCTCATACCACCCCACATCCTCACTTTCTGCCCTCGGGAGTGTGGTGATTCCACCATGTATACAATCATTCATCTCTTCTCATCTCCCAACTGTACGAGTCTGAGTCATCGAACGTGTATAAAAGGAGGGAGCGTTCTCCCTCTTTGGCTTTCATTCCACCATGATAAAAGAGTTCTGCGGACGTCTAGTATTGTTCACGACAGAGTATACGGCCTACTTTGCCGCGACACATAGCATTCATCGTTGAACCGAAAATCTCAAATGTCACCTCAAAAACCTCCAAGAACATCATGATGAGAGCAGTCGAGATGAGAAGGAACGCGCATGTGACGAGTATTGGCTGGGCCATTCTGCAAATAAGGGGCAATAATGTCGTTAATTGCCAATGAAATATCAGAGAAAAACAGTGATAATTATTTTTTAAAATGTGCAAATTCATGGATATAGTCTCAATCGGTTATGATGAAGTAAGGAAGGGATGGAAGTAGGTAGGAGGAGAAGAGCTCGCGCGCGGCACTCACAAAGACTTTTTAATGAGATGTTGCCTGGTTTCGCGAGAGTTGAAACTGAAGAGGGAATGAAATGCAGTAGACATAGTATCGACACAATTACTTTTGGCCAGGTACGTTATTGTCCTAGTGTTTCAAATGGTGAATTTCCGGCCATCTCGCGCCAAGCGGTATACATACGGTACAACCTTAGAAGGAGAAGTAATGCTCCACCCTATTTTGTTTCACTTCTTTTTGACACGGGTCAAAGGTACGGTCACGTAGCGCCATTATTCGCCGCTAGTCTGAGATTGATCAAACAGGAGACAGAGGTGCGACAATTAGCGTTTCGGAGCAAATTATCGCAATTTCCGCGTCGGAAAGGTCACTTCGAAGTGTTTTGAGACGTTTCTCGAGGTATTCTGGCAAAAAAAAAACGATCGGAAACGGGGTCACTGTCTCACTGTCTCGCCGGTCGCCGCATAATTAGCGTTTTCTTTCTGTATTTCAGCAAATCTATAGGGTTCTCAGGTCACCGTTAGATTTGCATGATTTCGCCATCCGTCTGACCGGCTGGAGAGCAGACGACTTGAAACTTGAATGATCTCTCAGGATTGCTTCTCGGATTGCCCCTCACTGTTTCGCTACTCTGCTTAATGCAAATATATACATATTTCACTCCCACTTTTCTCTGCGTTTCGATGGATTGAGGTGGAGGATGTTTCGTTGCTTTCGATGCTAAGACCATATATTTAGACTATGGATTTGAGCGCGGGAAATCCGAATAGGCCATCCTGTCGGGTTATGTGCTGGTTGGGCATGTTCATGACTCATACCCGCCCCGCCCCAGATGAACTCTAAGTGAACGGGAGGGTGCCGCGAAAACAGAGGAGAAACCGATATGACGACCAAGAAAGAACATCCAATAACGTGAAGACAGTAATGAACAGCCCCAGTGAATAGCCGACTATATTGAAACATGTCCCCGCTCTATAACTCTATAGCTCGGCAACTGACCGTTTTAGGTGGGCGCTAGGAGTACGCATGGAAAGGGCAAATATAGGCCAAACGGTTATTACTCTCGGTTATTACCCCCCCCCCCCCCCCCCCAGACCAGACACACATTACTTTTTATGTATGATCGGTCAAGAAAACAACCACGAACAGGGTCTCTGGCCGTTGCTTGAGCTTTGCTCTCGCCCTAATATACAGGGAGTTTGAACTGAACTAGATGAAAGGCTAATGAACATCCACAGAAACGCGTTTTCATGCAACAGCAAACTTTAAATTCAATTAGAGCGCCGAAGACGTCGAATTGTATTCTTATTTGCCTTTTTTTGCGAATTTTCGAAAAAAAATATTAGACTAATATTATTAATTAGGCAAATCAACATAACTGGAAAAAATAAATAAATAAATGAAGCGTAGAGATTGAAGCCGTACAGAAAAGTGGATTCTCTTCTTCCTGATCCTAAGTGTCATTCGCCTGATGGTTTAGATGGGCATTTGGCTATCTTTCGGCGCTCTAATTGGAATTGAATCGTCATGCTATTTCATCGATTCCTCCTTCCCAAGTTTATCGTAATACGATCAGTAATGCAACTAAATAATAGCATTTGCAGAGCGGCGAGAAAAGTAGTTTAGTTTCTTCTAAAGTTTTCTAAAAACTATTATTTATCTTGAACAGCAACTAATTTGATTTTATCAAACACATTGCGAATAAAACGTGCGGGAGTTGATATGATCCAACTTTGAAAAATGATACGGAACCAAAGCATCACTGCTCGAATAAGTGAGCGAACACTGTGAAACGGAGACAGACCTGCCTCTGCCGTGATTGGCGCGTAAGGATGACTCCCAAGCAGACAGTGAGGTGTCACTTCGTAGCAACCGCCTTCGCTCCTCCATGTCTAGACTCTAAATGATAAACTTTGGTCTGAATCATAAAGGCAGGACCAGAAGAACAAACACAGCGTCAATTGCGAGAATTTCAAGAAGAAACGAGATGTGTTTCATCCTGTCACATTAACTTGGTCGGATGAGCGGTTGGTGATGGGGATGTAGAAATAGAAAAAAGAAAATCAGCGTCAAAGTGAAATTCCGTACGAAAATATCTCTCCACGATTCATGAAGGAACTGAGACGGTGAGACGGCTCAACGCCAGGTACAGTCGTAGCAAAGTGTTGTTGGTATCTGGCCACTTCTGGGTTGCAACAAGGGAGCAAAGTTGTTGCTGATCATTCTAAGCACACATTCCGACAACAGGATCTCTGCTCTAGGACGAGGTAGGGAAAGAGTTTAACTGTTCGGGGAAAATGTCTGCGAGAAAAGGTTTGGATCAAAATATCATGGAGCCACATTGTCCTTTTTTTTCAATGAGTCATAATGGGGGAAGTTGTCAACGTTTTGCAAAGTACGGAACTTGAAATGCTTTGCGGATACAAATTTTTTAAAAAATTCGGCGCACTGTAAATCGGTATTACTGGCCAGATACAGAAATGATCATGGACAAATCGAAAGATACAGGAAACACACACAATCCGGCCAGAAACAGAAAGAAATTGAACGATCACTCGTGCGCTGGAATAGCTATAGTTTCCGAGAGTCTTTTCAGCCACAATAGGACATGATCTCCCCTGACTCTCTCCATTCCCCATACTATCTCACCGGTCAGACAAAGTGAGAGAGCAGGCAAAGATGACAGAGAGATAGACAGCCGGGCTTCTTTCCCTCCCGCTCGCTCCCTTGTTTGACCAGCTGAAGTCGGCTGAAAATGCGCGTAAGAGAAGGGCGCGCAATCAAATTCGAATGATGTGCACTTACGATGGGTGATGTGAAGTGATGATCATTGCGGTCAGTACAAGTATGTCATCAGCCGATTCATTCTTGCCTCCTTTTCAGTCATCCTATCTATGCAAACAACACTGCTTGAACCGCATCACACTCCGGAAATGGGTAGTATCTCGTCGAAAGTAATAGCCAAATATACACAATCTAATGAATTGGTTGGTCTTCAGTGACAGTGACAGACTCTCTCCATTTCCCATAATATCTCAGCGACTACTGTGATCAGTTCGGTATCAGGAGATCCAAATTATCAAATTTCTAAGCCTGCATTAAAAGTTTTAAAAAATAAGTTTTTCTCAATCCGATCGAAACAAATATCTAGGAACATGAGTTATGGGTAGAGATCGATCACAATCAGACAATAATGCGCGTGTCACCAAAGAATTGAATAAACTCTAGCACAAAGGAAAGATTTCCGGTTTTGGACATTTATTTACCCGATAGCGTTAAGCTTTGTACGAAAAAAATAATTTTCTCTTCTTCTCAGGTCTACATTGACAAATGCCGCCGGTCCACAATTTCTTCACTAACCCGGAGGATGGCTTCACTAACCCGGGGGATGACTTCACTAACCCGGAGGATGGCTTCACTAACCCGGAGGATGGCTTCACTTCTCTCGGGGAGTCGGTGGACGAGGTCCTCCTCCGGGTTAGTGAAGCCATCCTCCAGGTCTGTGAAGCCATCCTCCGGGTTAGTGAAGCCATCCTCCAGGTCTGTGAAGCCATCCTCCGGGTTAGTGAAGCCATCCTCCAGTTCTGTGAAGCCATCCTCCGGGTTAGTGAAGCCATCCTCCAGGTCTGTGAAGCCATCCTCCGGGTTAGTGAAGCCATCCTCCAGGTCTGTGAAGCCATCCTCCGGGTTAGTGAAGCCATCCTTTGGTTAGTGACCCTTCGAACTGTTGAACATTCAACAGTTCGAAGGGTTTAAGACCTCCAGGGAAGAGTCGTCAGGTCTTCAGGTCTACAGGTCTTCAGTCTACAGTTCTTCAGTTCTTAATCTTTTCAGGTCTGCAGGTTTTCACGTATACAAACCGTTTTCACCGTTTTCACGTTTTCACGGTTTTCACGTATTTCACGTATAATCTTTTCAGGTCTGCAGGTTTTCACGTATACATGGTCTTCAGGTCTTCAGGTCATTTAGAGAAAAATAACACTTTTTGTAGCTTCATCGATCTCGGCCACTGTTTCTGTTTGATTTGCGAGTGAACCGATCAACGAATCAATCAGTGCAAGATCAACGAATCAATCAGTGCAGATCCTCCTTCATTCTCTCGTACTTGATCTCCTGCACCACCATCAAGAAAACAAATAATATTTGCACCCGCACACTAGTTCGGATGATCACCGACTGGATGTGTTTAGGACACCCTGACAAAATTATTACGCATTTGAAATTTTTTTCTAGTCTTATCTGGAGTGTTCATATCAGGCTGTGAGAACAATACCGAATTTTTCGTAAATATTTTTTAACATTAATTTTTTTTCTTTAAACCTGAATTGAGCTACTAATGAAAGACATACTTTCAAATTCAACACAGATATGTTCTACAAATACTATGAACCTCTACTGCACCGAACCGCCACGATCACCAAACCACAAAAACAGGAGCCGCCATGGGTGCACATGCGAATTGTGGATTGTCGGCTGCCCCGTACGCATATTCAGCCACCTTCAGCTGGTAAAATACACGCGCGTGCAAGCAGGAGGTGCAAACGAAACAAATATTTTGATCGACGAGAGAGTACGGTAAATGAAGAGACCCAACGGATGTATTCTACCTTATTATGGGTGCGAAACGCTCTGAAACGAAACGCTAGATAGTCCAGCTTTTGCACGGATGATCGCTCAAAAGCTTCTTTGCGCTGTTCGTTTTCCTTCAGTTTCATTAATATTAGGGTTCCTATTCATTTAATTTCGCGATGCATTTTATGTTATTGAAAGTTTTTTTTTATTTCAACCTTGTTCTTTTGGGCAAGCGATCCGATAGCAGACCACTTTCAGAAGATTAGACATGGATGAGCGGAGGCGGTTGCTTCGATCCGGTTCCTCAATCTGGAAGCCATCCTGGCACGTCAACCACCCACCTAGCAGGTACGCTCGAGTTCGAGTTACTCGAATCCTCTTCCCACTCCGCTTCCCTTCGAGTAGAGTTCGAAATAACGATAATTGTCTTTTCATTTCACACATTATTTCATCGGTCAGAAAGATGAGTGTGGAAAATGAAGAGACGATTACCCGAATTTAAACTCTACCTCCAAGTGACTCGAGAAGGAACGTTAGGTTGAAGAGGGTGCGAGTAACTCGAACTCGGAGGTGCAACACTATTGCACTATTGTATGTGTCCTTTGATTATTGCTATCAAACCATCTTCCAAGCATAGGTCTGACTGGATCGACTCTGACGTCGCTTTGTCCGTGTACCGAGAGGGGTGGGTTTCTGTGCTGAAAGCACTGATAACAATAAAAAATAAAAATTATGATAACAACAACCATAATAATTATCATAATACCAATTAAAATAACAACAGTAATTCTAATAGCAACAATAAAAGTATAATAATAAAAAATAGCAAAATTAATGATGGCATCAATAACAACAATAAGAAAAAGATAGCAGCAATAATAATAATGACAACAAAAATATCAATAACGATATCGATAATAAAAACAATAATAATAATACGATAAGAATAACAATATCAACAATAATAATAATAGGGCTATTCAGAATGACGAAACCAATGCACGTCACGTGTGCGTATCTTCTCATTTCCACTATCGTCATAACGATATTTCTCGAAGTGTCTGAGGTCAGATATTCGTTCATTCAAAATGAGTTGTGGTGGATCAAGAAACCTCCGGCCCATTATCCGAATGAAAGCATAATCCATTTCAGATCGCTCCCATATCACGGAAGGTCGACTGGTATGGCACGATGTCGCTATTGACGATGGAGCAACGGAATCCGGGCAATTTCACGGAACTGATGTTGGTTGGCCTTACACCCTCAGTAAAGTTCTGTTGTGAATATAATTAAAAAATGAATTATTATCTGGCAGGATGCTCCCTCAAACAAGTACCAACAATATTATTTCTAGATCACTTCCGGTTTCTAATCACAAATTTCCTACAGGAAAAGCATGCCGACGAAGCGAACGGACAAGTGGATCGTGGTCACGTCGATACAGTACCCGACGGACGACGTGAAAGTAAGTGGATCTCTTCATTAATTTCATTTTTTAATGTCTTTCTTCATTTCGTATGCTCACCGGTCAGGCACACATAATCTTTATAATCTTTATCATGTCAGACGATTTAAGTCAGATGAGGATGGGTCGATATGCTTTTATAGCTCCACCAGTTGTCGCCAATAGTTCGTCGTAGATCGTCTCGCCAGCGAGCTTTCGGTTGACCTTGGGGGCGTTTCCTGTTATACGGTATCCAGACAGTCGTAGATCTGCTCCATTCGTCGATATTCATCTCTTGGAGCTTCAGTGACCATGCCGCTTTTCTCCTTAACGCCTCCTGATTCCAGTCACGGATCCCGGTTACTGCTCCATTTTTCGCTCCATTTTTCGTTGTGTGACTGCGAGCCTCTCTTTTTCACTTGCACGTAGGGCCCACGTCTCCGATCCATAGAGTACTGTAGATGAGATACAGCTTTGGAATAGCCGCCTTTTCGTCTTCATACAGAGTAATTTCGAAGTAAGGAGCAGGCACACGAAGAGCCCGTTTAAAAATAACAAAGAGAACTATTTTCGACTCTTTTTACCATATTATCAGCCTAGTTAACCCTCCCGGATGTAGAAAAACAATCTGATATTACAAATAAATCCTTGAGCGACTTGCCTCGTATCCCGACTGGACAGTTGTGGTCGTTGGGGACACGAAAACCCCCGCGGATTGGAAACTGCCCGATGTGCATTATTTGTCGATTGAGACACAGGTACCCTCTCCAGATTGTATTCGTTCATTATTTATGTCATCAAAATCTCGAAGTGTGCTGTTATGTTTTGCTCGAGACGCAGCTAGCGAATTTGCGAATGGAAAAATATTTGCAGATATGTTTCAAGGAGACCTTAATTTTTCACGAATCTTCACGTCTTTAGAAAAAAATATTCGTAAATAATATTTTCCCCAGGAAACGATGGGTTTCGAGTCCGTGCAGCGGCTGCCGACGCGGAGTTACACGAGGAAGAATGCGGGGTGATTATGATTATTATGAGGCCATTCGCCTAACAATCGGACAAATCTAAACCGGGCTGGCACAGCTAAAAAATGCCAATTCTCTGAAACTGTGGGATCTGGGGCTCTCAAGGGTGCCGAAAACGATGGGGATATTGATTTTTCATCTGAGACCTTCGTTGGCTTCAGACGGCGTCGCGTTGATGCCAATTTCCAAGTGAAAAGCACTCAGGGAGACTATGATAGATCGGACCGGAATGATACAAGGATTCCAAATATGTTTTTCGTTTTTCATTCTAGCGTGCAGAGAAGGTTTTACGCGAAAGATAATGAATCAGCTTGTAAGTAAATTTTGCCATCCTTTCACTTGTTTACAGCCTTTGATCTACCCCGAGTCTCTTCATCGGATTGATCGCTTCCTCTGCCCAGGCAGTCTCTTCCTCTACCCTTCCGATCTCTGTGCTCTCTTCCTTCCCCCTTATCTCTATTTATCTCGGATAGTCCAAAAGGGAAGGAGGACGGATGAATAGACTCGGGGTAGATCAAAGGCTGTAAACAAGTGAAAGGATGGCAAAAATTACTTACAAGCTGGTTCACTATCTTTCGCGTAAAACCTTCTCTGCACGCTAGAATGAAAAACGAAAAACATATTTGGAATCCTTGTATCATCCCGGTCCGATCTATCACAGTCTCCCTGAGTGCTTTTCACTTGGAAATTGGCATCAACGCGACGCCGTCTGAAGCCAACGAAGGTCTCAGATGAAAAATCAATATCCCATCGTTTTCGGCACCCTTGAGAGCCCCAGATCCCACAGTTTCAGAGAATTGGCATTTTTTAGCTGTGCCGGCCGTTGTTCGATTCTAATGTGAACGGGCTCTTATACATAACCTATAATCTCATGTATGTGGCTCTTTTGGTCTGTAATATTCTGAATTTTGGCACAAAAGACGTCAAGTCCTATAAGGCAGGTTGAGTTGAGTACTTATACTTATGGAGTTCTAAATAAATATACAATTCAGTTATCTCTACGCAATTGCCAACGGTGCCCAGTGGATATACGATACGGACGATGACAATAAACCGTTTGGTGGGGGAATTTTTCAAACTCTCTTTCAGTTTACGCCCCTTTTTTTTAATGCATCTTCAAAAAGGTTAAAATAGCGATTTCCAGGCAAGGGTCTGGAGCAGTTCGAGTACGCCACAGACCGAACGCGCGGACTGCGATTCGCTACACTCGAGTGGCCGAATGGAACAATTAAGTGAGTATATTCAGTTAGTAAATCATGCGTTCAGCAAGTAATCATCGAAATTTTAAAAAAAAGCTCAAAGTTTATTGTTTATCGTGGTGCGTCAGCGATATTTGATGGGATGTGTTTCAGAGAGAACATAATCATTCACGAAGTGCACCTGTTCAATTCATATCTGGCATTCTGCACATAAAATAGAATTAGATAAAATAGAAAAATATAATATAATTAGTAATTTCTGGAGGGATCTCGTTTACTTTTCCAGGGAGTCGCTCTTCAATCCGTACCGTCACTTTGGCCGACCTGACATGTGGCCACGCGGTTTTCCGCTTGAACACATCAAGGTTGGTGATTATTCTCAGTTACCAGTTCTCAATTATCAGTTATCAGTTATCAGTTCATTACCCCCTCCCGAAAGGTTCTGTTTCGAATTGTGTTTGATGTCAAAGCATGCTCAGTTCAGAAGCACGATCATCACGACGGCGCGTATCGACTATGTCGCGTGCAGCGTCCGTCGGCCGTACAGCAGGGCATCGTACAGAAGGTGAGGGCTTTTGCCCATTTTCTAAAACTCTTCTGACCTCCGAGAGACACATTTTGATGAAAAAAAGGAATATCATCAGAGGAGGTAACATGCAGAGCTTTGCGCTGAAAGTATTAGCTGCGTATTTGGGCTTTCTGCAAACGCCCGTCTCTTCCAGTGCCTTTCTGATCTGACAGACAAATTAATGTTATATCGGATGTGCTTCACCTGGTATCAGCTCGGGTTTAGCATCCTCGTTGATGAGTCCGCGAGTGATATTCAAAAATATTTGTAAATAAATTCACTGCCAGGATGTAAACACGGTCATTGTCTCTCTTTTCGAATGGAAAGCAGCGATAATTGAAAAACCCTATCCTGTGAAACAATTCGCAGGACCCAGACGTCGACGCTATCTTCCGGCTGCTCCATGCCGAACCAACCACTGGTCTCGACGAATCGTTCAATGAGTTCGCGCCGCCGGTCATACTTGCACCGGGTACGGTAGAATTATCGCTTATATTGGGTACTTAGGGGTAGTTGTAGGCGTTTGATTCCTTCAAATTGAATAAGTTGGTGGATGCAGAAAATGAATAAGATTTCAGGCACATACGCTCCGTGGAACTCTCAAAACACGCTCTTCGCTCGCTCAGCATTCTTCGGCCTTTTTCTGCCGACTACGGTAGGTTTCATATATTTTCATATTCATCATTAAATATTTCAGGTTGCCTTCCGCGTAACGGACATCTGGAGGAGCTACTTCACGCAGGTTTGTTGGCTGAAATTTAATGAATTCCAAGTGGCAGTTGAGAATATTGTGTTCTACAGAGAGAAAGTACAAAAAAATTGCAAGCAATGAGTCTCAGGTGGTATAAGATTAGTTTGAAACATATCTTTTTATTCAACAACTGGAAACTGCATTCGAACAATAATAATGTTCGCATATACGATTCTCAAGCAATTAGAGAGATGAAAAAAGCATAGCGAATCATTCCTTAGCCATGCCTTCTCAGGCCCTTCTTCACGCCGCGGGTGAAACTGTCTCCTTCGTGCCGGTGAACGCGATTCAGAAAAGGAACGCGCACAGTTACCTGAAGGACTTCGATGATGAGATGTAAGCTCATCCTTATTTATTCCTTACTTGCACAGAAGGTCGTGGGGTTTTACAACTATATTCTTGATCTTTAACCTTTCTTCAGTGATGTCTACGATAAAGCAGGCGAGATAGTGGAGTTTATCGTCGAGTGGGAATGCCAGGCGGAAACTATGGATAAGTAAGATGGTCTTTGATCTCTGTGGATTGAATATTTTGGTCGGAATGGCACATCAGTTCAAGCCGGGCCAGTAGATTCGAGGGGGGCCAGTGGAACAACAATACATGCTTGAAAATAGAGGATATTCCAGATGCACGATTGAGCTCGCCAATCATTTCGCTGAGAAGGGATTCTGGGGCAATGAGGATGCACAACTGGTGGTGCATTGGGTACATGACCTGCAGAAGATTGGGTGAGCTTTTGTTGAATTTTTTTTTTTTCGTATGGGGATCCGAATGAAATCAGACTTGTCACGGCTAGTCTCGACTAATACTATTTGATGAAACACAATACCAGCTCTTCTCTTTTGATTCATCATCTCAGAGTTTCATAATTAATACTTTCAGATACACATTCCCGGCTGTTCGACGAGGAGCACGTAGCGAATACGCAATCGGAGAGGATAAGGACCTGACGAGGAACTGCAGGTATGTATGAATGCGGAAAAAGGACAGCAATTACTTAATTTCTTTTGCCGTTATTATACATTCGTTATATTTGGATAAATTGCTAAAGACAACGTAATTTCAGACGCGCACACGTTTCCTTCACTAACGATCTCCCCGTGAACAATTCGATGCCCGCTGAGAAGAGAGCGGCTACGAAGATTGATAATTATGGCGATTTGAAGGTTGGCTGTATTTAGTTCTTCATCTCAAACATGTTTTCGTATTAGTAATGATGCACAGATATGTTTCATGTTGTCAATAACAACTTGTATCGATCAGAAGACTAATATGTCTGTGAGACGCAGAATTCCAAATAAAATAGATTGATATTTGAAGTAGCTAATTTCAGGACTGGTGCGACAAATCGAATTCTTCTACATCGAAAGAGTGGTACTTCCCCGCGCCGGATCAACTCGCTGAAGCAACTTTGGAGAATAAGACGCTGACGGATAACTATCGAACTGTGAGTTGCTAGAATGCTGCTAGAATTTTCTCTGAATCTGTAGTTCAGACGATTCTACTTTCTTTGGCGTTGAGAAACTTTAGAAGGCATAAATCGAGAAAGTTTCACTATTTGATCAAGAATGATTCTTATCGATTGCTTTCATTGACATCAGAACTTTGTCGTGAAAAACTTTATATGTTTTAGGTAGCTATCATCACGAACAACTGGCAGTGGGGAATCGGGATGGGCATGCTGCAGAGGATGTATGACGGTGAGAATGGAGCTTGAAATATGAGCCGCCGTCTCTTCATTTCTCAAACTCTCTCGATCCTGCTCGACTAACGAGATAGTGTGCAAATCGAAAAGACGGCGGCTAATGGAGAAGCTAACACTAGCATTTTTTTTAGTTTCTAAAGAGTATAACGACGCATCATTGACGCTCTTTCGAACTTCTGGCTTTTATCTAAAACGTGAAACTCAACTGAAATTAGATGGAAGTTGATTCTGATTATCAGTGATGTATTGCTGAAATATAAAATAATTAATTGGACTATGTATGTGAATTGTAGCCAATTTCGCGATGGTCATCTTCTGTGGTCACTATCCGAAGCAGGGAAAAGACGCAGAGAAGAAGGAATATCCAGAGGGAATGGCCGGTGGAGATTGTCAATTTCTTCGTAAATAGGTCCAAATGTGTTTCACTCTTCGATCACAATTGATGTGCCGCTCGAATTTTACAGTGACCTATCCCAACCTGAAGCGGCCGATCAACTACATCGACTTGTCCAATGAGGAGGTTTTTCATTTTTTTCGTTTTTAACATTTATTAATTAATTGCAGGTTCGTCACGGCTACTGGGTGTACTATTGCCTCTCAAAAGTCGAGGAGATGAAGATACAGAACGTGAAAGGTTCACCTGCACCATTTTCCCAAAAAAATCAGCAATATATTTCACAACTTTTGCAAATACTGTTGTTCAGTAACGGATACAATATTTCGCTTTTGTTGACAAAAAAAACATATTTTTTAATCAAATGTTACTAAATAATAATAAATCGCAGGCTACGTAATGTTCTCGGACGATGCGATCTTCAACTTCTGGAATCCACTGAATCTCGACATCTTTCAAGGAACGAAACGCGGGCCCGGATGGGGACCGTGGTGAGTAGACCATTCGTTTCCATTTATTCACTAAGGGGTGTTCGCTTTTACCATTCCACACATTCTCTAGTAATCTGAGCAACATCGATGACGAAAAAAGTGCAGCTTGAATGGGAATCACAAGAAGGACTGTCAGGAACAGTCTCTTCACTTCGCGTGTATACCCTAGTCGCATTCATGAAGTCTATCAAAATAAAAACTATTCCAATGTTTCATTGATCTTACCTCTGTTGCATACTCCCTGTTTTGCAGGTGGCCCAATAAGGAAGTTGGCTGGAATGCAATGAATAGGACCATTCAGCTGTTCGATGGTGCGTTTCAAGATGAGTGCAACTTGAGCGATCGAATTTTGCTCAAACGGATCTCAAAATGATTGAGGGGTTGTGTACGATTGTAGATAATACATGGACATTTGCGTGATAACTTCGAATAAGCGTTGCAGTGCAAATCACGAGCAACAATGACATCTTGTTGCTCATTTTAAATACCGAATCAGCAAAATATTGTTTTCAGGCAAGTACAAAAACGATCCCGAAGTGCAACACTTTGTGAAAGAACTGAACAGAGAAGTGAGTTCTTCAAACATTCTTTTTTAACTTCTTTTTTTCCAGATCGGTCGCGAAACTCGCATTGACATAGCAACGAAGAAGATAGTGACCGATCCGAACGAATACCTGATGGTGGTCAGTATTCATGTTTACTAATGCTTTTATCCTTGTTTTTAATTATCATTGTTATAATCTTGGGATATAATTTTTCTTTGACTGTTCGTTGTAGTTCTCCGATGGCTCGGAGTAGTTCGAAATACGGGTAATCGTCTCTTCATTTCTCTACCCCACGGCACGTTAAGGGTGAAATGCACGCAACGCGCGACCGCGACGCAGGTCAAACGCGACGCGCCTCTCGCTGACTCCGCCCCTTTTCGCTTTCAACGATTTTCTCCCAGCACTTCGTTCATTTCCTAGCAATTTAGTATTCGTCTAAAACGTATGCTGACTAATTCTACGATGGGAAATTAATGCATCCCCAAAATTAGGAAGAAAATAATTCAAATCCAGAACGGCTAGAGCCGAGACCCCACGAAAAGTTGTATAACTAAGTTGACGAATTTCGGTCAACTGTGGCTTAAAAGAAGCACCATCGCGAGGACTACAACACCTGCTATTGGAAAATTGAAATAAACCCCCAGGGAATTCGAAAAATAAAGTCAAAGTCAAAATTGGAAATTTGATATGTCGTGTACGACCTTGTAAAACTTTCACAGCTCAGTTCAAATCAACGTAAATGACTCACCGTTGAATTCCCCAAAGGTTATTCCACAATGTGTGCTAAATATAAATACTAAAATTCGCCCAGTTCTCCCGCGAAGTTGAAATTAAAGGCGAATCCGTCGATTTCTTGTTAAGCAACCTTGTTACGAAATTTTGAATGCGAAAAGGGCGGGAAACCGCTCGTGCGACGCGTGCTTTTCAGATTCATTTTCCTATTACGTAACGTGCCGTGTACCCGTATTTCGAATTCTAATTTGGAGTACTATTCTCACCTTCCGTTGTAATTCCAGGGCGACGGTTGGGTTATCGCTGACTGGATGTACGTGCCCACCGCCAACATTTCGTTCGTTGGAATGTTCGCGCAGGTGAGAAAATGCAATTAGCATTAGCAAAGAACGTAGAAATCGTGGAACAAATTCGTCAAGTGCAGGTGTGAAAACATAGGAACAGTGTAAGCAGAATAAGGCCTGCTTAACATTTCCTTTTGTGAGCATGTTCGGTCAGGTATGTATCATTCATTCCCTATTATAAATTCTCGTTTGTTTCAACGATCTCGACAAATCTTCCATTTCGAACATGAAATAATACAAAATTGTAAAAAAACAAATAATGTCACGCTTTGTACATGCAACTCCTCCATAGGAATTCGCCCAGGTAAACAATGAAACTAGGGGAGGGGCAGTGAAAACTACCGATCAACAAGGTAACGTCAAATAAGTAACACCCTGTTTTGTTAAATTTCAATCATTTGGAAGAGCGATAGATCATACTTTTTTTTTAACATACTTTTTTTAAAAGTAATGATACTTCAGCTTGCGCACGAGGGCGGACTCTTCCTTGAGCTGTTCGCTTCCAAGATGATGCATATCCTACCGAGCGAGGGGTCAGTCGCATTTATTTATTTTATTTGAATAATTTCAAATTTTATGAATTTTTAATACATAATTAAATATTTGCAGTGCGCACGACGTCGACAAAACGCGCGTCCTTTTCCTGTGGGGCGGCGAGCGGTCACGGTGAGTTTTCTGGTTTTATTTTCTCAGTAGTTTTGGGTAGTCGAGTGGGATCCTACCTTACTCTGCTAGGAAACCACTGAGAAATTCAAAATCGCAATGACTTCCCAGCGGCCCCTTTGATATTTTCTCATTGAAGTAGGAAACCAATGAGAAGAAAATCAGAGTTATTAACGGGTTAGGGGCATCAATATCTTGATCAGTTAACGATGGTATCCAGAAACTCCTATTTTGAAACTGGACACCCCCATTTTGAAACTCATGTTTCTTATTTTCATTTGAACTGAATATGAGATAGAGCCGAATGGATGCGTGTAAATACGACCAGCCGTGTGGGCAAGGGAAGAGGGGAATGAAAAGATATCCATGAAAATCGTCGTTTACGATATGTGAGCTAGCATTGATGTCACTCCCTTTTGTACATAATTAACGTGATATTATTTCCCATTCCACACGTAGTTTTGACGAACTTAGTGGAAGGAGGAAAAGGCCGGGAGGAATCTAGTGATGTTTACCTGCTCTCCTCTCCCCTACAACTTTACTTCCTTTCTCCCAGACAATCAACAACCCGCTAACCAGTAGATTGAGTTTGCACATCATTTGAAATGCACGATAATGAAACGTATTGCAGCTGGGATACGTACTACAACGCGACGCTACAAGGCTTGCATCCGATTAAGCTGACCAATTTTCAGGTGAATAGTGAATATAATTTATGTTCACCCTTCGCGCGAGGAGATTGAATGCATCATTTATTAAGATTTGTTCAATTCTCAGAGATAGTTCGTAATCAAATAACGTTTGATGAGCCTCGTAATGTGATAGAAAGTGGGTCGCAATAACTGGGAAAATAGGATATTACACAAAATGTCAAAATCAATTTAAATTTTTATCAAATTCACACAAAACATTTTAGCATACGCCAACTCGCGCAAAGTTTTGCGATGTCGTGCTGGACAAATTCTACCATAACATCTTCAGAATAGGCAATTGGACTTGATCTTTGATCTCCAATCGAAGAGATCAAAGATCAAAGAGCAGTAGTATAGGTTCGGATTATGTTCAGATGCTGAACACTGGTAATTATTATTATTGTGATGAAATCGCGTTTCTGTGATTATTGTTGAGTGTCGGGATAAAGTTCAGTAGTATTGAAAACGAAAAAGTGGACACTCAAAAAAACTGAACAGGATTACGTTCATCATTTCATCTCCGATATAGCTAGGGTCCACAAGCTCCGCCCACTTTGTGCGGACATGATTTCGCCATAAAACGAGAAAACAAAGTCACAAGGTTCTTTCTAAACCAAATCGGACTTTCGACAGCGCGATGGATAGCTACTATATTCCTCTAACAGTCGAGTTTGGTCCCTGGAATGTGCATCTATAATTAGAAGGTCAAAGTTGAGTTCAAAGTCAGGGAGAGGTGTGATTTTACGGTTTCCGGTGCACAAACTTCGCTGGGACCAGGGCTTATTTTTAGGCTTGATTTTTCCGAGCACAGCTAAGAAGAAAAAACAATATTTTATAGTTTCATTAGCTTGTGACTTTGTTTTAAAGATTTCAGTATGCGCGTATTTTTCGATTCCGATTAGCACTAAACACAGTGTGAATGTGGGCGGGGCTAGTCAAATGAGGGGAGAGAGGCGAGAGACGACCCCCTTCCCTTCCCCTCTGCCTCGCCTCTCCCTACTGTTTCTAACCCGTCGTGACTAGCACACGCTCTCCCTGGATAAGAGGCAATTTCTCCCTGAAATTGTCTCTCACAACTTGGCGAAGCTCTTGCCTCCGAACTTTGGGAATGGGTTTGAAATAGGCTCCGCCCTTTTCCCTCTCGTCTCGCCTTCCCCCCCCCCCCCCTTCACAACAGTGCGTTTCGCTCGTACTTTTCGGGCTGCAGCGCAGCTCAGAGACAAGATATCAACAAACGGCCAAAAGTATGATGTTATTGGGGTCACAGGGAACAGCTTAGACATGAGTTTGGCCCCAATGCGATAAATCGACTATCTGCGTTGTGGCCCCTAGATATAGCTGTCCATCGCTCACTATCGCTACAGACAGCAGAGTTGGGATATTTCTCAATGATCAGGAAAACCATTAAAGCTCTGAATACCATAATCCGTGTTTAAACAAAATTAAGGTTTATATTTTGACAGAAGATATGTTATGGATACACTTCGCAGTGAGAATATGGTGAAAAGGCATGTGTTTTTGTTATAAATCACTCAGAGAACGACTGAGTTGTAGTTATGATCTTTCCTTCTTCATCAGTTTTTCCTATGCGAATGAGCTTGTCCCGTGTCCAGTGATCATCATCAGCAAGCAAAATACGATTAACGTCGACCCTAATCCATCTCCCAAACGCATCCGCGCCCTGTGCATATCCCCGCTTGGGCATAGCGAACAATTCATCGGTAGACGCCTCTGATGCGATGAAATAGACGAATTTCTCACCAGTCGCGGCGGCAACGAACTGAAAATGTGTACATTGAGGATTGGCATCAATATCTCGTTGAAAGTGTTGCCAAATTAGGAGTCCCAAAATACTGTCGAAACTCTCAGGTTTTGAATTTCCTCCTTTTTTTGCTTTTTTTTTGTTTCTGCACATTTTCGTGCCTCAAATGCATTGAGCATTCCTTGAGCGGTGCATGCAGTTTGTGCAAACTCCGTGTGATTAGACTTGGAAATGAAGTGTATTAGGAGCGAATCGTCAATTTTTCTTCTCATGATGAACTCATACTCATCCTGGAAGCAAATTTCATCAATAATGACTTTATTGTTTTTTAAAAAACCTCCAAAATAAACACACTTGGATCCATTGTGCGCATGGTGCTTAAAAAAATAACGGAATTTACATTACAATTGTCAGTCTGTTGTCTTACTGTTATCTTCACAATATTAGCTTTTGGTTTTCGGAAGAACTTTTCGATGTGTTTAGTAAAAACGGGATCTGCTGCCTTGCCAACAAGTGTGCTGATAATGTGTTTTGGCTTACGAGTTACCGATATCCCATGTTCCGACTAAATCAATAAAATTGTAAAGTAATGCAAAGAGAAAGTCTTGAGAACCGACCGTTTCACTTTCGAAACTGTCAAAAGGCTTGCGTAAAAAAGTTATCAATATCTCTGAATCTCTTGCATGAAGTTTCCAAAGCGATTCGCTCATCTGTTTTCAGCTCTTTAAAAATCATCAGCATCACATCGTTTGGTAGTTGAGGCACATCGAGCTTGAACAATAATAAATAAAATTATAAATCATTTAAATTTCAAACCTGACCTTGATTTGCAGAAGCAGATAGTGTTCTCCGTTTTCCCGATTGGAACATGGTACCGTCCACTGCGAGTGTTTATCGATCACTAGTGGTTAAAACAGAGTATAGTGTGCGTTGGTTTTTCCCGCCGAATCTCAAGCGTCCCTTCACAATGAGTATCTTCATACAAAATAATGCTAATTTTACATGCCCCCGGAGCGAAGAATGTACTTGTTCTTTAAAATTTACAGCGCGGAACGCATTTTTTCTCAATCTCTGCCGATAATTCACGTTACAATTTGAAAAAACATATCGATCAAAGAAAACAGTGTTCATTCGCGAGCCCGCGATCCCACAATCGTATTGACAACCCTAGTATAAAATACAGACTCCCCAAATTACACAGATGCAATGAAAGTGAATTTAGAAAATCACAAAAAAGAAGATAGTTCACTAAAGAGCGCCCCTGTTTCATCTGTTTTTCCTATCTCAATATAGCAGACGTCAGTACTTCGAGACTGGTAAACATGAATTGCGGTCCGTCGAACTTCGTCTTCAATCGATTCGTCCAATATTGTTCTATACTTCGTGGGCATAGAGAATAACTGTTTGACTGTCGATTTCGTTGTACGGAAATAGATATAAGACGGGTGAAACTATTTTTTCCAAGAGAGATTGACAGTTATGTAGAAACTGTGGATCTGCTTAGTCGCAAATTTGGGGTGCCAATCTGTATGAGTGAATTTCAGCAACTGCCTTTTTGAGTCTTGCTTTCATTACTTTTTTCAATTTTTCATTCTTTTCTGGCTTACGTTGCACTGTTTTTTTACAACATTTATGTGATGCATATATTTATCATTTCATTTATCTTTTTTTTCGATCATGTTCTTTCTTCGTATTTCCTTTTTTCTTCATGAACAGTAGTAGATACCGCGGATGAGATGTCCACAAACTGAAAGTATGGGAAGTATCAACGAGTTCAACACTCTTCAACGCTTCACGAAACTATTCACGTTCTCTCTCTCTCTTTCTAGCTATCTATCTGTCGCGTTTTCTGACTCTCACGCGACTGATTCAACTCATTTCTCACTCTTTCCCTTCTCTCACTCGGTCGTCCTCTCGAAGAGTCGCGTTTTGAGAGTCAGAAAACGCGACAGAGACAAATAGGATGAGTCATTCTCAGTATCGATGAGTCAGTATCATTGCTTTTCCTTCGTCATACCTGAATCTCAAAATCAGGTCGAAAACATCAAATTCATTTACCAGTCCATTCAGGATGTTCGATTCGCAGAATCAAGCTTCTCGAATGAAGAAATAAATCTGCAGTGAACGCTTGGAGATGAAAAAGTGAGGATCTTATCATCTTGAATCTTCTCTATCCTTCATTATACGTGCGAGAGACGAGGTCAACCGATGGTGAATGGCGAGAGAGTGTAGAATGACTCATCCTATTTGTCTCTGTCGCGTTTTCTGACTCTCAAAACGCGACTCTTCGAGAGGACGACCGAGTGAGAGAAGGGAAAGAGTGACAAATGATTCGAATCTGTCGCGTTTTCACAGTCTTAAAACGCGACTGTCTGAGAAAACGACCATGAATGATAAGAGGGAAGAGTGAGAAATGAGTTGAATCAGTCGCGTTTTGAGAGTCAGAAAACGCGACAGATAGCTAGGAAGAGAGAGAGGGAACGTGAATAGTTTCGTGAAGCGTTGAATGTAGAGTGTTGAACTCGTTGATACTTCCCATACTTTCAGTTTGTGGACATCTCATCCGCGGTATTTACTACTGTTCATGAAGAAAAAAGGGCCAACGAGAAATACGAAGAAAGTACATGATCGAAAAAAAGATAAATTAAATGATAAATATATGCATCACATAAATGTTGTCAAACAGTACATGAAAATCGAAAAGTAGAAAAAATACATATCGCGAAACTGCAATGGCAATATAGCCCTCAATGTAGATCGGCAGTCTTATTTTGCGACGATTTTCTAGGAACTGATTCACAGTTTCTACATAACTGTCATTCTCTCTTGGAAAAAATAGTTTCACCCGTCTTATATAGTAGTATTTTCAAAAATATTCGCACAAGTCTAATCTTTTCAACATAATTGTCTCACCACCCACAGCAAAAGAGTCAAGGAGTTCCACTCCCTCGCCAAGTTCGGATCCTACCAGGCATTAATACTGTTAATGAGCGCGGAAGCACCACTCCCTCATCAAACCTAGACCCTTCCACGGGTGATTACTGCTTATCACGCCTCTCACCTAAGAATCGACTCAAATGCGTTGAACTTTGTCAGTGAGTCAAATTTCGAAGTTCACATTTCCACTGATTTGAGGTCTACCATACCCCTCTAGACAACCTGTGAACGGTATAGTCTCAGAGGTCATTCCCGGCCGAGCTGCAGCATCGATCGGTTGCAGCTTGTCGACTTCAAGGCCATTTTTCTACCCTTCAGCGTAATCCCTGAAATGACTTTTCTGAAGGAGCTAGGGCTATTTTTTGATGCTCTATCGATCTACGTCGGTCGCATGTTGATATCTTGTCGTATAACAGTGCTACAAACAACGACTCATAAAAAGAAAACCGCTCGAAAACCCATGAATTTTCTTTCACTGATGGATAGCCCTTGCGATGACGATTCGAATGATATGTCTGCGCTCGCATACGGAGAGGAGTGAGCATGGATTCATGCCATAAAACTGTTTTTCAATTTTTGAACTTTTTTTTCAACAGCTCATCTATTTTTCATTTTGCACTCTCGCGATGGAGGGTGCGGTCTTTTATTTCCGATTTTGGTTGTGTTTCACTGGCGCTTGACTTTCGATAAAATTGTGTGGTTACAAATGACAGTGCTGTGCTGTGCAAATGCTGTGGCAACGCCCAAGAAGGTTGAACTCTACGAATAATTGGACAATAAGTGATTGGAATAATGAAGTATAATATCAGGTGTGTGGTCGAGATGTGGAACAAGAAGAGTCGGACGATACTCCGAGTGGCCGAGAGGAAGAAGAGAAGGAAGAGGAAGTTGAGGAGGAAGACGAACTTGAATTTTTGATGTCTGCTCTTATGGAAGAGAAGGAGGAGCTATTCCTGAGCGACTAATACTGGAATATCATAATTTATAGTAGTTAATGCCAGATAAACTGTTCTAATTATTATCATTTGCGGCATTGCATTGATAGTATCTAGAATAACGAAAAGAAGTCAATCTCGATTGAAAAATAATTGAAATTGAAATTCGCTCACCGCGCGATTGCTCGCGAGAACGAGAAATGAGACGACGAATGACTGTTGAAAAAAAAGTTCAAAAGTTCGTAAAATCTTTTCCGACATTAAACCATGCTCACTCCTCTCCGTATGCGAGCGCAGACATATCATTCGAATCGTCATCGCAAGGGCTATCCATCAGTGAAAGAAAATTCATGGGTTTTCGAGCGGTTTTCTTTTTATGAGTCGTTGTTTGTAGCACTGTTATACGACAAGATATCAACATGCGACCGACGTAGATCGATAGAGCATCAAAAAATAGCCCTAGCTCCTTCAGAAAAGTCATTTCAGGGATTACGCTGAAGGGTAGAAAAACGGCCTTGAAGTCGACAAGCTGCAACCGACCGATGCTGCAGCTCGGCCGGGAATGACCTTTGAGACTATTCCGTTCACAGGTTGTCTAGAGGGGTATGGTAGACCCCAAATCAGTGGAAATCTGAATTTCGAAATTTGACTCGCTGACAGAATCAGGTCGAATCTTACGTGAGTTGCGTGTTATGAGCGAGTATCAGTCGTGTCAGGCAGCGCCACTCCCTTACCAAACCTAGACCCTTCCACGGGTGATTACTGCTTATGAGCGAGTATCAGTCGTGTCAGGCAGCGCCACTCCCTTACCAAACCTAGACCCTTCCACGGGTGATTACTGCTTATGAGCGAGTATCAGTCGTGTCAGGCAGCGCCACTCCCTTACCAAACCTAGACCCTTCCACGGGTGATTACTGGTGAGGAAGTGTCAATTGAAGAAAATGAAAAAGATCTTGCTAAGAGCTATCCACATATTGTCGTGGAAACACCTATTCGAATTTTTGATCTCATTCTGTCGGGCGCACTCGCCATGGGTCATATCAAACATTTTGTAATTGACGAATGCGGCCAATTAATTGGAGACTCCAGTGAATTGCTTGATTTCATTCCATTCTTATCATTTTGTAAATATACCCAATTTTTTTCAGAAATCTGTAAAGCGGTCAAGAAAATATTTCGTTTTATTCCAAGAGAAATTCAAATCCTGAACTTCAGAGTGACAAAAATATTCAAGAAAAATATTTATGGGAATCAATCAAAAAGACTGTGGACAAAGTGTTTTGCGTAATGAGCAAACATTGAAAATGAACGCTATCCTCATTCGATTTGCTGTGTAATTATCTCATACAATATGAATATCCTTGTCTCTCTTCTCGTTATCTCGTTGATGGTTTTGTGCAATCAATGAGTACAATATTATATCATGAGATAAAATTGAAAAAAAAATCATAGTTATTTATTCGCTGGAATCGTAATGTCAACAACACGTCTCCTTCTTCTCCAGCGGTATTATCTCCTCCTCTATCTTTGGAATGTTCATGCTCTGCGTGAGGGGAGACGCCATCTGGCTGTTTGGAGAAGATGTTGAGTCGCGTAACTGGAATTGAGAATATGCCACGAATCCGTTCTACAGGAGCAACTCGATTCACATTCCTTCCTTCCTGGTTTTCTATCTATATTTTACTTTTGACTTGAACGCACTCATGCAGAAAGATAAAGCAAATAATGAAAGAACCAGAAATGAAAAGAAATCACTCACTTTGCTCATCCTCGATCCATTTGACGACACGGACGACTCTCTCAATCGCTTCGGTTTGACGAAGGGAGAGAGCTCGGTGGGTGGCTGAAAGAGAGATAGTAGAAACAAAGTGTTCGCTTTTTCTGCATTTATTTCCTAGCAAACGATTTATATTAAGGGATATTTTTAGCAGTGGCAATAGATGCTTTATCGAATCAAACCCGATTCAAATGAATTATAAACCACCTGTGAAACATAACGTAAAATTCCAATGAAAATCTAAATGCACCTTATCAATCAGCATCGTGTCCAATCTCCCCGTGATGTAGTGCTCCGGGATCTTCACCTCCTCCCAACGGAACGTGTGCAGGTCGAGAATCTGAAATGACTGATTATTTTTTAATCAGTAGATCTCCCTCTCCTATAATCGGTGGAAGAATCGCTCCAATCAGATCAGTAAGCTGCCGCCTTAGGTGAACAGAACAGAGCGTAGGTTTATTTATTTTTTGGACAATCATTCCCGATTCCAATGAGTACGACGAGTGTTTCAAAAAATAAATGGTCTCTGTGAAATATAATTTATCCGCTATCAAATATTCGCATTCTTAAAATGATTTTAGATGGCATATGTTTCGGGAATACATGAAAAGTGTGAGAGCGAGTGTCTCTACGTTGCACTCGATGGTGATTGTGTAAACGAAATAAATAAACATATCCCACGTGCGAGAAGCAGCTACCCCTCCATTTCATTGAATCAGAGTATCATCAATGGGTTTTCACCACATAATAATGCACCTCGATTTTTAGATAATATCACGCCTTTCACGAGAAAATCGAGCTGGGGGTGGGATTTGAGCGACATTCCTAAAATGAGTTAACATCAGTTTTAGGCACCTCTAGGCATGTCCTAACATTACCCAAAGTCCCATTGTGCAGAATTCATTTTAGAGCTCCCTGCACCGGGTTGGTATCCTGGATCCCCAACTTTAACAGTTAATATCTCCGTTCTAGTGCATTTTTGCGATAAATTGTTCTAAGATTAACCCCAGCTAATTTTTGATGCTCTTTTGATCTGTCCCGGTTAGAAGTCATGAGAGTGCCGCTGGGCGGTGGTACACTCTATGAGGCATAACTCAAAAGTGGCCGATTCGAGGGAGCCCAGTTAAAACTATGTTGTACATCTCGTCAAGATCTTTCGAATGAGTGGCTTACAGAAAATATAAAGTCATGGAGACGTATCGTTCATTCCCTTGAAAGTTTCCCGATCATTTGAAGTCTTTTTTCCTCCATCATTCCACACCGACACCGCGCACTTCTGCGAGCGCGGAATGGAATGAGTCGTTCACTTTCACTTTCGGATGTGTTTCACGATCCTAATTTAATAAAATGTTATGCAAAAGCTTGAACTCATTACAAATGATAGTGAAACACAACTGAAAATCGAAAAGGATTTGTTCATTCCATTCGCGCTCGCAGAAGTGCGCGGTGTCGGTGTGGAATGATGGAGTAAAAAAGACTTCAAATGATCGGGAAACTTTCAAGGGAATGAACGATACGTCTCCATGACTTTATATTTTCTGTAAGCCACTCATTCGAAAGATCTTGACGAGATGTATAACATAGTTTTAACTGGGCTCCCTCGAATCGGCCATTTTTGAGTTATGCCTCATAGAGTGTACCACCGCCCAGCGGCACTCTCATGACTTCTAACCGGGACAGATCAAAAGAGCATCAAAAATTAGCTGGGGTTAATCTTAGAACAATTTATCGCAAAAATGCACTAGAACGGAGATATTAACGGTTAAAGTTGGGGATCCAGGATACCAACTCGGTGTAGGGAGCTCCAAAATGAATTCTGCACAATGGGACTTTGGGTAATGTTAGGACATGCCTAGAGGTGCCTAAAACTGATGTTAACTCATTTTAGGAATTTCGCTCAAATCCCAAAAAAATCCCTTCTAGCTCGATTCTCTCGTGACAGGCGTGATATACTCACGTGCAAGAACACCCTCCGAATGTGGCAGTTCATCACTGGAGAGTCGGCAACGATCGCTTCCCTGCAAAATTAGCAGTATAATCACTTTCTGAGATTGGATAATGAATCACTTCCTTATCGATCCATCTCCTAATCGCGTGCATCAGAAATGCGAGTGTGTAAAGTGTGTAAGTCACGGAGACGATGCATGTTGTTCTATGATATACAACTACACCCCTATCCTTTCCTCACTCTACAGATTACCCTCTATGCAACTCTGGTTAAAAAAACTGGCACTCGCCTCACTCTACAAATCAGCCTCTCCACACCCACCGGTCGCAGGTCGTTCATTGTGCGGCCGAATGTGCTGAACAGACCGGCTGCTGTCTGCAATATTTAACCTCCTCTTCAACTCTTTTATGTCCAATTTTCTGGTTTTTTTTCGCCCTAGTTGCCCCAATAACGCTCGTGAAAAGTAGCCCAAATTTCGCGATGAAATAAGAAAGATCA
This sequence comes from Pristionchus pacificus, assembly GCA_000180635.4. Classification (NCBI taxonomy): domain Eukaryota; kingdom Metazoa; phylum Nematoda; class Chromadorea; order Rhabditida; family Neodiplogasteridae; genus Pristionchus; species Pristionchus pacificus. The sequence continues at coordinate 16,115,411 of CM026577.1, forward strand.
CCTCGTAATCCTCCTGGTCCGGGTCCGCGTCGAACAGCTCTTCCAGCGCGGTGAACATCGGCTGTAAATGACTTTTTCAATGTTGTAAACTTCATGATTATTGGAAAGATGCAGAGGGACGAAACGTTTTCACAATGGATGTGAGTATTTTTTTAGGAATAAATTGAGCGAAATAGCGAGAAAAATACCTGAATGAAGCATTTCGAGAAGCAGGGATCGAGCTGGCGGTAGATCGGGTAGAGGCTGGAAATGAGCAGGTAAAATGTGGTTAGAAATAAAAAAATGATCGGAAAACGAGAAACGACTATGGTGAACGACTATGTATGCAAGTTATGTTTCATGTGCACCACATAGCTTCAACTTTTCACAATGCGAACGATTATCGACCCATTTCGAATCCTCGATAATAATAATTTCCGTCACTAACTGGAAATCGTACGCGAGCTACTTACATTTGTTTCGCATCGTTTTAAAGGGCGAGGGTCACGAATCGAATTTGGTGAGTCCCACCACGACATGCCTGCACCCCGCTGTAACTACAGTAATCAGCACAGCGGTTGACTCTGTCCTCTCCCTTAACTAGGCCATCTAGACTCAATGAATATAACGGCACTTAGCCTAGTGGTTGTACTTTTGCCTCGCTCTCCGGCACCCGCTGGTTCGACTGCCGCCGTGTGCAAACCTCACTATTGCTGCAATTTTCGACTGCTAATATAGTGAAATCAATACAAGAATACAGTACCTCAAATCGTGCCTGCACAATCAATGAAACTTCAAAAATCCGTAGTGAGGTTCAGAGGCATTTCTATAACTTCGGACAAAGTGATCTGTGATCGGGTATAGCATCCCTATTGCCCCACAGGCTCGTGAGATGTGATAAAATATTCGTGCCCTCCCCCCTTTAAGTCTCACTTTGCTGCACAGCGCGTATTCAGTAATAAACCAAGCAACTTTGATAAGCATTATGCAAAACATATGTTTCACGGCCTAGACATTACGGAATGGTGTGTTCGATTACAATCGTTCTTGGTTGTGAATTGGAAAAAATAAATACAAAACTCACTGAAACAGCGCCCGGAACGCATTTCTCCACATCAACTTGCTGTCCGCTCGGATCTCATTTCGCAATCGGTAATCATTGAGGATCAGAGCGAGACAGGACGAGGAGAGGGCGACGTCGCGCGGTTCCGCCTGAGAGATCGAAGATCAAAGATCATATCAATTATTAAGTGGACCAAAGATCATGTTCACTTGTGCTTCACACACAAAGTATATTCCTAAATTTCGAAACGTTGTAGTGATTCGGTCATTCATTTGTGAAAAACATATTATTCACAAAAAGCGGACATTGCGAAAATATGCGGAAAGGTGAACCTTGAAATGTTGAGCCCGCCGTCATTATAAAAATTTGAATTGCAATGAAATGCAATGAACTCACAGTGCACACGTTCAGGATAATGCCCGCTGCGGTGGGCGCAAATCGAGAATCGGCCAGCCACCTGAAATAATCATTCATTTTTAGGCACTGCATCTGAGACAGTACATAGTTCGTTATTTTCGTTATCGAATAAATCATCGGCACACATAGTTACCACATGAAATTTTTCGCAAAGATGCAACACATTTCAATGAGCAACTTGTTTGCCGAACTGCAGTTACGTTTCATGGGCAAGAGATTACCGAACCGGGCGAGCTCCATCAATGACATGTTGATCACTTGCAAAATAAATAAAAAAACAAGAATCGAATTTTAGAATAGCGGAAGCCACATCGATAAAACAGGCTTCGAAAGCAAATTTTACCAATGATTCATAAAATAGAATACGCAAACAGGGCCACTCACCCCCGGTGCAGTTCCTCCGCCAGTGCCTCGGGGCACATTCGCCGCACGAGCATCGAGTACGCTTGTACTGCAAAATGGACATTCACTTTTACTATCAGACCACTTCTCCCTCGTAATCGCAGGCACAACAATCAGATTAGAAATTTCTACGTTGAATCGTTGATTTTTTTGTTGGTTTTTTTACATCCAAGCCTGACGGATATCGTGCGTTTCAAATGCTCAGCAAACTCAATGTGCTGGTTAGCGTATTGATTGTCTGGGGGAGAGAGGGAGGGAAGAGGTAGGGCGGATGAGAGCCGGTAGATCACTAGCCTCCTCCCGGCCTCTTCGTAACTCCGCCCATCGAAAGTAGTCAAAGGTCAACTACGAGTGGAACGGAAAATACTTTCACGATACTATAAGTGAGAAATCACGACTGAACAGCAGAGTTATCCCATTGGAATAGTTGTTGGAATTCCAATCAACTTTCCAATCGAGGTAAATTCCAACAACAAAACTCTACTGACCCGGCAGTGGGCCCTGCTCGGCGAGTGTGCACAGAGATGAGAAGACGTGCCGCAACTCGAGGTCGTCCATTGTTGTTTGCAGACCACTGTAATTACTCCAAATAGTAAATCAATTTAGGGATTAATTTGATCGGTTGACGGAAAATTGATGAATACAAGTAACAAGTATCGAAATGCATTGATTATTTTGTTGAAGTTTGCAATGGCGGCCAAACAAAAATTGAAGTACTTTTTGGGCAGGACGAGTTGGGGAATGCGTGAAACGTATTCAAATCGGAATGAATTTATGAGATAAAAATTGAGTAACACAAGAGGTGTGAGCTATTTGTTTTTCTGCATGAATTTAAGGAAAACAAATAGAGAGCACGGAATCAAAAGATACTATCGCGAGTTATGAAAATATTATTGTAAGTAGAAATAAATAACATGCAAAAGACAAAAAAGTTTCTGGAGGCATGGGGAATTGAACCCCAGCCCTCTCGCATGCTAAGCGAGCTCTCTACCACTGAGCTATGCTCCCGAGTGGACTTGCGAGAGCGAGGTGGCAATTAGAAAGAGAGATGAGAAGCACTTTAGTCAAGCACTCAACGACCAAGAGGGTACAATGAGGAAATCGAGATAAAGAAGAATTATTTCACTTATCTCACTGCGTAATCCACTAAATCGCAGACGCAGAGCCATGATCTGTCAACAACGCAGCGAAATGTGAGCGGCGGAAGTCGACAACAGGATGGATTTGCACGGACACACACCCCGTGGGCGGGAACGAAAATGGTTCCGTGTAGATACATCTCACGGAAAGATCCGAGGAGAATACGAGAGAACAAGAGAGCGCAGAGAAAAAAGGACGTCAGAAAAAACTCTCTCGATGTATAACGCTGCCTCGCGCGAGATCGCACTAAACGTAGGGAAAACAAAAGGCGAACTATAGTATGCGAATACGCTTATTTAATTAAAAAGAGTATTTGCAAATGATAGATCTCATGATTATCGAATTTAATAGTTGGTTGCAGCAAATATCCGACAGCATAATACAGAACTATTGTCAAAAAAGCGCTCGCTACTGTGTTTATGGCCTAAAAACTGTGATGGTTAGCGCTTGTGCTGCGTACTTTTGTGCTGCGTAAATTCACCTGCGCATTCTATTCGAATTCACCATTTTGTCTTATCGGATCCGTTCGTGATCTACCAAACTTGAAAACAAAATATTTAGGAAGAAAATTACCCATAAACAACGCAGCGAAATGCGAGAAGCGGAAAGCGACAACAAAGTGATTTTGCACGGACGCCCCCGGGGGCGGTGAATGTATCGAGTTTCGGTGAACAGAGGGAGGCTAAAGTTAGCCGTCAAGCGTTGTGAGGCAAACCTTTATGAATGCAATCTAACCAACACTTATCTCTGGCAGCGCAAATTGAAAGTGGGGGTCCGGTTAGCAAATGAGAAAATTAGTGAAAGATTGCTGGAGGGTGAAACATTAGTCACGCCGTTGGAACAAAAACACGAGGAAATCGTCTGGGTCAAGTGCTGTAATGAGGAAGTGAGGAGACTTCTTGTGAAACCCTAGGCCATTTTTATTTTTAGAGGATGTTTCAAATAGTTGCTTCCGCAATCAAAGCGATATTGCATTCGACATACTTTCCAAGATATGTTTCACTGCGAGCTGAAATGGGCGGCGTGACAACGATTATCGATCAATTCGACATCTCTTGTTTTAAGAAAAATCATAAAAAACACATAACGGGGTCCCGCTTGATGGTTAGCCTGGAGTGTTCGGTAATCGATAAAAATGACGATGAGCCAAAAAAGAAAAGATGAGGAGCAAAAGAACCTCATAAAAATTGCAATTATCTATGTTTCACACTGTACTAAACTACTCAACTGCTTGTCAATGTTAATCTTTGCCACGCAAACACTGGAAAAAACTAATAATCGATGCTCCACATTTTCTTGATGTGATCCGTGCTTTATCTTCCTCGTTTAGTTATTCTTTCCTTTACACCCCCTCCTCCTCCCGGATGTGATCCCCATCGCAATCTAACAGCGAACAATCGAGATAGGTGATATTCTGAAGGCGAGTAAATATGTTTCACACTAGGATGTTATAGAGACCACAGCACCAATAGCGATTTCATTGACGAACATGGGCGGACAAAAAAATGAAAATAATCCCGAGAGCTCCGCGTTTTCACGACGCGTCAGTCGTGATTTCTCTTCCTCGTTTCGTTCTTCTCTTTCATCCTCCCTCCTCTTCTTCTATGATCTGCTCTCTTCCCTCCCTTTCCTCCCCTCACCGCCCTCTCTCTCTTTTCTTCCCTGATCTGACCTGCCTCCCCTCCTCCCCTCTCAACTTTACAGCACACACGTCGATGACTCGGTTGCTCGTCGCTCTTTTTCTCACTTGCGCCTTGAGCCGTCTCTCCGTTCTGAGCGGAAGCGAGCAGATGGCACGGAGACAGAAGTTATATGCAAGGAAATCCCCTATAACCTGGGCGGAATCACAAATATACTTAGGGAATATGGCACGAAGGAGAGTGATTTACCAAATGGACATTTTTTTTTATCTATTGGAACATTCGTTTGTGAACAGAGAAAGTGCGGCAAGACATGAAGTAATATGTGATTATTCTCATTCTGCTGAAAGATGATTACATGGCGGACCTAACTTGAACCGTCTCTCTCTTCCATCCGTTCTGAGCGGAAGCGAGCAGATGGCACGGACGCAGAGATCCTAAAACTTGAAAAGATGATCCTTAAAAATTGAGATCTTCTCTCATGCAGTTCTTCTGGGCTCTCAATACCAGCTACTGACTTAGAAATATTGTAATGAAACGAAATTATGGGGAATATTGTGATCTGCTCTGGTAAAAGTTTCCCTGTAGTTTCCTAGTAGAGAGGGCCCATCGAGCCTCTTCCTAGTAGTTTCACAGTTCGATCCTAGTAGGAAACACAGTAGCAGGATCCTAGTAGCATCACAGTACATTTCCCAGTGGGATCCCAGGAGAACAGTGCCATTCTCAATGTCAGTCCCGTCGCGTCTAGCACGCGCCCAGCCTATAAGGGACTATTTTTCAATCCCCCTCAGACGGCTCTTGAACTGGGCTGCCGTCTACTGCTATCCCGCAAGGGCCTTTTGGATTTGACTACCGTACATGGACGCTCCATGTACGGGAGAGTTACGGTATGAGGCTAACTCGTACAAGATCGATCAATAATACCGTATCTCCTCCAATTTAATTTCCTAGTAGGATCACAGTTGGAGCCATTTTCCCAGCAGGAACACAGTAGACGTCCTACTGGGAAACCTGCAAGATACCCACTAGGAAGTCTACTAGGAAACTACTGGGAAACTTTTACCAGAGTGAAGTAATACGTAACCATTCTCTGACGGCAAATCGAAGATAGCACGAAGAAACACTAGAGCCTATTATTTATTTCTCATGTGAGTCGTCTCTCCGTTCTAAGAGGAAGCGAGCAGTTGGCACGGAGGAAGAGGTGATCCTAGGAAATTTGCTGTTGTATGGCAAGCAGGGCACGCTAAATAATCGCGAGTAGAAGCCTTTGATAGTATCGAAAATCAACCGAGAAGTTGTACGAAAATATGCTATAGGAAAACACAGAAATTTCGGGAATTCAATCTCGATGAACGATACCCTAAATTGAACCGTAACGAGGGTACAACACCCATCAATCATCAATTGCTCAAATACGTAGTATTACGTTTTTCACAAAACTTGACAAATGATTTGTACGCGCGTATGGGGAAATTGACGATTGTCGGAAATGGCGCCCGACCACACCAAATGCTTATAACTGGGTTCCAATAGATTTCCCTTGCTCCAAAATGGTATTTTATACTTCCAAACAGTTGTTTTCAGCCGACTACAATGAAGAACATAGAAAAGTATTGATTAAATGCATAGAAATCAAACTTAAACGATTTGAGTACGCGGAATTTCGTTATGTCCGGACTAATTAAAAAACGTAGTACCCGTCCGAACGTCAAATCCGAAAACAATCTGAGTGAAAGCGAACAGGAGGCTGATTCAATTTAGCATCTAAACAGACTCTCGGCTGAGACAGCGACGGCGAAATGTGAAATGAATCCAGAAAACTCCAAGAAGATGTACAACACGAAAATAATTTAACGAGGCTAGGGCACACTTTCGGTTGGTGGTTATTATTTCTGAAAATACGAATAGCAAAAATCAGAATTACAAAAGCATCTGTGTCATTAGTTACTCTGTGAAACATAATCGATTATGAACCTGGTTCGAATCTCATGACACGAACGATTCACCTCACTTATTTTTGGCATGATGCTTCTCAGTGACTCATCAAAAAGCAATCACGCATAAGGGAGGCGTCTAAGATGATTCATTCTTCCCATTTATCATCAAAATTATCGGACACCTTGCTCGCTTCTTAAATTTCTCTGAATTCCTATGTCAGAAATCGATCCACCATGCATTCCAGTTGTATCACGAGGATTCTCTATAGTGAAATCACGCTGCCATGTGAGATGTCTATGATGATTCACGCTTGTCCGTCTCTCTTTCCGCCATTCTTACTGATATGGCTGTCTATGGGTTGGATTGTCTCTTATTTTAGCCATTTGTTAGTACTTTATCCACTTATTCACTATACGGAACATCTCAATTAGATTCCAAGCGCGATTCCACTTAGGAAACTGTGAAACGGCATGATTCATGCTCCTCTTCTTCTCTCCCGTCCTTCTTTCCTTTCTGATACCGCGGTACATCAATACACGTTTGGGGACTTGAATGTTAGCCTCGAAATGCCATTTTGTATACAATCTCTCCTTTACAATTAGATTCCCTAGTAACTGCAATGTGCCACCGAAGCACTTTCGAAAACTGTGAATCAAGCTGATTCATCCTCTCCTTTCCCCCTCTCTCGCCTCCACTGATACCGTTGTCTATCAGGAAGATGCGGGGTTGCTTAGTCACTTCTCCTTCTCCATCACTTCTCAATCGAAATCGCGCCGTATTACTCACTGAATGATTTGGCTTGTCGTTCTCCATTCCTTCCGGCGTTCTCAATTTGTTTAGTACTATCCACAGTTTTCCCTGTCAACTTCTGCGAAAATTCACCCATTTTCATGGTTTACCTCTATTTTCCACTTTCCTATTGCTGTTTCCATTGCATTTATTCCGATAGTTTAAAGAAATTTAACAATTGTGAAACCCATTTCCAGATGGGCCATCCATCTCTGTTCCTCTTCCTACTGCTTCCTTCCCTCGCAATCTCTCAAGTCTTTCCGAACCAGAACTTCAATCAGTTCGGACAACCCAATGGCCAACAACCCGGTCAAGGAAACCCGCAGTTTCCCTTCCAACCCTTCGAGCCTGTGAACAGGGGAGTGTATGGAGGAGGCATTAGCTATATTGGTAAGTGTTGAACTAACGGAAGTTTGCAAATTAGAATGCTTAATTCGGGTCGCCGTCTCTGGTGAGAATGGCAGTGAAAGTGTATGCGAAATGAAGAGACGAACTCTATTGCAAATGCAACAATGAATATCATGGTCATAACATTTCAGGAAACATGGTTCCTTACGGCACCGAGGCTGGCGATCAAATAATCAATGATAACCAGCGATCTGCAGGACTCACCATTCGGTACTCACTAATTATTTATTTTAAAATGTATTTTCAAATAATTACATATTTTTTCAGGTTGCCCGGCTACTTCCCCTTCTATGGTGGTCGCTACAACTACACAATGGTGAGCAGATTTGATCAAAAATGTCATTGTGTTCTTCTCTTTCTCTTGGTCTTTTTTTGATTCGCTTATTTAAGCCACATCCAGCCTTTTCGGTTGGTCTCCTAGAGTTGTCGTACGACTGTGAAATAGTCTGATGTGAAAACACCTTGATATTTACCTTTTTTACTCAAGCTCCTTCCATATCAGGAAATATTGCCTGATCGTTCCTCTTCGATTGTGCGCGCTGTCACTTTTCGTTATCATTCACAGCTGTCAGATTGAAGCCGGTCTCTTCATTCCCCTTACACTATCGATGGTTAGAGAACAACGAGCTTCCTAGAGATGATAACAAATCGAGAGAGTCGTTCATCTGACTTTTCCATGCTTCGCCATTCCTATCACTACCTCAATCTCGGCGCTCAGCTTTGTTTGTTCAATGACGCATCTTTCGCGCCTTCTTTTTGCCTCACTTGCGAATGATAGCAAAATAACCGGAAATAGAGGCCTGCTAACAACGATGCACGTGTGAAATAATTGCACTTTGATGTGCGCAGAAATCGGGAAAATACACCGGAAATGACCACAAATATCGGACTTTCGAAGATATCATCAAATGAGCCCCGAAGGAATGTAGTGTGTGTGTGTCTAATGACGCATTCTTCATTTTTCCCGCACTCTTAGGAGTAATAGTAATAGTAATATTTGCGTGGCAATCGAAAGGACCGGAAGTGGCTCGATTGTGATAAATTGTTGTGGAAAACACAGCCTAGAGGGACTTCTGGGCGGGGAGACACCAGGAAGTAACCCGGCCTGCTGATCTCTTCATCTTTGTTTGAAGTTATTTTTCCACCTGCAAACGGTCAATAATCATTTGTAGTATCTTTTCTCCGCATTTTACTCTGCGCTGAAACACAGCCGAAATTATTTGCAAATTGTTGAACATCGAAAACCCGACAATTTTCTGCAGTGAGCTGCAGTGAAGACAGTCCGAGATCGAAGTGTCAAGTCCAAACAAGTAGGGTTGGAGGTTCGGTTTCGAAAAAAACCGCAACATACTAATCGCTCTTCCCTCTCTCTCATTCCTCTCCGCGCGAGAGAGACGATATGCAAAGAGGGTGCGGAGACTCCGCACCGTCGCGGTGAATGAGAGGAATTGGAAATCATTCCCTTTTCTTCCCTCCCTCCCTTCCTTTCTTTTCGCTCTTTTCGTGAGGTAAATCCAAAAGAGTGAATCCGCTGCCCTTGCCCCCACAGTTATTATCGAAACCCCTAAGAAATTTGAGTTACCTCACAAAAAAGAGCGAAAAGAAAGGGAGGGAGGGAGGGAGGGAGGGAAGGAAAGGGAATGATTTCCAATTCCTCTCATTCACTGCGGAGTCTCCGCACCCTCTTTTCATATCATCTCTCTCGCGCGGAGAGGAATGAGAGAGAGGGAAGGGAGGGGATAAAGAGTGGGATAAATCGAAACCGACTCCGTTCCGGCAACCCTACAAACAAGTGAACCTTTCAGATCTCAACAAACGGTTTCATCTCCTTCGCGTACTTCTCCGATGACGGCGGGAAAGATTTCATTGTCGGACCGGGTATGTTCATTAACTAAAATGTTAATTAACAACTAAATAACTGATTAAAAACAAATTGAAGACGCTACCGACTGGCCGAACGAGGCGGACCCGGCACTCATCGCCCCGTACATGTGCAGGTATTTACTTCCAGAAGCGACCTTAAAAATTTTGTATTTACAAATGAGACTCACAATGCATTATTTTCGAATGATTCACTGCAAGAAGGAAACGAATGTATGATACGAATGTTTTTTTTTTCGAAGTTACCTGCCTATCAGATTTCTTAGAAACCTCTTGCTCTTGAGTGAACAGTGAAACATATCTGGCACACCAAATTGTATAAGAAAAAATTGGTTTGTTCTATTCAAATAAAAAAATATTCCAGACAACGCATTGACTCCTCGTACGGCACGGACTCCTTCGTCTCGTACAGAATAGAGACGAGGAAGCGACAGGTCAAGGCGTTCAGTGAGACGAGGTGGGTGGCAAGCTCACAATCAGACGTTATTACTTCGGGTACTTGCATAATATTATTTCGCAGGGAGAATAGGTGAACACGTAAACACGAGAAACTAAGTTTGTTCAAATGTGTTTCACGGCCATTTTATCTGTTTATTTAGACGAAATGGAACAGTTACTCATCGATAGAATATTTTTAAAAAATCTTTTAATAATCGATATCCCTTCTATAATCGATTTGACTGTTTCAGACGACAACAGTGCGCGAACGCGCCCAACTACCAGCTGTGCGATGACGAATCGGAGGTGTTTCTCAATGCGATGCAGCGGGCGCTCCAGGGTAAGGAATAAGAACTAATAACGGATTGAAACGGCTAAAATAAAATGAAACACGAAAAGGTGTTGTTTAGAATACGTAGGGAAGATTCTACTACGAGAAAATCATGGATTTGGTTGTGAATATGTTTCACATATCAATGAGACCGGGATTGGTCGTGAACGACATTAGTGGTCGCTGCGCTCGTGGTCGCAAAAAATTACAATTCATTTATCTCAGAGGGCGTTGCTGGCGCGTCGACCTTCCGTGCCGAATCCGCTCTGGTTGTTACTTGGAAGGCTCTCAGGTATGGGGTTTTGCAGTTTGACACTGTGTTTTTGAAACTCGGCAACAATGGATTTCTTGCGCATCAACGAATTTCAGACCGAACCTCGGCAATGAGGGATCCCAAGCGACCTTCCAGCTGGTCTGGCTCACTGATGCACAAGTACATGACTTACTATCAATATCTGATAAGATCTTAAAATCAAAGATAATACTTCAGGGTCTCCTGTCCTACACAATGATCAACTACGATCGGCTCGGATACGACGCGGCCGATCTCAATGGAAATAATAGGATTGGCAGATGCCAGGTGAGAATTGAACGACTTCTGTATCTGTTTTAGCCCATGCCGCAGCCGCACTGAATGTGGTAGAAAATGAGAATGTTAGGGAGGGCATATTCAACGAAAAAAACTCGTTCAAAAAAATCGCAGAGCCAGCTTTGATTGTTCGTTGCGTGATTGCGATTCGAATAGGATTCAGCGGGTGATCAATTGTCTGCAAATCGAATTAACTGTAATTTCTAATGTGTGGACGGTTGCGAATAACAAACTTGTAATAAAATATTAAGAAAAAAGATTCAATGATTCGCAGGCGCTTTTCAACGGCGGCAACCACACGGGTCTCGTGCCACTCGATCTCTCCGAGCAAACGAAACATCAGCCATCGACGCTTGCGCAGAGATCAGCCGTGCCTCATGTGGCGAGGGGAAGGTAGGATACGTATTTCAACTTTTGGGGAAATTAAGATTAGCAATCGTCAAATGATAACAGAAATCAGTCAAGGACTAGCATAATGATACAAGTAGCGCCACATGTGGCGAGGGGAAGGTGAGCATTCTGAGAATCAGCGTTTCAGTTTCAAATGGGGAAAGTACTGAACTAATATGTTTTAGCATAGGCACATGTACTTTAGAATCTTGCTACTAGCAATAGAGTGCCGATTCGCGGTCTATAAATAAGCACATCTCTTTCAATGGGTGTCGAGTGTACATTGTGAATGGGGAGAGTAATTTCGAACATGAATTTTTTAAAAAAAACATTCTTCAGATACTTCCACCGCGTGGACGATGTCGTGCGACCTGCAGGGTGCTCGAACAAGACTGGAGGCACTTGTGAGTTTTTCATTTACTTCATCTTTTCCCTGTGACGTCCCTGTGATCCAATACTTTTCCTGAAATCTTCAAACAGGTTGCAATTGCGATAACAGTAAAAATTGATATTATTTCAATCCATAACAAATCTATTTTTTGCAGACCCCCTTCTCGTCTATCCCAACATCGTCACGATGCTCGGCGAGACGACTGTCGAAGTGAACGGACTCTGTCTCAATCCTTCTCAGACCTACGTGCTCATGATTGAACAGAGAGATGTGAGTATTCAATCGAACCATTTGTGCTAAACGGTGAATCCATGAACAATGACAACGTGCTGTGTAATCTAATTCTTCCCATTGTTGATTCAAAGAGCCGCGAAATTAGAGCTGATTTATTATATATATATATATATATATATATATATATATATATATATATATATATATATATATATATATATATATATATATATATATATATATATATATATATATATATATATATATATATATATAAATATATATGTATACAACTTTCAGACCGCCCCTTGCGAGATTCTCAACCCGTCCATCGCCCGGTGCACGCTGCCCAAGGTATTAATTAATTAAACTAATTATAAACTTAATTAACTAATTAAGGTGCTCGACTGGGGCACGAAGACTGTGTACTTCCAACCTCAGAGCGGACTGGCGAATGACGAAAAGGCCTACATTGGCTACATCTACTTTGGTGAGAGAATTTCCTTAGAAAACTTTTTTCCTCTGCTGCACCTTTTTCGTTTATAGAATTGGCAAGTCTAATATGTTTCAGCATTGCCTCATAGCACGATATGAGGAAACGATTCAATTTATTCTTGTTTTGGCGGGGACATGAAAATTGAAATAAATAAGCAATAATCACTCTCCACTACAGTACCACCCACGATCGACCCGATGCGACTAGACATTGGCGACCTACACAAGTGGTTCACCGCCCCCACGCATCCGATGACATCGTTCACCCTCAAGTGGTTCCCGAGGAACTTTACGATGCACAGGACGTTTACTAGCGAGGGTGAGCTATAAATGTGTTGAGTGTAAATGGGATAAAAAGTATAGGACGGTATGTTGGGAAAATTCACCCTAAAGTGGTTCCCAAGGAATTTTACTATGCACAGGACTTTTACCAGTGAATTTTAGTATTAGGTTCCCACGATTAATAGCGTTTTCTTGGCATTATTGAATTTGTAGTACGCACTCATTTTGTACAACAACCAAATATTTTGTGATGAGAAATCCCTCCAGGACGCGCGCTCCAGGTCGACTACTCGGACACCTCGATCTACAACATTCCACTCGGTGAGTTTCATTATATTTTTAGAGAGTTGATCTTTGATCTCTACCCTTTCATTTCGCATACCTCACCAAGCTCACGCCGTTATGTAGTTTAATCTTTGATCTCCTCAGGCCTGTACATTGTCGGGTATCGCGAGGCGAAGGACGACCACAAGATGAAGTTCGTGCCGCAGCACAAAATCATGGCGAGGTGCGTTTTTTTTTGTTATCAATTATCAATTTTTTCAATCGATCCGCTATTCCTGAGGATCTTTCATTCTTGTGTGCCGTGAAATTGAATCAAATATGTTCCACTGTATATTTATCATACGAAATTTCGAAAAAAAGTCAGTATGGTAGTATTCGGCTGTGGAAAAATAAAGTAAAATAGTCTCACTCGTTGAATTGCAGAGTCGCGACGCTCTCCAACAGTGGCGACGAGCGATACCGATGGGAACCCCAGGTAAATCATCAATTTCGTTGGGAACAATCAGCCTTTTGATCTCAAATTATAGCTTCTTTTCGGTGTAGTAAATAAATACGCTCCAAAATGATCCTGCATTCCAGACCCAGACGGTCTCTCTGACTCACGTTGACGAGTGGTATCTGTTCAAGTGGGAGAGGAAGTATGATATGTACACGTATCGGTGAGACCTTTCTTTTCCATCTTATTCAGCCCTCGACTACTTTTTCTCATGATTCCTGTGCTTCAGTCATAAGCAATGAGCATTAATTTTCTATTTGCACTGACGAGAACGCCCTTGTCATTGCAGATTCGGTTACTTCAAGCTCGCTCCTCTCGTGCAGGCAAAGATGGGATCGGACAAGGAAACACACTACATCGATCAGCTGCCCGAAGGGTAAGTCATGCCATTTCATCTCTGCAATAGTTTTGACAACTCGAAACATGGTTCTACTTTTCGCAATGCTTGCCCTTATTGCAAAAGAGCGAGAAACGAAACGAGAATCAGAATAATTATCAGTGTGATGTCGACAGTGTTGAAAAGCATGCTGATCTCATCTCGAGAGATAGTAAGCAAATGGAAAAAATTAATGGAATTTAGTATGATTTCCTCGCCTGTTTCTCTGCACTGGCTGTGGCCACTCGCTCCGGACGGCGCGTACAAGGGAACAACCGATGATGATGAGGCCAAGAAGGAGTTTGTGGAGCAGCAGGTATGACTTAGCCGAATAACGGACGTTGTTCCTGAAATTACAATAATAGAAGTGGTATTGAAGAGCATGCAACAGATCATCGAATTCACGGCTTCAATACAGCCTATAGTAGCACATTGAAACTCATGCAAACTCCAAATTGATCAAGTGATTGTTTTGTTCGAATTTCAGTCCCGCGCCATGTGTAAGGACTGGTTCGAGGAGGACGGTGCACTGGACAATTTCGTGAGGGAAACGGAGAACAACTCGAGCTGCCCCTGCAGGTTTGATCTTTGATCTTGATCTTTGACCAATGATCTTGGGATTTTTGTTAATTAGTAAAATTACAGAGCGGAACAAGCACGGGCCGACCTCGGTCGTTTCATGCCGCATCCACGATGCAGTACGGTGAGAAATATTTCATATTCTATTATCGAGATGTCAAGAACGCATTGAAACTAATACATGTACAGGATGATGAACTAGTGATGAAACACATCAAATTTGAACAACATTTCTGAAAGGTTTCCCAATTCCGCCAATCAAAATGAACTTGCAGCTCTTCCGTGACGTTTCGTGCACGGAAACACTCGGGTCGATGAACTGCTACATGTCAGCGCAGAATGTGCAGGGATCGCGAGTGCGGCAGACGAGTTTCGGGGACGAGGCGAGGTTAGAAAATTTAAATTAAAGAAAGAATTGTACGCTTGAATGAATTTCACCATAAGCTCATTATACCAATCGCCCACAACTTTTCAATGCCAGTCCGGTTTTAGGAAAAAAATCAAAATATTCTGTGAATACCATTTGCATTTGTTTTATAGCTCATACGGCATACGCTATTTTGAGATGTGTATACAATCTTATTTCGCGATCAACTGAATTTGAAAAACAGTTTTGTTCAGCTCCTACAACACGCACTTCGGACAGACGTGTTGCTACGATTCGGCCGGATACTTGATGCACTCTAGCTACCAGCCGGTGCTGAAGATCGGTGAGAACTATATGCCACGTTACCTTGATCGCTCACTTTTTCTCCCATTCAGGGCAGAACATCGTTATAGATTAATGACCTAAAATTCACCGAGAATAGTTTGCATTTAGCCTGTTGTTTTCAATATTTATTTTGACAAAATACCTCGACACGATTGACTCCTAAGCACACCGACACGGATGAAGTACTTATGAAACACATCGCACCTGAATTGTTCACAAGACACAATTTAATAATTCTAGACGATTCCACCCCATACTCACCCGGGTTCCCCACTCGCTCCTACGAGTTCGGCACGACGCCCTATCAGGGCATGTTCGAGGTAATTTATGATTACGTATTTGGAGTGTTCCATCTCAGCCACGCCCATTGGCACAGATTTCACCATTGAAACAGAAATGCTGGACATAAGTACTCTTAGCTCGATATGTTTCACATCCTGAAGAAATTAGTGGCGAATTTGTTTTCTCTTTGCTTTTCATTCGAAATATAGTTTAGAAAACAAAAAAAAAACTAATCCAGATTCCCGGCCTGTCGACCTTCCACCACGATGTGATGCCCTATTATCTCTGCTGCAAGTTCACCGACTTCAGATGCCAGATGTTCTACTGGAGGAGACCGAGCTCGGCGTGTCAAGCGTATGAGGCTCCAGCTATTGGTTAGTATGTATTTTGAAAAATATAGGAAAGGATTAGGGAAAAGAAGCCAGATGTCACACTGGAAGAGAGAACATTTACCTGCGTGCAAATCCAGCTTTAGAAATATAAAACAATTAACTATGGTTGTTGTGCAGGCCCTAAGCTTATGTTGAGCTGTCATGCATATTATCATGCATACAATGACGACTTGGAAGTACCGTGACATTTCCAGGCATGCTCTCGGGCGCCGGTCAGATCACCACTCTCAACGGGGAGAATCTCATCTTCAACGATCCCGGAGTGTACACGCTACTGCACGCGCACAAGGTCAGCTCAATTTCCCGTAAACCGTTGCTACATCCTGTCCTACGAATATTTGAGTTGATCGTTTTTCTGCAACAAGAGAACGTGACGCCGAAGTCAATAAAAATGTAACTAATAAGCTTTGTTCAGACCGCCTCCACTCCCGAGGTGCAGATCCAGGTGCGAATGGAACGCTTCCCGGATAGGAGCGTCGATTTTAGTGAGTTATATTTTTTTCGAGCGACTACGGCAGAAGGATTGATGTTACCTAGATGCCAAAGCTCTTGATGCACCGATGAAACATATCGAGGGAAAACGAGCCATAAAACAACGAAATCAGAAAGTCAGAAAAAGCGAATCGAAAAAATCGATAATCACTCAATTCAGGCGGCCTGAACCAGGCGCAGCAGGACCTCGTCCAGCCCACCAATGTTACCGTACTCACGGGAGTGGTGTTGGCCACCGAGGACTCGGACAGGTCAGATTCAGATAACAATTTGAGCAACCGTAATTCTACCTTGACCCAAAATTTACTTGTTGTTTAACACCGCGTCTATTCTAAAATATCCATCCCGCTTCACTAGAACTCTATATACCCCTATTGTGATATTGCACCTCCGTGAACCTACCGTAACCCGTTTTCCAGAGTGCACGTGATGCTTCGGAAGGACACGCGTCGCGGTCGCTATCGCACATCGATCATCGTCGGCAATGTGATCAGATACTTTGACACGATGCATCTGCAGAGATTTAAGGGTACGACCAATTGTTTGATACACTGATTTCAGTTGATGCGAACCGCAATTCATATGTTTCACTCCTGGCATATCGGCACATTCTCAGCAGAGATTGCAGTTGTTAACATTCTCTCTTTAGAAAAAAAACAACAATTAAACACTAACTATACAATTACCCAAACTATAACAAAAAAAACTGTTAGACGTTGAGGACTCTTCGTAGGTCCCTCGTATCAACCGAATTTTCAGGCGTCACTGTCTACGTTAACACCGTGGAGCGCGGGCAGGCCGAGGTGTACGTCGTGTTGGATGCCGCACAGATCGGCGTGAGGATACGGGAGACGTACGCTGTGGATGTGGACAGGTAAGAACACATGAGATAAGAAAGAACGCCTCCGAAGTCGGCTAAGTCGATGGGCTCCATCTGCATCAATCGTCACACGACGATTGTAGAATCATTTGGCGAGGACATATTTAACTTTGCACCTTTCACCTCTTCTAGCCACCTGCAAAAGTTCGAGTTCGTTAAAGATATTTCCGATTTCAGACTCGCCCACTTCGAGTCTCTTGGTCTACTAGACCTGGAAGTCTCCGTGCCGCCTCAGTACAATGTGGTAAGAATTTTCTTCGATTTTCGAATAGATTATTCATCCCCTCTCATTACATATACCAGTGAGAAATATGTTATTTGTCGTCGAAATCGATAGCTCTTCAGAACCCGTACCACTCCGTGGGCATGACCCGGGCCAAGGTCGAGGGTCTCGTGCTACCGTACCCCGAGCAGCCGTTTACGGTAAAGAAGTATCGTGGAACAACTTTTTTTTTTCGTTTGACATATGTTACAGCAGGAACATAACATTTCATCTCGTTATAGGAACTAATGCATTATTAACCGATTTTTTGAAAAAAGACAATTGTAAAATAAAAATTAAAGTTAGAATTAATAAACTATTCAGACGTCGAACGGCGGCAGTGTGCCCTGGCAGAACGTGAACAACGAGGGAATAAGGGCGAAGATGCTGACTTGTGAGTTTCCATTGATCACTGCCCTCTTTGAGCGAAATGAGTTTCACTGATCACACATAGGCTCCGTAGTCAACGATAAAGCAATACCACGTAAGGAGCCTTGAAAAACATTAGCCTATGCACATGCAGACTCGTTGAACAATTCTGGAGCGCAAAAGAAGTGAGAAATCCATAAATATTTTCCAGACCGAGTCCGCGGCGAGCACGACTTCACCGTCCACCAGTCCTCCAACGGACACAACGACAATATTGACCTGTTCGAGGCGAGGCTCGAGTCGGAAAAGCTATTCAATGTACGATTGTGAACTCTTTTCATTTTTTTTCTCGATTCTTGTAAACACATTTCTAGAGATTTATAAAGGCGTTCAATGTGAGATTGTAACGCACTCTATTATCTCTGTCCTTGAACTGCAAAATCCAAAGAAAAAAGTGCTCATTTCTATTGGAAATAATGCAGTTTTAACTAGAAACAGCCTTTTGACTTTAAAGGCCTACGCGGACCACTACCTCAAACGGCCCGTCTACACTATGCCGACCAAGTATGCCAAGTGAGTAGCTTGCCATAATAGTTTGCATCGTATTTAGATTTTTTCCTTTGTTCCATTTGGTTCTTATTTTATTTTTTTTTCAGTGTTCCCTTCGTGCCGCAAACGCAGACGCAAGTGCGAGAGTTTGTTCAATTCTGTCAGCTGAAATTCGGTGAGTTTCACGGTATCTTCATAATTCTTTAATCTCCGTGTTCACTATAGATTTTCTCTTCCAGACCGCTCCTCCTCCGCAGATGCGCTCGTGCGTGCTCACAAACGCTGCCCCAAGGTCCGATTAATTACTAATTCTCGTTTTTACCCAAACTTCTTGACATTTTTACAATGCAAATAGTGCGCAATTTGTGAGCACACGAACATGAATGTATCTAGTTACAAGTAATTTATACTGAACTATTCAGGACGTGAAGCACGTGGAGACAATCTGTCACGACGAGGCCTCGTGCATGTTCGACGCTCTGTATCTGCAGGTGGATCTTTGATCTCTGACCGTACCTAATGGTCGTTGAATTATGATCTTTGATCTTTTCAGGAATCAGCCCTGGGCGTTAAATCGATGAACACTCTACGCGGCTTTGTCGAGGACAGACACGCGATCATGAGGCATTGTGAGTGTTTTCAACATAAATTCTCAGAGCTGTGATATCGCTTGAAAAATATTCTTCTCTAAACACATTGTGACCTTTGTGAGAAAGGCAGTTCCCAAGAACACCCTGAAATTGATCTTTGATCTCTAATTTTCCAGACAACAGCTGCGGCGCGATGAACATCGAGTACCCGGAGTACCTCATCAAGGTCATTTTTTCACTTACTAGTCCTTCATTTATCCTTATCATGCATCATGCATTGCAAATGCTGGCAATTTCATTCGGCATAATGCCAAAAACATACAAATTCAGAATTTCGAATTTATGTAGCTCTAGAGTTATCGTCGGGTAATCGTCACTTCATTCTGAGAGACGAAAGAACAAGTGAAATGAAGAGACGATAACCCGTATCTCGAACTCTAGCCCATAGCTTTACGTATTCTCTGCAGGGTCCCAACTCGGCCGCTCCGGCCTACCTCGAGGGCGACAAGCTCTCCTTCTCCTGCTACCAGACACACATCATCAAGGGCGACTCAGAGTACGCATGTGAGTCGATCATCTTTGATTTCAATCTGATCTTTGTTCTGTCACTATCTGTCTATGATCTTTGAATTTTCTTTGTCAGGCCAGAAGATCGCGCTGACTGCACGGGAGGCGCGCGACCTCGGTTTGTCCGATGCAAACTACGAGTATCGCATGCAGTGGACACAAGGTGGACAACCGTGGTGTAGAGCGCGGTAATGTGACAACATTCGCTATTATTTCTGTAGTGAGCGATGGTTCAACTTGAGTAGTTAAACATTTTACGCTACCCGGGTCATCGGGTACACACGTCAGTAAACAATTGATTGGAAAATACAGTTGGCACACGATGACAACCGTGGTGTATGGCGAGGTACGGTACATTATTTGTATTGATTTTTTTTTAGATTATTGATTTTGTACAACAGAATCGGAAGTGCAATGGTTCCGATAAACTTGTGAAACTCAACTTGTTCGATCAAATGCCGAAAAGCCGCGTAAAATAGTCAAACAATTTCAGAACCGTCGAGAACACTCTAACGTGGCTCATGTGGTGCGCAATCATCGTTGGAGTTATCATTCTTGTCCTGGTGAGATCGTGTTCTATTTGTAACTTTTATTTAGGCAGCAGTCCAACCTCAAAATTGTTCAGGAACCGAACCGACTGTTTAAATTAAACCCATGAAAAATTACTGATTCACAACAGAAATTGGATTGTTTTATATGTTAATCAATATTTTTATAAGATGGTGTTCCTCGTGTTCTGGACGATCAAGCAGAAGTCGCGCGCGGAGGAAGAAAGGAAGAGGAACGGATCAAATCCAAGAGACATCGAGATGGTGAGTGGGTAGAGACCGCAAGCTCCGCCCACTTTTGAGGGACAGGGAAGAGGGGTAAAAACTGCGCCGAGAGCTGACAGCAGTAGTTCGTAACCGATTGGGACGATCAACATCGCGTTTTGAAGCTACTATCGTTCCCCACAAATGACCAATGGGGGAAAATGATTGGACTAGTTTGAGTTGGTCAAAACTGACTTGAAAGGGTGCAGAGTACGTAATAAAAGGCTTTCTAGTGTTCGGACATGGCTCCCCATTAGGAGACGATCAGAGAAGAAATCTCGATGATTGGAAGTGTTTGGAATTTGTCAGCTTCATTCAAAGATCGGCCTTACGCGAGTGACGATGTTCCGACTTATGGTGTTTACCGCTGGCGCGTATTCAAATTTCGTCCCTTCCCATCTCCCCCTCTCTTCCCATATGCAAACTCCGCCCCCACAGACCCTCTTCCTATCGCTGTTTTCTTACCCGTCGTGGATATAACACACTCTCCCTAGGCAAGGTCTGATTTTCCTCCGAAAATGTCTCTCACGACTGGGCGAAGCTATCGCCTTCGAACTTTGGGAATGAGCTTGAAATAGGCTCCGCCCTCTTTTGGCTTGGACTGGTTTCGGTCACTTCTCTGTTGAGCCTCGCACGCATGGTTTTTGACTCATAACTTTGTTCAGAGGTGAGATATCGACAAACGGTAAAAAGCATGATCTTATTCAGACCAAGAGGGATACTTTGAGCACCGAAACATGACCTTACGTTTGATTCGGTAAATCACGTTGCGGTCCCTATGAGTGGGTGTAAATTTAGATGCTTTTCTTTTCTTTAGTCATTGCTCGGAATTTGAAGTTGGTTGGGAATGAGAATGAAAGGGAGGAATACTCTTCGAGAAAAGATTTTTCACATATAACAGAAAAGAGGTCACTTTTTGTTCGATAAAGAGAAAAATCATTGTATGTTTCATAAATTGCAGATAAGATCTAATACGTCTTTATTATTAATATATGGCAGTTCCTCTTTCTAAACTCCCACCACATTTTCAGAAGGACCTCGATCTCAACTCTAACGCGTCTCGTCACGAGAAGGAGTCCCTTCTCTTTACACCAATGCCACTACAGAAGGACGACAGGGTATCCTACGTCAGGAAGTGAGTGACGAACATGTTAAATTTGTTTTGTTCTTTTTTCTCTCCTTTCCTTTCATTTCATTGTGCCAAATTGTCGGGCCCATACCACGCAAAGATAGAGCAGCAAAATGGGCACGGAAAATCATCGCAATCAATCTTTTACTTCCAGACCACCCAGTGTCGCCAGTTCAACAGCCGTACCGCCCTACCGCCCGATGGGCTCAAATCCGAATCTTGCAGGGTAAGGTGGTCAATCGATTGATGGGCATGAAATATTCTATCGCTGGCAAGAGAACAATAGAAAACACACAATAGAAACGTGACCCGTGATTCGAGCTCATATCTATTTTTGACATACTGTAATCACTAAACAAAGTTCACCTTTCAGATCCACCCCGCAATCCTCGCTACGCAGATCGAATCCGAATCTGGCTGGGTATGTTCCATTTTTGCTCAGTCAGATGAGTTTCGTCGTTGGTATAAGAAAGCATTCTGAATAGTATCACTAATTCCCTCAGAATATGCTCTTAAAAAACGCTATGATACTTCCAGCCCCTCCCAACCGTCCTACGTAACCTCCGCCTCTCCCTTCAACAATTCCGGAAGACGGAGTCCGTCGCAGTTGAAACCGGCAGTTCCGGGGGCGAATGAGATTAGCGTCTAATGTTTTTAAATATTTTTTCTTTGTTTTCCCCAGAACCTTATTAGCTTGAAAAAGTCTGATTTCCTGCGAGCTTGTCGTTTCCACTCTACAAACAACATTTTGATGAACTAGTGTTGTAAGTGTTTCTCATTTTGCATATATTCTAAATTGTTTCGATACTCGATCTTTACGTGTATTCTACTCCGTTATTTCACTGTTCTGATACATCTCATGACACTTGTTTCTGTATTGCATGTGTTGGTTCAATTGTACTCCTGCCTTTTCACAGGATGTCTGTGATAAACATGCTCAATTTCATGGCACAGGCTTCGTCGATGAGTAAAAGTAGGACAGTGGAGACCGGATAGATTTTTTTTGTTCCTGGAGCACTGGGTTTAGCTGCATAAAAGTTGCTCGATCTCTCGTTTCGTACATTACAGAATTGCTTTTCCAATCTTCCTTCGCATCCCTTTTTCGAGCGACTGTCCTTGTACAAATAGAAGAGGACGAGCGAGCATCGATTGCTCAGAAGGAGAGAAGATACGGAGGAAAATCAATGCGCTCACTCACTCTTTTCTCTTCCCCTTCTATACGCTGCGCATTTCCTCTGCTTTTTTCCCATTTCACTTTCAAATATTAGATACATTACGTCTGCAATCAGGCATCTACACTGTCTCAATGCTGGCCAATAACCCAAACAAGAATGACATAGAGGCTCTTAATTTCGAACAGTGAGTTTCGCAAATATTGATGGCCAAGAGCTAGTCTTTATTTTAGGAATCCTACTTTATGTAAGCTACAAAAATACACTCTGCGTCAGAGAATACGTGACGAGGATGTGAGCTTCCAAGTATCCGTGTATTTCCATGTCGAGTTCATGGGTTATACGTATACTCTCATTGCGGAGACCGAATCAATTCATCATGCGATTATATTGCAATAGTTTTATTGAAATCAATAAATGCTTCACTTTGTTGTAGTGTGCGGGAATGTATATGCCTATTTAGACTCTCGTTGCTGAGGTTCAGGCAAGTCATCACACTCTTTTTTATGTAGCTGTCGCTACGTTAAGCAAGCGACCTCAAAACGCATCAGCGAAAAAAACACGGGCAACACCAAGGTCAGTAATTGTGCTAGTTTTGTCTTGCTTCTTTAATAATCACAATAGCGACGACGTTTACGTTCGGTATTTCGGTATATGTACCACGGAAATACCGACTCAAAATGTCTTTCAGAACCTGAGCGTGCTATTCAAGTCGCCGACAGCGATGAGGAATCCGAGCATACGAATGACAATGAGGTAGTGATCACGAAGATGATGTCGTCGAAAAGGATGGAGACACAGATGCTGCTACCCTCATCTAATAACTACGATCATTTGGAATCGAATTATTTTCCGTGTATGCCCCTTTTCGATAATTTGTAATTTACACAAAACAATTCTGAAAGTCTGATCATCCCGGTGAAGATTTTCAACGAATGATCTTCTAGAAAACATAATTTATCGAATATCCGTAGTAATACACGTGAAATATGTGCAATGATAAGTCAAGTGGGCGGCGCTCACGTCACATCTGAAAGGCAGCATCTTAGATTGTTTGGCTTTTTTAATTGTTTAGATTAGTTTGTTTGGATTATGTTTCACAAATTCTGTAAAGCTAGCCAAATCGTGTAATTCGCGATGATGAGCAGGAATTTTCACGGCAATTACACATAGAGACCGCAAGCTCCGCCCACTTGGGAGGGATAGGGAATGGGGGCAAAAAATGGGAATGAGGTTTAGCAAATCGAATACTCAACCAAATTGGTCGTTCAAGGGCGCGATGGATAGCTCTCAGCCTCACCTTTCAATGTGCCAATGGGCACTATGTTCAGAATATTTTAAGTTGGTCAAAATCGAGATAAACCAGTCCGGGATAGTCAAAAAAGGCATTTCTAATGAACGGAGCAAAGTGCCCATTGCGCAGATTGTTCTTTTATTTTTATTAAGAATTTTAGAGAAGAAAAATCAAGAATCGAAAGTTTCCCCGAATTGCTAAGTTTTTAGTACGCGCGTATTTATTCCAGTCCGATTAGCGCTAAACACAGTGTGAGCTATAGTCAAATGAGGGAAGAGGGGTGAGAGACAAGGCTCTTCCCTTCTCCCTCGGCCCTCTCTCCCCGCTGTTTCTATCCCGTCGTGACTAGCACACACCGTCCCTAGACAAGAGGGATATTCGCTCCTAAATTGTCTCTCACGACTTGGCGAAGCTATCGCCGTCGAACTTTGGGAAGTAGCTCGGAATAGGCACCGCCCCCCTTTTGGCTCGTCCTGGTTTCAGACACTTCTCTGTTGAGACCAGATCGCACGGTTTTTGGCTCATAACTCGGTTCAAAAAAGAGATATCGACAAAAGGTAAAAAGTATGTTCTTATTGAGACCAAGGGGGATACTTTGAGCACAAAAACATGACCTTACGATTGATTCGGTCTACCCCGTTGCGGTCTCTAATTACACATCTATTGTTTTCTAATTTTAGTCATTCACAAACTCTACATTTTGACTTGTCTTGGCAATCTCTTTAGTAATTTCGCACGCCAACTCGCCCTCTCGTGACTTGCCCTTCAACTTACGAACTCCGACGTTACTATCCACCCGGCCACCTTCCTTAGCAACGAGAAGGGTGGCGGATCAAAGATGGAGCCGGCATCTCGGTACAGGGAGTAACGTTCCCTGCGAGATTTAGAATAAGCATCGGGAGCCTGAAAACAATACTGAATGTCGGGCGGTCAGTCGAATGAGATTGAATGACGAGGACGGCGAATGAGAGCACTCTTTTCTTCTTATTTTTTAATGCCTCGAAAGCGAAAGCAATCACTTCGCTCAACTCCCCACTCGATCCTTCATTCTACTAACAATGTGATCTCACTGGCCACCGGTACCTCTACTCCTACCTACCAATACCGCCCCTTTGGTCAATCGTTATTTAAAATCGGATTTCAATATATGGAATCGATATTGTAGCTTGAGTGTACGTCCGCGACTCTACTTCTACCCACCAATATTCCCCTGATTCCTCGCTATTCTACATTATTAGTTGTCTCTCCATCCATCGATCCGAGAAAGAAGGTTGAATATCCGTAGAGTGCACACTCACCACTCGATCCTCCATCCTGCTCGTCACGTCAGCTACCCAAGCGTCGAACGACCCCCTTCGTGCCGCCTCGACTATGGCGGCAATCGCTGCGGCGTCCTGACAATTTGTTTTTTTACATAATGCGTCTGGGGAACAGTAGAGTAGAGGACGTTGGTAAAGTTGCAAAATGTACACGAAAAGGAATCCATTGTGGTTTTTCCTCAGTTGTGTTCAACTTCCCGCTTCTTCTACCCGGATTCTATAGTCTAACGGTGCAATCACTTCAGCTGTACAGGGTTGGGGTAATTTTGGAAGCGACGGGGCAGAACAGGATTGAACGAATGAATATAAAAAATAGGGGGATTCGGATGCTGAAACACATGCAGAACGCGAATTGCAATTAGAAACGTAGAATACCTGCCCCTTCGTCCTGTACTTGAGCGGTGGGCGGGTGGGAGATGCAGTGAGGAAGTGGGAAATGTTTGCGAATACCTGCAACTTTTTACATTTATTTTATATTGCAGATTCACCTACTACATTGCGATTCTGAACCCAGAAGATCTTTAGTAAACGTTTTGAAACATAATTAGGATTTCGATTAATGATTTTTTTCAGCAACAAAAAAATAATACCTGTTCCGGCATTGTCGGCGTGCAGGGCCTATCGTCACTACTGTTGGAATAATGCTGACTACGGTAGCCCTCGTTTTGTTGGGTACGGTAGGAGTCCAGTTGGGACCCAGCAACGAGCGTATCGTGCGGCAGCGGCTGCTGAGTGATGAGAGCCGGGGAGTCGGGACGGCCCATGGCTTAACCAATTAATTAAGTAATTAATTCAGCGCCAAAATTATTTATGACCAGTACGAATTCTTTGAATGTCAAAATGCGTCATCTTGAAAGTGAGACGTTTTGGAATGTTTTGACCCGGACAGGAAGTTTGGCGTGAATGCGCAAATAAACAAAAAGATGAAGAGACTAAGAGTGTGAGAAGTGTGAGAGGACAGATCCAGGCTGAGCGTCCAAATTTCAAGGCGCGCCAGAGGGCTTGCATTTCTAGGTAGTTGTAAAACGACGTTAAATCATTAAATCGTGCAAAATTCAATTTAATCAAATCTGCACATTTCGAATCGATGATGAATTGATGAAATGAATTCATTGAACGACTCCATTGTTGCAATTGTGATATTTTTGCACATTTTCAAGACGTTGAGAGATCAGATTCTTTATGTACATGGTGGAACATGGAAACGATAATGGCAGTGGTTGGCGAAAAAGCGTATTTCATTGTTTTGATCTGATATGAAAGTATTTTGATTTTAAAAAAAAGTCAAGTATATCGAGTATATCGATCAAGTACATCAAGTATCTATACGAGTATACGATCAAGATCAAGTATACGATCAAGTATATCGAGGGATTCAGATATTGCAAATGCGGCATTCTATTCAGGGGTCTCCTAAATTATCTAAATTAAATTAAATTTTTATCTAAATTATATTGTCGAAACCCAGGCTAAAATTATTAATCCGCTGGAGGCGTGGCGATGATTGCACTTCAACATCGGAGAAGGGAATCGTAGCTTTCATTAGGGTGATTGAGTCAGAGGTCTGATATCTTAAAATACGGCATCTTAAATCGGGGTCTTCCAATAAAATTAGGGTAGAGGGTTGATGTGAAAATGGATAAAAATATTAATCCGCGGGAGGCGTGGGCGAGGATTGCTCTTCATCATCGGAGGAGGAAGAGTTCGCCCACTCGTTCGGATCCAGCGGCTTCGCGTCTGCAAATTGCTTGATTGTCACTATAATTCATAGCGATTTAGCGGCCATAAATTCGAGATCTATCAACTTCGAACTATAAAAACAGCAAATAAATGCATCACGACCTTGATCAATTGTAGTGAAAACGGATGGAATGTGCCAAATAATGATTCAAGATGTGCCTCAGAGAGCGCTAATTTCAGAACACTATACCGTGGTACTATCTAGCAGATTCACTATACCGTCCTGCAACTCACCAAAATCGGAAATCACCACCCATCGGGCGACCGGTATGTAGCACTTCGTTTCGATGTCCACTTTTCGAACGGGTCGACCTTCGAACCGCTCGAAGTAGGCGTCATTGTACGCGGCCAGTTCCTAAAATAGGGAAACTGAAGGTACAGTTAACTAAAGAGCTGTGAAAATCTCGATCTTTTGTAAATACCTAGTTGTAAATACCTAGTTGAAAATGCGGAAAATTGTCCCTTCATTCCATGCTCCGCCCACTTTTGAGGGACAGGGAAGAGGGGTAAAAACTGCGCCGAGAGTTGGCTAATCGAGTTCTCAACCGTTTCAGTCGAACAAGGGCGCGTTGGATAGGTCTCAATATCCTCTTTAACTGGTCCAATCGGCGCTATGATCAGATTAGTCTAAGTCGGTAAACATAGAGATTAACCAGGGCGGAATATGCGGTTAAGGCACTTCCAAAGCATGTAACATAGCGCCGATTGTTCAGAGTGTTCAGTCCATTTTTCCAAGATTTTTAGAGAAGAAAACACAAGAATCGGAAGTTTCTCCGAATTGCCAAACAGTTTTAAAGTTTTTAGTACGCGTGTAAATATTTGAGTCCGATTAGCGCTAAACGCAGTGTGATCGTGGGCGGGGCTAGTCAAATGAGAGGGGAGGGGGTGAGAGGCGGACCTCTTCCCTGCTCCCTTCGCCCTCTCTCCCCGCTGTTTCTATCCCGTCGTGACTAGCACGCTCCTTCCCTAGACAAGGGGAAATTTCTCTCCTAAATTGTCTCTCACGACTGGGCGAAGCTATCGCCGTCAAATCTTGGGAATGAGCTTGAAATAGGCTCCGCCCACTTTTGGCTCGTCCTGGTTTCGGACACTTCTCTGTTCAGTCCAGATTGCATGGTTTTTGGCTCATAACTCGGTTCAGAAATGAGATATCAACAAACGGTAAAAAGTACCTCAAACATGCCCTCCCGATAGATTCGGTCAATCACGCTACGGTCTCTAATTAAGAGACGATTATCCGCATTTCGATTAATACTCATACCGAATCAGCAACAGTTTGTGATTTCGATAATTCAACAGGGCCATTTTGCAGATAATTTTGCTATTTTTCATACCGTCGCCGTCGCTCTGCATCGCATCGCCTCCGGATGGTCAATAACCGCGTTGAAAATCGCGTTAAGGGCTGCCGAATCGTGGCGGAAGGTGCACCTGGAAGGGTAGGATAGGAAAATGGTAATTGATTTTTGATATCCGCTTTAGTTTCCATTATGTGCTATAATAACGCCTGTGTAAAATTGAGATAAAGATTTGTCGAGAATCTATTTTTGGCGGAACTGTCAGTCCCCGTAGTCGATGGAATATGTTTCAATCAAGTTACAAGAACTGTGGCGACTCTGTCCAGATCAGTAGTAGCGATCAGTCCATTAGGAAAAAAATAAATAAATCTGATCCAAACCTGCTCGCCCTTCGCTCCTCCCTTCGTCCCCTCTTCGCCGCTGGCGGACGTTTCTCTTGATCCTGTGCAGCTACAGAAGCGTCGGTTGAGGGCCGGGTCGGGAACTTCATCAACTTGACGGTGGTGGGCGCAACTGAACGAAATTTGATGAAGAATAACAAAGGGCTTCACAAAATGGTGGATAAGCAGGAAAATATTGTGAAAGAACAATACATACCTTGAGCAGCACTCTTCTGCTGTCTGGAGGAGCGCGTTTTCGTGGCGACCATTGTTGTTCAGAGAAAGGTGATAAACTAGCGAAAAAGATGATGGAGGAGCAATGGTCAATCAAGCGACTGGGGGTGTCAGATTGTTGGGGCTTTCCGATATAACTAGTAGTAACCAGTAAGAATGGCTGTGCGAGTGAGTATTTCGAGATCGGATGACTATTTTTTCATTTTAATGTTGGATCCAGGCATGCCAGAAGACATGTGAAATCTACGATGATCGAATGATCAGGATGAGCACAACGGATGACAACTATCTTTTTTTAATTGTATTCGGCTGATCCAATCTAATCTTTATGATTCCACACACCAATCCAAAATCTCTACAATCCACATCCGCATAACTCTTAGTAATCTTGAGCCCCAAACCATCGAAAACGCTTTATCACAGGACAAGTATTGCAATTATCGGAAACGTATCGACACTCAAACAACATTCACGGGAGATCGATCGGCAGTGCTTTTTATCCGGTAGAGGTGCGGTGTCACCTGCAACTAATTAAATTTGCCCAAATTCACAGATATAAAAATCGCAAAATCTTTTTTTCGCTCACCACGGCTTCGCTTCCGCCTCCACCAACCACGCGGCGACCCTTCTCAGAATGGAAGAGGGCGTCTCCTCAAAGGACGGACGGTAGCCGGGCGGGAATCGCTCGGCGTAGGCCAGTGCGTAGGCCTCGGCTTCCTGCAAAGAAAATATGAAATATGGTTTATTTATGAAAACTCTGATTATTGTGATTAGGTTTTTTTTCTCGGAGATTAGAGTTGAACTCTTTTCACTTTCTACAGATATGTTTCAAGAGTGAGATAAAGGAAAGAAAAGCCAAGCCTTGATAGTGATCGTGCGAATTGCATTGGAATAATAAAATGCATCTATCTTTCTAACTGACTCAATCACTTACCGCTTGAGCGATCGCTTCCTCGCTTCTCAACAGTACGTACGGGTGTTCTCTCGCTACCTGGCGGATTGCGGCTATTGCGGCCGCGTCCTAAAATGGAATTATCTTATATTTCAGTATGCAAATTCGCTAATTATTTCCGTTAAAAAACGCAAACATGTTATAAAAAAACCAAATTGTTCTGTGGCAACAACAGTAGCAAAATTAATAAGAAAAAAAGAACTCACGTAATCATCCGGCTTGTTCCTAAACTCCGGCTCCACATGATGATATCCGTGATTGATGTGAGTGAAATGAGTGGGAGGTTGTAGAGGCGGGGCTTGCAGCTGGCGTCGTGTTGTTGATTGGGATACGGTAGCGCTACTGTATCCGAAACTGTTTGGCGCACGATATCCCGTGGGGAAGGGGTAGGGCGTGTGATAGCATGGCGTACTGTAGGGCATGTGGAAGCCGGGGTTACTGTAGTGGAGGGGTGGGACGCCGGAGCCGGGAAATGCATCGGCCGAGCCGGCAAATAGGGAGGGCGGCGCGGACATACGGTACAAGCGTGTTACGGTAGCAATGGGGAGTGGTTTTCAAGGGAAGGTGAGATATTTGAAGCGTCTCTTTGCATATCAATGGAAGAGGATTGCCATAGGGTCTTATTCTCACACGAGTCTACAGGAATTTTCAATAATCAGAAGAAAAATGTATAATTATTCTGCGATTACTTGATTGAATAAAAATAGCAAAGCACGTTTATCATAAATAAATAAGAAATACCTCGAAGTACCTCGAATAGCTAGAACAATGTGTAGAAATCGCGAATGAATGTGATTTTGGAGTAATAAATAAATAATATTTTGTAATTCCTTTTCGGATTACTTCTTCGGTGAATCCCTTGCAGCTTTCTCTTCATACACGGAAAGGATGAATTCGGCATCTTCTTTGATCTTATCTGCAAATAAATTTATTGACACAGAGTTTCTTGAGTTGTGTAAACACAAATCCACATGGGATCGTCTCTTTTTCTAAGTCGTTTCTAGTTTTTATCTGAAACAAAATTTAATGAAAAAAGTCGAATACTCACCCAACTTATCGTCGACCGACCGCGAGCTCCATCTTGAGGTCGGGGATCGGGGAGGCGGACGACGCACGCAGCCGACCAGGGTGAGCAGGTATTCCTTGGCACCACCCTGAAATAACACGTTTTTTCAGATTTTTCTGTTTGATTGTGTATATCACATGCACCGCAAGCTAATGGACATCTTTGCGCAATTAGATATTTTTAACAATATTTAGGTTATGAAATCGTAGCGGATAATACTCAATGGAATCGTCATTTCGACTAGCTGAATCCGTTTAGGTGCTCATTCGCGAAGACAACTGAATAAACGTCGATATATCCACCATGGTTCCAATCCCCTTCGAGCGCCTAAAGGTACATCTTGCTATGTCAATCATTCTCTCACCCTCCTCTCCCCTTTGTCTTTATCCCTCTTCTCTCCCTTCTTCTCTTCCGCTGAGTAGAAGTCCTCTCTCCTCTGGATATTGTCCTCGCGCATTTGAGAGATCGCCTAAATAAACAAATTAATTTTATATTTTTTATAATATGGAGCGGCACACATCTCAAGACTACAGCAACGCGAGTTCAGAGTACTGAATATTCGTGATGAAGCACATTTGTAAATGGATTTTTTGGGCAGAGAAGAAGCTATTTATCTCTTTTCGAATTATTGTTTTTCTTTCCGTCTAAGCTGGGCTAAACTAGGTGGCCTTACCAGTGGGTCCCACCTAGCGTTGTCGAACGACTGTAAAACCGCTTGACGTGGATACACCTTTACCTATTAAGCTGGGCGACAAAAGTTGGTGATAAAGTGTGAAGCAATACGTATTCCTCTTATTTCCTTCCTATCGATATGATCTCCCCTCCACTAACATTGAAAACAAAAAGTTCTCAATAAATCTCACCTCTACCGTCCGCAGTATCTCCCTCGTCTTCTTTATGCGCGTGCTCTCGCGGTATCGAGAACTTCTGCAATTTTTTCCCATTTTTTGAAGCAGTGTTTGCTTCTACCTA
Source organism: Pristionchus pacificus (assembly GCA_000180635.4). NCBI lineage: Eukaryota > Metazoa > Nematoda > Chromadorea > Rhabditida > Neodiplogasteridae > Pristionchus > Pristionchus pacificus. The sequence goes on from CM026577.1 coordinate 16,147,414, forward strand.
GAAGTGCTCTATGTTTCAGCAAGTAGAAATATTTTAGCGAGAAGCATCACAATCACAATGAATCTTGCTATCGGAATTACACGTGTCATACCAGTTAGGGTTCGGCCACGGAACATGTCCCGCTCTCAAAGTCACAGCCAAAAACAAATACATACATATTCATGTTTCAATAAATGGTGCCCGAGTTGGTTCCAGTCGAATTCAAAATCTGAGCACGGTCTCTTCGTACCACACACACTCTCCAATCAAAGTGAGGTGCGAACAAAAAAGAACCCATTTCTTCACTCCTAGACTTTTAGACAGATCTCGAACATGACCAACCTACTCCTCCTCATCACGTCATCCCGTCCACCGGCAGCAAGTAATCTTCTAATCACCTATCGGTACATAATGGATAAACAGAAACCATTTAATGATTAGCAGTGTGTGTAAATGAATAGACAATAATATTATACATGTAACTAGGTATATCTCACCTACTCCTCCTCATTACGTCATCTGCATCCACCGGCACGAGCTCATCTTCCTGATCGGGAGAGAGATGATCAGCGTCCATTGATGGAGTGTGCCAATCTGACATCGGCAGAATGGGTAAAAAGGCAATTTGCCTTTTTGACAAAATTACGATATATTTATCTGAAACCTGGTACGAACAGAAAGCAAAATATAGGATTAGGATAACGATGAAGTGAGATTTGTAGATCATTGCGATGACAGCTCGGAAATGTTTCATCGATCATTGAACGATTGCCGTGAACATCGCAATCAATACGAGATCGTTGTAGTAAAAAAAATGAGAAAAAAACTGAGATACAAGGCCTGAAGACGGAATCGTCCAGGACAAACAGTGACAAAAAAAGATTGTGCGAAATAGAATCACAGATTGTTACTAAACTCTTGCGCTCATCCTGATTTTGTTTTAATGCGGAATACGTTTCATCAACTACAGAAAAGATGCAGAAACTAGCGATCACAATTGCATCCTGAGTCCTTTCAAGAAAAAATAATCAATCAAATGAAGAAAATTGCTATAACATATGGTAGCCGTCGTCATACGGGTGCAAAAGCGGGAGCAAAAATGGGCTCGAAAAGCGGCGGGCGTCGACTAGGGGGGTATCACAGGACCGGAGGTGGCGAGTGCGCGCAAGATTTCAATTGACTCTCCCCATTTCGCCCGCTCTCTCGCCAGTCAGACAGGGCGAGAGAACAAGCTACTTTGAGAGACGCAGAGTATGTTTGCTCTAGATGACACCATGACTCCATCGGGGCCTCGGCACTCTCTCACTTTCGCGTGCTCTCTCGCTTATCTTCCGCAAATCCGGGCAGAATTCTACATGATTCCATCGCGGATTCGAGGTGCACTCTCAATTTCGCACGCTGTTTCGGTTTTAGCTCTCTCAGTATCGCGTACTCGCTCGTGGCGATGTAAAGCGAGAAATCACATAGAGGTGAGAGTCCTGGGTCGAAGATGATTCCATTTCCAGCTGGCAGTGGCTAGAGTATACGAGCGACATAGAGAAAGTGAGAGACCCTGGAGGAAAAATGAAATCGGAGACGGGCTATACGCCCGCGATGACTTTACGTGAGAGGAATTTGGGAGGCATCAGGGAACGTTCAAGTCTATCTTAATGTTGATTGTACGCCTACTGCATAAACGTGTTCAGTTTGCTATGCCTTTAGTGAATATTATAGACCGTAACGAGAGGAAGTTTTGAAATTCATTTAACTTTGTGTTTATTCACAATTACAATGATAAAGAAGCAAAGTAACGAAACTCGTATTAAAAAGATGATAATTCAATCGGCAAGTTGCTATTTGTCCGCGATCAATTGACGATCAATTCCTTCCAACACATCCCACCAATGCGAAATGCCGTCCAAATCATCCGGTTTCTCTTTCTCCTTCATATCGATCACAAGTTGTGCGAAAAAATATTCGATGATCCAACCCACGCAGTGAAATGGAACGAGGTAATATAAAAGTTGTGTCTCGATAATTTTCGAGATTTGAGAAACGATCTCCAACCGATACGTAGTTATGCCCTCATAGACTTGCTTCACATAAGGACCACTGGGCGGCAAGCGGGAAATGTGATAGGTCGTCGTGAGAAATTGCAGAAGAATCTCAATCTCATTTTCAGTCATGTTTTCCGATTTGATGTGATGATCATTTTCAGTGGAGTACAATTGATGAATGCAAAGGTGGAGGATGCAAAAGACGACGGCACTCATCGCGCCATTATTCTTACTTTGCTTCATGATAGTAAAAATATTTGATCGCAGTGATTTAGGCTCTGAAAACATGCAATTACTTGTGATAATTAATGGAAAAATAATAATCTTTCAAAGCGAACCTGCTGAAGTAACCGATAGTGCTTCTTCAGCCATTTCGGGTTTTGCAAAAAGCACATTTCATGAATTTGTTTCGTGGAAAATGACGGGAAAATGCGTAGACCATTTTTGATTAGAATGGTGCAGCCTTTGAAAGAGCGGGATAATTATGTTGTATCTTCCTGCAGCAGTAACAGGGCCTCATTAGCCGGATTTCGCCCTCTCTTCCTTCACCTTTCGCCTCCGACTGCAGCCGTCGCCACGGTAGCCATACGTATCTAGGGTAGAAGGGGAAGGAAACTGAGGGAAGGTTTGAGCTTGGGAATGTGTGAACATCATTCTTTCTCAGTATGCTACACGACCACGTTGCAGATGCGTGCTAATAGTATTCTGATTGTAAGTGCTGTATTTGAAAAGGATTCGAGATCATGGACTGCAGTAAGGATTTTTCTGCCTAATTAGTCGTGATTCGCCCCATCTTCCATCTCTCTTCGTATCCGACTGCAGCCGTTGCCACGGCAGCCACGCGTAACTCGTGAGGACGAGAAAGAAGGAAACACTGTTGATGGTTAGCGAGGACGGTTCGATAAGTCTGATTGTGAGTAGAGGATTCCCTCCATGATTACTTATCCAAGCGTCGAAACGATGTGCTTGGAGCATTCTGATTGTACATGCAGTCTTCGATTTAAATGATTAGCCTTGGACTCATTAGCCGGATTTCGCCCCCCCCCCCTCATATATCTTCAGAGTCCGACTGCAGCCACGGCAGCCACGCGTAACTCGTGATGATTTTGAAGATTGAGGAATTTTTAGTTTTTGAAGTGATTCTGGGGTTTGCCTTTACGTAATTCTTAGTTTAACGGAATTCTTTCAAAGTTAAAAGTGATTTTTTCTGCTTGCCCTACAGTAACGAAAAACCCTCGCATACTTCAGACCATTTTCTTCAAGATGCCTGATTAGTCGGATTTCGCCCCCTCTTCCATCTCTCTTCGTATCCGACTGCAGCCGTTACCACGGTAGCCACGCGTAACTCGTGAGGACGAGGAAGGAAACTGAGCTGACTCTCTCACTTTCGCGTGCTCTCTCGCGCTGTCTAACCAGAATGAGCTGGAGCTCCCTCCTAGGAAGGAGAAAGCACTCGGAAGACGGCTTCAGGCCCATGTACTTTTCTCCTCGTTCAGTAGTCTGCCGTACCTTTCCTTCGGACGGCTTTGCTCTTCCTCGCTTTTTGCACCTCATCACTCTCCACGAATTCATAATTGTGCTACAATTACAAATAGGGAAGCTCTATTCGTCTCTTCATTCCGCGTGTTCTCTCAAAGGGTAGGCTAACGAGTCTACATCGTCCTCGTTCCCCATGCACTTTTCTCCTCAACGTCGTCCGTCTCCAGAAGCACTCAATCCTCTCCTCCCTTCTCTTCTCCTTCTCATGGTCTCGCTTCGTCCTTTCGTGCATTGATCACTGAGAGTCTGCCTCTCTCCAGTTCTCTGACAATGAGTCGTGTACTTGTGCGTGCATGAGGTAGCGACGAATAGGAAACGTCGCTCTCCATTAAACGTGTTGCGCGGCTCTTTCCCTGGTCCATGCCTTCGGTTCCACCACATTTTCCTTTTTTTTTCTCGTTTCGCTCTGCATCCGCTCTGCATCCCGCAGTCTTTGGTTGTTCGATCTCTCCAGCTCCAAGTGCACGATAACGAAACGTCATACGTAACTAAGCGTGTAGTGATACGGATGTGATTCCATCGGTCCCGTGAATCCTTCCTCTAATCCTCTTGGTATTCTGGTCGTGTGGCGATGTTTTCGTGCGCTTTGAAAGTATCCGTAAGGTTCCACTACGCTATTCAATTATGTCTTTTATGGCTTCTCCTATGAGCTATCTATATGATTCCTTCTTCTGCTGGCGCGTTCTCCTTTTCCTTCTACACGGCCTTCTCTCGTGTAGATCGTATTTCTTACGCGTGAAAGAGAAGCTTGTAAGAGCTGGGTTCTCAGATTCGTCTGTTCGAACCCAGTATTGAAGCTGCGCAATGTTCACATTTAGTAAGCCTAAATTCCGGCTCCTTATTTCACAACACAACTCGGATCTTCATTACGAGAAAGCGAGCGCATGGACTTGACTTGGCTTCCCTCCTCTCTCGCTACTGCGCAATTCTCGGCGAGAGATGGAAAGGGGAGTTCCGGGTGGTACTAGCCTGGCTATGCGCTCAAATGAGTTGAGTTTCATTCATTTCGTAGCAATGTCATGTCTGCAAGAAATCAATTTTCAAGTCCTCGCACTACCTATAGTTTGAGGGTGAAACTCGTTCCATCATCTTCGTGACGGGAGGAATTCTGTATGGAATTGTCATCATTTCGACTTCTCCTTTATCCATTCTAAATACGAGATTGATGAGAGAAACACGACAGACTTCAGAGGAAAATGTCCTGTTCTTCTTTGCATGCTCACTTAATGATAAGGACACGCAACCTCGAACGTTCGTAGATAGACATCCAACGAAACAGCTCCCAATTCAAGCAGAATTGCTCAATCTTTAGAACTTTCGGCTCCTTGCAAAATGTGTGCTTGACAGAACCGTCTGTTGTAGTGACGGGCATTCAATTTTATTTTTGCATTAGCAGCCGCCATTTTATCATGTTTCGTATCCGCCTTCCACATGAAGTTTGGCTCATCCCATCATCTTTGCGGCAGGATGAAATTCGCGTGAGAAATCTCGAAATTTTCATCCTTACCCTTTATTGTGGATAGATGGAGAAAGACCAAGCGTCATGTACATCTATCGGAATGTTTAGTTCCCTGAGAGCGTCAGTAGCAAAAGCTCTCAGAAGTGTGTAAGATTCCCTGCACCCGTGCAACTTTCGAGGGGCTTCGCCTCTTTCCTCGCCCTCTCTACTGCGTCTGCATAAAAAAGCACGAAAGTTTTCGGCTCGAAAGTCCGACTGCTCTACTCCTCCTCATTCTATCTTCTCTTACTTGTTCTACTCAGACATTCTGCATAAATACGCAGGCAAACACTTCAGAACTCCAAAACATCAGCTAATCAGACCTTGAAATTATTAGGTTGGTGCATAAGTTTCTTTCTTTTTCTAAACTCAAATAACTTCGAGTTTGCTTCACTCGAGCCGAATTCTTCTATGATAGTTTTTGGGGGTAGGGCGTGGGGTCACAGTGGTATATTGGAAATGGATTGGGTTTGCATTGAAGGAGAGATAGAAATTTCTAAAGAGCAAAGGGTGAAATTTTCAATAATTTCTGCATTCTGGATGGTCCCAGTTGATTACATATCCTATCAATGCCGATCAACTTTGGATTATGCCCTTTCAGGTAGTGATAGGGGAAGGGTTTATTGTTCATTTAATCACAAAATAGCCGGGTCTCAATCTATATGTGACACAGAGTATTCGAAAAATGACGGTTTTCGATCACTAGATTTTGAGGTCAGTTTTTCAAAAAATACAGCTCATGAAAGAAAAGTTGAAACCAATCCTAAATAAAAGTCAATGCTTGGCATGAAAGGTATTTTAATTTTATGCACTTTGAATATCGATAGCTGAGCCGTGACTATTACAGACTTGCCAAAAACAATTTAAATTTTTTTCAGATATTATAAATTATGGATTTGGGGCTGGCCTAAAATAGGGAAAACATGTCAGACCATTTCAACTACTTAAAAATGTCACATTAGAATGATAGTCTTCAACGCTTGTCTTTATTTGGCCATAATTCGTTCATCGAGGAAATTCCCATGCGTTGAAATACAGGCGTATTTTTCGATAACATTGACTTTGATAGTCTACCGTATCCGTCGTAATGCGCTGACTGAATTAGGCCAACGGGCGCTGTATAGAGTATCCAAGCACTCATCGATGGAAAAATGCAAGACCTGTTTGGACTATTGTGAAGATAGTTATGGGCAAAACTTCCGTGTCCAAAAAAAGAAAGAAACTTTTGCACCAGCCTGATACCTTGAAAGGAGCAATTGAAATTCACCCCTCCCTCCTCATCTTCTTTTGCAGCCACAAGTACAATCAAGTGCGTTCAATCTTCTGCGCGCTTTCACAACTTCTGGAAGAATTTCGGCGCCCACAACTTCGAACCCCCCTCGCCTTCCCATCCCTTCTCCTCCCTCTCTTCCCCCTGCTGCTGCTATCTTGTTTCAGTGGGCCCCTCTCTTCTCGTCACAGAGGAGAGGAGCCAAGAGTCCGTCCGTTGCCTGAGAGCGGCGGCAGCGGTCGGAGATCGATTAGGGGGGGGGGGGGAGGGACGAGGGAAACTTTACAGAGCACACCAACCCAACAGCGACGAATTACGGAGAGCAAGCGTTTGTTGATGGCGATAGAGCACTGGAGAGTACTCTATCGAGAAAGCCCCCTCCCCTTTCGATGCTTTCAGAGCAGTGGCTGTGAATCGATAAAGATAAGGGACGAAGCGTTGCAGAGGGGAGAGGAACGAGAATGCGTCCGGGCTGGTGCATACGGAGTCCTTCTCTGTTTTCGTAGTCGCTGCTCCGTCTTTGGGAAGCATTCAATAAGCTTCTCCTACAACTATCTAGAACTATTAGAGTTGCAATGAGTAGTGCTTATTGATAACGAGAGAGCATTGGAGATGTCTCCGAGAACAAGCCCCCGTTTTTTCGGATCGATTATGAGAAGGGGTAGACGAAGGAGTGCTAACGAAGCCCTCCTAGTATGACTCCCCCCCCCCAACTCCCTCTCTTCCTCACTGAAGCACAAGTCGACTCGGGCTGTCCGTAGCTGTAGCAACATGATGAGTTCGATGCAGAGGGAAGGGGGGAGGCAAAAACGCTCGGAAGAGCTCGAGCGAGAGACCGGGGGAAGTCGAGAGATTCCCCACTATGTTACCAGGGCCGTGTAATCCGGCGGCGTTGGGACGGACGCTGCCGGATCGATTTGAATGCTGGCTGGTAGGAAGGGAGGGGGAGGAAGATGGCAGACACACTTCAGTCGCTCGAAGGCACTGTCGAGCAAGCATTGCCAGCGGGTTCGCGTGCCAATACTGTAGCCCGTGCGCTCTCTCGATTCCTCATGCTCTCTCGCCAGTGTCAATGATAATCATGCACCAGGCCCCCTGTTCTCAATCTTCCTGGAGTATTCTAGAATTTGTTTGTGCTTCGTGTGTCTCTTGATACCGCACTATCAATCTTTCTATTTGTTACCATTTCCTATCGCCTTCTACCGTATTCACCTCTGTCGCTGGGACCGCGACAAGTGACTAGGGTTCCCTTCTTGGAATAACATCGGATTAAGAACGCCAGTGGAGTTCCATTATCTCATCATTCCTCATGCTCTCTCGCAACCAGAGCAGTCAAAACGCTTTGTTCTTCTTGTTGGAATTCCGGACTCCGTTCCATCAAGAGAATCCTACAAGTGACCCATCTCCTCCTTCCTTCCTCGCTCTCACGTTCTCGAATGCCCGCTCGTGTGTGGGAAAGTAGTGTCTAGCGCCCTGGTGCCCCCTCCTCCCTTTCTCGCCCAGGGTAATCCTCCGCCCCGGATTATGAGTGTGCCATACGAAAATTTCAGCAAACTGCAACAAATTTTCGAAAATGATACGGTAGTTTCATTTTTTTTATCAATCGAGGTTTCTCGAAACTACCGGAAATTAGTGTCCCAACTTTAGACATTTGAAATTATGCTACGGTAGATTTTGTAATTTTTTAACTCGCTAATTCCTGGAGGCCCGGGGATTCTCAAATTGCCACCGGAAATTAGCCCCCATATACTGCTGCGTCTCGTGAGGATTCGGTCCAATTTTCACGTGCGTGCTTGTCTCGCTTCAAGAGGACGGGGGCGCCAATCCCCCTCCTTCCGAAACGCATCGCATTCAGCTGTAGTCAATGGCCTTTGGAGCACGCGTGTGCGTTGGATTTGTAGCGAGCGAGTGATGTTTCCTGTCACAGATGCATTGGGGAAGGGAGGATGGGAGGGAAAGGGCTGGTGGGGGCCAGAATAACTGGCTGTGTTTCACTGAAACCTTCCCCGCAGCATCGTTTCTTATCTTCCCGGGTTCCGCTCTCTATCACTATTCCCATGAGCAGTTGTTTCGGAGCGGGGAAAGTAGTGGGCCAAAAGCCAGAGAAGGGAGAAGGACCAGAAGGGAGAGGGGGGGGGGGGATTGCGGCGAGGAGGCAGCCTAATTGCGAATGTACCGCCCGCTGCTCCACGGAGCGGCACCCCGAGATTCACTCTGGAAAATGAGCAAGTTTTTGTGCGCTTCGAGGCGAATTGTAACGCAGTTGAATACAATCGGCTAGCAAACGCCAACATTGCGACGATGAATCATTGCGGGGCGCTATTTCGATCGATCCCCTCCAATTTTTAGCTTAGTTGAGAACATGCCAGTTGCCAAATGCATTTAGCATGATTTATCAACAATTATCACTGATAAAATATAATATAAATCGAGTTAAAATTGTTTGGCAAATTGCGAAATCACGAGTGCGCCCGAGCGATACGCGTCGCTCGCCGAAACGGTGCTCTCGTCGTCTCGCTTTGCCTCCTCACTTCCCACACTCTCCCACCGCGCCCCGCTCCGCTGCCCTTCTCCCCCTTCTCTTGCTCGCTCGTGTGTCCCCCTCCTCCTCCTCTCCTCCTCGCGTTTACTTGTCTGTGCGGGGCGTAGAGAGTTCCTCCTCGCATCCATCGCTTCGTCAGCACTACTCCCTCTCTTTCCCTCCTCCTTTTTCCCTCTCGATTCCTACTCCCAGGATCTTTCCTGCTCCGCCACTTTAGCGCCGCGTCTCAGTCCGTCACCCGCACATGTGTTTCTCGTATAACAGCGCCGCCGCCGCTGCTCGCGAGCTTTAACAAACCCCTTTCAGTGTCGAAGTAGCCGCTCAAACATGACATCGTCCGAGACGCCGCCGGCCTCGGTCGGCGCAGCAGCCGATGCTGCTGCTGCAGCAGCTGCAGCGGCGCCGCCGCCGCCTCCGTCGCAGGAGCGAATGGTCTCGAAGCGAGCCTTCCGCGTGGTAATTATCGATTTTTTTACTGCGAAAAATCGATAATCAGGGGCTAAAGTCGATCGATAATTGCAGCTGGAGCGCAACTCGGGCCTGCTGTTCGCGCTGGCCAACTCGTCCAAGGGCAGTCAGGTGTCGCGGCTGTCACTTGCAGCCAACGAGCTGCTGCGCGAGATCTGCGAACGCAAGGTACGTAGTGGTGCGCGTGGTGGTGTAGTTGAGCGTCGCTCACGTGGCGATCGATATCACATCGGCAGAGCGCGCGTGCTTACTGTGGTGTGTTTACCCACTAGTCGAGCGGCGAGCGCCGTGGCCCACGGCTGAAGAGCGGGGAAGAGATGGAGGGCGCCGAGGGGGTTTTGTGAGGAGCCGTCCCTGAATCACGATCGCACCCGATCGATAAGCTACCGTAACCCTAAGGCCACTTCAGCGATGAAAATGTTTGCGATTCTCTCTGTTTTCCAGTAGATTCACTCCTCGTGCTCTCTTCTCGTGACCTCCCACCTTCCTCACTTCATCGATAGTGCACCTTCTGGCGCTGCCTCCTTTAATTCTAGTTGAATCACCACTTGCGATTTCGAAATGCGCAGCGCCACTGACCTACCAATCGTTATTGCTAGCTCGCTTTTCGGATGCAAATAGGAATAAACAGCCTGGCGGTTCCCCTTTTTGCCGTATCGCTTCATCTTTGCGGTGTTTACATCCTCATGACCGCTCATCGATCGATATAGGCCTTTACCCATTCGATCCGGAGGAAGGGGTGAGAGGAAGATGAGCGATCCCTCTGGCTAGCAAGCGGAGATGGGGGGGGGGGGACCAACAGCTGCTTCCCCTCGTTTCTCTAGCACTCTCCTCGGCTCGCACGCTATCTCGCTGAGTATCGGCAATTAGAGATCACGCGAGGGGCAGAGAGTGTGCCTCCCTCCCTCCCTCCCTCCCTCCCTCCCTCGCCCCGCTACTCCAATCGAGGTCAGAGGGGTTCTGCCAGCAAGCAGAAAGGCCCCATCTCCCTCCTCTTGTCCCTTCTCCCTCGATACCCTTTAGCTAGCGAGCGAGAGAAGTTGTGTGGCGGTAGAGGAGACTGGCCGGGCCACTGGAAAGCAAGAGACAGAGGAGCCCATAACGGTCACTCGTGATTGGATGATAGAGCGAGCACACGTGGCAAGATACAGACCAGCGAATAAATACTTTGGTTATCAAGACCATATTTTCAAAATTTGACCTCTAGACCTTCGAATGCGGCTTGCTATATTCACTTCGGCACCCAGAAATGTGTGTTGCTTGTGTAAGATCGTACACAGAACCCGACCCATGACTGGCTTATTAGGCGCCCCTCGGTGAAACCCGAGAGCACCGAGAGAATGTTGGAGGAGAGAAAACGTGGAAGGAAGGCGCGTGTGATGAAATGCGTGATGGGAGCGGCCGAGGAGTGATGAAAAGAGGCAAGAAGAAGGGGGGAGATCAGAGAGGGGGGGGGGGCTAAATTGCCTGAGGAGTTACTGTTACTGGAGATGAAGCACCGTAGTCGGTGAGGTTTTTTTGGGAAGAATTCAACGAAATGATAGCGTGGCTCCCTCATCTTGACGAGTAATGTATATTCAGCTGAGCTACCAATGTCCTAGTTTTTTGGGTTGCGGATCGGCGGTGTTGTTTTTTTTCAATAAAATTTCGGCGCTACGCGCCGTTTGCGGGTCTGCGTAGTGTAATTTTTTTCCACCGCGGATTGCCGAACCCGGTCTTCTGCGGATCCCCGGGAGACTAGGACATCGAAACTCACCAGTGGTCGTGAACAGAAATTGGATCTTTTTGTAACGGGCTAAATGGATCATACCAACTTTTCCATTCGATACCACTGAAGCGCCCCGAGTGCAGCCCGAAATCACCAACTGTCTTCTTCCTACCTCCTCGCTCGCTCGTTTTTCCTGGCCATTCCTCAGTGTGATCCGTGCGCTCAATCACTGATATCGGGCAGAGGACGAATCTTGTCTGACTCTCTCACCTCGCCATGCTCTCTAGTTTCTCTGACTGGCGAAAGATAGGACTGAATGGAGAGACGAGAACGTGCGGGAGATAACACACGTGTTCGCTGTGATGAAAGAAGTACACGCGTCTCGAGCCTAGCAGAATGCTAGAAGGGGTGATCTACCGTCGGGGTACGGTAGCTAAAGCACAGTAACTTTGATCTGATACAATATTATTAAAAATGAATGCAAGAGATACAGCCATCTGAAAGACGGTACCGAAGGGGCTACAGTACCCCATTTATCGATTGAACCTACAGTAACCCCAATTCTCGATTGAAACTACATTAATCCAAATATGAACTAGAACTACAGTAATTCAAATATCGATTGAAGCTGCCGTAATCCACAATTATCGATTGATTTCATTCAGGTGGACAAGGGCACGCTGGCGCAGCTCGAGTTCTACGCGTCGACCGACCGACTGAACGAGCCGGGCGCCGAGCCGGTCATCTTCCTCGCACAGGTACGGTACAATGCGGGTTACGGGGGATTGCAGGGATACGATAGCCGTTGTTGAACTGCAGTTTGCGTGTGATAGGATTACGGTAGTTTCGTTGGTATTGTAGAAATGGATTACGGTAATGTATATTTCTTGGGCACGGTACAATAAGTCAGTGGAAACAAAGGTAGGTAAGTATACGATAGTATGAGCGGTGCCATGACACATAGAAAGCTCTACTAGATGTAGGTGCTGATGCGCGGTAGCTATTGTCGATGCTAGAGTTGTGAGTTGCGAATTTGTTCATGGATGGTTTGAGTTTCACTGATTCTTTGAATAGGGAGGGAAGCTGCGCCAGTTGATCATCTGTTTGCCAGCACTCGTAAACCAACAATTCGAATTTATTCTAAGTCCTTTCCTTTTCTTCTGTCTTTTCTTGCGATGTCATCAATTGGCCCCTGACCCACCGTAATCCGCATCGTCATCGATCAGTTTGCGTTGCTCACCCCGTCTCGGATCATCCTGTGCACACTGCAAGGCAGCTGATTCACCATCCCCCTACTCCTATCGCCTCCCCACTCCTCTGCGTGTCTGCCCTCACTATCAACACACCATGAGGCTCACCTCGTATCACGCACTCTCTAGTGCGGGACTCTGGCCGTCTGACCGCTCTCGCCTCCTCCTCCTCCTCCTCCGTGGAGCCCCTCACGCGTGTGCTAGAGCAGCAGTAGTGGTGATCGATCGGAGGGAGAGGAGGGAGGAGGGCAGAGACGCAGAGGGAGAGGGGGATGGCTCTCGGCAGCGAGGAGCCAGGCGCTGCCAGACGGAGGTGTCTGGCATCTCTGACCGCTCTCGCCCCGATGAGCCGAGCAGAGCAAAAAGTGTGCAAGAGAAGGGGACTCGAGGAGCAGCAGGGCAGAGACGCAGAGGAAGGAAAGGCGTCCTTTGCTCTCTGAAGGAGGAATACTCGAGAGGGGAGAGAGGAAGATGATGGCCGAAGGGATGAAATGAAGGATAAAAGGGTAGCAGTGTAAGCAGCAATCGCTCCAAGTGTTGCGATTACTGAGTAATCATTACTCTGTGATTGAGTCGGTATCAATCGATAGATTAGATAGCACGTAATCGCTGACTAATGACGCAACAGGGTAGAAGGGAGAGTTAGCAATGGTGACAGATGCAGAGGCATGTTGCGTCACGAAGGTGGTTCCTGCGGGGAAGAAAGGGATTACGGTAGGTTATCGATTGCTGACTGATGATATTCAATCACAAGCACACTCGATGAAGCATCGAAGCACAGAAAAGCGATTCGTTTGCACAGCGCCGCCTCACCCTCTTTTATCTCGTTCCTTTCCTTGCTTTTGCCCCCATCCCCTCTTGATTCGAGTAGGTATAGATCGAAAGGGGGCACCAGAAGTACGGTAGCGATTATCGATTGCTGGAATGTTGCAGAAGAGGTGCAGAGGAGAGATTGCTCAATTGGTTTGCACAGTGCCCCTGTGACTATCCTTCTACTCTCTTTCCTTCCCTTCCCTCCATTCTACTTCCATCCATCCCTTCTCCTCTCTTCCCTTCTCTTTTCTCGCATTCTGGTGGCAGCTAGCGGAGCGAATTTCGTGTTCTAGCCGCCTGCCCGAAATAAAGTGCATAAAGCATCCCTACTACTCCAGCGGAAGAAGGGAGACGAAGGGGGATCGGGGATTGGGTATGGTTCTAAATGAGAATTGTCAGCTATATCAGAAGCAGAGGAGATGGAGGGAGAATGAGTGCCTATTGAAGCGGAGATTCAACGGGGAGGGGATCAGGGACTGGAGTTGTGCTTTGGAATATTCTTAAATTTTCTTCCCAACCGTCCACAACTATAATAGAACGAATGAAGATTGGTACAAAATGAGGGGCTGCTGAAGCAGAGATTCAACGGGATGGGGTATTGAAGGAGTACTATGGAGAGTCTTTTTTTCTTCCCGCGTGGAACTTCAGCAGATGGGGAGGAGATTGATGCAGAATGAGGGGCTATTGAAGCACGAAAGGAGCGGGTGGGCAGGTGGTTTTGGTGAATGGCGAGTCGTTCACTAGGCCGATTCGTAATGGAGGGCATCACTCACTGCCCTTTTTTGTGTGCTCGGTGAAGGGAGATGGAAGGGTTCAGCCTGTTCTAGAAAAGAACACTGGGGGGAGGGATCGTTGTAGGGATTTCGAAAAAAGGTGAAGAAAGATAAGGATGTTGCGGAAACGAATGTTGGGATGGAATTCGCCCCGTTTCTGGTATGAATGATGATTCCAGAGCGCTTCATTGTGTGGGAATATTGCCTGCGCTCATCATTAATCTGTGTCTCCTCTCTCACTGCGCCGTCGCTTTTATTGCGAAAGAGGTGATGAAATGAGCTCATCATCAGTGGAAGAGCCCTTCGCTCTGAGAAGAGAGCATTACAGAGGAGGGGTCGCTCGGCGATATATGACCCAGGAGATTTGATGTCCGATTCATTTATGCTTCACGCTCACTGTATACGATGTTTGCTTTCTAGTGCAGCAATAGTCTCTTCTCTCTTCGTGTAAATAACAACACAATGATTATCGTTCTGCTTTCTCTACAGTACCGGTAGTGTGGCGTGATTACGAAGAAAAAGAATGGAATGAAAAGGGAGGACGCCCCAGTTTCCCAATGACCTCTCTTTGATCAAAGAATCGAGCACTGGCACCGTGGAGTGTTGTGAGCAGAAAAGGGAATTCATCAGTAGAAGAAGAGCCCTTCCCTCCTCTGAGAAGAGAAGCTTCGAGAGCATTCTCTCTGTCATTCCTCCATCCCCTCTCCCCTCTTTCCTCCTGCACGAATTGGGAGACGCGAGGAGGAGCGATGTGTAAAGAGCATCTCGTAGGGATGAAAGGGGGAGGAGGGGATATGAAGAGGATGGAAGCATCCTGTCGAACAGTTGGGTGATACGTTAGCTGATAACTGATGTTGGCGAAGAGGATAATGTACACTATGATTATGGTAGATCCTTGTGCTCGCACTGAATTAGTAGTTGCCTGCTCCAGTACTACCGTTGTACTAATTTATGTGTGCCCTCACAAGTTGGTAATCAGCTTTGGTAGCCAAGGACTACGGTACCTTCCTGTCTCGAGGAACGAATGTCGTATCCAACGGCTACGCGATGCCCTCAATTCAGCCATCTGTCATGAAATGGTAGTGGGACAGGGGATGGGCTCTCTCCATTCCACACACTCTCTCGCCGGTCAGAGAAAGCGAGAGAACATGCGAATAGGAGAGAGCGCTGCTCGGATGAATGAATCCGGATGAATGGCTTCCGCAAGAGGAAGACCACCTTGTCGAGATTTATGAGGGGTTTCGTTTCCTCTCTTTTTTTAATGAATTGGGGGGGGGGTTGTAGTGAATGGTGTTGATTTTGGACACTTCTCTGTTTCTTGGCCCATCATCTCGCAGAGTATCCCCTTCCTATCATTCTCACTATCTACCCACTCCACATTCGCTTGCAGCCAACAAAAAAAAACAGAAGTTGCTTGATTTGAACGCAGTATTGCACGTTTTGAGGAGGGAGAAAAAGGCCGATGGAGGAAAGGCAAAAAAGCGCCCATCAATTGTGCGGTGATGAAAAAAGTGAGAAGGGTAGTGGTGATTCGAAGTGAGGGGAGAGGCGAGGGAGTGTGTTAGGAGAGGAGGAGCAGAGAGGGGGGAGACAGTCCCACTGTGAGAGGGAGAGAGGGAGAAGTACCAGATGTCAGTTGGAGCAATGCTCTCGTCTCTACATTTGGTGTTATCTCTCGTCAGGCGGTGAAACGAGAGTAGGGTGAAGTGAGAGAGTCGGCCCAAAGTCAGTTAGAAGAGGGGCTGAATGGGGCCATTGGGAGAGAGGAGAACACCCGGCGGAAAGGGGGAAGTTTGAAATTATGGTCACTGAATGGGCAAGTGATCGGTAAGGAGTTAAATGTAGCACCAGGTGGGTTGGTGCTGCGAGTGAGGGAGATAGGAAGTGGAGAGTGCCGGATAGCAATCCATGTAGGAAGTCGAGTTTTAAAAATAAGTGTACCAACATCAGTTGCGCGAGTTGATTTTATTTAGTTTTTTTTAAATGAGTGAACACCAGGAGGATTGATGCAACAAGCGAGGGAGTTTAGGAGAAGGTGCTATGTCGAAAGATATCATTCTGCGTTTGGTGGAAACAAAATATATGTTATGCTATGGCTGTTCTAGGGAAGACAATATTGATTGAAGGGTACACCGAAATTGAGAAGCTACCGAACCCATTTACAGAGCATACTGGCGATGGGTCGATCGGTTGCCGGATTGGAGGGTACGGTAGGCGATGGGCCGGCAGCCCGTCTCAAGCCGCCCCTCAACTTTGGCGAGGACGACGATGGATTGGAGAATGTGCGGTATTACAGTAATTATCTCCTATCAAGGACTGCCTTATTCACAGAAAATTTCTGTAGAAAACACAAGAAGAGCATGAAAAAGAGTACAGTAGTGATCGGCGATCGAGTACTGACTTGATTACGGTAGTTAGTCGAACAAGGTCCTAGTGAAAAGCACGTTAATTTTGGTCATGTTTCTATTGAAATCACAAGTCGGACATGAAGGGAATACAGTATAATACTTATCTCCGATTGAGTACGGCAGACCTAATCAATTATCGATTGCAGATGCTCGCGACGCCGTCCGGCACGTGGGCGAAGAAGCGAAGACAGGTGAGTACGGTAGGAGGGGTTACGGTAGTTGACTGTTATCGATTGAATGGGGTTCGGTAGACGAGAAGATTACGGTAGTTTAGGATTACGGTAATTGAATGGTATCGATTTCAGATCCCACTGCTGTTCCGCAACGATGACTCGGCTGTGGATGGTGAGATTTTTTTTGTATCGGGAGTCGTTTCGACTATTGAAGGGAAATGTGGAAGAAGTTATTGTGATGCGTGTGCAACTTGAAAGCGAGGTGTACAATTTTTTTGTTCCAATTGTGGCGGATCTTCATACATAGCAAATTGTACTGACGGCGAAGTAGTATCTTGTGATGGTGAAGCTCGAAACTTCCGGGCTCTGATTAAATTTATTATATTTTAAATTTACAGGCGAACTGGACATCTCGGACCACACGGAGACGAGCGGTTCGAGTGGGGAGAAGGTAATTAATTAATTAATTAAAATATTTATTTTAATTAAATAAAATAACTAAATAAATTATTTAAATAATCAAAATGTAATTCCAGCACGTAAGCGCGCGGTACGACTGGTGCACTCATAACGGCCCCGTGGCACAGTTCCGACCCCTGACACCCGAGGGAGAACTGAGGTACGGTAGTGGGATTAGTGCAGGTTACGGTAGGCAGGCTATGTTATGAGAAATTTCGATGAAGTTGTCCCGTAGCGCAGATTTGTTTCCTCGAAGATTAGATCGCTTCGGTTGCTTCACTGTGCTATTTTGTGTTTCACATGTTAGCTCAGTTGGTTGGTTCTTTTTTCTCCCACGATGACTGTACGGAAGTCTTTCGAAAAAAATTCGTTGAATCAATATTATTTTCAAACAATCCGCAATATTTATGGGACATCCTAGCCTATAAGATTTCACGTTACACCGCATCAAACTAGTCTGATTTGGTTTTACTACAACGATTTCAAGAACTTGAAAGTTGTAAAATATTACACATTCAGAGACGATCCAGTGCCAACTCCCTCCCCTCCTCCCTCGCCCACACTGGCGAATATTCTGAAGAGAAGAAGACGGGGAAGGAAGGATAGTGAGGATAGCGAGGAGGAAGAGGTACGGTATTGGAAAAAAATCTGCCTTTGTCATCGAATGGTGGCTTTATGTTTCACGGTATAGTAGGCTTCCCGTTTCGAAAGCGAATTCGTGATTCCCGCACCCTATTCCCTCCCTCTCTCCCTTCTCTCGTCAAATCACGCAACCCCTTCCGATCTATGCCAGGGGGTGCGGGAACTTCGCAAGGATGCGGGAACTTCGCACTCTCTCCCCCTTCCCTTTCCCAACTCTTCCCATCTTGTCTCTTCTCTCGTTCATTCCCCGCCCTTGCTGTGAGATATCAAGGGCGAGTAATGATTGATAAAAAAGACATGCTTAGTATAAAGTTAGTTTATTTCTCAATATTCTGGGGAATGTCAATAAGGGGATAAATGAAAGATTATTAGGACTGTTCTTTGGGGTAAATCTCAATCGTTCCGAAAATGAATGAAGAACCGTCAATAATGATGGTAAATGCTCTTACTTTATATGTTTTCAGTGTTTTCTCCAAAGATGCTCAGCTCAGATCATAGGCCAACCGTGAAAAAAACATTCGTTCTGGGGAGCGGTTCACGAACAACTTTCGCAACATATTTAGGCCGATATTTCGCCTCAATTTAGGTACGGGTAACGTAGACACAGTTGCATTTCACGGATAGTGTTCTCATTCCAAGTGCTGATGCTTGAGCTGTTGTCAGAGTTCAGTCGGGGCTGCTACATAATGATTGGTTGATCATTATTGATATGATCATTATTGATCAGGAAACAGTAGACAAGATTCTTCATTCAGAACGGTTGTTGTAGAGCTTTTCAAATGTCGTCGAAATCGGAATCGTGTCCACTGCTAGAACCCGCAACGAGGTAGACCGAATCAATCGTAATGTCATATTGTGCTCAAAGTATACTCAAATAAGATCATATTTTTCACCGTATGTCGATATCTCATTTCTAAATTGAGTCAAAAATCATGCAATCGAGGCTCAACAGAGAAGTATCCCAAAACAGGACGATCCAAAAGGTCATTCCTAAAAGTCGAGGGCGATAGATTCGCCTTCCAGTGAGAGACAAATATAGAGGGAAAACATCCCTTGCCTTGGCAGGGCGCGTGCTATCCGCGACGGGTTGGAAAACAGCGATGGGAAGAGGTAGGAGGGGGGCGGAGTTAGCAGAGCTTTGCAAAGGGGAAGCGAGAGGGAGATGGGAAGAGGGAGAGGAGAGAGTGCGAAGTTCCCGCATCCTTGCGAAGTTCCCGCACCCGCTGGGAGAGGGAAGGAGACTTCGCGAGGGAAGGGGCGCGCGACCCCTTGGGAAGAGCATATGCTTGGGAGGAGGGAAGGGGTTGTAAAAGGGAGCGAAGTCTACGCTCCCGAACCTGCAACCCTACGGTATAGTCATGTTATTCGGTTCTTGTGCATTTTGTACTGGGTGATTCGGTGTTTGAAGGAATAGACAAGTCGGACTAATAATGTGACTCGCCCTCTCCATAATGTTGTGTCATCAAACTTTATTACTTTAAATTCAGGACGACTTTGATGACGACGATACCCCTGTTGACGGCACGACGGCATCGTCCAGTGTCGATAAGGATAATGGTACCATTAATTAAAATTAATTGTTTTTTTGAAGTACCATTGCGAATATTCAATGAGTATCATCTTTGAGTTCCAGTTAACAGGAATCTATGAAAAATTTATGTTACTTGCTAGCAAAATCGCAGAAGACCAAGAATTTCATATCCATATGAAAAAGAATACTAGTGCGATTAATTGAATTATTATTTGAAATATTGTCGAATGCTCAATCAACGTTCTGTTTGAGTTCCACATAAGGGGTTAGTATGAAACATAGTTGTCACTTCTTGGAGTCCCACAAGTCCAACATGAAACATTGCTGTCACACTGGAGTCCGACAAGTTATTTTTTTAATCGAAGCCCGCAATCCCGCATCGCAATACCTATTTTGCTTCTGTTCATTCATGTGGATATCCTGAAACGTTGCCCTGGCTAGATGATATAAAATATTAATTGACCAAATTGCAGTGCAATGCCCGATGTGCGATACATTCTTCTTCGCGCAACACCAACTGGACAGTCATCTCGTGGGATATCATAGAATGAAGCCGACGTTTGATGATACGGTGGGTGTGGGTTACGGTAGATTGATGTTCCAGTACGTAAAAATGTGATATTTAGCACTAATTGGAAACACTTTATTGGTCTGCAAGGATCTGG
The DNA here is from genome assembly GCA_000180635.4 of Pristionchus pacificus. NCBI lineage: Eukaryota > Metazoa > Nematoda > Chromadorea > Rhabditida > Neodiplogasteridae > Pristionchus > Pristionchus pacificus. The sequence continues at coordinate 16,167,168 of CM026577.1, forward strand.
GCTCTTTTACAATATTCGAGGTATATAAATATACGGGTGATTCCTCCACTCCTTCAGTACATGACTAATTGTGATTTTTTTTAAAGTCGTGTAAGTATCCAATGGTTACAGATACATTCATAGAATTCAAGAGACATGAAACCACCGAGTGAGATGCAACCTCTGATCTTTTCAGTCCGTCCCTCAGGACTCCTCCCAGTCCGCCACTCCCTCCTCCCATCTTCCCTCCTCTCAATCTATCGGAGGATCAGCAGTAATCGGATCGACGAGACCATTGAATGGATTCGGACTGTCGACGGAGCAGAAGAGACTACAAGGAGGAGGAACCGCCCAAGTAAGGGCCACCGAACAGGTTGGCTGGGTTTGAAAGGAAAGGGGGGGGGAGGGATCGATTACAAGGTATTCGAAATTTTGAGGGGTATGGGGAGACTGAAATATAGATAGTCCTTAAAATAGGGCGAGGGAGCATTTTTATTGGGTTCATTGATGATCACCATTTCCCCACAATATCACAAAATCGGGTGTTCGAAAAGAATCCTGTTGAAACTCGCTGGTTTTGCTACCGGAATCGGGGGGTATTGGCTTACAACATGAGGTTAAAATCGGGGGTACTGTCCGATATCCGACCTCGTGTTCATCAATGATTGGGTTTCGGGAAGATGGGGATGAAGAATCGAGGAAGGGTTGAGTGATGTTAGAATATGAGGAGGATGAAACAGGGATGTGCTAACCATTGTTTGTAAATCGCAACCAATCTCATTCTTCTTTTCAGATCCGCCTTGGTGCGACTACCGTAACCTCGCCGGGCGGCACGATTCGTCACTATTCGTCGCCCTCGAATGCCGCACGCGCGGCAGCAAAGGCGGCTGCAGCTGCTGCAAACGGCGTCTTCCGCCCGAATGTGCCCAGCAAGCCTTGTGGGTTAATTGTGTATTTTACTAAAGTTGTCCGGGACAGAATTGATTTGGGTAGCATTGCCTGATAAAGGCCTACTTGTGAAACTCATTTATCGTTGGACATTTCGAATCCCTCTTGGTATTTTCTTCTCTTGACTAACAATTTTCTATCATGGGCTGCAGTTTACAAAGTAATTAAACTAAATAATTTACAGACACGTGTCGTCAGTGCGGCATTGTGCTGCAATCTCAGCAGATGTATGCGAGTCACGTGAGATACAACCATCCCAAGGATAAGATGGAGGGAGGCACGCCCATTGTTGTGAGACAGAAGACTGCGGTGAGTACGGTAGAAGGGTGATTTGGTAGTGGGATACGGTAACACCGCAGTGCGGTACATTAGAATGGGTTACGGTAGCCCATATTACAGTATCCTTCCCTTTTCAGTCGAACAGCAACAAAGAGACGGCCATAGTGCACCTGCAGATGGACGATGGAAGCAAAGCTTGTAAGATTATTGATTTGATTTTATTTCGATGCGGACTGAACGCACATTGAATATTAGTGAATCACAATACTCTTGAACAATTGGTGAAACAGCAACTTTTGCAAAAAAAAATTTAAACCGGAGACGATTTATTCCATGGAGTTATTGGAGAACGCACTGTGTAGCGCATTATGAAACGATGGTGTGGCGCTAACACACCCGGACGTTTCCATTTTTTCATCATTCAATTTCTCTCATTGCAGTCAAGTGCCGTCGCTGCGACAAGGTGTTCGATTCGGCACAGAAGGTCGCCGGACACTCGCGTCATTGTCTCGTGAGAATTTGTCACGTTTTCGATCTAGTAGTGCAGAAGGTCGCAGGGAGCTAACTCTAGCTTTTCTATTTTATTTGTGTGAATTTAGGCGAGATTTAATGCGGCACAAGAGAACATCACTCCTATCACTGGCACAAAGACGAATTCATTCAAACGTGTTTCGCAAGCTTCGCCCGTTAGTGTTTTGTGAGGAATTGTATCGGAGAATGATGTGGGGTTGACGAAACCTGGATGCATAAATGTTATTCAACGTCTTCATTTCAGCTTGTGTTCGAGGGCAAGGCCCGTCCCGCAACGCAGGGGCCAGTTCCGACAGAGGACAGACCGTATACGGTAAGTGGATTATCGATTGATTGTGAGTTGTTGATGGGGCAAATGATTGGCTTAGACGCAGGATACACAAGTTTTGGTAGATTTGAGGAAGAGACTATTTCAAATTCGATTTCTTGGTTCGGTTGATTTAGGTTTCAGAAAAGAAGGTTTGTAGGACTTTATGGATGTCGCTGCTGTAGAGAATGGAAAAAAATATTTCTTAACATTTTTGATTCAATATTTTATTCAGGTGTACCGTTGTGGTCTTAACTCTGACCTTGCCCGTACGTGTCCCTACTGTGGAGAACTGCTGCCGTCGATTAGGAAGGTGGATAAACACGTCAGAATGTGAGCGGGTTTATTTATTTATTTATATTATATATTTGTGCACATTGTATTGATCGTTGGAAAAATTGATTGGATCTAGTTCACACGCTATTGTAGTAGTTGCGAAACGGCGAGTTGAATGGTTGTGCGATGATATTCGTTTGCAAAATGAAATTGCGTAACTCCTCTTTCGGAACCAAATTCTTACTCTGTCGTGCCTCTTCGAAATAGAATGAATCATGCCGATTCGCACTCCTGACCGACTCGGGTTTCAGCATCGAGCAATAGGTGGAATGCGGTGACTTTGCCAGTGTACAGTCCACACGTAGAACAAACAACAAAACTTGACCTTACCATCAATTCAAGAGCATCTATCCGTTACCGTATCTTTGTGCTACCGTATTCATAACCTTCCGTAATCACTTTACCTACCGTAACCTCCTCCATTCCCATTCAGGATGCATGAGGCGAGTCGTCACGAGGTGTACGGGTGCAGTACTTGCGACCGACGATTCGTGACCCTCGGAGGGATTGAGAACCACTGGCTGCACTATGGGGTGACGTTTTACTTGTTATATGGATTTTATAAGGTGGTTTGTCCCACGTTAATCGTATTTCTCTCAAGGCTTATCTGTTTGTAATTATAGCGCAACACTACAGTTGCGGGCAGAATTGGTGTTTGAAATACACACTTTCGCGGGAGACTAGAATGAATTATTAGGTAAAGGATCTTGGACGGATCGTTGCCATCAAAGGAAACGAATTCTTAAGTTAGTTGTGCGACGCAAAAGTCGAGGGGATCCCGATTTTTTGGTAACAGGCGCTGTGACACGTAATGCATTGTCTCTTTTCGATACGACTGCCTGTCATAAAATGCGTGCAGCTCGAAGTCAGCGGGCTCCAATTTGCAAATCTTAATTAAATAATTATTTTCAGGACTGCCCTCAGGGTGTTCTCACAGTGCACAAGGATGGAATGGTAACATGCGCGGATATTGGAGAGATTCCGCCTCCACTCAAGAGACCCAAATTGGTTCTTCAGGTACGGTAGATGGGATACCGTAGTTTGAGATATTGATTGGATACGGTAGATCGGGGATACGGTAGTTTGATTGATTGGGTATCCTGTCCATCCTGCCAAATGACCCGAAATTGGTATTGCATGTGCGGTATTTGAATTATTATTTGGTCACGAGAAAAGCTTAGGTTGACGAAATTGTAAATTCGTTCCTGTTCATATTATGGATAGCTGTAGAAGCATAAATCTAACTTGTGATACCCATTCAATACTGTTACTGTTCAATACTGTTTCTTTATTTTAATTTCGTTATTTAATTAATAATTAATCCTCAGGCGCAAATGAGGAAGGCTGCGGAGGAGGACGAGGACCCGAGTGTCTCCATCGTCAACGCCATCCTGGGAGCACACGGATTCAAGGTATGGTAGATATGGAATACGGTACCTGGGGGGGGGGGGGCTAGGGTTTCGGTAGGGCTCAAAGTACGGTAGAGGGCGAGTATTGAGTGTCTCCGTCGTCAACGCCATCATGGGAGCACACGGATTCTAGGTACGGTAGGGGGTTGAGTACGGTAGATCAGGGGTAATGTAGGGATATCGATTATCTCGATTAATTCTGGTGCACATGGATTCAAGGTACGGTTAGGAGAACTTTGGGGGTAGGCTAGGGATCAGGGGGTACTGTAGGGTTATCAATTAACACGTATAATTCTGGGAGCACGCGGATTCAAGGAACGGTAGGGGACGAGTACGGTACATTAGGATACGGGGGTACCGTAGAATTAGCGATTGTTCAATGAACTCGCAAACAAAGAACAAAGTTACCAATCGTGTGAAATTATTTGGACACGTGCTCTTGAGTTTCGTGAGGTGTATAAAAACTAACATTGAAAGATTGAAAGTGATTCGATGCTTCTTGTAGGATGACAGGAAAACAATTAAACGATTCTTTTCCAGGTGCCCGGTCGTGACGCGCCCGCGCTGTCGCCCGAGCCGGAAGGTGAGTTGCGGTCGCAAGGGGTGTTTATGAGTTAGAGCCGGTGTATAATTCTAATGGTCTGCTCATGTTTGTCATGAACAATCAAACGACCATTGAACGACTTCTGCTCAACAGAGAAACTAGAGCTATTTGATAGAGAATGTGGGTTGGGGTTTCGGAAGCTTGAGAAATACGGGATGTATTTTCATTGCTAATGTGGTGTCCCTTGGCTGTGGTAGGCGTCGAGACGTAGTAGGATAAACCACAAGTTTATCTACCAACTAAGAACTAACAAGAGAGAGCGAACTAACCAGGAAAACGAGGCAGAGCTCGTGATGACAAAAAACACACGCAATAATGTCGAGAAATGACAATAATGAAATGTCGACTAACTACGGTAGAAGTTGTGTGTGTGTGTGATTGACTACTGACTTTAAATAATAGGGTGCGAGTTATTTAGGATAACTGCGCGTTATTGATTACTATACAACAGCTAATAAGATCACTCGATCCTGTGCAACAAATATTCAATGAAACAAACATTGTTATCAAGGTGGGTTGTGGTTGCGAGAAATATGCGAAGTGTTAGGTCGGCTAGTGGTAGTGTCATTTCAATCTAACAAGTCATTTTTCAATTATATGATTGCTCATCCAATGAAGTGCCACATTTAGAACCAACGCAACGAGGATGTTTGGGGTTGCAGGAAATTAAAAAAAAATATGAGGACGCCTTTTTAGGCTTGATAGCAATCCATCTTAGCTTATGACTAATTGTAATTCAATAATGCAGCTGATAACTCTTTCTTAATATTTTTTGGTCTATTTTTTCAAAAATTTTCTTTCCAGAATCGGAGCGCATGGAGGAGGGTGAGGATGGGGAGACGGCGCCCGATTTGGATGAGTATGGAGAGGGAGAGGGAGAGGAGGTGAGGGGGGGGGTACGGTAGATATTAATTGGAATATAATTATCGAGAGCTGCAACAATAATCGCTCTATAAATTAGTTTCAGTATTAGAGAGAATAAAGTTACGTAAATTCACCAGGAGAATAAAAGTTGATTTGGCGCAGACGGTAAACATTATGATTTTGATTTGATTTTCAGCACGATGGTATGGAGGAATTCGAGGCAGAGTTGAGAATGGTTGAGGATGATGAAGAAGAGAAGGAAATTGAGGAGAAACCAATAATGAAGAAGGAGAAGATTATTGTGAGGTGAGTGGCGGTGGTTTGAACAGAGGAGAATGAAGAAGCAGTGATTTATGATCAATAAATATTGTGGAGAGGGATAAAGAAATCGAAGAAGAAAACAGATCATTGCTCGTTGTCATCTTGCACACTAGTAGTGAGTGTGAAACTGTGAAATTGCTCAGAATTGTGGTTGTTAAATTTTTATTTTGCTTTTCCACTTCTCTGAAGAAGGTATTACCTCACGGTAAATTGTCGGGAGAAGTAGTGGCGATGAAACGTGAACGCTCCTAGTAAACTTATAATTTATTTCTTGCACACTGGGGTATCGTTATTGTCCATAATCACGTTATTTCCAATAGGAGTTATAGGGAGAAGAAATGGGGATGGAATTTGAATGTGATAGGGGAAAACGATGGTTCACGTTATCTTTTTTTCAGTATGAAGTTGATGCGTTGTCGTCACTGTGACTTCGCCGCGAGATCGAGAGAGGGAATGGACGCACATATGATTCAGTGAGTTCAATATTTTTTTATTAAAGTTGAAAGTGAAAATTGCACCGTGAGATCATGTGTTTCACGAATTACTTTTAATTGTGTTGATTTCAGAGAATCAATTAACGTCAGATTCTTCACTCCAAAGAATATACTTGCCTGGCCGAAAAATAGACCCTTTTGTGTTTCACTACTTTCATTATTAGATGATTGTTTCCAGTGTAATTCCGCTCTGACATGCGAGTTCTTCAAGCCATCAATTCTTACGCATTCGCGCTTGCCATTTTTTTATATTTCGCCATATTCGCTTGAGCGTTTCATGCTGTTCTCAAATTTAGGATGGTTGAGGGCTATTTGATTTCTCCCGGAAGTATAGTAGCTATCGATTCCCCTTGTTGACACCACCCCGACGAAACAATAGACTAGTTCCAAAGATACAAAACAATTACTTTTGCGTTTCAAGCATACTTAATGCTTGAGATTGTTTCTCACTATTCGATTCCCGTCTTACCCTGCTGTCAATTAATTCCTTATTCAGGCACCACCCGGACGAGTCTCTCGCTGAGGAATCGGCCGCTTCCGCCCACGATGAAGATGAAGATGATGATGAGGGACTACCGACGACATCGACGTCGCCCGAGAATATTGATGATGGTGAGAATTATGGGGGTACGGTAGTTAGGAGGGGGTACGGTATTGATTATTCGGTATCGACATGTTTTGACATTGCTGTAATGTAGACGTAGAGATGAAATTGCATGTGCTAAAAGGGAAAGTGTATTCATTAGACACAAGACGAAAGGAAAATCTATGCGGCAAAGTGATGTGGAGATTGTAGTGAGGATGAAACTGTACATTCACTTGGAATCTTCTTTCCTTTGAGACAAAAATACATGTGCACTCACTGTAGCGATGACGGTATTTTCAACAATAATTGATCGATGTTTCAGCAATGAACGGATCATCGGATTCTCCCCATCTCGACGAATCGGCCAATGGAGAGGTGAGATTATTGATTTGTTGATTTTCTCGGTTGCCTTATTATCGATTGATTGCTCGATATTCGCTAATACACTAGCATGAACTGTTTGAACTTTGCACAGATTGAAGTGTAATGCAGATTAACGAAAGATTACGGTAGCGGTGTGAGTATAATTATCGACTGATTAGACCTCGTGCAAATCAACTCAATCGGCAGCGGTGTCTGACCTACTAACGCATCTGGTAACAACAATTGTTGTGGTTGTGGTCCAGTGGTGGTCGTTGATCTTTGATCGTTAATCCGTGTCCCACTGCTTTGAACGCAAGCATGTACTGTAGTTTGGTCAGCACTGAATCATCAAAGAATTAAATTAATTAAATATATTTATTTCAGACGGCGCAAACGGGGGAGATGCGTCGAATGCTGGGAATTTCGTCTGACTGAGTCTCTAGACTACCGTAATCAAGCTACAGTAATCCCCTATATTCCGTCATTATTGTCTAAGTGTAATTGCCTACCGTGGTATAATTCGGTCACAGTATCGCTCCCAATCTATTAAACTATGTACCGAGAGTTTTTGCTTTATTCTACCTATGTCCAAATGGCTACTTTGTTGATGCTTTCGTATCCGCTTTAGACTATTCATCGACTATATCGATCTTTGCACATAATGTTGTATGAAGTTGACTGATCTAGTTTCTACTGCCTGCTTTACTTTCTGTAAACAAAAATGCCTTGCTATATTCTAGTGCTTGCATACAATGTTCGCTTTGTTTCGCATTAATAATGTTTATCAACTGCGATAAATATGTATTTTTACACTTATATTTGAATTCTGGAATAACACATGCAATAGTTGTGAATGGGTAGAACAGACATGCCTGAACTGGTGAAGCAGAATCGAAAACACAATAAATCCCCAATCTCTCACAATAAATGTTGAGGGAGGAATGGGCTTGGAGAAAACGTCCACTGGCTCACATTCGGAGATCCGATCACTTCTAAAGTAGTTTAGTTTTTGAATCATCAGTAGAACGCAATCAATATTGAGCTAATTTACCAAGCTGGATGGATGAAACTCAAATCATCCTTGAAAAGTATCGTGTCAATATCTCGATGTCCTTGGAATTTTTCAGACAGGTGCGTCTAATGAGCAAAGTGTGAGACACTACAACATGGCCGCGTGGCGCAATGGATAACGCGTCTGCCTACGGAGCAGAAGATTGTAGGTTCGATCCCTACCGTGGTCGTAACATTTTGCTACATTTTTCTTTGCCTTTTTCATTCAAACTTTGTTCGTATAGTGCACAGACAAACGTACAAAAACGCGCCTCATTGGCTCAGTGGCAGAGCGTCTGTCTAGTAAACAGAAGGTCGCTGGTTCGATTCCAGCATGAGGCACCAACATTTTGCACAACAATCATGATTGTTTTGTAAAAAAATCTTTCTCAAATATCAGACAATTTTTTGACAACAACAAAGGCGACTCATTAAGAAGTGATGTATAAGAAGTGAGAAGTATAAGAAGTGACATTAAAAACCGATTACTAATATCACGCACGATTCAACCGATAACGCGCGAGTGACTCAAGCGTTTTACGATTACGATTTACGATTTTGAGCTGTCTGCGATATCAGGAAACTAAATTGCATGCACTCACGAGAGACATCACTCACTATTTTAAGGCATGAAAATTTTTTCATGGGGAAAAAGTGCACGAAATGAGAGCATAGATCGGTCACGGTGAAGAATTCGTTTCTTCACTCTGACAGGTATGGGAATATGAGGAATAAAGATACAGATTGAAATAGTGATTCATTCACACATGCTCTTCGGGTTGAGGATGGGAACGGCTACTGCTATGAATAATTCTCACGGAGATAAGAACAATCCATTCCCACATAAACCCATTTCTGCGTGCTCAACTGAGCATCGAACTGTCTGTCGAGTTTATCTCCTGTTAGCCTGCGGATGACACACTCTCCGATTGAGTCACTCCGTTATCACTTATCATCTATGATCGCTATGCTTGAGTCACGAAGGAATGCCCGCTCGTTCAGTATATAAGGCACTGTTTGCCATCGGTAGACACGATTGGGAAATCCCCGGTGAAGTCGGGCGTGCTTTTGTCTCTTCTATTCAGTTCTTTAACTGTTTCACGCATACGTTTTCGCGTTTTGGCTACTCATAATTTGAAAATGGTCCAATTTCAGGCTCCAGAAAGAGATGTGTTCTTTCCTCGTGCAGATCGTGTACGGCTGCGTGTGCTTCGCCGCCACTGCGATGACCCTGTCGGCCATGTTCACGCCAGGTGAGAAGGCGACGATTACCAATTTGCTCACGCAATGCAAAAATGTCGTGATTTGAGAAAAAGGTGGTGTGGTGAGGTCGACGATTGTAGAGTGGTCGACGTACACCTTCCCCGGGGGGCTCACAGCCGACCTCAATCAGGGCATCGAACCGTACTCGTGCGGACTCTCAGACGACGTGAGTTGATCTTTGATCTCTGATTTCGCAACGCGAATCTCTTGGCTTTTCACAGACTGCCAATCTAAGCTTTGATACCGTGATAATTATTCCACTTCAGGACCTCAAGACCGCCACGATCTTCAAGTGGACTAATTGCCAGGAGTGGTTTGATGTGAGTTCTGTGAATATTTTTAGATTCCAAAATAACGAGATTCAATGAAATTCATTGCAGGGCCTCCCATGGACGAACACACTGGTGATCTCCATGATGAGTGTCGGACTCGGATTTCAGGTAAAGATTTTAATTTCAGTAGTATTTATCCACCAGGAGTATGGTATGTTTGTCATGGCTAGGATTCTTCAATTCAAATTATCTCAATAATGGCAAGGATTAAAAAAACGATAGTTTCCAAATAAATAAATAATTAAAATTCAGCTGCTCGCATTCGCGTGGAACATTTTCACTATCTGTGCGTGCTGCTGCAAGAAGGTTAGTTTAAAAAAAAAATGTTTTATTTATATATAATATTTTCGTGGCCGTAAGCCGGGAAAAATAATAAGAGATGAACTTTTCTGATCCAGACTGTAGTGCGTTGTTTCATTGACGCAGAAAAGTGCATTCATTCTTTGATTTCACATCACTCACATCGCGTCACTAGGAGTGTGAAATATAGAGGCGGTGACTTATGCCCATTTCGATAAAATATTATTTTAAAATATTTATTAATTATCAATATTCTAGTACGTGATCCACGCCCTTCCCGTCTTCTCGATCCTAGCGTCGATTTTCCTCGGTATTGGAATCGCCTTCTATGCAATCTACGACAATGAATACCTTCGTGAGTTTCAAAAAGTATTTCCAAGCTCCTTAGAAACTCTTTCTCACCATTAATTTTGTAATTCACGTTTGCAATTAAAAAATATATATTTCTATTCAATAATACATAATATGGGCTTCATATGGCTCATTAAGTAAGCATCGTGAAACATAACAAAAGAAGGTTTTCCAGAACTCAAAGACGACAAGATTCAAGCGGACATGTACTTGGGCTACTCATTCTGGCTCGCTTGCGGAGCTGCCGGACTGAATTTCATCAACCTTTTCGTCGCATCGGCCGCTATCTGCTGTACAAAGAGGCATCTATAAGCTGGATAAGCAACTGATCGATATGAAATCGATGTGCTTATCCCCGATGTTCGTACATACGATGATCTCTGAGGATAAAACGGGTTCTTTTTCTATAAATATTGAATGTATTCTGCAAGAGTCGATTTTGCTACAATTTCGAGATCTGCCTTGATTATTTGACAATACTCACTCTGGAAAGCGCTCATGTTTTTCCCAAAGAAGCTCCCGAAACAACAGATGTGATTATAAGGCCTGTGGGGTCATTGATGTCGGTACGGATTCTGCACAAAGTTATTTAATGAATCACGAATGAATCACTTTCATCGATAAAGACTTGCATGATTCATTAAACTGTCATGATGTGCATTTTACAATGTGTGTTCTGAATGTGTATCGAAATTGCTTTAGAAAATGCATTCATGGCTGACAAGCAAACCAAACTTCCTTCCGATTCGGTTGATAGCTTTCTATGGCTCGTAATTATCACAATCCTCGAGCGTTGCCAGTAGGTCGAATATTTTGCGTCTCAAAGATAGCTTCTTATTTTGGCGCGCGCTTTTCCATTCTTAGGCTTTTTCGATAGTAATTAGCTTTAATATATAGCCATTCAATTAATTGTTCTCAATGATTATCAGGGCAAGATCATCGAGGAAAATGCTGACCACTTTGCCTCCTGAGCTGCTCACTGAGGTCGTTTCCTATCTGAACGGACCGGGTCGGCTGAGACTTCGCGCTACATGCAAATCTTTTGAAGCTGCAGTTGCGAACAGTAATCTGTCTGTTCGGCGAAGAGGAATGCACATAGGAAAGGTCAGTTTTGAACAGCCTAAATCATGGGGATGGGGAAGGGATGAAGTCTTCTTTCATTTTCGTCTGGCTACTCTGTAATAAAAAACAACAACAAACGATCTGGAAGGTACATCTTTCGGAAGTTCACAGAGTTCCGAAAAGTGATCCACTTTCAGATTGGAGACAAAATCACTTGGGCGATCGACGAAGGATTGAAGGCAATTGAAGGGAACATACAGACTTTTCGGAACCATATCTTCCCTCTGCGCGAACGCCTGTTCAAAAAGGCATATATGCCCATTTTAGTTATCGATCTGGTAATTTTGTGCAAAATATTCATTTTAAAACTGCATTGAATTTGTAGGAAAACGTCGACGATGAAGCTGTGGAAGTCGTGGAAAGATTGATTGATGGTTGTGCCTACGGCAGGCTGGAATATGTGTTGTTCGAAAACGGTCTGACTAATAAGTTAGTTTTTTTTTAGCTCGTGAATAAAGACGTAACGCGTCGTATCATGCCATGCTCGCAGGGTTCAAACATTCCTCAGAAGGTTGACAAATTTGTGCTTACGTGTTCGCGGTAGATCTGTCAGTCGCGACCTCATGCTTTCGTTCACACGGCCAGTCTATGTGCGCATGGCGGATGTGAGGAGAATATTCATGTTTTTAGCTGTTTTTTTCTTCTGGATGAATAAGAAATATCTAAATTGCAACATGTTTGAGGCGTTATATCGATTACGTGGTACCGATTCGGGACTAGACGACCGTGACGTCATCGAGCTCGCGAGAAGGGGCCACTCGATGGTGCATATTTGCATGAACCGAATCGCCTCGCAGACGCTGCTATCCGTAGTCAAAGTAAGTCGAATATGCGCCAGATCTCGCTAGATTCGCTGGTTCCTAATCATAATCATCTCTATTATTTAGTCGATAGCGCACCGTACTCAGTACGTTGCCATTCACACTCCGGTTGCCGACGTTGACGTCTTCTTGCACACGCTGGGAGTGGCTCGCGTTGACCGAGTTGATCGTGTTTTCGTCGTGGAACGAATAGAGGCGGAAGTGAGTGATTATTAGAGTGCGTAATACGGGCAATCGTCTCTTCATTTCGAGCACTCTCTGGCCTCTCTGACCGATGAGATAGTGTGAGAAATGAAGAGACGATTATCGGTATTTCGAACTCTAAAGTAGGTTGTTTGTTTGTAATATTTTCTATACAATGATATCTCCAGGTTCACTCAATCACCGAGACATTTGGTTATCAGACTAGAGAAGTTCTCGCGTTCGGAAAAGCAAGGATCACATGGTCAACAGTTGTAAATGCAAGGACTGAACATATTATGATTTCTATCACCAATTTTTGAAATATGTTTTGACAATTATAGTTGAATTGCAGTGGATAAATATGTTTGTATTTCACACAAACTGTTCAATTCCGGTAGGGAGGACCCTGAATCCGATTTAACTAACAAGCAAGTAGCGAGCAGGTAGTGATTCTGTTGCCAAGCACTCGGAAAACGAGGTATTGGGAAGACAATGGGGATACCTCGAGAGATGAGTTTAGGCGAAGAGAGAGAGAGAGGGGGGGGGGGGAGGTGGAAGAAGGAGAAGAGAGTGGCGAGATCTTATTAGTCAGTTTCATTTATGCACTTTCATGTTTTCAGTATGTTGATTATTCCTGAAACAAACTTCGGAATAACATTTTCGCCCCTTAATTTTTTGTGTTAATTCTATCCAAAAATTTCGACACTGGACCATTCCGAATAGAAATAGAAATAATCGTTATGTGATCTCCGCCCCATATCTAACCGCGGGTTCTTTATACCGCACTTTATTTTCAACACGAGTGTGCAACACGAAGAGACCGTTGGTTTTATTTCGAGCTGTAGTTTACCATTCGAGCCTGATCGGGCCTGATCTGTTCGGCCAACCATCGACGATGGACGACGCCATCTACGATGACTACAAGAAGCGGCGGGATCAGGAGTGGAGGGTGAGTGGGTTTAGCCTCATATCGATTTTTTATGTGATGAAGCGCTCTTCGCGCGTTGACTCCATTTTAGCACAAACAATACACAAGAAAATACAAATGTTTATGGATTTTCTAAATGCAGGGTTTCCCCACAGCTCGCAAATACGCAACTGCGTATACGCAGAGCAATAATAAATATTTGTTCAAGTAATTATTTGTTAATTTTAAAATCTGCAGGGCTTCCATGCGGCGCGCGAGGACGCAGCAGCGAAGCAGCGTGTGGAGGAATCCCGACAGAACACGGCCAAATCGACGAGAAGAAGCAATCGAGAGCCGAGCGATTACAAGCTGGAGTCAGTGTTTTACTTGTTGGAATAAGTTTCAAAGTGAGCTCAAAAAAAAAGAAATATAATCCGAAAATCGATCCTGCCAGCTTGGTGATTGGCTATAAAAAAAGAATAAATTCATTATAAATTGTGCCCAATTATAATAGAAGAATGAAGATATTCTGCATTCATTCTTTATTCCAAGAATGGGCAATTAATAGTCTTAGTGCATTTTGTGCGGAATAATGCCATGTCGGAATTTTAACTATCTTCTTGTTTGATTGAACATTCGCATAATTTACATAATTTTAGCACGGACAACCCCTATCACCACGAGGGCTACCGGCAGAACCAGTCCCAGCTAGGGGAAGACCCAATCACGACGATAAGGACGATGAGGAACAATCTGAGGAGACAGGCTATTATAGACAGGGAAGGCGGACTGGTAGTCAAGGTTGGTTCTTAGACATGTTTTGCGAAATAATAAAAAAATAAATGCGACGCTACGGGTCGAATCAAGATGTTAGCCTGATTCCATCTCGTTAAAATCACTTGTAATGAAAGCAATTGATGTGCGCCACAATTGCCTCTCCCTTTCAGGAACGTCTCTGTAAAGAGGGCATCCAGGCGCTGAGCGAGAAGGAGAATCAGTTGATTACGCTGAGCAAGCAGAGAACGGATGCGCTGATGGTCGGCGATATGAATGTGAGACGAATCTTATTCAACTTCAATTTACTGTTGAATTTTCAAAGCATTTTTCTACTTTTTTTCTTCGAAAACTCTCGAAGCGGCTCTCTCGACTTTCATAAAAAATGTGAAACCTATGTATTTTCGCAATATGACTAAAACAATAATACAATCTTTATTTTTATAGAATCTTTGCGATCTCAGCGATTTGGCTGCGACAAAATAATTAATTTGCAGAAAGCCGACAGCATTCGCACGCGCATGTTCCAGGTGAAGGATGATGCGGTGAGGAACAACTACATGGATCTGATTACGGATGAGAATCAGGTGGGTTCAGAATGCAAGAGAAACAGTATGATCAATAGTTGGCTGGTTGCATGATTGTCAGGGAAAATTTATTTGTAAATACACGCCGATCACAAAGAAACGAAACAACTACAATTATGACTGATGAGAATCTGGCGAGGGAATTTCTGTAAAGAATCAGTGACAATCGAAACAGTTTGGGAGGTACTTGAGGAACAATGGAGTTGATTACTAATGACGAACTCAGCTGAGATGAGAAAAATTTGGAGTTCTGGAAAATAGGTTTCAGAGCGAGCACATAATCGTCAAGAATCTCACAAAATCAATACCACCATTATGATCATGAAACAAAACCTCATTTGGTCCTGGTGCTCAATCGATGGCGTGCAGAGTGTGCATTGGATAAAAATCAGCAAAACCCCTAAGAGACTCGCCGAAAAAGTAGCAAAGAGTCATCGCTATTGGCGTTGCCAGGCATTCGTGAAGGAAGGTAGGAGAGACAATAGGAATTCCTGGAGAGGAGAAGGGTAGAGGGGTATACGAGGGTACTGCGAGTGAGCTTCCTTGGTATTAACTTCTGAAACCGGCCAATCTGCTATGGAAGACGCGTTCTACGATGACTATCGGAGGAGGAGAGATCAGGAATATGTGCGTTCCTTTTCTTACTGGCGAGCTTCGAAACAGAATAATTGTTCGCTTATGTTTCAAAGCTTGCTCATAACAAAAAATTAATTCGAGTTGATAGTGCTTTCTTCGTACGTAATTTTAAATTTATGATAAACAAACGCATTCTGCTCATTTAAAACGTTTATCATTCAAGTGCTCCACAAACAACAAACGAGCGACAACCCAACCCGGAAACAGCAGCGCGCGGGGAGGCAGCGGTACCGACTACGCTCCCGTCGTGGGCGCTGCTTGACTAGGAATAAAGCCTTAGGAGCTTAGTGTCTTAGGAGGAGGGGGGGGGCTTAAGGTCTTAGAACATGGCATCTCCTCCCACGGTTTCCGCTTTCGCCAGCGTGTTGCAGTCGTCGCCGTAGCAGCAGCACAAGTTGGACGTGGCCATCTCACCCGTTTCAGATTCTGAATAGGAAAAGGATTTTACAGTTGTTGTACGTTGCTAGGATTGACCCACCGGCATGACTGGCTGAAGGAGAGATTTCGTTTGTTTTTGACTTTTCCCTATGGACCCGAAATACAATTGTAGAATAACCGTTCAATTCGAATCTATGCGCACGGTGAAACTTAGCCCATCATCATCTCACCCGTTTCTGAACTTATGGTTTAGAGCTCTTTTTGTTTGCAATGGATAACGCCGTACAACTATATTTAAGCGCGTCTCTTGCCTTATGTGAAACCTAATTCACCAGAAACCCGAAGCGCGCGGAAATCAAATTAAATAGCTTCTTCGAAATTTCGAATACATCACACCAAAATAATAAAATAACTACATAAATAAAAAAAATACATACCCATGAGGAAGCGGCAGTTCTCCTTGCCGCCGCGGCACATCTGCGCCCCGCAACCGCCCTGTGAGATGTATCGTTTAGATGATCCCATACAATAAGTTATTGTCAAAGTAACATTTTTGAGGTACTTTCACGAATCAAGATATCTACCATGAGCATTTTCTACCATTTTCTAATAGATTTACTAAATTGTGCGTTTTATACATTCGGTAGAAACTGGCCTATAAGTCAACGGTTGTTGGGAAATAGCCCTGCCAATGTTTCATTTAGATGAACCAGCTAGGCTTTGTTTAGTCTTCATCGAACTCCTCAAGCGAATTGTTCGTCTTTTTCTCACAGCTTTGCTATGAGTAGCGCAGTTGTGTGTAGGAAATTGTCTAAAACAGCCAACAGTTGACTGAACGCTATCGCATTTCTACTTGTGTTTCGACTGGACTCCTTTAATAGTCCAAGAGCGTTTTTTTTCAATTGATCCCCGAAAGATCCCGTAGTAAAAAAAAAGAATAATCAAGAATCGAACCTCGACGGTGCCCGCCTTCACATCTGAGTCGTCGGTGAACTTGCGGTAGAAGCAGCCCGACTTCTCCGCGTTGTGGCCTCAAAAAAAAAAGAAATACCGTAATACGGCATCCAACGAGGGATTACGGCTCCCGTGGTAAACATAGATAGTAGTGTGATTACGGCATCCGTGTGGAATACCGGATGGTAAAAATATCAATTGTAGAATGATTATGACACGCATACGTGGGTAATACAGATTCCAATGTCGGATTACGTTGCTGATAATCTAATATACTACCGTACCCGGCACGGTGGTGCAGTCGAGCGTGGTCGACGGGCCGCTTCCGCTGGTTCTGAAACGAAAGGGTTACGGTAGGACGACTATGCCTCTCCGGTATATTGCATGGTTAGAGTGGGACCTACTGTTACCCGTGTCGGTTCACCGTATCTACTGGGGGTACTGTCTCTTAGAGATGAGGATAGGATACACTCACGGGAAGACGTGGCACGACTTGGCGGCCATCGATGCGCCGATGAGAGAGCAGATAAGCAGAAGCTTCATTGCTGGTCCTGAACGGAAATCAATGGGATTACGGTAGCTGAGGGATACTGTAGGCTAGAGTTTGAGTTGGCTCTAAATTTCGCAGACAATCGTCACTGAGAAGCATATGAATTGAAGAGAGTACCGTAGGCTACCTGATATCGAGCAGTAGTCAAAGGGAGAAGGAAGAAGGAGAAGATTTGGTGATGGTTTCCCTTTCTTCCGTGCTGTTTTATACCATATCAGAGGGGTCGGAAGCTTTGCAATTCTGATTCGCTAATTATTCATGGTTTCGGCTCCTTTGATTTCGCTTTCTGATTCACTATCTTGTTCGCGATTATCATACAAATACTGATGAGCGGAGCGCAGCTTTGATCTAGATTTTGATATTCGGAAGGAACACATTAGTGCACTCTCGATTTTTCGTGATCTCTCGCCTTTCTCAGCTACGAAATTATACCAAACACATCTAAAATGCGTGAACATGAACAAAAATGTTATACCACTCTCCCGATTTTGCGTGCTCTCTCGTCAGCTTCTAAATCAACAAAATGTGATGAATTTTGCAGGTACGAGCGTACGGCATCGAATCGAAGTGGACGAAGGAGAGGAATGATGTAGAGCCGAAACCGTGAGTTGTCAAAAAATAATAGAAAATGCAGTTTCTCCTGCGCGCTTTCTCATTTTCCTCTGCTGAGGAAATGAACGAAAATTATCAGCCATTCCCTGATTTCATTTGAATAGTGAGGAATATGTTTCAAAGAACACTCATCAATCGCCAACGCTTTCCTTTTCGATCGGCGGAGCTGAAGCAACCGAACAAAAACACACTACTCGTCCAATTTTACCATGAAAGTATAAGATTTTAAATTAATTAATCGCATTGATTAATTTCAGCATGATGATGCGCGCCCCATCTCCCGTTCGTCGCGCGCCCTCCCCCGTCGCCACCCGACACAGTGCGCCGCCACCGCCGGTGGAGAATGTCGAGAGAGCCCCGAGTGCGGAGAGGAGGAGCGCGAGGTGAGCTTTTCTTCTCAGAGGACAGTAGCTGAGCCCAATTCTCGGACGAAGAGCACAGGAGATGGGTGTGCGAATTACTGAAGTTGCGCGAACAGTATCATTCTACAAAGCTCGCACGATAATTCGAACGAACGCTGATTATTTTTATAAAAATACCCGACCTGCTGCTTTCCCCGAAGCCCCACCCCCCAAACCGAATCGCCACCAAGACGACGGACCTCCACCGAACAATGTGGAAGAATATACGTCATTCTCTCTCCCTACTCACCCTGTTGGATAAACAAATTGAATTGAATTGAATTGAAATCCCGTGCAGACCCCGCTCGCCCTCCGCCCGTCCAGCCAACGGCCGTTTCGTGCCCGATAATCTGCCCGTGAAGGAGCGGAGGGCGAGGTGTGTGACCATTTACACTGTTCATTATGGCAGTCATTCGGTTGAAGTATTCTTCGATTATACATAGATTTTGCTTGAATTCAAGCACTTTTTGTATTGTAGGTCCGCTGCGCGGAGTCCGGAGGGCAACTTTGCGCCACCCACGGAACGGAGAAGAAGTCCGGCACAGAGGTAATCGATAGTTGTTGGCTGTCAAATATGGATGGGGTTAGCTTTCTTAGAACACTCTTCTTTTTTTTGTGTTTTCTGTTAAAAATGGTTGTTGTTTGGAAGTAATAGAACACGCGCATCAATCAACATTCGTAATATCAGTCCGTTCGTCTAAGAATCGCACCCCCTCCGGTACAGAAAAAAAGGACCCCTTGAGACAAACATATATTATGATAGCTCAAGGTACCCTGCATCGATTTCTGTTATCGTCATGTTCCAATCAATCTCATTTGCATAATTACATGCATCCAAAGTTTGACTACTTTTCCACATTTCATTGAATAATTTCGCGGGAACGCTTCCGATTGGGCTGAAATTTTGGCTACAGCCTAATCTTGACATTCTGCATCCACCTGTGTGTTCAGATTATGCAAATTCCAAATTTGAATTTTATCACTAAATTTCAAAGCCTGATTTCTCAGAGATAAGGCCGAACACCTCGCTAATTTTTTGATATGTTATGTCAATTGGTGTGATCTGCCCAGAAAAAAAATTTCATCCAATTTCGTTGTCAGACTGAGAAGTTAGAGCCTGAAAACCGAAGTTTTTCTTTAGAGAGAAACCCCCCTCGTCTCTCTCATTCCACACCGCACGGGTCGGCGAATGGGTCGAAATGAGGGGGTTTCTCTCTAAAGAAAAACTTCGGTTTTCAGGCTCTAACTTCTCAGTCTGACAACGAAATTGGATGAAATTTTTTTTCTGGGCAGATCACACCAATTGACATAACATATCAAAAATTAGCGAGGTGTTCGGCCTTATCTCTGAGAAATCAGGCTTTGAAATTTAGTGATAAAATTCAAATTTGGAATTTGCATAATCTGAACACACAGGTGGATGCAGAATGTCAAGATTAGGCTGTAGCCAAAATTTCAGCCCAATCGGAAGCGTTCCCGCGAAATTATTCAATGAAATGTGGAAAAGTAGTCAAACTTTGGATGCATGTAATTATGCAAATGAGATTGATTGGAACATGACGATAACAGAAATCGATGCAGGGTATCTTGGGCTATCATAATATATGTTTGTCTCAAGGGGTCCTTTTTTCTGTACCGGAATTCCCAGGAATTGTGCGATTCTTAGGCGAACGCACTGATATTTCTTGTTTTTGTATTGCTTGTGAAACGTAACTGGATACCAACTTCTCTGCTATTTCAAATTCGATGACGAAGGGAGATCATATTTCAAAATTGTGCAAGTAATTAAACCGTTTCGCGTTTTCACCAAGTCAACTATTTGTTTGTGAAACAATCAAGCATGTGCAATTACAACTTGAAATCTGTCGCGCTTTTAAATTGGACGTGAAACATAACACGAATTCCAAATACCCCTCCCCTCTCCCCATATTTCAAGAAAATCATCTCATCTCAGAGCCAACTCCTCTTTGATGCAACGGGCGCCCGCACGGCGACCGCCATCAGTCGAGAAGCGAAACGATGTGAGCGGCGATTACTACTATTCCCTCAATTGATCGTTGATCTTTCATCCTTCATTTCCCTAATACAGGCAGCCAATTACGGTAGCGTTTTCGAACTAGGTTGTAGCTTGCATTTTGATAAAGCGTTTGAGAATGGTATCGTTGAATCAGTTGATTGATCTTTGAACTCTGATCTCCAACCCTCCCCTGATCTTTGATCTTTCTTTGATCAGTACGACGTAAAGAAGAACGAGCGGCTCCGGGACTTCCAGCAACGACCACCCTCACACGTTGTGCACAAGCAGCAAGAGATGCTGATAGATGATCCGTATAAGCTGCCGACGTATTACGGGTAAGATATGTAGGATACGGTAGTACGGTATTCAGGGTTACGGTATTCAGAAAAGGCGTCGCGTTAGAAACTATCTACGTGCAGCGATCCGCGTTCTGTTCGAAACAATGTATTACGTGACCGGTAGATGGTTTCCAGGATGGAATATATTGGATGCTATTCTGTCGTTGGCTCTCGGAAGCATTGCCGTATTACATTACCCACTTCAATTGTTTCAGAAAATGCCCATACTGTGACGAGATCAACGCGAACTTTGCCAAGCAGTTTATTCTGGAGAATCATTATGCGGAGCACTGCAAGATGATGAATAGTTGCAGATACTGTCACAAAGTCGTGCTGGTAAGTCACTTGGCGCTGCGATCCAACATGTGTGTAAAAATGAGGAAATAGTCTTTTTTCTTGATAGAAGGTCTTGGATGGGGCGGGTAGTATGGTAGAATCATTATGCAGAACACTGCAAGAGGAGGAATAGTTGCAGATATTGTCACAAAGCAGCGCTGGTAAGTAAACGTAATTTTTGTATGTGTTAGAAGGTCTTGGAAAAAGATTGCAAGATGATGGCTGCAGATACTGACATAAAGTGGTGTTTGTGAGTTTCCTTTCGATAACAATGGAAATCAGCTTGAAAAATAAATATTTTTGATCTCGCAACTCACCGACCACTACGTGGCGCGCTGCGACTTCCTCAAGGACAAGAAGGTGATTGAAAAAGTTGGAGGTTGATTCCAACCATCTGGCCATTTTAAAACCTTGAATTGTATATTCTTTGACTAATACTCCACAACGGAATTGCAAGATCTTGATTGCTAGTGGCTTAGAAGCGCTCGTGAAACCTAGCTTGTCGATTTGCTCAATTTCAAAAGTTGTACGAAACATTTTTTTCGTGAAACTGCTGAAACTATAAATAATAGATGTGGATAATGATTGGTCTTTGATCTTTGATCTCCCCATCAGGTCCGCTGCAAGAAGTGCGGCCTCGCGACGGAGAGAGAGGACGACGAGGCGGATGTCGACCATCCGCTTTGTAGAGGTATGATTGATTTCATATTTTTGGAATAGTTTTTTTGGAAGATAAGAAAGGCACCCACTATCGCAAGACTAATTCGGCCGTCTTTGGAGCAATTGTGGAACTCATCTGAGTTGTGTGTTCAATCAATTCAATTGGTTCAAAAGATTCACACGTGCTGATTTTTCTATGACCAACACAGTGAAGATCAAAGATCGTTAACCAAAGATCAATGAAAGATCAAATATCAAAGATCATTCTCCTCATTCATCAGGTCGCATGCCTCCCTCGGGCGCCAAGTGGTGTCCGCTTTGCGCTGTTGCAGTGAATGACAACAAGTGAGCTTTTTTGTTGATACGTTTCCTTTATCCGGGCATTATTACTCATAAATGCAAGGCAAGCTGTTGCAATTTCAAGTGGCATGCCTATTCCGAAATAAAGAAATGATTACACTCGTATTCCAAACTATGTTATCATTACATTCAGGGAGGACTGGATCCAACATACGAAGAGTGACCGCGGATGCTACAACAACCCGCGGAACTCGAAGTTTGTAGATTCCCCACCCTGGCCTTTCATTCCCCTCCCATCCTCTTTTAAATCGAGATTGATGATTTATCTTCCAGAATTCCCGACAACGCGAAGACGTCTCTCGTACCCGATCAGCTCTTCCTCACGACGCGACCAAAATCGACGGCTCCCGGCGGAAGTGAGATCGCGTTTTTTTTCCTAATTTGCTCCTAGCCGACTATTCCCTCAAGCACATTGTTACATCAAGGTTCTCAGGCCGAGTTTACTAAAATCCTAATTTACAGATCCCGGCTCCGGTCCCGGCTCTGGTTACGGTCCGGCTGGAGATCCGGGCAGCCAAACCTACAAGGTGCCCGACGCCGTTTACCACGGGCCGCAGCACGATATGCGGGGCAGGAGGTGAACTGACGTTATCACTGTATGAGCCTGCTCATTTTGGCTATTATTTCACCGATGAAACGTGAAGGTGTCTGAAAAAAAGCGACGATCACGCGTATTTCGAACTCTACATCGGGATATCATTTCATGTACATTTCAGATTGATCGATGCCGATCAACTGCTCAGCGCTTTGAAGGTAAACTCATTTTTAGAAATGTTTTCGAAAACACTGTTTTCGTAATGAGCTCGTTCCATTTGCAATCGGGCGCTGTAGCCTTGCCATTCATTCTGTCTATGTCATAATGAATCCGTTTCCTTCCGGTCGCCAATCAGAAGAAGAAGGCTCAGCGGAAGAAGAAGCAGGAGGAGACGGATCGAGAGGCGGAAACGACAAGGACGGAATAAGGAAAAACATCGTAGTCGTGTTCGTAGTCATGGCGTGTTTCCACTGGCGTATTCACACTATCTGAAAGAAAACACTTTTCCTAATTGACTGCATTTGTTATACTGTTTTTTTTAAACGATTACCTAAAAAATGTGCTAAAAGAGTAAAAGTTTGGTGCCTCATGCTGGAATCGAACCAGCGACCTTCTGTTTACTAGACAGACGCTCTGCCACTGAGCCAATGAGGCGCGCGCTTCGACGACGTTTAGCTGAGCACACGAAGTGAGCGTAGGCAGAGAGTCCAAGAAGCCTCAATATCTCCTTGATCAAGTCGATCTTTCAATGTCTAGATACGTGCAGCTTCTCACCTTTGCTCATTCAAATGACTCATCACGAGAAATCAAATGAAACTGAAGTGTGATCAGGAAATTGCTTTATTTCTCAAACATCACTAACCCTGAAATCCTGAAATGATTCTGCGATACAAATCGCTTACATGATCTTTGTCTCGGATGCTCGTGCGTGCAATTTCACACCTCAGAGCTCCTGACTGATCCGACACGACAAAAGCAATGCGAAAAAAACGACTACAATAAAATGTGGGCCTTCCCCCGCCGCCGGAAGTGACAGTGTCGTGAGAAAAAGAGAGACAGAGATGGAGAGTGACGAAATGGTCGGCGAGAGAGTGTGTTTTTTGGAGAGAGTGCGGAGAAGCAGAGTGAAAGGGAGGTGGAGGACGGGTTGATTGGGGTGAGTGATATAGTCGGCGGGTCGGAGGAGTGATGGGATGTGATGGGATAAGCCCATATGTGTGATCTTCGGTGTTAGCTGGGGGCCGAGATCTGAAAGCTCTGGCTGTCGGGAGCCAACACTTCTTGTTACGTTCTGTCCTTAGAATAATAATCGAAAAATTCCACGATTAGTATCGATTGAGCGGTTGGGCGTTTGCGTTGTTCGCTAATAGGAAGTTCGGTCATGTTCATCACTTGGTCGAGATCACTCAATCGAACTTTCATTGTGTCTGATAGGCTCGTTTTTTCTCACAAAAAATATCCCTGAACTCTAAAAATAGCCCGACTACGCAAGCCAATAGTCGTTCTTTGTTGAGGCGGTAGTTTATTCGATCGATTTTGCTCCGAGCGCACTTTCACATTGTTAGTTACTAATTGACATCATTTCCACCCCCCCCCCCCTGAGTGGCCAGTTGGGCCAAATCTTATTCCCTTGATCGGCTGAGTCATCAAAGTGATTGAAATCTTGATATTTCGCGGAGTGATTGAGTGTCATCATAACTGTCCTTGTGATCAAATCGCTTCCCGTTTACGACCGCATTTTCCTTCACCATCATGCGCTTTCTATTTCGGTCGAATACACATTGTGTTGATGTTATCGTTCTGTTACTGTATTCTAGGGATGCCTATACGGAATTTATTCCGTAATTCCGAGTCCATTCTCCCTCTCATTCTCCGATTACATTTTTTCCGTAATCGGAAAAATTACGGAATTCCGTAATTCCGTAATAAATGGGACAATGAAGAGTGGTTGAAACTCAATCATTTCTCTCCTTCTCCGAGGCGCACCGGTCACCTCAGATCGAATACGGAAGAATGAGAATTACGGAATTCCGTAATCATTCGGAAATCCGAGAGGAGAATGGCCGCATTACGGAATGATCGAAACGAGGAATGAGAGAGGCGTTTTCCCGTTTTCCGTTTAGACAACCCTACTGTATTCCCTAGAAATGTGTCGATCAACGTTCAATAATCTACAATAATAATTGATTTCCTAGATGACGCTCGAAAATGAGAGCGAGAATCTCTTGGAACACATGGCCGAAGGCCCATCGTGTTCGACCGCAAATGAAGAACCGTCAGAGCCCATATCGTCAGAGACAGCACAAGACCCGCACAAAAAGTTTGTTCCTGTTCCTTTTTTCACAATTCTAGCACTTTTTAAAATATAAAAATCAAGTCATAGAGATCTTGATATTTCGACTATGTAGAGTTATCATTACAGCTCTTGCGCTGTGATCATAGGTCGTCGAAAGAATATAAATGACTGGCTGTTAGTATAAATGCAGACGAAAGAACGTCTGGAATAAAAAGATGAATTATTCAATCAAGACAGTCCCATTCCAGACGCCGTCCGCCTCGATTGACCCGTCTCACAATCCACTCCGCTCACTCGTCCATTCTTCCTCCCTCGCCGTTGACGCCATCTTCAATCTTCTCATTCGAATTAACGGATTCACCGGGCTTCCATGGACCACCGTCGTCGGCGAGGAAACTGAGAATATCGTGAGTTGATTTGATGCTTATCCTGTTATAGTCTAATGTCGTAGTTTCGTGTCTTTGATGTTAGTTGGGATGAATGCGCTCAAACTTTCATAACTGGGCAAACTTTGTGATAGGTGAAGATGATTATTGCAGTCAGTGATAGCTTCAATAATGATCTGGATAATTTTTCGAACACTTTGCGGGTAACTGCGAAATTCACAGTCAAAAAATCCATTCGATTGGTGAGTCATGTTATCATCTGTATGACAAACGCTACGATAAGTTCCCCCAAGGCGCATGATGGCACAGCTAGATAGACATTTGCTCCCTTCTTTTTGCTTCTGAAATGGACGACGATAAGGAACCAATCTGGCGATCGGACTCGAGGTTTAGATCTTGTTTGTTATTCATTAGTGAACCTTTGTGCTCTAGCTGTCCTTAAAGGGGGAGGGGCACGAATATTTTCACACATAACCTGAGCCTGTGGGGTAATAGGGATGCTATACCCGATCACAGATCACTTTATCCGAAGATCTAGAAATGCCTCTGAACCTCACTACGGATTTTTGAAGTTTCATTGATTGTGCAGGCACGATTTGGGGTACTGTATTCTTGTATTGATTTCACTAGATTGGCAGTCGAAAATAGCAGCAATAGTGAGGTTTGCACACTGCCGGAGTCGAACCAGCGGGTGCCGGATAGCGAGGCAAAAGCACAACCACTAGGCTAAGTGCCGTTATATCAGATGAGTCTAGACGGCCTAGTTAAGGGAGAGGACAGAGTCAACCGCTGTGCTGATTACTGTAGTTACAACGGGGTGCAGGCACGTCGTGGTGGGACCCACCAATTTCGATTCGTGCCCCTCCCCCTTTAAAGAAATTACAGCTAGTTTTGCGTTTCCATGCTTTATTTCTCCTTATTTGTGCGCTACAAGCAAGGAGAATATGTGCACAATTTCAGTCGAAATCGCGCCACTCCGTCTTCCGCGTTCAACTTTGAGTTTGATCTTCCACCAATCGAGGAAGTCGATGATGATTCAAGAAACAACTCCCGGCGGCCCTCTAAGGTACTAAATTAATTTATTTAAAAAAAAGTTGAAATAATTTTTAGGGCCGAAACTCGATCATGACCATCCACCGGATTAACCAGGTTAGTTGAAGAAATAAGTTAAAAAATAAGTGATCTAGAAATTTGAAATTTCCGTTCAGTATTTGTACGAATCCAGTAGGTTCAATAGAAATTTTAACTAAGAAACTATTGACGAACAAAAAACGTAACCCATCTATTGCATCTCTATAGTGACTTCTATTGAACAAAGTGCAAATTATTCATTTCGAGATCATGGTGCTGGATCTGAGGGAGAAGAGCAAACTGAATCATTCAGAACAAAAATGTTTGAGGTGATTCCGGTGACCAATTGGAAGTCCGTGAGGTTGATCGCCTTGGTCCTCTTCATCATTCGGGTGCAGTTCACAGTCTACTTCGCATCGTTCAATCCGATGGTCAAAGCGGTTAGAAGATTCATTTTTTTCGGAACATCTATTTTCGTTTTCTAAGCTTTTGGTGTTTGCTAGAACGAAGCCTATAGATCTAGTGAACGAAAGCAACGGTGGATCGTTCGTCATTGTTCCTTGAATTTCCACCCCAACTCGCAACATAACAATAACAACAGCATAGATCGTGCGTTCCATTTGTGTGGCTAATTCCGCAACAATTTCGTGACTAATGTAACCGATCGCATTACTGCTTCGGTTGTTTAGAGCAATTTCGCGGGTTAGGTAGTGGTTGGATGGAATGAGCGGGAAAGCGAACTTTGGTAGAGCAGGGGTTATAGATCGCACCCAACAGTTGATACGCGGCGATTTTTCCCGACTTACCCCAATCACCCGAATCGAGAGAGGGTCTCTCTTCGTTTTGCACGCTATCTCATCGGTTAGAGAAAGCGAGAGAGCAAGACGAATACTCATCAAGAAAGAGAAAGAAAGGAAGGAAGAAAGGCGGAAATTGTTCGATGAACGATGGTAGATCGGCGATAATTAGGGGATCGAATTCCGATTAGAGCGTGTGCAGAAAATAGCTTGATTGACAATGCAGAAAAATTAGCTCTTGAAATGACTGACTTTTCTCAATTTTTGAATCAAACGATATAATCTCTTTGCCTTCTGATGACAGTAAAATTGCATTTATTGTGGAAGCAATTCAGCCTTTACCTTTCAACTGAAGCTAGAGTAATTCCCAATACTTTTCGCGAGTAAAGTTGTTGTCATTCAATCAACAATTTCGCTCCTTCAAAAACGCCTGAAATTTCTGATCTTTTCGGGCGTTTATGTTCTATTTTGACTATGTTCGTCAAGTCGTCGCAACCAAGACCAAACACGCCCACGAGCCTCGAGTTCTCAAAAAAAAAGTCGACAGATAAAAATGCGACGTTCTTCGGTGAAATGGCTGTTGGGTCGTAATCGAATTAGAACACTTCTCCGTTTCATGTTCTAACTCTCCTCAATTCACATGATCTCTCATCATATCTGCCTGCGAAAATACTAGACGATTTGAACGGAATGGAGAAGTGAACGGAGCAAACCGCACGTGGTGACTATAGATCGGTTTTAGGTGATGGAATGGAGGGAGAGGGATCGATGATCTAAGGGAGAATTTATTCCGTTGGTATCACATTTTTACATGAAGTTGTTTCTCGTTCCGCGCGTAACGAATTCCAAAAAACCGTCGCATTTAATATTGAGCTTTAGTTGCGTAATTTGTGCTTAATCAACGTAAAACCATACCAGTAATCGAGTTTTAACAATAAAAGTTGAGATAATTAAGTGAAAATAGACGGAAAACGCAAAACAATCGTAAGCTCCGCCCATTTTTGCCGCGCGGTTATTTTTTTTAGGAATCCGTTACGCGCGGAATATTTTAAAAATGTGATAATTTATTTTTCTTTTTGAGCTGTCAAACAAAATTCACGAATTCAAGTAGTGAAAATATAAAAAGGTGGAAACAGGGAGCATGCCAAATATAAGTTAGTTTCAGATGGACAGCGAGTTTACGCACGCATTCTACGCACTGATCAACGGCCTGTACAGTCTGGGAGTTGCAATGAGCGCGCCCGTGTTTGGAGTGCTGGCGAATAAAGTGAGCTTTTTATTTGCATTCTTAAGCTTTTACCGTGCTAGGAGTGCTTCCCCATAAAGTGAGCAATGCATTTGACATAGTACCTACTATCATTAACAGCTCTGAGTGCGCTAAAAGTGAAACGCTTGAAACCTAACTTATTTTTTCGCGTCTGTGCTATCTTCACACAAAGCTTTGATCCGCACGACTAGTAGCTCTTTTTCGGCCATTTCACCGCTTTCCTTGCTGCATTTTACGGCCACGTTCGTTCCCCTTTGAGGGGCAATAATCGATAGCTCTCCGTTTGACGTGATCCCTCGTAGGCTAGACAGTGCGAGAGATGGAGCGTTAATGAGAGAGCCTGCTGCATTCGAGGCGCTGCTGTAAGCATAGCCCTGATCGGTTAGGAATTACGACTGCGGGGAACGAGAAGAATGCGTGCAGAGAGATCTATGATAAGATAGGGACTAGCATCTTAGATTTGTTGAATATTGAATTTTCGAAAATCTAAGGTGCTACGATCTTCATGCTATTTTGTTTTTGGAAGAAAAAACCCTGCCGCACGCACTAAAACTCCCACAAATTTGCTGAGAAATAGAGTTTGTGAAACAGAATGAAAGAATGAATAATTCGTTTCTTCATTTGTCGTTCTGTTTCGTCCCACTGAACTGTGCATACACCATTTCCAGTATGACATTTCAAATCCATGCTATTCGTCGATCGCTAGCGGGCGCAATGTACAACCAAACCCGCAGTTTAGTTAATAACGATTACGGTAATGATGATCATGACCTTTTCTCGGGGTAATTCCGGGAAAACACCGAAGAGGAAATAATAAAATAGATTCGCGCACGCGCCAGTGTTGTTGACACTAAATCAATCTCTGTTGAGATGACGAGTCTCTCCTCGATTTGCGCGCTCTCTCGCCTACTTGAAAGGCGAGAGATTATGCGAAATGAGGAGATCACTATACCAATCACACAAGTCGAGATCACCACAATCGACCGGTTTTCTCGCGCTAGTTCTATTCACTCCCGATGACGATGATTTAGTGTGGGAAAGTGCAGCTAAAATTAGAAAGTGAGAGGGTTGAGGGGGGGGGGGCGATCGATGAGCGGGAGTACACTTGTTGTAAATGGGGAAGCGCGCTAGTCGCGTAGAGAGTAATCGATGGGAACCGGAAGGGGATATCGAGAAGATCTCCTTCACCGATCAAAGCAGCGCGATTGGAGAGAGTTTCGAACTATCGAGTTTGAGACACTCTGGACGAATTGATAGATTGAGGATACTCAAAGGTTTTCGATAGCGACGAGAAACTGACGGAGTACGTGGTTCACTAACAAGAATATTGAGAAAAAAAAGCAGAACAAAAAATGATAAACAAACTTTCCAGTACGGTTTCCGCCGGCCGGCCCTGCTCACGTTCTTCATTATGTTCTGGAGCAACGTCGGGTTCATCTTTCTCGGAAATATTCCCGAAGATCGACGATACTTTGCCATGATCTTCCGCTTCTTCGTGGGCATTGCTGCCGGTATCTTTGTCTTTCATATTTTTTTTTGGTAATCAGCGTGTGACGAACTATCATTCTCACAATGTTCCTGAGTAATAGAGTCGCTGAAGCACAAGTGAATTAGAATTTGTCGATAGTTGTCATGATCTTCCTGTACTTCGTCGGCAATTCTGCAGGTGTTTTGTATTTAGCACCATTATTAAGTGAGCTAAACTGAGAGTTAATTATATTTTTGGAAGATGAATCCACGATGGTACTACAACTTTCACAAGTATGCTGAAAAATATAATTTGCGAAACATAAGTGGTTTTATCGATTGTTTGGTGTTTCGTTTCTTCGTCGGCATAGCTGCTGTTTAGAAAATTGGTTTTTGTTTACTAATATGAGGTCCTATTGAACGGTAGATCATACATAGCGTGCGAGAAATGGATACGCTAAAACATACATGTATTCTTAGGGTTACAGCTGATTGATACCTCGTTTTTGAAGCGATTGTGAAAAAGTTGATCTGAAAACATATGAGGTAGATGACTGTGAGAGCTTCTTGGCTCGTGATTACTCATGCTTCCTGTACGAAACTGATTTTTGAACGGGCTAGCAAAACGGACAACGATTGACGTGATTGAAGGCTTGAGAGAATTATGTGCCCTGAAACATATCTGATTAGCAACTAGTTTAATTTTTTTACAGAAAAAATCCGTTTAGGTGGAATCCAAGATCATGAACATGGGGGAAATATCTATTTCATTTCTTAGGCGGTTCCTCGATCCTCAACACCTACTGGGTCACCGTCACACAGAGCAAGGACGCCGCGACTGCTGCAGCGTATACGGATGCAGCCATGTCACTGGGACTGGCTTTCGGACCTCGTGAGTGTTAAGTCTCCGCTGAAAGTGGGAAAATAAGTTATCTGCGGGATTTTTGAACCCTTAGTGGTAAGCGGTCATGTGGCTTCGCGTTTGGACCGTGACTTTTTCAAATGTGCATGCGAACAAACGACGAATTGTGAGTGGAGAATGTGGTGAAACTAGTCAACGTTACCGAACCTGCGTTGCAAATGAGGAATGAATGTTATTTGTCTGCTGCGTTTTCGTTTACAAAATACCGCGATGCTACTAAGAGTGGCTTTCAGCGCGAGTTGTAATTTTTTTTTAATGAACAGCAGAGACTAACCGAAATCAAGGAAAATCCTGCGAGAAATGAGTGTCATGAAACATATTTGATATCTACATCATTCGTAAAAACTAATTGTACAATAAATATTTTCTCAGTGATCCAGCTGCTCTCCTCTCGCGCCGACTACCCGGGCGTCCTCGTGCTCGGCTTTCTCCACGTAGACATGTACACGATTCCTGCAATGATCGCGATTGTAAGACCAATTCATCGTCCATCACAGACATTCCTTGCTTGATTAGGTCATGGATGAGCAATTTTTGGCGCATGCAGCCGAACCTCAACACTATTTTATAGCTATTTTAAAAGTATTCATTTAATTATAAAAATGTTAATTCCAGGTGCTAATCCTCATCGCATCCGTCCTCATCATCTGCTGTTTACACGAGGAGAAGAAACCGGAGATTGCGGGTGATTATTTATTTATTTCTATTTATTTCAATTCACAGATTAATTTTCTTGCGTTTACCATTCCTATGTAAAAAGCCTGAATTTTTTATTTTTGGCAATATCCGATGATTACCCTGAAACTACATTTTGAAGTTAGCTCTTTCCAGAGTCCGACAGCGGTGAGACGTGCTCGAAGGACGAAGAGGAGGTGGTTTTTAATAATTTTATTGAATCTTTTATTATTTAAAAAAAACGAATATTTGCTTAAATTACTAGAACATCTCAATTGCAGGCGTACGAGGAGCCCCCGTTGGACTACCTCGCGTTGTTCCTCTGCTTTATGATCAGATTCATGCAGAGCATGTTCTACGCTAATGTCGAGACGTGAGTTTTATCAGGAGTAATTGTTTGAGAGAAAAATGCCCAATATAATCAAAAACGATGTGCAATAAGAACAGATAGACAGCCGGTGAAACATATTTAACATTTTTCTGTTGGGGCCAGCCAATTAAGTGAGAGTTAAGTAGATAAAAATAGGCGTCAAGTCCGATAATTTCAGGAACAATCCGTCCTTCATCGCGTGGATGTTCAACTACACGCCCTCGCAGACGTCGCAAGTGAGTTTTATCTATTAATTGTTTCTATTTTAATGTTTGTTCAAACCCAATGAGTCTGATTAGTTAGGCATTCAGTGCCGACATCACGCACGAGCCTTTGATTTTCATGTCCTTTTCCAACTCACTTTCCTATTTGATATCATTTTATTCTTCATTAATGACCATGTTGATGATGATTCCACTCCAGGTCGGATCTGCAATCTGCTCTGCCTCTGGCTTTCTCGGCTTCGGCTTCCTCGTGTGCTACGTGTGGACGGGAATGGCCAAGAAGTGAGTTGACCTCGGGGAGTATATGGACCATATAATAGAATATGGTTTAAGGGGAAATGTCGGCCACTGATATTCGATCAATATAGGCGGCTGAGTTAAAAAAAAATGTGGAAAAGTGGGTGGTTATTTCGTCTTTTCATTTTGCATTATTTTTTGCCAGCAAGATAAGCTAGAGATAATGCAAAACGGAGAGACGAGAACTACCACTCTCAATCCATAAAAGATTCGAAACCGCACGTGAGCTCAGGATCAATTGTTTAAAGTAACATAATGTTTTTGCATAGCTATGAGTAACATCGACCTTTTAGAGTGAACAATCGCCTGGGCGTGCTGACCGGCTTCGTCATCTGCATGGTCTTCCTGCTCGGGTCGTTCGCCTATCCCGGTTATGAGGGATTCATCACGAACAGCGGTAGGTATTTGATACAATTAATGCTTCAGGCAAGGCAGTAGGTCGTATCAGTTCAAAGAGAATTCAAAGTGACTGTAGAATTGCTTTGAATATGAAGCGTTACCTTTATCAGTAGTAGACTTGGGTGATAAGTAGATCTGAAT
Organism: Pristionchus pacificus; assembly: GCA_000180635.4. Lineage (NCBI taxonomy): Eukaryota > Metazoa > Nematoda > Chromadorea > Rhabditida > Neodiplogasteridae > Pristionchus > Pristionchus pacificus. The sequence goes on from CM026577.1 coordinate 16,199,968, forward strand.
TTGTGAAAAAATAATGTTTTTTGCAGATTGCCACTACCTATGGTGCAGCTCCACGCCGACCATCTCCCTTCCACTCTTTATCGTCGTTTATCTATTGCTGTTTTCCTTTGGATTTCCTCTGCTGAACGTGCACACCAGTGCACTGCTTGCGAAGCAGTTGGCGGGCAGGAAGCAGGCGCACTGGCATGGTGAGTTCTGCGCGAGTTCGAACTTCGCATCGCAAACAAGTTATTGAGTACTCACCATCGATTTATTTAGAATAGGAAAACGTTTGCAAGCTAATTCAATATATTGGGAAATTTAACTAAAAACTAGTACCAATTAAGTTTCACGAACAATTCTTCTTCAGTTGAGCAATGTAGATTTAGTAGTACTGACAAATAAGGGGTAAAAATCATAAATAAATCTCGCCGACACTATCCTCCCTTTTTCTAGAGTGCAAGTGCTCAAACAGAAGTTCAACTTTGCCTAAAGGATAAATGAGATGTCTCTCTTTCAGGCTTGTCCACCTTCATCGGCACCGCTTCGCGCGTTATCGCAGCTCCTATTATGGCCAAGGCACTGCAGGATCAGGGCATCATATTTACTTGGTAAGCCGTTTGCTTCTGAAATTGTAGCATACACCAATTGTAGTTAACTGGGTACTCCAATAACTATCCGATAAGGCGCAATATCATGAATAATTTCAATAGACAGAGAATTTTAAGAGATATTTCAGAAAAAAAATCTGAGAACATGCAACATAATTTCTACCAATCGCATTTCAGGTACTTGCAAATCGCTCTAATCGCACCCATGATAATCGTCATTATCCTCTGCTATAACCGGCTGGGCACGCCTTTCCGACTCTCCAGTTTGCCGTTCTTCCGACGAATATTGAGAAAGGACGGCTTGGAGCCGGAAAAGAGTCCAGTAGTTGAATGACATTGGTGTAAAAATAAAGAATATTTTTCATATTGTTGATAGGATTGCGTTGGAAAATTAACAGTGCATAGATTTGTAACAAAATTAGTCATGTTTCAAGTGAAAGATTCGGAAATTCTCTTATTTTGGCTCAGCCTTCATTGCAATCGTTTCTATTCTATCTCTTCCTTCACATTCCGAGGTGACATTTTGAAGATTCGCTATAGATGTATTATCATCTGTAGTTTGTAAAAGATTCATTAGATCAAGTATGTTGGTGCGTCAATCCAGTGACTTTCCTGATCAAGATTTCGAATATAAACGGGCTCGTACAATATTTATCATCGGTACAAAGAAAGGCGCGAAGAGGAGCGATAGGGATAGGGCTGGTAATGAATGATGGGCTGTGGGCTGATGGTACAGTGTCATGCTCAACAATACGAGATCGATCGTGGGAGGAGGAAGGGAGTGGGGGGGGGGAGGATACTGTAGGGGCGAGAGAATACTATACGGGGGTTACGGTACCCAGGAGCTTGGATCGATAAGTGACTGATTTATCGACCGTACATGCCGCCGGAGTAGGGCATCGGCGCACGCTTGCCGTACATTCCACCTGAAAATTGTCAATTGTGAATCTGATTCGCAAATTTTTCATCAGGAAAAAGGGGTAAGGTATGGCAAATAAGTAAAGGCTCACTGCCGTTATACAGTAGTATTACGAGCAGAAAGTAAGGATTGAATCGATGTACCTCCAAACATCATCGGGCTCGAGGCGCGCTTGCCGTACATCCCACCACTGAAGGTCATTGGAACGGCTCTGAAAAGCAATCGATAATTAATAAAGTTTTTATTTTGCATATTTTTGCAAACAGTAAAGAATATGTAAAATCCTCACCGTTTGCCGTACATTCCTCCGGAGAATTGGGACGGTGCGGCCCTCTTGCCGTACATACCGCCCGAGAACATCACTGGGCCTGCAAAATAATAGGTAAATGGGTATACACGTCCAGCGATTTTACTGTCATAGGACAACGCTTGGTGGGACCCACTGGAAAGGCATGCAAGTTATTATTATTTATTTAAAATACTTAATTCGAGGTGAAGTTGGTTAGGTTTCACGCTATTTATAACCATACTGGTTTGTGGTGAAAGCAATGTGGTGATCGTTTTGGATTCAAAAATAACAAAATAGTAATATTTAACTTGCACAATGTTAGGTTGGTGAAGTGCTATGTGTGTGTGTGTGTGTGTGTGTGTGTGTGTGTGTGTGTGTGTGTGTGTGTGTGTGTGTGTGTGTGTGTGTGTGTGACACAACTATTTTGATGAAAGAATAATATACGCGACTCGACTGTGAGCCCGCTTAGGTTTCACACCTCCCGTAATTTGAACAGTTCACGGAGAAATCAATGAGACGGTCGGTCCCAAGGAATAGAAAAAATCTCTCACCCCTCTTGTAGTTGGTCTCGGACCGTTTGCCGTACATTCCTCCGGAGAACTGGGACGGCGCGGCCCTGTAATTGATTTTATCGTCAGAGGATTTCGAAATACTGGTAAGCGTCTCTTCATTTCACACACTCTCTCGACACTCTGACCGGTGAGAGAGCGCGTGAATTGAAGCGACGATTACTCTTAGAAAGTGAGCTGTGTGCAAAAAGTCCATGAGTTGTTAATTTTTTTGCATTATTGAGCGAGTGCTCGAAAAAAATGGATCTTACCGCTTGCCATACATGCCGCCGCTGAAGGTCATCGGGACTGCGCGCTTGCCGTACATGCCGCCTGGAATTGATTATAGGTTAAACTTCCTTGATCATGAACCAGGACAACTATAATAATGATCCACTTGGACTGAATTTCCGCATTCAAAATTTTGATATTTGACCAGGTTAGCTATAGCATTACGCTACCTAGAATTTATCTTACATGTCAACGCACAATTTTTTTAACTGAAAGCATGGTAAAGGCCGTTGTCAGTTCGTCGAAAACACTACCACTACCGTATGCGTGCCCCTTGGTCCACATGCGCGGGCCCTTTCTCAATAGCGCACATGCCCCCCTCCCCTTACTCGTTCCTCATCAACCTAACGTGACGGAAGAACTAGGTGAATATTCTACAGTATGTTCCGCATGGTTCAGGTGATCTTTTTCAAAGGCGCACAGTCCCTCTATTCCTCGTTCCCGGTACTCCCCTGAATGGGCACTTCCCTCCCTTCCTCCCTTCCGTCATCATGAATATTCATCAACCGAGAGACCCTCCTCGCGCTGTATCTATGACTCTTCTGTAGAGCCCCCCCCCCCCCGGTCTTCTCCACCGAATCTCATTCACATTGGGGGGGGGGGGCTGGTGCACCGGGATAGAGTCTAGGCACTACTTTTTTTCAGCAGATTTTTCTCAGAAATGCAGCTGCAACTCAAATGTATCTCTTTTCTCAATGATGCCTAATGCGAGTATACAAAAACTCAAAACATGGATACAAATAAAAAAATACCTGAGAACATGTTCGGCGATGCTCGCTTCACCAGCTCTGCTATCGACATCTCGTCGTCTTCTAAATATTTTTATTTTAATCATATGATTAATTTATATTTTTTTATTCATAATTTGAAATCTTCCGTATAACAAGCGTGTGCTCGCCAAAAAGGGAGTCATCCAGGGAATTGGTAACTCTAACGCTGACTCGATGAGTCTCTGTCATGAAAGGAAGCAGCAAGAAGTAAATGGAATCTTCTGACTCTCTCCAATTCCCCTGCTCTCTTGACGCTCTGATCGACGAGAGAGCATTGGAAAGTGAGAGGGTCAGACGATTATTCTCGACCCTCGTTGTCTATGCGCGCCCCACGCATTATGACACGACTCGCCTGCGGAATTACTGAACATTCGCGAAAGTTATGATCGCCCGTAAAGAAAGCACCCAAAAAATGGCTGGCAATAATTGAGTTTGAATATATTCGGCCAAGAACGATTGAGGTATTCAGTTTCGTGAACTTTTCGAAAACACTATGAAACCTATCTGACATTTTTTCCGTTTCGGAGATCACCCGGACCCACGAATTCGCGCACTATTGTTTTGCAGTATCAAACAAAAGACTGTGATTTCGTTTGCGCTCGAAGTGAAAAAATTGCCGAAATCCCATTGCTCGTAGTGTTTTTTCGGGGAAGAAAATCAGGTTAATATTGAGATATCTCGTTTCACGAACGGTTTTGCAAAGATTGTGAAACATATTTGAAAGATAAAAACAATAATCGCTGCCTTGGCTACGGTAGGCTACTGCAATGGTATTGTCCAGAAATACAATCAGTAATCGAACGCTCACCCGCAGCCCGGACTACGGTAGACGCGGCAGCTACCGCCGCTATCAAGACTGCCATCGTCCTCATTGTTACCTGCAATTTGTTTTATTTTGTTAAAAAATATTTACAAAAAAAGCGAAACGGAACGAAGACATGGGCTACGAGTTAAACGATGGAATGGACATTCGAAGGAAATGGAGGAGCTTCATCGTAAGTATGATGCTCTTCAACGACAGTAAAGAGTAGTCTCTCTAGATCCGGAGGTACCATACAAGCCACTACTCCTCTCGCATTAAATCGCTCTCGGCTGACTCACAAGGCAAGGATGATAATTCGGCAAACAATGAAGAGCCCACACATCGCTCTCACATCGCGCGTGAAATTTAATCCATCCAAGGAAGTCCCGGGATGATCAAGTGAGAAGAAGTGAGAGGGTTGGCGCACTCTCTCCTCACTCTAACCGACGAGGGAACAGGTGAAACCGGGAGGGTGTCACGAATCGTCGGTACACAATAAAAAGAGTGACGTAGAGGAGACCTCGGGGCCATCGAGGAGGTAAATGCCAAATCTCGAAAACTATGACTCGACTGAGAGGGGGAATCCTTTGCCCGTGGGTGGTTTGAGGGTTTGGATCGGGAGAAGAGAGGGGAGGCAGGTGTGAAACCCGGGACGACAGAAAGGCAGACGAATCTCGCTGTTTCGCGCAGTCTCTCGCGTCTATCTGATCGCCAAACACGGGTCCAACGCGCATAATCAAACCGGATTAAGTGAGCGAGTCTGTCACGGAGATCGGAAAGCCTTGGCTACATTCGAGATCACAGCACACTGTGTGTCTGCCCGTTCAGGGAGACCCAATCAATTTATGATGACTACAGCGATAGTTTGGCTACAATGTTGAAAGAAGCGACGTGAAATAGGTGAAATGGATGATGTAGTGGCCCAAAGATCTGTCAGCTTCCACCAAGCCGACTGCAGGTGAAAATGGTCTAAGCTGAGCGGAAACTACGCAATGGCTTGCTACCACGCCTTCCTATGATGGGGGGAAGCAGGAATTTTGACGTTAGGCAGTACCTCACAAACATTCCTAACAAGTCTCACGGGCATAGAGAAATGACACCGGCGTCCCTTCATTTCACACACTCTCTCGTCGACAGAGCAGGCGAGAGAGAGTGTGCAATGAAGAGAGGGGGTATAATTTTTTCTCTAGACCTAATGGTTCTGGGAGCTATCAATGGCTATCAATATCAATGGGGGAATACTTCCGCAAATAATGTTTGCATACTGGTTCCCGGAACTAGCCATGGACTAGACAAGAAAGTATACTCAATAGGAAAGAGGTTCTTCGAAGAAAGCTAGTCGCGCTTTGTTGCAAAAAGAAAGTAAAATGGTACCTGGAATCTGCAAAATAATACGCTTATGCAACGCTTGTTCGAACAGCAACGAAAGCGCTTTCTTGCGCGCTAACTCTTGCCGGAAAACGCCTATATCGCGCGAACGAAGTTAATAATAATAACAACGAGTAACGAATGCGCGCAGGATTCGCCGTCATTGTTATGGAGAGTAGAGAGGGAGGGCTGCGGGGGTGACGAGCGCGAAATGAGAAAAAGTGAGTACGGTATGAGGATGTTCGATTCGCGGAATCTCATTGTGCCTTCCTTCTGCTCTATTCGGTCAAATGAGGAAATCGGAGGGGCTCGCAACAAAACAATGATAGGATCTAACAAAGGGCGTGCGAAATGAATTGTTGCTCTCACCCGCGCAGCACGTATTCCTTTCTTCTACGCTTGTTAGAATGAACAATCAGCCCCATCACTGGAACTACTCTCTCTCTCTCTCTCTCTCTCTCTCTCTCTCTCTCTCTCTCTCTCTCTCTCTCTCTCTCTCTCTCTCTCTCTCTCTCTCTCTCTCTCTCTCTCTCTCTCTCTCTCTCGACCGCTGCGCGCGCTCTAGTGGAAACTGATGAAGAAGAAAACTCTTGCGCAAGAGAAGAGGAGGAGATGATATTAGGCCCGAGGACTCGAGGAGAGGAGGAGGCTAGTCAGTAGGGCTATCAGGATGAAGATGACTCTGCCCCTTCATTGCGCGTGCTCTCTCGTCAGTCTGACCTATGAGAACCTCGGTAATGAAGAGACGAGTTCTCTTGTCATCCCGACTAGTCAGCATCGTCTCTACGACCAGGAACAATGTAGTTAAAGGAGGAGGAGGAGGCATCGAAAGGGAGTCCCTCAACTCTCCCCGCCCACCCCATCCCCCTCCAGAAGTAGTCGTAATTAGCTTACTTGCTGGCATATGAGCTTGACGACTAGTATCCCCGTTCCTGGATGACGTCACGGAAGAGTTATTTTAGAAGGACACCCTCAAGTTCTAAGAGACGGTTCCCGGAAGGCCCAAGTGTGTACACATTTCACATCTCGAGTGACTTGTACTGGTCATCGAGCAAGAAGGCGAGAAAACAGGCCCCATTTCACGGTACCGTACGTGATTCCGCTGCTGCACCGGAACCCGACCCCAAAGATCTTGTGGGTTCCCGGAAATCGTGACCTATTTGTCTCTCAGGTAGTCGAGAGATTGCATTCTGCATTGAGGATCGCGTAGAAGTGACAAAGCGGACCCACGTTTGAAATATGATTTCTTGCAACTGCTGTTGAAGAACACGTATGACATCCTGTTTTGGGATGTCTCTTCTTAGTCAGAAAAACTGAATCTATCTATTGTGACGCGCATGCACTCTTCTAAGATGACCATGATCATTTTGGAACCAAAACAAACAAGGCTGGCTGTGAGCAATGAATATGGCTGGAGTTGTCACTCTTGCGCGACAAATGGAAGAAAACATGGTTTTGACCGTCGACCGCAGTATTTGAATGATCATTTGGTAGGAAGTAACGGAGATGTCATGCATTACCAATTAGGCGAGAAACCTTTTCAATCTCGACCAGAGAACTGTCGGCGGTAACCAAATCGAGAATACATCTAGGGAAAAGAAAAGTGATGGGAAAATACTACATTCGCAACTATTGTCGACTAGACAACAAGGATACAAAGCTATTAACGAGCCGAGCCAAAGGGTTGCCGATTAGAGTCCAATGACGCTTGACTGGCTCTCTCAAGTGAAATAAACAGCTGTATGGCTGAAAGAGTAGGCTACTACTTGACTCGAGTTTGGGTGGGACAGAATTCGTTAAGTTCTGAGTACTCGTGAATCGACTGCTCTGGGAACCCGGTTATAAAGGATTATTTGTCAATGGGCACGTTAATATGGAATCTGAGCGTGTTTACCATTGATCTTTAAAGATTCTTGCCACCCAAATTCTGCTTCTGGGTGCACAGTCATGGTGCATCGAGCGAAGGGAACGCTCCCGAGCGACTCGCTTGGTCGGGTACGCCGGTTAGTATATGGGTACAGCGAAATATTTGCGCAGGTGTGGTAATCTCATAGATTCTTGGCACCAAGAAGAATGAATCGTTGACCAACACAATTGAGATTCAGAAGCTGAATACATTTCGCTCTCACCGGGAATCGTCGTTCGGTGTCAACAGGGCTATGCACAGGAAAATAATAGCAAAACGAGGAAGACGATTCTACCGCGAGAGGTGGATTCCTCCCGTCTGCAATAATAGCGGACCATCGACCCCCCATGTGCGTAGGGAATCACTTCCTGGATGCATGGATGACCGTCCTAAGTTAGCATCCTAGAGGCGTGCGTAAGTGTACGAAGCAATAATGATGAAGAAGGTGGTTCAAAAGTGGAACTTGAACCGTCACGATAAGTTGCGCGGTGTACCAACTACCAAACAGGGCACTGGCACAAAGATAGGTCTTCAGGACGCAAATTGTGCCGTGTGGGCACCACTACACGACCATTTTCCACAGGAGTGCTCGCCCATTTACCTCCGCTCGGACTATTTAGCAAAGGTAAAGCAGAAAACAATGAATGAAAGAGAGCGAACAAACAGGTGAAAAAGAAACTGGAAAAACACCGTCATAGAAAACGACCTCACGATTGGGTAAAGTTGAATTTGTTTCGAGCAATCTTAGAACGGAAATTGGATGCCCTAGCACACACCGGAAATGAATGTTTCGAATGACCTTAGGAAATGAAACAATGAAACAATGAAACCAGCTGATGAAGCAGCATCCAAATGTCCCCAAGTTATGACGCCACTTCGAGGGGGAGATGGGGGATCCCGTCATTACTAGATAGCCCGACCCACTAACTCCAGCAGACCACGTTGGATCCCGCCTTGTCGCGCGCTTAGCACCAATTAGGAACCCCGAGAAGAGGGCGGGGCAATCGGAGATGGGTGGGAGGCCGCAGGGGGCTCATCCTGCTTCACATCATACAAAGAGGATAGAGAGTGGGAGGATTAGATATGCGAAGGAACCGATGAGGTGACAGTTTTGTATATTTGCACCAATGAAGAAGAGCCGAGGCAATCGGAGATGGATGGGAGCGACCCAAGAGATCCCTACTCCTCTTCCTGCTCCACCTCTCCACTAGACCACATCATCGAGAGAAGCTACAGGATGAGTGGGAGGATGTGGGAAGCGACCGATGAGTTGACAGTTCTGCACTTACAGGCCTTTCATTGCAGGAAAACTAGGAATACCGGGAACTTTGACAGTAGTTAGTGTGAAGATACCGTAAAGAATAGGATACTTCTAGAGAAAACCGGAACACGAACTCCGAGATCCAGTTTGTGCGAAGGATAGAGCTCGGATTCAGGGATAATACCAAAAGGGGGCGGGGCAATCTCCGCCGAGATGGGCAGCCCCCTGCCTCCACCACCACATCATTGAAAATACATACAAATAAAGCGAGGGCGGTTGAGTAATGACTACGAGGGAGGGATCCCCCTCAGCTGCATGATAGATCGGTACTTACGGGTGGATTCAATTGCAAGGCCGCCCGTCCAACGGGGTGACTCATGTTATCTAAAGAGAAAGAAGCGGCTTCTGTGAATTCGCTATGGATGAGCGACCGGTGTCTAGCTCCTTTCCTCATATATGATAGACATGACAGGTATAGGCATAGACATAGACATATACATACATAGATATATAGACATGGAACTCTATCGGGTGCGAAAGCGGGCCGAATGACGAGACGGACTAGGCAACAACTCACAAGTCAGCGACCCACGCCCGGCTACAACGCATAAAACGACTTTGTGTATTTGTAGTCGAGGGCGTCAGGGTTGCCCCCTCCCTCTCCCGGAGTACCCCAGCTAATTCATATAAAGTAGCCTGCTAGATGGCGCGCAAAAAGGAGGCCAAAGAGCAGTAGGGTTGCTCACTGACCTGTGGAGGGCTGTCGTAAAGCATACGTCTCGATTGTCCAACTCATGTTGATTGGCTATCCTTTATAACAGCCGCAAAGCTCATGCTATGCGCTTTGCGGCTGTTATAAAGAGAAGCGCGCTCAATCTTTCCTGGGATTGAAATTAGCGCAAGTGGCCTATAGTCTATAGTTAGGGCGGCATGGGCCATTCAGCGGACGCAGAAGTCAAATAACAATGCGAAATTCGACGGAGGGCGGATGGCGACGAAGAATAGGTGTTATTTCCGATGATATTCAACAAAGTCATCCCAATCCACTTCCCGGCACTAGACATGTACTGTGGCAAACAGGAGGAAATGAGAGAAAAGACGTGCGTTCGGAATAATAATTAACTGGCGGCAATCGATATTGACGGGAGCTGCTGCGACCGATTAGAAGCAGGGCATTAGACATTAGACATTCCTGTACTGACTGTATGTTACTGTGATAAATTCAGGCAGGAGGAATATGCGTTCCCTACTTTACTACGGAGTTGTTGCGCGAAAAACGAAGTTGATAGATTAGAGACCATGCTCAAAGTCGCAAATCGAATATCTCTTAATACTGCAAAAACGGCAAAATCCTACTTTACTACGATGTTGTTGCATGAAAAGTTGAGAGATTAGAGACCAGGCTCAGTGAAACTGACGGGAAGACAGATCGAGTTTCACGCCCAGAAAAGCGCACACGCGCTAAGCGAATAATAGCCCAGCCGGGATGTGCCCTTTGCCCGGTCTGACTCTCTCTATTTCCAATGCTCTTTCACTTCTTTAATGAACGAGTGCGGACGGCGAATCGAGAGGATCGGAGATGTGCCCTTTGACCTTCCACACACACTGCAAATAGCCACAGTGTCCGCGTTTCACGGACTATCTCGCCAGCTCCAGTAACCACAGAGTGTGTGAAATGAGAGGATCGACGATGGGCCTTTGCACCTCGCGCACTGCAAATAGGCAAGTATAGCGACGCCCGCATCCTTCCTCTGGGCCAAGGAATCCTTCGCGGGGTCTGGATGACCACCGGGGGAAGAGCGTCAGAGCACTCGTTCAGAGCAACAGCCATGTTTGACTGTCTACTGTCTGTAGTCGTTAGAATTTTCCAAACAATTGTTGATACATTACAGGGTAATGTACCGAGAAACAATGTAATCTGTAAAGTTTCATTGAGAAAAAAGTAAACTGCTCGAACGGATACGATCTGCAAGAGTATAGTAGTTCGCTTTTTTAAAGTTCGTTTCGTTTTGAGTTAAACAAAAAAGCCAATGTATGAGTTCTCCGTCCTATCCTATAGCGAAAATACTACGAACGAAGAGTATGTGTTATTGAGGCGGCTCGCACCTACGAACAATGGGGACATGAGCAGCTGTGTGGCTGTATACGAATATTTCATGAGCGGGCGTGTTTGTAGTACGAAGAGCACAAATATATCCATACGGAGTATCATCATAAGAATAATTTATTATAATAATAAGGAATGACGAGCAAGGATCGGAAAGCGATTTTTATGAGCGCGCGCATTTTATTGGCTAGGACAAGTCATGTTGCAAGTTGAGGGATGAGAATGTCAAGCACTACTATTCTTGGTACGGCAATCATGACTCGGCTGGTGACCGAGTGACAAATTATACCGTTATATGATAAGTGATGCATGCAGAGATATGATAAAAAACAGACTGAAGACGGAGCTTTACCACGTTTATTTACATGTCAGGTTGACTACAGAGCAGTCAAGCAACATCTGGTAGTTGCCTTAGACGAAAATAGGGCGTGCTAGCTCAAGCAGTTGCAAGAAAGAAGCGTGAAATGAAGATTTAAATTATGAAGCTCAACTATTTTGAGCATTGCTGTCGTCAACCGGAACTTGAGACTGTTCACCTATTAGGCTGACTGAGCGGAAATTTAAACCGTTATATGAGAAGTGATGGATCCACGCAAAAAAAATAGCTTTCTTATCGAACTACCTTTACTTGCATTTTTATTTTGAGCCAATGCAAGGAACTTGAGACTGTTCGCTGGTTTGACTCGACGACTACAGCAGCAGTAGCAGGCAAGCACCAAACGAGATAGAAAAGAGACTCATAATGCATGAATAGAGGCGATTTTCAAGGGCGTTTTCGTTTCTCGGCGTACAAAGTAAATGATGATGATGAATGAGAAGGCACTCGCGGCGAAGGGCCCTCGAGTCAATTTGGGTAAACACCCTCAACCTCTCCCGAATTATTGTCGCATTTAACCTCGCGACGTCAATGTTTGCAGTTTCTACCGTGCAGTTTAGCATATTCTAGCGGAATACGCGAATACGGGCAATTACAGCTGCAATCCGCCGACAATTTTGTCCGAAAGTATTTCGAGAACGCGTTTTATCGCGGATATCGAGTTAAAAATGTTAAAGAAGACTACTTTGACCGAAGTGAGGATCCAACAAGAAATGTACTAGACAGTTGCAACACCATCACCCGAAAGAGGGGCCCCTTGAAAGTTGGTTTATAATGGTCCCTACGCGCGCAACCTTTCCAGACCGTCGAACGGGCGCAGAAACGGAAAGGGACCGAGACAAGAGAACCCCGGAAAGAAGACGGAACTGGCGGGTGAAAATACGCGTGGGATACAAATCGCGGGTTTTTGTCTAGAAACCTGGCGGCGGCGTAGGAGTTTGCGGGCAGACGAAAAAACCCGGTGGCAAAATAAAAACAAGCGGTAGCGCTGAATGGAAACGCGGGTGATGGATTGGCGATGGATGAAGGGTTGACAGCAGGGAACTGTAGGAAATGCTGCTGGGGACACGTAGGCCGGAAAGAGCGCTCATTCTTGGAAATACTCCGTCACTCGTATCAAAATAATCGGCAATGGATCGGCTCCACCAAAATAACACTGCACTTTTCTGGAAAACTAATAAAGTGACAGCTTTGAACTGAACAGGGCTGCAGGGAGCACGTATGCAGGAAAAGCGTATTCTTCTCTTTCTGGGAATTACTTCGTCACTGCTCGAAAAATATCAAGGAAAGCGAATCGCTAATGAATCAACTCAAGTGCTCGAAGCACTTCCGAAAACTGATAGGAGAACTGTACAGAACTGCAGGGAGCACGTACGCATGGAGAGCGTATCCTCTCGTTCTGGAAATTAAGCCGTTACTCCGATCAAAAGAATCGGCAATGAATCGACTCCACCAACATAACACTGAAGAACAGTGATCTGTGCATTTCGGGAAAACAAATGAAGTGACAGCAGGGAACTGTATAAGACTGCAGAAAGACACGTAAGTCGTAAAGAGCGTATCCGCTCATTCTGACTAGAGCTGTCAGGATGAAGTCTTTCAGAACGGTGTGAGAGAACACAACAAATGAAGAGATGAGTTTTTCATCCTGACAGTCCTAACTCTAAGTATTGCTTCGTCACTGCTCCTTTCATTCAAAAGCGTATCAAAAGACTACTAGAGTCGAAGTGCTCGTAGAAAAAAGAGAAAGAAGGACTGTACGAGAGAGGTTGCAGGGGGGGGGGGGGGAGCACGTACGCAGGAAGAGCTTATTCTTGTTCTGAGTAATACTTCGCCATTGTCCGTTTTACTCGAAAAAAAAAACTCTCGAATCGTTAATAAATCAACTCCTCCAACCTTCTACGCTCTCAACAGCGAATGCGGAACTGTGCAAAGCTGCAGAGTCGCGTGTAGGATGTAGGGGTGGAACTGTGGTCTCTTAATTTCACTTGCTCTCTCTCCACTCAAAACACTATGATATGGACAGAAAAGAACGCATCGCCTGATTTTATGAACTACTCCGTCACTCCGATCAAAAGAAACAGTAATGAACAAACTCATCCAACATTCTGCACTTCAAGAAGTGTTCTGAGGGTGTTTCCGGAAAACTAAAGGTCGAGCAGCGCCTCTTGCAAATTGGATTACGTCAATTAGCGTCGAACGCAGGTGAAAAGTCGAGCATGCGCAACCGTGAATTGAATATCAGTTCGGGAAAGCGCGGGACCTGGCATTTTACAGGGTATGGCAGGCTGGGTTAATCGGGTATACACGGAATTGAAAGGAGTAGTTTTCCAATAGCAGGTGAAAAAGTAGGGAAGTCGTGTGAAGATCTCGATGTAATAAACAGGTGGAATGTGCATTACAAATGGAGAGGGCGATTTAAACACCCTGAGCGTCGTGAGGATGGCAATCTTAAGCCACTAACTTACCCTCACGTCGGCAATGATCTTAATATTGGCCGATTTATCACGTGCAGCTTAGTACGAAAAAGCGCCGCAGCTAACGCCGCCCTGGGGAACCCGAAATCATACATTCGTTCTTTTCTGGGCAACTCAAGGGACGAGGGGCGGATGATGAATGTACTGGAAGGGATCGGTCACGACTTCCCGAAAGGAACGTGCGAAAATATGTTGGCCCTATAACCTAGATGTTCGAAGACTGAGAGCTAGAGATCAGAAGAGGCCAAGCGAGGGTGGGCACGAATGAATCATATGGATGGCCAATGCGCCATTAGTGCAAGACCACATGACCAGGCATCAGGAATACGGATGCTTGATCAAGTGAAATAGAAGAAATGCATCAAGAATCCAGTTAACACCTCTTACTTAACCATTCGAAAGGTAAAAGTGAGAGTAGCTCAGCTTCAGAAGAAATATGGATATGCCTCGATCTTCAGCCGAGTAACCTACAGAAAAGGATAATAAAGGTAAAGGTACATCTGCATCTCCGCTTCAGAAGATGTAAACGCATCACCCACCCACCGAACGCCTCTTAAGTACCCACCGAGTAGCCTACGCACGAGCGTGATTGGCGTGAAAGATCGTGAGTTGATGGTAACACGCGCGAATTAAACGGTTGCAGCGAAAATAGAAATTGGAAATGGATCGAGGCTATAAATGGCAATATCAGACAATAGCGAACACGCGTGCTGTCAACTATAAACGACTATAGAGCAATCGGACAACGTACAATAGGCGTCATACAAACATCATGCATAGCGTAAGTTGTTGCTATTTGTTGGCAGACTTCGGCGAATTGGCGTTCATGTTGACGAGTGAACATGATGCAGAGGTACAGCAGACATTATTGTAGTCCGGATAACAACAGGCCTTAGGGGGTCCCACCTAGCGGTGTCTTCTGACTGTAAAATTGCTTGACGTGGATACACCTTTACCTTTACCTAACGACCTATAGACAGATTGATCGCAGGACGCAGATTCAGATACGCTTAGCCAAGATGGCACTTGGCCGGAGAGTCGTTTCAGCCGAAGACAGTCCTGGTCACACACCCGCAAGTCGCGGCATAACAACAATGAATAATACAATTGCGAAAATAGCGGAATACAAAAAGGGCTCGAGCGCCCACTTGTCTGAGACAACACACACGAAGCTGGGAATTATTCAGGGCTGGGAAGGTGGACGAATGGGTGGCTTAACTGAGTCCTGAGTCGAGACTGTAAGATTAATCTCGGATGCACACATTTGCATCCTCAAGCGGGGTTAATGAAATAGCGACGCTGCTTTTATTGGGCGTCTGAACTGTTGGTGTTGATTCAAATGACGGTGCGCCGTCACAAAGGATGGAGAAGACGAGAAAGACATGTAAGAAGATTAACGTGGTTATCCAAATATATTAGATCATCACGCTCTGTCCAAATGAATGCACAATGGTAGGAAGGACGTTTCATCTCGGTCCAACTATTCCGAGTACCTCAGAGAAGATACATCGTAGCGTAACTACTTTTCTGGACATGCGGGACGACTAGCAGAGCCCCTTGTTCGACGGGCTAAGAGTACGAAGAAGCGGGCGTAATTTGAGCAGTCGTAATTCTTGCTCAAGTGCTTGTTGTCTCGGACAGACCTGGAAGACGAAAACGGAAACGAGAGAGTAGGTGAATAAGGATGTGAAAAAAAGCTGCAAGAAGAATTCGAAGAGGATACTAAGGCGAGCTACAAATAGGCGGTAAATAGGCCAAATAGTCCAAGACTGACTAGAAGTTCTACCTATTCATTTGCATTCAATTTTGACAAGTATCAACAGTAAAGTGCTCAAAATCGTGGGTGGATGCCATTTGGGCATGTAATCGACGATTAAAAACGTCCTTCCAGAATCCGCTACGTGAGAACTTGAAAATTGCTCGATGTAACGCAACACTGTTCACTAATACCTCGTATGCTCAAGAATTTAGCCAAGGCCCTTCATTTCACACGCTCTCTAACAACTCGAGCTGGAGAGAGAGTGTGTGACATGACGAGTCGACTTGTCGAGCTCTAATACCTCGTACGCGCTCACGTACTAGGAAGCTTCGGGTCTCAGAAAGACGGATCAAGTCTCCAAACTCTACATGCTTCCTAATTTCTCTAACCGACAAGTCAGCCCATTCGTAACGGAGAAGGAGGCTCTGATGAAAGGGGTCTCAAAAGTAGGCCGTAGAAGGGAAGGGATGAGAGAGGTGAGGGAAGGGAGCGGCGGGATATTGGAAAGAAAGACAATGAAATGAGAAAGGGGCGCGACCCTTCGTGAACCACAAGAATTAAGGGGGAGGCATTACGTCGAGTTACGACTGCGTTGCAAAAAAGGCCCAAAGTGAACCGAAATTTGCGTAAACAGGTCGGATCGTCACTAGATTTCGCAAAATCAACCTTTGTTTTCTGATAGACCAGCGCGAAAATAATGAAGTGACGCACGATGAGGACGTTGACAATGAATCGAATTTCGCAATCACGAGCCATCTGGAATCCGGATTCCCACAGTCAGCCTGAAGGAGCGGCTCGATGTGGCTCCAATTTCACCGAACGGTGCCTCGCACTGTCGATTCGACTAGATACATCGACGGACCTCCGTTTGTGCGTTCATTACTTTTTCTTATTAAATGGAGAGCTGTCATAGAGAGAACATTGAATAGGATTGAAAGTGAACACAAGGAATGGCGTAGACGTCAATGAAAACCTCAATCCCATGTGGATCTCAGACAGACATGAACGCTCACAAGGAAATAAGTCTAATATCGTAGACTTACGGGTCATCTAGGATAACTTAATGAGTCTAACTCCCCCCCCCCCCCGTCTTTTGAACTTTGACAGCCTCCCACGTGACCTCTCATGACATCGTAGACTTTTCTCCCTCTGATTGTGATTAGGTCAGTGCGGGCAGGTATGAATGGAGCTCTCCGCGGATGCCGGAACATGATCAAGTACGAAGTGTCCAAGATGAAGAGTACACGAGAAACCTCTATCTTCCCATGTTTACCAAGTCCGACTCTGATTTATCACTCCCCTAACTCGATGATTGCATTACGCGCGGGTATGGAGGTGGTAGATAATATAACTCGATCGACGACGGGGCTTGGGAATCTAGCTGCAGCAAGCTAGAAGACGGCTGTGTTTCTTCAATTCGCATACTCACTGGCGCTGACTGACCAACGAGCACATACGGCCGTGGAAGGCTGGAGGGTCTCTTCAATTCACCCTGTCTCTAGCTTTATCTGACCCACGACTTCATGAGCAAAAGTGATGCAGCTCACGAACTATCTCCCGTTTGCGCTCTCTATCATTCTGCATGCATTGCCTGATGCTTGCAAGAAGCTACGGACTGCGTGCAATGTGCCCATTCGGCTGGGTACCACGCAAAATTAGAAAGATTCTGCTGAGAGAGTCGTCATGATGCCAAAACGATGATGAGAGGCTGCGTGAGTCAGCGGAGATCTCGTTCGAATCTGGGGGAACCCTAAGAAAAAAATGGAAATGGCGTCAGTCATTTCTGGCCACATCCTCGTTATCAGATGAGCCGTTTTCGCCACCAATTGAACATCTCGTTCGAATCTCGAGGAAACTTAGGGATCTTCTAATTAGAGATGCGAGATGCGAGATGCGCGTGCGTGTGCAATGGGGAGAGCCATTTTGCCCATTTCTTATCAGATGAAGCGTTTTTCTCGTGGATCAGAACAGTGAGATGGAACTAGTACTTACAAGAAAGTTGCTCGAACTTGACCAAACCGCTCGATTCATGATGCGAATGTGCGTGAATCAGCGGAGATCTCGTTCGAATCACGAAAAGTCTTAGGACACTTGAAATTGGGGATCAATTATCAGAAAGGCTACGCGGAATGAAGAGAGCCGTTTCGTGCCGAACCAAAATGAAATGAAGTGTTTTTGGGAAGAGTGTTCTTCAACATTGCTCAGAGCTGTCTAAGATCATGAAGGACCGCTCCCCGAGGGTCACAAAAGCAGAACAACAACAGTCCAGAACGCTTTCGGCTCTCTTTCTACTCCAAAAATGGGAACGGGTTCGACGCTTCTACCAAACTCCAGTGTTCTTGACCGAAGCGCCTGACCATTCTAGACAATGAAAATAGACCGCTTATGGTGCAAATCGCTCGAGAACTTTCTTGCTATTCTAGTACTCAGCACCAGAAGAAAACTGGAACGAACTTCCATTGTTCTAGAGACTGAAATGGTGTCGCAAGAGCAAGACCACATCCTGATCATAATAATAGACCGGTGCAAATCGCTTGAGACTCTAGTTACTTGAAACGCAAATAAAGAAGGGCTATAGGCAAGGCTCTCGAAATAGGAAGTAATTCGGACAAGTCAGCAGGGGAGGAGCACAAATTAAAGCGGCCTTCGTCTGTGAAGGAGGCGACCAAAGTTTCAGGTGGCTATTTCTACAATTCAGGCGAGCAGGGTAAATACAGAAGGAGCATGGACCTTCGAATTAACTTGGTCATACCTGTCCAGGTCTCACGGCGACAACTTTTGGGCCATGTATTTTTCGCACGTGCGCCAGTGTGCCCCACCACGTACATGGTAAAAAAAAGTCATAGGTGAACGTGGTCATCCAGGTATATTAGGTAAGCAATCATATCACGTACTAAACGAACAAATTTATGTAAAATCTGAAAAAATCCGCATACGCAAAATAGCCGAGCCATAGAGGGTAAATACAGTAGCCTGCAGCCCCTTCAGCTGATAGCCGGCCAGATAAGGAGCACGCGCGCGCTCAGTGAACTGTGAGCTGCAATTGTGCAGAATAATCTGGAAATCCCACGATTTTTTGCTGATCGGAGAACGCAAAATAGCAGGAAGAAAGAGGAGGAGAAGCGGATCTTTGGCTACCAAGAAGTCGTTCTCGGGGCAACGATCCATAACCCGGCTAGTGGGCCGCAATAACGACGAGTCTTCCGCTTCTCTAGTCTAATTAGGGACCACAACGTAGATAGCCGAATCATTCCAATCAAGCCAAAATCAAATGGAAACAGTCACTCATTGTCCCAATAACGTCATCCGTTTTACCGTTCTCTGATTATTTTCTGACTCTCTGACTCTCTGACTACGAAGAACCCCTTGTCGGCTAGTCGTTCTAGAGCAATGGCCCACAACGGGGGAGCCATGGTCGCTCCATTTGATCACAGAAGGGCCAGAAAACGCAATAGACAGCAACGCAGCAAAGTTTGTGGGCCGCGCAAGAATGTCTTCCGCTTCTCTAGCCTAATGTCTTGCTGTTTCTCGGTGAAGAAGAACAAAAAACGCGAAGCAATACTACAGCGGTGGTGAGGGGCTAAATGCTTCCTTCACTGGAGGAAGGAGAGAAACATGAGACAGGAGGACACTTCAGCAAGATGTCTGAAGGGCAGCGAAGCGAGGGTGGGTGGATAGGGTGTCCTCGCTCACAAGCTCTCCTAATGTGTCAGGAAAACAAAAAAAAACAATCTAACAGAAACCAGAAGAAGACCATAGTTTCTGTCAAAATGTTGGGCTGAAACTCCTTGGTCTTATTGTCCTTGCATCGTCAACGAAACCAGGAAGCAAGTAAATTGATGAGATCCATCATCTAGACACTGACGTGTAAGGGCAATGAGGAACCAACTTAGTCAGCTGAGAGAAAAGAAACTTGATGTCTGTGAAGGATGAATGATCTCTCTTTCGTAGAGAACACAAGGGAACAGGAGAAATGAAGAGAGACAGATCGTTGACGTCTATTGCGTCTAAGTACACTTGAGTGCAGGCAAGACCTTGAAGACTCCTTCATCTAGAGCTACATCGTAGCTAATGAACGATCGACATTTTTTTAGGGAAATATTATAATATTGTTGAACGAGGTCAGGAACCGAAATCAACGATTAATTATGAATGCAGATAAATGGAAATCGTGAAACTCATTCGAAGCACGGCACGTGAAATGAAACGGACAGGGAAGAAAAGGATCGTTGGCGTCTATGAGGTGAAGTGCACTCGAGTAGTGGGGGCATGTGGAGCGAGGTCTTCATTGTAGAGCTACATCGTGGGAACGATGGTTCTGCCGTTTCGATATTTCAATTTTATATACATATTTTGAACGAGGCGCGCCAGAACAATCTGCGATTACTCATGAAACCAGAGAAAAGGATCGCGTGAAACTCATTCGAAAATGAGATAAATTTGTGGAAATGGAAACAGGAAGATCATGCAAAGTTCAAGTATTCGGGCCGCCAGGACCTCATCGTCCAAAAACATCATTGTGGAAATGATCAGATGGTTAGCATTTCTGCTAAATAAAAAAAAATTTTTTATAACTAGGATGAAAAACCACGATCTACGATTACTCCAGACTAAACTCTCATTTGGAAAGAGTTGAGAGATTTCATTTGTCTCATTTCAACTCAAACGAATCGGTCTCCTCTCGACAGTCGAGAGTCATTCTCTCACTTGAGCGCTCGCTGAGACGGTCGGTGCAAAATGACAAAGGATTACCAGAGAGTCGAGCACTCTCATTCTCCCTCTCACCGCGCACCGCAAGGCAAAAGAGAGGTGAGAATGAATGAGAGGGCTCTCGCGAGAGCTCTCGGCATTTTGCACCGACCGTCTCATCGAGCGCTCGAGTGAGAGAATGACTCTCGATTGAGAGCGGATTAGAAACTCTCGACTGAGACCTCTCAGTCGAGAGTCATTTCTCGGTGAGAAATAAAGGATCTTTCGCGAGAGTTAGTCTTATTTGGCGAACCCTACTCCAGACAGCAGATATATAGAAAGTATCAAACTCATCTGAAGCACTTTACGTTAAATGTTGGTGTCTATGATCTGAAGCGCACTTGAGCCACCGGAGCATATGAAGTATATCTATGCTTCAGGATTGGAAGTGCTTCAATACAGTCTGCACTACTGTTCTACGATCGAGAAAGATCGATCAAAATTACTAAAACCAATCAAGCGAAATGTGTTGTTTTATAGCAAACAAGTGGCTAAAACATCAGAAATTGTTCATGAAAATGTTGTGAAAAGGAAAGCGTGAAACTCATTCGAAGCACGCGGCAGCTTGATTGTTTTGTCCACTGGTCATCGACGATAATCGTTGAAAGTATTTTTTTGAGAAATTCAGCTCAGTAAAAATAAAGCAATAGAAAAAAGCGCGATCGTTGAAATCTAGAAAACGATAAATTGTAATATTATATTTTATTGCACAACTGTTGAAATCGCACATCATATGCTGTATGTCGTCAGTATTGACCATTTGAACTTTAAATTAGTTTCGTAATTTCGAAATATCTTCCAAAATTGGCTCCGCCTACGTTAGCTATGCAGGGAATCGAGGGGAAAGCAATGAACCCTGCGGGCGCTTAGACCAACCAACTTCGAGATTGAATTTAGCAGAAGACCGGTCCGCTAAATTTCCTCGAGGATTCTTTCGTCACTAAGTTGGGGGAAATGAGATGGGGCCTACGTAAGATGCAATGGACTTCCTTATGTGATAGGATTGGGCGAAAGGTTGACCAATTACCGTTGGGAGAATTTGAAAGATTGTGAGTGCAGAAGTCCCTTTGCACCCGAATACATGGTTGTTGAGGAAAGATTTGACACGCCGACAGATATATGAATAACTGAAGAAAGTTGATGTAGACTTCATTATGCGATAAGATTGGGAAAGGTTGGTTGATTACGGAAGGGAAAGAATACTGTATTATGATGATCAGTGTAAATTTGAATGCATTTTCAAGTGAGTTTCATCGACATGCTATTTGCTTTTTTTTTTTTTTTTTTTAAATTTCCGAATTGCGCCAGTATCTTCAATACGCTGTTCGTATAAAAAAATGACCTTGATTTTTAATTTGAATAACGTCGATCGACCAATTATCACGTAGTACATGGATCTGATTAGATAAAAAAAACTGTATCGGACTTTTTATTTATCTATTTTCAAAGTGCATAAAATCCTGTAACCGGAGTGCGAGATGGCAAGTTTACCTTGGACTCGAGAGATGATAACCTTATCTCAGCCTACAATCAGTATCCTCTTGTATTTCAGCCCTTCCTCAATAAACAATTGCCGCTTGCACTTGAAGTGATCACAAAACGAGCGAGCAACGATAGTAAACCCTACTTCGTATCCAACGAGATTTGTTTTCTTTGGATGTATGGCGTAGAGTAAACCACCTGGAATGCACGTAGTTCTTCTCGAACTTAAATTGGAAGTTTCTTCAAGAAAGCCAAGGAATTTGTATGAATTTGCGCACGAGAAATGATACCGCCGTCTCTTCATTTCTCACACTCTCTCACCGGTCAGAGATGCGAGAGAGTGTGAGAAATGAAGAGACGGCCACCCGTATTTACGCAATTCTAGTATGAATGACGCATTTTAGTGAAGAAATCTGACAGAGCAATTTATCAAACTCAATTTATCAATCCGATTTCCATGAAGTGATGCGAGGATAAATTCTATCAGGAAGTTGTTGCACGCAGCATCAAATCGCATTGCGTCCGTGGGACTATTTTTGCTGGGAATCAAAACCCACGTCAACGAACCAATTCGTTCTCAATTCATCGTATTGTTTTGTGAATAAGATACACGACCGTCCTTCCTGTAATCGGAAATGAACACGGTCTGTGATTCGTCGGAGGACTGTTTGTTTGCGTGACCGTCGTACTCTATTTCTCTTGTATTATTGCAGCATAATCCATACGATACGATTTGAATTTGAACATCTCGTGTTGTTGTACACCCGCTATCAAGGCGTCTCATATTGTAATCGAGCGATGATTCAGGCATGATTCAAAACGCAAAACGCTCGCCGCCTTTTCATAGCGAAAACAAGCACTTCGTGCTATCGGTCAGCGTGAATAGAGCCCGTCCTGACCCCGACAGATTTCAAAAGGCACCGGAAACGATTCGGATGCTCCGACTCAAATTTCAATCGGTCGCCGCACTGTGAAAACATTCCTCCTTATCAGTCGAAGATTTCGAAATATTGTTCCCTCTATTCCTGGCAAATACGTCTGACTCGCTGATTCTTATCTCATTATTCGGAAAATGATTCACACATGCAAACATGCACTTCCTTGCAAGAGAACAGTTTTGAATGGTACACTCTAGCAATTAAAATTTAGGCGCGTACTGACTTGCCGGCATGAAAATACTTGTGCCTACACTAATTCACCAAGTCGAAGGTTAAGGCACCAAGGTATTTCCTCTATTCCAATCGAATATTTTGATGCCATTATCGGGCAAGCTTCTGCAGTATTGAACATCGTTGTTGCCTCATGCGTGCACGCACAAAACTGCAAACCGACCAGTTTCGCGAAGGATGAATTTCGCCGTTGTTTTCCGCGCGCGCGCAGTAAAATCACACTCGATTATGCATCGCAGTCACACTCGACCTGTGCAGAATAATGCACGAACGAGAAGTAATCGTCTTGCTGGTAATTTTTTTCGATAGTAGTTCCGTGTTGTGCTTCCGAGGCATGCCTTGAGCTGCGCGGAACGCTTCCGTTGATTCTCTTCACCATTCCATTAAAAATGAAATTTTACGAGCTGACAGCGATTTAGTCCTTTAAATTTCTTCAATTTTTGTTTAGGGATCACGTGCAGCTTTAACCAATTGTTCAAAGATCTTCGGGATGATTTCATAGAAAGAACGTATCTTTTTTATTCTGTCTTGATATGTGTTTCAGTAGCAAAACTTGAGCTCTTCAGAGTGTCTTCTCTGATAACGTGAAGGAATTCGTTTCCTCTATTCACCAATAATATAATTCTACGAACTCAGCGTAGATTTTTTTTTGCAATCCTTTAGAGTACAAATTTGTTCAGGTTATCGTGCCACCTAACCCAATTGTTCAAAGATCATCCGGGTGATTTCATCTAGTGAGCGAGCGTCGCGTAAAAGCCACACAGCCATCTCGTATTTCCTCCTGAGTCGAACAGAGAGCTTTCTTCTTTTCTTCCTGGTCCAAAATAAACAAATAGGCTTATCGAGAGAACGATCAAAGGTTCGCCGTATAGTCTGCTAATATTGCCTTTTTTCAGCGTTTATTATAGTTTTTGTGTGATACATTCTGTTCTTAGGTTCAGTCCACTGCTATCGTTCAACAACTTATTAGACTTACGAGCTTTGCTTCAAATATGCTTCAGCAAACGTACCTGTACTGGGTGAAATGAGTTCTTGGATTCTTCTCTGGCAAGCCGCGAAAACAAACAAATCTTCTCGTGTGCTTTTAGAATAGTTATGTTGAGTGCAGTGCTACGATCTGGTGCTCTAACTGTAGCACCCCGCCAGTAAGACAAATGTAGATTGTCAAATAAGAGAACAAGCGAATGTGTCCCCTATGCCAGTCCCAAAGCTGCCTTCCCACACTCCCCTCAGCAGTAGTAGCAAGCACCACCACCCCAAAACAAGAGCCATTTCGCTGCATGCAAGCACTCTCTTCATCCTTCATTATCTCTAGGAGGCGAGAGAAAGCGAGAGATCAGGAGAAATGAAGAGCTCCAGAGAAAGGAGATGGTTCCCTGCAGCAGCGCTCAGAAAACAACCGCCAGCCCTTAGCCTGGGTTGAGCGATACCCCGGCTCTCTCTTAGCTATATATTATAGTTCTCTTATTTACGCATGCTGTCTCATCCATTCTAGCGATGGAGAGAAGGAATCGTATCTGTAAATCCTAGAGTTGTATCTAGAGTTAGCAAGAGAAGAAAGCGTATCTGCTGAGATGTTGAGAAGTCCTGGTGTCACGAGTTGAAGTGTAATGAACGTGACCTCTGCCCCTCGGCAAATCCCTATCAATCACTTTTGTTTGCTGCTGTCCGCATCTTGCTCCACGTTTTTTTTAAAATTCGTACTGTTCCGGAGATCAGATAAGCACGTATTCTCCACGGTAGAAGGAAGTAAACCCCTCTTCAAAAACTTCAAGGGCACGCGCCTCTTGAGAAAAGAGAGCAGCAGTTCTCAAACTTTCTCGCGGATTTCACATCTTTTCCCCTCTCGCACTCTTCCCTCGTCCCATTCTGTCTGGTTCCCTTACTCTGTTTATGAACGCTCGGCTGCGTTGCGGCCGCGCCGCCGTTGTCGCGACCGGCAATTGGAAGCGGCTGCCATTTCCCGGCCCTGCCCCTCGATTTGACGGCCCCATGACCGACCGCGTGCTTTTGCTTTCACTCAATCGCACCCACCACTATTTGTGTTTGGTCAGGGACCCCCTCAGCACGATTGAGCAGAGGTGCAGAAGGAAAACATCTGTGCACGGTGATTGAGCAAGAGAGAGAGACAGAGAGAGAGGAAAAAGAGGTGTAGGAGAGAGATTAGTATAGTCGTCCCCTCTATTTTCTTCCTTCTTGCTCTTTTTGCTCGTTTTTGCGACCGCCTAATTGTTGTGATTAATTTCTGTAGTGCAACGGTGATGGGAAGAGAGTAGTTGAGGAGAGTAGAGTCTCTGCGATGTATTTATTGCTCATAGTTCTCATAGTTCTCACGAACCATTCACCATTGAGTCCGTTCGTTCTGATCGTTCTATTCCTCTACCTGCTGTTGTATACAGACATTCCTCACTCGATCTGCCTCGTGATCATTGCTACGCGCCGATTTGGTGCTTGCACCCACTTTAACGCGCGAAAATTAATGACGACATTCATGTTTACGGGTTTCAAGTTTTCTTTACAGGCATTAGTTATCTCGGAGCATTTGTATCCTGTTTGCGCGTTATAATTGTTGCATAATCTCCGTGCATGCAAATTGCCCCCCCCCCCCCCCCGGTGCTCCAAAGCAATCTGCAGAGAGTTCTCTTTGTTTTTTAGCACACATTCACCTTGTGAAAATTGCATAACTTCAAAACGACAATTAATAGCACAATTGCAAAGATCATCGCTTTTTCTTAAAGAAGGAGTGGCACGAACCGAGCTCATATGCAAAGTGAGGTGGCGCACTCTCCTCATTTTGCATACTCTCTAGCACGTTGCCTGCGCTTCAGGGTCACTTGGCAATCAGCCAATCGAGTATATCTCGGTTCAAAGGAAAATTGGAAACATGGGAGTTTCGAAAGTGTTACGGGGTGCTCATGCCACATAGTCTGGCATCGATAACACAGTCAGCCAGATATTCGTGCCACCCCTTCTTTAACGCAGCTGAAGCGGCTAATACTGCGCCTGACAAAGCGCATGCACCCAAATCGAGCAAAATTTCCATCGATAAAATAGCACAACACTTTGCAGGGATCATTTCTCTCTTCACTCTAGTGCGTGTTTATCTCTTTTCTCCTCCTCTGCTCACTTTTCTAGAAAATAACGATTGCTGACACTGTGTGCTCTGTCACATGGTAGTGCAATGAGAGGACGGTTATCCGGTAGGCAATCTTTTCTGTTTTGGATGAGAGAACGAGTGTTTGGAGCCTTGCAAACCAAGATTCCCTAAATCGTGCATCTCCAAAAATAGCCGATAATTGGTGACTTCCCTTTAGCTATTCTGTAATTTTGAGATTTTTCGCTTAGCTGGAATATAAGATATTTTGGGACAGATTGAATAAAATAACGATTGCTGACACGGACGGTGCTCGGTCACATGGTAGTGCAGGGAAAGGACGGTTATCCGGTCGGCCGATCTTTCCCTTTTGGATCGTTTTGAATGAAAGAGAAAAGAGAGAACAAATGTTTGGTGCCCCGCAAACCCCATTTCGCTAATCATGTGTTTTCTAGAAATACGGAGATATTTGCGGAATCTTGGCTGTTTCTGTCCCATCGTGAATTAGTGCTGAGAATAGCAAATCATTGATTTCGGATGTAATTCCACTAATTTCGTCAATAGTTCCGTGTTCTACACAAGTTGGATGAGCAGATGAGAGAACTCTGTTGTTTGGTCGCTCCTCTTTCCAATCGTCCTATCATTCGAACCGGGAACTAGAATTCGTGCAGAGGAATCATGTGGGCAAAGTCATTTCGATTTTATTCCTCCATGCTTCGAACTGAATCGCCTTTATAGCTCATGAACCACTAGCATCGTATTATGGAGTGCCAGCCAATACAAGGGTCATGGAAACCAATTTCCCGGTTCACTCGGAGTAATTCGAACACAAGGTCATTGTGGAGGAACTTAGAGGGAGCGGGAAATTTGAAATCGGAAGAGTTCTACTCTGATTCAAGGGTAATCGAATGAGCGCTCCCGTTCTTCTTCGTAATCTCTATGCGATCAGAAACTAGAATTCACAATTCGAGTATTCGTCTCCTCACAATCAGATTCACGTGAAATGAAGATACCATCCTGTAATTCGTTCGCTAAGAGTTGTGGAGCGTTCGAGATGCACAGAGTAAGAAGATCAGGTGTATCTATCACCCCAAAGCACGGCCCGGCACATAGAGCTCTATAACAATACGACCACTCCTTCTCCATCTTTCCGTCTTTATATTTCTCACGATCTCTAACCACTCAAACTGGCGAGGTAGCACTGGGAATAGATAGTATCAGTGTTCCTATTCGACTCTATGCAGATGAAATCGGCTTAGCGTTTTCACAATAGAATAAATGATGCAGGAACACTTGATGATGCTCTGGAAATTACCCAAATTACACTTCCTGTTTATGCACAGCTGCTCTTTTCTCTTTGTGTGTGATTTCATATAAAGTTTCACCCTGAGCAGAGAAGAACAACATGTTGTCTGATTGTGAGGAGAACCGCATGCTACTCTTCTGACAGCTTCTCTTCATGTCCTCACTTGCTGCACGTAAGACGAAACCCTGTAATATTCCTTACATGTCAAACTCTAGAATACCCCCGAACTCGAGAGAGTCTAGTCGGTCAGGTGTGTGTTGTACAACATCGCGCCATGTGAATGCGCTCACAGGTGCCGGGGGATCAGAGAGCCCGCATGAGGGAGCTTGTGTTTCACTCGCCGTGTTACTCGAGAGCAGATACTTTGATCTTTTTCATGTCACCTTCATTAAATAAATCAGGTCAACAAAAGACCATGTACTCGAGGAGAGAGGGATTGGTCATTTCGACAGCTTTCGGTGCTCGTGAGATGATCAGCGATACTTTGACCAGTGACATCTTGTTCATTTCATGTTTCCGTCGCTCAATCAAACCAAAGTTAGATACCAACCTGCAGAGAGTCTAGTCAAGGAAGTGTACATGTTGTTCAACACGACGTTAGCGCGTGCCACGTGGGTATTCGCTAGTGTCAGGGAATCATAGAACCCTCGTGAGGTAGTAAGTGTCAAAACCTTCCTATTTCCTACATCTTCGACGGTTCTTTGATCAGAATGAAGTGGAAATACTCTCTTGATTGTGCTCACTCATTGTCCTTGATCAGAAGAGCTCCCGGAAGAACGCTCTCCCTTTAAAGTCCCTATGATAGTGGGCTCCATATGACCAGTCAGAAGAGGTGGGTTGATCATTGTGACAGCCCTCGGTACTCGTGAGATACTTTGACCAACGTGACATCTTGTTCCCTTTGCGTCCACTCCATCCCAACCAGAGAAAGAGATCATGTACGAGTGGTGAGACGGGGATACATTTTGACAGCCCTGATAGTGAGGTCCGGACGATCGGAGAATCAGAGAACCCGTGTTTCTCATGTCAGAGGACAACGGTTGATCATTTTGACGACCCTCAGATTTTTCCTGGTAAAAGAACTCGAGGAAACCAATCCATCAAGCAACGAGAGATCATGTACGAGTAGTTAGATGACGATTCGTTTTGACAGACTTAGATGCCCCTACCGATGAGAGATCCATACAACAAATTGATCAATCTTGTTCATTTCACATTCACGTCTCCTTTACTCCATCGAACCAGAGAAAGATCATGTACGAAGGGTGAGATGAGGATTCTTTTTGACAGCCTTACTCGAAAGGCTTCATCACCTCAGGCAGGATCGACGAAACAACATGTTGATTGAAGAAGACTTGTTCAATTTGAGAACCTATGGAGAGTCGAAATCACCTGTCCCTTCAGATGACCGCCGAAACAACATGTTTGGGGGCGAAAAGCGCATAATTCTGTCATCGCCAGCACGCTTATCTTTGGAGTGTGTTGAACCCGTTAAGTGTTAAATGAAACAATCACGTGGAGTGTGCTCATCAGCTCTCCAGATCAGCGGGGTAACCGTTGCGTAAGATGCTACTGAAACAACATGTTTTGAGGGTCACAACTCGAGTTTCGGCCAGAGAACCTATGGAGATGTTAATGTGTTTCCAATAGGCACGAGAACATTACTCCGTTGACAACTCTCAAAGTCAGTGTCGATCAGAGATACAGAAGATTCAAATCTCGTATATCGAAATCGAAACAAATTTCAATCTGATGGCCAAGACTTCGCGCCGGATGGTGTCTTCGATGTCCCTTCCGTTCTCCCTCTGGATCTTCAAGGTCTTGTGGATCTTCATGCTGTTCTGGATGTTCTTGCTCTTCTATGCTTATCTTCTTGTCCAGTATGCTGTCAGGTACGCCGAGTTGTTACTCCTTGATCCTCTCTGACTCTCTCTGATTCGTAATAACTGTAGGCAAACGTGGACAAATAGTCTAATCGTCATTACGAGTTCATGCATAGAACTTCGTGCAGAGTGAGAAGCCTTCTCACAGGTTATCCCGATCAGCGTAACATGATTATAATTGTGATAATCGCGCAGAGTCCCCATTGACAACACTAATCATTACTCTTATGCCCACTTGATCAAAGAACCCTCGAGGTTTCCCTTCGCAACTCGTGCTTTCCACCACCACCACCACACGATAAACCGCCCTTTCAACGGGGGTGATTCCATCTCACTCTGTTTCTCTCCTCGTCCTCTCTTCTTCTTCAACGCTCTTACCGATCAGCACTTCAGAGATACTATGCGAAACGATTATGCTCCAACCCTACCTTGCGCCTTCATGTTTCCCGCATTCCCTGCCCCTCAGAAATACTGAAATAGCACGGAAAAGCTATAGATTCAGACACTCCCCTCTCCCATTGACTAGTTTCTTCTTTCAACTAAGCCTCTGTCGATGAGAAAGAGCGAGAGAGCGCGCGAAACGAAGAGACACAGGCACCCACAGCTCCGCCCGGTCGATAGGCACTCCCCTCCTCTCTCTCTCTCTCACACATACACTCAGCTGA
Source organism: Pristionchus pacificus (assembly GCA_000180635.4). Taxonomy (NCBI): domain Eukaryota; kingdom Metazoa; phylum Nematoda; class Chromadorea; order Rhabditida; family Neodiplogasteridae; genus Pristionchus; species Pristionchus pacificus. The sequence goes on from CM026577.1 coordinate 16,229,779, forward strand.
CCAGGAGGAGCGAGGCGCTCTCTTTCTCTGCCCGCTCTCTTCCCTCTTCCCTCCCAGTTCAATCCTTCACTCACTTCTCCGGGACGGAGAGACTAACAACCACTACTTTTTGCGCACAGCTTGACCCCTAAAGCCGTAGATGAAATAGGCAAAATCACTTGACGTGAGCGTTGAACGATTCTGATGTTATCGCCGATTGATATGTGAACGAAAAGGTGTTGAGAAGATTCCATCAGTAGTATCAAGTTCCAATCCCGGGTTTAACAACGAGCGCTTACCAAAGTTTCGATGGCTTCTGCACATTTTACTACATTTTACTACTTGTTCCGATTCGTGACATACCGATTTCGCACGGCTAGTTTACGTGCTTTTCGAGCGGGGACGAGAGTGGTGCGTTCTTGAATACACTGAATCGAGGGAACGAGACGAAAGGTTCTCCATCTCACTTTATGCACACACACACTCATATGAGGGATGTGTGACCGTTGCTCGAAATGCGTTTCTTCATGATTCTCGTATAGAGTTCGAAATATCAGTGATCATTTCTTTATTTCGCACACGAAGAGGCCGTTACATGTGATTCTTCGTTGTTCACGTAGAGTTGTCAGCCTCAGGCCCCGAAGAAGAGCTTAAAACGCCCTGATTGAATTGACATTCGCGTTTGTCTTCCTAAAATAGTGAGTGACATTTGCTCATAATCTTTTCAGCCCCTTTGGCCAGTCCGAAGAATGTCTCTGTTTATCTTAGATTCGACGCGTGTTGGTGAATGTTTTATTCAGAGAAAGCCCTCTCGAACCAGAGAACCCGCGAGGGATTCCGTGAAATTCATAGATTTCCTCTACCCGTGGTGTCTTTTCTCGCATTCCGACGCGCACATCTCGTCTTTCTCGTTTTCGTTTCTCCGAATCTTCTCCCCATCTTCCGTCCGGCCAGTCACGTCGTTCAGACTACCCCCTCTGACACTGAGACTCCTCGGCGTTCAGAGACGACGAGAGAGCAGGGGAAATGGAGAGAGTCAGAGACCATGGCTCCCCAGAGGAGCAGTAGCTGCAGTTTCCGTCTTTCCCTCTTTTATGTCCCGTGCCGGTCCCTTTTCTCTTTCCCTTTCCTCCTTTCGAGACCGCATGTTCCCCCATTCATTCATTTCCACTCGACTCCTCTATTCATCAGCTAATATGCACAAAAAAGGCTAGTGATGAGGAAGAAAGTGCACTGTCAATTGAGCTGCCAGGTTCCGCGTGTGTTGGTAAAGTGTCCTCAGGTCACGGGGTTCAGCAAACATTTAGGCCAATTGGGTTCCTCGTGCTTTGCAATTTGGCCCCAGGCAAGTAGAAATCCCATGAGAAGGAAGTTCGGTCACGAGCCATTTGGGCGAGGATTTCCAACGCATTCAAACGTTTAGCCGGATTCGCAGCGGGGCCGTAAAGTAGGTCAATCGCCTCCATTGAGCACAGCTGTTCGTTCAATCTTCTTCTTCGCTTAATGGGCCGACGACCAGTTTTGCTTTCTTCTTCTTTCCCTCCTTTATCCTGTGATAGGCGCGGCCTATAGCCAGTGGAAATGGTTCGTTCCCATTCTTATCTAGTAAGGAAGGGAAGGGAGCTCCGCTCCGACTATAGGCGAAAACACCCTTGCATCCCGCGACGGACGGGCGGGGAAAGTAAGTGAAGGAGGGGGGGGGGCGGCAAAATAGACTGCAGTAGGCATTTGGAATGGCGCTCCTCGCTTTGCATAGTCTCTCGTTCAGTGGGTATTCGGGGCCCACACGGTCTGAAGGAGAGCAGAGCTGCTGCTGTTGACTATTGCCCAGCAGTATTCCTGCAGTGTCCCACTCTTTTCCGCACGAGGGGCACCTCTTCTTTACGGATCGTCGTCCGCCGTCGCAAATAGTCAACAATTTAGAGCCCCTGCGTTCATTCACTCTTCATTTGTGGTGCCTTGCCACTGCACGAGAAGCCGCAGCTCCTGACTTTTTCCATTATTTACGGTTGGAAAGCGGCTTTGCCTTATTCCTCTTCGGGCTTAGCGATAAACCATGTGTTGTCTGATCACTTTAGAAAAGATCAGAGAGCCATACATAAGAAACGACAACTTTTCGTGTTGTTCGGTCGGGGAAAACATCCATTATCTAGCTTCAGCCGAGATTTTCCTTGTACCTGCCTATTTCCGTACGCGGAATCTTCGCTTTACTAAGAGGAGCAAACAGATTACCGACTGTAGTCTCTATTTTGAATCTGGTCTTCACAATATTCGGTTTATTTACCCAAAATTTCAACACACATGATGCCTGCAGCGTTTTCTTTTGTTTTTTCGGCACGTTCGATCCTCGCTCTTTCCATCTCAATTCCTCATCTTCTTTCATTTTTTCCTGACGATAATTCCGCGGCGTCTTCGCCCAGAATCTCCATTTTCTTGTCATTTCCCCGCGACATTTTCTTGTCAGAAATGCTAGGAGATTCGGCTAGAATATGTAAAATGAGTGCGAGGGCGGAAACTTGAGCCCAAAGTTCTAGACCCCATTCATCTCCCACATGTTTGCTTGGTTGGTTACCCCGGGCGATCGAGTTAGTTGGCCGCTTTAGGTGCTTTCTCCGTGCGATTGAGACCGAAAAAAAGAAATTAGAAACTGCCGTCAGTTCCTCGCCGACTACAAATTACAAATTGAGTGCTTTACTCTCACAGAGTCAATGTGGGAAAGTGACTTCACACGAGGGCAAAACGATTCTTGATATGCCATCATCTATTAATAGCCTGAGAGTAAATAAGCATCACATGATATTACCCGTCCCGCTCGTTTCCCTGTTTTGTCTCCTTTTTTTCACATTTTCACTCGCCAGTCAGAGAAGTTAGAGGCAGAATGGTGAAATGAGATACATAGACGATCGTTCATTTCCCTGTCATCACGACTCCTCAGGGGAATAAAAAGGTTCCTTGACGACGCCTCATGCGTGCCGAACGCAACGAGATGTCGAAACGTTGTCGACTTTCCGTCTGACTCTCTTCATTCCGCGCGCTCTCTCTCCTCTCTAACCGTTGAGATAGTAGGGGGAACGAAGAGACGAATTGTCCATCCTGACAGCCCTAGTCGTTGACTTCCGGCCATTGTCTGATTCTCTCAGTTATCCGTAGTCTCTTCATGGACAGCCCTAGTCCCTAACTTTCGGCCGGCGAAGTTCTCCTCTTCCTCGTCTTTCCAACACATTGAGAACATTTCGTCGACAATCGATTGTCCTGGGAGTGAACTTTCTTCTCATTGCACGTTTACTGAACTCGCCGCACACATTGGGTCAGTTGTGCACAGACTATGCCTTTTCTTCTCAGGGAGCACTTTATGAGTAGACTTGTCTTCCAATGAACAGTGGTAATGGAGTTTGACATTGTTGAACAGTAGATAATAAACAGGCACTTTATGCGGTCCCGTATGAATAGTCATTGATGATTAATAGTCCCGCCTCGGAACATACTCGTTCAACATACATTGATATGGCACGAATGCGCAGAGAATGCCCTTTATTTGGTCATCCCGTCTCTTGACTCGAATATTTCGAACAAAGGACACTCATGCGCGCATCTACCTCTGATCGTTAATCATGGAACTTTCTGGGTTGTGGGGTCGAAAATAATTTCTCCCACTACTCTCCCTCGACAAAACACTATTTATATCTCCCCGAACTTCCTGGGAAGGTCTCGTAGTGTTCTTTCTTTGCCCGAGGCTCCTCCGTACATCATTAAACTGAAAGTCCATCTTCTGGTATTCAGTTTGCCCTTGCGGCCTCGTTCCAATTCTTCTTCTTCTATCCCATTCCATTCTTCCGTCTCTTTGCATAAATTGCCTCAATTCTTCGCGTCTTCTTCCTCCGCATTCCTGAACTTGACTTGAACGCGTTTAGACTTCACTTCTCTCCTGAACTTTTGGTCCATCACGCAATTTCCATCGCACATTTATTGCATGTACTTTACCCATCATGCTGTCTTACTCCACACGCACTGTTCCTTCCATCCGAACACTCCACCACAACTATCCACCAAACTCCTCTCACCATCACTACATTTGAGGCATGCCCTCTCGAATCTTCCAGCGCCACCACCATCCCAACCTCACCTGTACTATCATCGTCTGGGCAATCCATCCCAATCGTAGTGCCTTTCCATTCTTTATTACCCCAGCCAGTCGCGCCAACCATGTACAATTGTCCAAGGGGGCACCCTCTTCCTGCAGAAGAACTCTGTGTCTCGCGATAGTCGCCCTCTCTCGCGCAAAGTGCGCGCGTCCTTTCCTCCTCCACTGGCGGGTCGTGGCCAGTCAGCCGCTGCACTTCTTCCCCATCCACTCGATGCTCCGCCCCTTTCCTCCTCTTCGTAGTCAGCGAGTGTGCTAGTGCGAGGAGCGTGCTGCAGCATCCTGGTCCAACTTCTTCCTCTTTTCTTTTCTATTAACTTATACGTAATGAAGAACATCGGCCTATCGTTCCTGTCGATTACCCCCATCCATCGCTTCGTGCTATTCCCTCTCCCCAACCCACCTCTGTCACCCACCTTCAACCTTCTCCTCTCAGCGCGCGCATGCCCTTTCTACTGACCGACCCAGAACAACTGCACTTCGTTTGCTGCGTCCTTATGTCTATCGTCAAGTCTGTCCTTTCCTCTATTCTTATTTCCCGGAAACTGCTCTGATTTCATGTCCACGTTCGACGTACACTTCTTGCTAATGACACATTTTCGTGTAGGAACTACCATGTGTAAGCATGCATTCTCACCTGACCTAACGTCATGCCATTCATATGCTGAACGTGAACCTGAAATCAGCAAAGTTCCTCGCTCGCGTTTCCTGCTCTCCTTTTTTCGCGGAAATTCTCGCAGTAGAATCACAGTAACACTCGTGACCGCCTATCCCTGTCTCCTCGGAGATGTGCAGGAGCGCCGGTTGACTTGAATTCTCCGGGTGTTTCTAATTACCGGCCCTACAATTCCCGGTTGCAGAGCCATTCTGTCCGTACTCAACGGCCGCAATCGGAGCAACGCGATGCGTGTGGAGAAGGCGCAGCTGGACAAGGAGAAGAAGACATTCCAGGTGAATTTGAGATTTAGACTCTCTCGATTTCGCACATTCTCTCGTCGCTCTGACATTTGAACACATTTGCACACAAATCGTGTAGATTCATCAAACTCTATTAATACAATAGCAATAGCATTACAGTAGTATCAATTTCGCAAGAGGAAACGGTATGCCTATGAATCGCAAACTGGCCTACTTGCAGACCTACCTCGACACGTCCGACCGCACGTACAGCTGCGCCCACTGCCGCGCGAACCTCGCCAACCATGACCAGCTGATATCCAAGGTAGGCACTGGTTCCTGGTTCCGAGCCGGAAAATGAGCCCAACCGGCGAATAGCCTCTCGTTCTCGGCAGTCATTCTTGATGTTGCAGTCTTTCCAAGGCAGCCAGGGCAAGGCGTACCTCTTCAACTCTGTGTGAGTAATTCTTTTTATATATTTTTTACGAAAAAGATATATACCCACGAACACCTTGGGTTGAAATGTAGGAGAGAAGAATGCTCAGTGAAACGTACATCATTGTCGAATAAAACCTGCTATTGCCACATGTTGTTTGAACGCTAGCCCACGCTTTTCATTGAAATAGGACATCGGGCAATCTGGGAAAGCGTCGCGACAAGAAATAAGCACGTAGCGATTCCCTGTCTCCGTCCATTTCTCAGTCTGGCAAAGCAAGGCAGACCTGATTTGCTTGCCTGGACCATGTAGTCCTTCTTGCGTCCTTTTTTTCGATATAGGTGACTGGAAGAGTCCGCGAATTGGACAGTTGGACGCTCACTTGGACACTGTTTATTATTCATTAGTACCCGGATGGAAGCCCCTTGTCCGGTACAGGGCGAAACCGAACACCGGTCATCCCAGAAGAGAAGAATAGCGGCAGTCCTTCCCATGGTCTTTCCTGGAACTGGGGCAATGTGCTCCTCAGCCATAATAGTGAAGGAGAAGCTATTAGTATCCCCAAAATTTGAACTAGCGTACTGTGTAGACTGTGGAACATGAAGTTCAAATTTGACTAAGAGTACGTCTTCTCGGAATGAAGTGTCATTCAGTATCACGCGCGCTGTCCCATCACGCGCCATCGCCCTCCTATAGCTTCGTCCCCTATTGTTGTCCCTTGCGGCCTCATCGTCGTCGTTCCGAAAGGGCTTCTTCTTTTCTTCTTTTTACGTGGCGAAAACATGACTCTCACGCCATCGATCACTATTTGTTGGTGTTCGCACTGGTGTTGGCTATCATGTCAGAGTGATGATAGAGTATGATGACAAATTAGGAGTGCCATTTCTCACCGAGCTTCACACGCGTTTTTTATTCCTCAATTTGTAGATTGTTGTCGCAGAGCGGCACAGTGGCTGTTCCGAAAGGACTCTGGCTTACTGATATCTGACTCTCTCCAGTTTCCATGTTCTCTCCGTCTGACCGACTAGAGACCAGTGGCGCCAATTCTCTCAGTGAGTAGACAATGGGAGAAGCCCCGGTCGGTTGTTTATCAGTCGGGACATGGCACCGACTCGTGCCCGGGGGAGGGACGCAAGCAGGCAGCGTAAACAGCGAGGGCTAGCGGACTATCGGGAGCATTTGCAAGCGATTCTTTAGGAGAACAGCAAAAGTCAATTGCATTGAGCTGGGATCGAACCAGGAGCTAACTTATACCAATTTCAGCGTCAACGTCGGATGCGGTCCTTCGGAAGAGCGAGTGCTACTGACCGGCCAGCACACCGTGGCTGATATCTACTGTGACTGCTGCAAGACGACTCTGGGCTGGAAATATGTGAGTTATTTATTTGATTTTTTTTATTAAAGCTAAGTCGCAATATTTGTTCTCATTGGATGTGTTTCATATGTGCTACTCATACCTTAGCGGCCATATTGCGTTGATGGGCAGGTAGTAAATGGTGGAAAACTATTCAAAAAATGATGAGATCAGAATAATAACAATATCAAAACAATAACAACAACAAAAACTGCATACAGGAGTACGCCTATGAGCTGTCGCAGAAGTACAAGGAGGGCAAGTTCATCATCGAGCTTGCCCACATGGTCAAAGACAACGGCTGGGAGAAGGAGGACGCCGGCCGGAAGCGTCGCAGCCTCTCCTAAAAGCCGGCCCGCCAGCCGCCATGAGGCATTTCCCGGCTCTAGGCGCCACTTCACTTGATGTACATACCGTTTCTTCTTCTTCTTTGCTACTTCTATGCGCAGATTTCCGCAATGCCTTTCGCTTCTCAACGATTTCCGTTCGCGAGTCTTTTCTCCCCTTCATGATAAGACGACCTACCCCGATCTCCCCCGTGTATACAATCAACGCACTCGATTCGTAGAATCTTTGAGAGATACCTGAAACCCGGTTCTCGCAATTCCCGGCTGCGACCGGTAACTTAATGATTCTCTATTCGCGTAGCCCCATCCACCCCACTACTCTGTCCTTTCACGCGCCCACCTCATCTCTCTTTCACTCAAGATAACCGGTACGCGCTTTCGCCGGCGAGTAGGACGACCGGAACCGTAAATTGATCCTAAATGCCGGTTCCGGCCCCTGTCCTATTTGCCGGTGCCTCTTTCGCTCCTCCCGTTCCCTCCCTTCATGAGACTATCTTTTGCTGTAACTTAAGCATACATGGTTTATTCCTTCTGTCTCGGTCGAGTATTTTGTGAACGTATTATTACAATATGCTGTGCACGATACATAAATAATGATTATTGATATTCTTGTCCGATTGTCCCATGCAGCTCAGCCTTAGTACGATGTGATGTGTTTGATGAAGATGGGGATGGACACCTGAAATGGAATTTTTTTTATATTTGTAGACACTTTTGAAATGCCATCCCCAAGAGTCACTCGTTGCCCTTACAGATGGTAAAAGGACAGTGAGGGATGGACGGGCACCGTTCCATCAGACAGAGATCATTGTTTGTTTGTCTTTGAGGAACTGCTTGACTTTAGTATCCTCAGATCAGTGACCGGCCATAGAAAACGCGAATGTTTGCGCGAGATCATCGAAGCCATCGTCGGACAAGAGTGCGGCGATACGCCCATATCAGTGTGAGGGTGAAGCATCCGTATCTTTATTTCACGTACACTCTCACAGCTCAGAGCAAGAAGAGATCACGCAGAAGGAAGAGAAGAAATCGACATCTAGACACGCCTTATCCCTATCGATAGACTGTTGACGCTCAGATTAGACGCAATCCGCTGAGGGGATTGAGAGCAATTTCACCTAATGGTCATCGAGCTGAAATAGACTCAAAGAATCGCTGAGCCTAATAAGCACTTTGATGATTGCTACAGGGAATAAAAGACTTGAAATAGATTCAATTAGACTTGATTTGTCATACGGCTTCGTATGACTTCTTGCATGCGAGACTGCCTATTTTCATCGTAGTTGTCTCGTTTCACACTGAAAAGCTATCTGCTTCAGCGCAGAGCTAATGCGGCTTCTTTGCGCTATCTTGATGAGCTTTGGCGAAAAAATGGGATAGACGAACGCATCACAAGATGAGATGAAGCCGTAATTGAATGCATTCCCGCCTGATGAGGCTAAATCCAGAGAGAATCCGTTCAATGGTGATACGAATAGGAGTTCCCAAGTTTAAGATTACCACCTGATGAAGCTAAATCCAGAATGAATCAGGCTCCTGATTGAGGCTTCTGTAATCAAACTTAGGGCTCGGCTAAATCCAGCTTCATCTCGGCTTCACGTTGCTGACGTCTGTGAATCATTTGAATGTGCTAATCGCGCGAGCGCTATAAATGTCCCGCCCGAAGTAGTGTCTCAATGAGGCTCATTCCGCAATCGCGAGCTAAATCGAGCAACTCGTGTATAGTCGCTGCAATATTCACCAGAGACCATATGGAAGATAATTGGTTCGGGCCTGAAATAAGTCGCTCGTGGCCGTGGGGAGGATATAACAAGCAACTGACAGCAATCATCGCAAGTCAGCTGGCAGCAAAGTCGCTGTAAATAACTGACGATGGTGCAAACCATTAGCAGATGCTTGAAAAGGTGTTGCAAGTCGTTGTTGCCATTGTGGCTAAATTGAGCACCTTTCTTACAATGAGGCTGTATTCAGCTGGTTGTCTGTACATAATTGACTTCACGTCGTTGCCGACCATTTCAGATGCTAGTAGTGGTGTAGAAAATCGCGGTTGCTATTGTGGCTAAATTGAGTGCCTATCTTAGACCGCAGTCAGGTGGTGCGTCCGTAAATAAGCATTATGAAATGCCTTCGGGACGTGGAGGTATTTCGTCACAATGGCCACTCGTCAGCTACTCATTAACCTGTGGTGCGTGATGACTGTTAATGAAGCTTCCTCATCAAGAAACAGCGTCACGTAACGAATACTCTCGGGAAGCGTGCAACCATGACTAGCCACTACTGTGTGCATCCACTTCCGTCAGTCAGCTGAGTAAAGGCATAGGCCGTAAATAACGGCTGTGTGTTGCCTCAGAGACATTTCATCACCTTCTTTCTGCAGGATTCCGTGAATACAGCAGTCATCATATTGTGGACTCATGAAGGACATGTCTTGTTTCCCGGAAGTGGCTGCTTCATCCAGTCAGCTGAGAAAGAGCCACTAACCGTAAATAACTCTGTCCCTCTCTGTGTTGCGATGCCCGCGCGCGATAAGCCATGCTGCCACGCGATGCGTGGCGTGACACCACACCCGCGTGTCTCACCCTTCATCCTGGTCTCTTGTCGGTCTGAAGGGTGGTGTTCACAAACACCGTACTCGTCCTTGGAACGGAAATGAAAGCTGTATGCGTCGGGAGAATTGATTAAGATGTCAGATATAGACGACATAAATAACGTGTTAGTACGGAATACATTGGGCCCATTGTGAACCAAATGCGAATCTGCTAACTCGAAGGAAGAATAATAGCGTCTCCATGTACTAACCACGCGCTGTCTATGCATGACATTAGATGGTATCATCTTGGTGTCTGATCGGCAAAAGTATGCACGTGCGCTTGAGATGGATCTCTGGCGCAGACAGGAAATTGTTCAAGGACCAAGAGGAAATGAAGTGGTCGCCTGTCTTTGAGTGCTCGTTCAATCTTTGATTTTGGTTGCATATTCGTCATAGACAGTAAAAAAATCCGGAAAGAGGGGATACTTGAAAGGATCTGCACTGAACATCTCATCAACTGGATCCGTCAATATACTCCTCAGTAGAAGACCACTGGATTTTCCAAGACAATTTACCGAACCATCCCTCTCCCAGCCTACTTCATTATCTTTGAGGCTCCTCGGGCTGTGAAGCTCTTCTTCAATATCCCAGACTCTTCCACCTCTTGCTCGAGTCATGATTTGACCTCTATTCTTCCAGTGCACTGATGTACTTGCCTACTTTCTCCCAGACACATTACCCCTCCTCCCTTCCTTCCTTCCTTCCTTCTCCCCTCTCCCAGTACGAAAAAGACACATGACCTATTGCCCAGCTGACACTGGCGAAAGTGAGAGCAGGGGAACAACGTCACGAGGGAGGAGAGAAAGGGAAGAAGAAAGGGAAGTGGATCCTCCCGGTCTCCTCATTTCGCAGGCTCCCTGTCTTTCTCTGTTCTTCGTTGTCTCACATGAGAACATTGGGACGTGCTAGGGGCCAGGGAAAGGGATATGACCCAACTCGTGGTCTAACATATCGAAGATGGAGGGATTGTGAGGAGCAAGGAGACCCCTGCTCGTGGAGAGGCAATTTTGAATCATATGAGAACAGTGAAACGTGCTGGAGGCCAGGGAAAGGCACGAGGAGAAAGTGACCAATCTCGTGGTCTAACCGGTCAGGAGGGACTAAAGAGCGTGCTTGGGGAGAGGAAACGATCTTCCTTTGACCATGTGATGAAAATGGATGAACGAAATGAGTTCGTTGCTGTACTTTGTGTCACGCATAGGGATCTTATTAAATTTCGCAAACGAAAACAAAAAAAATGCGATGTTACGCATGCAAGTCCCTCGTTTTGCCCTTCAAGAAGAACACGGGTGGCTCGTTTCCACGAACCGCACACAATATTCATGCGGGCAGAGAACGACAAGGTCAGGGAGGGAATTTATTATTGTTGTTTATCGCACGCGCGTCTCCTCGCGCACACGATTTTCCTACGCTTTACTCCGAGAGAATTAAGGAATCTGACGAGAAATGAAGAGGAATAATTGGAAAAACGTCAAGGAAACATTCTTTGAGGGCTTTTCTGAATTCCTTCTGGAATATGGCAGCTGCGTTTCAACTGCATTTCATACTAACGATACATGCCGGAGCGCCTCGACAAACAACATCTATCGTTCCAGAGATCCGAAGACGAGCACGTTTGTTCCAGTTATTGTTTACTGTTCTCAAAGGACCTGGCATTGCCTATTAATTTTTTCACCCGGTTGATCGCGATCTCTCGGCACTTTCTCCACCAATCGACTCTGCACGATGGCCACAACAATCTGGGCAGTCAATGAAAATATGAAAGGGCAGGAATTGTTGACCACTTGCGACTTGCACGATGTCTGTACATGATGAGTACTGGAGGGAACACTTTACCGTTGCGAGATCAAGAACCAAAAATGTCTTATTTCACCATATCTCAAAAAATAAAATGCCATAGATCCAAGGACCAGCTGATCAAATCTACTAGTAGCCATAATACAACAAAGTATTAATAATAATTGTCGTTTCCCACTCAACTATAAACGCGGGCTTTCTCATAGATGTTATTGCTATCCCTTTTTCATTCGAACGCAGAGATCACCGTATGATTAGGGGCCACAAGGTCCGCCCACTTTGTGCGGACACGATTTCGCCATAAAGCGAGAAAACAAAAACACAAGCTTCATTCTAAACCAAATCACTCATTCTAAAGTGCGTTGGATAGCTACTTGAACCCTCTATCGATCGAGCCCTGTCCGAGATGTGCATCACATCACTAAGTAGGGCAAATTTTTCATAAATTGGAAGGGAATTGGCCGTTTTGGCATGTTGCAGTTTGAAAGTTCTGCTCGGACAGCAATTTTTCGACTAACTTGAATATTTTAGAATTATTAGAGAAACAATTATATTTTTAGCATGCTTCCCCGGCTTGTGTTTTTTGGGCGGGGAGAGGCGAGCGAGAGGGCGGGGGGAGGGAGAGAGACACACTCAAATTAGGCTCCGCCCCTTTCCCTCTCGTCTCGCCTTTCCCACCTCTTCCCCAGTGCGTTGCGCGTGTACTTCTCGGTCGCTAGCACAGCTCAGGGACAAGATATCGACAAATGGTAAAAAGTATTATGATATTGGGACCACGAGGGATAGTTTGAACACACTTTTGGTCTCATAGCGTAAAATCGGCTATCTGCTTTGTAGCCCCTACGTATGATCAACAATGATCAACGCTCAGAGCAATTAGCAATTTGCCATTGTGCATTCTATTCCCGCCGTTAGCAATTACATCGTTAGAAGAGAAATTGAAAGGGTTGCGTATGCATAATTGCGCTTTTTCCATCCCATCATGATTCATTTCGGAGGAATTGCCGGAATGGTTAGAATTATTGAAGAAATTCCAATTCCTATTTTACAGATGTGAAAGGGCGCGTGACCGCTCCTCAAAGGATATAAGGGAATTTTAGTTTCTATGGAGCAAACAAGAGATGAATTGTGAAAATTTATTTGATCCCGAATATCTAGCAGGTATGAAACATGTCAAAACTCCGAAATGTACGCCAAATCGCGTCTATCCGTCGCTCCCTATGAATCCTTCGCACGAATTGCGGGGATGGTGGGTGGATGGAATAAAGGGAAGTTATCATCGGAGTTTTTAAGATGCATCAAATGGCGAAATTGACACACCGTATTGAAATCCGCTTATGGCGCATGAGCGAAACACGCAAATTTTCTCAGCGGATCTCGATTGCACCCCACTTGATTTCGTTTCGTGTTTTGCGAGCAATTGTTAGAATTACGAAGAATGATCAGGGGAAACGACTCATCATAGGTTCGAATAGGAAGGGAATAATAATTGTTTTTGAGACGAAACGAGTGGACAAATTGTAAAACTTGATAGAATCCAACTTATCTCGCATGTGCGAAACATAACTGAACACGATCAGCAACCGCACAAGATTTTCCATCCTGTGCCCAGCAATGATTCATTCCGTGAAACTGCGAGGAATGGTAAGAATTCTTGAGGAATTTTCATGCCGTTTATTTTCCGATGACATAGATGTCCGTTTGTCGACTAGATAATAATTTTTGTCTGTGCCGCGGATCGACAATTGTGGAAGTTGATTGAATCCCATGTACATCGCAGATTCGTAGCATAACTGGACACGTAGAGCAATTTCAGGGGATTTTCGACAGCGTCTCATCATGATTCATTCGCAGGAATTTTGGGATAGTGGGAACTGATAGAAAAATCGGAGAAATGGGAATTGGGGGGGGGGATAATAATGGCTTGTGAGCAATCGGACCTTCAGGAATTATAAAAGTTGATTGAATCCCGAATATCACAGCAGGTCGAAACACAAATAAACGTGCCCTTAATTTAGTTTTATTTAGCACCATCTACTTACTTCTTAGAGTTGACCTCTCTAAATTTTTCAGTAAGTCAGCTTCCTTCACCTTTCCATCCACGACATCCACGCCCATCAGCAGAGTGTCCATCTCCTTCTCGCTCAGTTTATCGCCCCAATGGGACAGAACGTGACGCAGCTCGGACAGCGTGATCTGAGAGTGTCGACCATATATTAAATTCAGGTTGATCAAGTTGCGGGTGAGCTCGATTGAGCTGAGCGTTTGTAGAATTCGAGTCATCAATCAATATCTGGTCGAAAAAGTTTTACCTGTCCATTGGAATCGCGGTCGAACGGGGCGAGGCACATGGAGAGCTCGTCCGGATTGACGGGGCGAGTCGTGGCGACCTAAAAAACTAATTTAAATTAAGTCTTTTTTAATTAATTAAAATTATTAATAATTCACCTCACGCGCCATCGGCACGAGCTCCTCGATGCCCACGCGGGATTCTGCAATTCATTACATACAAATCAAAAATAAAATGCTTTTGATTTCTTTCCCGAAAAAATGGACTTTTTGTACGGGAGAACAGATTAACAGATAAGCATTTTCCAAAGACAGGTAAAATATCGAACCCTCTGCAAATGAAGAAGTGAGCTTGGTGAGATGCGACTCGGTAGGCACGAGGCCAACGGCGCGCAGCACCAGACCAACCTGTGATTAATTTCAGGATGATTAATTATTTTTAGATTGACTGAATTTAATTTCAGTATTACTAGCTACATGCAATGCACATCAGATCTTACTCTTGGAAAATGTCTTAAACTCCAAAAAAAACTAAATTAGTAGCTATTTCTCGTAGCGTTCTTGACCGAGATGGTCCCGGGGGAGCGCAGCCGCTTCGGCTGGTAATTGCCTCTCATTAAGCGTCTGCGCTGCCGCACAAAAGAAGAAGCTACTAAATGGGTTCCAGTAGGGGTGCGTTCTTCGAAAATTATAGCGAAAATGAGAGGAATGAGGGGTTTTCATTCTGTTCCAGAACGTTTACAGGAGTCTAAAGACTGAGGGTTGATAAAGCGCATGGGGTACGAGTAAGCCCTCCCTGAAGAGCCCTGACAAATGATAAGCCAATTTTCAGGCAGTGAGTTACCATTTGTCTAACCGATGAAGGAAGATTTGAAATCTGAGAGAATCTCCACGCAAAGCCCTTCCTTTGTTCAAGTATATATGACGAATGCATTTGCAGTCTGTGTGTTCTCATTATATCTGAAGAAGGCCCGCTCTGAATTGCCCCTTTACATCCGCGCAGCACTCTTCCAATGGGATAAATCATTGTATATGGTGTTCAGAGGCTGTGGTTATACAGGTACAGAATTGTGTCTGCCTATATTTTGAAGATCAAAGTCGCCCTTCTCCTGGGAGCCTTCATAAGAACTTCGAGACTCTCCCGCAGTTGGTCACGAGGCGCACTACTCTTCCCTGGGGTAATTTATCAGAAGGGAGATGTGGGCACGCGGTCGGCGCCCACTCAGACAGAGTAGTAAGACAAGTAGGAAGACAAAGAATAGCGGCGAGTTGGATTCGAAACTTCGGAGGGACTATCCCAGGAATCCACTTAGTATATAGGCTACTGAATAAACGGTTCATTTGTACTATATCGCATAAAGTAGAGGGTGCCCACTCAGACAGAGTAGGCAAGACAAGTAGGAAGACTAAGAACATCATGGGGTAACGAATACTACAGTTGTAGAAGAATAGGGATCTAAATGAAGTTTTCTGAGATCTGAAACTCATTCACGCAGTATCTACGATAAAGGCTTGGCCTGACCTGCGAAGCTCTAACGCAGAGTCCAATGCAGAGTCGGCAGGCTATCATAAGCGACCCCTGATAAATTAGCATTCTGACCTGCTTTATGCCCACTTTGTGATCGCCCTGAGTGTCGTAGAAGGCCATTACGTCTAATTCTACTCTAATATTAGGCAAACTACTATTCCTATTCTGCCATGCAGAGATATCGGATTTAAATACAGTATTCCTCTCGTTTTTCGCTCAAATGCTTCCCGAACAACAAAGATTTACCGAACATGACGCGGACCCTGATTAGTGCACCGACTGGGGATGTTGGAGGTATTGGAGACATCAGACTTGGCACTGACCTGTTTGATGCCCACTTTGTGGTCACCCTGAGTGTCGTAGAAGGCGATCGCATCGACGATATCGTCGTTTGTGAACATTACTTAATTCATTATAATTAAAATTAATAATATCATAATTGTCCGAACAAGGGGTACGCGTACTCATCGAATCATTTTGGTACTTATATATAAGTTATATATACAATATATAAGTTCGCAGCGAAGCACACCCGGATAGGGAATGAAGTCTAACATTTCAACAAAGTTACTAGCGAAAAGATCAAATAGATGAATGATGGAAAAAGAGTACTGCTTCGAAAGCGCAAGTGAAGTCTGGATCGTTCAGTTGTTTTAAAAACAACAGACAGCACCGTGCAATGATTGCTTGACTTCGAAATGGTTTGAACAGGCAAGGAAATCTAGCAAAGGCGAGAAAAAGCAAGACAAACTTTGCCGAAGATGGAATTCCTCCATTCCATTCCATCTCCCCCTCCTCGACCCATCCCTTTGCTTTTCCTATTAGTCACAACAGTCGGTGATTCATTCCTCTTCGTCTAATCCTCTACTTTTCCGTGCTCTTTCGCCACCCAGACGAGTAAGACAGTGGACAGAGGAAGGATAGCGAGCAAGGATGGATCGACAAGAAGCGAATCTCCTCATTGTGCGTGCACTCTCGCAGCTCTGACTCGTGAGAGAGTGTGCGATGTGGAGAGACCGAAGGAATAGCGAGGAAGGCGGCGGGCCAGCCACAGCGTTCCTTCTCGATGAGATGCGAGATGAGATGCGGGGAAAGGACATCGATTGGCAGGAAGGAAATATTGGGAAGGGAATCGATTCACTCGGTGAGCTTGGTAGAAAGGGATTCAAAATTTGAATAGCGTAGTATTTTTGTTTTTATGCAATGGAAATCAATAATAGGAAAATTACGTATTCGATGTGGTAAGTTGGGGGTTAAAGACATCGAATGGATGAACGGAAAAGATGGAATGAAGGAGAATCGCTCAGCTTGTACGGACGAAATTGACGATGTGAGCCGTGTAAATTTTGAAAATTTCTTTTGGCAAAGAAAATCCAATAAAACTAAATCGTTTGTTGCACATTTTCAGGTTTGACAAGCAAAGGTCCACGTGAAAAGAGGAGTGCCTTCAAAGATAACACAGATGTTTCATGGTTCGAGACGGAGTGCCCTTTTCAAACAGGATTATGTTTGTTCAGCAGGCACAATTTGATATTCTGCTCATCAGGAAAAGTAACATTTGGACGAATTACGAAGGGAACGCTCCTATATTTTAATTTCTGATAACTTCAGGCGCTCACTTATCCAGCCTTTCTGCCTACAACTCTCTGCATAGGTTACAGCCATTCTATTGGGGTGTCCCACATATTTGTGACATTTTTATTTTTTTTTATTTTTTTGTTTATTCCTTCAACAACAACAAATGATCAGTAATCAATGTATGCTCCCTTAGTAGTCACGACCTGCCTCCATCGATCGGGCAGGGTCTCGATCCCTCTCTTCCAAAAGGCCTGGGGCTTAGAGTTGATCCATGCCTCGAACTCCTTCACAAGTGCGTCTCGGTTCTTGAACTTCTTTCCTCGACAGAAGTTAGAGAGGGAGCGGAAACAGTGGTAGTCGCAAGGGGACAGATCAGGGGAGTAAGGTGGGTGAGGGAGCCATTCCATCTCCAGCTCGTCCATTTTCTTCTGGGTGATTTTCGCATGATGAGGGCGCGCGTTGTCCATGAGCATGAGGATTTTGCCCTCGCTCAGGAGTTTGGGAGGGACCCTGACCGCCACCTCTTCCAGTTGGGTAGTGAAGAGGTCAGCCTTGATGGTGATGCCGGGAGGGAGGATCTCCCAGTAGATGGGACCGAGGACGGAGAAGAAGAAACAGAGGAGTTCCTTCTTTCCGTGAAGTTCCGCCTTTGGAGCCTGCTGGGGTTTCTCATCGACGTCCACCCACTGAAGTTTCCTCTCAGGATTATCGTAGGTGATCCACTTCTCATCCATGGCGACGATGTGGCTGACCCAATTGAAATTGGATCTACGGTGGAGTAATCCCTGACAAACGTCAACCCGCTTTTTCAGCTGAGCTGTCGTGAGGTCATGCGGAATCACTTGGGGGAGCTTAGGTGTCTTCCCAGCATCATGCAGGATTCGAGCAACTGTGGTCTTAGGAATATGGATGGTCTTCTCAATATCGCGCACACTAGATTTGGGATTGGCCTTCAGTTCCCTGAGAACACGACCCCGAACACGAGAAGAAGGGCGTCCAGGAGGGGGTTGGTGTTCCAGATTGTAATCCCCTCGCTTGAATCGGGTGAACCAATTGAAGCAGGTGTGAAGGGAGGGGGCATTTTCGCCATGAGTCTGGACCAGCTTACGGTGGGATTCCGTCGCCGTTCGACCCAGGAGAAAATAATGAAGCAAAACGGAGCGGTAGTCTCGAGCAGTGTTCATGACTATAACTGATGAAACTAGTCAAAGACTGATGCAATCGAGAAGCGGCTAAGTGTAAACAATTGCACAACATGATGACGTAATATTGTATTGCATCAGAATGATTGTCGATCATGCAGTAATTATTGGCAAGCAAATTCCAAAAATATGTGGGACACCCTGATAATTTGATGCGATGTCAACAGCAAGCCGCTAGGAAAACGCAAGGAACTCTTCAATACTATTTTGCAGATTCCTTCTGAAATTGATCGGCCGTGAGCAGAGCAGCACGACGAGCAAGGACTGAGCATGAATACAAAGAGGAAAGGATTGGGTATTAATAAAAAAAGATCGTTGAATATGTTTCACAGGATCTGTATTTCAAAAAAAAAAATTGTGAGAAATCTGATGTATTCTACTTTTGTTTCTTTGAAGAAAAATATTATTCGTTGCTCTTGCTTCGAAGATCGCATGAACGATACATACCACATCTCTTGTCAGTGTATTTTTTCAACTAATTTTGAATGTCAAACGCAAACGAAGCATGATACGATTATTTATGAAAACACCACACACTAAAGAAGTCAACAAAACAACAAAATGGACAACAAAAGAATACTCGTAATGTTACATTTCAACCCGATTAAATTTAGGTGTCTAGAGTACGGTCTTGGGAAAATAACTAATAGATGATCACGCGTAGTAACAGTGATCGTGTGCAATATGGTCAATCAACTTCTGCTTCTTTTCGAAGTCTTCCCAGTTCCCGAAGGGCTCTTTATCGAATGAATCAACCAGATATCCGTCTTCCATCTCCTCCTTCTTCACTGCCACCATGGCATCTGAATTTTTCTCATAAATATTGTACCATTCAGATTTTGCTAACTCCGTGTTTCTGGAAATACAGGCAGAAGAATACATCAGTACAGAGGAATTCTCCTGATGCAATTGTGCTCGAATTCCCTGACTCACTCATGCATGCAGCTGCGGCCGAGTTCAATTGCGCCATATCCGGCTTCACATCTTCCTCATACGGTGTGATCTCTCCCGTAATCGGATTGATTGAACCGGGAGGGGGTCGGAGCTGATCGGCAGAAGTATCGGCGTGAAGAGTGGTGGTTGATTCGGCTGCAATATGATGTTCTTGTCTTTGCCCTTATAATTTATATTGCACGATCAGAGTTTTATCTTCACGTTTACATATACCTCGTCCGCCTCTGGCTCTCTTCGTCTGTCCTCCGCACAGTTGCTGCGGTGCATCGTAGACGTCAAATTTCTTGCGCTTCACGAGTCGACCTGTAATAATTTAGTGAAATCGGCAAAGTAGGTCGCTCAATGCTCATCGATCATCACACCGTTAAATTATGGCGTTTTTTCGAACGCTCTTCAGACAAACGAGAGAACACGCATATCGTAGAGAGAAGTGGGCTAATAGTTCATTGATTTTTCCCACACTCACCCGATCTCGTCGTGACTTTCGTATCATCTTGTTCGACCGAGTCCAATCCTGTATTTCTACTGATCGGAGGAGTTGGACTGTACGACTTCCTTGGTCGGGCGGATCTTCGCTTCGATGGAGGGACTGCTGTTCCCGTGTTAGATTCGCCATCATTCGAAGATCCCGGGATTGCCATTGACCCAGCAGCATTGGACTGTGTCCAGTCCTGAGAGCATGATATAATCATAGTTTGCTTCAATATTGATCACAATATATGGATATATGGATTTTTGAAACTGAATATTGAACCAACGTGCAAGTCGTAATCATCCTCTTCTTTCTTGATCTCCTTGTCGCCCCTATACGAGCTGGCATAGATTTGACTGCAATCGCATTTTTATTTTATTTTATCCTGATAACAATGAAATGAGTCGACAGACATAAACATCGTGACTTTAAGACTTTAGACTAAAATTGGTGAATTCGAAAATGGTTCCCTCACCTTTCCTTTTTTGGCACTCCATTGTACAACGGCTGACCATCGCAGAGATTGGGGGTCTTTCGCTTTGGGCTAGCGACGGCTGCTGTTCGATTTTTTTGCCCGATACTGTCCCCTCGTTCTATCCTTAGCCATGTATCTTCACGTGGACTGCAATGACCTCTATTCATAATTTACCCGTGTCGTTTCATTTTCTAGCTTTATTTCTTAGCTTTATTGTGTTTCGTTTTCAACTATGTTTCCACGAGATATTGTTTTCCGTGCCACAAGCCGGCTAAGTTCAGAGTCAATGCGGAATCAAGGACTAACATGAAAGTTCCGGGCAGTATTTTTGCAAGTTCGGCCTTTGCTTTTCTCAGGAGTCTCATCACGGCCGCAGTCGTGTTTCCTTTCTGGAAAAAAAAGTATTTTTCTTCACCTCTTTGAGAATGGCAAACAATCATCACGTTATTAATTTAAAATCTTACGATTGCATACAATCCTTCACGCAAAAAAAAATTGAACCATTGGCATGGTTTTAGCACGTGTACTCACAGGCAGCGTCGGCACGGCACACGCGCGCAGTTCGTGATTGTCAGTGAAGCAGCGCGGGTCGAAGTGCTCACGACACAGGGCAGGATGGACTGCTCGGACGACCTGGAATAATAATGATTGCGCGCGAGCGATCGTATATACCGAAGTGACGTTTCATGAAAATGATTACAATAACAATAACAATAACAACAGTACAATAACAACACTAATAACAATACACTAATAACAATAATAACAGTACAATAACAACACTATTCATCCTATCATACACCAAGTCCCTTACCAATTTGTACAGCTTCTGTTCAGCTCTGCAATCCTTAGGATAAATGCTCTTGCACCATCCGGCACACTGCGGGGCTCGCTGAGTGAACGGGAAGGTCTGCAAGGCGAAATGATAAATAGATTATGACTATTTTCTGTAAAAATTTGAGCTTTACTGCCAATAATGGCAGTAAAACTGCATTTATTATCATTATGTGAGTAAAAGGTAAGTGCTGGAAAACGGGACAGATACTCCCGCACAATTAGCAGGTGATTTTTTACACACTATTCACGTTAAATTACTTAAATAATTAAAATCACCGATTCACCTCATGAGCTAGTCGCAATGCGCTGCAAACGACGCATTTCCGTCGCTGGCTCAGTCTCGCCTGATTTTATTCGCAATTAAATTTATTAAATATAATTAAGAATGATTACAATTATTTAAATACAAATGAGCGGGCGTGACGCATCGATCGGGCGTCAACCGCTTTTGAGCACTACTAAAAATGATCGCTTACCTTTGCTTGAGCATCTAATGTGATAAAACGCGGGTCCGACAACATTCGAATCGATTTGCCGGCTTAAATGACGGAAGTGAAAGGGATTTAACGTTAAAAAACTTAGAATAAAGCGAAGGAGTGAATAAAGCGCGAGTCGCACGATAAGTGCGCCAGCGAGGAGTGCGAAGGCACGCCAAGAGTGTGGTGTGGCGAGTGCGTTGATTTGACACACTACGCACATTGTCCTATCTAATGGTTGAAAATGGCATAATGAGAGCAAATTTCAATAGAGGCGATCGAGAAATGGTAATGGCTGTTCGAGATCATGTATGGCTGGGAACCATAACTACTATTATTTGTGACTACTGTACAACCTCTTTATCGCATCCATATTGTTACTTGCACAACAATCGTTCTATTATTATTAATTATATTTTTGCATTGTTCTATTGCAGACCTTTACCATGGATCGACGCACCTCTGAGAATTATTATTCCATACACTGCTTTTTGATGATCGCTCAGCTAAATACTCAAACTTCTGTATTTGCGCAGTGAATTAATCATCAGTTTGAGCGGATATTTTAGATGTTTATAAACCAACCAATTTATTGTATTTCATAAATTTACAACAAAAGCTCCTCCCGGCACACAGTGCTCTTCTCTAAGCGTGATTCAAGAGATATGACCGCACTGAACGCTTGAACGGTAACTTCGCCCTCTTCATTTTTCTCGAGTTTTCTCGACACATTGAAGGTAGCACTCCCAGTGGGTAGTTAATTAGCGTCAATTCAATTTTGTAAACTCAATCGTGTCCATGCTTCAGTTGAGCATCCACCCTGACTCAATGGCTGCCATAAATGTTGTCCCTCTGACGTTGACGAGTCTGCCTGCTGATATCATTAGGAAAATAATTCGGATGGATGGAGTCAGTGCGGGAAACGAACGACTGGTGACATTTTTCCTTTTTCCTTTTTTCGGGAATTCAATGCCCCCCTCCGAAGCAAAACAGGATATGAAGGAAATGTATTCAGATTTCACGCACTTGGAATTTGCTTGTCGGAGAGTATCGTCAATATCGGAAGCGGTTACCTGCTCTAGAGCGCGCTGAGTTCAGAAAGAAGAATGGATGGCTTTACCTAGTGCTCATAATTATGCCGCAAGGCGAAGTCAACTTTGAAAAGTTCAGGTTCAATAAGAATGGTTCAAGAAAATACGAAGGGGTATATATTTTTTTTCGAAAATCGTTTTGCTTGATATATATTTCCAGAACATACGACGCTACGAATGTTGGAGAATTGACAGAGCGCCTTGGTATTACAATGAATATCTAGCAGATGAGGAGATTGCTTGTGCAATTTCGTGTATTCTATTGCGATTTCGAAGCATTAGTATACTTGTTGTAAACAAATGCTGTGATAAATCGAGAAGAATAATTGAAAATGCGTTGAGACGAGATATTCCTGTCAACGGTTTAATTATACGTACATCTGATTTCGATTCTGATGCTTGGTCTTGACTGTACAAGATCATGTACTGCTAATCATTCTTATATTATGTATTACTGGGAAGCATGACCACTATTTATAGCTAATTCACTTATCTATAACTGTATATATTGTTACTTGCACTACTCTACCCTATTTTTTGCGATGTGTTAGAGAAAAGCAAACATTCAATTTTTAGAAGAAAACGTTGATTATAGATCGATGAACAATTTGTAAAATATTATACCCCATTCTCTACTGCTTGTTCTTTGTTGTTTCTTGCATTGCTGTATAATCTACATTTCTACCGAAGAATGATGATAAATCAAATCAAATTATAATTAACACTAATTTCAGCAAACTTTCTGTTGCTAATGTGTACACGCGTATCCTGCTTTTGGTTTGTTGAGGGCTGCATACACACATCGATGCCGCCAGGGCTCATGTTCAACAATCGTGATGAGTTCTGGCAAGATGTCTGATCTAATGGTTGAGAATGGCATAATGAGAGCAAATTTCAACAGAGGCGATGAAGAAATTGCTTATGCTTGGTCTTGACTGTACAAGATCATGTACTGCTAATCATTCTTTATAGCTCATTTATTTATAACTGCTGTTACTTGCACTACTCTACCCTGTTCGTTGTGATGTGTCAGAAAAAAAGAAAAGTTGTTGAAAACGTTGACTATAGATTGATACACATCTTGAAAAAATTATATCCCATTCTCTTTGCCTGTTCTTTGATAAGTACGCTTTTGTAATTTGCATTGCTGTATAATCTGAATTTGTAGCAAAGAATAATAGTAAACCGAATTCCTTCTATTGAATCGATTCCAACCCACTCGTCCGCTCTAACGGGACAGACAACATCACAATCTTGAAGATCCTAAAGCACCGTGATCAACTGAAAGAGAGCAATTCCAGTGGGTAACCGGGAAACCAGGGTTGTAGAAAAGTGTTTTACGAAGCAGGTATGTGAGTGAACGCAACGTCATGAGACCCGAGAAGGGCGAGTGCCCATTAGCGTAATCATCGAGCATGAAGCATTGGCAATGTTGGATTTTCTCACATCATCATTGTCGTTCAAGATTTATTTCGTGACGCAACTAACGAAACAAAGATATCTCCCATGACCTTATGAGACACAAGTGGACCGTGACACTCTATCGGGCATGACTACGAGCGCAACTTTTTTTTTCTAGTCAGAAAGTCATCATTAAGGTTCCGCGTGATACATTATCGTTCGAAACGGTGACCACTTTTCCGAGATCACATGATCGCCTCGACTGAATACGACGCCCATGCAACCATTCTCCACAAGCTCATCCGCAAGGGCTGTCCAGTGGTCTTTGGGAAGCCCGAACATGTCACCCGGAGGCAGCGATCGATCAAAATAACGCTCCACAACCCACAATGTGGGCACAATCTTACACATGGTAAGCAGGAATTTGCCTGCAATATCCTTATCAAACGTGTTCTCAATTGATAGAAGCTCACGCATCTCGCTTGCTGAGTAGATTGTGGTGCTAACGAAAAAACGTTCGAGCTGATGCTTCTGAGCCAACTGTAGAGCAAATTTTCTGAAAGAAATACGGTACCTAATCTTCGAAACCGAAACTATGCAAAGTATTGCCAAAAGCTCGATCACCTTATTCCGCTGCTAACGTTCGACCCAAAGATGCACAGTTCATTTATTGGGATATTCCGAAGTAGCTGGGTTGAAATTATTCGACGGACTCTTTCACAACAATTAACGACATGGAATTGATCGATTCGACAAAAGCGCGAAAAGATAAAAGCAATGTTATGGTAATTGAATTCTTGCCATGTGAACCCTTTGAATTTCCAGAACCGTACAATTCGAATTTTCTGCGAATAAACGATTATTTCAGAAATAAATTTCTAAATAGAAAATAAGGCTCACCCCATCTTCGCGTTTACTTATTTCTCCCGACCCTCTCCAACCGGCCAACCAATTCTTGAAGAAAATCGTGTCTTGGGGTTGAACTATGAAGGAGATTCGCAACCTTCCTCGAATCCGGATAAATTCTTTCATCTCTGAGCGAATCTGACAAACATCTGCGGCCGGAAAACGCTGTTTTCTTTCTTGGATGAATTCATTGCCAAGCGCATTCCATGAGGGTGAAATCTGATAATGAATCAGACGTTATCAGAGATAGCAAAGAAATCATTACGACGTTTGCATTTTTGCGCCTATTTGGCTATGACTAGAGTGATCACTCAAAACAAAACATGAATTTGAATCATTTGGAAAATAAAAGTCGCTAACCTCTCTAAGACTGCCGGTTGAGATTCCGTCAAGACGAATGATTCTTCTGATTATGTCAGGAGGTAAATTTGCCAGATTGTATTCGCCATCTTTTCTTAGAAACCTGCGAACAGTGGCCCATAGCGAACCTCCCATTGGGCCAGTGACGGAATTACTGACGAGAATAACCAAACAATGGAGTGTGGAGAGAAAACTAGAGATACAACGCTAAGAGCATTTCCCCGCTGGCGTATCTTAGAGTTATCATTTACCAAGTGTCGATAGATTCGAATCTTTTGAATAAGAACAATTTAATGCTTTTAAAGCTGCGAAACAAAGCGACTGTTTCTGAAATATTGCAAACGATTTGGATTAGGATGTTGGGCAATAAATTCAACTCGATGACAATTCGTTGCTCATTTGAACTGCTTATCGGAATGGCAGGAAGACGATATGAATAGGATGAGAAGAAGGGGAGGAGATATGAATGGCTTGGCTAGGAATTACTCTACTCACTTCGCATGATCTCTCCTCTAATATATATGAGACCACTTGCGAAGCCGTCCCTAGAAGATAAAGCTGAATGGCAACGCCCTTCGCCAGTTACGACTCACTTATAGTCTAATGTTGAACATTCCTTGCTTTTTTGTATCACTCATTTATAGACTTGTACCATTTAGAGACAATGCGTTTCGCTCTCATCGTTTTGCTCGCCGTAGCTGTCGCGTCGGCGATCAATTGCTATGCAGGCATGATTTCTTCGAATAACTATTGCTGAAAAAAAAACGAACTTTATTCTCAAACGACACTCTATAAACTAAAAATGCAACACAGTAGTTAATGGATTACTAGGAAAATGTTTCTCATTCTTTGAGACATGTAATATTTTGCGAAATATATAAATTATAATTATTCGACTGAAGGTGGCACAGTGAACGGACGCGGCGCGTACGCGAAGGGACCATGTGTCGCGGGCGAGGAGTACTGCTACACGGTAAGGTATTTGCACGTTTGCGAACAAAAGGCGGCCCTCAAGAATGAATTCACCTTCTATAAGGGATAGAAGTAGTCTCATGCAGCACGCACGCAAATAATTTTGGGGGGTTGGGCACTTCTCTGTTCTTAGCCTTTTCTCACAGAGCTTCTTCATTTCCATTCCCATTGAGAGCTGTTGTTGTTTGGGCCAAAAAAATACGAAAACCAATTGTGAATTTTTTTAACCTTTCCCTTCCAGCAAGACATCACCATCCAGAAGGTGCACGACGTCACCAAGACGTGCGGCATGGGCGTGTGCAAGGTACATTTGTTAATTTTGAACTTTTCATACTCTCAATCTCGAACACAGCCATGCATAATTGTGAATCTTGACTATAATTTACAACCAGGGAAACGATCGTATAAATTACATGCGCTGGAGAAAAGTGCGATTGTAAATTCAATTTTTCATTTCTAGGCCGAGGGCTGCACACCCATTGAGAACGGCAGCATCTGCTGCTGCAAGGGCAATCTGTGCAATGCTTGAATAAATTATTATGTATTCGATAAAATATATTTTTAATGTGTTGACTGCAAATTGCGAAAAGCGAACATTATTGCTTCGATTCCTGTTGATTTGATGATCGTGGAATGTCCGAAAGTACAAGAGACGATAATTGTTATGCAATACTAATGAGTGAAATTTGTAGTCAGAGATTACTAACAACAATATTTGAGCACTGACTGTTCTTCTTCTTTAAGCTCGATGAAAACAGTGAAGTAAGTTTAAAAAAATCAATAGTCTGTGGACAATTGATGCAACAAAAGCCAACATTCAATAAACTCGCGTCACAATTATTGAAATTCAGGTGCTGATCATCAGTGATTGTGCGATGCGCGTGCAAATAATAGGTGAAATATGTGCTAGCGATTAGCGTTGATAATTCGGCACGCGACTCTCTTCGTTTTCCATACTTTTGCATTGTCAGCCGTCTGACTAGCGAGAAAGCAGTCCAATTGAGAGAGGCGCGCGACGATTTGTTATCACTACTATCGTTATCATTTTTCTTTTCCAGTGAAAAGCTGCTTACTTACTTCAATCATCAAACAAACAAACAGCGAAACATAGCATATGTGATGACCAACGAATTGCAAACAAAACAAATACTCACCTCCCTACTGCTCACTCACTTTCGAAATAGTCTGTGATTCAACGGGGAATCTCTCCTCGCTCGTCCTAGCAATGATCTGACTCTCTCACTTTCCCATTCTCTCTCGCATCTCTGATCGACGAGAGAGCATTGCGAAATGAGAGAGTCAGAGCGCTCACTCCCGAATGTCGCGTGCTATTTTGCCCCGATACGGGCGCATCATCACTTCTTCATTTATTTTCTTCAATTGAGTGTGTTATTTCTTGATTTCAACCTGACTAACTTCGATTTCCTACTAAAACATGTGAGTTTGCTTCGCTCACATTCCCTGTATCTCGTATTCGATTTTGGTGGTGAAATGAAGCGAATTGTCAGTGTTGCGACTCGCCGGTGATGACTAATGCAGTGACAGGGAGAGCAAGCGGCAGTGTTTCAGCGCCCGTCAGTGAATTTACTTCAAAAAACGGATTATGCAATCATATTGCCATCGTGGAGCCTTCTGAAATAATAACGCGCTTCCATTCTATCTTTACGATTAATGGTTTAATTGTTTTTTCCTCAATTACTTCACAAATCTGGTAAACCAGCAATAGGGCAAAAATGCAGCTATTTGAAACGGTTCAATTCCAGCTCGGCCCATTCAACGATGATTCCGTTTGGTCAATGGTCGCTAATGTCGCGCTTCTCCTCGCGTATGAATACGCTGTCGTGGCTGCAGTGAATTGGTACGAGTTCCGGAGGCAAAGGTGATTTAAAACTTTTGTTTTCTACTCAAACTGACCGACGTGTTTTGTTGTCTCACTCCCCTATGAATAAGACGGAAAAGTTCCCGAAAAGTTTCCCGAATTCGGAGAAACCATAGTGTATGCAAAATTAGATGTAACTAGAGAATCTCAAAATTAGATGTAACTAGAGAATCCCAAAATATCGAGCACTAATCGTTTTCTTATCTAGATTGGCCTCAACCACCGTCGAGAGGGCACCGAATGTCGCAGATCGGAGCTGGAGACCGGTGTACCTGCTGTGCGCTGCCCTCACTATCGTGCTCATTCCGCACATTGTACTAAGGTTTGTTGAAAGAAATCTTAATTTGTGAAAACTTAAAAAGGCAGTAAACACATTCTTGACCACAATATCTACTAAAAGTTATTGACAAGTTGTTTGCATCGTTACAGTGCCACACTCCCCCTCTGGCTGGCCGACCTCATCCTATTCGTTGTATTGCTCGCTGGACTGTTGGCGTACGCGAGCTACAGTTTAGTCCTGCATCTCACTGGCACAAATAACGATGAAGGTAGATTCGATTCATTTTGAATTATCGTTCTGAATGACGGTCTCCATAAGACAGTGTTCAATTGTTCTATCCAAGAAAAGTGTAGCGAATACCACTATTGTTCACAGAAACTCCCACCGACCCTGACACACACCAAGAGGAGGAGGAGGAGGCCCGTCCACTCCTGAATGACCAAGGAAGATCACAGAGCAGTGAGGGAGAAAGTGACCCGCTGAATGTGCTGGTGGCTGCGTACGAGCGGGACATTGAGAACGGTACATGCAATGGGCGAGACAGTGAAATATGACTATCATATAGAGATATGAGTAGCACCAGTAGGTGTTCAGGTGATCATGTCTGAGAAAATCATTTGACTCATTCCCATTCAGATGCTGCCAATTCGGCAGGCGCAGTAAATCATTCACCGAATTCCAAGGAAAATCCAGCACTTGAAAACGATCATCAACGAAAAAATGAGGAAGGAGGAAAAGAAGACGAAACGGACGCACTAGGCGTGCTGGTGGCTGCGTATGAGAGGGATATTGAGAATGATAGGAGGAACAGTTTGCCTACTGAACTGAACTGATGATGGTTAAGTTAATATTTAATCGAGCTACTTGTAAATAATGATAAAATTCGCGTTTGTCTACAATGCTAACAACAATATCTTTTTTTTTGAAAAAAATCTGTATTTTGGAAGTAATTCATAACATAATAGAATGGTTCACTTATGTGGCAAATAGTGTGAGTTATCGATCAAGAAACAGTGCATAAAGGAAAACGTAATGTATTTCTCGAATTGTATTTTTTGAAAATATTCCATGAAGATATTTCAATATAGCGATATCCATCTTCTTCGTCAATCTCGCAAGTCAACGTTCGCAGTTTGTATTTAGGCTTTTTAGTTACATTTTCATCAACATTTGCGAATAAGTAAACATCTTCTCCAAATGTAGGAAGAACCTACAACGAGAATTATATATCGTTCATTTCGTCTTTTTCAAATCAGTAAAAAAAGAAAAAAATCTGAATTGAATGAGGTGATCCACTTATGCAGAAGATAATATGCAATTAGTGCGGATCTGCTTGCAACGTTTAGAGTACATATTCAGAAGTATTGAGACAATGTCATCAACGTCAAACTCGCCTCTTTCTAGCATGACTGAGTCAACAATTTTTGCGATTCTCGACAGATCTGCAAATATCATAATTAACGTTTATATGTAGATAAATACAATAATTAATCACCATCAATTGAGCGATTAGCACTGATCTTCGCTGCATTTAATTGCATTCTAGTAATCGTTTAGATAGTTGTGTCCCTGCATTCGCAGAAATTATTGTGACCTGATCTAATTAGTCAACATCAACGCCGGACTACAATCACAGCGACTTTAGAATGAAATGGACAGTGTCCATATCTAACCGAACTAGGGATGGCTTCGCAAGCAAGAAAACAAGGTCTTTTTTGGGAAAATTGACCATTTTGCATATTTCCCCAGAACCACTAGCGTCTCTAAAAAAACAATTCTTTTGGAATATTGTATCACCCTAGTGGCATCGCTTTTCCATTCTCGAATTTATGACTTTTCAAATTTCGTTTTAAAGTTGTCCGAACTGGGCGCATATAATTGTCGCCATTGCATGTTTTCATTTGTTTACTGTATTGGGTTGAAGTACGGAATCCTACGTCAGTGAGAATGCGCCGTTCTAACAAAAAAGTGCAGTAGGTAGGGGCCACAACGTAGATTGCCGAACTGTCGCAATCCGGGCAAAGTTGTGTCCAAACTGTCCCTCATGGACCCAATAACCCTTTTTACCGTTTGTTGAAATCTTGTCTCTGAGCTGCGCTACAGAGAAACACTCGCGAAAGGCACCGTTGGGGAGGGGGGAAAGGCGAGACGAGAGGGGAGGTGGGCGGAGCCTATTCTGCCCATTCCCCGCATCTCAGCCGGCCATAGTTTCACCGAGCTTGCGCTTTGCGACGCTCAAAGTCGAAATCGAAGGAAGGCAAGGGCGAGAGCGCGCTAGCCCCACCGGGTAAGAACAGCGGGGAGAGCGAGGCGGAGGGAGAGGGAGTGTGGTGTGTCTCTCCCCCCTCCTCTCATTTGACTATCCCCTCTGGCGCTCACACTGTGTTTAGCGTGAGTAGGAAGCGAGGAAATAAGCGCGTACTGAAATCTTTAAAACAAAGTCACAAGCTAATGAAACTTTAAAATATTGTTTTTTCTTCTTAGCTGTGCTCGGAAAAATCAAGCTTAAAAATAAGCCTTGGTCCCAGCGAAGTTTGTGCACTAGAAACCGTAAAATCGCACCTCTCCCTGGCTTTGAACTCAATGTTGACCATCTCATTAAAGATGTACATTCATGGGACCAAACTCGATTGTTAGAGTGATATAATAGCTGTCTATAGCAACTGAGAACAAGGGATTTGGTTTAGAATGAAGCTTGTGACTTTGTTTTCTCGTTTTTTGGGCGAAGTCATGTCCACACAAAGTGGGCGGAGCTTGTGGCCCCTAGCAGTAGGGTTGCAAGTTCGAGATCAATACTCTCGCATTCCTTCCCATAGGAGACGGCGAGAGGGCGTGGGAAAACGAGAGAGCATATTCCTCTGCTCTGTCTGCACTCTCTCCCAACCACATGATCTCTCGTTGAGGAGGCAAAGGTCAGTGCGAGACTCTCGATCTCGGTCTCGAACTTGCAACCCTAAAGTGCAGCATTATGAAATGAAAGCATGCTCAAGTATGATGAATTTTTTTTACGGCTCAGCTCAGCTAGTGCAGGGTTCCATCGTCGGTTCCTTAAGAGAATCGATCAATAGAGAACAAAAACTCGCGAAGGAGCGAGGAAGGAAGAAAAGAAAACCAAGCGGACACACTCGGTGTGCTGGTGGCGGCTGCAGGGATATTGAGAAAAAAAGGAGGAACAGTTTGTCCCTAAGCTGAATTGATGTCGTTGTATAAATAACTGTTCGAGTTACTTGTAAATAACGATAAATTCCTCGTTCATTTACAATGCCAACAACAACTGTTTTTAAAATCTTTATTTGCAATTCATACCGTACCCAGAAACGGTGAACAACTGATCTTCATTAAGAATATTCAACGCGTTTGTTTAAGAAAGTAAGCCGTAGAATTGAAGAATGGCTCATTTATGTAGCAGAATGGAAAATTTGTGTAGCCGTCTTGTGCGCATATCTTGAGAGCTAACAGATTTTTATTCTCTTGGATTTCTTTCGCGAACATTTTCCACGACCTTTTCGATTCTTCAGAAAGAAATTCTTTGTCGCCTACATTGAATTCAATAATTGAAGTATTTTTTGAAATCGTTCGTATAAGTTTTCCTGCAAAACTATTGTGCGATATTGGCATTATGTAAGCAAACTGACTCAAATTATCATTTGAAATGTCATTATCGATACTAGACATGATTTTTGAAATTTTGTGCTTTTGTAGAATGCTGGCTACTATTTTTCTGTAATTTTTTTTCTTTTTTTTTGAAGGCTTTCTTCTCACGTACCTTATCTCTGCATCGTAGTTCAACCACCACAACTCCAGCTGCTCAATTATCACACATCCCTTTGCATTTTGAAGAACGTATAGGGCTTTTTGGTCGAATGAGAATGTTTCTAATATTTCGATGTGGTTGGTATAATCGAAAATGCGCGAAATATTGGTGACTGTCAAGGGAGTCGTGAAATGAATTCGATCTTGCGTTTCCTGATAAACAATTGAGTGTTTCTTCCTGGGCAATATTTCAGATTCACCTTTCTTGTACAATCTATGGAACACATTGGGTGCAGTTTTGCAAAGTGATTTGTGTGGTTCTTATCGACAGTAATGTTAACTTCTATCTCGTCTCCTCTCACATGGAATGAAAGAATTTCAATTCGTGGAAGTCTCTTGATATGCTCGACTGCTAGCAAGTTCCACGTTTTGGATATCTAAAAAATGTAATACTAATTTAAAATATATAAATCCTTTTTTTACCAATCGCACGTTGTTTAACTTTTCTTTCCCTGGATCCATGCAGCTGAAAATTGTCCAGATAATGTCCGTTGGTAGAAATGCCAATGTAAATTCATTGGAGAGGTTCATCATGAAATTGGTTGTATTGGTTGCTTAAATAAAAATAATTTGTAAGTAAATCTCCGGCTAAAGAGAAGAAAGTGAATATCTAATCTGAGAGAATGATAAAAAAAATGTTATAAGTTGAAAATAGGTCGAATAAGTTGATGTTTGAATTTGAAAATTAAAGAGGATCATGATGCGAGACTGTCAGATTATTTAAGATCGGCGTAGCCACTGGCGGAAAAACATCACAGAGGTAGTACCTCTGGAGGAAGATTGCGACTGCGTTTAGCGTTCTCTGCAGAGATTTGCGAAATTTTGAGGAAATCACAAAAAATTCGAAGAACGATGTATGTAAATAATTAACAATTGAGCAAATCTTGTTTATTCCAGGTATTTGCTAAGGGAAGTAAAAAATAGATCTTTACGAGAAATATTCTCGGAAGTAAAGCATAAAATTATAGAATGATTCAATTTGCAAACAGACTAGATGAAACCCAGACATAAGTTTTACAGCAGCCACTCTACTTTCATCAATTATGGTTTTCGCAAATGATTTCCAATACTTCTTCGACTCTTCAGAAAGCATTGCGGCGTTGTGATCAACTCCGATTAATATTATTAAAGCACATTTTGAGATCGTTTCCACGAATTTTTCTGCGAAATCCGTACAATTTATATGATATTGTTCCCAAATCACTCACTCAAATTATCTGGCGACATAGGGTTGATGAGAGCTTTTATTGTTGTAATATGGTGTCGCTCGATGATTTGGAAAATATGCTTCCTTAAATGATAACGTCACGTTGAAAATTAATCAAACTTACTTCATCTTTGCTCGGTAGTGTGGACGAACCAATTCCATTTGATCAATTTTCACGTTTCCCTTTACATTTGATAACATGAAAAAGGCTCGCTGGTTGAAACCTCGCACGACCAATATTTCTATGTGATTTGTATAGTCTAAGATGCGTGATAGATCGTTAATGTCTAAGCGAATGTCAAAAATAATGAGCACGTGCGTTTCCTGATAAGAAAATATTATTTTTTAAATATTTTTTTTCGATAATCAAAATTACCTTTTCGTCATCTCTAGTCCAACAGTTAGAATCAATTTTTTCAAAAAAACTTTTGTAATTCTTATTGACGTGGATCAACACTCGAAGATAGTTTTCTTGCAGATTGAAAGTAAGCATTTCAATGTTCGGAAGACTTTTGATCTGCGCGACTGCTAGCAAATTCCACGTTTTGGAAATCTGAAGAAAGCTATTAATGTAGTTTTTTAGATTTAGATTTACCAATCGCATGTTTCCCAGCCTCCTTTTCCTCGGATCCACGCTAACGATTGTCCTGATAATGTCAGATGGTAGAGAGGCCAATGTGAATTCATCAGAGTAATCCATCCTAAAATTGGTAGTATTGGTTGCTAAAATACTTTAAATTATTAAATATTCGATGGTAGAGTGAATCCATCGGGTGAAGTGATCAACTCAACTCTGGAAGTAAATTTGGAATGTAAACGTTCACGAAAGTTAAATATGTTAAAATAAACAAGGAATCAAGAAGATATAGAAAATAAAGAGAACAAATTTGAAAAAAAGAGGCGCAGAAAAATCGGCATCACCACTGGCTATTTTAAAACTATTCACTTCATAAAAAAAGAACGATATTCAGAAGAGCCCCCTAAAATTAATTGGTACCTGAAACCTTAAAATAATTCATTTGCAGATAGTTTGTCAGTCAGAAAGCTACAAATTTATCTCGTTTATTGCACCGAATTCCGCTATCCAAGAGCTATTCTCCACGCCGAATCTGAGATTTTCGATTGGAATTAATGATTTCGAACACCAATATGTGCTTGACCGTCCAACGCAATCTATTATACTGGATGTGCATAGTGATACTACATTTTTTAATTAGTCCGGACATAACCAAAATTCCGCGTACTCAAATCGTTTAGGTTAGATTTATATGCCTTTAGTCAATACTTTTCAATGTTATTCATTGTAGCCGGCTAAAAACAACTGTTAGGAAGTATTAAATTCCATTTTGGAGCCAGAGAAATCTATTTGAACGTATTTATAAGCATTTGGTGTGGTCGGGCGCCTTTTCCGATAATCGTCAATTTCCCCATACGCGCGTACAATTTATTTGTCAAGTTTTATGAAAAACGTAATAACATGTCGAGGATTTATATCTGCAAGAGAGACGGAAGGGATCAGTTGATACACAGGAAAGTAAACTGGCAGTGACTTATCTACCATTATTTGGCATAAAAGCGATCTCCTACAGGACGCAAGTGCCTTGACTACCGGGAAATCTTTTTCCCTGTTTTCAACCGTTTATATCGTTTTCTGGTAATTATTAATCGCACAGGGACCATTCTTCCCGGGATTGACTGTTTACATTTTCAATTACCGCGAAATGTTATATGTGTTTTAGTTAGCAATAAATTGATCATTGAATATCAGCACTATCGAGAACCTCGAATCACGAAGATTCAGAAAGTTGATAATGTAGACTCATTCGGATTTGTTCGATTGTCTCCCATACGGCCTCGCATGAAGAATTGAATTCACGCTTAATATCATTTTTTTCCGTTTATAATTTATTCTTGTCGTGGTTGCCTCTAGTGAAAAATATTTTGACAATCATGGTCGAAGAATGAATTTTGCTCGAGTTTCACAGCCTCTCAGATTCGCTCACTATTTCCTCGATGATTTTTTTTGCAACAGATTCAGTGGGACTCATTAGAGGCAAGAACTGCGAGACAACACGCCAGCAACGCCATAGTTCAAAAGGGCGCGTCTTTTGCGTGTTAGATGTGTCCTTTTGTTATTTCGTTTTTCTTTGTCATTACCAATATAATCACTTCTTCAACTCTTCCGTAGATGTCTCCTCGTACAATACAAAGCGAAGATGCTCTTGAACTCATGGCCGACTTGCGTGAGGTATTGATGCTATATTTTATGTGGTTTAAAATCTTATTGTAGACGGAAGTTCCAATTATTCCTGACGATTTATTGTTCACGATTTTCAATGAATTGTCGACTGAAGAACGAGCACCTCTAGGCACTTCGTGCAAAAGATTCAGAGTGGTTGATTTTGAACTGGGCAGAAAGTCCTTCGAAAAAATTAGTGCAAAGTGGGTTAGTTATCACTAATAAAATTATCAAATATAAAGTCTTCTTTTTAGAATGATATTTTTCATTCCGTGAATGGAATTGCTAAAAACACCAACTATTCACAACAAGGAAGAAATTCATCCTTCATTCCGGAAACAATTCACAATTTGAGGCTGTTTAGAAAAGCAACCACAAAATTGATGAAGATCAAGGTGAAAAGTATGAATAGCATCCTATTCAAAACATTTTTTTAGATCACCAGTGTTAGCTATCCTGCAAAAATCCAATGGAACTTTTGCGATAAATTTAAGACAATTCCGTATACGATTCTGAGAGGTTCCATTGCTTGCGCTTACCCAATCTTGGAAAAGTGAGTTCAACAATCAAAACGAAGAGCTAATTAATCAAATATTATAGCTTTCACAAAAATCTAATCAAAGATCGCAACATCGAGCAAGCCTCAATGTATCTGAAATTGTGAGCTACTCAAATAATGTATTTTTTTCATTAGTATAATTAATTTTCGCATAATTAGATAAATTGGCTTCATAAATTCCAGGTTTTCATCTTTCTCTTATTACAACCCTGATATTGCATCCGAGGTTGATCGCACAAGAGCATTTCTAATGCAGCTTCCGAAAGTTGACAACTTCAAACTTGTCTGGACAACGAAATCATCGGTATCTTTTGAAATAACTCAAGTGAAATATTGGTAAACTTTTACAGAAACGTACGATACGACGCCATCTGGCGACTGTAATTGACGATCCAACACTTATTCATCTTGTCTCAAATTCAAATCATACATCGCTTAGCCGAATTCACTGCACCGGCCACGGACTTTTGAGCATATTTTAGGTAAACTGGCCTCCTTTACTCTTGCAATTTTTTTTCCAATCTTGAGACTTCTAAGTGTGGCCAGAGTGTGAACAGGATAGATGACGATTGATTCTATCCTGTACACACTCTGGCCACACCTAGAAGTCTCAAGATCTACTACTACTCGCCATGAAAGGAATAACTCAGCTTCTCCTTATTTTTTTCCAATATCATATCCTCTCTCGCCTCCTACTATAATGATAACTATATTTATAATGAAATTAATCATCCATAAAGTGCTTTACAGCTAGATTGCCGGTCTCCTGAGTACAAGTACATTTCGTGTACAGCTCCGACATCGGCTGTCGAGGAGCTATTCTCCATGACGAACCAGATATTTTCATCTGGAGGAAGCCGCTCGGATCCCGCCAGTCGATACCTACGTGATCGTGCGCATCGATCCATATTGTGGGAGAAAACTGATGGGAAGGTATCGATGATATCCATGGGTAAGACTGACGAGCAGAATAGGGTGATACACAGGAAAGTCAGCTGGAAAGTTAGTGATCTATGATCTTCACTCCTGTGTTCTTACAAATGTTTCATTATTTTGCCATTGATTTCACTTTTGTGGAGCTAAAGTAATTATTGTATAAAGACTTTATTTTAAATATCAAGAAATAATTAGTGCTAGATCCTTGCCGTACCACAATTCGTTTGAGCATTATTTTTTAATAAAGTGATATGTGGTTGGGTTTAAAGGACAACAAAACACTGACTTTGGCATAATACTGCACTATAATGAGCACAAGGAAGGATGAGAGACATATAAATGCATGTCAATATTGTTAAATTATATATCGGATATAGAGAGGCAACAAAAACACAACCGCTTCAAAAAATTCCGGGACACGAGATGCAGTGCGTACATTGAAACTCGCAAAAGGTCGCAAAAAAAACATCACTGCGAATGATATGAGGACGAAACAGATGCGGATGATGAATAGAGTTAAGACTAACTCGTTAAGACTAAGAGTTAAGACTAGACAGACTAGAAAGTGCATTGCATCTCTCCCACACCCCTGCAGCAGCAATCTTATAATGCGCATTATACACGATAAGCTCAGTATTGCTACATAATCAATGATTTGAAAGGAACACACAGGCAGGTAGAAACAGATAATAAAAAATAAAACTAAGTGCACTGCATCTCTCCCACTCCCCGGCAGCAGCAATCGCAGCACACTTCCCAGCAACCGCACTCGTTGCACGCAAAAACGGCGAGACAGCACGCCATCGAGCACTGCAAATGCGAATTTTATCATTAATTTCTAACGTAGTATGAGGCTTTAAAATGCTAATAGTTTTTTTTAAATAGTAAGACCTCCATACAGCACACAGTAGACTCCAGCACACGCCAGGATTCGTATTCGACCTACAGTGGGACTCTATCTGCGCGCAACTCCATCAGCAGTCCTATCGGGAACCAAGGGAGCAGGACTCTTTCTCCAGCCATTGCGACTGTGATAAGGAAAGAAGACAAATCCACTGGCCCGAGACCCCTCAAATGACTATCTTGAAAGAAGAGCGGCCTTCTGATACATACCCCATCTTGATCAGCGCCCAGAAAGCGACACTGTTAAATATTGTATTGTATTGTATTGTATTGTAAGAAACAACAGCACGCAACAGCAGTGAACACTGCAAATGGCAATGATCAGCGCTAATTTTACCTCTGCACTCTCCAAACATTTTTCGCAATTTCATTTAGCATCATTGAACGTGTGATTCAATAATGAGTAAAATAGCATATTAAAAACGCACGCCGTCAAACAGCAAATTATCAACCCCGAATTCTTCCTCTCAAAGGGAAACTATACGCATTATAACTCATTGTGAAACGATAGATGGACGGAGTTAGAGTGGCATATTGCTAAACCAGAGTATGCGCATTGTCTTTAACGATGAGCAATGATTTCGTTTTTAGTGTATTTTGCCAAAATATGTGAAAACAGGGCCAGTTTCTCCGAGACGATTCTAAATGCCATTTTCGAAGGTAATTAGAACTGAATGGATCGACAACGGTTAGCCGGATGAAAAATAAATAAATGAAAAATACTTCGCTGCTCGTGTTTCCGGTATCCACGCAGCATTCGGCACAGCACGCGGCCATTTCGGTGCAGCACTGGAAATAATTATATTTATTTTTCCTATTAATTTTTATTTTACAATTCTATTATTTCGATACTAAAAGGAAGGAATCATGCATTCCTATCATTCCGCAATTTTCGTCAAAATCTATTCCGACTTGGTCGAGAGTTGAATGAATCATGCGTCCACTACCACGTCAATTATTTTGTGATTCAATTGCTTCGACTTCTCTTCAAAGTAGAATTTGATTACTTGTGTAATAATACATTGTAATTTTTTCACAGGAAGATTAATATCACAGGAGCGGAGGTGTACTTGAAAATTGAGTGAAACATATTTAGATACAAAAAAATTTCTTTGATATTTCAACCCATCCTTTACTAGAAGTACTCTGATTCTACCATTGCCATTCCTTACCCAACTATAAATTCAGAAAACGTTAAGAGGTTTCAATAACTCACTGTAGCAGCGACGGTCGATTTCGGCGCAGTCGAATCGGGAATGGCCTGTGGAAGTGGTTGCTGGGTGATTAACTGTGGTTGGGAGGTCGTTGCACTCTGCTCCTCCATTACTAAAAACAAGAATAGTAATGATAAAATGTTAGCGAATTTAGTGAACATATTTAGATACAACAAACATTTTTAAAAAACATCACAAAATCGCGACCTTACATGTTAGCAGTGAGGAACGAAAAATTCGCGCGCAACACGCGGTTGTTTAATCTATCAAAATATTTGCACTGTCGTGTCACGAATGATTGCGCGTGATAATAGCAAATTAATGAGCCGAACCGTCTCGAGGTTCCGGGGAGGCGGAAAGACAATTGAAATAAGAGTGATTAGAAGGGAAAGAAACGCGGAGAAGGTGATCTGAATCATCCCCATTGATTCAGAATCGATTCGACAAGAAAAATGTGAAGGAAAAATGGCGAGAATCGAGAGAGAAATTGAGAGGGAGAAACGGCTGCGCGTGTTGTAACGTAAACTGTCTGCTGAGAGAGAATCTGTTTTCCACATCGGAACAGCAAAGCAAAATCATGAAAAAATAGATCGATCGATTGAATGGATGCAAGGAACCCAATGATAGGGGCCACAACTCAGATTGCCGAATTATCACTATCTAGTCAAAACCGGGTGAAAACTGTCCCTCATGGTCCCAATAACATCATACTTTTGGCCGTTTGTCGATATCTTGTCTCCGAGCTGCGCTACAGCTCGAAAAGTACGAGCGAAACGACTGTTGTGGTGAGGGAAAAGGCGAGACGAGAGGGAAAGGGGGCGGAGCCTATTTCCAACTCATTCCCAAAATTCGGAGGCAAGAGCTTCGCCATGTCGTGAGAGACAATTCAAGGGCGAAATTACCTCTTATCCAGGCAGAGCGTGCGCTAGTCACGACGGGTTAGAAACAGTAGGGAGAGGCGAGGCGGAGGGAGATGGGAAGGGGTCCGTCTCTCCCCGCCCACGTTCACACTGTGTTTAGCGCTAATCGGAATCGAAAAAATACGGGCGTACTGAAATCTTTAAAACAAATTCGCAAGCTTTTGAAGCATGCTAAAATTCTATTTTTTTCACTAAACTTCCTAAAATATTCGTATTCGTCAGGAAATTTATGCCCAAACAAAATGTTCACACTGCAACCCGTCAAATCGACCTATTCCCATCGTTAAAGTTCAATTTTGACCTACTCAATGAATATGCGCACATTTTGGGCAGTGCTCAATCGATTGGGAATGCCAGTAGCTATCCATCGCACTTTAGAATGAAGGATTTGGTTTAGAATGAAGCTTGCGGATTCGATTCTCGTTTTTTGGCAAAATCATGTCAGACGAAAGTTGGCGGGGCTTGTGGCCCTTACCCAAGGAGCAAACCCAAGGTGAACCGGATTATGATGAGTAGGGCATTTGTCATGTGATAGACATGATTGGAAGCTCCAATATGGAACGGACAGGTGAATCAAAGAGATCGATTTATCACAATAATGCCCTATCGTACATCGAGAGAAAGCCATAGTTCAGAGGGCTATATTAGAACCCAGACAAAGTAGCACTTTCTAATATAAAAGTACATGAAATAGGATAACATCTGGCGAGTAGAACTAACATAATCAAGGAAATTCAAAAGAAAAACCGAAATGGGTAAATTTAAGCTCATTCATTGTCAACGTAGCCCTTCCTATACAGCGAATACATGTTTTCAACTTGTTCAGAGACAACAGAATTCATATTATCGCTCATTAGCAATCGCAACTTCCACAATCACAACTCTCGCCACCGCCGCTGCCGCAGTCGCAACCGTCGCATCCTGGAATTAATTAATTTATTTATCGACTGAAAAAAATCTCATCCTAATTTTGTGTATTTTTTACTTCTTGTCACAAATTTCTATGAACTATTCATCAGTTTGCGTGTAATCTAACAATGTATCAATACTAAGGTTACCTTATTGGACAATCAGTAAAACAATAGGAAATGCGATGGTCTCGTCACTCCGTATACTCGAGAAAACGGGATTTTAGGAGTAAGAAGATTCTGGTCAACACCATACCTCCACAATGACAATCCTCGCAGCATCCGCACTCATTGCACGCGAAGATGCCCAGACAGCACGCGGCGGAGTCCTGAAAGTACATATTTTATTATTAATTCAACAATATCATTTCCACTCATCAAGGCATCAGAGATGAAGTTGCACTTAGAGCGAAGATGAAACATACTTTGTCTGGTTGCTAGCCAACACTGTTTTCGATTTACTAAACTTTGAATGATATCTAAATCAGTAGAAATCTTTGGCGCATTGATTGCGCGTAGAATAACCAAAAAATCTCTGTCTTTTCCTTATTCAACAATCTGATAAGAACTGACATCCGTGGACGTCTCTCCGATGTACACTACGATAATCAAGCACTTTTTCTACTGTTACTGTTTTTCACTACACGTTTTCGTGTTTTAGCTTTAATATTCACTCACATCCGTCGACGTCTCTCCGGTGTTCACACAGCACGAGCAGCAGTCGCCCGACTGCACGCATACGCACGGACAGTCGCACTAAAAAGGTGGTTGGTGTTCGGAAGGACATTTCCACATTCCCTCTTGCACTAAACATGAAAAAATTACATGCCAACCTAAAAGGTTCTATTTCACTAATGAACGACCGGAAAACCTAGATAACTGAAGAAATAAGTTCACCTACCGTATCTCCATTGCCCTCGGCCCTCTTCCTCTTCTCCTCCTCGTTGTCCTCGGGCATCGGCTGCTGCGTGATGAATTGTTGTTGGGAAGATGAGGCACTCGGCTCGTCCATTTCTCAAACTGGAATTTGGAGTTGATTAAATGGGTTCGGAAGAAATGCAGAGTTCAGCTTGTCCAAAAAAAGGAAACGATGGAGGAAGAACGAACGGGAAGAGAGTTAATACTGGATGACTTAGCGCAATATGGAGGCCACGAAATACATATATATATATATATATATATATATATATATATATATATATATATATATATATATATATATATATATATATATATTGTACGATTTATTCAAATTTCGAACTGCGGAAAACATAATAGAATCGGATCAGGGAATAAAAGAGGAGGAACTGGCTGCGAGAATACGTCAACAAAGAGGATGGCTCTCCTGGTTAGCCTGAACAACCTATCATTATGCATTCCGACTTAATGTCAGTAATGCAGCTTAACTCATCCATTAGTGAAGGAACTCATAAATCGTGAAGTTTCATGTGCACGAGAAGAATACCCAGGAGAAATTGATGAGAGGCGAACGAAACTTCTGGAGAAATGCGAAGAGAACTCAATCGAGAAAGAGTGTTCTGATCTATTGATAAAATTACTACTTTCGCCAATACAAACATCAAACTAGCCGATTGTTTGATAGCTATGGCTCTAATCAAAACATCAAACATCATGAAATAACGTGCAAAATACACGGAGAGTTCTTGTCGTCCAAATGTACAGGGCGAGTATTTCACAGGCGAGGAATAGCGGAAGCGCCCGTGAAGAGTGCACAATGGAAGCGAAGATTTTGAAAAACTCTCTCAATTTCGCGTGTTCTCTCGCCTTCTCTCGCTCGCGAATAAAGGAACAATCGTCTGACTCTCTCATTTCGCAATGCTCTCTCGCTTCTCTGATTGGCGAGAGATAATGGTAAATGAAGAGACGAAAAGCACGAGACAGCCGAGAAGCAGCGCAATTCCTCGAAGAAAGGGGAAGAGACGCGCGCGATTGAGCCAAACACT
Organism: Pristionchus pacificus; assembly: GCA_000180635.4. Lineage (NCBI taxonomy): Eukaryota > Metazoa > Nematoda > Chromadorea > Rhabditida > Neodiplogasteridae > Pristionchus > Pristionchus pacificus. Next base: position 16,272,683 of record CM026577.1, read on the forward strand.
CGTGTTTGTTTACCATTTCTCTACTCAGTGCCTAACAGTGACGCTACTAGCCTCACGCATGACTAAGCAATGATTGGCGGCTGTTAATGAGCCATATCACGGAGTACTTTCATGCGGAAACAATGGATAAAGCGGCTCGGTAGGGAGAGGTGAGTCACCATTGATTGACATTGGGAGGAGGGAAGAGAGCATGCGTGAATGGAACGAGGGAGAGGATTGGGGAGAAAAAGAGAGGGGAGAGCGTTCTGCTCCCTCTCCCTCTCTCTCCTTCCACCCGGCCATCCCTCTCAGGGTCATGTGAACGACCCAGCAGGCGTTCGAATTTCGAAGAATTACTCCCTCATTTTGCAATACTCTCTCGATTTTCTGGCAGGTGAGATCTAACTGAAAATGAAGAGATGAGAGAATTACTCGGAATTTCCCCGATACCTCTTTCACAATTTGTAGTGGAGACAACCCGCGACATGACCCTGACTTTTTCACATAGATAAATATCTATTGGAGTATCTTGCAAGTAACGGTGCAGCTGGGAAATGGGTGATAACGTAAAAGAGATTAAAGAGATTGTGTGAGAAGAGAAAAATGGTCCCCGTTCCCACGATTTCTCACTGTGGTGTGCGCTCTTTAGAATAGAATGGAACCTATAAATGCGAACGGTGATTGATAGCGGATAAGATATCACACATTGATGAGTCACTCGATTAGAGATAAAGCTAGATCACTAACTGATAGCGTGCTGTGAATTATCGATATTAAAATCAACAATGAAAAAGGCTCGAGTAGTGGGAGGATGAGTGGGAATATGTGTAGGCTAACTCAACACTTTGAAAGAGTAGAGAGCATTCGATATCGAGAGACACAATGCTATTATGAATAGGCGCTACTCAATTCAATACGTGTCATGGAGAGAAGCGATTAAAACGGTCGGTGGGAGATCGATTTATCGACAAACTAAAGCTCTCGTACATGGAATTTACAAGCGGGAAACTGGCCTTTTTAATACATAAACTCGGATAGAAATATGTGATTTTTTCATTATTCGCGACTTCTGCAGAGGAAGTCGATAAGTCTACAGAGTAAAAATACATGAGCAGAAAGGAAATAAAAAAAAATTGAAATACGATTACAAAAATGCCGATTGCCTAGCACATGTTCATGAAGGAGAGGACGCACTCGCGATAGAGCTGACAGCAGCAACACTTGCTCTTCTCCTGCAATGGGACGAATTCATAATGACTATTGGATATTTTTCTGTATCTCTTAGAACATGCTAACGTTTTCCATAGCATTCACTGTCCTTACTGAAATATTTTTTTTCAAGTATGTTTCAGGTAGTTAATATAACTCGCAAGAATGCATAAGTTCCAGTATGCCTTTCTCAAGGTGTCGTTGAAAATAAAATAAAATCAATTTATGAATCTCAAAGAATCTCACATCGTCCTCCTCCTTCGTCGGTCCCTTACCGTTCTTCTTCGGCGCTGAAGAAGCGGCGGTGCTCGTCTGAATAAGCAATTTAATTTTCATCATTGGATATGTTTCAGATAATATTTGATTTCCCTCTGAGCAGCAATACCCTGATCGTTGCAGTAATTGGACTTTACAAACCGATCTTCCCTGATGATTATTTGGGGTTCAGTTATGCGTTGAAAATTTTAACTTTCTGACCAAGCGATAGGTATTCTTTGTTCTGAATCGAGTGGTATATACTTGTTCTGTCGGCTTCGGTTGCTCAGTAATCGGTGTGACCTTCTTCGCCCGTCCACTCGATCTCATCATCTTAATTTATTTAATAATTATTATTTAATTAATTATTTTTTTTATTACTTAGTCATACAAAGTTCAGAAACTGACCGATTTGGGTATGAACACGGTTGGGATGGAGGGCGACCGTGGCGTTTTGATGGGTGGAAAAGCTGCAACAAATTTTGATAATCTGTTGCGAATAGCGGAATTCAGAGGGGCACATAGGTGTTATCGAATGCCAAATAGCAGGGAGCTGACTGAAATTGAAATTGATGGAAACGTGTCCGTATGAGAGAGAGGAGCGCCCTTTTGCCTCGGTTGGGGGACAGGAGATCGCTATGTGATTCATCATGTGGCGCATGCATCACTGTCCACAAAACACAAATTTGTTAGGACCTGTCCATTTTTCTGGGACATAATTTCGAGAGCCGGAAATCAAAAGAAAAAATTTTCCACCCGAAGAGGAAAGTAATTTAGATTATTCTGACCTAGCATCCGATCTTAAATTACGACCTTAACTTGATGGTAAGAAATGTGCCTACATTCAATATCCGCCCATATATATCTTCAATATCTTCCCCATCCGCCCACTCAATGACGAAATGGTATTTTCACATCCTGCTCTAGTGCCTATGACACGAAGACATACCCTCGCATATCAATAACATGTTGGAGTCTGTGCTTTGCATATCAAAGAAATGGTCTCACATTCAATAACCACTTCTCCATCCGCCCCACTCGACGACGACATGGACGTGTAGCGGACTCGCTCTGCCGGAGGAGCGTCTGAACAATCTGATAGTAGAGGAGGGAGGGGATTAGGAGGGTATAAATAATGAAAAAAAATTTGTGAAAAAGAGCGAAAAATACAGAAATAATTGATCCAATTTACACGTTCATCTAAGTTTCAAAAATGAAATAAATAATTCTAAATTTTGTTTCTTCAATGTTTGAGCTCTTTCGGGTTCCATGAAAAATTAATTCGAACTGATCACAGAAGGTATTACCCTCGCAGCACTTGCAGTGCTTGCCCATGAGAATATACAGTTCGTTGTCCATCTCCTCGAAAACGAATTCGTGCTTCATCGAGAGATTCTTCGAGAACATCCTGAAATTAATTTCAGATTGAAGATCGAGAAAGTCTCTGTTTTTGGCACGTGGTACGGCAGCTCTGAATGTGGGCAGGGAAAGAAAATGATAGCGAGAAAATACTATACGAGAAAAGGTTGGGCAGGGAAGCGCCGAAGTTCGAAGTAACAATTATTCACTTTTTTGTGCCGTTTGTTTCTCGCCTTTGTTCATCTGTTCATGATATTTTGTTCAGAGAATATTTTTAAAAATTCAGTTCCCGATCGAACGCCGAGATCATTAGGGGAGCGCTTAGGTAGTTTTCACTTTCGAACCAGTTCTCCTCTACTCGTGACAAATCACTAACCGCAATCGAATCTAACCGCGAATGCTCATCAGGTTGCTTTTCAATAGTTTATCAATATTTTCTATCTATTGCGCCTATATTTTGTACTTTTCATAGTTCCTTGTCGTAATCAACAAATCTCTGTTATTTGATCCTGTTTTCCTGGCATTGCTGATCACTTTCCTCGCCGATTCATTTCCTTCTTTCTGCACGTACAGGATTTGTTTCAATCGTTCTATATTGTAAGCGAATACAAGATCCGAACAATGTAGTTGCGATTATCTCAATAGTTTTACGTAATCAACTCTTTGCGAAACGAGTCGTTGTGGTTCATTATTTCACAACTGCCTTTTTTCAGTTAGGTTTCATCCACTCTGTATCCTTTTCCTGCACAATCCTTATGCACAATCCTTTTCGATTAGATTCATCCCTGCTTTCATTTCCAATAACAATTTTTCAGTCAACATGAGCGCCTCTGCTACCCCTCACTCGCCCGCACTCAGTGGGCGAGCATCCCCTCCGCCCTACGTCAGCACAGCATACGAGGTATACGATCGATAATGATTGGGAGAATAAATCTGGTGAAAGCATTTGATGCGTGTTTCTTCAATCTTTTTTTCTAATTTGTTGAGTGACTTAGTTCTCGAGTTAGCACATCATACGAGTTGAGCCGATAGCAAGTGGTGAAAACAATTGCTTTACGCGCATTTTTTTGTTACTTTCCTGGTTTTCAGATAGTTAGAGCTCTATTTCGCGACGTTCAATAACAATTTATCAGGCCTTCAACCCGGTCGTGCCCGCCTCGATCGTTACCGAGCGGCCGCCGCCATATCCCGGTCAGGGTGCGATTGAGGAGGATGCGAGGTTTGTTCTATGCATTTCTGGATTCTACTGACACTGTCTACTGTCAATTTGTGTGTTGGAGTTCACAGGCGCTGAGAGTTTCCCTTTTTTTTAAGATCAGCAGCATCGTCAACTGACGACTTCACGTGGAAGGATATCTGTTGTTGCTGGCTTGTGAGCATTTCTGCATTTAATATTTTGAAATGATATCATCTCGACAATGGTAGATGAATGCAAAATCGTATTTCACAGTACTTTTTCAGCTTATTCAAGGATCGAAAGCGGCCGGCAAACTGGGATCCTAATATCATGCAACTCTATTCAAACGCGCAGATTGTCTCCAAACCATTTAAAAATCACTGTGTCGACATTTGTTGCCTACTCATTTTTTACTCAATAAAATCGAGACGATTCTCAAAAATAAAGATTATTGTTTATCTAACCACTTGAGCACTCGCTCCCGCAACTGATCCACAGTGAGATTGTCAGCGTTCTTAAGGCGACCGTCCAACGCTGCAGCGACCTGCACAATTATATATTTTGATTAAAATGTTTTTTCTAAAATACTTTCGGCTCACATATTCAAAATATGCAATTCAAATGTCGACACATTTTTTTCCTTATTCACTACAAATATGTTTCGTATGTCATTCTTCCATGCTAGCAAACATACTATTCAATGTCGTACACACTCCAAAAGATCTCTGTCTGTAATCAGCAAGTAAAAAGACTTATTCATGAGCCTGTGAAAACGCATGACCATCAAACAAGAATTCACTTTCCCCACGGCATAAAAACCTGGATGAAATCGTTCACAACTCACCTTCAGCTCCCTCTCCACCATCGACAGCACGTCCTTCTTGTGTCAACTTTCCTAATTCTAGCGATAGCAGTTTACTAGAGCGTCTATCAGACGAAAATATGAAACGGAATCCAAAATGATCAAAGATACCTTCAGCTCCCTCTCCACCATGGAGAGCACATCCTTTCTGTGGCGGTTGGCAAGCGACCGCTTCCGCTCGTTCATCTGAGAATACGTCATATTCTACTTTAAAAATGATTAGCAAAAATTGAGCCGCGAAAAAAAAACAAAGGTTTATATAATTCTGCACAAAACGTGACGATTTCCTAATTGGAGAAATAAAATGCTTGCAAATACAAAAAAGGCAAGGTACAAATTCGAAAAGTTTTTTTTAGTTTTTTTTGTTCTTGAATAACCTAAGGAAGAAGAAGCAATTCACACTAGCTCGTTATTCTTTAACACATAAAGTGAAACTCAACCGATCAAAGACATAAAGGTATAAAAGAAGATACAATCAATAGCAATTTTCTGACGCAACACCACATAAATAGCGCCAAACATGCAAAATCGACTCGATTGCGCACAGGGGCAATGGAATTCGCATGAATGGAAGGGAGGAAGGAGGGTGCTGACAATAATCTGCTTATTTCAGTTGCCTCTCCATCTACCTTTCCATATCCCTATTGGACGCGCTCTCTTCATTTCACGTTGTCTCTCGCTCAGTCTGATCGGAGAAGAGAGACTTCCACTGAGCCTTTTCCTCCCAACAGATCGAATGATCTCTGAATCATGGAACTTTGTCCCGGTCAATTGCGAAGTATCATATGAAACTGCCGATGGTGATGGCAAGCCCTTGACTGGTTTAGATTATCATAATTGAGCATCTACTTTGTGGATAGACTATTATTGATTCATCGTTAGTGACGCACCATTCTCTCGATAATGTCGAGCTTTATCGTCCCTACTTTTAGCTTTTAGCTTTATCGTCCCTACTGCTCGCATGGTGATCCTAAGTACATCGCTATTTCAGCGATCAGGGGATGCACGTTTCCCTTCAAGAAACGGTTCCGTGAAACCCCTCGATGCGAGCCGTTAATGATAAATTAGAGTAATCAGAAGCAATCGAAATGATCGAGCTTTTTCCGGGTTAAAGCCACGGACCCAGTAATACAATCAATAATATGATGAGTCACTGACCATTGACGAAATAAGCGTGACTCTGTGCAATGGTTCGTAGCCGATTGTTCGATACGGGGCGCAAGGTTTTCCCATTCGAAAAACTTCTTTTGCTCATGAGGAAGCAAACTGATGGTTCGAGAGGCACCATTCTTTTTTGATCATAGGACAGGGCGGGAGCAACCTCATGCAACTATGATTTCCGAAAATATGAAACGAGAAAGGACAAACTCATGTTTTCATCGAGGCAGAGAAACGAGAAAACACGCGAACCGAGGATACCGGCGTAACTATTCCCGCATGAGCAAAGTGTTTGCTCGCAGAACTCAGCTGATCGAAATCGCCATAAAATATGCGGAGCGAGCGGAAAACATCGCAAGTTTGGCTGTCGAGGGAAAAATGGGAATCTCGATTTCGCATATTCTCTCGCCAGGGAGGTGCTTTGAGGAACAGCCGGAAATAGAATGTCTGATGCTTGGTGGAAAACGCACGCGATTATGGTAAACATTATGAGGCCCTTTGAATCGCGCGCTTGTTGAGAGTGAGCCTCATGCGGAGGGAAGTGGCTTGTTGATCATTCGGACAGAGCTATTTCCCAGGTCGTACCCGACCTTACCTGTGTACCCCACCAGGCGTGGTTGTCTCATGAGAACTGTGCCTTGATTATGGAAGCAACGTTAACTGTCAACTTTAGCTTTATTTCGCAGGGCCGTGGCCTGCAAGGGAGCACGCTCGCGGTGCACCCCAGCCACAGCCCGAGACCATCTGTTCTGCCGCCACATCGTGACAAAGAAGAAACAATGGACCCGTGATATTCGCGATTATTCAGAGTTTGACTCGGATTGTGAGACGCGACGATGATTACTTCAATTATATAACTTATATCCCTGGATATATAGAAAAACATAACCGCCCCTAACATTAGCAACAGAATGTTTGGGCTTGTGTGAACTGTCGAATTTCCGTTAATTGTTTACAACAACAATTCGTTGCAATCGAGGATAAAGTATTGTTGTAATATGTGCACCTATAACAATACAAGAAAACGATGTGGCTTGTAAACAAAATAATAATACATCGGGCAGCAACACTCTATGTGAGTCACGTCGAGTTAGTAACTACCTTTTCAAAGAGGGTGCAGAGGGGAAAATCATGCACAAAAATGCTTCTTAGTAACGCATTAGTGAGCTTTCCACGAGGAAGCTACTATAAAAGCGAACGAGGTTTGATAGTTCAACAACCTCGAAATCATCTCAACAATGTTCTCCCTTCGTGACATCCTTGTTCTCACTGGAGCTGTCCTGGTCGTCGTTTCATCGCGCGATACAGGTTAGTACTAGCGGCGACTCTTCCCTCCACTCACTCGATTCGGCACGTTCTCTAAGTGAAAATAAACTATCATCAAGCCGTGTGCTCTCATTTTTGTGATCGTCTTCTTTGCTCCGAGCGATAAAAGAAATAAACTTCTCCATTTCAGGAAAGGACTCGGATGAATTGATGCCCAAAATCACGTATCAAGCTAAGATTGACCAGTCGTGGTGGGTGAGTAACTCAACCTCATCTACATATTTTATTCAAATTGTTTAAAGGAAAACGGCAATCACGTTCATAAGTACACGGTTCACATCAAGAACGTAAATGATGTCTGCATTCGCAGACTGGGATTCGAACTAACTGGAAATGTAAGTTTTTTCTCCATCAAGATTTCGGGAATGATCTATTAGTATGTACATACCAGTTATGTTTCATGCGTAGTTCTTTCGTTCATAATATTCCTCAACATCGATCGCTCTTTCCTCCGAGACCGTTATAAAAACAAAATAATTCTGTTTTTCTGGTCACCCCACCCCCCATCTAACCCCCGTCTGAGGGATACTTCTGTCCCCAATTTTAATTGATTCAGACACCTCGCGACATGTGGGGTCTGGAGAAGTACAACGACGAAGGCACGGAGATCTACAGAACTTCCGACTGGCACAAGACGAACAGAAATGAAGACAATTATCAAGCTGGTAAACGAATTTTAGCCGATGATTTTTATGTTGATGTTAATGCATTTCCTATTCGATTCTTGTACAATTTTGTCGGCGAGTGACGAGAGAGTCTGCGAATTGAAAAGACGATGGATGGCATTGAGATTTTTTTTTGCAGGTTTTATCGCAGTCGGGCATGTCAGCCTGAAGCTGGTGACCGTCAGCGAGTGCTAGAGTGCTCTGCGTTCTCTCGTCCACGCTTATCACAGTCACCTCACAGTTGTATTATTGTAGATCCTCAATCGATATAAATGTCTCTACGAACCCTGCATGGATGACTGAAATTGCTACTGAACACCACGGTGTTGCATTGATTGACACTATCTTAGCACCACTTCTCGCCCCCGGTGGCTAGTTCTCGAATCTGTCCATCACTTTCTTATCTGCAGCGAAAGCCTTGAGAAAGGGAAAGGTCAGTGGCCGATACGAGATTTGCATACTACGGCCAACGGGGGAAAGGAGGGAGGAGGGAAAGGCTCGCGCGAAACGGGTTGATAATTTCCCTGGACTCTCTCTAAATTGCCCTCTCTCTAATCATCTCTAGACAATGGCGGATATGAGGGATCCTCTATCATTGCCTCTCCTCTCAAGGGGCCTCTCCCCGACATTGTTTCGTCATTTCTACGAAATTCCGCGTTTTAACTTATCAGAGTTATCGCTAATACACCGAACTGTATAATTTGTCGACGTTCACTGCAGTGACCTAAACTAATAATCGATATTTCGTAGCGTTCGCTTAGTTTGATTGTCCCCGTTACTCCTGCTAATGAATTAATCTGCCCTACTCTCACCTCTTTTTTTTCGCCACTGTTCCAGACTTTCGCTCTCATTATCCCCTAAGAAAAACTTGCTGCAATAAAAATGGCTGAGCTTGTGATACTGGGCAGCAGTGGGGGGATAATGAGGAAATGGGCAAATGTTATTGATCGCTATCGATGTCCATTTTGACTCATTGAAGTCCTCGCGATTAGCATTCTTGTTTCTCATTAGCGTTGTTCATGCCTCCGGTTGATAGATAGGCCCATGGCTTCGTCGTTTTTGGAACAAATAAATCATAGATCCTTGCCTTGGTCGTTATTATCGCTAGCGATAGATTTTTCCCCAGCTTTTTTTCCTAGTGCTATCGCAAAAATAACAGTTGCGCGAGTGACCCTTGGGGGCAGGCGGCAGGGCTAAAAAAGCAGGAATTGGAACGATCATTGCCATTAGAGGGGAGATCTCCTTTCTCTTCCGACCTTTCGCTTTTGTCTCCTCACTCCCCACTCCCTTGCCCTGCCCTCCCTCTCTCCTCACGGGGATAATCAGTTTTTTGCCGAGCTGATTGTCCTCCTGGTCATGAGCGTTGTTAGTCCATTGTTCCAGCGTTATCATAATCGTTGTATCATTTTTTCATTAGATATTCGAGATGTGTCGACACTGCCCTTGTTTTCATTGTTTTGATGACTCCTTTGATCCTTCATCACAATATTTCTGCCCATTCGATTTGGGACAAACAATGATTTATTTTGTATAATTGTCACACTGCTAATTTTTTGATTGTGTTTCATTCCAGTCATCGCTGAAATTCAGTTCGCTCGAAGAATTTCAGTGCATGAGATATGCAGCATATCACTTATGTTTCACGCTCGGGACTTTCGATCAGAGTTTACTACATTGTCAATAGTTCCTTATTGTGTAGCGGAAACCCCCAATCTATCACCTGGTCATTAAACCATCCCCACAATATCGATTCCTCTCTCACATGCCGACAGTGGGTGATTAACCCCCTAGAGGGATCTGCGCGCCCTTCCTCACTGTCACTGAGAGCTTGTTTCGTCTATCTCATCCGCCGAACCGTATGCTCTAACTCTCTCCTAACCGCCTGCTCTCTCGACTGCGCTGACCGCCGAGAGATCATGTGAAACGAGAGAGTTGAACCAGCTGCTTTATATCTATACCGAGCAAGTGATAACGCGCGCAAGATCTCTCTCGAGAGAGAGAGGGAAATTTGAGTGAAATCTCGATCGGACATCATTCTGACACATGTCGCGCATCTCACTTTCACTTCTCTTCTGTTTCACTTTCGGAACTTGAACATTCCTGGTCTTGAACTGCACTAGCATGCTTTTGCTTCCTTACCCGATGTTGAATCCAAAATATGAATTCATTTCATCCTTTGCTGTAATAGCTTTTCGAAACTTTGCAGTCTTAGGGGTCATTCTCAGTGGGTCAATTTGATTTCTTCCATCTTTTCTATCCATCTATTACGATTGAGTGGATCGCACGGCTTTCACTGGGTTCGGTATTGACCATTAACATGCCAGATTGATTTCTCAGACGTTTTCAATGGTTCAGTATTGACTCCATTTCCACAATTCTCTCCATCCCTGTGCGAACAGCTGGCCTTACCAGTGGGTCCCACCTAGCGTTGTCTTACGACGTAAAATCGCTTGACGTGGATACACCTTTACCTTTACCATCTCTGCAGCACCTTTCTCGCTTGAATAGATCGCGCACTCTGTGACAGGTCTATCACACGTTCCTTAGAAACCTCTGCGACAGGAACCGACACGTTGTTATACAAAAGTAGACAAGATTGGCTTTTCACAGGTTTTCATTTGCTCGATTTTGATTTTATTTCATCGATCTCTGCAGCACCATTCTCGCTTGAGTAGATCGCGTAGCCCGATAATTGACTCGGCCTGTCATTTTTTGCCCTTCTGGAACGAGCGCTCGATTTTATGGGCTTTTGCCATCCTTCTTTCCTCGTTCTTTCCTAGCTCACTCGATTTTCTCATAATTTGCATCCTTCCTGCCTTCCTTGGCGCAGATTGGCACTCGTGCACCCTCTCATTGCAACTTTACTGAACTTGTCTCAAAATCGTAGTCGCTATGGTTTCTTGTTCATTCACATTCACTTTGAATTTTATGTCTCGAAAAAATGTAAATTTATCAATTTCAGTCGAAAATGCGGATAGAGCTGCACGCCGGCTGGCGGCGCGCGCTCTTATTACTAGCGGTGAGTACTTACCTTTTTTCGTATCCCACTATTTCCATGGAACTTTCTCAAACAGGTAGCCAAAGAAAGGTAGGACAGCAACCCAATTGAACAGCAAAAAAACGAAGAGTTCGCACATCTTGTTAGCGAGAAGTTTTGCTTAAGTCGGACCCAAACGATTCATTCTTTAGTGTTTGATGAGAAACGTTCACAATTAATGAAAAAATAACTTTCTTGTTGGAGCTAAAGAACACAGAGAACATGAAACATAACTGACAAGCACTGATAGTTTTGGAACGATATTAACTCCTTTCCAGATACTACCCTCTCTCACCAGCGCGCAAGCCGGCTACGACTTTGAAACTCAACCCATCAGCCCCTCTTTCTCCCCGCGGGGCTACCAGCCGCCGCCCCAACCCGCCCGCTACCCCGTGCCCGCGCCCGCCCCTCGCTTCCGCCCGCACCAGTCCGTCGGGTACCAACCGCCCCCACAACCGGCCCTGTACGAGTCCACAGCTGAGTACCGGCAACCGTCCCGCCCCGTGTACCGCCCTCATCTCCCGCACCGACCCGCCCCGGAATCAACGTATGAGGCAACTCCGGTGCAGCACAGACCCCACCGTCCTCAGTACGAAACGGCGCCAGAGCGGCCCGCATACCATCCCGAACCCGAAGAGCAACCATCCTACGGCGCGACTCCAGTGCAGCCCATGTACCCCCGACAGCCCCCGCCGATACCGCCCCATCGTCCCTCCACGGCTCACCCGTACACTTACGGACCCGAACCTGCCCGGCCATCGTACGAGTCGACCCCGCGCCAGCCCATGAGAGCGGCATCGATGATGCCTCCGGCGCCCCATCGCCCAGCTCCGGTTTATGATCTGGAACCTGCCCGACCCTCACCCTCACCCCGGCCAACACAGCGCCCTGCACCCGCTTATGAATCGGTTCCTGACCACCCGGCTCCAGCCTATCATCCGGAACCATCGAGACCAGCGCCCTCACCCCGTCCTACTCAGAGACCCGCGCATGCTTACCATCCGGAACCAGCCAGACCGTCCCCGTCGCCTCGTCCGACCGAGCGCCCGGCTCCCGCGTACCATCCGGAACCCGAGAATCCATATGAATCTGTGCCAGCTCCACCTCCCCATAGAACCAGCCCATCCCACCGTCCGGAACCCGCGAATCCATATGAGCCAGAGCCAAACCCTTACGAGCCCGCCCCTCACCATCCGGTTCAACGCCCCGGCCAGACCCGTCAACCGCCAGCAATCGCGCCAAGTGGCACGTTTGGACCCGCACCGGGAAGCGAGGTATTCTTTCTTATTTTTGTCGAATATGTTTCATGACTGCTAGCTGAAACTGAGTCGCAAGTTTAATCCAGTTGGATTTTCTTTACCAAAAAATAACAATCAGGGCTACTTTATATTCCGTTTCATGACTGCTACATTCACTGAAATAGTTCGCAAGATTAATTTCGGTGCTGCAAAAATCCGTGGGCGAGAATTACAAAGATAATATAAAATACTAGTGATCATTCTAAAAACTGTCCGTCAATTATGTTTCATGACTGCTATATTAACTATTTCAAGGGCGGGGACAAAACACTTCCTAAGAACTACCGCCCCATTTCCCTTCTCCCAGTCATCCAAAAAACCCTTACCGCCGTTATCAACAATAGGATTGGTTGTTCACTCGACAATCTTCGGGCAAGGGAGCAACAGGGATTCCGTGGTGGTCACTCAACAGTAGACGGTATTTTCATCCTAAACACTCTCATCGCAAACTGTCGGGAATTCAAACGCCCCCTCTACCTACTCTTTCTCGACGTAAGCAAGGCTTTTGACTCTGTTCTATGTGATTCTGTCCTTACTGCCATGGAACGGGATGGAGTTCATTCTACTTTCATTCGTTTCCTCCAATCACTCACAGTTCAGAGTAAAAGCTCTGTGGTCGTCAATGGGAAAGGAGTAGAAGTAGACATCGGGAGAGGGGTCAGACAGGGGGATGGTCTAAGTCCGCGTCTATTCGTTGCCGTCTTAGATACAGTATTCAGGGGACTCAACTGGGGAAAAAAGGGAATTTGCATTAATGGAGAATATTTATCACATCTCCTTTATGCAGATGATTGCGTCCTTATTTCACACGACCCGCGCCAAATTCAATCCATGGTTCGGGAGCTGGAACGGGAACTACTAGCGGTGGGACTCTGTCTCAACGGAGCAAAAACTGTCGCTCTTTCAACTATTCCTAACAGCAGACCGGTCATCGTGGCAGGGGAAACAGTAGTAGTAAAAGACAAAGTGGTTTATCTCGGGCAAGAGGTCACAATGGATTCAAATCGATTCAAGGGGGAAATTCACCGCCGAGTAAGAAGCGCAAATTGGGCTTTTTCCAAGTACTCTGAATTCTTTAGGAAAAGAGGATGTCCCATGGTATTAAAAAAGCGGCTATTCGATGGTGTAGTTCTCCCTGCATTCCTATACGGAGCCGAAACATGGTATCTTTGTAAACGAGACAAACAAATTCTTTCCGTTGCCCAGCGTAAACTTGAACGAAAAATGCTCGGCATTACTGTACTTGATCACATTCGGAATGAGCACCTGCGTAGTATTACAAAACTGAAGGATGTTGTGCGAGAGGCGGAAAAGCGTAAATGGATGTGGGCTGAAAGACTCTCGAACTTCTCCCACGAAAGGTGGAGTCTAAGGATTCTCGAATGGACTCCGCAAGGAAGAAGAAATCGCGGGAGGCCACTGAAACGTTGGAGAGACGACTTTGTCAATGCCGCCGGTCCACAATTTCTTCAACTCGCACGCGACCGTACTCAGTGGAGAACTCTTATGGCAACCCAGCTGAGATCCCACCAATAACCAGCTGATAAAGTTGTTTAAATGAAAATGAAATGAAAAATATTAACTGAAATATTTATCAAATTTGATGCTTCTGCGGTTCTTTTCTCAAAAAAAAAAATACAACTTTCAGAACTCCGAGGGCGAGGGTCTGAACGTGATGATCCACGTGTTCATCAACGAGAAGCAGCCGGCCGGAGTGACGACCGAGGCGCCAGGTACGAATCGCAAACTGAGTGATACGGTAGTGCCATAGAACCAATTTTCTCTGTTTGATTGATTGAGGGATTCAATTTTTGATTTCGCGATGAGTGGCTACTGAAGCACCAGATTCGGTAGAGTTCGAAATACGAAATACCGTCACTTTATTTCGAACAATCTCTCGCCACTCTGACCGGTGAGAGAACGCGTGAAATGAAGATACAGCGACTCGTATTGCGCACTAAACGAATACCCGGATGACAGCGATGATGACAACTGTGACTCATCAATATTTGTCATTATTGACCTAAAAAATATCGCCCTCGAAGGAGTCGGGAGGGGCAATATGTTAGTGCCACCAGCCACTATTTTTCAATACCATTGATTGAGTGATAAATTCGATTCATATCTTTTATTCCAGGACCCATGGCGCCCCCGCAGCCTCTACCACCGCAGCTTGCTGGGTTGGTCTTGAACTATTTTTTGGGCCTATTATTTTAGATCTGATTTTTATTTTATAAACCCGGATACAAATTAGTTATTAATATTTCAGTATGCACTTCCCGCACAGTTCGATGCCACTCACGTTCACGCGCGATTTCGACCGCATGAAGAACAGATTTCTGATGGATGAGGAGGAGGATAATCAGGTCGGATGGGATTTTCATGTTTGACTAAAACCACGGCTCGTTCGATGATTCGAATTGGATACGTTTCATACATAGGGGCCACAATGTGGATAGCAGATTTTATGCAATGGGGTCAAATAAGTGTTTAAACAATCCCTCATGGATCCAATAACATGGTTTGTCGACATCGTGTCTCTGAGCTGCGCTAGAGCCCGAGAAGTCCGCGCGCATCGCACAGGGGAAGAGGAGGGAAGTGCGAGACGAGAGGGAAAGGGGGAGGAGTCTCATTTGCGTGTGCCTCTCTCACTCCCCCTCCCCCCCCCCCGCCCTCTCGCTCGCCTCTCCCCGCCCAAAAGGCACAAGCCGAGGTACATATTCCAGAAACGCTCAAATTGAGACTTTCCCGTCTTTTTATCGTTTTTTGAGTCGCCTAGAGAACTTTTTCAAAGTGTAAGAATGTAAGAATTTATTAAAAGAGGCCTGTAAGAATTTATTAAAAGGGGATAGTTGTAGCTATCCAACGAGCTCTTGAACGATTGATTTGGTTTAGAACGAACGGTGTGCCCTTCTCGTCTCGATTTTAGGCGAATTCGTGTCCGCTCAAAGTGGGCGGAGCTTGCGGCCCCTATTCATACAGTCCTCAAATGCTTCGATTTAAACACACCACAATATTCGTGCGTTTTCGATTTCTAACCAAAAACAGACACCATGAAGACTTTCCGATCATTTTATGTGCATGAAAGTCTACTTTTCTCCAATTCCCGTGTTGCTGAGTTTATCAATAGTTAACCGACGGCATTCTGCCATTGTTGATAGGCGAGAATTCGAGCGGAGAATTTGAAATCGCCATTTTATCCATTCCAGGAAGGACCGGCCAACATTGTCGAGATCAAGGCGGTCGTCGACTCATCGGACGCCGCTATGGACATGCGGATAGGTGAGTGACCTGGAACAGACGACTCTCATTTATGTGTTCCTTCGCCGATCAAAACAGCGAGAGAAAGATTCACGCGCTATTCAAAGATTCATGCCAATTCTCACGGTCCGAAATCAAATTGGAATGACCTAAAATTAATTGTAGGCAAGGCGATGGCAAAGGAGCTGGACCGCGCGGTGCCCGCAATCCTCGGGAAGTGAGTGCCGATATACTTATTTTATTGTTTTCGTCGCAACCCGAGAGACACTGCAGATGCAAGCTCGGAGCACTCTTGGCCAATTAATGAAACACATTTCACAAAAATACTGAAAATGTCTTCATAATTCGAAAATGAGCCTCTAAATTTGAGAATCGCCGACAAAACCTCGAGACTGGACGTAGAACTGAGGAATATGCTCGAGCAGGAGTTGATCTCGGAGGTAACGATCGCATTTTCGGAACTTTTTTTGGCCTAATCATACTCGGCGAAAAACAACTGGGCAAAAAACAAAGACGTTCTACATTTTCGAATATGTTTCAACTGTAAAATGTGTAAACCAACGAAAACATTGACGTCAATCTTGTATCCGTGTGCAATCATAATAAATCAATATAGTAATTTAGATAACAAAAAAACTACTCTCCATCAAATTCTTCCATTTATCTTAGGAACTAGCGATAATAACTCATTACTCACAAGGTTGCATCATGCAGATGCGTGTCTCCAATATGAAAAAGGCTGTCATTGTGAAATTTCCTGATCAGCGAATTATCAATTTTTTTCTTGCAGATCTCGAAGAACCTCGGCGCTCACCTCGAACAGTCGACGGACGTGAGCGAGAAGGAACTGAGCGACCTCATCGATGAGGGATTGAAGGTTGGACTCTTTTAATCCCCCTGACCGACAGGTGAAAAAGTGGTTGAAATTAAGAGAAGAGACGATTTCCTACTAAGCCATGTTGAAGAATTTTCCGAGAGCCTCTGCTCCTTTGATGTGAATACGAAGAAAGATGAATTTGCAGGAACTCGAACCAGACACCACCCCATCCCGTCCCCACTTCACAGCTCCTCCCTCTTCCCCAGCAACATCTCGACCTGCAGCCACTTCGAAACCGGCTACGCAGCCACCAACTAGGCCTACTGAAGCGACGAGGTTGGTCCACAGTTCGAATTCATCTTATTCGTATCTTCATTGCACATCCTCTAACTTGGCACTGTGCACGATGGGAGAGATGAGCGAGCAATAATTCCTTCAATGGCAAGTGAGCAGCCGTTTCAGACCGAGTGAACATCCCGCGCCTCATACCACCGAATCCGATCAGCCCACTAGACCTACGGAGACGGCGAGGTTAGGGATCGTTCAGGCCTTTCAGAAAATCTAATATTTCAATTTAAGACCCCCTGCTTCTCATACTACAGCCCAGCCAGTACCTCCCACGCTGCCCGCTGCACCGGCAACGGAAGTTACTAGGTAATCTTTTTACAAATCACAATCAACAATACTTGAGTGTTTCAACAATACTTGAGTGTTCGGTATTTCATTAAAATTACCAAAAAGTATTGTTTATTCGGGCGCTGGCACATTAGAAAAACGCACAGTGGTGCACCTAATTAGAATCTTTGAAACGTATTGGTTCAGCAACATTTATTTGCCTGTTCCACAGTAGAATAGCAATCAAATATCAGTTCGCCGCCTGCCGTGACCTCACAGCCCGCTCAACCTCCTGCAACGACCGCTTCTGCAACGAGGTTAGTACAGAAAATATTTCCGGTTTAGCTAGTTAGAAAAGCGCCTCTCCTAGATTTGCATGCTTTCTCGTCTGTCTGACCGTAAAGAGGGCATTCCAAATAAGAGAGGGGCTCTGAAAGTTTTCATTCATACTGCACCTAGTTGTCTGTCATTGCAATCGCTCTTACCGGTATGTGAGAAAGGAAATGTCAGGTTCTATCAAACTACCGCTTAGATTGATTTTTTATACACTCATTCGCCCAGACTGATGAGGTCTTCTCCTCCGTGTATTTACGTCATACTGAAACTCATTCCACTTTCATTTCCTTCAGGCCCAGCGAACCTCCCGCAAAATCCTCCTCGCCTGCAGCTTCGCCAGCCACGAGCACCGCCGCTGAGACGCACCGACCCGACACAGTTGCGACCTCGCGACCTGTGCAGCAGCAGCAGTCGACGGCTGCTGCACCGTCGCCGGCGACCGTGCAGTGGTGGACGCCCACCACGGCCGCGCCGCCTGCTGCAGATGCTGCAGAGCCGCAGCATCCGACGGCTGCGACAACGGCAGCGCCGCTGCCGCCCGTCGCCACGATGCGCACGTTCCCCACGGAGACGCTGCCGCTGCCCGTGACACAGCCCACGCTGAAGGTCCGTTCTTGTTGTAAGAATAGGGGAATAAATAGGTTTCACAGCAAATTTAAACAGATTGCGGTGAGCAATCACTAATGAGTGGATGTTATTCATTTGTAAACAAATAATATAATGCAGGTTCCCGAATCGGAAGAGGAGAAGAGCGAAGATGTGGATGAGATGCCCTTCCATCACAAAGGTATCTCTTTTTATCCCTTTGTTTTTTGTCGTGCTTTTGTGATAGTAAAACAATTCATTACCGACCAATTTCAGGCGACGAATTCCCGACTGAGCAGCCGGTATGTCAAACACTGTTCTATTTCACTAACTTGCATGAGAGTAATTTCGTTGATATCTTTTGCATCAGTAAGAAAGAATAAAATGCATGAATGCACATGCCCGAATGCATGAACCATCACTTAACTTCTTACACTCACAGGCCCGTCCCATGCATGAGAGCACCTCAACGACCCAGTTTACCCAACCGACGACGATACCAGGAACCAAACCTGCGACTGCAGTCCCCGGAACCAAGCCCGCTGGTACAACTGAGGCCACTCCCGGTACCAAGCCGACGACTCATGAAACCACTGTCCCCGGTACAAAACCAGCTGTGCCTTCCGCAACCGAAACCGCCCAACCCGCAGTCCCCGAATTCAGTCATGACTCATCCGAAGCAACAACTCATCCCTCTTCGGCAACAACAACCCCCGATAAGGTGACGGAAGCATCCAAGCCCACTGGAACCACCGAAGCTTCGAGTGAGACCAAGGAAGCCACTTTGGTTACCAAACCCTCTGAAACCACGACAGAGCCCACCGAGGGCTCTAACGAGACAACGGAACTCACTCCAGCCACTACACAGTCCAGTGGATCCACAGAACCTCCAGTCCCTAGAAAGCCCATCAGTACCCTTCCACCCATCGTCAAAACTGCGTCCGAGGAGGCGGCCGATGATCTCTCTCTGGATGACCTCATCGCGGCTATTGAGGACGATCTGAACGAGGAGGAGATGAAGAAACCGGACGAATCGAAGGAAAAGTCTGCTGAGGAAACGACAACAACGGCGGTACACACGGTCACCGAAGAGTCCACCATCGAGAAGGCACCTGAGACTACTACACAACCAATTGCGACATCATCGACGAAGAGCGAATTGGAGAAGGAACTCGAACACGAATTGTCCAAGGAGCTGGCAGAGACCAGCGAATTAGCTGATGAGCTGAGCAAGACCTTGGACAAGGAGCTC
Source organism: Pristionchus pacificus (assembly GCA_000180635.4). Classification (NCBI taxonomy): domain Eukaryota; kingdom Metazoa; phylum Nematoda; class Chromadorea; order Rhabditida; family Neodiplogasteridae; genus Pristionchus; species Pristionchus pacificus. The sequence goes on from CM026577.1 coordinate 16,291,874, forward strand.
TCTTCTACGGAGAAATCGATGGAAACGACCGAGCTAGTGGATGAAGTTAGTAAAACGCTAAACAAGGAACTGCTCTCGAGCACTGAGAAGTCTCAAGAGACCACCGAGCTGGTTGATGAAGTTAGCGAGACTCTTAACAAGGAACTGCTCTCGAGCACTGAAAAGTCTCAGGAAACGGCCGATCTCGACGACGAACTGAGCAAGACTCTGAGCAAGGAGCTCCTCAAGTCTGAAGAAACGGAGCTCGAGAAGGCCCTGTCGACAGAGTTGGAGAAGAATATTGAGGAGGGCAAGAGTATTGAGACGCTGATCCACGAGGGTGAGAAGGCGTTTGAGAAGCTGGAGAAGGAGAACATGACTGAGAAGCAGGGGCCGGGAAATAAGCCAGAGCCGGGAACTAAACCGGAGATGAATCCTGAAGTGGAACTGTCCAAGGAGGAGATGCCGTTCGAGGGCAAGGATGCGTTTGGCATGGAGATGAAGGCGGTATGACTCTTCCTTTTTCGATCGTCTAATCTAGTAATTGTTTTGTCAATGCATGAAACAACCTCTCAAGTAACTCAGAACTATGTTTTCTCATATATAAAAAACTCATGATCATTCTGTCAATGCATGCGAGAAGCGCTAACATGTTTATCATTATGATCGCAAGTCCAAGTATGAATGTGTAATTTCCAGAATGACACCGTGAAACCAAAGGAAGAGGAGAAAGCGCCCACTTGTGAGTGATATCATTTATAGAAGGGCGGGGATGATCTTTGATCTTTCTTTGATCTTTCCAGCCGAGTGCTCCGTTGCTCGTGACGCCTCGGACACTACAAAGGCCGACGTGCTGTTCCTTCTCGACTCATCGACGGTCTTCAACGAGAGCAACTTCAAAGGTGAGGAGAAACGATTCGCCGTGAAATTTAGACAGTGAACTTGCTCAGGCGCACTCGAGCTCATCACGAACACCACATCGCACTTCAAGAACATCGGACAGGATGGAATTCAAGTAAGCTTTCTTCTCTAGATTGTTCCCACTTTCTATTCCACACGATTTTGAAGCTCCCACCCATCAAATCTCTGTAAGATAACAGTTGATCTTCTCAGGTGTCCCTCATCCAATTCGCCGATGAGCCCCAGCTGGAGTTCTCCCTGCGAAGGCACAACTGCCTGCCCACTCTGATTGAAGATATCAAGGGAACCGAGTACTTGAAGGTTCGTTCATTTTTCTTATTTTCGTACATTTTTAAAACGTTTTCGAGAATTGTGCTAACATTGAACTATTTCTAGGGCAAGAGTTTGCTCGGTCATGCCATCGACAAGGCCACGCGGTTGGCGTTCACGAGAGAGCGAGTGAGTTTTTTTCTGTTTATGACTTGCAATCTGCATGAAGATGCTCGCTAATACTCTCACCCGTGCAATCGATTACGAATACTAGATGACTGATGCCATTTCAAGCGAATAACCAACGACGAGTGGCTGACCAAATATTTCAGGGTGATCGCCCGGATGCTGAAAACGTTCTGATCGTCGTCACCGACGGCATCTCGGAAGACAAGGTCCATCTGCCCGTCACGGTTCGTTTTTATCTATTTTTTGCTTTTCACGGGACCATTCACGATGAATGGGCTTAGTGAAACTTGGCTATTCTCGAATAGCTGTTGAAACATAGAATGGAATTCAATGTAGGGATGGCTTGTCAAGAAAATGGTCTATTCATTCCACGTACTCTCTCATACGAGATGCGAGAGAGCACGCGAAATGAGGATATCCATTTCGTGCCAAGCCATCCCTAATTCAATGCAGGTCGCCAAGGAGAACGGAGTCAGCGTCCTCGTCATCTCGACCATTGAGGCGGATCCAGAGGTAAAACTCTACCTTGAAATACTCTAAAAAGATCTTACTCTCATCATTTCGCATACTCTTTTGCACTGCCGGACCAGTGAGGCATTTGCTTCATTACACGTGTGATGGGGAAAAGAGCCCTACTAAAAAAGAATTACCCAGATTGTCTTGGAGCTTGCGGGCACCGCCGAGAACGTCTTCAAGATGGATGGAAAGGTAATTTTTTTTAAGTCGTAGTGATATTACAAAATCGTCAGATACGTTTCTGGTAGATATTATTTTGAAAAGATTGTAAATTCTGATTGCATTTTGGTTAAAAAAATAAAATAAAAAATATTTATGAAAATCCACCTTCCAGATCACCGAACCGCTCTCCACGCGTCTGGCACAACGCATCCGCGACACGGCCTCTGGTGAGTATCTGCAGGGATGGTCAAAATCCATTCTGTATCACATTTCGGATCCCGCTCTCCCAATACGGACGCAATACTGTCTCCTAGGCTAGACGAGTGAGCATGCTAAGAGGAGTGCGGGAAATGTTTTTGCACACCGCTGATTACCAATTCTGCAAATAACGCATCTCCAGGCTACCACATCCCGGAGCAGCGCTTCCCTCCCGATGTCCACGAGAGCAAGGACGAATCTGCCGAGGAGAAGAAGAAGGAGGAGAAGGGCGGAGAAAAGGTTAGACGACCTCATTGTATCCAGACTATTTGTGAATCAGAATATGTTTCATCAGTTTCTGTAAAAGTCATCAGCGATTAAGAATACTGATGGATGATCGTCACCTATAACAAAATAAATAATAAACGTTGTAGCCCAAGGACGAATCGACATCCACCGTGCTTCCCTCCACGCTCATGAGCGGTGAGGTCACGCAAGAGATGCTGCCGCCACCGAAAAACCTGAAGTTGGCATGCACGAGGAAGTGAGATTTATTTGCAACCACCCCCAACTTTCTCAGTGAAAGTTTACAAATATGTTTCACGAGCGTATCATTTTCGATAGAGATTCATTATTTTCGATTGAGCTCCAATGTGAGGTGGAAAATAAACCAATAATCAGATCGTTGGGCATCAATATCGAGCTCCCTGGCGCGTTCCACGGCTGGTTGTTCATCGAGGGACAACGGGAGAACAAGAACTGTTCTATGGCTAGTAAATTTTCAGTTTCAGAGATCCACTTTTGCGCCTAGAATTCATGTGTGTTTCACAATCATCTTATATAACGCTCTAGTGAGGATATACATGATGAGAGTGGCGATGTCTGTCGAAAAAAAATATTCGTCACTATTCAAGAAAGAAGAGAGATTTGCGTCCGGAGTATTTTCCGAGTTCTGACTCACTTTTTCTATTCCAGAAAGTGGAGAAGGAAGAGGGCGTGCCGTTCCGTCATGTGCACTTCGAAGCGGGAATTGAGGAGTGCGATATCGCCCATATCGTATCGGTGAGGACTTGATTATGAAATGGGTTGTCACTCATTATCTCGCCCGTAATGAGGGGGGCATTTGGAGGTGATGTGAAGGTCGTATGGGTGAGGAGTAGTTGATGAAATATCTATCAGTTGATGAAATAAAGGCACAGAGTCGCACAAATCGATAAACGAATGAGCCATTTGCAAGTGAGTAATTAGTGACTAATATGAAGCGAGCGAGAATTGTCCAAAAAGGGAAACTCATTTTCAAGCATTATCCCGACCGTTGTGAGAGTGTGCAGAAGAAATATAGAGACGAACGTTCCTTTCTTATAAATTTGTTTTGCGATATGTTTCACATGCATTAGTTACTCTGTTGACAATTTCAAAGTTCGATTGCGTTGTGGAAACTGATGAAACAAAACGAATCAGAAAGTAAAATTGCAGAACGTTAAAAAAATTTATTTCGGCACATAACCAATTTCGCATGTGTAGGAATCACCGGCCGGCGTGAACTCATCAGCGGTTGTCAGCATCGTCAAGCATCCCAAGGTAAGTGATCGTATCACAAGTGGCGAAACCTTTCCAACAACATTTGCCTCAACTACACCTAGCGATCAATGCCAAGCACACGGGCAGACACAGGGCGGGCAGACTGACCTACATCATTATTATTCGTGTTCCAGGCAGTCTCCATCGACGACAAGGCGTATCTCCTCGAGTGCTTCGTCGCTTCTGCACTCGAGACGACGTTGGACGCGCATCTCGAAGTGGTCGGAGGGTGAGTGATTCGAATGATTTTCTTAGATTTGGCATCTGTCTGGCCTGGTTGGACCGGGCTCATTTCTGTAGTTATGTCAAGTGAATCAAGAATCGTGGAGAGACGTACACCTAGATTTGGTCGGAGGGTGAATCTATTTTTTTACAAACTTTATTCGGTGAACGAGTCTGGTAAAATATCTAGCTTTTCTCATTGTTAGCGCTCAAACACTGAAATGAGTTTTTTCCATTGTCAATTTTTCATAATTGTGATCGACGAGAGAGAGAGTGCCAAATGGAGATCGTTGTTTCATTCCAGCATCAAGAAGACGATAGCGGAGGCGTTCTCGCTCGATGTCGTGCCGCCCAAGTGCCATTACACTATCAGGTTTTACATTGTTCACCACATGAATGTCAGCAACAGTAGATACAGCAAAGCAGCTGCTCTTTTACATATCGTTGAAACATGAAACACATCGAGATTGAATCATTGCAATTTCTTAAAAATTGGTAAACAGCGTTGCAACCAGCCCATGTGGGTGAACACACCCTATTTTTTTCCAAATATTCAGAAAGGGCTCTCCGGAGGGCGTGGAGGTGGAGAAGGCGGATCTCGGCGAGGTCGTCTTCCATCGATGGGATTGCGATGGCGGCGATGGTTCGTTCTTTTTCTTATTAGTTTCATTTATGTTGGTCGGTATCTCCAGTATACTTTGTTTTTTCTTCACTGAAAGATCTCTGCGACGGAGGCGACGGTACTTTAATTGTATATATATTTATTTTAAATCGGATGAATGGATGCGATTGCTTGAACTTAATTTTGTGTTACATGATGGCTCTGTGAAACATAACACATTTTAACTTTTTCGTGACAGCGACAATAATGAAATGTTCTAAAAATTGGACTAAATTATTCCCAGAAGCGTACGACGTGTTCGGCATGCACATCCACGACTGCTACGCGAGCTCCGATGTGGAGCAGCAGTTCCCGATACTCGATAAAAATGGGTACGGTAGCATGGTAGTATGGGTACTTGGGGTGTGCAAAAACTTTCACACACTCCTCTTTCGCTTTGTCTGATCGGTGAGAGAGCATCGCAAATGAGGAGTGCGTGAAATTTCCGCACAGCCCAGATGAGAAGACAAAGTACGGGAATACGGTAGCTAACGACTAGAAAGTTAGAAAGTTAGAAAGCCGAAAGCGGAGTAGCATAGTATGGAAGGAAATTCGCGATTATGGCTTACAGATAGTCAATAGAATCGCTGTAAACAATAAGCTTCATTACAGTTGTTCCTCGAACCTCAACCTGCTCAATACGCCGGTCTACGCGGAGGGAGCCCTATCGGTGTATGCAGAGAGCAGAGCATTCGCTGTCGAAAACGATCAGCAGGATCTGAAGTTCCAGTGCAAGGTTCGGGTTTTGCGTCATTCCAGCCTACTCTCGCATTTTCCACACTAGTCCAAGCGACTAAAACTTAATTACAGCACCGAATAGCAGCGGTTGCATATTGATAATAATAATGATGATAAAAATAAATCAAACATGTTCCAGGTTTCTCTGTGCACTCGTGATGGCGACGGATGCGAGGGCATTACGGTAAGAATATTCTATTCGGGCATGGCTCGTGCGCTATTTATCGGATGTTTTTGTATCGGTCATACAGACCTGATAATACGTGAAACGAGGAGAAGTGCATGTTGATTCGTCCTCACTTTTCTTGATATTCTATTTTCAGCCTCCGCACTGCTCCGGCAACAACGCGACGGATCTGCTGGTGTCGAGAAGGTTGCGGCATAATCAGGTGCGATCCTCGACTCCAATTTTCGACAAGAAAAGCTCAATAAACACGTGTTAGTATTGATTAATTACGTAAAATGATAATTACAGGCCGTGGACTCCGCCCTAACCTCTGCTGTTGCAACGTCAGTTGGCTTGACGACTGCAGCTGTGTCTAGGTAAGGCTTAGATTCCATTCGTATTTATTTATTCAATTTTTATTCAAGGCGATAGCATCAACATATTAATCTCGCATACTAATCTTCAACCTTATGAAGATCGTGAAACCTACTTCATTATTATTTTCCGAGTTCTGCTCACAATTTCAGTAATGATTTTTAAAAATAATAATTTCAGATACAGCCCCGGACTGGTCGTGCTCATCGCGATCATTCTAGCAGTTGCGATCGGCCTGATCAGCGCAGTGAGGCTGAAGAGGTATGTCAATAAAGTCTTCTATTTAGAGTTCGAAATCCAGGTCGCCGTCTCTTTGTTTCACTCTCTCTCTCTCGCTCTCACCGGTCAGAGATCCTAGAGAGTGTGTGAAATGAAGAGACGATTATCCGTATTTCGAACTCTACTTCTCTTTGACCAAACCACTTACATGACTTGATATCTGCAGATTTTGAATATTTTGTTTCTTGTTGTGATCGCCCTGTTGCATTGAATGGCGAATGTGGCGAATGGAGAATGCTTGCAACGAATAAGCCATTCCAGTTGTCGCACCCGTCGCTCTTGCTCTCGTCCCATCGTCACGTCTCCCTCAATGGAGGAGATCTACGTGACTGTGCCCGGCGCGAGACCACCCATCAGGTATTATTTATTTCTTATAATCGGTTGATTTTTCATCTCAAAAATAGTCGCGCACATCTAATTTTTCTATTAATAAAAATATGTGTTTCACTGCATCTTCAAGAAAGTGGTTAAAAGTTGATTTCAGGCTGATTTAGCTGGGGAAAAAACAAATATAATGAAAATAACTGCAGAACCCCCGGCGCTCCAAACCCCGCCATGACCGACTTCATGAAGAACTTCGATCGATCTCGTTACGTGTAAAATGCACTCAGGAATAATTCAATTATATCACCAAACTGTTTTCCGCTAATATTTGTAGTATAGTGAACTCGCTAGTTTCCCTAATTATGAAGTAGTGTCGCAAGTAGTAATCTCAACTTCATCGCCGTAGCTAAAAATGAAGCCAATCCTCCTTTGTCGGTGTTTTCCGTCTTTCGTTGTTTGTGCATTTTTCAAGTGTGCATTACCTGTATGTATTTTGCCATTGATTAGCATCGTACCAATTGAAACGTAATAAAGTAATATTTAATCATACATGTATCAACAAAAACCAAATGCGACGTTGGTATTCAACTGTTAGGAAACACAAAATCAAATGCGACGTTGGTATTCAACTGTTCGGAAAGACAAAAAAACGCCAATTCGGGGAAGAAGTTCTCTTAGTACGACATCAAGAGGCCCAATTCACTAATTGAAGATGCGTATTGAGACAAAAATTATGTTTATTGCCGTTTATTTTTTAATGAAAATATCGCGGAACGATCACTCAATGCTGACTGTCCTGCGTACTAACTCCTTCGCACCGTCAATCTTAACCATGCATATGCCCGAGACATCCCATGAAGATTTCTCCCACAACATGCATCGACGATTACGTTTACGCAGGTACCGACTATTTGACGCTGAGCGCCGGACTACAAATTAACGTGTCAGGTTAGGCATTGAGAATATCTCTATGCGCCATCCTCCCTCCATTTCACACACTCTATCAAGACGACTACCCGACGACATTTCACACACTCTATCAAGACGACTACCCGACGACATTTCACACACTCTATCAAGACGACTACCCGACGACATTTCACACACTCTATCAAGACGACTACCCGACGACATTTAACACACTCTATCAAGACGACTACCCGACGACATTTCACACACTCTATCAAGACGACTACCCGACGACATTTAACACACTCTATCAAGACGACTACACGACGACATTCCACACACTCTATCAAGACGACTACCCGACGACATTTCACACACTCTATCAAGACGACTACCCGACGACATTTAACACACTCTATCAAGACGACTACCCGACGACATTTAACACACTCTATCAACAAAGACGACTTGGCTACATTTCGTACTCTGTTCGCCAGAGAGGTACAAATTGTGCCACATTGCACTTTTGTTATGCTCTCTCCCTCGCTGCTATTTGAGGGGTGCCCATCTCTCTCTTTCTCCGTCATTCTTACGCGCAACGCGTAGTTCTTTCCCGCTCGTGATCTTTCATTCTTTGCCATCTCCTGAAAATGTCCCTTCGTCAATACGCAACCACCGAGGAACTGCAAGAGCTTCTCGATAGGGAGACTGAAGGTAGCTAATAACGATCAGAGGTTCTTCTTTTCATTCTACGTGCTCTCTTTTCCAAATTCTCCAGTGAGTTTAGCAGCATTGATGCAAATGACCGAAAAACGACGAATGATGAATGTAAAGATTATATTTTTCACACATTTAGGAGAGAAAAGGGAGCTTCCGGAGAACAATTTGCTCGAGAACACGTTGAAGTTAGCGATTTCGAGCGAATTTACGGCCACTAACCTCGAGGTATGATATTGTACATTCTAAAAGAAACCTCTCCAGGTACAACCATAAGTTCAGGTGTATGGCTACCCCGATGCCAGTCCGCAATGCTACTTCTTTGTAGAGTACAGCGACGTGCAGTGGTGAGCATTGTCTCACGAGCTTTCGAACTCATTCCGACTATAAAATGTTACTTATAAAAGTGTTAAAAGTGTTACCAATATTTTCAATTTTTTTTCTTAAGATATTTATTAATTTCATTAATTTCATTGGAGAAAAAAACATAGCCTAATCGCGATATTTGATATCCATTTACAGCCCCTTAATCATCGTGCGCAATCCTCTCTTCGGTCCCGATCTCTCTCTGCTGAAAGAGGCTATTCCTCTAGTCGTCGCTAAACTGTCTGATCTTCTCGCCAAACACAACACTCTTCTCATGTCTGGCGATGAAGCGACGAGTGATGAAGTGAGCAAACGCATGATATTTCCTACTTTATTATCACTTGAACTTTTTCAAGTGCAGGAACCATTGAATCTACTAGCGTTCAATTTCAGTTCGAGCGTCACATTTCATCCCTTCCTGGCACTCCCTTCCAGACGGTTCCGTTCCTCAGTAGCACGGGAGTGTTCTACATGACGCAGACACAGAGGGAGCAACTACTGAAGGTAACCTACTTTTTCACCTTTTCTCCGTTCTTTCTCTGTTTCCACTCGAAATTTCACTGAATATGATAAAGAAATTTCAATTTGAAAATAATAATTTTAAAAAAAATTAGAGGAGAAACTGGACGCGCCCGAGGGGTTCACCTTCGAGCGAGCGGATGCGGACAGGGACGCGGAGACGATTCATCGATTGTGGAAGACCGCCCTGGATCTGGAAGTCACAAAGTGCGTTCTTTAATCAATTGTTTTTTTTTAGTATTTTCAATTATTCGTGAAAAGAAAAAAAATCGCACGAGAAAGGACGTAAAGTTGTTCATTTCACAGATCGATTGAGTTGAACAACACGTTGATACAGATTGGCAATGGTTAGTCAACAATATGCCGACGAATCACGTTTTAACAAAAAAAACATTGAAGGAACCGCCTGCGCTTCCTGCCCTCGGCGTGCGCTCGAACTGAGTCTGGGGAACTGGCGGGCTGGGCGATGACCTCGCGCATTGGAGAGGTACACTATTGCCATTGAAGTAGTAATTCGAATATGAACCCGAAATGTCATGTGATGACAATCTCGGATAAATCATCATAATATTTTGAAGGTCACCAATCTCTACGTGCTTCCCGAGTATCGCAATCGAGGCCTGGGAAAGGCGCTCGAGCTGTCGGTAGCGAAGCAGTTTGCGAGGTACTTTCTTTGTCCCCTCTATTGTCAAACGTATTGAAAAGTTTAAGCTAAAGCTCTTAATCATACGATTTACGGAACACGTTATTTGAAGTTCAATTTGAAGTATAATTTGAACAGCGAAAAAGTTTGAATTTTTTGACGTTTGTCATTCATTAAACGTTGTTTGTCGGTTGAGCCACCATACTACTGTTAGAAAGCCACAATGATATGTCGCAAGCCACAATGATAGGAAAGTCCAGTCGTTTCAGTCGAGGCATGCGCGTGTTAAAGTACGTCGAGACAACGAACACGGCCGTCTACGAGGGCTCGCTTCGATCGCCCCTGTGGACGCTGTGGACTACTGAAGGCAGCGATGAAGAGAAGAGTCCGATGCTTCATTCGCTTAGAAAATTCGTGCGACGATCTGACTAATCGCTCGCTTAGAAAATTCGTGCGACGATCTGACTAATCTAGGGTTATTCGAAATTATGGAAGGAGATATCGAGATATTTCGAATTGTTTAGCGTCGATAAACACGATGAAAAAATGCGTCTACGTGAAATATTCAGCGAATGTTTTTAGCAGAAACGATTCATGAACAACACGAACTTCGCGATCGCAAACGGTGAATGATAGATTTCCCTTCTGTTCGATAAACTTTCGAGCGTACTCCTGCATTACTTCGACCTTAATCACGTATTCTCCATATTCCCTCGAATCTGTTGCTGTAATATGAGGTATTTGGTATGTGTTCCAGGCGTAGATATAAATCGATGACACATGATTGCTGATGTCGAAAATGAATGCCTCTGTAATTTACAGACTGCGCACTTTGGTGAATTGTGGATCTCGTTTACCTAGTTTATTGTTATTAATTTCACTATAGAATTTTGCATGAAATTTGAAGACATTGTTCTGTTTCATCAACTCAGCCAATAAACTCCTAAAAAAGCATTTATCATTCGGATTATTACGAAATATTGAATAAAAACGCACATGTATTCAGGCTGAGTTCGACTATGAAGAACTCTCGTTGAAACCATTCCGATTTCAACGTTTCTTATCGTTGCCACAAATCGATCAACCGTTTCAATACATAATGGACCTAAGTGCAGTACATTTACATGTTTAAATCGACGAAGAATCCGCACTAGCGAAAGAGCGGCTTTTGAGTGCTTTCTCTTTTTGTTGAAAAATTTAGAATTAGTTAATAGAGCCGAAAAACACACCATATGTTTTTCCACGCCCTGGAAAATTACGGTATCAATGTTAAGATCAGAAAAAATCATCACATTTTCTACGTTCACTCTCCATCGCGCTTTCTTTGGAACAACTGCCTTTACTAATGATGCATATTTCGGCAAGTATGTCAACTCGAGCAACAGATGATTCGGAACTTCATAGTTCCTGTCTTCGAGAGGAGGCATATTCTTGAGAAAACTGACAACAAGTTGATGCCAACTTGACGAAATCTTAATTCACATTTGCATAACATACTTTAATAATCTCGTTCAAACTTACAAATTTCAACTCGCTCAAAATCATTCCCGCAATTGATTGAATTATCATTCGCGTGATATCTGAAGGTAGTGTGGCGAGAGAGCGAGAGAGTTCATCATCGCATGATGATTTTGTTGATGATGATGCTCTACCGATGCAAACAACGCTTCGGTTTAGTGTTGTCATGCAAACAACACTAAACCGAAGCAAACTTCTTACTATTGGTTAGAGAATCAATCTACAGGGTGCGCCAAAATTACCCGCACTCAGTTTTTCGATCACATCTCATTCGGGAAACGTGCCACTGTCCTGGTGCGGTAATTACTACTAGCCCTAGTCCATGTCTCCCTAAAACTCACAAAAGTTACGATCTCCATTCAATACCTAATTTGTAGTAGCGAGTCAAAGTTGACTGGTGACTGTGCGCAATTCCCGCGAGTGCAACACAACTTCTAATAAATGCCACTCCTTCACCAGCATAGCGTGGGCTTTCAAACTCAGAACATTTAGAGTATATCCTTAGACCAACTCGAAATTTATATCAGAATTGCACTGGGTATCCTCAATGTGGAATGCTAGCTGAATTCCTCAGGCATATAAAATCACTAAAATCACCCGAATTCTGACTTTTGGTTATGTTTTTCGCCCTACTTCTTACCTGTAAGGTTCAATTCGTATTTTTATATTTCATGAGTAATGGTGAAGCATGTACTTCTGCTTTTTGCTAACTAGAGGCATGCATGGTGTGTAGCTTTCAAGCGGACGTTGAAAGTGTTCACTTCGGGCAGTCAGATACATTTTGAGGCCTACCGTATTTAGGTGAAGGGCTATTGCTTGTCTAAAGTGTAGGTAGTTGCACAATCTATTGAGGTAACTATCAAGACCATAAAATTAGATCTAGGAGCTCTTTCCTTGAGACTACGATTTTTTGAGCGACAACATATCGAACTCGCGGCCCTGGCGTACCATAGTCAGTCAACTTTGGCTCGCCACAAGAAATCAGGTAGTGAATGGAGATCGGAACTTTTGTGAGTTTTAGGGAGATATGGACTAGGGCTAGTAGTAATTACCGCACCAGGACAGTGGCACGTTTTCCGAAAGAGATATGATCGAAAAACTGAGTGCGGGTAATTTTGGCGCACCCTGTAGTTTTCAAATTAGCGTCTGTTTAGCGTTTTCGATCTCCGCGATTTATTGTCATGGAATCAATTCCATAAAATTTCAATAAATCTCGAATCTTCCCAAATCCAAGATTTCCCCATGATTCACCAACATGTATAAGAGGAAAGGATTATTTCCTTTCCTCGGCTTTCCGTTTCTTACCATCCCGAACGATAAAGGCATTGGACGAAGAGTAGTACTATCTACTAAATTTATGAAGAAACTAAAAATTTGAAAGGCGATACGCACACGCATTAGCATTCGCGCATAAAATAGATAGTCGTTGGACACTCATGGCTCATTCGCTTAGGAAATTTTAAGCGACAATCTGACTAATATGATGTGATTCAGATAAATACTGCTCGGCGATATCAAGAGATTTGTAATGTTTATCGGTCGTAAAAATGTGAAAATTGAGTAAATGTGAAATAAAAAGATTATTTGAGATAGCAAAGGTTAATGCACAGACCGGGAATCGAACCCGGGGCTTCCAAACGTTACCTAGTATAAAAACAATTCTGAAATAAAAAGAGAATTTTTAGAAACGCACATGCACAACACTGTTTTTGTAATCGCAAACGGTGAAAGATTTGTTTCCTTTATTTTGGAGATATTTTCTGGCGTATTCATGCATTACTTTCATTTTAATCTTGTATTCTCTTGAACCGACTTCCCTGGGATATCCGGGCGAATGAGGAAAACTTTCGAATATATGTTTTCCTAAGATCGAGATTGATGGCACTCTATCACATATTTCGAGAATGAATCGTTCTGTATAAAAAATAGTGAAATTAAAAAAAAAAAAAACGTTACCTAGTTCCCTATTGTCGATTTCTTGATCAAACAGTATTTGAAATTCGTAGACATAATTCTGACTGATAAGCGCGTTATAACAATTCCTGTGAAATTAAAGCTTGAAAAAAACAGGAAATTTTTTCAACCTACAAGTGATAGCTTAACCGCCACGAGTGTGAAATTCTCAGCAAGTTGATATGAATATTTCGTACGGCTCCAATAATGATATTGTACGTTCTAGCGTTCATTGGGCCGATGTGTAACGTATTTAAGTTTGAAACGATAAAATATACGTGATAATAATTGAGCTGCTTTCGAGCGTTTCCTGTCAGAAGAAGTTTTGAAAAAATTAATCAGAGAATTCGAAAAAATAGCGAAATGGAATCAATGTTTGATATCAGTGGACAGAATAAGAGCCACATTTACAACAGCAACTCTCCATTGTGCATTACGTGGAATAACTGTCATGAAAGAAGATGTGTGAACAGGCAAGCATTTTATTTCGAAATTCATTTCATTGTGTTCTCTGCACAACGCAATTTCTTCAATACATGGATTTTTATTGAGATAATTTACAACAATTTCATTCCACGACGGCGAAATCTAAACAGGAACAGCTATTTTAATTTTCGTCTCTTAAAAATTCGAACTAAACCTTTTCTGCACCTCCAGGTTCATTCCTGCACTACATTGAATAATAAATCGGATGACATCAGGAGGTAGAGTCGCAAGATTGAAATCACCATCAGAAGAAGGTGAATTGGGTCTACCGAGGAATGAAAACATGTTTTATCCTGGAACCTTTTGTGACCTTTGTTGAGATATTCAGCATAGTAATTAGCGTCTGCTTGGCGTCTTCGTTTGCTATTCAAATAACGATCTCTAATCTTTGTTGCGAGTCAATATTCCTCCTATATCCTTAGTGGACTCTTTGGTCTTCGGAAGGCAACAATAAAAAGAAAACTTTATTCGAGTAGCACATTTAAAAATCTGACTGCGGTAAGATATTTGGAGCGTTTATCGTCAAAATGGGTCTATGAGAAATATTCAGCGAACGTTAGCAGAAATGATTTATGAACAACACGGCATCCATCATCGCGAAGGGTAAACGATGTGTTTCCATTATCTTCGATGAATGTTCGAGCGAATTCTCGCATTGCTTCCAACCCGATCTCATATTTTCTAGGTCCGTATTTCTGTGGATATATGTCTGTGTGAAAAGATTTTTCAAAAATGTTTTCTCCGTAAATCGAAATATACGAAACATGATGGCTAATGTCGGAAAGAAATTTTTCTGCAATTTGAATATTGAAAAAATGTGAAATTTACTTCACTTGTGCACCTAGTTTAATATTATCGGTTTCTCCATCAAACAAAGTTTCACATGCTGTGACAACGTTTTGCTCGATCAAAGCAGCGAGCAAATTCCTGGATAATCAGATTTTAGAATTTGATATAATATATAAAACGCACCAGTGTTCGGGAAAACAAAACCAAGAAAAAAATTTCAGCAAGTTGATTTCGACGTTTCTTATAATAGGAAAAATGATATTCATTGTGTTTAAGGATAGTGCCATGATATCAAGCGTGTTCACATGTTTAAAACGGCGGAATATTGTCGGAAGACACGCTTTGGATGGGTAATTTATCCACCAAAAATATCCAGGATTGTTCAAGCGAACCGTAAAGATTACCATTAGTATGTTTGCGCTCTGCAAAATGTTGGTATCAATCTTTTTAAAGATGATCACCAATAATCACCTCCCTTACATCCACAAACCAATAGGCATTTTTTGGAACAACTCCCTTAACAAAAGTTGCGTATTTCGTTGGAAATTTCAATTTGAACCGCGCTATATTCACATCATTCTCATTATTGTAAACGACCACCTCATCGAGAGGAGGCATGTTCTCGAGGAAACTGACAACAAGCTTATGCCAGGATGGTGAAATCTAAGTCCTATGCATTATGCTGTGTCAAAAAAACTCAAACTCACAAATTTAAACTCGCTCAATATCATTCCTGCACTGCATTTAATGATTAGTCGGACGATGTCAGGGGGTAGAGTAGCGAGGTTAAGATCAGCATACGAGAGGGATTTGCTGGATGTCCAGAGCCATGAAAACATTTTTTCCAACCGAAGAGAACCTCTTGTGACTTCAATTAGCAGAAATAGCAGAAATATATCTTTAGCGCCTCTTTCAAGTAGTTTAGCTTGCGATTTCTCTACAACGCAAGCGCGTTCTCTCCCGCCCATTTCTCTTGCTTACACATGCTTTGAAGATAATTCTTAATTCTACTTAGAGACCGCAACGATGTGTAGCGAATCTAACGTAATACCATGTTTTGGTTCTCAAAGTATCCCTCTTGATCTGAATAAGAACATACTTTTTACCGTTTGTCGATATCTTATCTCTGAACCGAGTTATGAGCCAAAAACCATGCGCGCGGGGCTCAACAGAGAAGTGTCTGAAACTAGGACGAGGCAAAAGGGGGCGGAGCCTATTCAGTGCTCTTTCCCAAAGTTCGACGGCGATAGCTTCGCTCAGTCGTGAGAGACAAATCAGGAGCGGAATTCCCTCTTATCTAGGGACGGTGTGTGCTAGTCACGACGGGACAGAAGGAGCGAAGAGAGGGAGGCAGAGGGAGAAGGGAAGATGTCTGCCTCTCACCCCTTCCCTCTCATTTGACTTGCCCCGCCTACTCTCACACTGTGTTTAGCACTTATCGGAATGAAAGAAATACGCGCGTACTAAAACTTCTAAATTCGGGGGCAATTCGGAGGCAAGTTGGATTTTCGTTATTTCTTCTGGTATCGTCTTCTAAAAACTAAGAGAACCAATGACCAGAGGCGCAAACGTGCACGATAACTGGAACCTTGTAAATACACTACTCTGGACCTTATTATCGTGTGTTTAGCCAACTCAAACTTGTCGGATCAAGGTGCTCCAAAGATCATTTGTAGAGGGAGTGGATAGCTACCGAAATCAGTTTCGATTGTCCAAATCGGTTCAAAAAATGGACCAGAAACGTACAGGCACTCGACTCTGTCGAACCAGCTATGAGGCAACCATTGGTGTACGGAAGATGTTAAGGAAAATACGGGAATTTCATAATTAAGTTAAATGGTGGATCAATCAATGGGATGGCCAAATACTGAAACTATGGAAAAGATTGAAGCTTAGATTGGAGCATAGACAACGTTTGACGGTATATAAACTCTGGAATTCCAATCAGTGATTTTTCCAGCAACAATAGGGCGTGGTCTAGGGGGTAGCCACGATAAGTGGTTTTTGCTTATTTCGTTTTTACCTTCCAATCTGACCATACAAACACTGGAATAGTAACTACCAGACCTAGCAATACCGTAAGTCAGGATGCCCTTCCTGGAGCGGTCTATGATTCTCTCAGGTCGTATACATGCTTTCTATACTGATGGAAGATTTTTGATGACCGAAATTGGAAATTTTACGTATTTGTAGGATCTAGAATCACAGACAAACTGCAAAAACACATCAATAATACGCGAAATTCGTTTAAACTGGCCTCGAAAGCATCCATTATTTGTTGAGCCGTACACTCAACATAGACGTTTTTAATTTCTGCGTGATTCATATTAGAAGCTATGTGCAGAAGGCTTATATCATCAATGATGGGACCATTTTGACCAAATGTGTACGAAATTCAAGCGGTAAACGAGTATTGACTAGTCAATGAGAAATAATTTTGACCGTTTTCGTTCCAATTTGAATTTGTCTATTCTGGGAAGTTTCCTTATCCATTTTACTTCGACCTCTTGCGCAGGACGGTTCAGCACAATATACACTTGACTTTCTTGTCGATTCCTCAGAAGTGATCGAATAAAGTTGAAACAAAGGCGCAAATATCATACTATGCGCATAACAGCCAAACCTTTCGGTATATTTTTGAATGTATGGCATAGTAGCGTGCAGCTTTTTAAACCGAACTGACTCAAGCGCCTTTGATAACAGTTGAAATTTTTCCTCAGTCGGCCTGGACATATTTATCTGAATTTAGGAAGTATTTTCCAAAGTATGTTTTGGAAATCAAGGATATTTTAAATGGTTTTTTAACTAACCGAAATATTGAGAAATTGTGCTGAAGCCTTTTTGCAAATCCTCTTAGTAAGATAGTCCAATTCGGTCGGATCGGTGACTGTCGAGCTATATTTTAAACCTACCCAAATGCAGATATACTAATCGCTTCAGGCTTCTGAATTTTGGAATTTAAAAAGGTACATATTCTTATATATTTCAAGTAACCAACAAATCAGCTGGCGCAACGAGGAACTTGAAAGTTTGGTTCGCAACTTTGTCTAATGATAGATAATGCAGAGATAAGAGACGAGTTATAAATTCTAATCTTGCGACTTACCAATCGTGAGAAGTGAAATCGCGCAATCGCTCGAGTACGCACGCTGCTCCAATGTCCCTGATCCCACGCGCCTTTCAATCATGTGCTCGACTTTTATGTTTCAGAATCTCTCCTTTGCACTTTTAGCACTCCCACTTATTCTTCCTTGGACTACTTTTAGACCAGTAGGCACAAATCTACATTCTCTTTTGAAATATCGTCCTCACATGTCCTGAAACAATTTAAAACATTCCATGGAAAAATCCTCCAATCGCGAAATTCACATCGCTCACGCTGCTCCAATACCCCTGATCCCACGCGCCACTCGGTCATGTGCTCGACTTTTACGTTTCAGAATTGTTCTCGGCCGCCTTTGCATTTCTTTGGATTCATTTTTGGGCTACCTTGTTTCGAAAAGTTGCAACGCGTTTTTTTACTGCAACAAATGTTTTTATTTTCTTATTCCATCAATCAATTCGCTCGACAAATTATTTCGCTTCGTGATCCTTTACTCATCAAACCATTGGACCTTCGCAGGAGATGTGATCACAATATGATCACTCTCATTTTTTTATGCGTCGAATCGGCATCTTTGTTTGAAAAAATTGCAGCCTTTTTTCTCAGATGTCCTCAGCCGACCCATTCTTCGCCTGGTATCACTCCCCACTGTCTCTGGAGGACTGTCTGGCTGCAGGCTCATTACTCCTTCTCTGCGGCATCTTCATACCACTAACGGCACTGGTTGCGTATGTGATGTACAAGGCTGATAAGGTAAACCATATTTGATGTCATTGCTGTTCAAACAGAACTTTGACTGTATCTTACTAAAGTAGGCTTCGCCTCACAAGTCATCCATAGTCAATTCTGGGATTACCATTGGAGTAGTTCGAGGTTTAATTCGAATCCCAGGAAATCATCGGCTACCGCTATCTCATATCCGCTTCATTCGCTGATATCAACTGCATGCTGCAGTACGGCTTCTTCAATGCCGTCGCGATTCTCACGAAGAACTCCATCACGCACGACAGAGTCGGAAGAGATATCATGCATGTGAGCGAAGATGCATCTTCAAAGGGATCAATTTTTGTTGTTATGAGAATAGGCTCTGTATGCCCCTGCATGAAAAAGAAGGCTGATATTTGAAGTAGTTTCGATTAGACCTAAATATAAACGGTATTGGAACATTCTTCAGCTCAATTAGAGAGGTTGAAATTTCCAGTTCTGGATCAACTGGATGTGGTTCGCCTTCTGTCTGCACTATCCGCTCGTTGCGTGGAGCCGCTTTGCTGCAATCAAGTGTGTTTATTCGTAATTATCCGGACTCCATCTACCCTTCCATGCTTTCGATCAGTAATTCACACATAATGAATTGATAATAATAATGATGCACAGATTTCCGATCTGGTTTCGCACACAGCGTCGATGGCATTCCTATGCCATCTGCGGCTTTGTCTATCTCGTCGCGTTCATAATGGTACGTCCTCACAATCAATCATTTCTATTTTTTTCAGTTAAAATAATTAATGAGGAAATATTTTTTTAGGTCTGCATCACTCACTGGTGGTTCATCGTCAGATTCTACTACGAACCGGCGGCGTATGGACTGCTGGCGGACGATTTTGTCAAGTATGATCTTATTTTTTCTTCATTTTTTACTATAAAATTCTGTATTTCGAGGATTAATGATCTATCGAATTCCGCTTTTGATTAATAATTTCGACCATACAGATACCTCACCGGTGGTCATTCAGCCATGTTTATGTATCTGCACATCTTCTGCGTCGTTTTTCCACTAATACTCTATTTGTGAGTTTACGTGCCCTTATATTGGATAACCTCACTAAGTATAATATCATGTTTTGTTCGTTCTATTCCGTTGCAAACTTCTTGGGTAAATGGACCCAACTAATACCAAAATAAAAAATAAATAAAAAAATACCATTCACCCATTCATTTTATATGGACGATATTCATCCTCGTACGTGATCGCAACATCGCTGGTGCGAAATCGACAGGGCAGTTGAGTGTGGAAAAGAGGTGAGGTACTCCGGTGAGATCAGCAAAAATTAAAACTGTCGATTTCCAGATTGTTGATTCCCTGCATCTTCGGGAACATCATATTCGTGCTCGGACAGGCGAGCATTTCTAATCTCTTAATTATACATTTTTTTGCATTTGAGGGTTCCACTGATCATTCTTCTGCTGAGTATACTTTGTGCGATGCTCTGTCAGCGCTATGCTCTTTTCATTCCGTCTATGAGCTTTTGTTAGGCTCTACACATTAGACGTTTGAGCGACTCCCACGATCCTACACGATGACTTATTCCGCAAGATTATATTCTTCTGCGCGCACACACACCGATTTCGTCGCTTGTTCATTTGATCCAGGAGAGCGCATGCGCTTTCAGTCTTTCCCACAAGTGCACATTTTTATGCACGTCGCAATATTGCGTGCAAAATCGCAATAGTCGTAGATGACGAACGCGCCGAGAACAAAAAAACAAACTTCAAGAGTAAAAGAATAACTGACAAATGCAACAAATAAAACATTGTTACGGTATCCGAAAAATGCATTTTCCTCATGGTGAAGTGTGTTATGAAGCGATTATTAATCGTGAAGAGATGCTCATTTATCTGCTGAGGGAATCCTTACAGGTTGCCATCACCATCGGCACCGGAACCGGGAAGTGGGCGACATGGGCAATCTGCTTCATATTCGTCATCAATTCAGCGGCGAATTGCGTGATGCTTCTGCTATTCTCGCCCAGTTTGAGGTGAGCGATTAAAAATTGGTTTGTATCTCAAACACCAGAAAAAAAGAATAAGAGCTTACTCATTAGACAACCAGTAGCTTGGTGACAGCTTGGGATACGCTTTCGGGGAGTTAGAGATCATGCCGAGCTGTTCCATTTTTTGGGCGTTTCACTTTGGACTTGGATCAGAGATGTTTGCTCCTTTTGGCCTTCATGCCTAGCACCAACTTCATAGTTCACTCGAACTTTTCTTACGCGATTATTCCCACAATCCCATAAAGTTTCACGTTGTCCTCGATCATTTTCTTTATTGCGCGATTGCGCGGCGATTGCGCGTGGGCCGGGAGACGTAGACGTTCCCACGATTCTATGGGTAGTCTTGAGTCTAATATTAAGTCTAATCACACATAATGACCACCATGTATTGCTGCTGTGTAATGATTGCGCAATTGTAAGCGCGAAGAAATATGTATTCTTTACTTAGGTAAGGGAGAATAAGGGAGTGACAAAAGGAAAAAATGGTTAAAACGTTGTACTTTTTTCAGATCCAGCATTCTTCCTGGCGGGACAGCTAAAAAGAAGAAGTCCACTTCGCGATCGGCGACCGTGTCTGTGGTGCGATAATAATGATAAAAGATGATAAGAGAGGATAAATTCACATGCCCTTTGATTACGAACTGTGTCATTTCTGTTTTTCCGTTTGTTTTCATGATCGTTGTAGATTTGAAATTATTTAAATAGTAAATCATTGTATTTTGCGTTTTTTTCATTTTGAAATTTGAATGGCATCTTAGCTTACGCGTGGGATCAAGAGACTTAGAAATATGAACAAATAATTTGTCATGCTTTAATTTGTCAAACTCACATTTCAAATTGCGAATTTTTGGCAATTTCAATGCTCGCCATACCGCTGGCCTTCTGAGACCTTCTGAGATGGTTTTGTATATCTCGGTTTCTCCATAAGACTGTCTTGGACGAAGGATCAACAATTTGACCTTGTGGATAGTCATACTTGCGATAAGCCGGAGGAGGATGTTGAAACAATTTTTCGAATGATGAGTCTGGTGCATGAAAACCGACGTACTCCGGCCTGTCTGTGTTAGCAACCTTCTGCAAGGAGAATGTTCAAATGTTGCTTAATTTGGGTTCAAAAACTACCTCAAAGACATGCAAAATTCCCTGCATTGAGATCGCATTCGAGAGGCAATCAAGAACAATATACTTGTGATTTGAAATTAATTGGAGAAGAGTTCGATCGTCCAATATGCTCGCTTCGTGATCATTGCTCTGAAAATCCTGATATTTTAGGAGTTCTTCTCCCTAAAAAAAGCTTCTCATATTTTTTACACAATTTGTCCTGGTCAAGCCAGGATACCCGGTAGAAATCGCCAAACTACTGACCGAACGACGCACGTAACTGAAGTGAAGCTCCGGCAGTGGTGGTAGCTTCAACAGCAAAGATTGCGTGCGAGCAACATCATGCAGAGGGCCGGTACTGTACACTTCCAACTTCACGCTAGACGATTGCTCCAGATTGGAATGTGTGACCAGTGCACGCATGAAACTGCAAGCTAATGAATTCAGAACTTTTTCGAAATATATATATTGTCTCGCCTATCACTATCGTCGTGACCGCACTTCAGCGTTACTTGAATCTTGTCGAAAAATATATTCTTGAGAATATATTCAATGTTGAATAGATCGTCACAATCAATACTCTGAACCGTAATAAACAGGTTAACAGTTTTGCACTTTCTGAATAGTCTCATGTGATGTTCAACATGCTCAATGATCGTCTTTTCACAAAATGGGATCTCGTCTGGATTTGTGCCGACGATACTAACCTCATTATCAATCTGAAAAAAGTTTTCTCAAACAGTCTTATATTTTGCGCACCAACCCATTTAATTGCAACCTCTTCAAAGTATCGTCTGCCAACGTAAACATCGATCTCTCTGAATCGTTTGCACGAAGTGCGCAGGGGCTCTCGCTCTCCACTCTTGTCGCTTAGCTCTCCGAATATCATCAGCATCAAATCGTGTGGTAGAGTCGGAATGTCTGCCTGAAAGACGTCGTTAGGTATACCATGAATGTTAGTGACCTTAACCTTATTCTCATTGGATTCGGCGGAAGAATCTGAATCGTCCATCCTTATTTGCTTCAATGGCAGATCGAATTCGAGAATGAGATGCAACTAATTGTTTCATTCCCAATTCAAAAGACGCTAAAATTTGGCGGGAATATTTATGACGCGCATCGTTGCATGCCCACGAGCAACGCTCGTGTTTTTTTTTAACTCAGAGATCAATGTGATTCTTTAGCAGAGAGTGACAAGTACGAATTGTAGTGGTTGTATGTTTTATCGTTGAGGCGTGTATTCGAACAACAATAAAGAGAGTGTAGCAATTTTCACAAAAAAAATTGCTACCCTTTTCCATTACAAGCAATTCCATGCCCTTCCCGTGCACCTACTGTAACACGATGTGTTTGTGGTCGTCCCACGTCACGATTACGTGCATACAGTTGTGTACATGTCCTTTCTATTCTAAATACCGAATTACATCAAAATTCGTAACCCAATAATCAATCAATACACCAAATAATCATTTAAATAATGATTTCTACCTAAATACCGTACACCATGTCTAGCTCTAATTTTGGGATTTTCCCTCCCTTCGCCTCGCGCACTCTTCCCACTTCATTCCACCACGGAATCATCCACTGACAAGTCACAACTCGCCCGAGAGCGAGAATCAGCCATCAAGGTAGGGGCCACAAGCTCCGCCCCCTTTGTGCGGACATGATTCCCCACTATCGGCGAGACGGGGGTAGCACAAAGCTCATTCTAAACGAAATCACTAGTTCAAAAGCGCGTTGGATAGCTATTACTATCCCCTATCTTTGAGGACATTGCAAACTGTATCAGTGAAGGTTGAGTAGATCAAAATCGGAATAATCATCAGAGACATAGGCGAATTTCGCATTTATAAAGAGAGGACACTGTTTGCAACCTGAAAAATCGATTCCTACATTTTATTCAAGCAACTCAGTCAAGAAAAAGCAAAGAAAAATCATCACCCTGAATTGTGCTCCATTTTTAAAGGTTTCAGTACGCGCGTATTTCCTCGCTTCCTACTCACGCTAAACACAGTGTGAACGCCAGAGGGGATAGTCAAATGAGGGGAGAGACGCGAGAGACACACCACACTCCCTCTCCCTCCGCCTCGCTCTCCCCGCTGTTCTTACCCGGTGGGACTAGCGCACGCACTCGCCTAAACCGTCCTTCGATTTCAGAGACAAGATGTCAACAAACGGTAAAAAGGGTGATGTTATTGGGTCCATGAGGGACAGTTTGGACACAAATTTGACCGGATTGTGACAATTCGGCAATCTACGTTGTAGCCCCTACATCAAGGGCCAAGCCCCTTTCCATCCAGGAACACAAGGTTTCATTAAGCTCTGTGGTTATACCCTCATCCATCCATCTCATCCATCCATCCTATCCTTCCTTTCCTCCCCCTTTTCCCCTCATTTATCATTGCCGTAATAAACTTATAATAATTCATACCCTAGTCCTATCACACCTTACCACACTGGTAATCACAACACCTCACAAGCACTCTAAGCTGCTCCCTGCTCATTGACTCGGAGGTCAATCGAGTATCGTGGACTGCTAGTTTGCCTAGAGAGGTCGAATCTGCTTTCTAACAAGTGCTTCTCGAATGATACATTATCGCATCCAATCATCAGTTCTTTTATTTTGTTTGGTCGTAGAAATAAGGTTGAGACAAATCTTCAAAACATTTATCATATAATTTATATTATCTCCGTCGTGATTCCTGCACCGAAGACACGGTCGCCGATGGTGAGAACACATTTGTTGACTTCCCGCCCAGTCGTAATACACTTGTCCTGAACCGACACACGAACATGCCCATTCTGATGAATACTTTTATGTCTTTTAGCCTCGGGAAAGAGAACTTTACTAGATAGTATGCCATAGGGGTGTTGTGAGAAAAAAAAAGAAGAGAACAATCTGGATTCTTGCGGTAATGAAAGCGCTCAAATGAGACTGGGTGAGAATAGCAGTAGCATGACGCAATTGGCAGCTGAATTGATGACGAAGATGAGACAGATGGTCCATGTCGCCCACTTTCCTGTCCCGGTTCCGATTGTGATCGCTACCTGTATCCGCATTTTAAATCAAAACAGACACTTCACTAGTTATCATCTATTCATTGCACTCTGAATGAGGAGGATGCAGTATTTCAATTAGTGACAGTTTTTCCATTTCTCCAAGCCCTCAAAGTTAAAAGCCCGCTATTCTGTATGCGATGAATTCCGTCTTTCGAGTTCAGAGAAGTATACGAAGATTGTAAGATCGTGGCACCCAAAGGTGGTGAGTTTCCCACGGGTTCGAAGATGATTGTATAAACGCAAAAGGTAGACAATACGTACCGACTGTTGTTCAAAAGAGTGCCTCGACATCAATCATTTATCATTTCGATGAATGCCTTCTTCTTACCTGCCCTATCACAAATATGACGTTCCCGATGATGCAGGGTACCATCAGTCTGAAATATTGGCATATTGCTTCATTTCTTAGGCACTATTAGAATAAGGAACAACTTCGGAAAAATATAATTCTCACCGCTTCTCCACACTCATCTGCCCTCGCGACTTCGCTCCGGCAGCCGCGTTTCGGTCTCGGAGTATGAGAGCTATTGTCCATCTGAAAAATCTGCAGTTGCTTTTGGGAAGTTCGGTATCGGTATCTCAAAAGAAAGAAATAAGATGAAAACACAGGGAAGTAAACAAACTACAACTCACAGATAGAGTATCAGAGGAACGACAACGCAGAAGATGTGCAGGTACAGGAACATGGCGGACATGCCCTGGACGAGGTATCTGAAGCGCCTTCAGAGTTTCCTTACTCTTTCGTCAATCTCTTTTGCTTCTCCAAGATTGGATGGCTAGATCGCCTTGCAAGGAAGCTGGCAAAATACCTAGCCTTTTCTTATCAAGGCTCTTGATTTTCGTTCGATAAATGCATTGAATGAAGGTGATAGATGAACGCGATAGAAATGAGGACGTACTTGACGAAATCCTCCGCCAGCAGTCCATACGCTGACGGTTCGTAGTAGAATCTGACGAACCACGGCGACCAATGAGTCGTCACGACCTGATGCCGTATTTATGTTTAGAAAGTATTTTTATGTTGAAAACGGAATCGCAAAGTATAAAATTCTGGACGCGCCATAATGACTGCTACAAGATAAACGCCGAGACAGATGACGTAGGAGTTCCATCGTTGTTGGCTACGGAACCAGATCGGCGTTCTGAAAGGAAATTTCAAGTCTCTGATTTGTATGAGTGAATGTAGTACTTTTTCGATAATTTCAAGAAAAACATACTTGATGGCAGCGAATCGACTCCACGCAACGAGTGGATAGTGGAGACACAGGGAGAACCAGATTATGTCGATGTAGATCTGAAGATTTTTGTAATTTTTTTTAGGAATAGTCAAGATTACGAGTAGAAAGTATCTATGTCTCCTATCATTCCAAGAAGAAGTCAGGAACACAAGAATGAGCTAATTTCTCAAAACGTTGGTGAATACAAGAAAGAACCAGATGGCCTTACCTGCATCGCTGATCGTCCATCCTCGCTGTGTGTCAGCGGATTCTTCGTGAGAATGGCGATTCCGTTGAGGAATCCGTACTGCAGCATGCAGTTGATGTCAGCGAAGGAAGCGGAGATGAGATAACGGTAGCCGATGATTTCCTGGAGGCGAATATCGATGTAATCAAATCGAGAAAAAAATTATCACTCTTACAAGTTATTGACATATTTTATGATAAACTTGTGAATGACCTTATCCGCTTTCCACATGACGAGCGAAACGAGGACCGTGAGGGGAATGAAGATGGCACACAGAAGGATCATTGCTCCACCCGCTAGACAATCCTCGAGCGACAGCGGGCTATGATACCAGTCGAAGAAGGGGTCGGGAGACGACATCTGAGGTAACTCATGTTACAAATGGATTCCGTCTGATAAGGGAAAGGAAGGTGGTAAATTTATTAAATGAGACACATTGGGTATCGGAGCGAACCGGGAGGGTAGACAATTGTAGAAAGTGCCCGTTAGGCATCATTTTCTAAATTGACTGATTCGCATAAATAGTTGGTCGGTGAGTTATTTTTTGTGACAAGTGAATTAACTAGGCAAATTCAAGGATAGAGAAAATGTGTACGACGACGCAGAAACATGCGAGAGGAAATACAGCACATTAAAGTCACAGTAGAGCACATAATAACAAGATAATGAGGTCAGAAGGTACATCCATGAGATGGAAAGATCATTTTCATACAAGGACAAAGGAAAACTGATTAGGAAAGGATAACATGCATCAAGAGTAAAGAAATGGGGCGCTTGTGCTGTTGGGGGGAGGGGGTCTCCCCCTATTTCACTTTCCCCTCCCTCTCATTTCACCCCATTCGGAGCTCTCCGCACGGTCGTCTCTCATTTCGATCTTCCCCTCTCTCACCTAGACCCCTTTTTTGTAAGAAAACACTAAAAAAAACAAAGTAGGCTAAGAACTAAACACGAACCCTAAGCCTAAGCACTAAGCACTAAGCCTAAACACTAAGCCTAAGCATCAAATGTCATGATTATCGTCGATTCAGAGCTTAGTGCTTAGCGCTTAGTTTTAGGGTTCGTGATTAGGCTTACAGCTCGTGTTACGTGCTCAGTGATTTGGTTTTGAGAGTGCGAATCGAATTGTGAGAATTCACACCATTCGTCAACAAATCAATTAGTCCAGAATGAGATTATGTCACTCGTTTCTCTCTTGTCTCTCGTCGATCCCATTTACATCCAATCTCACCCTATATAAGAGCCAAATTCCACTTCTCTGGTTCAGTCCATCGCTCTCCTATCTGAGGAGAGGGAGGGGAGCATTCGCCTCCGCGGATTTGGTCTCCTCTGATGAGACCGCGCTCTCTGCGAAGGAGAGCAAAATGAGAGGGAGGGGGGAAGTGAAATAGGGGGAGACCCCCCCCCCCCACGGCACAAGTGCCAGAAATAGATATCACCGAAACAAACTATGGAGAAATAGTACAATAGACTGCGATCTAAGAGCAGACCTATCAAGCGCGAAGGGTTCAGTGAGGGATCATTTCATGTTCATACGTTTAATCACATAACTCGCAATGAGTGCTGTTAGTTTTTCATTCTGACTGAGGCGCCACACGACCAACCGATGCTTTGTCGCGCTCAAAACAACAGTGAATGTGGGGATAACGCAATATCTTGGCATCAAGGGTAGAAAATGAAAATAAGAGAAAGAGTGGAGATCGCAAAACGCCGACCTCCAATGCTTCAGCGCGTGGGATCACAGACATTGGAGCGGATGGGAGAATGCATGTATGTCCCTCTCACGAGTCAAAAGTGTAAATGTCAGAAAGAAGTGCGATACATTATACTATGATAGTGGGAGGAAATAATCTGCAAGAGCGAAAAAAAAACAATCCGAGTCGATTTCCTTACTCATTCTCACTTCCGCAGAATAATTGAATCGGTGTAAGTGCTACTCGTATATCCGAGGGCCCTCCGGAGGAAAAGCCCCCGGAGGGGGCTAATTCTTGAAAACTGTTGGCTTTTGCGATTGAGGAAGACTGAGACCGACCTCACTCTTTTGGCGCATACAAAATGAGGCAGGGCGACCGATTCACGGAGTGATTGAGAGTGAGGAATGAAGGGAACTTCTTAGTCCGGATAGACATCCCTTATCGACACCTGACCTTCACTGGGCCCTTTTGCGCACAACACTTGAGCACAGTCCGATTGCAAATTATGATCTCAATCTTTGACAGCAACCGAAAATCCTCATTTAAAAATTATCATGCAACATCGTCAGTGTATCATTTTACTTTCAGTTTACCGTAGGAACGGTTTTTTTGTTTCAGTTTTATTGGAGTATTGTGATTGGAGAACATCTTGGTGATATGAAAAAAGCCCATCCCATTCATAAAGAGAGATTCAGTCGCTCATGCGCATTTCAGCAATATTTTGCAAAGTAATTCAGCTTAGATTTCATTTATTCGACGAAAAATCGGATACCCAATGGGATTCACAGGAAAGTCTTGATAGTCTTGTTATCACTGCGCCGTCATCACTTGGCCGCCTTGAAATATTTTTCTTAATAATTTTCTTCGACTAGTCTGTTTCACTCACCCTTCTGCATGACAATTGTGTTCCCCCCAGGAACATTTCATGGATAAGTTGAACCACTGAAATAATCCTCCCGCTGTTCGAGCCAAAGTACACGTGAGTATCCGCCAGTTCCTGCAAGTAAGCACAATATTATTCGAGAACCCATTTCTAGGTCGCAGAGCTCGAAAGGTCGAACAACTAAGATATCCTAGTCTATTGCAAATCCGAAGATAGGAGATAGCACCTATTTGTCGCGACGTAAAAGTGAATAACTTACGGGATTCGTCGAAGCATGCGAAGCACCGG
Source organism: Pristionchus pacificus (assembly GCA_000180635.4). Classification (NCBI taxonomy): domain Eukaryota; kingdom Metazoa; phylum Nematoda; class Chromadorea; order Rhabditida; family Neodiplogasteridae; genus Pristionchus; species Pristionchus pacificus. Next base: position 16,320,695 of record CM026577.1, read on the forward strand.
AGAGTGACATCAGATGATCGGCAAAAGCTGAAAGATAATTTAATGGCTAGGTATAATTTGATGAGGGTTACCGCCGAGCGATGGATCCACGAGATTTATCACAATCGCGTCACTCGCCCCTCCCGAAAATTCTGCCCTCACGTCAGATATCGGCCGTGCTGAACAATTTCCGATTAGTGCGACTCCTGCAGTGCTGCTCTCACCGGCGAGTGGATATTCAAACGATAGTTCTCTTCGAATTGTAGTCCCAACGGCCCTGCCATGCTCAACCAGCTCAGCGGCCGCCTAGAAAAATGCCGTGAACGGTTGAGGGGACGCACACTGATTGCCGAACAATCGGGAATACCGTTAATCGGGAGGAAAACGTTCCACCGACGGTATTTTACGGTATTTTACCGTAAAAACGAGTATTGGCTGCCATTTCCTTCAGAGTTGATGAAATTGCACCATTTTTGGAATTTGAGCGTTTCAAGTGATTACCTATCTGGCACAGAAGAACTATTTTCACAGATATTTCATTTAAGTACCGTAGTCGAAAATCGCGTGTGTGGTGTAAATTGGAGCGTGCCGAGCGTGCGCCACGTCGGGTGCACTATTCCAATTGCCGTAAATTGCGCTGTCTCGGCAGTTTTTGGCGAGCAGCTGATTGAAAACGCTTTCTTTATCGTGTTTCGGCCTATTTCAAGTGATTCATAGTTGATTTTGGCATTGGGAACGTGTTCCAGAGCTAGTGAAAGTTCCAGGAGCGCGCTGGTGGCATCGGAAGCTGCTACGTCGTCTTTTTCAGGCAACACTTGTGCTATAAAAATCACACAAAAGTCAGCAGCGTTCCAAAATCGCCGCGAAAGCCCGGTTTACGGCAATTGGAATAGTGCACCCGACGTGGCGCACGCTCGGCACGCTCCAATTTACACCACACACGCAACTTTAGACTACGGTACTTTAATGAAATATCTGTGAAAAAAAGTTCTTCTGTGCCAGATAGGCAATCACTTGAAACGCCCGAATTCCAAAAATGGTGCAATTTCATCAACTCTGAAGGAAATGGCAGCCAATACTCGTTTTTACGGTAAAATACCGTAAAATAACGTCAGTGGAACGTTTTCCTCCCGATTAACGGTATCACAGCCCATAAACTCACGTGCACAGAATTCAGCTGCACGAGCGCCGTTGGCAAGCCTCCCGAGTTTCTTGTCGATGCCAGACGTACGTAGCCTCCGGGCGGGTTTCTCGCCAAATCTCGTTCGTCTAATCGCGTAGCTTCGGCAGCCACAGCGAACACGCCTCAAATTCGTCGATTCCAAGGTGATTGGCGTGCATTTGAACTGGTACCTCGCAGACGGCCGTCCGCGGTGACGCTGACATCGGGTACGACCAATCGATACAGCTGGAAATGCGAAGGAGTCGTGCACTATTTTGTGTGCCATCAATCACCTCTTCATGATAAGTGCGAATTAACGATCGAAGCGACGCAATTTCTGTTGCTGGGTTGGCCATAGACGAGAAAAATCGCTCCAGTCTCTCCGTGAGCCGCAGGTACGTATTCTGAAAATCGATTTTTTTATTAATATTAGTTATGAAGCGGTAAGAGTAGTACGGTAGGCCTTCAATCGATCATGGGTGCTCAGGCGAAACAGATACACGATGCTCATCATGGGAGGGTGCGAGAGGGGGGAACACAGGGTAGAAGGGGGAGGGGAACAACAGACCTCATTGCTCGTTCATTCGATCCGACCTCTTGACGTGGAATGAAGTGGGGGAAATGAGGAGAGGAGAGGGGAGACGGCCTTTTTGTAGGGTGGAATTGGAGTATGTAAATTGAACTAATTGAATTTGTCCGCGTTAATTATCCGATTTGAATATTATATTATGAATTTATATTATAAATTATTATGAATCTTCAAACGGGGCACTGCCACAGCATTCACAGCCACATCATTAGGCATTCTCCAGATAAGGGTGAACAAGGGATTAAGTTTCTTCCGTTATACCGTAATCGGACTGCAAATCGACGTGAGAATATCAAATGTTTCTGAAACTTATCATTAATTCAGCCGCTCATCCACACTCAGAGCGAAAATGGGGATACGTTTCAGAAACATTTAATACTTCGTGTTTGCAGTGCGACTACGCCCCTTTTCTGTCGCTGTAGAACTTCTCGTCAAATTCAATGATGAGATGTTTCCCTTTGCCCAAGATTCATCCATTCAATCTTATTATCTTTTCCTTCTTCCAGAGAAATCACAACATCTTTGTGCCATGGAGTTCACCACTTAGTTGGCCTACAAACTCATTCAACTGGCTGTAACCACACTGACTGTAGAAGAGATTTTTTCGAAGTGGAACCCGATATTATCAAGAGGAGAACACGATGGCTGGCGTTATTTCTGGGACAAAAACACCGGCACCATTCTCATGCATGACAAGAATGATCCAGATATTGGTTATTCCTTCATTATGATTGGCAAGGTGGATGAACAGCGTTATTTGAGAAAAGATAACGTGCGCTGGCGTTTCTAATGCGTTCCAAACAAGCATTTTACATTGCAACCACTTCAACGCTTGGTACATCTTCACCGATGTCGTATTTTGTATTCAAAATTGTTTGTGTTATTGTATTCGAATTTGAGTGCGTGCCAACTTTTCTTTGATTGAGAACAGAAGCAATATAGAGAATAAAAATACTCGAGTTTTTCATATGAGCCCGTTTGCATGAAAACCAGTCATTGGGATACAAGGCAGTTTGAATCAAAGCTCCGAAATCGTCGGTAGATGAATTGTTCGCCCTCCCTCGTAATCGTAATCGACTCGGTCCGGGAAATCGTTACTATATTGGAACGAACCACGAAGGTTTGCGCTATTTTCGAGATATTGATAACAATGCAATTCTGTGGGTACATCCAGAAATGCGCATGCTGAACAGGATCGTAATTGCAAGAGAAATGCGGACGGGGGCACGATTTACAATATAATTAAATGATAACGTTAATTTGTCGATGTTTTGAGCCGATCCCGATAAAACGTTTGGCCTAAGAAAATCGAAGCTCAAGACATAATCAACAAAAATTGATATCGTACATCGCTCCCATTACCGAACAAACGGCCTTTTCTACCTTTTTAGCCTTTTTTCCCTTTAAGCGAATTCACGCTTAATATTCTTGTTTTTTGTTTCATATTTTTTATCCACCCCCATAACTGGACGAATACAAAAATTGGCCGGTGAAATATTATTTTAAATAGGTGAAAAATGAGAGCCGTTGCCTCTATTTTCAATTAAAATACGGCTCTACCGTAATCTCCACGTCATCACAAATTTTCCGTACATTTTCTGTATTACGGCTGTAATTTTTCACTCATTTAAAATAATATTTCTCCGGCCAATTTTTGTATTCGTCCAGTTATGGGGGTGGATAAAAAATATGAAACAAAAAACAAGAATATTAAGCGTGAATTCGCTTAAAGGGAAAAAAGGCCAAAAAGGTAGAAAAGGCCGTTTGTTCGGTAATGGGAGCGATGTACGATAGTTTTGTTATGTACACAAGAATTTTACGTTATATATTCCGTTCCCTGTCCATGATGTCATTAATCTGACACAGTCGAGCTTTATTTTTGTTTATTTTTGTTTTTTTTTGTGAGCATTCCATCTGAACTGGCCAACTGCTTGAGGGACACGGTTCCGTCTTCCAATAGGATGAGGGGGAGCGTGATCGATAGGAAGGGAAACAGGGAGTCAGGGATCAGGGTGCACTCTCATAAAATATTTTCGCAGTTCAAATCTCCGCAATTCTCTGCCATAGGATATGGGGAATATGGCACTAGCCTATTGGTTATCTCTCGGTACAGAGATAACATACAGGTACATAGGTTTCAGAAATCTGATGTGGTTGTCAATGGCATCACCACACTTAGCAACTCGAATTTTCATGTCACTCCGTTCTTGCTTTCTATCCATTAGCGAAATTTTCATTGGCGGAGTTCCGTTTCACCGCTGAAAAGGTATCAGATCAGATGGTCACTGTTACTGTCTATTTTTTCTTCTTTACTTCATCATTTGCTGTGTCCTATGGCCGCAAACGTGCAGTAATGGATAGGCTGCTTAAACATTCAATATAATTGCAAATATGCAAAAAAAGAGCGTCCTACTATGTGAATTCGAGCATAGCCAGAGGGGTCGAGTCCTTCATTTCCCTTCCGTTTAAAGTGGGGATATCTGGCTATTCGAAAGGTAGGACATTCAGATAGGCCAGACTCTTTGCTCGTTGTCATCACTCTTCGAATAACTCTTACATCATCTCTCCGCCTACGTCTAGAAGAATCTTCAGCTTGCCCATTGAAAACAGTCGAGGTAAGTGAATTCCTGGCACAGTTTATAGTACCTACTTCCCTATTTACCTATCATCAACGAAATGCATTTACAATTAAGGCAGAAATTCCTGGTCTTCCGGATGATCTTCATGATATTTGGAGAACTAACAACGGACGAAAGATTTCCACTGGCTAATTCGTACCGAAGATTCACAGAAATTGATTAAGAACTGGGCAAGAGAAACTATAATGAATTTTTCACTAATTAAAATAAATAATATCGATATTCCACGCACTAGAACATTATTGATGCAGCTTCCGAAAATTGACAAGTTCAAATTTGACTGGATAAGAAATGTAAATGAAAAATTTAACACGTAGTTAATTCATAATTTTGAAAGGTTCTCGATCTTCATTACGCGAGAATAATCGACGACAACACTCTTCTACATATCGTCAAAAATACGAGGCATGCGAAATTAGGAAGCTCGGATTGTAGTGCTCAAGGAATATGGAATGCGTTCCAGGTTAGTTGAGCAGAAACTCAGAAGATTGGAGTTATCAAAAACAATTTTTAGGTGATCTGCTCGGAAAATGAAAAATGTGCATGTCTAGAATTCGAAACGCCTAAAGCATCAGTCATAGAGCTTTTCGATTTGATTAATCCAACATCTCGAGGGGCTCTATATGATCTAGATTGGAAGAGGGGCTCTATGAATTTTACCGACCCGCAAAGTCAGTCGAAGCTCCACGTTAGTGCTTTCGCAACTATTCCAGGTAATGTAGTAGTTACAATGACAAAAGCATCCTTCAGCAAAGAGATAATTGATTGGTATTTTTGAAATCGGAATCCATTGTCTTATTTAATTTGTAAATCAGCGTCCCCATGTGTGCATTCATGATAAACCTCTGTTTATACGCTTAAGAACGAGAATGGCTATAATTGAACATACTTTATCGATCATCAAACAATTGAAAACTATTTCTGATATTTCATCAGAAAAAGAGGGGATATTGCAACAACCCGGCGCACGATTGGAAATTTGCCTATGAGAACGAAAGACATATTAATTATTAATTATTATAAATATTATTAAACGAATAATAACTAAAAGAGCTGAGCAATCGATGGAAAGGAGCGGAATGTGAATACAGTAGTAACAGGACCCTGAGCGTGAAACGCCAAATTACGGTGATATTGGAATGTGGGGTACTGTAACCGCTACAAATAATCGATAAATAATGATGAAACATTGTGAGATACCTACGTCTGAGTATGAGATGTGTTTAATGCTACGGTGTGTGATTGAATAGAGGAAAAAACGAGCAAATTGGAACAGAATTCGATTTGAAAGCTGCGAAATTTCAAGCCGAAATTCAGATTCGAAAGACTCTAAAAAGCAAATAAAAAACGTGACTAAGGTGAAGCAACAAACCAGTCAAGGAAAGAGAGAAATAACGGTACTCGAAATGGCTATGGTCAGCATTTGGTGAGGAAAAGAATGTTTTAAAAAACTGTTATGGTTCCTAAAGAAAATTATGAAAAGTTGAAAAGATTGGGCGGGAATTCAAATATTCAAAAAGCAACGTAATCCGAGGTCACTTTGTGAGTGGCTGCCCGACCGACGCCGCCCTCCTCGGGCATTCCACGACGTTGACGAAGGTAGTGCTTCACCGCTGAATGGATTGAATTATCGATTAGATCACCGACCATAATCAAGATATGTTTCTCAGTGTTAATATAGGCATTGAAACCCAATTAAATTTGATGGTGCTTTGAGCTCTTTCTATAGAAAACTGCGAAAATTGAGAGATTATCTGCTGAATTCAAATATTGATATAGCTTAGTAGCGTACCCATATAAGCTAGGACTCCAACGACAACGAGCGTCAGACAGACGATTAATCCAACGAGAATCGCCCTCAAACACGTCGATCGAGTCTCTTCCTCGTTAGTGAAGACGTCCGTGAGGTGGGCGGAGCCTGAGATGTAAGGGTTTCGAAAATTGCCCGATACGGTGCTTTTTGAAGAAGAATAAAGGAAATACACTTTGGTTGACCGTTGATTCTCTAGGCCTTTCAGTAGTTAAATGAACACATTGCTTCAAGAAGATATTTCAGGAAAAATTATTCACCATTATTGTGCGCATCTCCGTCTTCCGCCACTGCCACCAACGATGACATGGCCAACCGCTGCGAATCGACGACTGCTCGAGAAATGCGAAGATCCTCTGCGGCTTCCTGTAAATTTGAGATGTGATCTTTGATCTCAGGCAAGAAGATATGTATACATACATACGTTTTATTTTCACTGGAAAATGCAAGGCTACTGCAAAGATACAACGGCTCGAGCAATAGAGTTATGCGTGAAACTTATTTGAAAACATTAAATCGATAAATAACAACTAACCGTCTCCTCCTCCGTTCTCTCATCTCTCTCCTCTTCCATTGTGTGTCTCGCTCTTCTCAGACGGAATCTTCTCCTTGCGACGGCTCGTCGAGAGCAATCCAACTGGAAATTCAGAGATAAGGAATGTGACTTTTCAAACATCTTTAACGTATCCCAATGCTTTTTCCATTTTCGATTATGATCAACCGAAGGCTCTGGGTAATTTCAGCGATAATTGCCTGATTTCCACTCCCAGTTGTGGTTTTCCACTGCGATTTCTACAGCTTTTCAGTGGAATTTCAGAAATCACGACAGAACATGATAATTGTCATGATTCTGGCCGATCAAACTACCGTAATCACAAGTACCGTACCTCTGGGCACTCTCCCACACACGCAGAGCAATCGCACTGGAATCGAATCATGGATGAATCGGGCCATTTGAAGGTGCGGAAGACGGCAGTTGTGATCGATTTCGTCGTGCGAGACCATTGAGGGAAAAGTTGATCGTCGATCGCGCAACCGGCCTGCAAGGAGTTTATTTATGTATTTTGAAATATTGTTTCAAAATCTTTTGACGGAGTCGCACACTGAGAGTAAATCAGTGATGATTACCTTCAGTGATCAGTGGTGATGATTAGTGATGATTTACTGTTTGCAAGGGGAAAACGCAAACCAATCATGTATGTTTCAGAATTGTCATAAAGACGATTGCATTGACAATGTTTCAGTGTTTCTCTGGCGAGTGTGCGACAAAAAAAAATTAAATCAAGAGTATAAAGGTTCGTCGGCACGTACCTTATCAGTCAGCGAGTATCGCTCGCCCGTCTCAATGTTGACAGCGAAGCAATTGCGAGGAAGGATCGAGTACGTTTCTGCAATTGTTGCCGATTTTTTCCGCCTGCGAGTATGTTTCACAAGCGACTCAAAAGCGTTTGGAGTGATGTGATTGCAATAGATGGTAGAATCATTCATTTTGTAGAAAAAATCTTTTTAAAGAAGTAAAGTTAAGATTTTTCTGACCATTCGGTTGCACTGACAGCTGCAGGGTCAGCGATTCGCCCACAATCGCGGATGACACGTGCTCATTGTCCGAATTGGTGACTGACAGGCGACAGATCGGACCTAAAATTGAAATAATTGAAACCAAATTGGGAACCAGGTACCAGCAGAAACCAAGAACGTACCAGTAGCCTCATCGGATAGGGTCTTCGAAGCTTCCGGATCCGACACATTCACATGCGAGACGACTTCCTTGATTCCGAGCGGATAGGTGCATCGTAGATCGTAAGCTTCAGCAGCTGTAGTGATGAACAGGGGGTGTCGCTGCACGATTACGGTGGTGGCAAAGGTGTCCTGAAGGGAAATTGGGATTACGGTAACTCAGGAATATCGATCAATTTCAATGTCACTCGCCTTGTTCTCCAACTTGACATTGCAGTGCTCGTAGGGAATCTTGAAGGTGTATGGTCGCTCGGATTGACGAAGAGAAGTGAACGCCTGCGAATGGGTTATGTTTCAAGGATGATTAAAAATGCAAGCGGCCACAATGAGGTCAGTGGGTGAGAAGTTCGGGAATGTAATAATAAAAATCGCAACTCATGCAGAGTCTGCAAAGCGCGTGCTTATTTCGAAGTTCGAACTATGATATATCAGGCGCATGTAAATCGAAGAGTGAAGCAATTCATCAACCACCGTAATACCATACCTTGGCGCAGTGCGGATTCTCTGCCTGTCCCCGCACGAACATTCTTCCCTCGAAGGGTTCCGTGTCATTTGATAGCATCAACGTCATTCCATCGTTCTCGCAGAGTACTGTAAAATAAGGGTTTTTTTGATTTTCAGAACTAGATGTTTCGAAAATGTTTCAAGATCACATATAAAAGAACTGTTGTACTTTCGATTGTATTCAATCAATTTGTATTGAAATTATGAAAGATCAAAGATCAAAGATCAAACGAACCTCCCAATTGTCCTACTCTCAGATGCTCAATGCACACTTCCTTTCCATCTCCGAGATATCCGTCGGGACAATGACATTCGTAATCTCCGGGAGTGTTGAAGCAAGCGGCGAGATGGTGACACGCCTTCGGTCGGAGGCACTCGTTCACGTCTGAAATAGACTCCAGTTAAAATTGGTGCATTTATGTTTCACAATACTTTCAAAACAATTGGTGTTGAAGTTAAGGAAGTTATCGTCGTTGCTCTTTAAAAAAAAGATACTTTCCAAATCCCCGCAAATAGAGCAAAATTAACACGAAATCACTTAAATATTATTTTTTAAACCCTTCAAAAAGCCTGCCAACATAAAATTTCTTTAATAGTATCTCCCCCCCAGAATTTGCGAGAAAGCGTCAAATCAATCCACTCACCGTGGCACTTCTCTCCCCTCCTCTCATATCCATCCCTGCACACGCACGCGCCTCCGCGGCACAACTCCGCGTCCGCGTCACACGCGTCAGCACACGCGGAGGGCGCGTCCTCTAAGCCGGCAGCGTTCTGCGGAAGGACTGAAAATGAGGAATTGTAAGGAAAGTTGGAATATGTTTCAAAGATATGAGAAAGCTGTCAAAAATCTTGTTTGACAGTAAGAGTAAGTTGAAGAGTTAACACAAATTCATATTTATTAATTTTGGCAAAGCCTCTTTGCTCATTTCCCTTTCTTCTCTTTGATCGTCAATTTCGGGCTATTTTTTATTTCCCGATTATAGCCCACCTCTATCACAGCTGAATCCGTCTCCGCTATATCCGTGTCTGCACAGGCAACTGCCCGATGGGAGACAAACGGCGTGAGGAGAGCAAACGGAAGAGTCGGAACGGCACGATCGAACGGGGAAGCAGGAGATACCGTCACCGAGGAAACCTGGAATGGGATGACTTAGAGACTAAAACATTTTTTTTATATTTTAGACTACTGCTTTGGTTTCCGTATGAAGAGGCACTACATCAGTATACGATACGGTCTAGAGTATTTTAGTGAAAACAACAAGATATGCTTTGCTCAGTTCTCGATCGGATACTGTTATGTAATGAGTATGCGGTAAGACTCACCGGGTTCACACTTGCACGATCTACTCTCAGTATCGCATCCGGCCTTTGAATGGCAGATTCCCGGGAAGTGCACGCAATCACGGGGATCGGGCACACAACAGATACCGTTGCCGAAGTAGCCGCGCTGAAATGGGAGCACGATATTTATTAATTGTAAATATTGACATTCAATGCTTCACAGTGATAGAAACACTTCGTGAAACTTACCTGGGCTGATGAACTAGTCACATCAACTTTTTTTGCATTTCATCGGGCATTTGCGTTCGTGTTTAGGTTTGGCTTCAGCGAGCGAAAACTTACATTGCACTCGCAAACTCCGCTCGCGCCGCAATGAGCATTGGTATCACATTCGGAGCAATTGGCCGATCGCTGGTAGATGGAAACGCACTTGATACCGTCGCCTGAAAAATCATGAGATCGATATTTTGATTATCGATTTATTATCAGCTCAAGAACCCAATCAACTCACCAGTGAATCCCTCCACGCATTGGCACTTTCTGCCCGAGCAGATAGCCTCGGCACCACACAGTCCAGGGTTGTGCACACAATCCTGCAATTATATTTTTAGGTTATACGGACCACGATCTATCCTTGAACTTTTCTAAGATTGTCGATATCGTAACCTGCCTTGTAAAAAATCACAAGTTATACCATTTCCTCGATTTGATTTCAGAGTTCCTGCACCGAATCTTACGGAAAGATATCATTCTCACCAGAGGATGGGGTTCACACAAATATCCGTCTCCGATCATTCCCAGTCCGCATTCGCATCGTCTCGTCGTTGCATCACACGTTCCATTCACATGACAGACAGAAGGATTCACGACGCAATCAAGATCGCGCGATTGCCTTAATTATTGTATTTATTCACTCGCGTCCCACGATTTAATCACCATTACTTCTAATCAGTGATAAAGGGAAATTGTGAAACATACTTGGACCAATTTTTTCGCAGAATGTTACGATGGACACATTTTAAGGGATATTTTCAACTCACTGGCAAGTGGTGTATCCGTCTCCCTCGTAGCCCGGTTTGCACGCGCATTCGCCCGACACGACATCACAGAGAGCGTAGACGTGGCACATTGAACGATCGGTTGCGGAGCATCTGAAATTTTAATAATTTTTTTTACACAGGTGTGAAACCATAACTGTATTCCCTAGCACTTTCCGACAAAAGTATTCAACGTGAAACATATTCGGGAAAAATAGAGAAAAATATACCTTGCGGGTAATTCGTCATCGGCCTTCTTTCCATCCTCAGGCGCCTTCGTTCCATATCCAGTCGCTCCGTTCGTCACTGAATCATCATCCTCAACTCTCTTCACTGAACCGGTAGCCGGCGGCAATTCTGTGGTACTGGGCACTTCATGCGACATGCTGCTGCTCGAACCGATAGTTGTGGTGGTGGTGGTGCTGGGTACCGTGGTGGTACCGGTAGTGACTGTGACTCGATGTCCGGGGGTCCTGGCGGGGGCCGCCGGGCGCTCGGTGGTAGTCGTGGAACCATAAGTCTCGCCGAGATCCGTAACCAACTCGGTCGGCTCAGGCTGGCGTGGTTCCATGCCGGGCGGGCCTGCCGTCTTCCTGGTGGTCGGGGTGGTAGTCGAAGGAGTGCCGGGGGCCTTGGTAACAGGCTTCTTGGTACCGGGGGTGGTAGCGTGCTTGGTAGTCTTGGGAGTGGTATAGCCATTCTTCGTGGTAACTGAGGAAGAAGTGGTTCCGGGTGTGGTAGCATGCGGGTTGATCGTTCCAATCGAGGCAGGCGCCTTGGTACCAGTGCTCTTTGCGGTATCATGCGTGGAACCTGCTGTCGGCAACGTGGATGGTGAGGTTCCCGTGGGCTTCGTGGTAGGTTTCTCGGTACCAGATCCACTCTTCGTGGTTCCAGGAGTGGATCCTGCATCGTTGGGACCGGTCGTCACGGTGCCGATCGTGGTTCCCGCGCTCATAGTGGAAATAGATTGTCCAGCTGTACTGACGGTGGTTACTGGACTAGTTCCGGATCCGATCGTGCTACCAGTAACCGGTTCAGTCGCACCAGCGGCAGAGTTGGTCGGTTCATGGACGCCAGCTGGTCCAGTAGTGGTAGGCTTGGTTCCCGTAGCTCCAGTCCCAGAAGAGGTGGTAGGAGGCTCATGGGTTCCAGGGCTAGTCGTGGTGGGCTTGGTTCCGTCGGTGTGCACAGCTGGTCCGGTAGCTCCAGTACCAGTGGTCGAAGGTTCATGAGTACCAACCGGACCAATCGTGGTAGCCCTGGATCCTTCTGTGGTTCCAGATCCTGTGATGCCGACCGTGGTACCCTGTTGCCCATCTCTCGCTGTGCCGCCTGTCGGTTCCGTCTCGTTGCATCCGTTGATGATGATCACTCGCGGGGGCTGGGTCGGCTTGGAGGCGACCTCACCGTCAACCACACGATGGGGATGGGCGGGCGCGAGCGTGGGATGGGGCGGAATGATGAGGGGCGTCTCGTGACCGGGTTCCGGAGCCGGAGAGAAGTTCTCGGGCACATCGATCGGGAATGGCGTGACCGATGCCGGAGTGGGATAAGGCGGCGTGGATCCGGTCGGGTTCGGATGCGGCGTCGGTCCTGTGGTTTGGTGTACCGTGGTTCCGGTCGGGTACGGCCGCTCCGTGATATGAGGCGGAGTTGATCCGGTCGGGTTCGGGTGTTCCGTCGTCGTGGGTCCGCTGGTAGTCGCTGGGCTGGTGTCCGGACTGCTGCCTTCGGGTCCATCTCGGTTCGTCGGCGCCGCTTCCGTCGTGGTAGTCGTCGTGGTAGCATCAGGCAGCATGCTCGTGGGAGTGCCTGGAATCATGCGGGACTCATGCGGGGATGCTGATGGTGTGGTGGTCGGTGCCGAGTGTGCAGTGGTGGTGCGAGGTTTAGTGGTGGTGTGGTATCGTGGGTTCAGGGTGCGCCGTGTGCCCTCGATGATCTTGATCACTCGTCGAGTGGCCCCTGTGTCCGACACCGACTCGTTCTTCGATATCCGGGTGATCTTGGTGGTGGATCCATCGGAGATCGACGATTGAGTGCTGCTGTAAGAGTGCGTGCTTCGCTGTTGTGGAGGAGGTGATGAAGTAGTCCTATCCAGCATATGCGGGCCAATGTATCGGGGCGTGGTGCTTCTAGTGCGGTCGTGCTCGGGTGCTCGGGTACTGGGCGGTCGTCGGGGTCCAGTGTGTTTGGTGGTACCGATGCTGGTTTCTGCGGTGGCAACATTAGAAGTGGAAATGAGGTTGTGAGGTGTGAATTGGGATTCAGTCGTTGGATTATACACGGCAGTCACGGGATCAGATGTGGAAATGGAACCAAGGGGCACGGCACTCGAACTAGGGATCGGACTGGACACGGGTTGGGCAGTTGTACCTTCGGAGGGAGTTGGTGGTGTGGAACCAGACAGATCTTTCTCGGAAGAATCAGTAGTTGACATATCGGAACCATCCGGGCTCGAACCAGGTGTTGATTCAGCACCATCGTCTGATGCCGTAGTATCAGAGCCAGCAGTGCTGCTCGCTTCTGATGACGGTGTAGTCGATTCAGAAGCTACATGCGATCCATCAGTACTCGAATCGGGAGCAGCCGTGATTGGCTCTCCTGGATGATTGGGGAAACTGCTGCTTGCGGGCTCTCTGTCAACAGCCGTGGAATGAACGGATGACGTTGTCGAGCTCTCGTCGGAACCATCGAGCGATGTGGTAGCCGATTCGTCTGGCCCAGTAGACGTGAGCTCAGCAGCTGGTGTGGGCACGCTCGAACCGTCCGAAGTCGACAACAGAGAGCTTTCTGTTGGAGCTGAAGCCTCTGTACTGCTCTCCTCGGTGACACTGGCTCTACCTTGAGTCACTTCTGCTGGTGAAGCAGTGAAGATGGTAGCCGTTGAGGGTCTCGTCACGCCATCGGGACTCTTCGTACTCTCGAAACTTCCAGTTGATCGAGTGCCATCAGATAATGTGGTATCCATTTCTGATGTGCTACTGGTTTCAATTGAAGGAGTTGAGCTGGCATCTGCACTAAGGGTCGAGCCACTAGAATCATCATCAGGAATCGTCGTTGATAACGTAACAGAGGGCGATGAGCTGGATTCGGTAATCGCATTCGATGTTGTTTCACTATCAGGCTGCTCTGTTCGTCTCTTATCAGCTTTTGAGTCAGGGGAGACGATGGAACGTGGAGCTTCGGTGGCTTCAGAAGTGGTCCGATCGGTTTGAGAGTTCGTCGCAGAACCTGCGGTTGTCGATGAGGTCAAACCATTATCCACATTTGAATCATCTTCGGGAATTGTTGTGGTTCCAGTGGAGGAGAGATGCAGCGTTGAGGTACTCGTTGGTTCGGGGCTGGCAGACACTGAAGGGTCCACGGCTAGCTCACTACTTGTACTGCCTTCGGGCCCAGATGTAGTGGCAGAAGAGGTCGAGATGACCTCCGACGAAGAACCAGCCGAGGAATCGGTGGTGTCTGATGATGAGACGGCCGTTTCACCAGTGACATCCGTTGTCAGCCCTTCACCGAATGTCACTGTGGTGGTAGACGGTTCCTCGGTACTGATAGACTCGTTCGCAGACGAAGGGGCGGCGGTGGTTGAGCTACTTCCAGTGAATTCAGGCATGCCGGTCGATTCACGCGCGAATGGAGTAGTGAGCGTGGTTTTCTGCTCAGCAGTGGTGTCAGCAGTATCCAGAGTAGAACCAGAAGTTGATAGCTCCTTGCTAGATTCAGTCGCCGATCCGGAGGTCGTCGATGTGATCTCTGAAGATTCAGTGACTGTTGCATCACTGATCGGAAAGCCAGTAGATCCAGAAACAACTGATGGAGTGCTCTCCGTGCTTTCTGGTACTGGACCACTTGTCGATACAGTCGAATAACCACTTTCAGGAGCAGTTGTGGTTTCATCGGTTTGCGCCTTCGAAGTTGATGCTACTGTGGAATCGTTCGGAGCGGTCTTTCCGCTCGAACTAGTGACACCGACGGTGGTGCTCGTACTCTCGACACTTGTGTCTATACTCTGGGTCGATTGGTCTGGCTGACTGGGAGTAGAGGCCGGTAAAGGAGTAGCCTCGGAACGAACGAGAATAGGCTTGGCAGTTCCACTCGTGCCATGCGGCCTTCGTCCTCCATTTCCTCCGAACTCAACCGACTCGAGACTGGTTTCTAGGAGCTTTCCGCCATGCGCCTTGACTGTCTCACCGGTGGCAGGCGAGGATGTGAACGAAACGAGGCTCTTGGTGCCAACAGTGCTGGGCGCCGGAGTCTCAGTGTGTCCGCCGTTGCCGGGCTCATGAGTAGGCACGTTGTGCCCGTGGAAATCGGTCGAATCGGGATGGTTGGGATGGCGAGGTGTGGAACCAGTTAGGCCACTTGATGGAGAAGACGTCGCAAATGGTTCTTGGGTAAATCTGTCCATGCCATTCGAGCCAGAACGAGTGCTGGGCGCATCAGTTGTCCCAGAAGGAGAAGAACCGGAGTGGTTGGGATCCCTGGTAGCGGATTCAGTAGAGGCATTCGTCACGGAATTCTTGGTATCATCGGATCCGGGCTCGGTGATACTGCTTGATACAGTTGAGCTGGAATGGGAAGTGGCTGCAGAGGTACCGTCTGTTCCTGACTCCACAGTCGAGCTGGACAGCTCGATACCATCGGACCCAGTGATTCCGGAGTTGTCAGTTGCCACTGATACCGTGGTCCCGACTGAACCAGGATTCGCACTATTATTCGATGCAGTTACTGGTGATGTGGGCGTGGTAGGGAAGGAACTGGTAGTCAGATCAGATGAATCAGTACCGTCAACTGTGCTTCCGGGCACCGTGGATCCTCTGGTTTCCATTGAAGTGTCAACCGTGCTACCTGAGCTGCCAGTAGTGGATCCCTGTCGGCCAGGAGCGAAAGTGGTGCTGGTCAGGACCGATGTGAAATCATCACTCGGAACAGTCGCTTGAGTACTGGATTCAGCCGTTGTACCGCCTGTTACCGTGGATTCCATACCAGAGGGGAGGGTGGTTGTCTCTTGTTCAGTCGAATGAGTGCTGGCGGCAGTTGAAGAAGCCGGATTCTCAGAACCATCATCAGGGCTTCTGGATCGGTCGGGTGCATGAGTGCTTGCCAATGGCTCGGAAGCCGCTGTGGACGTGCTAGGAGTGGAAACGCGAACAACGGGTTCAGTTGCATCGTTGGGTCCATTCTTGGTACCACCAGTTCTCGTCACTGCTCTCGATCCAATGGTAGTGGGACGTCTGGTTCTCGGCCTGCGCGTCTGACCCTCCTCCCAGCTGTCACTAGACGACGAACCAATGATGAATGCGGGTCTCGAGGTTGTCGGGCGACTAGTTGTAGGCGAGGTAGCTTCAGCACCCGGAAGGCTCTTCGTGGTCATCTGGGACTCCTTGCTGGGCAGGAACGCAGTGATGAACTCGACCAGATCCGCAGCGTCCTCCCAGATTCGCGCCGACGGAATCTTGCCTGGTCCACCCAAGTCGGTGTCGACTTTGGTTCGGTTGGATCCTTTAGTTCCATCGGGCGCCCGGGTGATTTTGCCCTTGGATCCCGTCTCTCGATCGATGCCGATCAGCTCGCTCGACGAGTCCGAGCTCACGGTGACGATCGCGTTCGGGTCCTTCTTCGGGGATAGAGTAGCGATGGTGCCGGTCACTGGTTGCTCGACGGCGCTCGTGCTGATAGTCACTCCCCTGGTACCATTGCCCTTGGGTCCGCCGTGCTCGCTACCGTCGCCGGGAATCGGATGGTCAGTAACGGTGAGGGATCCGTGCGACTTGGGATCGCTGCTGGAAGGCGTGCCACTAGTTGGGATAGATGTGAAAATAGAGAAATCGGGAGTGAAGTGCGGGCGATGAGTGGAAGTGCTTCCAAGTGTGGTAACCGAAGAACTCGGGATCGTGATAGTGCTGAAATCCGTGACTGTACGTGTGCTCGAATTCAGTGGATCAGTTGGTGCATCAGTGGAAGTGTGCGAAGAAATCGTGCTCATGATTGGATCCGAGAAATCCGTGGTAGTGTGTTCGGTGCCATCGGTGCCGATCGTGCTGCGATCCGATGGTGCCGAAGTACCCAAAGTACTCGATGAAGAGGGCAACTCACTCGAATCGTCGGGCTTCCTGTGGGCGACGATGCTCTTGTTTCCGGGCTGCGGGCTCACGGGTCCGTGGCTGACGTCGACCTCTGGTTCTGAAGTGGATTGGGCATTGGATAGGGGTCGAGTTGTTGGTGCAGGGGACTCCGTGCCAGGCGATGGCGAACCGGTGGTTGGTGTCGGTGTAGATTCATGCACAGCAAACGTGGATCCAGACGCTGTCGTGGCGACAGAAGGAGTCGAAGTGGAGAACTCGTGCACATCACTGGTGATTGAGGAAGAATCAGGCACGGCACTCGTGGTACTACCGGGAACAGATGTGGATTGTGTGATTGTTTTCTCTGTGCTGGAACGAGATATGGTGGACGACTTATGTACAGCACTCGTGGTTCTAGACGGGATAGTTGTGGATGCAGTGCCGGTAGACTTCTCTCTAGCTCCAGATTGCTTCGTGCTTCTATCCGAAGGCGGAATGGTTTCAGAAAGAGTGGTTGTGGCAGTAACATCAGGCACGGACGAAGGACTCGTGGAACCATCCTTCTCTCCGGAAGTGCCAGAAGTGGATGCCGAATGTGTGATATCATGAACGGCACTCGTGGAACTGTCAGGAACAGGAGTGGACAGTGTGAGTGCACTCTTCTCAGTAGTGACGGATCCGAAAGTGGGAGATTGGTGCGAATCACTCGTGCTACTCTCAGGGGCAGAGGTGATTTCGGTGACGAAACTTGCACCTGTGGAATCGGGAAAGAAATCGTTTGTAGTCCTGTCGGAAGGCGGTGCGGCGGTGACAGATGAGCGAGAAGTGTCAGTGGAGGAAGGAACAGTGGAGCCATCTGTGGCGCCAGAAGTGGATGCGGAAATAGTGGATTCATGCACGGCACCACTCTTCGTGGGGGCAGACGGTGAGGTGGACACTGTACCTTGTGAAGAACGATCAACATTTCCACTCGTGCTCGAATGGGATGACGTCGTCACTCTAGTGTTGTTGGGGGTAGTGACATTAGGAGTGGTATTGGCAACGGATGATGATGCATGGGAATCACGCGTGGTTCCATCCGGAAGTGGCATCGACCGAGTTACATCGGTCGCCTTGGTAGTACCAGGAACCGCACTCGTACTTGTTGGTGCGATTGATTCAGTGCTACTAGTCAAATGAGATGGTGAAACAGTGGTTGGAGAAGTCACTGTGGTATCATTTGTTGCACTGGCACTCTCAGATGGTGTTGAAGTAACCAGAGAAACATCAGACTCTGCACTCGTGGTTGCATTGGGAAGTGCGCTGGTGCTAGATTCATGCGGAGTGATAGACACTGTGTGCGCATGAATCTCAGGAGCCGAAGTCGTGCCAAGAATCTTCATCGTGGATCCAGAAGGAGTGCTCGCTTCCCTATCGATTGGTGCAGTCGCTCCGGTACCATGACCTTGCGGCGTTGTGGTACCAGACGAATTGGGTGCAACAGTGGACACGCGTGTGGGCACATCCTTACTCGTGGTCCCTGCAGTCGGGCGCATGGTTCCAGGGCGTCCGGTGAACGTCTCGATGTTGACCGAGACGTCGTTCGGGTCCGCAGTCGTCTTTGAAGCTGGTGCTTTGGTAGTCGTCGGCTGCTCAGTTGGCAATTCCGACACCCGACCAGTCGCTGGTAGTCTGGGAGTTGTAGATGGGACTGGGCTGGAAGTCGATCCAGTTGGGCTCTCGTTGATTACCGCTGCTCGAGTGCTTGGAGAAGCAGTCGAACTAGAGGACGAGTGAGAGGTGGTGATACCAGATGCAGTTGTTGTGGTCACGTCGGGTGTTGCTGTACCAGATTCGGGGGATTCTGAAGTACTTGAGTGCGACGAAGCAGTACTCGAGGGAGACGGCACGGGTTTCTCTGTGGTAGTCTCGGATGGCATGGTACTATGAGTAGAACCACTGGATTCGGTAGAGCTGCTACTAGGTGCTTCAGTCGCCTCGGACGAGCGATCGCCCGTTGGCCCAGAGGTAGTCGGACCGGTATCATGCGCAGCTCTTGTAAAACCCTCTGTACCATCAGGTGCATCAGTTAGAGTGGTCGCAGACTCAACGCGTGGTCGAGAGGTGCCAGAGCTCGATCCAGGCACCGGAGCAGCGGTGGATGGTGTCTCGGTGTGTGATTCTCCAGTGCTGGATGCAGATTGCGTCGATCCGGAAGTCGTGGTGGCAGTGCCAGAAGGGGAGGACGAAGTACCATGCAAATCACTCGTGGTCCTATCGGTGGGTGTGGTTCGGACAGGGCTATGGGTGGATTCGGACGACTTGGACGTAACGGAAGACACATCATCAGGCACATCATTCGTGAACTTATTGGGCACTGCACTCGAGGATGTGGTGGAGTGGGAAGTGGGTGACGGCACTGCGGATGTGGTACTGGATTGGCTGGGAGTAACCGAAGATGACACTGCACCCGTGGAAGCTAGAGGGGTTTCGGACACAGCACTCGTGATTGGGGAGGTGGAAGAAGGCGCATGAGTAGTAACGGAAGAAACATCTGACACGGCACTCGTGGCGCTCGACCCGGTACCATCGGTCGCCTTGGTACCGGAAGAGCTGGGTGTAACTGAGGAAACAGACACTGCACTCGTGATCACACTCGGCTTACTTGTGGGTACGGTAGTTCTCGCTGCATCAATGGTCGTTCGTCCAGCGAAAGTCTCAATCGTGACCGAAACATCGTTCGGATCAGCAGTTGTGGTCGATTCGCGTTGCATCGGTCGCTCAGTGGGCAGCTCAGACACTGTTCCGGTTGCGGGAAGCCTGGTTCCTTGGGTATGGTGCTCGGTGGTTCCAGCTGTAGTGGAACGCTGAGTACCAGAGCCAGTCGATCTCGAAGCAGGGGAAGGACTAGTAGGCGCTTCGGTGGCACCAGACGGCTGAGTTGACTCAGTTGCAGGTAGCACAGTCCAGGAAGGCGTTACCGGACCCTCGGAAGGGATCTTGTGCTCAGCGGTAATCAATCTGGACGGCCTTCTCGTTGTTCCATCCGTAATTGCGTGCCTGCCGTGGTCCTCAGGTTCATCGGTCAACGTTTTCTCGGTATCCACTCTTGGCTTGCCAGTGATCGGCGTCGGTCTAGCGGTGGTCGGTCGCGTTCTCCTGGTCCGCATCGTTCCCCACAGATCCTCCTCCGGGGACTCTGCTGACTCGACAAACAGCCGAGTGCCTACGCTCACGTTCATTTCCTGGGGTACGAACGGGCGGCGCTTGGTAGTCGCCGGCGCCTGCGTGGTAGCCTTAGTGCGGGGTACTGGTCGGGTCGTCCTCCTCGTCCATTCGCTCACTTCCTCACTGGTTGAATAGTCATCCTCAGTGGTCGTTCTCGTTCTGGTTGTCGATGATCTAGTTCGACTAGTAGATGGACGCGTGGTGGGGCTGGTTCGGGGACTTGTAGGCGTGGTACGAATCGTGGTAGTCTCATCGGAATCGTCATCCTCGTGACTGCGATTGCGGTCCATTGGCGGAAGCGTACCATGTGTGCGCACTCGACCAGTGAACTTCGTGGCTCCACTGGTAGTCTGGGCAGTGGGTCGAGTAGTCGCAGTGGCAGCAGTAGAAGCAGGCGAGAAGGTACTGGGTATCTCAGTAGGCTTCGCACTCGAACCAGCAGTGGTAGGCTTCGAGCTAGAGGGCTCGCTCTCCATAGCGGGAGGCGTCGGGAACGTCTCTGTGGTGCCTGGTGAGGGCGACGAGAAGGCGGTGCTTGGAGTGGCAGTCTCAGCTGCAGCCGAATCGGTGGTGCTGGTGGATTCAGTAGTTTCAGGAGAGGTGGTTTTCTCAGTCGATGGGGTTACCGTCGAAGAGGGCGCACCAGCGGACACAGTGGTTGTTGGTGAAGGAGTCGCCGGCGATCTACTGAACGCCTTCGTTGAGCTAACAGTAGATGGTTCAGTGCTCGTCGTGGCTTCAGTAAGGCTGGTCGGAACAGTAGTTTCAGGAGAAACAGAAGTCGAGGAAGGTATCGTTGAAGAAGTGGTGGTGGTCTGAAGCGGCTTGGTAATTTCAGGCGCAGCGGTAGTCGAGGTGGCAGAAGAAGTAGAGGAATTTTGTGCAGATTTGGTCGCTGGCGAGGATGTTGATGGTTCTTCAGTTGTCGTCGTCTCCTCATTCACAGTCGCTCTGCTGAACTGAATGGTCGAGCTCGCGGTAGATGACTCACGGGATTCAGCGATCGTTGACTGAGTCGAGCTAGAGGGAGCAATAGTCGTGACCTGAGTTGAACTGGTGGGCATCGTGGATTTCTCTGTCGACGATTTCGTTGGCGCTTCGGATGCCGTTGTCGTCGATGCAGTAGACGGCCTCGTTCTCGCCTCCTTGAGCGTCACCGTTGATGGAGTACCCGGCGGCGCGGCAGTCGTGGTCGTCTCGATCGACACCGATACCTCTGGTTCCGTCGTTGTCGTTGGCGCTTGTTTACTGGTAGTCGTCGGTCTGGTCACAGGCACTGCCGATGATGAAGAACCGGAAGGAGTGCTGGAAACGGCGGGAGCAGAGGAGGAAGAGGGAGTAGTTGAGGTAGCCTCGGTGCCTGAAGTGGGCAGAGGCGTGGTAACTGCAGGGTTAGAAGTAGAAGTTGCCGCGGATATGGTCGATGGGGTGCCTGCGGTCGACATGGGAGTTGCTCTTGTGGGCTCAGTTGTTGACTGGTCGTTACCGTCCTCGGGCGCCTCAGTGAGCGTCGTGACCGAGTCAGCGCGCGGCTTGCCAGTGGAAGAGGGCGACCTGCTGAACTGCTTGGTCGAGCTAGCAGTCGTTGCCACTGAAGTGGCTGCAGAAGAGACCGACTGAGAAGAGGCCGATTCGGTTGTGCCCGCAGTATGCTGCTGGGTTACTGGCACCTTCGAAGGAGATCCAGTTGAGGAGTGAGGCGAGCTCGTGGTAGTAACAGATGTCGTGCTCTCGGGAGTAGACGACTTGGTCGATCTACTAGCAACAGCAGGGGTCAAAGCAGAGGAGGCAGGCTGAGTACTGGGTGCACGGGAAGGAGCAGGGGTTGGGCCAGCTGTGGTTGCAGTAGACGATGTCGATTCAGTCGACTGACCGGGTTCTACAGTGGTAGCCTTTGAACTGGAACCAGCTGTGGACGGGCTAGTCGGACTGTGTGTCACGACGGTTGCTCTCGAAGGCGCGCCAGTGCTATTTGGCTGAGCAGTCACCGGAGGCACGCTTGAAGATCCAGGAGTAGAGGAAGGAGTGGCCGGCAATGCAGAGGTGTCGGTTGGCTGAGCCGTGCTAACAGTGCTCGATTCGGTTGCTCGAGCAACTGTAGTAGTGGAAGACGGAGTGCTAGACGACGCAGTGCTGGATTTGTTCGTCGCGCTTTCAGTTGTTGGCGTCACACTCGGCTCACTCTTGGTACTCGACTGGATTGTTGGCGCGCTTGATTCGGTTGCTGGTTTCACGCTCGATGCAACGGTGGATGGTGTAGTAGGCACACTGGATTCGCTCGTAGAGGTTTCAGGCACACTGATTGTGACGGTAGTGGTTGGCTCACTCGTCGTGCTCTTCTCGGTCACACTTGCCTCACTCGTGGTTGCATCAGTCACGCTGGACGCTGGAGACACACTCGGTTCACTCTTGGTCGATGCAGGGGTGGGATTGGTCACTTCACTCGGGGTGGTTGATGGCTCACGCGATGCACTCGGGGTGGTTGGGGAAGGTGTGATCACGCGAGTTGAAGAGGACGTGGACGATTGCACTCCACTCGTGGTACTCTTGGCAACGATCGTGGTAGCCGTGGTAGTCTGTTCAGTTACACGGGGTTCACTCGTGGTTGCGGAAGTGGACACACTGGGGACACGGGAACTGCTGGGTGCACTGGATACGGTGGAAGGTATTACTCTCGATTCACTCGTTGTTTCGGGCACACTTGGTACGGTAGACGGGGCAACACTCGGTTCACTCTTGGATGTGGTCACACTTGGTTCACTCGTTGAAGAAGGTTGAGGTGCATGTGAACTCGTTTCAGACACACTGGTGGTCGGGGTCACACTTGGTTCACTCTTTGTACTCGTGGTAGGTGCGGCTGTTGTATCGGGCACACTTGGTACGGTAGACGGGGCAACACTCGGTTCACTCTTGGATGTGGTAACTCTGGGTTCACTCGTTGAAGAAGGTTGAGGTGCATTGGAACTCGTTTCGGGCACACTGGTGGTCGGGGCAACACTAGGTTCACTCGTGGTAGTTGCCTTACTCGTGGTAGTCTGCGGCGTGGTATCCTCGGTTCGAGCATGCTTGGGCGTCGTCTGGTCGGGGTGCTCGGGCAGCGATGCATGTTCAGTTGATTCATCTGGTCGATCCGTTGTAGTCGCTGAGCCAGCCGTCGTACCCGGCCTGGTACTCGTATCGACGGTGGTGCTATCATGCGTCGTCTCATGCGAAGTGGAAGGAGACGTTACAGAAACGGGAGAAGACGTGCTGGTCACATGCTCAGTAATGGTTGATTCAACCGGTTTCTTGGTACCAGAAGTGGACTCAGTGAATTTGGATTCATGCACGCCAATCGCGGTTGGAGCCACGCTTGGTTCCTTGGTTGCACTCGACATCGTGGTTGGCTTCTCACTCGACACATGCACTCCAGTGGTGGTAGCCTCGCTTGGTTTCTTAGCACTCGTGGAGGAAGGTGTGCTGGTACCAGACGTGGTACCAGGCGTAATGGATGCATGCACTCCAATCGTGGTGGGTTCACTCGTTGTAGACGACGAAGAAGAAGTAGTGGAAATCGTTGTGCTGGTCACATCATGCTCATTCGTGCTGGTTCCATTCGTGGTGGACGACGGTTCAGATGTGGTCGCACTCGTCACAGCATGCGCAATCGTGGAGGTGGGTACAGATGTCGATTCGGTGCTGCTCACTGCATGCTCATTCGTGGTTGCGAGGGTGACACTCGGGACACTCTTAGTACCTGATGATCCGTGCTCGGGTTTCTCCGTGATGAAGGACGAGGGCGGCAGGGTGGCCGTGAGGGCCGGCCGGGTAGCGGCGTCGGTGACCCGCTCGACGGGCGCGCGATGTGCTGCAGGTGTCGTAGTCGTCGGGGTAGTGGCCTCGGAAGCTGCAGCAGGCGCAGCAGTCGTTGATTCGGCTGATGGCGGAGTGATGGCTGCAAAGTATTTATTATTGCTTTTTACGTCCTGATAACTACCGACCATTGCGTAAATTGATGATTCGACGTATTTGGAAGCGTGGTGAAACATACTTTAACTTGTGAAATTAGTGTTAAATTTTACAATTGTGGCTGTTTTAAGCAATTACTCTATTTTTTGTAAGTTCTGTTTTCTCCAGATATTTTTCTAATTGCTATAAAGTTTCGAATAATTGAAATGTCATTTTTTTTTTAGAATCGGTTGTCTCCCACGCATTGCAACAATAAACATTGAGGTCCTATAAAAGTGTTGCGAAACACATGTGAAGATTACGAATACAAAATTTCGCTCACCATCGCACTTGTTCACTCCGTCTCCCTTGAATCCGGGATTGCACGCGCACGCTCCGTCGCGGCCGCACTTGGCTTCCGCGTGGCACATGCCCGGCGCCAGGTGGCAGTTCGGTCCTGAAAATAAGGCACCGTTAAACTGGAAAATTGGTGATACTTGCTTGTGGTACTCACTAGTTGTCGATGCTGGTGCAGTGGTTGTGGTGCTGCTATCGGGACGGGTGGTGCTCGGGGTAATGGGTGGTGCGGCTGAATGCAGTGAGGAACTACTGTGAGTGACAGATTTCGTGCCGGTAGTGGTGGGCGATGCGGTGGTGGATGAAAGGGTGCTGCTGCTCGAATCTGTGCCAGGAGTGAATGGAGCACTGCTAGATGCTGGTGATGATACACTGGTGCTCTGTTCCACAGTAGTGCTTGAGGAGGTCACTGGCGTTGTCTCTGAGCTCTCTTTGTTCGGTGCCGTGCTCCTCCTCATCGTGGTAGCATCAGTAGTCGGCCCTCCGCTTGCACCATTCGCACTCTTGGTCGTCAGTCCCGGCAATCCCTTCGTGGTCATTGTCACAAATCCTTCATCCGAAGTGCGTCGCAGCGAGCCATCGGCGCCGTCGGGCACGAAGTCCGGGTCGTCAGGATCTCTGGTAGTGGTCGGGCCGATGGGCTTCCTCGTGGTCAGCCATCGATCTGAATTCGTTGTTGGCTCCTCGGGTTCCGCCGTGACCGTAGTGGTGGTGGTACCACCAGTGGATCTGGTAGTCAACCATCGCCGCTCGCCCACAATCTCCAGTCCAACAGATACGTCGGGAGGTAGAGTGGTAGGCGGCGGGCTGGTCGCCGCCGATCCGGTGCTAGAAGTTGCCTTTTCGCCGAAGGTGGGATCAGAAGGAGAAGCAGGCGTAGTAGCAGCGGTACCAGATCTGGCACTGGATGTGGTTGCATTCGTGCCAGGGGTGGATCTAGTAGTCAACCATCGCTCGCCAACAATCTCCAAACCAACGGAAGTATCGGGCAGCTTGGTAGTCGATCCGGTGCCAGCGTTTGGATCTTTCCCGGAGGTGGAATTGGAAGTAGTCGAGCCTGGCGTTGTAGGAACGGAGTTCGGATCATCGGTGCCTGACCTGGCGCTCGGTGTGGTAGCCTTGGTGCCAGGCTGCGCTCTGGTAGTCAACCATCGCTCGCCGACGATCTCCAGACCAACCTGTCCGGGATCATCGTCGTCATCGTCTGGATCCGCAGTGACGAAGGCGGTCTGGTCAGTGGTAGTACCAATGTCGATGGTCGATCCGCTTGTAATCCATCGGGTGCTGCCAGTGAACAGTTCGAACGTCGTTATGGTGGAACCGGTTCCAGAAGTAGGTGTGGAAGCTGAGGAGTCGGTGCCAGACGTGGGATCAGGTTCCGATCGATTCAGCCAGCGCGTGCTTCCAGTGAAAATTCCGGAAGTCGTGGTGCTATCGATAGGACGCACAGTAGTGTCCGATGATCCGGTGCCATTAGGAGAACCAGGTTCAGGAGTGGTTCCAGTCTCCAATGGATCTATCCTGCGCGTGCTACCCGTGAACATTTCTGAGCTCGAGAGGAGAGTGCTACCATGTCCAGGAGTTGGAACAGTGGCCGTAGACAATCCGATTGTAGGAATGGAACCAGCTTCTCCAGATGATGTGGTACCAGATTCTGGATGGAGCGTTCGATTAGTCAGATGCGATGGGTACTCTCCGACAATCTCCAGGCCGACTTGCCCATCTGGATCCTCTTCAGAATCTTCGGTAGAAGTGAACCAGAGACCAGGAAGTCGGGTGCCACGGGTAGGGTTCTTCGTGCGCCTGGTCGGAGGCATTGTGGTACCGGCATTCGGTGCCTCAGTGTCGATTGTGGGCAACGTAGATCCAGTTATGACTCGTAGAGTAGTGGTACTGGAAGAGCTAGTAGAGATAGTAGTGCGATCTACGTCAGAAAGTGATTCGGTGCTCAGTGTTGGTGCGGAAGTGCTCAACTCTGATTCTTTGGTACTTCGATCTTTGGTACTTCTATCAATTGTACTAGGAGTGGATGCAGAAGAGGTACCAGAGCGGTCAACAGTGCTGCCCGAACCGGCGCCGGTTGATGCTTCGTTTGATCCAGGAGTGGTTGCTGATGGATCACTGTCTCCTTCTTTGGTACTCGCTCCGCTGCCAGACACAGTACTACTGTGATTCGGACTTGCAGTGGTCACTTCGGAGCTTCCGCTACTGCTGCCAGAATGGGTGCCCGATTCTGTGCTTGAAACGCTGGGAACGAAAGTGGTAGATCCAGAAGATAGATTGGTTCCGCTGGATTTGGTTCCAGAAACGGTGCTGGTTCCAACCGGGTCAACAGTGGTTGCACCAGAATTACTGAGAGGGCTGCTGAATTCCGATTTCGTACTTGTAGCAACCGGTCCAATTGTGCTTGTTCCAGTAGATCCACTGGTTCCAGTTGCTTTGGTTCCAGATTGGGTGCTGGTTGCCAAAGGGCTATCAGTGGATGCACCCGATGATTGTGTAATACCCGATCCGGTGCTCGACACGATGGGAACAACCGTGGTTGCACCAGAAGCTCCATTGGCGATGGTTGATCCTTTTCCGGAATGAGTGCTCGTTCCTGTAGGGGAAGACGCGCTGGAAATGCCCGAGCCAGTGCTAACTGCTGATCCGACAGTGGAAACATCAGACGACTCGCTGGATCCAATGGTGCTGGCGCCTGGGTCCGATTCAGTGCTGCTTCCTATCGGAGTAGGTGTGGTGCGCTCCTTGGTATTCAATTCACCGCTCATTCCCGAGCGGGTTATTCCAAAATCATCTGTGGTAGCAGAGGACGGTGTCGTGGATTCGGATGAATTTTCAGAGCTGGCTCTTCCTGATTCAGATTTGGTAGCGGCAGATGGTGTAGTCGATCGCGAAGGAGAAATATCTGAACCCTCAGTAGATCCGATCGGGCCATCAGTGCTCGCTCGTTGCACAACATCCTCAGTCCTGGGGTTCGAGCCGTCCGGGCTACTTACTAGTGAGCCAGAAGTGAACCCGCGTGAAGTAGCTGGATCCCATGGGCTGCCCGTGGCATCGGCACCATCCCTTGTAGTTGGATTGAGCCCACCATCAGTGTCGACTTGAATTAATCTGGTAGTCGGCGCGGATGTAACATCAGCTGGAGAGGTAGCCGAGGAACCAAAGGTATCTCCTGCGCCAGTCACTCGGTCTGATACAATAGGCGTACTTCTCACTCGCCCCGTCGCAGTGTCTTCTTCGGGTGATCCAGTGGCAGTAGTGGTAGATCCCGGAAGAATCGTGGTCTGCGATGGCACTCTGGTACTGGGTCTGGTTCCATTTCTGGTGCCCGGCACCGGTCCATCGCTCCACTCCGCACCGTCGTCGTCCTCTGGGTCGAGCTTCAGCGTTTTCGATCCATCCGCGCGAGGGCCAGTCGGCTCTCCAGAACCCGGCTGTGTGGTCGCAATCGGGATTCTAGTCGTAGGAAATGACGATGGTTTAGTGCCGGGTGGGCCCGTTGCTCTAGTTTGATGACTGCCCGTTCCTGAAGGAGTTGCTCCAGTGAATTCGGGCTGGTCAGTTACTCCATTAGGGCCAGTGCGCATCGTTGATTCAGGCGATGTCGTAGTGGAACCAGTGGGTGATGAGTCTGGTTCCTGGGTCGCACCACTAGATGAGACTCTGCTACCGTCGCCCTTCTCGGTGGCACGAGAATGCGAAGAGGAAGTCGTTGCGGTCGCTTCTTGGCTCTGGGTCGTGGTAGCCACGTCGGGGGCGCTACTGGAACTTACTCCGCTGGTACTTGCACCGGAGCCCGATTCAGTGCTGCTTCTCATCGGAGAAGATGTGGTGGTTCTAGTCGTTCGGGAAGTACCACTACTGGTCGAGTCCGAGGGCTCGCGAGTGGAACTTGCGGGATCGGATTCAGATACCGATCGTGTACCTGCAGGATCACGAGTAGAACTCGCCGGATCCCATTCAGATGGAGTGGCAGTCGAGCTGGAGGGATCAGATTCCGACGCCGGTTTGGTGCTAGATGGTTCCCGTGTAGAATTCGCAAGATCCCACTCAGATGGCTTGGCAGGCGACCTTGACGATTCCATGGTCGCTGAACCTCCTCCGGTAGTGAAACTTGATGATGTTGTCGCTGCGATGCCAGAAGGACTGATTTGACCTGAAGTTGATTGAGTTCCAGTGTATCGGGTGGTGGTGCCAGTGGGAGCCGACTCAGACGGAGTCGTTTCATCATCCGAATCGCCCGCACTAGTCGTCGGCGAGAAATCAGGGACAGGCGTGATTGTTCCGAAATGGCCAACCGTCTCAGGGGGGTGATGAACTGTACTCGATTTCGAAATCGGCGTGGCCCTCTCGATATTCTTCATTCCAGGCTTCGTCGATTCGGGTGCTTCGGAAGAAGTGCCAGGGGCGGTGGTACCGGAAGCCGGATTGTTCAAATCGGAAATTGGAGTGGTTCCAGAGGGCGATGAATTCGGGCCCGACCGGGTGTTAGTACTAGGCGAAACGGAACCAGTAGAGCTCGCGGTAGTTCTGGTACTATCCGTGGAACTCGAATTCGGTGTCACAGTAGATAGCAGGCCGACAGCAGGCGGGGTCGGTCTAATATCGTTGTCGGTCAGTGCAGGATCCGGTTCTCCTCGAACCGTGGTACCATCCTCGGGGTGTGGCTTGCTTGTTGTAGCGGTGCTCGACACACGAGCAGTGCTGGATTTGGGCGTGTTGGTTCCATCGGCACCATCTGGACGAATAGTTGTGGATCCATCTGAGGAAACCGGTCTGGCCGTCGTTCCATCACTTGTACCATGTGGAATCGTGGTACCAGCTGATTTAGTACCATTACTAGAAGAAGGCGTTGCAGTGCCATCTCCCGGAGGCGAACGGGTCGTGGCGCCATCGCCGGAACCAGTTATCACTGTAGCCTCAGTGGAGGTGCCATCTCCGATGTTGGGCAGGGCGGTGCCTGTTCTATCCTGAGAACGGGGCGTGATTCCATCTCCGATACGGTGAATAGGCGTGAACTCGTCACCGGTATGCGAATGGGAGTGGGGCGTGGTACCGGTCGACCCTCGACCTGTTCCAGTCACACCAGTTGCCGGATCTTCCTCAGGTTGGGTCGAATGATCTGTACCGGTACCAGACGGCATGGTTCCAGTATCTCCAGGAGCCGCTGTGGATCCAGAAGGAACGGTTGAACCATGTTGATTAGTTCTGTCGGGATCCGTCAGGCTGCCAGTTAAACCGTGCTTCCTCGTGACTGTGGCAGTCGGAACAATGGAAGGCGGTCCGGTACCCAATGATGAAGAAGTGGTTCCTTCCCCGATGGTATTAGAAAGAGAAGGACCGGATGTCGCTGCACTGTCAGTGGTAGCATCAGAGCCGGACGTGCTCGATTCGGCATCGACTGTGGTTCCGGTGCCATCAGTAGTGGAACCAGAATTAGCTCGAGTAGTCATAGTTCCATGCTCGCCCGAGGAAGTAGAGGTCGGATCGGTGAAAGAGCCATCCGATGTCTCGGTGCTTTTCTCGCCAGGCACTGATGGCTCGGTGCCAGATCGCAGGGATGGACTAGTGGTTCCATTGGACATTCCAGAATGAGATGTGGTCGTCGATGAACTGTCGGTAAAGTTAACGGGACTAGAAGTCGAGATGCCGGAGTGGGTACTATTCTCGTCAGGGGTCTTTTCTGTTCCAGACGGGGTAGTTGTATCGGGTTGTGAAGTATGCGCCGAATCTCTAATAGCCCCCGTTCCAGATGTTCCAGATTGTGTGGTACCATCAGGGGAACCGGTAGCGGTAGCTTCACTACTCAAGTTACGAGGAGTTACGGTTCCAGGAGCTGTGGTTATGGTATTGGGATTCTTCGAGCTGGCTGGCCCCGTTCGCATCACTGGTTCTTCAGTGGAATCATCCGGATCAGCAGAGCCGGTGCTCGGATGTGATCCACCCACGGTTGATACGGTAGTCGAAGGGGTAGCAGATTGGTTCGAGCCATCAGAAGTGCTAGAGTTCGGATCGCTCTCTGAGCCAGACTTGGTGCTGGATGGCACCTCGGTGAATCCATTTGGTTCAGCATGGTCCGTCAGCGACGAATCGGTGCTGGATCTATCAGAATCGGGTGGTCGCTCAGTTGGGCCAGAGTGACTGGTAGTCTGATCAGTACTGGCCCCTTGTTCACTGGTGCTCGATGGTGGAGTAGACTTGTCCCGTGATGATACAGTGCTTGAATCGGTGCTTATCAACTCGTTGGGTGTGGAAGTGGGGGTTGAGTTCACTCTGGTGCTTCTGCCACTCTGTGTGCTGGACTGGCTCGAATTTTCGGTGCTTGAGGAGTTGTGATTATTCTCGGTGCTGTCACGCGTGGTTTGTGGTCGTCTCGAAGTGGTGGTGCTCATACCGGAAAGTGTGGAACTCTCAGATGTGTGGTCAGGCTGATTGGTGGTCACACCGGGTGCTTGCGTCACTCCACTCGTGCTGTCTGGTGCCATGGTGTCAGCATTCGGTGCTCGTGTGCCAGACGTTAATCGTGTCGCTCGGGTACCTTGCGTCGTCTCTCCCTGTCTCTTCGGAGGTTCCGTAGTAGTCGTCTCCGATCCTTCTGATCCCTTCGTCGTCAGCGTTGTCGTCTCATCCACAGCCACCGTGGCCGCCGTCGTCGACGATGATTCTCCAGAAGACGTCGCCGTTGTCAAAGCACGCACGCAGAAGTGCCCATCTCCCTCGAAGCCCTCGTGGCACGCGCAGCTATGCGATCCCGGCGTGTTGGTGCAACGGGCGTTCGCTCCGCAGGCCCGCGGCATCAGGCACTCGTCCACGTCTGCAAGAGAGAGGTGTGAGGGTGGGGTGCGGGTGGGAAAATGAGCTCAGCGAACATTTCTCGATCTCCCTTTTCTCACGTTTTCAGTACGAGATCAAGAAACATTCGCGCAGCCCAGGTGATTCAATCGATGTGCGTTTCATGGGATCAGGCACTATCACACAATCACATCATGCAGGTCAAAATAATTATTTTACTCACCATCGCACTTGATGCCGTCGCCGATGAAGCCGACGTTGCACGTGCAGAAGTGCCTGCAAATTTAAGTATTGAATTTCTGACTCTCTCAAATTGGCGTGCTCTCTCGCTAGTGAGACATTTTCTGATGAATTGTTAGGTTTTTTATTGATCCAGAGCACAGATCGAACTCGCAAAAAAAGAAAGATCAGATAGTAAAAAAACAAACAAACGAACCTATCCGGGTGCACATCAATACAGACGGCGTTCTTGTCGCAGCGAGACGAAGTTGCGCACGAACCGACGCCCGCGATGGCTACAAAAAGGAGGTGTTTTTTTAACAAGGAGGTGTTATTTTTGTTTTATTTTCAGCACTGGGACGCTTGGAACTATTATTATGAACCGGCACCAGCGCCTATCAGGGCCTTGTGAAACACACTCGGTTCGTGAAACAAGTGTGAAACGGATGAAAAATAGCTGAACGAGAAATCAATTTAATAATTTTAGCTACGGGGGCTCAAAGAAGGTACTATTTTGATCTAGACTACGCACCTATCAGGATCTTGTGAAACACACTCGGTTCCAAATATTGTACAAATTTGTAGTAATTGAACTGATCACTCACGCTGACAAACTCCATTAATCGGATGGTGACCGGCGGCGCAGCTGCCGCACTGCGGCACGTCCTCCCCGTCGACAAGGCACGTCTGGAATTGGGAAATAAATATTAATTAATTAATTAAAAATTTATTTTAAAGATAAAGGCAAGGGTGCATCCACGTCAATCGACTTTGTAAGACAACAGTAAGGACTATTCGAGGAATTGAGTAACTAATTAATTGATAAAACTTAATTAATTAATAATTTAATTACCTTATTCTCCAGCTCGCACAGTCGGATCCACGAGGGCGGACAAATGCCCTTGGACGGGCCCGTCGGCTTGTTCATTTCTGAAATTATTCAGCGTGATTCAAGTATGTTTCAACAATACTTGATTTGGCCTTGAGGAACTCGAAAGCAATGAGTGTTCAATAATCAAGTTCAATAAATTATAATAAAATGCAAAAACACATCAATTTGACGTACGAATTACATGAACTATCACAGTGAAAGTTTGGATAGTTCGACCAGTGCAGTTCATTTTCATTTCATTTAAACAACTTTATCAGCTGGTTATTGGTGGGATCTCAGCTGGGTTGCCATAAGAGTTCTCCACTGAGTACGGTCGCGTGCGAGTTGAAGAAATTGTGGACCGGCGGCATTGACAAAGTCGTCTCTCCAACGTTTCAGTGGCCTCCCGCGATTTCTTCTTCCTTGCGGAGTCCATTCGAGAATCCTTAGACTCCACCTTTCGTGGGAGAAGTTCGAGAGTCTTTCAGCCCACATCCATTTACGCTTTTCCGCCTCTCGCACAACATCCTTCAGTTTTGTAATACTACGCAGGTGCTCATTCCGAATGTGATCAAGTACAGTAATGCCGAGCATTTTTCGTTCAAGTTTACGCTGGGCAACGGAAAGAATTTGTTTGTCTCGTTTACAAAGATACCATGTTTCGGCTCCGTATAGGAATGCAGGGAGAACTACACCATCGAATAGCCGCTTTTTTAATACCATGGGACATCCTCTTTTCCTAAAGAATTCAGAGTACTTGGAAAAAGCCCAATTTGCGCTTCTTACTCGGCGGTGAATTTCCCCCTTGAATCGATTTGAATCCATTGTGACCTCTTGCCCGAGATAAACCACTTTGTCTTTTACTACTACTGTTTCCCCTGCCACGATGACCGGTCTGCTGTTAGGAATAGTTGAAAGAGCGACAGTTTTTGCTCCGTTGAGACAGAGTCCCACCGCTAGTAGTTCCCGTTCCAGCTCCCGAACCATGGATTGAATTTGGCGCGGGTCGTGTGAAATAAGGACGCAATCATCTGCATAAAGGAGATGTGATAAATATTCTCCATTAATGCAAATTCCCTTTTTTCCCCAGTTGAGTCCCCTGAATACTGTATCTAAGACGGCAACGAATAGACGCGGACTTAGACCATCCCCCTGTCTGACCCCTCTCCCGATGTCTACTTCTACTCCTTTCCCATTGACGACCACAGAGCTTTTACTCTGAACTGTGAGTGATTGGAGGAAACGAATGAAAGTAGAATGAACTCCATCCCGTTCCATGGCAGTAAGGACAGAATCACATAGAACAGAGTCAAAAGCCTTGCTTACGTCGAGAAAGAGTAGGTAGAGGGGGCGTTTGAATTCCCGACAGTTTGCGATGAGAGTGTTTAGGATGAAAATACCGTCTACTGTTGAGTGACCACCACGGAATCCCTGTTGCTCCCTTGCCCGAAGATTGTCGAGTGAACAACCAATCCTATTGTTGATAACGGCGGTAAGGGTTTTTTGGATGACTGGGAGAAGGGAAATGGGGCGGTAGTTCTTAGGAAGTGTTTTGTCCCCGCCCTTGAACAGGAGGATTGTTCTACTGTCCCCAAAACCCTGTGGAATAAAACCTTCGATGAGGATTTTATTGAAGATTGCAGTGAGGTATGGTGATAGTATTTCAGCCCCTGCCTTAAGCATTTCCCCGGATACCCTGTCCTCCCCTGGCGATTTCCCGGATGTGAATCCCCTTAGAACACTCTCCACTTCGTCTCTCCCAATGGGAATGAATTCCTCTTCTGTTTCTCTCACTGTGTAGTTTCGTCCGCCATCCCCTTTGTAGAGTTTGTTGTAGTATTCTCTAAAGACTCCTTCTAGGTCAGCTTGGGTAGTGACTATGCCCTTTCCACCTTGCATTTTGACAATTCTTTCTCTCCCGACACTCTGACTTCCTATCGCTTTACTGTAGTTTTTTCCCTCTTCTACTGCCTTTTCCACCATTCTAGTCATCCGATCTATTGCGTCTTGTTGTAAGCTACCCCGGAGCGCCTTGTTGATGGCTACCCATTGGACCCGATCTCTCCCTTGAACTGTGGCTTTGATCTTTGATCTTTCCGCGAACAGTTGCCTAGTTCTAGGAGAAAACCGAGGGACACTTGGAGCAGGCGTAGAGGAAAGTGTTGCAGCCTGTTGTATTGAGCTAACCAGAGTACTGTAGTCACATCCCACAGGAATCCCCTCTATCGAGCGTACAAGGTTATCTTTGAATTGGTCCCTGACTAGTACCACCTCATTTTTCCCTCCTCCACGATGACCTAGCGGTCTCCCTTCCACGCTGAATGAGGCCCGGACCATTCTATGATCTGAAGTGAAGTCCATCCGATTAACTACATCTACATCAAGAGCAGGGAAGTCCCGTGGATAGAGAATGTAGTCGATACGGGTAGTTGTGGTCCCAGTAGGTGAAACCCAGGTGTGGCAATGGCTTTCCTGCTTTTGAAACATAGTATTACCTATGCGAAGGCGCAAAGTCTCACATAGAGTAATTACCTTTTCCCCTCTATCGTTTCTGTCCCCATATCCGAATTTCCCAATAGCAGTATCCCCTGGGAGCGCTTTCCCAACTCGTGCGTTCAGGTCGCCCATGATCACTCTGTACACTTTTCGAAATTTCCGTTGCCCTGGTACTACTTGACGAAATACGGATTCAAGCTCGCTAAGGAATGCATCGTACTGATCATCGCTATGGTTTGAGCAGGGTGCGTAGCATTGAACTAGACGGAGAAGGACATTATTCGGAAGGCGGCAATCCAAAAGAGCGATGCGGGGCGAAATCGTCAAGAACCTCACCACTTTGGGCTTCATCCTCCGACTGACGAAGAACCCGCAGCCAGCAGATCGATTCCCGAAGCGTCCCGTGTGGTAGAGTGTGCCAGATGAGCTCGTCAGATCAATTGCTCCTTCCTCCTTTCTTCTCACTTCGCATAGTCCGATTACGTCAGCCTTTATCTTCATGACAGCTTGATCGAATAGCGTCAATCTCCCGTCCGTAGCGAGGGAGAGGACGTTCATGGTTGCCAAGAAGAACGGTAGAACCATGGTTGGCCGTACGCCCACGGATGGCCAATTCCGTGTTGGGCGGAGACGGAGAGATCGGCGAACCAACCGGTCGGAATGGGGCGACTAACTCAGAATGAGTTCAAGGCGCCAGTGCAGTTCAAGGCGTATTGAATTTCAAATTGAATCGTACCTTCACAGGTCGTTCCGTCCCCAGTGTATCCCTCGGGACACGAGCAGCCGCACGATCCCGCCTGCATTGAGGAAAATAATAAAAGGCCGACTTCTCCTTTTACCTATCAACCTATTATGCAAATTTGAGCACGGCGGGCAATCATCAGTGCGCTCTACTGAGAAGACCGTATTATTCTGCGCTACTCCGAAAGCCATCGAGTTTATCATTTATTGACTGCTCGTCTCTAGAGCTCGTAATACGAACGGCCGTCTACTGATTTTTCACTTTCTATACCACCCTTTCGGCCGATGAGTCTCACCTGATTGATACATCTCGCCATCGGATGGCATCCGGCGGTGCCGCGTGTGCACTCGTCCACGTCTGAATATCTTAGCGTTATCCGTGATTATCTAGTCCTCGTTTCAAGAATAATCCAAAATTGTTAATAATAAGAATAATTTAAAATCTAGAATAATTTTAGATTAAAAAAAATTTTTTTTATTTTTTTTTTAATTTTTGATTATTTTTTTTTTTAAATTATAATTTTTCTAATAATTTAAATTTAAATTTTTTATCTAGTATAATTTTTTCTAGGAGTTGAAAATTTCACCAGATATCGAATATGTTTCACAGGTTCGATATCTGGTGAAATTTTCAACTCCTAGCAATTTCATGCTTTCGTTTTCAAAAAAAAAACAATATCTAGCTCGTAGATTGTGATCCATTGCGACATACTAAATATTGTCTAAGCTTAGTGCAATAAATAGCAAATAAATGTTCTTCATTGACTCGAAAACGGTCCAATAACCACATCCAGTAACCCCGGAACTCACCGACACAAACCCCTCCTCTGCCCTCGTAGCCCTCCTCGCACTCGCACTCGTAGCTTCCCTCTAGATTGATGCAGTGGGAGGAGGCGGGGTCGCACGAGTGACGGTTCTCGACGCACTCGTCGATGTCTGCACGAAAAGATCGGGTTTTTAGGAATTTCGCTAAACAACGTAAGGATGGGCAATTCAGTTTCTGTTTCACTGTTGATATTTATCAAATTTTTCTGGGCGAATTCGATTTGTCTCCGGTGAATGTTTTAAAATTATTCATCAACTGAAAAAAACATGTACCTTCACAACTATTCGTCCGATTATTGTATCTGTATCCCGCCTCGCACTCGCACACCGATTGCACCGTGCCATCAAAGACTCTCACGGAGAGGCAGTCAACGTGCGCGACTCGACCGCACGTGCCCAGGAGGTCGGAGCAGTCCTTCTTCAGTGGGTTCACGCAATCCTGGAATAGGGTTGGCTTGTCGAGAAATTGCTCTCATCATTCTTCACGCTCTCCTAAAAAACCAAGCCTAATCCTGAACGCATGGTTTGGTGCAGATAATCATCAGATCTTTTTCCGGGCTGAGGGTATAGGTCGGTCGACATTGGAAAAATGAGCAAAGGTTATCGACCAGGTCGACATTGGAAAAATGAGCAAAGGTTATCGAATTATTTCTTTTTATTGGAAAGATAGACGCGGAGAAGGTGGCCCTAGGGGGGGGGGGGGAATAGCGCGATGATTCTGGAATCAGAAACCGTACCCTGACTCCATCGCCCTCCCATCCGTCGGGGCAAGAGCAGGCAAAGGTGCCCGGGGCGTTGGTGCAAGCGGCTTGCGGGTGACACGGCGACATCGGGCCCGAGCATTCGTCAATGTCTGGAAAATCAATGCTTCATTTTCGGGATTTATTTTTACCAGGTGAGGAAGCGCTCATATCGTTCACTCCGAGATTGCACAAATTTTCATGCAGCAGTGAAACGCATAACGCATTCCAATTCGAGAATTTCCAAATTAGTAACGCCCAAGTCTCTCGTTCTCGAAATGGATATGTGAGGATAAGGTGCACAGCTGGCATGCAATCATTGCAACTTCATGTTTCATGAAGCTCCTTTTCGTAACTTTTCT
The DNA here is from genome assembly GCA_000180635.4 of Pristionchus pacificus. Classification (NCBI taxonomy): domain Eukaryota; kingdom Metazoa; phylum Nematoda; class Chromadorea; order Rhabditida; family Neodiplogasteridae; genus Pristionchus; species Pristionchus pacificus. The sequence goes on from CM026577.1 coordinate 16,358,044, forward strand.
CCTGTAACTTATACCTGAGAACATTGCGTAAGGGATCCGATATTGTAGGAAAACGTACCGGTGCACATCATTCCATCTCCTCTGAATCCCTTCTCGCACTCGCATTTGTACGTGCCCGGCATATTCTTGCACTCCGAGTGAGCACCGCACATGTTCAGAGAGGGCTTCGAGCACTCGTCGATGTCTGCAAAGTGGTTATATTTGACCCTGAATACTGATAATCCGCATTTTGCTCAGATATGTTTCATCCCGAGCCTATTTCGCCGAATATTTGGTCACTTCAGTTTTATAGAGATATATTTTTACAACCAAAAATAAAGAGCGTGCGATTCGGTGTCATGAATGAATTTTAGCCTAAATGTAAGATCTCACAGTAGCTTTTAGGTATACTCACCAACGCACTGTCCCCGCTTCTTCTCGAATCCTGCCCTGCACTTGGTACAGTCGGTCTGGCCGAATGCATCGATCATACACACGTGGTTCTTTCCGCACGCCGCAAGGTTCTCCTCGGTGGGATTGCAGGCGCGCTTCTCGATCGGCATGCAGCTTAAGGGAAAAGATGGATTAGTTGAATATCTATAATATATTTGTCTTCCAATGTTGATGGATTCACCACTGGCTGTTGTCGGTTCACTCCAACTTTGACTCGTTCATGAAGCTTATTTGAACCATCATTCTTGCTGATCGCTATGAATTCTATTGAAACAATAGATACGCTCACCTGTATCCGTCGCCATCGTATCCCCGGTCGCACTCGCACGCGTACGATCCCGGTTTGTTCGTGCAGTGAGCGTGCGCGGGGCAGCACGTGCCCGCCGACTCGGCACACTCGTCGATGTCTGCAGGAAACAGTTAATTTTCATAATTTTCATTTTAAAACCAGAAAAAAATCAAGAATTGTAAAAACCAAATATTGTTAAGCTTTGGTGCATTCGCGAAACCTATTTGTAAGCATACTTCTCTGGGAAAAGTGGAAGAGCGTTTTCCGCTAGTTCCACAAGTTTCTCACAACCAACGTTAACAACCATAACCATCATTTCACTAACCAACGCAAGTCCGGTTCTCGGCCTTCCTGTATCCCATGGGACAGAAGCAAGCGAAGCCGCCGACGTAGTTGTGGCATCGCGCTGATTTGTCGCAGTCGTGCAGGTTCTCCTCGCACTCGTTGATGTCTGCGAATTATTAATTTTTAAATATTCATTATAATAATATCACTTAAAAAGTGCGAATTATAAGAATCGTTGCTGATTCATCCAATTTGTTACCATTTCACCTTCTTTATTAAATAAAGTTTATTCAAGCGCGAAAATTTTTTTTACCTTTCACAACAATCACGTAGCAAGTTCATGGGACAACTAGTAACAAAAATCTTCCGATTCAAAATTGTGAAAACCGGCTCTTCATCCGGCAAATAGCCTCACCTTCACAACTCCTTCCAGGCGGCGCTCCCTCGAATCCAGAAGCGCATCGGCACACGCCCGTACGTCTCTCGCAATACGCATCCTCGCCGCACTCATCGGACGACCGGCATTTACCAGAGGTCGGCCTAAAATGCGGTTTTGCTATTTGACGGCTCTGATACACGTTTCACAATTTGGACGAAGACTTGCTAAAATGCGGTTTTGGCATTTGACGGCTTTGATAAAGTTTTTAGATTTGGTTGAGATCAGGTATGTTTCATAAAGTGGATATTATTAAGTAGCACGTTTCAATTACGATAATATGATAATTGCACTGATTAGAATTTTTAAAAAAAACGTACGCGATCGGTGCCTTGGGAGTGGGGGTGGGCGAGACGAGTGAGAAGGTGTCCTTCGTGGTTCCGATCGATGTGGATTCAGGAGCGGGCGTGGTATCGGTTCCGTCGACTGGGGCCTTGGTTCCGGCCGAAGCCTCGCTGGGTGCGGCTGTGGTACCGGCACTGGTTCCGTCGACCTTGGTTCCGGGTGTGGTTCCATCGGGCTTGCTGGTTCCAGCAGTAGCCGTGGTTCCGTCAACGGGCTTCTCAGCGCCAGTGGACGACGCGTCGACAGGAGCGGCAGTGGTTCCACTCTTGGTTCCATCCGTGGAGCCATCTCTGGGTTCCTTGGGTCCGGCAGACGCTTCGGCTGGAGTTGCCGTCGTTCCATCGACGTTCTTCGTAGCCGGGGAGGCGCTGGTACCATCTTTGGTTCCAGCTGTGGTAGCCTCAGTGGTCGATGCCGTTGGGAAAGCGCTGAAACCGGGCGGCAGCGTGGCCTCGAGGGGCTTCGACGTGAACTGTCGGGTAGTGATCGCCAGCACGGTCTCGGTCTCCGGGTGCTCGGTCGTAGCGGAGGGTTCCTGGAATGATGAATATGATTCCGGGACCGGGTTTAGGTACCAAAATACTCACTCTGTGCTGCACCGTTGTGAACGAAGGCGTGGTGGCGGTGGGCCGGGCGTCAACCGTGGGTCGTGCGTTGGCCTCGCTGGTTCCGGGGCTGGTGCCATCAATGGGTTGCTTGGTTACGCTGGACTCAGTGGGAGTGGAGTGTTCAGTCTGAAATCATTGGTTTAATATTTTTTCCAAAAAGAAACCCACCAACAATCAAAAAACCCTTCAACACACGTTTCTTATAAAGAAATTGTGAAGCATAATCGGAACATTTTTCCGTGATGAGTGCTCACCGTGGCAGGCTCCTTGGTGCTTTCAGCAGTTGTGCCAGGCGCTCCAGGAGTCGGTTGCCCAACGATCTCCAGTCCGACCTGCAATTGTGTCTGATGAGGCGCCAAAGATCAAAGATCAGCGCTACCTGAGGCGTGGTAGCCGTGGATCCATCAGCGGTAGTTTTGGTTCCGGGTTCGGGCGTGGTTCCAGCAGTCTTGGCTTCTGGTTCGGTCGTGGATCCAGCAGTTGTATTGGTTCCTGGTTCTGGCGTGGATCCAGCTGCCTTGGTTCCGGGTTCGGGTGTGGTTCCAGCAGTCTTTGTTCCGGGTCCTGATGTGATTCCGGGCGACGCGGGCAGTACGGTGCCGGGCACCTTCTCCTGCTTGTCCTCTCGCAGCGCGCCATCTCCCTCGGGCACGATGTCTATTCCGGGTCTTTCGGTGGATGAGGGCACGCGGCCGGTCACGTCCGGATGCGCGGTAGTCTCGGCGGTGTGGAAGGTGACGTTGAGGCGCGGCTTGGGGGTCTCGGCAGAGCCGGTGTCGGTGGGTCCAGTGAGAGATGCGGTGGTACCAGGTTCCTTGGTTCCGGCAGATGTGGTTCCGGTGGGCGAGGCGGTGGTACCATGTTCCTTGGTTCCGGAAGCAGTGGTTCCGCTGGGCAACTCGGTAGCCTTGGGAGCAGGGGTCGCCTCGGAGGATCCAGCAGTGGATCCAGTAGGAAGGTCAGTAGTCTTGGATCCATCGGTCTCCTTGGGAACCAGAGTGGCAGCGGATGATACCTCCTTTGTGCCAGTCGGAGTGGGCTCAGTTGCCTCCGGCGCTCCGGTAGTTGATTGTCCAATGATCTCGAGGCCGGTCTCGGGCGTGGTAGCCTCGTCGGAGTCATCAGTTTTGGCTCTAGCGGTGGTACCAGTCGGTGATTCAGTAGCCGTTGGCACGGTGGTCTTGGGCAGCAGATCGGTATCATCGCCATCGATCGGCTCGACCGGCAGACCGGTGGACATTGCGGGGGTGGGTGTGGTAGCCTCGGGTACCGGTGTGGAGCCGTCCTTGCCCACCGTCTCTGTATGCTCGCCAGACTCAGTGACCGATGAGGGGCTCGAGGTGCCGGGCCCGGAAGGTGTGGTTCCAGATTCGGATCCGTCAGGCTTCGTCGGGCCCGTGGTAGGCTCGGGAGCGATCGAACCGTGCGCAGTTGCCTTGATCTCTCCGATAGGCGCCGCGGTGCTGGTACCAGCTGTGGTTCCGGCGGATGTCTCGGGGATCTTCGATCCAGTGGTGGTTCCAGCAGGCTCTTCGGTTCCCTTGGGTGCATGGGTGGTGCCAGCAGACACGTTCTTGGTTCCAGAAGGAGTAGAAGATCCCGTAGGTGCCTCAGTCGCTCCGGAACCATCGGTGGCCTTGGTTCCAGCAGTGGTACCGTCGGTGCCCGCCACAGACGGTGCCGTGGTTGCCTCCTCTCTGCCCTGCACTCTTCCAGCGGTCGTTCCCTCAGATCCAGCAGGAGTGGAGGTAGCCTTGGTTCCGTCGCTGGGTCCGGCGGAAGACGTCGTACCAGTGGGCGCATCGGTGCCAGTTGGTGCCTGGGTCGCGGACGTTTCAGGCGTAGGAGTGGTACCGGCGGGGCTGGTGCCGGATCCAGAAGGTGTGGTAGGCTTGTCGCCGTCCTTGCCAACGCTCTCCGCGTGCTCTCCAGATTCAGTGATCGCGGTCGGCGCAGTTGTTGCTTCAGAAGGCTTGGGCGTCGACGATTCCTTGCCGGTGACGTCGATCTGAAAATCATCAACATCATTGTCAGTTCACCTTGCAAGTTATGTTTCACGAATAAGTTATTGCCTCGAATGAAATTGTTCTTTGATATATATTAATTTGATATACATATTAATTATTAAAAATAAAACAAATCAACTAACCGTCTCTCCGGGCTCCGTGACGATGTCAACGGCCTTCGTGGTCTCTCCGCTGGGTCCCGGCGACGTATTGGTTCCGTCGGTACCAGTGGTAGCACCAGCAGGAGTGGTACCAGGCTTCTCTCCATCCTTGCCAACGGTCTCCGGGTGCTCGCCCGATTCAGTGATCGTCGAGGTCGGGGTCGTGGCACCGGGGAGCGTGGTTCCGGTGCCAGAGGATGTGGTTCCGGCAGACTCAGGCGTCGAGGACTCCTTGCCGGTCACTTCGATCTGAACAGACAATTTTATTATTCAGCCATTTTTTACAATATGGAAATATGTTTCATGTCCAAAGCAAAAGAATGAATGAAACACTATTTCTGATTTGTGACAGTCGCTCTGAATAAACAAAAAATCCCACCTCTTCTCCGGAGTCAGTGACGATTGTTGCAGCATCCGTTGTCTTCTCAGTAGGTACAGCTGTAGTTGACTCGGCCCCATCACTCGTTCCATGGACAGTAGTTCCCTTTTCGCCGTCCTTGCCCACAGTCTCTGGGTGCTCTCCGGACTCGGTGATTGAGGTCGGGGTCGTGGTACCGGCGCCGGAACCGGTCGTGGTTTGGGATCCATCGGTCTTCAGTAGATCCTCATCGTCAGTGACTGAACCGGGCGTGGTAGCCTTGGTTCCTGGGCTGGTTCCGTTCTTGCCCAACAAATCGACATCCTCTCCGTCATCGGTGACAATCGACGGTCCTGTGGTTCCGGTTCCGGTTCCATCCACCGGCTTTCCGGTTCCGGTCGCGGGCTTGGTCGTGGTGGTCCATCCGACAATCTCCAGTCCCGTCTCGTTGCTGTCCTCGTCTTCGGGCGTCTCTTCTGAGCCGGATCCGGTCAGCTCGAGAGGTCCCTTGGAGCCGGTTCCCAGGGATCCGCCTCCGGATGTCACCTGGCCGCCTTGCGATGAGCGGCTCGATCCGCCCCACTCGTTGAACGTTTCCTTTCCTGCAGTGCCTGAGGCGTCCGTGGGCAGGCCTCCGATGATCTCCAGGCCGGCTTCCTGCAATTATTTGTCTTATTATTGTATCTACGCCTCAACAATTGAAATAAATGCACTCATTTCATCTAAAGAGCTAGTGCTGAAACATATCATGAAGGTGAGCTCACCTTGGACGACGGAATCGTGACGACGAGGGGCTTCTGCGTGGCGGCGAAGCCGCCCTCGCGAAGCACTGCCGCGAGGTCGCCAAAGTCCTTCTCCTTGACGCCGTCCGCGTCGATGACCGCGACGCGGCCTCCGCTCGCGGAGCGGCTGCTGCCGCCCGCCTCGACCAGCGTCTCGGCGCCTTGGGCGCGAGCAGCCTTCAACGACGACGAAGCTCCGGCCGCGTCGCCTCCGGCCGCTGCCGCGGCTGAGGCGGGTGTGGCTGCTGCCGCAGACGCGGATGCTGATGACGATGACGATGAGGAGGAGGAGGCGGTGACGCCTCCTCTTCCGGGGGACACTGTGTCGATGATGATCTTGTTGTCGTAGAAGGTGGTGGTGACGACGGGCACAGCTGTCACTGCTATGACGGTGGTCCGGTCGCCTCCTTTGACGGAGACGATGGTGGAGGTCGAAAGAGGGATGGGTGTGGTTCCTGTAAAAATATAAATGATAATAATTATTGAGAACTCGTTGATCTGGTTTAGTGAAATCAGTGAAACTCATCTCAATGTATGTTTTCAATATTTAAAAAAAACCCAAAGAAAGGTGCTAAAATGCAGAAAACTTGGGTTTTCCAGAGATTTGTTTCGATACCTTCTCATAGGAAAAAGTAAGTCTAGCAGATGATATAGATAGCCCTCACCTCCGCCAATCTCCAGTCCCTTCTCTCCCGCCTCTCCTCGGTACTTGCCCATCTCTCCAGCTACAGCCTTCACTCCCTCCGCTCCCGCGACACCATCGATGATCGACGACCCGGACTGCGTGTGGGAGGGCACGAAGACGGTCGAGCCGTTGGTGAACCGGATCTCCTGCAATGTTATTATTTTATCGAGTTCCTCTAGTTCATCATGTAGTCATCATTCGTCGCATTTTGCTGTGCTAGTGCAACATATTGTAAAACGAAAAGTTCGTTCTTAGTTTCCTGGTTCGTGGTACTGCCTCACCTGGAACTCCCACTTGGTGAGTGCCTCGCTCTCGACGGTCTCGTTGCGTTCGAGCATGTCGTGCCCGATGCCGAGTGGCACCTGGAATTGATAGTTGTAATACTACCGTACCTAAATGCTCGATACCGTATCCTCACCGTCTGCACCGTAGTCACTAACTAATCAATACCGTAACTGAACCGTAACTATGTGGTACTACCTTTGGTGTCAAATTGATGCTTACCGTGCTCAATCTAGCTCTGCCCTTTCCATCCGGGCCGATTTCGAGGCCCTGGCACTCGGTGGTCTGCAGTGTATTTTATTTTAAAACGTCACGAACGCGGATCCATTCTTCATCGCTTTTTAGATCCATTCATATAGGTCCATTCTTCATCGCTTTTTGTTGTGAGAGTGAAGCATATTCGCATATTTTTGTCATACGAATTCTGTCCTTTCAGATCATCACACAAAAGATTCTTTCGATCATAAGAGAATAAGATAAGAATGTAACATACCACGCATCCACATGTTTTTCATTAATGTTTGATTGATTGATTGATTGATTGAAAAATATTATTTAGCTTAATGTTAACAGTAATTTAGGATGATTTCGTCCAGTCACTCACCGTCGAATTCATGTTGCAGCACGCGTATCCACCGGCAAAGTTCAAGCACCAGTGCTCCGCGTCCTCCAGGCACGGATTGGCCTCCACGCACTCGTTGATGTCTGGAAAGGAAGGGAGTTGATCTTTGATCTTTACTATTATATCTTTAATGATAAGCGCATCTCGCACTAGACTTGATTAATTATTGATTTTTTGACGGGATATCTCATGATACTAGAGCGCTCATCTCATTTAACTTTTTGAAGAATCGGTGAAACGTATTCCAACTTTTCCTTTTCGAATATTTTTGCCAAATGGCGAGAACCTCCGTTGCCCAAACCTGACGTCATCTCACCTTCGCATCCCATGATCGCCAGTCCCTTGTATCCACGCTCGCACTTGCACAGTCCATCAACGCATTCCGAGTTGGCCGGGCAATACCCGGAGCACTCCATGTCTGATTGTATTTATGATAGCGTTTTCAGAATGAAGAATTCGTCTCTTCATTTCGCGCGCACTCTCGCCTCTCTGACTGGTGAGAGAAGACGCCGAATGAAGAGACAACTCTATTTATGAATAATAATTGAATTTATGATTTTATCCCACTTCTAAAAGCGAAATCGATGAGCCAAATTCTTTCAAATTTTGTAGAAACAGTGAAGCATAGAAATTGCTCGCTTTAGATTCGTTCTCACCTCCGCTATCCGTTACTGTCTTTCCACTGGCCGCGGCGACCTCTCTGATCAGCTCGGCGACGCGGGGAGGCAGTGGACCGCCTGAAAAAAAAACGCTATCAACCTGTCACATTATTCCATCAGAATGATGTAACTATCCAATCTTCTGCTCATTTCACACGTTTTGAGAGAGTGTGCAGAGTGCAGAGACTACGACGATTGTCAGGATGAAGAATCCGTCTCTTTATGTCACGTTATCTTTCTGATATGTGAGAATACGGAGACAGATTCTTCATCATGTCAACTTTATTTCGAAATATCCAACTCACCCCATGCGAATCCCTTCGGTAGCTCGTTCAGGATGCCCTCTCCGAAAGCGATGAATCCACCCTCGGAACCAGCTGAGGATCCTCCACTCTCGAATTGACTGCCTCCATTCTGGGTCTGGAATTGATCAATGAACCCTTCCTTCAAGCAGCACAGTTTCGAGTGTGTTTCACGCTGTATTCAAAGAGATGGAATTCACTGCCCCTTCAGTGATACGAGGACGTAAATTCAATACAAATTATAATTCGAGTACCTGTGCACGGTGCAGCACCTGGCGCGCCTCCGGTGTCAGACCGACAGTTGCTGACGCGTTTGCTGCGACTGCAGCTGCAGCACTGGCGCTAGCACTTTTGTCGTGCACGATCACTTCCTTGTCCAGGTGCTTGAACACTTGGATGCCCTTAACATCATTCTTTGCACCATTTTCCGGTTCCAGCTCTTCGCGGGCTAGCGGTGAAATCGAGAGATGTTGTCCATTTTGCGCATAGACGACCCTTCGACGTACGGTCGCGCACGAAAAGTGGGAAACGGGAGGAGACTAGTGATATCTATCATGCCTCCTTCCGGGGGAATCGCCCACTCGCTGACCAGCAGCACATTGAGCACAACTGAGCATTTCAATCGCCCGATACCTGGCACTCTCGTTCCTTGCTCGTCGCATCGCAGCACAGACTGGAGCCCATGACGTTGACACACCACTGCCCGACTCCTTTACACATCCCGTCCTGCTCGCACTCGTTCACGTCTGCAATAGGGAAGTGATCGGATTTGTTGTCGCATTTCAGTCATTTTACGTCCGCAGTGAAAAATTGCGAGGATTTGCTTGCGCACTTCAGGTGTGGATTTATATTTGTTTTAGGCAGGCCGACCAGAAGAGAACTAAAGCACTGATCGAACTCATTGCTTGAAGAATTCGTGAAACATATCCCAACTTTTTTTATGAGTTCTAAAGGCAACTGAAGATGCGACTCACGTCAACTCTACTAGAGAGAACAAATAACGGGGATAGCATTTTCCAATTACCATCACTAGCCCAAACGCACCATGACACTTGGCTATCGGATCTCCACTGAATCCGGGCATGCACGTGCACGTCTCGTTGACGCACATGGCGTGCAGTCCGCAGCCGCCCGCGCAGAACGCTCCTTGCTCTGCAATTTCGGATGCATTTTGGCTGACGCGTTTGTGGTTAGACTTTCAATCGTAACGAATCAACTATTGTTGTTTAATAGGGAAATGCACCGCCTTCTTCACGAGAGACAGTGCGGAATGAGGAGAGCGAAGGGTGCTTCCCCTCTTAAACGACTAGTTGCTTCGTTACGGTTGAAAGTCTAATTCTGACGCGCTTGCGGTGCAACTGGCACTATCACATTTTGACGCAAAGTTGTTTCTTGTTCCGCGCGTAACGAAATTGCTATTAAACTACCGTCGCGTTAAAAATTAAGCTTTAATTATATAATTGGTGCTTAATGAACGCGAAACCATACCAGAAATCGAGTTTTATCATTAAAAACTATGAAAAAGTAGTGAAAACGGGCGAAAAACGCGTGAAACGAAGTGAAAGTGGGCGGAGCTAACGCGTTTGCCGCGCGGAATAGTTTAGTAGGTGCGCAATTACAATCGTAACATTTTAAAAATGTGATAGATCGGATGAGCACATTCAGATTATAACCAAAAAAATGAGGCTTGCAATACTTTACCAGCAGGTTCTCAATACCACAAGACAAATATTGGTGCTCATCGAGTTTGTTATCATCCGACCTAGTCGAAATGCTTGCGCTTGCGGTGTGTCACGTACCCTTGACGCACTCGGCGTCGTCGCTGTCGCCGCCGCAGCAGATGTACCCGCCGTTCACGTTGACGCAGCGGTCGGAGGGAGCGGCGCACGGCTCCTCCTTGGCCTCGCACTCGTTCACGTCTGTGGGAAAGGGATCAGATTTTGCTGACGTACTTCGGGAGTCAGATGTCTGTTTGGATTGTGCTTCGGAAAATCAAAGAACGTTTCAATAAATTCAGATAAAACAAACCCCTCACAGTATTATAGTATGGTTCTTGTTTTGCGGGCGAAAATAATTATCAACAGAGTAGTCTACAGTAACCCGTACCATGACAAGTGTATCCATCGCCGGCGTATCCGCTCTGGCAGAAGCACATCTTGAGCGAGTGCACGCAGAACGCGTGCCGGTCGCAGATCGAGTCGGATTGAGTGCAGTCGGTGGCGGCTGAAAGGGATCGCATGGTACCGGAACCAGGAACCGGAAACCAAACATGATGGTTCCAGACCGGGACCAGAATCGGGATCCAGAAATCATGGTACCAGAACCAGGAGCCTGGAACCTTCGAATAACGTGCCCCAACACCGGAACGAGAACCCATAGAACCGGAACCAGGTATCGGAACCAGGAACCAGGAGCCAGCAACAGCAACACTCACGGAAACAGCTCTGCCCGTCGCCCATCCATCCCTCGTCGCACGTGCAATTGTACCCGCCGGCGTAGTTTGTGCACGTGGCTCGTCGGTCGCATGCGTGCTCGCGTCTGCAATGGGTACGCGAAGCGTGAGAAGGGTATCCGCTTTAGACGCGGACGCTATCAATATTACGAAGCATCAGCAAAAAAAACGATTCGATTACGTTTCACGTGATTCTCAAGAGGATGCGTGATGGTTTCACGGGAATGGTCCGAAGACACCCGGTTGTAAATTGAAAATTGTTATTCTCTCTGGATCCATCTTGATCTCACCTGCACTCATCAATGTCCACGCATTCTCCCTTGATCAGCTCGTATCCATCATCGCAAGAGGACGTAACGCAAGTGAATGAGCCTTCCTGGAAATTAATAAAATCAGTCCACGATATCCTGCAAATGCTCCCGCCTTCGAAAAATCGACAAGAAATTAATAAAGTCAGGTGTCAATACAGAATGGTGTGCTTACCGTATTCTCGCACATCTCGAACGGCCGACAGTCGTGCAGGCCGAGCGCGCACTCGTCAATGTCAACGCACCTGCAGGAGTACGGTGATTAGGGAATCGATAAATGACTCAAAAAGGGGGAAAATTGCTGCTTCAAATGTCAATCGAACTTGCACGGAGCGAATGTCACTCGGATAGGGTTCAGGGTGCGCTCAAAAAAACATGAATCGGTTCAAAAGTAATAGACTCAGGGCATTTTCGCAAAACTAACTAAGACAACCTTGGCCGTAATCTTGCCCCTCAAACTGCCGTACCTCTCCACGGGCATGCCTCGCGGCGCGAATCCTTGCGTGCAGTTGCAGTAGTGGGAGCCGGGCAGGTTGACGCAGTCGGCGTGTTCGGGACAGATCGATTGAGGGGAGGAGCACTCGTCGATGTCTGGAAGGAGGAGAGCTGTAGGGGTACTACTGTGTAACTGGTGCCTGCTATCGATCGGCGCACACTACTACTGTAGGCACCAATTATAGTCATGATTTTTCGACGATATCTGGAAATGAGGACAGTAGGGCTGCAGATAAATTTGCGAAAATGTTTCTCATGATCCATTCGTCGCCAAATGGACGCTGTGAACAAGGGCTAATCGATTGGAGATTACTGTAACCAGCGTACCAGCACACGTAAATCCATCTCCAGCAAAGCCGGGATAACACGAGCATGAGAAGTTGCCCACTCTGTCAGTGCAGTGAGCGAACCAACTGCACGGCCGATCCGCGCACTCGTTCCGGTCTGCAAAGTGAATGTCATTTCGATTATTAAATGGGGTAATTAATTATTTGGAGCACGACCATTCCTATAAAATGTTTATTGCTCCCATCTTTTTCGATATCAACACACTGTTCACACATAGCAGAATAGATATGCTCAGCCAATCATCGACCGGGAAAGCTCCGAAAAATTAAACCCACCAATAATTTCACAAGCCGGTCCGGAGAATCCAGAATTGCAGAAGCACGTGGGCTCAGAGCCGTCGAATAGGCACGCGCCTCTGCCCGAACAGGACGATTCGCATTTCCTTTCTGAATAAAGATTTAATGATATTTTTTTCTATTTTTTACAATATTTCTGCAGATTTTCAGCACCTGAATGGTGTCTTCTCCTGTTTTCCCTATTCTGCACAATAACATGTTGTGTTCATAATGTGTTTCGAAGGTTCAGTTGAGTTTCAGACTGTGCACATAAAGTGAGCAAATAGGATTCTGGAGTTTTCGTCGGTACCGTTAGTGAAAAAAAGAATCAAATGTGTGTGTTCTCTCCATCCGGCTCATTAGCGATATCAACTCTTCGGGTGCTTTCTCCTCCCTTTCTGACCCCGTATCTCTAACATGCACTAATTCATGGCTTTCTCGCTGTCCCCATTCCACTGTGATAGGTGGGAGGGGGATCAGTTAAAGGGACCCCGTTCCTCCCTTCCCTTTTCACCCGATCTATCTCCTGTTCCCGACCTTGAGCTAAGCGCTATCCCGAGAGAAGAAGAGAGTGACTTTCGCTATCTATGCTTATTGCGCAATGTGATTAGCTCTGATGTGAGTGTCAGTGATTGGAAGAGGGTCTGATGATGGATATTGATTGATTGAGGGATGGATCGATTAGGGAGTACAGCAACCCACCAAAGTATTTGGTCAGTTTGCGATAGTAAAATGCGAGGAATGACATGAATGGATAGAGCCAAGAAGAATGTCTTAAATCTGTCAGCAGTAACTCAGCGATGACCCTATAAACATGGGAAGATTGACGTTTTCTGCTGCGCAAGGAATGGAAAGGATGCTTATTGAGCATTTCAGAGCGAGAGACTGCGCCAAATTGGGAGAAGTGTCCGAGACTTGCGCCTATTATGTCACTGGAAACTACACTGCATTGACCTCTGGCTACCCTCTGACATCTGTCCTATTCACAATGGAGATGCAAACTAGAAAGGAATGGTTGAATAATGTCTGATCTCTCCATTTCACACACTCTCTCATTTCTCTGACTCCCTAGACACTACACAATGAAGAGAGACGCGAACACTGAAGGGTGAATAAAGGAACCAGCAATGTTCTGTGAAGTTCTCAAGAGACACCGCGCCGGCCTTGAGTAAAATCGTTTCGCAAAATGAGAATATCGCAAAAAAAAATCAGTTTGTAATTGATAATTTTGAAAAAAAACGACGAACCGCAGTAGGGAAAGCTTTCGTCGTCGAGCGCCGGGTTACTGTAGCAGTCCTTGACTCCGTCGCAGAGCACGGACATCTCGTGGATGTGCAGGTCGGTCGTGTCGTTTGAGTGCTGCAATTTACGGTTCCTATTTTCCTCTTCCGGCTCTGCAAACTCCTACGTAAATTGACCAAATTTTGGGTGTGTTTCACACTGAATATGAAGGTTTGCATTTGAGCGTTGCATTGATGAATCTTCAGTTTTTTTTTTATTTGAAAATAATAAAGTGAGTTCGTAAGTTCGTACTTGGCAGATTACGGTGGCCATGTCGAAGTTGACCACGAATGTCGGTCGCAGCTCCGGCATCGAGGTGTTCGTGAACGTTTTCGAAATTGCTAAAAGACGGTTTTGCTATTTTACGGATCTAGTTCCCGGCTACCAAAGTCACTACATGAAAAGTCTAAATTTTTTATAAGTATCTATTTCCCGGCTTCCGGCTCTCACCATTCGTGTGGGCCAATAAGGCGGCCAGCAGCGCCAGCGAGGCGAACCGCCGGGCGGTCGTGCCCATTGTGAGCAGTGGAGCGTGCAGCAGATGCGGCAACCCTTTCCCACGAAGTGTGTCGCAGGCTTCGGTCGGTCGTCGCTTGCGTGTTTGCAGCAGCTGCAGCAGTCAAAGCAAGGCTGGTGAGCCTCTAGTGGGAAAGACTGCTTCTGAAACAACAGTCTTCCTTCTGCAGGGGCCAAGATTGTAAACGAACGCGAATGCAGTAGAAAAGCATTCACAGGTGAGGGTAGAAAGGATCGCGAGGAAAATAAGGAAAAGGGATCAGGGAAATTAAGGTGGCAGAACCCGCAAGGGACAAAGAGCACTATCTCCAGTAAATGTCTCACCGCCCGAACCAATTGATCCCATACAGACGGATTAGAAATGTGTTCCTCGGACTCTCCGCCTTTCTCATTATCTATAATTTACTCTGACCGACGATAGAGAACAGCGATTTGAGAGACCCAGAAGAAAGGAGCGAATGTGCTACCATTCACCTTGCGTGTAAGCGATGACCCTTGGTGCAGTGTTCTAGCCCCCCCCCCCCCGACCCCATCAGGAATCGGGAGGGGGTAAGGGGTAACTAGGGGTCTGAGAAATGGCTAATAGCCGCGAGTCTGAGACAATCCCTGTCGGTAACGGCGTGAAAAACTCTACGGCTCGAGAATGGAAAGGTCAAATGCTAATCGCCTCAGCAGTCGCTTTTATGTCGCACAGAGGTTAGTGGCGACAAAAAGCGGACATTGAGAGGGGCGATGGATAGGTTACGAATACCCTCAATAGGGAAGAGAGGTGAGGTATCGTAGCTACCGGAGGGAACGGGTGAAAGTCGCAGGCTGGAAGGAGTGAGGTAAGGAGGCACAACCATGTTAGAATGTGTGTTAATGAAAGACGAGGGAAGGAGGAATGTTGTGAGGGAATAACGGGCAACAATATGAGGATAAACCCAGATAACTCTTCTTGGTACGAAGGTTTGAGTACTAAAGTTCCCGAGACGAATGAATGTTGGGGCAAAATCTAAACATTAAAACCCCAGATCACTTTTGTGTACCGAGGTTTAGGCTTGTGGTACCAGGAAATAATGATGAAGAAGATTAGGATAGGAGTACCAAGTTCGCGAGATGAAAGAGTGCACAATGGGCAATAATTACACACCGGAAGACTAAGGAGGGCAGAGGGGGGGGGGGGTTCAATGGCATGTCCATGACCCTCTCTCTCTCTCTCTCTCTCTCTCTCTCTCTCTCTCTCTCTCTCTCTCTCTCTCTCTCTCTCTAATGGCTCGAGAATGGAGGGAGAGATCCGAGATAGTCGTCATAATGGGATCATCTAGTACGACTGGCAACTCCAAGGCCGCGCTAGTGTTGCGCCACACAGTCTTCGACCGACGCGCGTTATCTTTTGGCACAGGCCCTATATCTGATGGGGATACCCCCCTGAGATGGCAGAGATACCATCAGTTGATTGCGCTAGCAGGGGCCTAAAGATCAACACGGTTCAGGATCCGGTTGAACTCAGGGGGGACTGAGAAATCAAGACTGCTTGAACTAAGATCCTACTAGAGTTCTGAGATCCCAACCTGGAACGCCTCTTTAAATTCGAGAGGCAATAAAATCTCCTCACTATTGAGAGGGAAGAACGGACACCAAGAGAGCGCTTCTCAGATCTCATCTAGGGTCAAGTTAACGGAAAAGAGGAGGATGAGGAAAGAAAGGAGGAGGAGAGGCGCGATAAAAACACGGAGAGGACAGGCGAGATTCGGATCTTTTTCCCCGGCGCTTCCTGACTCTCCCTTTTTGGATCCATCAGACCTGGATGAGCTTTTGGGCATGCTTTTTGAAAGTCAGAAAGAGCGAGAGATCGCATACATATCTCAAATCATGGATCAATCGGACCATAAGTATGGACCTAGAAAGATATCCGGAAGATCGAGCGCTTCTTATCACGAAAAAGCAGCACATCCACAAAGGGAGCGGTCAAATCGATCAGAAAAGGAAAACGACAGGAAAAGTGAGAACAGAGAAAGTTATCGTGCTTCAGCATGACATTAGACGGGATTATCCTCGTTTGTGGAAATCCGGAGGGGAGGAAGTGGAGGAGGTGGGAGGGACACCCCGTTTACAGGGGGGGGGGGGGGGGGGGGGGGGGTTGTATTCTTGTCATACCCGATCATAGGTAAGCATAACGATGGATCGAATCAGAATCAGTTGCTTTGTTGATACTCAAAATCGCTGATGAAGCCCGGTGTTGAAATTTCTATGGTGACTGAATCGTGCGCTGCTTGCGATAGACTCTTCAGAGCTCTACGATCCACATGTATTCATTTCAGTAAAGCGAATAGACTCAGCATACCGTTTGTAGTGACCCTATAGGGCCTCTCTTTCCCTATGTTTGCCTAAAACTGCCCTAAAAAGGGACACAAGATTACATGCGTGCTGACAGGGTGCCAAAAAAGCGGAAGAATGACCCCGATTAGGAAGGGAGATTGTAGCCTCAGGAGACGGAAAAGAGGGGAAAGAAGAAGTTGATGTTCCAAGTACAACGGTTAGTGATATAATTGTGGGATGGGGACATTGGTGCAGAAGAATCAAGAACTATAATGGGAGCACTCCCATTTTAAACTATGATTAGGGTAGTCTCCCGAACTGTGATGTGGGGTCCTGATGCTGCTAGATATTTTTGTTAATTTGAGAGTCCAAGGTCGACCAATCAAAGTATCAATCCTCCAAGCAGTGTTAAGCGCGCACTGAAACATAACAAGGCCCGATTCGGAACCCTATCGCTTGAATTTTATATTCAAGAACTGATGTCCATAAAATGGAACGAAATCTACAATCCGAACAAAAAGCGGGATATCAAAGCCCTCAGCGCCACACCCCGTCAGAGTTCAGCCGCAGCCGATAAGAGGTCAACGGAGAGGGATAAGGAGCAGGGGTCGCTTTAAATGGATAGAGAAATCCCTTCGGGGAAGGTGATTATCTGGGTTACTTGTGTTCCCTTTCACCCGCTAGAGTTCGAAATATCTGTCTTCTCATTAGCTGATCTATCGTTGGTCAGGGAAGCGAAAGAACGTGTGAAATGAAGAGACGATCACCTTTCTGCGCCCGACCCGACCGTTCTTTCCCTTTCTTGGGAGTTAGTTAGTGCACCGCCCTTTTATCAGAACGACCCCCCCCCTCGGGCGTAATTGGATGCGACGTGCAGATTTCTAACAAATTTGAGAAATCTGACCTTCTGAACGTACGAAAAATCAAAAGTGCAATCGTTTGTAATGAGAAAAAATCGCAAGAACCATGTCATTAAAATGCATCTGCAATATGGGCATTGTCAAAAATTTCGGAATATGATTCATGCAATGGATATACGGCTCGTGTATTCGGTTTTCACAGTACCACCTTGGTGAACAGTAGTATCAATATAATTACCAGTCCTAGCAAACATCAAGTCCGTCTAACAGCCGGTCTTACCGATTGGCATTATCCTACGACTGTTACATCGCATGACGCATTTACCTTTAACATGCATCAAGAATCAATCCCATCTGACGAAACCATTGCACCATCCGCCCCCAATCCGCATACCTCAGAGCGCAACGTGATGAGTAATGAAGCTAATCAACAAGTGGTATCTGGGACGGAGAGACATAAGCGGGGAAAGAAAGGGAGTACTGCTGGAGGGTAGAGTTCGAGAAATAAGCCGTCGTCTCTTCATTTCACACGCTCTCTCACCGGTTAGAGAGGAGAGAGAGTGTGTGCGAAATGGAGAGACGGAGGGATGAAAGTGAACGGGAGAAAGGTCAAGAAAGCGCACGGTTATCTCCCTCTCGAGCAAAGTCGGCGCCCGACCAACAATCTCGGGTAAGTACAGGGTTGCACCATCTAGGAAGGATGAGTCAAGGAGTGAGATGATCTTGATAGTTGACATTATCGGCTTTATGATGAGGTTCTTTGTGATACTTGGGGATGTCAAGAAACACGCATGGAACTGGGGAAAAAGATGAAGTATGTCGAATTCTTGGCTCATAACCTACTGGAAGCCTATTGCTGTTCAGTGATAGTTAGCATGAAAACAATTTTTTTAAATGCTAAAAACGTGAACGGAAAGGGAACGAAAGGCAACGGGGTGAGTACGGTTGTCTCCGAATAGAGAAAATCATCGACCAACAATCCTACAAGATCTAAGTAAGTGCGGAGTAAAAGTGAACATGGACACTTCATTGCATGAGATGAAGAACTTCATTTGCATCACATTGGAATAGGTGCCAGGATAAAATGAATGATGATGACAGGCTGTGAGTGCTTATTCCTCGCGTGAATTGCAATAATTCGAGCGAAGGTACGATTTCAGGGGAAATAGTGCAAAGTGATAGATAAAAATAAGCACGAAAAATAAAAAAAAAAACTTCTCAGAACCGCCTCGGGGCGACAGGCACCACATCCATCCTCGCGCAAGGTTGCGACAACCATTTCTCATCTCCCTCCATAACGGGAGAGCGATGGGCGATGGATTAGATGTATACAACAGCTAGCCGGGAGTGGATTTCCCCTCTCTGACTGACTAGAGAGCACGGCAAATCGAGAGAGCAGTCGAAGAAAGGGAGGAAGTTTTACCCTTGACCGAGAGGGAGAGACTACCCGAGAATAGCGATCCTCTCTTTTAGCTCTCGAGGTAACTGTCTAGGGGATGCATGCTCTGGCTCTCTCACTTTCCCGTGCTCTCTCGCCTCTCAGACCGATGAGATAGCGTGTGAAATGGAGAGACGGAGGGCGGGGGGGGGGAGCTCCTCCCGCCCTCGCTCCCGGATAGATCGTTTTCCCATGAAGGGGATTACTGCCGTCGGGTTGCACTTCCGAGGGTCATGTCTCTCCGTTCGCCGTGGTCTCTAGATGGTTAGAGAAACGAGAGAGTGTGGAAAATGAGGAGAGTGCGATTGAAAAGGACCGATTAACGGGAGGTGATGAAAGGGGGAGGGGGACTGTTATTGTATCTAGATGGGAGCACTAAGAACTACATCGTTTTCGGAGTTTTATCGGCTCATTGTCCGGCAGTTGAATTTCCTGGCCCATATGACCAGATCGTGTGATTAAAGATAATCAAAACGAATTGTTTGGGAATACCTACTTATGAGTAAAGGCCCGAAAAAGGGTAGAGAATTTTCAAAGCGATTTTTTATATGTAAAGCTTTCTTATGGAGAGAACACAGCTAAAGGAAACTCAGCTGAATCCAGGCCGAGAGCGAAGGTAAGAGTTTAATGAATCAAAAGACGAAAGAGGGATGAGATTGCGATCTGTAACGAATGAATTGGCTATAGGGACCAGGGAGGGTCAGGAGGACCGTTCGAGAATTGTTGTGCTTGATTAATGGCTATGTTTTCGGTAAGGGTCGTAGGTGAAATGCTATGAGTAGGATGAGGATTAATCTAGGATAGAGGGCAATAAATTCAAGCGCAGTTCAGAACATATTATGATGAATTACAAGTTCCTCAAGAAAGCGAGAACCTGCCCAAGTTCAC
Source organism: Pristionchus pacificus (assembly GCA_000180635.4). Classification (NCBI taxonomy): domain Eukaryota; kingdom Metazoa; phylum Nematoda; class Chromadorea; order Rhabditida; family Neodiplogasteridae; genus Pristionchus; species Pristionchus pacificus. Next base: position 16,377,458 of record CM026577.1, read on the forward strand.
GGTTGTTTTCAAACTTAGGGGGTTCAGCGAGATCCGGCAAGTTCTGCTACTCAAACATTTCGGTGGTGTGTTCCACACCCTTCGGCACACGCTCGCATTTGCTCTGGGTTCTCGTCCGGGTATTCCCTCTCGGTTTCACGGATCTCTCTTGTTCGGTACATATTGGTGTTCGATCAACTGTATTTGTTCTTTATTCTGACCTAGCGAGATCACCTCTATCAATTCTCATCAAACAGAGTTGATTCGTATCCGGCGTGATTTAGATTGATAAGCATATCACCAGAGATCCGCCTCTCCCTGTCCCAATAGACATCCACCTCGATGGTTAGAGAAACGAGAGGGTATGTAGAATGAGGAGAGAGCCATGTAAACCTCACGAGCACTGTTCTCGTCTCTTCGTTTTGCCTTATCTCTCGCCAGTTAGAGAAACGAGAGAGCATGCAGATTGAAGAGAGACAGTCTGTTCCCATCACCGCCGCCCACACGTGAGTATGAGTTCTTGTCTGCGGGTGACCTGGAGGCGAAAGTAGGTCGGAATGATATGATAAGCAATACGAAGAGAGGGAGAGGAGTTGTGCATGCACATGCAAGTGCTGCATACAGTTTTATCTATTTTACGGAAATTGAGCTTGAATTATTGAAACAGAATGGTAACCAGCGATTTTGTCCGTGCCCTGAAACTCATCCGAAGTGAAGTGAGTTTGAAGGGAGCTCATGCCTTTAAAATGAAAATGTTGGAACAAAGCTTCACGGTATCTTGTGAGGGTCCTATGGACTACCTAAATCAACTCAAAAAGCAGGGGGTCAAAATATGTGCCAAGCACCCCCACATTTTATTCGATTCTTACGTGTCACGCGTGATAGATATCCATTTCTACGCGCGTGAAACATATCTGAGATGGAACCATTGCATTGCGCAACCGCGCTCGGTCATTCCCACAGTCTCATCACTCTCTACTCCTTTTAGGTCCCCCCCTCGTTATCGGGATCGGGCATCTAATTGGCCTTGGCACAATCGGACTGACTCTCTAACGATTGCATTGCGCAATGAGTTAGGGAGTCAGACCGATTCATCTCTAGCTCAGTAAAAGATCATGCATTTTCTGATTATGGAACAGGGAGTTTGATCAACCGCCGCTGATCAGCCTCGAAATTTATACACGGTTCTGTCGAGAAACTAGAGGAACTCGATCAAGCACAAATCAAGAGAATCCACCCTTTTTTTGTTCAGAACTACACTCCTTCCGGGGTTAGTTCACGGACAGTCCTTGAGGGAAACTCGAGCCTTTTCATTCCTGCCCTACTCAAATGAGTTCGGTTTGCTAGTACCCATCGAAAGAACGCGCACTCCTCAATCCCCTTGGTCTCTCGACCCTCTAACCTGTCAGGTAGCATTCTTCCCGATACTCATAAGGTCATGCAATGGTTTGCACGGGCCTATTCAAACGGACAGTTGTCTAACTCTCTCAAATTCCCATACTCTCTAACGCTCTCTTACCAACTACGATGCGATTCGAAACGAATTAGAATTTGATTGTGCAGAGGAGACATGTGTTGAATAGCGCCCCCCATGCTAACCGAATTATGAACACTCATCTTTTTGTGAAGGAAAGAAACTAGAGGTTCGATGATTTAGATACGAATTAGGTATAGATAACTAGCTCCTCGAAAATCCCTTAAAATCCCTCGATTTTGTCCACGAGAAATTCGAAATTGCCCTAGTTGTAATAGATACAGGGGGAATGAAGTGTCTCTGCGATATTTCCAACTAACAGCTGAATCTCTCACCTCGACTAAATCGGCTCCTTTTATCTACTTCATATCATCACACGCTTTATCTCAAATATCTCAGCCGATTGATATATCGTATTCTTTTTCAAAGTCGTCCCGCGGAACCATCGCATATATGAATTCTGCCCACCCTTAAAAGAACTGTGAAACATAACAAAAATACCAAAAATATTTTAGACCGTTAACTTTCTAACCCGCAGTGCTCGGTTGTGAAACTATTGTCGCACATTTTGAAGTGTGCCTCCGTGTGCCGCTATTTCAACGGAAAGCCCCAGATCAATAAAACATCAGCAGAGTGAAGAGACACGTGAATCCAGCGTGACCGTAAATTGAACATGACTTGATTTTAGAAGTACCAACAGAAAAAGTAGCAGTTGACATATTCCAGGAATAATATGGTTGTGTCAAATGTCTGTTGCTTCTTTCCTCACGCTGGTGTGTCTTGTTGTTTTTAGGAAACAGCACGGTACAGGGAGAAGCCGTTTAATATTTCACGGCTCTCAAAAATGATGATTCTCATCGGCATCTTGTGACGGCAGTGATCAGACGAGTTCAGCGGATCTATTTGAAGCACCAGAACACAGGCACGAAGTACAAGGAATCAGACTACAAGAAGTGCCATGTATTCTCTGTCTCCCTCCAAATCGCTTACTCTTTCTTACTTTCTCTAATCAGTGAGCGATCACACATGATGAAATGACGGTTCCGTTGATCTACCTACTGCAAGTGTCAAGTATCAGACCCTCGCCGATCCCATGAGCTATCTGTCTGACCGACGAGAGAGCATGCGAAATGGAGAGACGAAGCCTCATCGAACCTCTCGTCCTTCTGTAAGATCGACACTGTTTGTCGTGTTTCTTTTCGTCGCCGGCTCTCTCAATTTGACATACTCTCTCGCTCTGTCTGACCGGCGAGAGAACGTGCGGAATAGAGAGACACCGCCATCGCTCAACTACATGCCGAGTGATACTCACCTGACTCTCTTCAGATCACACGCTATCTCGTCGTGTCTAACGAGCGAGAGAGTGTGTAAAATGAAGAGAGTCGAACGAGTTGATTATTCAAACAAAAACGGCCTGTCGATCACGTAACTCACGTGCAATCGGCGGGCGCTAAGCCTATTTCGCCATTCTTTTGATGTGCATTTTATTGGTTTTTGAGATAATGCAATTTATTAAAATTGATTTGATGCTGTTGTTCGAAGATATTTGATGAGTGAAACTCAACCTTTTAAAAACTCAAGCTTCTTCTTCACTTAAAAACTTGGTTAATTCTATTTGGCAAAAACAATATTAGATTTTCTTTTTTTTTTTTCTTTTTTTTTTTTTTCATCGTTAGAAAGAAATTTTCTGGCGCACTTGCAATCACTGGGGTTGAAGTTCACTTGTTCTTGTACATCAGGGTTGTAACCTGCATCTAAACTCGTTAGCCGCTTAGCGTGTGTGCCCCGCAATCACTTCCACCATACGAAAGCGTTCGATTTTCGAACGTCTCTTCATTCGGCACGCTCTCTCGCTTTCTCTAGCCAACGAGAGAGCTTGGTAAATGAAGAGAGTCCGTTCGATTTCGCCCCTTCCTTTCTCTATCTTCCTTTCCCCTATTTCTCCCTCCGATCAGTCAAGATCAATTAGGGAATAACTGCCCCCCCCCCCTATCTACTACCACTCGATACGCGATACCAACTAACTCTCCTTTTTCTTTGTCGAAATGGTTTCGCTTTCGGTCGTCTAGCCAAAATTGATTTAATTCACACATTTCTGATCATCAACAATCCTCGAATTATCGCAGTTGTTTCAAGTGTGTATTCTTATGGCCGTGTCACGCAAACGCAATAAATGCGTTTTTTCTCAAAAGAGACAAGGTTCACAGCTCCCTGGATTCCTGATAATCAACCCTTTTGCTTAGACTTTGCCAGTGATTGGTGTGACTCAGCGAACTTCAGCCAAGAGCAAATGCTCCTTAGATTTCAATACTCAATCCCTTAGTCTGCCCCTCGAAACATGATGAATGTTTTCCTTTTTCCTTTTCGAAACGGCTTTAATCTCTTCTGCTCACACCCTCTCTCTCAATGCATTATTTTCTATAAATCAATCAAATTTTAAATAGTTGAATTATTCACTTCCTTTTATACGCTCTCTAGTACGCTCACAAAATATTGGAAAAGGTTGCAGTCATTTCGAAATCTGCAATTCACTTGTCTCCCCCCATTTTGTAATTCATCGAACTGTCGCAGTTGCTGCAATCGGTTCTTCCACGATGTTGACCGCGCGCGATGCATAATGGAAATGTTGTGTCTGATAAAGGGTTACCGTAACCTGTAACTGTCCATTTTCTGATAAGGCCTGCAGGGTAGCTGAACCTGATTCCTTTTGATGAAGGCCAAAGACCACGTGTTTATACAATAAACCCTAATTTTCTAGAACAGACATTGGAATCATGGCTAGTTCATCGTGGATCACGATCTTGTCTCTTCATTTAGCTTATTTTTCTTATCCGTCATGGAAAAGAGAGAGAGTATTGCGAAATGAGAGACCAATCAGCTAACTCATTTGCTTATACTTGCCTAAAGATCGCTATGACTCACTGAACTTCTGGCAAGTGCAATGATCTCTCAAATTCCTCAATCTATCACTTTGTCTGCCCCTCGAAAAATCATGATAAATGTCCTCTGACTGGAGAGCATCTGTTAAATACCCCAGCTATTCACCCTGTCAGAGGTTTGGAAACGGATAAATATTTGAGTGGTAGGCTCTCAATTCTTGTGATCGCGTTTCTTTCGCTCTTTTCTCTCCTGAAATAATCGAAAACAATCGTGTTGTCCTTGGCGCATCTCGTGTCTATTGAAGTTGATGTTAGGAGAGGATGGATTGAGAAATGGCAATCGCTGTTCCGCATGTTCCATACTTTTTTATTTGCTCTTTTTATTTTTTTGTTTAACTCCTGAATTAATCAACAACAATCGCGTATTCCTTGGCGCATGTCCTGTGATGTCTAGTGGAGTCGATTTTAGGAGTTGATAGGTCGACAACGTCGATATTTATTATAAGTGCACATATTTCATTTATTATCCGTCTCATGTCTCCCTCGAAGGCGGAAAGAAGGCTCAGAATCAAATAGAACACAGTTTACTTAATTTTTCGTCCCTCGATTCGCCTAGACATCGCATTGGACAGAGTAATCCTCGCATTAACCCCCTTCACTCGCATCGCCGCGTCACTATTTAGGAGTGTTTGGGAACACTTTTACTGTCCGGGTAAGTGACTCATACGCAACTTGAAGATTCATTATTGAATTGCGATCATTGAGTTATTTTAGAGCTATTCACGGTTCCATTGACACTAATTATAATTCTAACTACATTGAAACCTATTCCAATCGCTTCCAATTTGCAAACTATTTTTTTCGATTAATGATATTGCTGTGTACTCTCACTTTCAGTGTCCGTGTGGATGACTCACCTCTCGTACTTCCGATTTAGCACAGGTTCATTCGAACAGCGATGACTGTACACTGCTTCAGCACGCTATAATTAGGGATGGCTTGGTTAAAATTAACACTCCTACTTCCGCTTGTGCGTTTCTCGAGCTTCTCTGATGATCTTCTGTATATTGAATACTGGACCATTTCTTGCGGAGATAGTCATTTCCAGCAAAAATTAGGATTGTGCTTACTGTCTCCCTCCAACTCTCATTCCCTAACTCGCAATTATCAGAAGAATACCTGTCAATTAAATTTTTTTTTTATATTTATTATGAGAAACGACTGTGATCAAACGTTCTTTGAGCACCGTCATTTAGAACGTCCCTGAAACTCATTTGTTTCTCATTTGATTTCCTGTCCGGCTAAGAGTTCGCGTCTTTGACTAGCCGTAGAGAAGCGAGGCGAGACCATCTGTGCGTCACTAAATGCACATTTAGCTCGTATTCGCATTTAGCCTATTTTCTCATCAGTCAGAGAAGGCGAGAGAGTATGGCAAAATGAGAGAGTGAGATCATCCTCCGGGCCCGCGTAGTCTATCCACGTTAGTGACTCATCGATGAGCTTCGAGCAGGGGAAAAACGCTGGCTTTCACCTATCCACCAATGCCAACAAAAGTCCTTATGAGCGTTCACGATTCTTTGTAAACTTAAATCGGAAGATCTCGTTGACTAGAAATGACCAATACCGGGAAAGCTGTTTTTCTCCGTTGATTGGGACACGAATTCGATAAGATTAAAAATTATTTTCTCGCTCCAATTAAAGGTGCACATGAAACTCATTCGATTTCATCATTCTCCGTTCAATCTTTATCGGTTTTCGAGGGATGAGCCAACGTGCGTAATAGGGAGCGATACCATACCGGTCCACTCATAATCCGTTTCTTATGTATGTACGGTTCGATCTTTTTCGTTGTTTCGCATTGAACTGTCAGCATCATTTTCGAGAACCGCTATTTTACGCAGTGATTCAGACGTGTATAGAATATCCCAGTGGTAAGCTCTACCCAAACCCATAATAACACTGAATTGTTCATCCTGCTTGAATATCTGCCAGCTCATAATCCCTTTTCATCATCTTCGCGTTTTGCAAGTAAGTTGATAGTTCTCAAGAATCAATCTGCCAATAACCATAATAAATCATTCATTCTGCCAGTTTCTTCTATTCATAATCCATATCCATGTGAACGTTACGCGTGTCGATCTCTGCCCGACGTGTTCGCGATCGCACTTTTCGCGCACTCGTTGAGTGTTTTCAACATCCATCTCGAGTTTATTATTCATTATTTCAGTTCATCACCAAAGTGCGATGCGATTGTACAGGAAGATTCCGCATGGAAGCGTCAGTTTCATTTTTTAAATTATTTTAGTAAATTATTTTGATAGTGTTCTCGCTGTCAAAATCGAAATTACTGCCGAATTGTTGTAAATCAAACATCGAAAATACGCAAATGCGCGCATCTAAATTTATTCCTGCACGTCATTATTTCTCACTAATTCCCGAAAAAACGCGAATTCGTAATAGATGACCCCGAACGGGATGATATCACCCATCTGATTGTGAGTCAAAAATGTTGTTGAATCGACGACGAATTTTCCTTTCTCTACGCGGAAAATAAAAGGAAAACAGCAACAGAATAGAACCAACGGCACTTCAAAGCAAAATAGGCGCTCGGTGTTGGGTCCAACCAAGGAATCGATTCCTTCTCTTCACTTTTCATCACTATCTAAATTTTCTGATCGATCTCTAGAGAACTGTTTTTTTTTTGTTAAAAAAATATTTCATGGAATAACTACACTCTAACCTTCACAAATACCTTCATTAACTTTCTGAAACTCATCACACTCCCCTTTCTGTCAAAAAAAAAGTGGAGTTGGAGTTTAATGATAATTGAATGACAAAGTTGAATTTGGATTGAGAATATTCAGTGGGAGATGTCCATTTAGACGTGCTCACATCTTTCGCTATGCAAAGAGTAATTCAGTTGTGTTTCACGTGAAGATAACTTAGCCCGGTCTATGAGCGATATTAGTGCTGCTTGGAAAAAACATAACATTTTATTTATCGATGATTTCGGATAATCAGACATTTGTAATCACTTCCGTGCACCATCTCTCTCTCATTTTCATCTCCATAATTTCTCCGGACTGATAGAGAACATAGGGAACGATGAGACCATTTTTCCTACCTACTCGACCGTTTCTCTCATATTTCATTTCTTTCTCGTTTCTCTAACTGCCCAGAAACAACCGCTGTTCCTCTCCCCCTCCCTTCGGTAATCTCACGGTTCTGTCACTTCGCAACGCACTCTCGTCGATCAAAGAACGTAGACAGAATGGGAAATTGGGAGAGGCTGACCAACCCTCTTGGTAATCTCTGAATCCCTGTTCCCTCACGCCCTCCCCACTGTCTTTCTTGTCATTGTGCCTCGGCAAACTAATAATATTATTATTATTTTATACTATTAGAGTAGGGAATAATGGGACCTACCTACTCTTCTGGTAAGTCCTTATTCTCATCGCTGTTCCCTCTCCCCCCCCCCCCCCCCCCGTCCCCCTTCGGTAATCTCTGAATCCCTTACTGTTCCCTCCCTCGCTCGCTCCAACTGTCAACAGCAGCAATCTGTGTGTTATGTTTTCGCTTCCTACCCGGCTTCCCGGCCGATTTGTAGCGGTATATTTTCGAAAATAATGGTCTAGATCTCTCCATTGTGCTCACTGTCTAGAAAATTAGAATCCTTGCGAAAAATGTAGCGATTTCCGATGCTTTGTTAGAAGGATCAGTGGAAAAAATTCAATCTCGATTCTGCGTGGTATAAATCCCGGTTTATTGCAGAATGAGACTGTCTTCAGTATCCACGATCGAATATTTGTCAGCTAGTGGGTAGAAACAGAGAAAACAAATTCGATTTCCGAACCAGTTCATTCGGTACTTGTTCGCGCGGCGTGAAGGTCAGCCTTTCAACTTTCTCAAAACTGAGCGCTCAAGTGTTTCCGACAACAAAGTTTCTCTTTCTTCCAGTATTCTGAGATTGCGCGTAAATTCGTGATGTGTTTCACACTCTTGTTCACACCGATTATATACACAATTCGCAATTTGGTTCACGGTCTAGTTTAGAAGCGAGTCCCGTGCGGTTTACACTGATACTGCCTCTATGATGCAATAAAATATTATCGAATATTGGCCCTCGCTCAACGTTTCCCTGGTCGCAAATCGTTCTTTGTGGGGCTAATTATGGGTTGAGTGAGTCATTTAGGAGTAGGTTTTGCGCTCAGACTTTCCGTCTCTTTGTCTAGAAAGCACTTCTCTCTCACTCTGTCTGAACCCAAAAGGTGCATTGAAAATAGGTAGAAAGTCCCTCAAAGAGCATTCAGAGAGGAGGTAAGAAAGTGGACCGTCTCTCTACGTTTAACGTGTTTTCTCAGAGGCAGCGAAAGAGTAGAGTTAGATGGTGGAGGTAAGAAAGGTCTCTTCGGTTAGTGAGAACTGTCGAATGGAGGTAGTAAGTAGCAAGTGGCTGAGAGAGAGAGAGAGGAAGGGGGAGTGAGCAGAGATACAAAATACGCCAGCACAGACCATCGAGAAAGCGGTCTTTCATAATCGGTATCTAACTCGTGCTGTGCTCGCTTCGTGTTTCAAGACCAATTGCGATATAGTCATCTGCTTGCATAGGGGAGATAGGCAACCAATAGTTTATAACTCTCAGAACGTAGAATTTACATCTTAATTCCTCGTGTTCTCTCATTTGCCAGTGGCTTTTTCATTCTCACAGGGAGATAGTAGCCATAGGAAGTAGAGAGACAGAAACTACAACTCTGTGGCGGCAGAAAACAGTCCTAATGGCTTACTCGCTGTTGTTTGTTGTCGCTAGATAGTCTCGGGAAAGTTCTAGACTCGGCAAGAAATGGCTCTCCTCATTTCGCGTGCTCTCTCGACTCTCTGACCGGGGAGAGAGCACGTGTAATGAAGAGATCATTTCTTGTCAAGAAATCCCCCTAGAAAGTTCTCTCCCTGTGCCTCCCACGTATTGTTGTGCCGCTTGCTGGGTGTCCGAACACGGTTTTGGTGCTCATCTCTCTCCAAAAATCACTATTTTTGCCCGTGACTTTCGCCCATTAGGTCGGAATTGATGAGAGCTATTGTTGTGGCCTATTCGAGCTTGTTCGAACACGTGATGGTACGGTTTGGAACTCGCATTTACGGTTTCGATGTCCGAGTGATCTCTTTACGAGCTATCGGTTCGGCCTACGATTCGACGCCATTCTGCTGGCATAAATTGGCTGAACATAGGGCATTGGACAGTAGGAAAAGTAGCCACCCCCCGTATTGTTGTGCCCGTTTCGAGCTCACCCCTGCATTAGCTTTTGTGCGATTCACGCATAATTATTCTATACGACAGATGAAATCGCTGGCTACTCGGAAAGCTCTCTTCCTCTTGTTTTCCGTATTGTTGAGCTTGTTCGATAGGTTTTCGTTTGTTCTGAGGGCAATGGCATTTTACAACTCACGTTACGAATCCTACAATAACGTCATCTCTTAGACAGTTTCGCATTGGTTCTAAACGCGAAACACTGAAACTTTCCACATTTCAATAACATCTTGTCTGATTCACTCATAATGATTTCGCCATTGATGAAAGTCATTCGAACCGAGTGTTTACTCTCTCTCTCTCTCTGAATAATCGGCTGTTTAGTTGTCCAGTGCATTCGCTTGACTCAGTTATCGATATTTTTTTCCTTTCAGCTGAGCGCGTTTTAATCAATCAATTGCATCATCGAGATTTAATATTCTTCCCAAACGCAGCTTCCTTTCCCCTGAATCACACTTGCCATTTTACCACTGAATCGTCAGCCAGTCTAAACAAGCGCAAGGAATGCGAAACCGGGGAAGATCTATCCGATGCAAAATTGGCACTTCTTCAATTTTTGGCCGAGCCTTTACCTCTCCCTAGCACTCCTATTCCCTGCCACCTCCACATTCAGAGCTGTTGGGCTGTAAAAATAGAGAAATTCCACAAATTTGGCTTTTTTCCTTTGCAGACATGGCAAATGGCAATATTTCACGCGTTCGCTGCATGCGAAATTTGGGTTTCTTTCTCATTTTTCTCCTTTGCGTCTCTCAATTTCCGAACGGAATGGCGGCCATCGATGAGATAGCATTCGCAATTCCCCCATCTCGCATCATCATTTCCAAAGTTTCAATCTCCCCTTTTTTGCCCTTAGTTTTCGGTGAGTTGCGACCTAGAATTCGATGTAGCATGTGGAACAGCCTTCCTAATTTGAATAAGCCAGAATATTCCATGTTTTCGATATTTTCACAGTGGCAGTAAGCTACAGTAACTTGCCAAATAAATTTCCTACATACTCATTACGTGGCATTTCGCTCATAATTTTATGTGATTTACGTACTTGAGTGGTGTGGCGGCACGTTAGACGTGGGCATTTATTGACTGCCGTCGAAATCGGAGTGTTTTCAGTGGACGGTGTGAGTGTGTTTTTGCCTGATACCGGCTCTCCTGAACCCAGAGTGCGCCTGGTGATAGGGCATAGTTCATGTGTCTCACGATCAGTAAACGTAGTTTTCTGACAACCTAGATTTATTTTAAGGTTTCTGATAAGTAATTTCTGAATAATAATTTGCCTTCCACCGTCGATAATGCGAATAATTGCGTGGAATTTGCGTCAGACTACAGTTGATGTTGTTGGCATTCAAGTCAATCAGCACCGCTGCAGAATCGCACAAAATACGTACAGAGCGCGCGCCAGAAATAGATAGGACCAGAGATAGGGCACAATCTGCCTCAGAAAAAATAGGGCGAGCGACAAAATATGTGTACTGTGTGAGCCCCGAGCTAGCTAACGATGTTAAATAGCGTATAGTCCACCATCTGAGTCGTAAACTGAATAGCTTCTGCGCCTAGCGGACATAGTACATTATCCTGGCACAAACCCGTACCACTCCCAGAACTCGAAGGGCACCCCGACATCACTATCGGCCATAGTGAATCAGGAAAATTGCAAAATCACCAGATACGGTAGCTTTTTAGGCAACTCAAAAATGTATTCGTCAAGTATTTACCCCCTAGTGCCAGGCTACCATGGAACCATAGAACCCAAAGTGCACCCCAGAACTCGGCCATAGTTCTCCGGCCCATGTCTCATTCTCCATTGAGTGTGTGTTGCTGACAGCCCTCACCCTCACTTTTTCCAGTCTATTTATTTCTTCGCCTCTCTGTCCCTCTCAATTTCCCCTGCTCTGTCTCCTCCTCTGCCCCTTCCAGAAACTCTCCCTTTCTCTCTCTCTCTCTCTGAGTCCTACTCCCCTCCTCCCTTTCTTCTTCTTCTCTTTCTCTCTCTATATCTCCCTCTGCCCTCTAACCCTGCCGCGGGCAGCGGCGAAACCACTGTTGATCAACATTTGTCTTTTTTATCTCATCAATGGCGCTCGTGATCTACCCCCGATCTCTGGTGGCATTTAACGGCTCTCGGGAATCCGAAAACCCGGCTCGGGTTACGGCTCTTGATTGTTTTCTGAGATCCGGAAGTGCTTACCTCTGACTCATCGATATTTCGTGTGATATTTCGGCGCATCTGGCTGGAATGTCAAAGGGGGGAGGGAGGGATTTGGCGAGCTTGGAACTGAGAGAGAGAGAGAGAGAGGAATGGGATCACTTGCTTGCACACATGTGAACGGGTTGCTCACTTTGTTCCCACATACTTTGTCCCTCCAAACTTTATGCTCGCCTGTCGAAATTTCGACATGGTCGCTAATTTTCTGTATTTTGGGCGCGAATTCAAATTTAAATTTATTTAAGATGACCAGCGACGACTGGCAGACGTGGCCGGCCTCGACGTCTGCCTCCTCGTCGCCGCAGGCAACGATGGGCGCCGACTCCGCCCGCTTTGGCGGGGTGCCAAGCTCCGCCCACCCTGCAGGCCACGCCCACTTTCGAGGAGGTCCGCCCTCTGGGTCGTCTGGTGGCACCGTCGAGGAGGAAGACGTGAAGAGTGCAGAGGAGGGCCTGTCGTCATCGGCGAGGAGCGAGGAAAGCGAAACGAGGTATGGGAAGCATTCCTGTCGAAATTTCGATAGAGATGCTGATTATTTGTAGATCTGGCGCGAATTCAAAGTTAAATTGTTTCTTTATCTAGAAATCCATGTTCCGTTTTGAATTTGATCACTTTCAAAAGCGAAACGACGAAAATTTGATCGTACCGAGCTGGGAATCTGACTAACTTTCACGTATTGTGCTCGAAAACAGTGAATAAGCGCTCGCATAGAAATGTTGATGTTGTTGTTTTGCTTTTGAACTTTGATTTTAATCTTAAAAGAATCTTAAAAGAATCTAAATTTCTTTGTTCGTACGTTGTTTTTAATTATAAAAATTGCTATTTCTCACTCGCAATTAGCGGCCATTCGGGCTGCGCGCACGCAATGTGGGCGGTTGCCTCCTCCTCCTCTCATCCCATTCGTCGCCCCTCCTCCTCACCGCGCGAGAGGTCCCCGCTCCTAGTCGACGGCTCTGACGATGAAGACAAATTGCCGGCTCCGCCGTTCTGATATCAGTAGGAAACTACCACAAAACTTTGTTAGCCGGTTCCTACTGACACCTAGATTAAGGCTCCGGCCCACGGCAGCGTGTGCTAATTCCCGGCCCTTGCAGGATGGGCGCACGCAGCGTCGGCGCCGGCTTCGCGCACGCCCACTGGGAGGTCGGCAAGGTAAGAGCCGGCACCGGATGTTGCTCGAGGGCCGTCTCCTATTTGACGGATCTCGAAAAGTTAGCGATTTTCTATAGGACCGTCGTTTCCGGATGATTATTGCCGGTTCTTGCAGATAGTCTTCATCGTGGTGTTCCTCGGCTTGGCCGGACTGTCGAACTGGGCCGTACTCGCGTATACTCACGACTTTGTCGGGCGGTCAGTGATCTTTGATCTTTGAACTTTTCTATGACCTCTGCCACCAGCGTCTAGTCTGTTACTCTGCCTCCCTGTTTCTCATCAAACAAAAGATTCGAGTGATTTGTTTGCCGCTAGCTGGTTTTCACGTTGCGTGCGTGAGTGCGTGCGAGCGGGCGACGTATCCAAGAGGTCGCCCTGTCGAAATTCGACACAAGAGGGAAAAGCTAGACACTCTCGATCTCGCAGTGGAATGTACTTTTTGCGTGCAATTCGAACGAAGTGATCCGAATTGGGAGGAGACGAGAGGGGGTTCTCCCTTTGATCTCTCCCCCTCAACCGTTTTCCCCTTGAGATTGGACGCTATTGTGTGGTGTTCGGGTGATGCGTCTCTCCAAATGGCGCACTCTCTCGGAGGCTAGAGAAAGCGAGAGAGCATAAGAAGTGAAGAGACCGAGAGTCAGAGAAAGCGAGAGAGCATGGGAAATGAAGAGACGGTGGAACATTGTCGATGATTTCCATTGAGTGTCCGTTCGCTCATCGTCAATCGAATTGTGATGGCCTAGATTAAGACACTTTTTCGATCGGGGTTAGGGTTTTGAATCAGTCGAAATTAGGTATTGACCAAAAAGGCAAAAACAGATTTGAACTAGATCTAGTCTATAGAGTACCAGGTTACTGGAGTACCCGTGTACCAGGATGGCTAGCGATGATGGAATGGACTCTGGGGATCCAGAACACAAGAGCAAAAGACGAATGAGTGGTCAGTCTTGTTACGCAACACCCCCGACAATTCCCCCGAGTTCGATCGTGTCTGCTGGTTTGTTGAGGGTGGCGAGCGCGAAAGCACTAGGCTCGAGATTGATAGGTCTATGGTGTTGTGGCAGTAGTCAAGCACGATCCCTTTTGCATGCCGTCATAGGCCATTGTGCAGTGGCAATTGCACTAATAACATCTCTGTTTCGGCACGTTTCTGTTTTGGGTCTCGCAATAACCGCAGATCGGCGGGTAGACTGAAGAATACTCTGCCGGTGAGAGATCACGAGGATGGTACGCAGTATGTTCACCCCCACTCGAACGTAGAAATAAAGAGGCGGAAGTGACTCCGGAATGGGATTATGCCAACAAGCCCTGTGAAGGAATTCGAAGTGTTGCCTCCACCTCCCCCCTCTAAGCCCTCTGAGGGCTCACTTTCCGACTCGGGAGAAAGGGTTAGTCTGTGACAGTTGAAACCTCCTAACGTTTCTCAGGCTCGAGCCGACCCTTTGTGCATTAGCCGCCTTCATGGGTCGCTTTCCGACTGGGGCAGGGGTTAGGGGCTTTGACAGTTGAAAGTTTCAAACTTTAAAGGGACCCGGACACACAAATGAAGTAAAGTTCAGGAAAAAGTGCTGATTTTTCTGAGAAAAACTCAAAAAACCGCAAATTTTTACGATTTTTTTGAAAGAAGTTATGATTTTTCAAAGTTGCGCATTTTGGCCGTGCGCCCCGGCATACTGTGTTTAGCGCCGCTAAACACAGTATGTCGGGGCGCACGGCTAAAAATTGAAACTTTGAAAAATCATAACTTCTTTCAAAAAAATCGTAAAAATATGCGGTTTTTTGAGTTTTTCTCAGAAAGATCAGCACTTTTTTCTGAACTTTACTTCATTTGTGTGTCCGGGTCCCTTTAAATCATCACGATGCCTCTGTCAGGCCCACCCTTTGCACATTAGCCTCCTCCAGAGGGTCGCTTTCCGACTGGGACAGTGTGTAGGCCGTGGAAATCGAAACCTCCTTTATGCGACGTTTCTCAGGCTCGAGGCCACCCTTTGCGCATTAGCCGCCCTCAGAGTCGTTTTGGGCGAAAGCTGGCTCTCGTTAGGACTTGCAAAATAGAAGGCACGTGTGGTCGCTAGTTTTCTCTTGCAGTATGTGTTGCTTCTCCAGTGGGGTTTAGGACAGCCAACTCTTTCGCTCTGGCCTCCCGCATATCCGATTCTGGTAGCGAGCGAGAGCAGCAGTCTGACTATCTTCATTATTCATGGACTCTCGCTTTTCTGTCCTCGGAAGGATCTGAATTGGCGGAGTCCATGGTCTACGAATCTCTAAACGAGTCTGGGGACGGAAAAAGAGAAGAGAAGAAATACGACAAAACAAGTGAAATCGGAGAGGAGTCTGGGGAGAGGCAACAAATAGATAGGGAGAGGGATGAGCGTTCGGCAATGGGCCTTCAATGTTCGGGGGCTTCTGAGAATCATGGGAATCTGTCGGGGGACAAAAGGGAACAACATTAACTCGTGTTTTAATCCCTATCTTGAATCCTCACCGTGGTTCTCTGACATCTCTACTGTTCTGAGGAAGATGACACAGAAAACATGTGTACTCAAAGATATCAGTGGAAAAGTACGCTAGACATTCTAACTATTCCCCAGTCACAACAGCGCACTTAGAACAACAATCTTTAGAAAGTTTTGAAGGCAAATTTCAGGGCAGTTGAAATTAGAACGGAAAAACGCAAAAAAAATCAAAGATCAAAGATCAATCCTTGCAGAGAGCCGCTGCCCGACATCGTATTCAAACTCGTCCCCGAAATCACCATCGCCGCCAAGGTACGGTAGGATTACGGTAGCATACGGTATTATCGATTACTCTAGGATAAACGTAGGGCAACGGTGTTTTCGAGTACAATAGGAATACAGTATTGTTGGGTACTGTATTGCCACGGTAGATCTACAGGAATATCAGTTACGGTTGAGGCTACAATATCATCGGGTACTGTAGGATTACGATATCAAAGATTTCGGTAGAACTTTGGTCGAGGTTACGGTATTATCGATTTCTCCAGTTCGGTGACATACTCGTCTCGGTCTGTCTGGCCTGCCTCTTCCTGCTGCTGCTCTTCCACCAGTGCCGATTCACCAGTCAGTTGGGGATTGCATTACCGTAATTGGGCTTGTAATTGAATCAGTTACCAATCCCATACATTACCGCGGTGAATTGAAACTGCCTTTCATCGATAATTAATCAGTAATCGATTGATACAATACTCCTTTGCATCAAATATTAGACCGGTTATCTATAAGAGATTGAAATCTAGTCACTTCTCGATCGCTCATCCTCGTGTTACAGTACTCCGACGGGTGTTCTTCATCGCGGCGACGCTCTACTCGATGCGCAGCGTCACACTACTCGCCACCCAGCTACCGCCAGGTATACGGTAGTTCATGGGGTTACGGTAGCCTTGAAGATACGGTAACCTTGTGGATCCGGTAGCTTTGAGGATACGGTAGTCTTGAGGATACGGTAGCTTTGAGGTTACGGTAGCTTTGGGGTTACGGTAGCCTTGAGGGTGTGGTAGCCTTGAGGATACGGTAGCCTTGAGGATACGGTAACCTCGAGGATCCGGTAGCCTTGAGGATACGGTAACCTCGAGGATCCGGTAGCCTTGAGGCCAGGTAGTGTTTGAAAACCGTTAAATTTGCAACTACTGAGTTATCGCGTTGGAAAATAGTTTTACATGTTTGTACTAAACGACACGAATGGACCATCAACCCAATTAGTATTCTATCCTTATGTGAAATGTCTGAAACTCACTTCAACAAAAACTGCAAAGTTTATTTTCATGCGAAAGAGCCTGAAACTTACTCCATTCTGTTAAATGTTTTATCGAGAGAACGAAACTTCACGTGAAAGTCTCAAGGGCTCCCCCCCCCCCCAACCAATTGTTGTTGTTTAGGTCAACTGAGTCAGACCGACACATAATTTCGACGAGAAAGTGGAGGGCGCGTTTTTCTTCTCTCCCTCCTCTCAATCGAGTTTAGAGTAGCGAAGAAGAAGGGGGGACTTCGGTGACTCATACGAGAATAGAGAACACACGCACGGTCAACGGGGCATATGGAGTAGGTCAACGGGGGCGAATTGGGGGACCCGCTATGCTGGTTGTGGTAGGATGGTGGTTCCGGTCCAGGTTCCGGGATTTTGGCTTCTGATAGTCGGGTCCAGATCCTTGATTCCTGGTGCCTTCCTGGAAGTGTATCTAGCCTAACTCGTGGCATGCAACGCTCTCGTGTGTCATGGGTAGTTAGACACCGATAAATCGGCCGAGAGACCAGGGAAAATAGACCCAACACAAACAAACGCTGGCATGGGGCTAATTTAGCGAGTGGGGAAAGGCGATAGTTGTGTGACGTGAAGGATGGATGACAACTGTTGTGGTCATTAGGACGGGAATTCTCCTCCTCAAGTTCTGCTCTCTCTCCATTTCGCACGCTATCTAACCTTGTCTGACTGGTGAGAGACCTCTGAGCATGAGGAGATTGCGGAATGTGTGTTTGACGATCGAGTAGATAGGCCGGGCCGGGTTTAGTGTCCTTCGGGTTCTCTTTTCCAGCTCTCGGAATTGCCTGGAGTAAACGACCCGAGTCTATTCCGGAAAAGCGAGTCAAGTGATGTGGAGGAGACTGACGAAAATGGTCACTCGTAATTTGTTGTTTTCGCCGAAAAAAAGGGAGAACGCCCCACACTTACGCTATTGAAAAAGCACCTGATGACATCATCTTTTCGAAACGGAAGTCACCGATTATCGCTCTCACTCTTCCCGACATTCCCAAACATTCCCGTCATTACCGAGGGTACGCCGATCCATCATGCGGCGAGTGCTTTGGGTCTCTCGTCGGTTAGAGTGGGCGAGAGATCAGGAGGAAATGAGAGAAGCAGAGAAGAGTGAAGTGAAGAGATCAATCAAGCAGCGGTGCCTGCTAAACGGCTGACGCTGCCGGAGTGTGGAGAACTGAAGGGGTTTGGAGTATTGTTATCAAAATATTAATCTGATGTCAATGATGGGACCTCTTACTGAGAATGGTGTGAGCATGCAAAAAAGATCCCTGATCCATCCTGATTTTCGATCTCAGTAGATAATCTAATGCAAGACCCATCGTTTCTTACAGTGCCTTTTTTCTGCTTGCATGCACACAAAGCACCGCTGTCATGGAAATGAAGGGATGGGACCGTCAAATGGGCAGAGATGTTTCGCCGGTCGGCTACGTAGGGAAATGTGTCCCTGGGCAGAAGCAAGCGAGAGAGCATGCGAAATGGAGAGAGTCATACCATTCGCGGACGTTTCCTGGTAACGAAGGGCCTCTCAGCATCAGGAAGCTGGGGAAGGGAAAGGAAGGGAAAACTGTGGACCAGAATGGGTAATGGCGAGCAAACATCCATCTTTTTTTTTTCTAACCATCTGAGAGGTCAGAGAGGCGAGATAGCGTGCAAAACTAGGAAGTCCAGGCCCAAAATGCCGTAAGTTAGCAACCTCAGTGACGTTGAAGGTGCGAGAACCAGGAAATGACAATGGGCTATGACGATGCTGTGGCGGGTTGATTCCGAGGAGTTAAACGGAAGAGGAAGAATAAGAAAATGGAACCAAAATATAATGGAATTTTGGGGACCTCAACACGAATTGAAGTATGTTTGATCGAGCGCATGTCACCCGGGGAAAGGGTCCGGTGTTGAGATAATTTGAGTGAGAAAAATAAATAACTTTTTCCAACAGCCTGATGTTTGTTGTCGATAAAATTCATACTGATAAACATCGCTAGTCAATTTTTCGACGTTGTGTAGGGTGGCGACGTTTATCAATTAGCGTATAATCTTTGATCTCTGCAGGCTACTCGGACAACGCGAAGCGATGCCGCCAGCGCGCCTCCAACTTCTCCTTCGACCAATTCATGGGCCGATGGGGCGAGCAAACGGTCCGATTCGGCTTCCAGGTAGGCCCCTCTTTGATCTTTGATCTTTGATCTTTGGTCTTTGATCTCTGATCTTTGGTCTTTGATCTTTGATCTTTGCCCCCGCACTAACCCACTCATTCCGATGCACGCCCTCTTCAGTTCCAGAAGAAGGATTCGCAAACGCTGGTGTGTCTGTAAAATTAAAATCAGTAAACGTCGCCAGTCGAATTTTCGACATGGTGCGAGGAGGCGACGTTTATCAACAATGAAACTGCAGGGCGAGGACGGCATGCTGTGCGGCGATATGCTCTTCTCCGGGCACACGCTCGTCATGATGGTGTGCCTGCTCACGGTGACGCACTACCTGCCGGCCAAGTGGCGGGTGAGCATTAGGAATCGTCGCTTTTCGAAAAATCGACAGCGTGCGTGTTGGCGACGTTTACCAATGTCTTTGCAGTTACTGCGCGTGCTGCCGTACTGCTTCGCGTACGCCGGCATGACTTGCATGATCGTGTCGAGGTAAGCGGAAGGTGGTGTATCGGGGTCGACGTTTGTCAATTCGCAGAACACATTACACCATCGACGTCGTGATCGCGCACTGGCTGACGACGCTCATTTTCGCGTGAGTATTAATTTTTCATATAGAAATGGCCTACATCAAAACGCTCTAGCAGTATTTCCTCAGTGAATATATTTTTACTGAAACATATTTGAAAAAAGCGTCCAATCATAGTTGATTGCAAATTTCTTCTCGAAAATAGCGGAAAAGTAGGCGCAAGTGAGGCGGAAAAATGGACGTTCGTTGTTTCGTACTAGAATAATCGCAACTTTACTGCACTTGCGGAATTGGGGCAGAAAATACTTCCCATCTTTCTTTTTGAAAGGCATTTTGACAAAACTACTTCTGATGATAGCATTCCAATTGTTTTGATACGTCTAACATAGCTCTGGTTAGAGCTTCGAAGACGAGCGATCGCGCGAAAACGAGTACTCGTTTAGAGAAAGAAAACGAGTACTCGTTCTCGACGAGCATTTGCTCATCTCATTCGAGTACTCTCGCGGTAGGTGGATTGAGGAATGATCGGCGCTGTAAGAAATTCAACCTTCTCAAATAGATATGTTTCATCAGGAAATTAAATAGAGATTCTTTTCAAAAGGGCTCTAATGTGTTCCGAAAAAGAAAATTTGATTCGTTTTTATTTCATTCTTGAAACATAACTCGCTATTCGCATCATTATCACTTCAAATCGACCGACCGACTGATTCATGCGGAAATTAGTGGATGAGTAGTCTTTGTTTTCCTACGTCAGTAAATCAACGGAACGCTCCTCTTAGATTGTTCTCCCCCTCCTCCTCCTCCTCCTTCCTTCCCTTCCTTCCTTCCTTTCTCTCATACGTCAGCAACACAAATGCGCGATCGCCTAGAAACCACGGAAGGCAAAGCAAAGAAGCAAAAAATGGGAAGGGGGATCTAGAGAGGGAACGTCACCTATGTATAGGGTCCACAACTCAGATTGCCGAATTATCACTATCCAGTCAAAACCGGGTGGAAACTGTCCCTCATGGTCCCAATAACATCATACTTTTGGCCGTTTGTCGATATCTCGTCTCCGAGCTGCGCTACAGCCCGAAAAGTACGCGCGACACGCACTGTTGTGGAGGGGGAAAGGCGAGACGAGAGGGAAAGGGGGCGGAGCCTATTTCCAACTCATTCCCAATATTCGGAGGCAAGAGCTTCGCCATGTCGTGAGAGACAAATCAAGGGAGAAATTACCTCTTAACCGGGCAGAGCGTGCGCTAGTCACGACGGGTTAGAAACAGCGGGGAAAGGCGAGGCGGAGGGAGATGGGAAGGGGTCCGTCTCTCGCCTCTCTCCTCTCATTTGACTAGCCCCGCCCACGTTCACACTGTGTTTAGCGCTAATCGGAATCGAAAAAATACGGGCGTACTGAAATCTTTAAAACAAATCCGCAAGCTTTTGAAGCATGATAAAATTCTATTTTTTTCTCTAAAATTCCTAAAATATTCGTATTCGTCAGAAAAATTATGCCCAAACAAAATATTCACACTGCAACCCATAAAAACGACCTATTCCCATCGTTAAAGTTCATTTTTGACCTACTCAATGAAGATGTGCACATTTCGGGCAGTGCTCAATCGATTGCGAATGCCAGTAGCTATCCAGCGCACTTTAGAATGAAGGATTTGGTTTAGAATGAAGCTTGCGGATTTGATTCTCGTTTTTAGGCAAAATCATGTCAGACGAAAGTGGGCGGGGCTTGTGGCCCCTACCTATGTACCATGTACTGCACCAGGACAATAGATCAATAAAATCGAATAGATCCATAGAATGTGGTATCCTCTAGAATAGCATCCTTTGATCAACATAGACCTTTGGTCGAAATTTAAAAAAATGAAAATCAATCGATAATCGTACCTACCGTACCCTCCTTCCAGGTCCTACCACGCGTACGCCGAGTCGGACCTGTTCATGGACCGTCGTCAGTCCGTGCTGCACGACTACGCATACTTTCGCCTGGTCGCCTGGCTGGAGGAAAACATCGTGCCCGGAAAGTGAGAAACTACCACACGAAGTGCAAATTTCGACAAGCGACCTTTAGTAAATCGCACCACGCACACCAAATTCCAGGCTGGAGAACGTGTTCGTGAACCCGATCGAGCAGCTGCGCGCGCACTTTGACGACGGTGGCGAGCGCCGTGACGTCGGCACGGGACACCACAAGCAGGTGTCGGTGGTGAGGTTTACTACTTGCACACGCAATGCAAATTTGACGAGATTTACGAAGGCGACGTTTACTAATGATCGCACCATGCAGAGCTCGTCGTCGACGTTCGCGATGCCGTCCACTGCCTGAAGAGTAGTCTCGCCTGCCCCTCCCCTCGCTCGAGACACTCACCACACAATAAACAACGTATATATCGGATACCCTGTGACACCACACCACCGCTTGTCTGTGATATTGATTACCTATTTGTGATTTTGTAGTACTTTTCGAACTAGATTGATGTACCTACCGTAGTATTGTATGTAATTACCGTACCCCTGTGGAAGCTTTCTGTGGAATATCGAAATCGGCTCGCACACTCATCTACGAGCCAGTCCATAATCCCGTCCCCTTCTACCGTAGTGTGCTCCTACCGTAATCCTACCGTATCGATTTCTGCCCCGCCCCCACACAATCCGATGATCTACCGTAGCTACGGGTGAGAATAATAAGCAACACGAATAGTCTTTGAGGATAGACTAGAATAATTTTGTCTTCTGTGGTCCATAAATTGTTCACTTTTGTTTTCTAGCAACGAGAATGTATTACTTCTACCGGTTCAAATGCCTTGTTCCTCTCAGAAATCTGTCGAGTGTTGAAATACAACCCGAGTAAGTGCAAGAATAAAGAGATATTTGTCGAACATCAGTCTGAGTAGACCCAGCGATCTATGCCAATCAAGACGGTCATTTCGAATACTCGTCTCAAAACGTTCTCCTTCTAGGTTACTCAATCGCTTTTTGGTGTTACTATATTGATCATTCCCTCTAAGTACTAACTAAAATTGTTTTATAATTCTGGAAGTGCTATCGTGATTCTGCATGTCCGATAGCCCCAGAGCCGAAAAATATGAATTTTTAATAGAGTTTGAAATTTTACGTGAATGTCCCTACACTGTTCCTACTGATGAAGTTATCACCGGTTACATGGCTGCATGACTGGTATTGGACGATGTTGGTATTCGAAATTTAAAAACTATCACAGTCCATAAAATTTTATTAAAAAAATTATCAAATCGAAATTCTATCTCCACAATGCATTCTTGTATCAGAAAACAGTAATAAAATCAGTTCACAACAGCTTTGGAGGAGAATATATGACTTCTCGGACTACGGTAATTTGAGGCAAACGCCGGATGGCAGCGAAACTGCGGAAATTCCTCTCTTTTCTCTCGTTTCTATCGCTTACACTGCTTTCTCTCACGTTTTGCACGTTCTTTGAGCTGCTCTGGAACCTTCCCACTATATGAATGGAGATTCTCGAGCGTCAGACATGCAAAGTTCTTTCTTGTCCCGTATTGCCGCGCGATTCCGTTGTTTACGTGCCATATACTGTAAGTGGAAATTTTTCTCCTCCCTTTGCAGAGAGAGAGAAGGGAGTCATGCTGCGTGCTAGTCTCTCCGCCCGCTCACTCCTTCTCTCAAACTCGGCAAGAATGGCCAGCTCTGGAAAGGTACGCGTGATTTCGCTCTACTTTATTTTTGTTTAGCGACAACACAAAATTTGACAATATTTGCCCAACTTCAGTACTACTTGGTTGTATTTTAGGTCCGCAAGGAACGCGATACGTTCGGCGAGCTCGAGGTGCCCGCCGACCGCTACTATGGCGCGCAGACCGCTCGGTACGCTCCATTTTTGTCAAAATACATCCAAATTAAGTGTCTGCCCTTTGTTGCGAGAGCGGAAAACATTAGTTGCGGCTAAGGCAGCCATGCTTGGGCGCTAAAAATAAGTTGTTTACGCCAAAGTGTTTGCTGCGCGTCTCTCCTTATGTGACTAGAGACCCCTTACATGACTAGAGGCGTCAGAATCTGTCCTGGAAAGACTACTTTCAAGCCATTGCAAACACAACGATGAGTGGATGTTGTTGTGAGGTTGAGGGAAGGCAGCAGCAAATGCGATAACATGTTTGCGATGTTTCTAGCACTGACGTCAGCTAGAATTGCAAGAGCAGATAGAATCCAATTTTAGGGTAGTTTATCGATGAGTAGTCGCGTGATCTAAGTGTCACCGAGTTTCGAGAGGGACGTATTGTGTTTCACCTTCTGAACATACAACGTTGAAACTGCACATAACAATGCAACCAGAACACCAATTCGAATTTATTTCAAATATGATCTTCACAGTTGGAAGAGGTAATTTGAACCTCGAAAGTTGACGAATGAGTCGTCGAATAGATTTTTGGCCGAAAATCACATGATGCGAGTTGCATACCGTAAATTCGTACTTGAAATCCAAGGATCCTTATCAAACTGTGATCCCCTTTTGTAGTTCGCAGATGAACTTCAAGATCGGCGGCCCGGAGGAGCGCATGCCGTTGCCCGTGATTCACGCGTTCGGCATCCTCAAGAAGGCCGCGGCGCAGGTGAGATGATTGAGAGGTTAAACCGCAATCGGTGGGGACGGGCAGCCTCGAGCAATTCCATCTTGCATTGCATAATAATTCGACTCGAATTGACTAAATGATAGACTAAATGAATGAATACCCGAGTCGGTGTGTGTGATGATCAAGTGATCGCGACTCTGCTAGTTTCACTAGAAAGTTCCTCTAAATGCTGAAGAAAAATTTTCTTCAAGACCGGTTGATTGTTGTTTCTACCACCTTAGAAATCATGAAGTTAAATTTGTGAAATTGCAGGTCAACACAGAGTTCGGCCTGGACAAGAAGCTCGCCGATGCCATCTCGCAGGCTGCCGGTGTGCATTTTTAAAATTTTTTTATTTAGTTATAAGTTGAAACGCAATTCAACCGAGACACTCACTTTATTCAAATTTGGCAAAATTACAATGCAATTTCGAATGCTGCCGATGGGGATTGTATTATTATTATGTTTTCCTTGAAACACAAATCAACCAAGACACTTTGATTCAACTTTTGACAGCATTTCAAGTCATCTCGCTGCTGCGGAGGGTTTCCATATTTCTTCACATTTAGCTTGAAACTCAAATCTGCCTGTCAAAATTTCGACAATTTTACACTATTTTAATAATTAAATTGAATATTTGCATTAATTAAATATAATTAATTAATTAATATTCAGACGAGGTGATCTCGGGCAAGCTCGACGACCACTTCCCGCTCGTCACGTGGCAGACCGGCTCCGGCACGCAGTCCAACATGAACGTCAACGAGGTGCGTCGTGTGGTGCGGAGTGCAAAGAAGGGTGGTGTGGTTTAAGAAACGTCGGAAAGCGTGTGGTGATTTATTGTTGGATAATTTGCAACGGGCAAAGCGCCAAGATTGTCCGATCCGGAACCTACCGGCTTAGAGGAATTGATGAAACGCGAGCGCACTAGGAGACCCCTACCAACGTTGATTTGATTTATTCTTTCGACTTGTGAATTTATTAGCCGATTGAGTTCCGAACGCATTTGTGAATCTTTTGAAACGCGAACTCCCCAAGATTTTTTTTCAACAGCGAATTCAATATCATGAAAAAAACGCTAACTCCCTAAGATTTTTTTCAACAGTGAATTCAATATCATTGATAGTTTCTGAGTTTTGGGAAACGACTGAACGCCATCGCACCACGACGTATTATTTCTCTTGCTGGTGATCTCGAATCGTGCGATCGAGATTACAGCGAGTTTGTGTAGGATATGCGTAGCTTATCATAGCACGTATTTCGTGGTGTGCTTTGCGAAAACGGCAGAATGGCATCACACCACGCTTTTATCAATTCCTCTTTACAGGTGATCTCGAATCGTGCGATCGAGATTCTCGGGGGCGAGCTGGGCTCGAAGAAGCCGGTGCACCCGAACGACCACGTGAACATGAGCCAGTCCTCCAACGACACCTTCCCGACTGCCATGCACATTGCGGTCGCGAGAGAGGTACGATAGCAGATCATCGATTGATGGGGGGTACGGTAGGGCATCGAATGGTAATGGGAAGTACAATTACACCTTCCCGACTGCCATGCACATTGCGGTTGCCAGAGAGGTACGGTAGCAGAAGTGACTATATTGATGGTGGGGGGGGGGGGGGGGGGGGTAAGATAATTGGTCGGGTTGACAAAAATAAGATTTTATTGTTAATAGAAAAGCATTGGAAAGTATAACGTATTACTGAAGCTGGAAAAGAGTTGGTCATATCCATTTTGCGTTAAATATTGTTTTATTTTTCTGTCAATAAGGTGGAAAATTATTGTAGTTGGGCAAATCCGACAGGGTATACCGTAGAGCTGAAACAGAAGCACGACTGGTCACTGTGTGCATTGATTCCTCTGCTTGGCTCACTTGGGACGCAGATATTAGACAGCAAACTGCTTGTAACAGCAGTTGTTAGCATGTTTCATGATTGATGATGATCATTTGTGACCGTAGCATACTGTGATTGTGTTTTTTTTTGCTGATGCCTACTTGGACCCGATTGTAGGTATACTGTATCGCCTAAACACAACTCTCACAACCCACAATTGCAACTTTATTTGACATTGCGAGGTGAACCGGAAGTTAACAAAAAGAAGTGCTGAAAGAGGGAGGGAGAGAGAGAGAGATGGCTCAATTAGCACGGTTCGAGTGGGCACGTGATTGATGTGGTCGAGATCGTGGTGGACTAGCGATTAGTCTGCGCTAGTAAACAACTCTCGATTCGGGAAATAATACTAGCACAAAGAATGAATTAGAAAAATGGGCCTCTGCGTTCCACTCAGGTATTGTACAAAACGTATCACATGCAACTATGCATTGGGTATGGAACACTAGCACGCCGGGTGGAATGAGGGAGTGGGAATGATTTTTTACTGCGCTCTCACGTCGTCGATCAACGCTACTCCATGACAACCAACTTTCTAGTAACGATGACGCGCTAGTTCCCCCGGGTGGAACAAAATTAGAATCAATTGTGAAACAACACTGAAGCATTCTCCTCTTTAATTATTTTTAAATTTAATAATAATAGTAAGGCAAAGGTGTATCCACGTCATGCGATTTTACAGTCGTACGACAACGCTAGGTGGGACCCACTGGTAAGGCCAGCTGTTAGACGGACTATATACCCGGCTGTCCAATGCTTTCTCGGGTAGCCTTACCTTTCGCAACCCAGGTCACTACCAATTTGCCGACCCCGGGGGGATAGCAAGGCTTGGTTGGCCACGGCGGGGGATTGAACTCGGTACCCTTCGAATGGCGAGCGGCGCCTTACACCACTCGGCCATCCCGCCTTTAATTAAGTATAATTCCTTGTAGATCACGGGCCGCCTGCTGCCGTCGCTCAAGCAGCTGCGCGACTCGCTCAACAAGAAGGTGAGGAGGGGAGCCGGGTAATAGGACTGGAATCGGGTTCCGGTTCTGTACCGGGAAATGTTTTTGTGTTTTGGTTACTCTTCGCGTGCATTACCTCGAGATGTTGCAAGTGCATTTGGGGATCGGTTGAAACACTAGTGAGTCAGGCGGTAGCGGATTGGCTGAAGCCGGGCTTTTATGTTGTATTTTTTTTACAAAGAACAGAAAACTGATATTTCTCAGTGCTGATTCAAGCACCTTTGGAAAACTGTTGAAACACTAGCCAGCCAGGTGGCAGCGGACAGCCTAAAGCCGGGATTTTTTGTTGTATGATATTTTATCACCAAACGTGATGCGAGCATTAGCCAGCGGTGTTTCAAGTGCCTTTGGGAAACGGTTGAAACACAGGTGCGCCATGTGGCTATGAATGTTATGTGATATTTTATCTAACGACGCGCAATCACTAGCCAGTGATGTTGTAAACGCTTGTGGGAAACTATTGAAACACTGGTGTATCCGGTGACTTCGGTCGTCTGCCTAAGCCGGGGAATTCAGTGTTTAGAAACTATGTAATTATCTATGTTTTTCCCAGGCGAAGGAGTTCGAGAGCATCATCAAGATTGGCCGCACGCACACGCAGGATGCAGTGCCCCTCACCCTCGGACAGGAATTCTCCGCCTACGTCACCCAGGTATACGGTAGGAGGTGGGGGTACGGTAGATGGAGTGATCGAGAACTGAGTTATTTCGGACTTTATCTTTATTAATTAACTGCTTACTTCAGAAAGGGACATATTTGTATTCATATTTTCTCATTCGCTGACCGTTGATTATTGTTGTAGTTGCCCGATGGATGATAGTGTAGCACTGAAACTGAATACCGACGGTTGGAATATGGTTTGGACGGATTGCGAATTTACTGGTAGACATGAAGTAGAAAGAAGCTAGCATTGGGGTGCATTGTATATGTAAGTTCCGGACAATTATTGCTGACAGGGGTGTTCACCTGACTGTATCGAGCCACTGAAACCGGAGGGGCGTTGTGTTTTTAATGACGACTGTTTGCCGAAGTTTTTTCTAGTTGTTTTTCAAGTGGATAACGAGCAAATAATGCTAGCGAATCTGGTAGAGATCTATCATGCTGACACTGAAATTTAATCGGGTTACGGTATCTTCATCGATCGATTTACTCCAGGTGGAGAATGGCATCAAGCGAGTGGAGGCGACGCTGCCCCATCTCTACCAGCTGGCTGCCGGAGGTAAGGAGGGTGGGGGGGGGGTTGGAGATCAAAGATCAAAGGTCAAAACCGTGTATTGAAAATATTATAAAGTAAAAACTGATGCTTTATACAAATGTATTCTGGGCCCACCAACTGCTTACTTTTCGTTGAAACTTTAGTGATACAGCGAAACTAGAATAGCGAGGCTTATAAAATATATTTTTTGAAAAGTTGAAGTTGACGTCTACTTTCCGCAGGAACTGCCGTCGGCACGGGCCTGAACACGCGCAAGGGATTCGCCGAGAAGGTCGCCTCGTGAGTTATTTACTTTATTTATTTGTTTATTTTTAATTTTAATATGGCGCTATCCCGGTCGTTATTATTTAGTCTGGGTAGCTCTTGACGAAGTGGTACTTTGGAAACATAAATGTGACATGTTGGTGGTTGTCGAATTCGTTGCGAACCATCAGATCGCTTAGGTGACGAAAATGAAGTACAAACAGTACTGCGCCTTATTGTTGGTTGTTGAAAAGATTGGGAAGCTTCCATCAGATCTCGGAGGTAACAAAAAGGAAGTAGGAACTTAGAAACAGTAATGTGCCTTCTTATTGGTTATTGTAATGATTTTTCATGTTATCAGATCGCCTAGGTGTTTGAATATGAAGTACCAACTTGGAAACAATATGGCGACTTGTTGTCTGCTGACCGATTGATCATTGAATTTTTCTGCCGAAACATATGGAAATTAAATAATCTTCATACATGTTGTTTATGTGTCCACGATGACACCTGAATCAGCCTGGCAAAATTGAGGGCATATATTAGGGTTGACAAATCGGCACGCGGCACAATGGCGGAATGCCGAGCGATATTCATCAGATGCCGGCATAGCCCCTCTCTCTCCCTCTCCCAGCCCGGCACGAAATCGGCACCGCTCCCCTCTGCCTCCCCCATGAAATTAAATAATCTTCATACATGTTGTTGTCCGGCATCCTATGAAAATCGACCAGTAGACAAAGACTCTTCCTTTGTCTCCCCTTCCCTCTCTCTATGCTGAGCCACCCTCTCCAAACCGGCACGAAATCGGCACGAGAGGGGGGGGGGGAGAGAGGCCGATGCCTGCATCGAGCAATTTGCATATCGCTCGATGCCGACCTGGGCCAATTAGAGCGTCTGGGAGGGCGGAATGCCGAGTTCCGAAGCCGATTTGTCAACCCTAGCATATATGATTGATTATTACTACATTGCAGGACGGTCTCCTCTCTCACCGGCCTCCCGTTCGAGACGGCGCCCAACAAGTTCGAGGCCCTCGCCGCCCACGATGCCCTCGTTGAGGTACGGTAGGATTGATCGGGGAGTGGGGAGGGGGGGGGTACGGTTGGGCGGATTATCGATTGGCTGAATGCTCACGACGCCCTCGTTGAAGTAGTAGCAGTGATTGGGGAGGGGTTACGGTAGGGTGGAATGTCGATTGACTGGTTCTTTCATTTTTGGCTGTAAGGATCACTTTTGTCATGGTGAGATGGGGTTTCGCAATCAAAACTTATAAGTGATCGGTGAAGAAGATTGATAGTAGCAGGCCATGAAATATATTTGTAAAAAATATTTGGAAGCAGATGTTGATTGCCTACCGTGCTTAGAGGGTCAATGATTGTATGGATGAAGATGCGTACTCCCCTTCCTGCTCAATGTCAAGTTGACGGCGCCCTCGTTGAGAGGTTATTGCCAGATGAGATAGGGATTCTCTACGAGGATTAACCATTGATCGCTGCACAAAATTGATTGTTAATCCATCTCTCATCGATAATAAATAAAAATTAGTAATCGATGACTACCTACCGTATACCCTCCTTCTTCTTCTGCAGGTTCACGGTGCGCTCAACGTGCTCGCCGTCTCCTTCATGAAGATCGCCAACGACATCCGCTTCCTCGGCTCCGGACCTCGGTGAGTGGTGTGATTTGGTGGTGTAGTGGTGCGCACGGTGCAGTCCGCCGGACGACATTTACCAATTCACCTCCCTTTTGCAGCTGCGGTCTCGGCGAGCTGTCGCTGCCCGAGAACGAGCCCGGCAGCTCGATCATGCCCGGCAAGGTACGGTAGATATCAGGGAAGGAGAGGGAGGGATATGATAGATTAATCAAATATCGATAATCGTTCAGGTCAACCCCACGCAGTGCGAGGCGATCACGATGGTGGCCGCGCAGGTCATGGGCAACCAGGTACGGTAGATTACGGTAGTCGGACGATATAGATCGGTTACGGTAGTCCGAGGAATAGGGAAGGTTTTCGATTGATTACTGTAATCTCTCGTAAGGGAAATTACATGATAACGATTGATTAAGGCTGTTAAAGGTTATCGATCGGTCATGGTGAACTTAGGGATACGGTAGATTATCCATTATCCCTGATTAAGGTAGATATTCCCAGGTGGCAGTGTCGGTGGGCGGCTCGAACGGTCACTTTGAGCTGAACGTGTTCAAGCCCGTTATCGTCAGGAACGTCCTCCAGTCCACCAGGTGAGAGGGGGTTTCATGGGGCGAGCTATGAAGGATGAGAGAAACACGAAAGATCCTATGTGTTTTGCTGTGAAATGTATTTCAGTTCACCAGGTGGGGAGGGATTTCATGGAATAGCCATAATTCATGAATTTAATAAATTGGCAATATTGACGGACTGGATGTGAATAGAGAATCATTGCGGTTGACTATGTGATATGATGGTGCATGGAGTTGTAAAGGTTATTGAATTGGGGTGATCAGGCAATGATGATGACGAACAGGGGCGCAAAATAAAATTTTGTGTCCAACCGGTGATGAGAGGTTGTTTGGGATACGTATGGTGGTTGATTGGAATGAATTGCCAATATTTCTCACAACACAGATTGAAAAAATCCGCTCACCCTTCAGTTCACCAGGTGAGAACGGGTTGTATGGGATAGTTATAGTGACTAAAATGTGGTGAATAGGCAATACTATGCTGATGGCAGCTTGAAAAAAAAAAATTACGCTCACGCTTTAGTCTACCAGGTGAGGAAGGAAAGGGGTTATAGTGTATGGGATAGGAAATGTGGTTGAGTGCTGTGGAAGGTAATGTAGGAGACAAAAAATCGTAAGTGTAGTTAGGGGCCACAAGCTCCGCCCACTTTGATGAGACACGACTCCCCACAAAACGCGAGAAATCAAAGTCGCAAGGTTCATTCATGACCAAATCACTCATTCTAAAGTGCGCTGGATAGCTACTGGGATTCCCAATCGATTGAGCACTGCCCAAAATGTGCACATCTTCACTGAGTAGGTCAAAATTGAACCTAAACGATGGGAATAGGCCGTTTTGACGGGTTGCAGTGTGCACTTTTTGGTTGGGCAGCAATTTTTCGACAAATACGAATATTTTTGGAAGTTTAGTGAAAAAAATAGAATTTTATCATGCTTTAAAAGCTTGCGACTTTGTTTTAAAGGTTTCAGTACGCGCGTATTTCCCCGCTTCCTACTCACGCTAAACACAGTGTGAGTGCCAGAGGGGATAGTCAAATGAGAGGAGAGAGGCGAGAGACACACCACACTCCCTCTCCCTCCGCCTCGCTCTCCCCGCTGTTCTTACCCGGTGGGACTAGCGCACGCTCTCGTCTATATCTCCCTTCGATTTCGACTTTGAGCGTCGCAAAGCGCAAGCTCGACATAGTGAAACTATGGCCGGCTGAGATGCGGGAAATGGGCAGAATAGGCTCCGCCCCTTTCCCTGTCGTCTCGCCTTTCTCCCCTCTCCAACGGTGCCTTTCGAGCGTTCTTCTCGGGCTGTAGCGCAGCTCAGAGACAAGATTTCAACAAACGGTAAAAAGGGTGATGTTATTGGGTCCATGAGGGACAGTTTGGACACAAATTTAACCGGATTGTGACAATTCGGCAATCTACGTTGTGGCCCCTAAGTGTAGTGAACAGAAAATTGGTTTCATTTTGGACAAAACGTGTTCCGGTCGACCAGATGAATGGTGGAATCGAAATGCAGATACGATAGAAGAATACGGTGAACTCCAATGGTGTGAAGGACTGTGATCGATAAAAAATAATAGTACGCGACGCGCAACCATCGATTAATTGCAAGGACGAGACCCCGAGTTATATGACTAGCAGGCGATGCTCAGTTTGGCTAATAATGAACTGCTTTGCTATCAATTAAAAGTTGCGTTCTACAATGGGACAGATGATAATTTGCTACGAGAACGAGGGAAATGAGGATGTTGCTCTAGTGAGGTTCGGGTTTCAGTGGTGGCATGTAGGGCCAAGTGATTGGCGCGGACTAATTGGTGGATGGTAACGAGTACGAAAAAAAAATCCAATAAAATTGTTGAACCTAACACTAGGTGGATTTGAGATTCATGAGAGTTATGAAGTGCGAGCTTCCATGCTCATCAATGGTGAAACGGTTGCTTTTCTCAAAATCATTAATTAATATTATCGATTGTTATAATGGGGTCTTGTATGACGTCATGAAACACTGATGAGATGCTTGGGATGCATTAGGGCGGGCATTGAAGGGTGATCGTGTACTTTTGGTCTCGAAAGAGACTTTCTATGCAATTTCGATGGCCATCGAACACTCAATCCAGTACAGGCAGGCACAATAATACTTGCTATTCGATGAGAACAGAATTAGTCGGTGCAATGAATGATGGATGGACAGTATGTATAGTGGCTAGTGCTCAAGAATTTCAATTTCAATGACGTCATCACTCGATTGCAGACTGCTCGCTGACTCTGCGGTGTCCTTCTCGGAGCACTGCGTGGACGGCATCGAGGCGAACACGGAGAACATCAAGAAGGTACGGTAGGAGGAGAGGGGGGGGGAGAAATGGGAAAGGGCAGAAAGGAGCGCACCACGAGGTACGGTAGGGGAGGGAAGAGATGGGAAAGGGCAGAAAGGGCGCTCCACGGGAGAACATCAAGAAGGTACGGTAGGGGGGGAGAGATGTGAGCGCACACAATGGGAAAAGGCAGAAAGGAGAGCACCACGGGCTATAGATCGAGTCGTTTCATGTAGACTTCTTTGGAAACTTTTTTTGGAACCGGCAGACCAGGTAGTTGCGGGTTGCACTAGAACCAGTTATTCGCGTAGTTTTGTTTTACCGTTAATAGTTGTCTTGTTCCGCTGAGAAAATCAACTTAAAAAGTTGGCTCTCTTGTCAAAAAACGGTAAGCAACGGTAAACCGTGGATTTGGTTCCTCGCGGACTAGGTAGTTGCCGGTTGCATGAGCACTAGTCATTCATGCTCTTTCGAAGTTTCGCTGATGCTGTTCTCAATTCGTTCTTAAAAAATTGCACTGTAAAAACCGTGTGCAAATGATATTCAATCAATTCCCTCCCCCACTGCAGATCATGCGCGAGTCGCTGATGCTGGTGACGGCGCTCAACCCGCACATTGGCTACGACAACGCCGCCAAGATCGCCAAGACGGCCCACAAGAACGGAACGACCCTCAAGGTACAGTAATGGGGAGGGTATCAATCGATAGGGGGAGTACGGTAGCTATGATCCCTGATCGCCTAGACGGCCCACAAGAACGGAACGACCCTCAAGGTACGGTAATGGGGAGGGTATCAATCGATAGGGGGAGTACGGTAGCTATGATCCCTGATCGCCAAGACGGCCCACAAGAACGGAACGACCCTCAAGGTACGGTAGGATAGGTATCGATCGATTGGGGGGAGGGACGGTAGGGAGCGGTTATCGATCGATTGGGAGAGTACGGTAGGTAGGGTGCGGGTTAGGGAGATGATCCACAAGAACGGATCGATGGGAGAGAGTATGCAACAATGTAGGGTGGGAGACGGGTGGCATAGTTGTGTTGATGAATTGGCAAATGTTTTGTTTTGTGAACCGACAGATCCTTCATAAATCAAGAATTTGCGTCGACTCTGAATGTGTATTGTGTGCGTACCGGCGAATCACCACGATTGATAAAACTGATTAAATTGCGCGGAGAACGGGTTATGCGCAAACGTGGGTTCGGGTTTCACACTTACTTAGTTTACGTTTCTGTCGCGGTATTTTCTGATTTTGCTCGAAGTTCAGCTATAACGACAATTATAAGATTACGCCCCATAATAATAAAACAGCAGCAATTTATCATGAGACGGTGTTGTCGTCTTACCGTACTAATCGATAATCCCTTTTCAGGAGGAGGCGATCAACTTTGGCATCCTCACGGCGGAGCAATTCGACCAGTGGGTGCGTCCCGAGAACATGCTCGGACCGAAATAAACCCCGCCCACTTACCGTACCCCTCTTCGATTGTCGATTGGCCCCACTACCGTACCCCTCCTATCCATCGATTGTGCGTCCATTAGTCAAGTAGGCTCCCATCCATCCATCCACCTCCTCCTGTTTAGGTATGTTGTGTCTCCCTCTGAATTCCCTCTCTGATTCTCAGCAAGAAATTGTCGTAATCTGATTATTTGATCCATTCGCATATTTTCCGCCTGTATTCACCCTTTCTTGTAGAGATCGAAATAGTGCTGCATGATAAAGTGTTTTCGTAGTTGGCTATCAGTGCCGGAAGTCGTTTGGGAGGAAGGTTTTCGAAGATGCAATGCCACTATTCAAGGGATGAATAAAAACAAAGACATGAAAAGAGATAAGTAAAAATGAAAGGAAAAAAGTGAAGCAGATAAATACCCGTCCCTTTGAGGTCTCACCGCGCTTTGCAGTTTGACATTTTTGACTTACAGTATACCTGGCGACTTGCCAAATCGTGCTGGCCAGCTAGATCAAGGCGATTCGGTCGTTTTTCGCTGTTTTCGCGATTTAAGTTATTGTTTTTGTTAGTATTATAGTTCAGAATCGTTTAGAGCATCCTCGACGATGGTGTTAATCGCTGCTTCAATCTTCTCGAAGTCGGGAAAAGGTAGGATTTACTTCGCCAACTTTTCTGTTTTTCTTACCTTGTTTTCGTCCTTTTTCCATGTTACCCCTTTTTCAATCTCTAATTTAGTACTTCTAATAGCTGCCTAAGACCTCGAGTACATTGAAAGTACGTTGTTGTAAGTTAGAGGCCTATTTCATCAAGTAATGCCGCGTGTTACAAGATGACCTAATTTATCGTTTACAAACCGTAATTTTATTGATTTTCAGCGCTCGTTTCTCGCCAGTTTGTCGAGTTGACGCGAGCTCGCGTTGAGGGTCTACTCGATGCCTTCCCCAAGCTCGTCGGCACCGGCAAGGACAGCTGTAAGTTGGGCGTGTGAAACGGGAATACACGTGTCGTTCTGGTTGTTATTTACGAGAAGTAGAAAGCAAGACAATCATTCACGATGATAGTCGGGAGGTTGCAACAATAAACATATTCGCGATATGCTAGAGACTCAGGCCAAAAAGAATGGTGTTTAGTTTTTAGAGTAGTTTTTGCTATTAACTTGTTTATTGAACGAAAATCATCATTGGCGTTGTGTTTGATTTTCCGATATTGTGGTGGTATAAATACTAAATAACTATAATCAAATAATCTCCAGCCAACCGCCAGCACACGTTCGTCGAGACAGACTCGGTCCGCTACGTGTTCCACCCGCTCGACAACATCTACATGGTAGTTATTTATTATTATTATTATTTATTTGGCTTTTCATAGCTTTTTTG
This sequence comes from Pristionchus pacificus, assembly GCA_000180635.4. Classification (NCBI taxonomy): domain Eukaryota; kingdom Metazoa; phylum Nematoda; class Chromadorea; order Rhabditida; family Neodiplogasteridae; genus Pristionchus; species Pristionchus pacificus. The sequence continues at coordinate 16,413,192 of CM026577.1, forward strand.
TTAGTGCTTTAAGGCCGCTCTTTATGAGAAATGAGACAGCGAGCGAACATATACAAGGTAGTTATGTATTGGGTTTTTCATTACTTTGAGCAAACCTCTAAGATCCTAAGCCAGAGCAATAATCTAATGCGGCTTAGGATGATTGCTTAGTCATTGTTTGTTCTTAGAGTGCTTGTTCTCGTAAACATCATTCCATTTTTAGCTGGTCCGACGATGTAAAGCCCATTAGTGCGCTTATTTTGAGGCAGCGCTCTAACTTGTGGTTGTTGAAAAATGAGACAGTGAGCGAGGAAGAAACTAGCTCTCTACCTTTACATACTTGAGTAAAGAAGTGTTATTTATTTTTATATTTTTTATTAAATTAAATTAATTATTTAAAGGTACTGATCACGACGAAGGCGTCCAACATCCTCGAGGACCTGGAGACGCTCCGCCTCTTCACCAGAGTGGTCAGTCTTTCTTCATAGTTTTCTTTCTCGTTCAAAAACTTCAAGTTGTCTTGGAAAGTTTGTGTGGATCATCTTGCGATAGTTTGCAATGTGAGAAAACTGCTTGAACGCGTTTTTACTTCAATACCGATACTTGAACTAGTGAGATTTGCGTGTCAACATTTCGATAATTCTTCTTGATTTTTATGCTTTTCGATGTGTACACGGTGTATATTCGTCAATTATCAGATCATTCCCTGCCTGTCATCATTACCCTTGCCACATCTCTGATCTCATAAAAGTTCCTTGAGTTTGATCTCCACAACCAGTCAAAATTGTGCCACGTCTCTTTCATATTACTTCTTTGTTCATTACATTTTCGATGATCTCCTGCCATTTTTCTCAACACCTTTATAGTATACCTGTACCAACTATTTCCTTTCCTATGCTATCATTGCACTAGTATTAAATCTACGCACGCTTCCGAACGAGCTTTATCTTTTCAAACACTGCCAATCATCTCTCCTCCCTGCAATCACTGTTTTAACGAATTATAATAAGTCATTTTTCTCGCATTTAACTCTGTTAATGTTCATCACAGGTTAGAATTATAGATAATATATCGATTCTTGATCAGTTGTAGGGCCATACCCTAGAGTTTACCGCGATAGTGAAGCTCATAACCGCCGGATTTCTTTGGATCCAATCTAGCGACATTTAACCGATCACTAATCTCCATCATTCGCAGATCCCGGAGTACTGCCGGTCGAACGAGGAGAAGGAGATCCTCGCGAAGGCGTTCGAGCTCATGTTCGCCTTCGACGAGGTTGTCTCGCTCGGATACAGGTACGGTAGGAAGGGGGGGGGGACGGTATATATTGATTGATTACGGGAGGAATTGGCTCCAAGAATAAAAGTACGGTAGCTAGGAGGGGGTACGGCATTGATTGATTAGGGTTCGAGTAGATCACATTGATCTGCTTCCTTGTTCCTATTTCGTTCCTAGCGGCGTTGTGAGATTGAAAAGTCAGTTGTCGATCGACGGTGATGTGGTGAGGTTACCGTATCTTATTGATTGCAGGGAGTCGGTGAACCTGGCGCAGATCCGCACGTTCACGGACATGGACTCGCACGAGGAGCGCGTCTTCCTCCAGATTAAGAGTGTACGCGAATCTTTCTGTTGACGAACTTACTGCGTTTAGCGAGCAATTAGCGATCCTGTCGAATTTTCGACAGGCGAGCAATTTGTGCGAAATCTTCGGCGCGAATTCAAAAAAATTTCAAATGTTGCAGGCGCAAGAGAAGGCGGCGAAGGAGCAGATGGACGCGCGCGCCAAGGAGTTCAAGAAGCAGCAGAAGGAGGCGTTGAGCAAGGGATTGGGCGGCAAGGGAGGAAGTGAGTGGTTGTTATGTTATTGTAATGCTAGGAAGCTGGTAGTGGAATTGTCAATGAGACTGTGTGTTCCATAAATCGCGTAGGATGGGCTCGTAAGAATGAGATAGTAGTCTTGAAACGGGAAATCAGTAAGTGTACTGGGAGGCAAGTGTGGAAGTGAGTGCATTGTGCATATTCTAATGATGAAACGGAAAAGTCGCGGGTGGAATGGATTATAGTTTATTAACACCTTTTTGGTATTGTATTAGGCATAGTGTGAAAGGTAGAAGTGTTTGTGCTGAAGCGGGGAATCTGCGTTTAGAAGGAAGCGTCAGAAAAGAAGCTGGGCGGCAAGGGAGGAAGTGAGTATTGTTTTTTTTACATTTGTGATGAAACGAAAAAGTGGCGGGTGAAATGGACTATCATTTAGACTGGAAAAGTCCTACTGTTATTACATTTGGCCTAATGTGAATGTAGACGTATTTGTGATGAAGCCGAGGATCAGTGTCAGAATGAGGTTTCCAACAAGGGACTGCGAGGCAAGGGAAGAAGTGAGTGCATTGGTTATGTTCAACTGATGAAACAGAAAAGCGGCTGGTGGTATAGAAATTTATTGTGAGTGACAAAAACTCAACTGCTATTGTATTAGCCCTAGTATGAATACAGAAGTATTTGTAGTGAAACTGGGTATCGACAGGTACGTTGAGGCGATATTCAAACAGTGGGTACAAGGAGTTGGAGGGGGGGGGGTGGCAAGGGAGAAAGGTATTATGGAACGGGATATGAAGATATTGTGTCTTTTAAGAAAGAAAACTGACACCAAATTGCGTGGAAGCTAGAATAACGGCATAAGTGTTAGTGTTGAAACGGGAAAGTAGTGAGTTGGTTGGTTTGAAAAGAAACAGTCCGCAACACGCAATGGTGGAAGGAAGTGCATCATTCTAGGAGTCCAATAAGTACTAATGAATTTGATGTACTGAACTACAAGGTTTTTGGTGTAGAAAGAATGAAGACGAAATCGTGCTAGATCATGTAAAAGTATAGACATAAGAGAGTAGAAACGAGGAAGCATTGGGTTACTTGTGCCAAGAGCAGAATTTCCAAAGGACTGGGAAGCTAGGAAGAACGTAAGCCTAATGCAATTGTGATAACGGAATCGAAAAACATTTTTGTATTCGGAATAGAATGCACCAGAAATTGTGTCGGAGCAATAATAACGTTGTATGTGTTAGTGTTGAAACGGAGAAGTAGGAAGTGGAAGTGTTTCAAGAGCAGCAAGAGAGAGAGAGAGAGAGAGAGAGACTGCCCTCATTAGGCGGAGTAGTTCACATTGCAGCACAATCGCGCACTAAACAAAAGACTGAGAGGCAATGCAATTGTGAAACAACAATCTAGATTGGCGCATTTTAATTATGTTTTTTTTTGGACATGGGTCGTTCTACAGATCGGCCTGGAGCTAGAGTGAGGGTAGCAATAGTGGCAGTGAAGCTGAGAAGTAGTGGATAGGGTGAACCAAATGTCCAGAGAGCACTGCGCAAATCGGTTTTTAGCCTGTCTCTGTTAAGCTACAATTGCTTAGGCAACCGTCCATAATACTAAGTGTTGACAATGAGGCTGGAACACTAAACTAGTGGGGGATTTTAAAAAATTCAGTTCACGTGATGGAGTAAGTGGTGGAATTCGATTGCTCTCGTTTTACCCCTAAAAATGGGACTATTAAATTCATTCAACCCTCTAGTTGGAAGTACCAGGCTGGTACTACCAGCGGTGAAACTTCTAGTCAGCTACGAAGAAAGCCACTTTTTAAAAACAATAATAATCAGCATTAAATTAATAAAGTACATGATTTCAGTCTCCTCGCTCTCCTCTGCCACCTCCATTTCCTCCTCGTCCGTGCCACTGACGGCGTCCAGCGGTGCCGCGCCCGAACCGACCCGGCCCGCTGCGTCTACGAGACCATCCGGAGGTACGCTTTTATGGAGGAGGGGGGGGGGTAGGGTAGATAAGGGAAATAATAACAATAAACATGCATTTAGGTTTTGTTTGTTGTTTTTGAAGTAGGAGCTGTCACTGCCTTTCTGGCGTTTCAAGGTCTTTGTAAATACTATGAAACAGCGAGTCAGTCAATCTCCTCTTTCGGCTGTTCAGAAAAATAGAATACATCCTAGTGTGTAAAGAGTAGTCAGTAGGACGTATTGATAGTCAAAGGGTGTGATATGATGAAATACTGTTACCGTTATTGATTGGTTTCCTTTCGCATCGGGAAGGACGGATTTTCTCTTTTTCCGGATTTTTTTTCTCTTGGATTCGATAATTATGGGAACGAATCAGTTTTCTCTATATTCTTTATATTGTGGTTGTTTGAATGAACCATGGACTCACATTGTCACGCTCTCGCTTCACGGATTTTACAAGTTTAGTGAAACGCGGAAGCATTTGTTGCGTCGCCATTCTGCTGTGTACAAAAATATAACTTATTAAAGTGTGCGAAGATGATGGTAGGGCGTATTATTTACCACAGATATCGCGAGAGTATGAAGCAAAAATAGCCCCTTTAACTTAAAAAAGCCGGCTCTGGGACATATCGACCGGACGTATCAAATTCTTATCACTAGTGTATTAATCCATCATAGTATGGTTGATTTTAAACCTGTTTGAAAAAAAATGTTCTCGGGTTGCTTCATTCTCTCGCGATACCTATGTTACCAAAGGGAACGATGTGGGTGGTGGCATACTGTACCATTATTGATTGATTATCGATTAATCGATTATTTTCGCAGGCGGTAAGGCGCTCAAGCTGGGCGCGAAGGCCGGCAAGGACGACGACTCGTTCATTCGACAGCTGAGATCGGTGAGTGTGGGGGGGGGGAGGGTACGGTAGGTCAAGGATACGGTGTCAGAAGGGAGGGGGAGTCGATTGTGAAAGGGGTACGGTAGTGAGTTGAAAGGTTTAAATAGTTGCGCCCTTTGTTTGGAATTAACGAATTCTCGTCGTGGAGAATTAATTAGTTTATTTGTTTGTAACCGATCGAAACGACTCCACCAATTGGCACTTTGGCGTTGCAGGGGTTTATGATACATGTGAAGCGCAGAGTCGTATGATAGTCAGTAACAGAGGGTCTCCATTATATAAAATTTCACAGCGTTGAACTAATCGCTATCTATTGAACTGATATTATAGTATTTTTTTCAAGCGCATGATACGGATAAATTGCAAATTTTATGTTTCGCAGGATCTGTAGATTAGTTGAAACGCAAAGTAATTCGGTAATAATCATTTTTGCTTTTTTTTTTATTAAAATACACATTGTATGCGCGACACATTGTATAATGACAATTGCAACTTGTATGTTTCATGAGTTACGATGTGATGTGTTACCTCGTTTTGAGCTGGAACTCCGGTTAAAGAAATTCAATTTACTGTCGAAAAAAACCTTCTCATTCATTCATTCATTTCAGGAAGGCCAGGCGGTCTCCTCAGTCGCGGCCGGAGCGGGCGCGGGTGCGGCAGTCCGCGCGGCCGCGGAGCAGGCGGCTGCGGCCAAGCGCGAGCCGGTGCACGTGCGCACGGAGGAGAAGCTGGTGGCCGAGGTGCCGAGGGACGGAGGACTGAAGAGCGCCGAGGTGAGGATTGTGATGATTATTTTGATTGTTCAAAAGATTGCATGAAACTGGCTCATATTCGGTGAAAGTGTGTCGAAATAGGGTTCCCTTGTAAGGTGAGCTAATACCGCTTTGGGTCTAGTGGGAAACAGGCCTGGTACCAGAGAGGGAGATAGGCTTTCTGTTTTTGTTAGGGCGTAGGAGAACTTGTTTGTGTGTTCTAATAACCAAGTGCAAACAAAAATCGTAGAATTTGGTGTTGCAATTGATTAAGCTTGTCCGTAGAACGCGAATGTGGCGAGTGGGAACAGGCGAACTGAAAAACTTTATATTTTTATTTAACTACGGTCCCATCAACGATTGGGGAAACAGAGCCTCAAGTGCTTATAGTATTTCATAGTAACATGTTTATGGCGGGTGCGGAAACTATTGGCAAGATGAATGCTATTCGAAGCTATTAAAGGATTCGAACTTGAAGGAACTACATTGCGAGAGGGTAACGCGAACATGACGGGCTGAATTTTGTTGCTCGATTATGTGGGAAACAGGAAATGGGCTAATTATTTTTGCTTTCTTCGACGAATCATGGACAAATCGAAGAATCAAGCCACCCACAACCTTTTGCTCATTCGAGTAACATGATTGTTACTAGTCGCATCAAGACCCTACTATCATTGGAAAATAGTGTTTGAAGTGCTAACATCGCGCTATTGGTGCGCGAAAGTGACGGGTAAAATTTGGAACATCTGGACAGTATTTAATAATATTTTTATTATTTATATTAATATCTCTAATTTGAGGTGTTCGGCACGGTGTCGGTCTCGGTGGCCACGGCCGACTACAACACGGTGGCGCTCCAGATGAGGAATGGAGCGGATGCGGCCGACGGCATGGGAGTGATGATTACGGTAAGTGGAGGGGTACGGTAGGATAGATTAGGCGAATGAAATGGGCTAGATTATCTATTTCTGAACAGTAGTGGCGGATCATTGTAAAATTATGAAATTTAGCGATCTTGAGAATAACGTGAAGCGTGATTGTACCTAATGATTGTATTGTACGGTAGTACTGAGGTATTTTTGTTAAGATAGTGCTCATAGGAATTATTATTGAGTAATAGAGGTTGCGCTCTTGGGAAAGGTGTGAAGCGCAGTTGTGACGGGTGACGATGATTTGTTCCATTTGTATTAGTATATCAAGGGTGAAAGGAATTGAGCGGGTGCGGCTAACGGCATGAGCGTGATGATGGAGTAAGAGTGCATCGGGTAATCAATGCATGGTCTTTTTTTTAAATGAGGTACGTTGTCAACACTAGTTTATTCTTTGCTATGTCTAGATTAGATGCAATTGAAACACTGAATAACTAGCTCGCCGATTAATTGTTCGTTAGTACCTTAGTTTCTTTTTAATAATAAATAATTATTTACATTTGCAGGTGCACCCGAACATCGACAAAGCGGCGTGGGCCACGTCCTCAATCCTCCGTCTCAAGTCCGCCAACAAACCATTCCCCACGAACAGGTGAGCGGGGTTGGATGAGGGCGTGGTTATTGACAGACACTAACATTAAGTAATGTAAACACACGATTGACATAGTGAATGTGTTGTTTAAGGAATTTTGAAAGTACTAGTGTCTATACTATTCACAATTAGCGTTACCTGATTAGGACGTGAAACCGAGAAATGACTGGGATAAATTGAAAAGTTTCGGAGTGAACCCGAAATTTGTTCATTGTGCATGAGAAAATTGAAAGGCGAATTCTTTTATGTTTTTCTTTCCATCTTATCACCACCAGTGCCTGTGAAATTCAGAGAGGTTTGATGTGAACATGCAACCAGAAAATGACTGGGAGAGATGTGAAAAGTTTAGGGATGAATCTGAAATTTCTTAAGTCTTTTTTGAAAAGCATCATTGAGCGAATAAGGATAATTATTGCCTTTGCCGTGTTCTAGTAGATGCAAAGGCAGATTTCTATATTTAATTAATTAACGAAATAAAATAATCTAATTTGTCAGTGACGTGGGCGTGCTCAAGTGGAAGGCGACGATCCAGGACGAGGACGCGCTCCCGATCACACGTGAGTTGGATTGATCTTTGATCTCTGGACTTAGGTTTTTAGTCATTGATCCTTTTGATCTTTGATCTTCGGTCATTGATAGTTGGATTGTCCTAACACTTGTGAGTGGAGGAGGGGGGGGGGTCGATAGTGGGATTGATCTATGATCTTTGATCTCTGTTATCAATATTATCAGATAGCGAATCTCAAGGCAAATAATCTTTGTAGTTTTAGAAATGAAAAAAGAACGCTGCATTATTATCAATGAGAATCGTTCTATGAACTGTGCGCAGCATAAACTCACCTTTGAAAACTATTGAAAAACTGTCCGCGATCTACAATCATTTTTTGGTAAAGTAATCATCTTCTCGTAGTATATCCTTCGCGCAACTTCAAATCAGCTAGTGCGGGGACAAATTTTCTGCAGGTTTTGTTGCGCAAGATTGTTGCGTAAACAATGTGCATGGTTAATTGCAGATGACGATTAACGATTTATTATTCGTTAATCACTGGCATAGTAGTGATCTCCCGCAGGACACAAATGCCTGGACTAATGAACGGGATGACCTTTATCATCTATCTTTACTCGTTGCTTATCGATATCGATTCTCTTGCAGTGAACGTGTGGCCGCAGGAGGCGCCGGACGGCTGTCAGGTGAACATTGAGTACACGCTCAAGCGCACGGACATGGCCCTCAACGACGTCGTCATTACCGTACCCCTGCCGTGAGTTGATGGTTATCGAAGACTGTGTTGATTACGGTATCATTCCCGATAATATCGATTACCGTACCCCTACCGAGAGTTGGAGGAGGGTGTGGATCGAGGACTGGGATTATTAAGGAATTATTACCGGACTACTGTGGACTACAGTTTTTAGTACTTTAAAAAGGATTGATTCAATACATCATGAGATAATATCGAGTACATAAGATAGGGGCGATCGGTTACTGTGCCTATTGGAGAAAATAATCGATACAGTATCTCATAGTTTCTAATCGATAACCTCTCCTACAGTACCGCAACGACGCCGGTGGTCGCCGAGTGCGAGGGCAGCTACGAGTACCAGAAGTCGCGCAACCAGGTACGGTAGTTCCACTTATCTCTATCGATAAGTAATTTTTTACTCGATTAGGTGCTTTCGTGTTTCGCAAATTGTACTTCTCCGTAACTTTCGAGTGCAGTTAGTGTTTCTTCCATCAAGTGTGGATAATGAAATATTAATGTTCGTACGTATTGGGGGCTGGTTTGATATCAACCACGTCGCGCAACCGGGTACGGTAGCCGAGAATGGATTATCGATTTTCCAAGATGATGTCAATATTTGGCCTATTGTCTTTGTGTTTCAAGCGGGAATCATGACAAGGAAGTAGTGCGGTGAGGTAATATTGAAGATCTTCTCATTAATAAAACATTTGTTCGATGGCTCGAAGAAAGAAGATGCTAGGCACATCAGTGATTCATGGTTGGTATGAGTTGAATGAATTTGGCTACGTGTCAATGATTGGGTTCCCTTGCTTTCCAGTACATTTGATTATATATAAATACTTGGCCTATTGTATGTGTGTTTCAAGTGGGAATCATGTCAAGGAATTAGTGGAGCTGGTAATGTAGACGAAAATGGCAATTCAACAATTTTGTGTTCCCCACAATGATGCGGAGTTACTAGGCGTATTGATGATTCATAGTGGGCATGTATGCTGGGAATTCGGTTAAGCGGTGATTGATCCAACTTTCCTTTGTTTTAATATGATAATAATTTCCTTACTTTGGGGGCATTTGCTGCTGCGTTAGTAGGGCGAGCAAATCGTCTCATTATCAAGATGATCATAATGTTGTTCACACTAGTTCACACTGGGGCACACTAGTCGCATTGAGGTTTCGCGATTGGTACGAGTTGAATTCCATTGACACACGGGTTGATTCTGTACGAGCCTCCGGTGCCTATAATATTAATGATGATAATAATAATAATAATGTATTTTGCAGCTCATCTGGACGATCCCGCTGATCGACGCGTCGAACGAGTCGGGAGTGCTCGAGGTTTGGAATTTTATTATTTAATTATTAATTAATTAAATTTTTAATTTATAAAAAAAGTGGATTTTCACTCGCGAGTGGATTTCTTTGTTCGCACTCGCGAGCCAAATCCACTCGCCGAGTTAATTGAATTTGCCTCATTCCTTCTCCCCTCGCCAATGCAAAGTGACCGGTCTCTCACTTCAACGGAGGGTTCAATGGAGAAATAAAATTCAATCAATTCTCGATTCGAATTCTACAAAAACACTCGCGAGTGGATTTTCACTCGCGAGTGGATTTCTCATTTTTCACTCGCGAGTGATCCAACCGGTCCGAGTGAATCGAAAAATGAACTCGGCAAGTGCGAGCGCTCGCCGAGTTTCACTCGAGCAAACAACTCTATTCTTTATTATTCTTTATTCTTTATTCACCACACGAGAGAATGTGCGTTAAGGGCATCCCGAAAAGATTGCTCGGTCAATGTTTGCAATTCATAGAGCCTGAACACAACTTTTTAAAAAAGAACTTTTGGATTAGTGTATTAATTCTTTCGCTCTTTTCGCTTTCAGTGAATAGTGATCATCTCGAAAAGATTGCTCGGTCAATTGTTCTCGGCAATCAATTAAACTTTTAGATAAAAATAAAATATGTTCTTCAAAATATATTAAATAAGTCACTTTGCAGTTCGTCACTCCGAACGGCGCTGCCGACCACTTCTTCCCCGTGTCGCTGCGCTTCTCCGCCCAGCAGACGCTCGTCGATATCGCGGTACGGTGGATGGGGGGGAGGGTTACGGTAGTTTGTGGGTATGGTGATATCGTGGTACGGTAGGAAGGAAGGGGTGGGTTACGGTAGTTGATGGGTGCGGTAATGGATGGGAGAAGAGAGACCTGATGGGTGGTATCGCGGTACGGTAGGGAGGAGGAGGGAGGGTTACGGTAGTATGTGGGTACGATAACTGATGGGAAAACAGATCTACTATAGTATCTACTATATTGTTCTTGCGAAGCCATCCCTACTATAGTATCGGTAATGCTATCTGTTTCGAAAATTTCGGATTTGAAGGAGAAATTTGATTTTTGTACCATTGAGTGGCAAGGGGAACTTGTGCCTCATAGACTTTAGTTGAGGAGCTATCGTTTGAAGGGGTAATGCGTCGGTCAATCAGGTGGCAAAAAAAAATTATATATTGAGTTCATATTCGTGAAAATTCATTCTAATATTCGAGTGAGCGATCTATGTTTACTTACCATGAATACATTTTCTCTTTCTCAGGTCGAAGAGGCTCAGAAAATGGACGGAAGCGAGGTCGTCTCGCACTCTGCCATCACGAATTTCGTCGTCGACAAGTACGACATCGTCTAAGGCCCCCTCCCACTTCCAAGCTCCGCCCCCTTCCTTAGCCCCCCCCCTCACATTCTATTGATATCGATGTGATACCGTATCGCGCGCCACTGTAGCATTCGTAAATTATTGATTATTTAATTTTTCGTTGTCCCGTCCCGTCATTGGAATTTGTACACCATCTCTTTTAGCGCCACACACAGACAGAAATAAAACATAGAATTTGTAGAGAGAATACGATATTTATGCTGTAAATTATTCGAACATTATGGTATTTTCCCGCACCGCCTCTGTAATGATTGAATGAACCGTCTAACCGGGAGCTATGTGTGTTTTCTCTATTCTTTTCTTGCGTAAATCTATCTCTTTTTAAACTGTAACTCGCCCATTGAATATCGATATATGCATGATAAATGAAGTTGTCAGACAAAGTGTAACTAAAGAATAGAATAGACCGTTTGACAGATCGGATACTAACTATTTTTGATTCTGAAGCTGAATGTGAGCGTTGCGAACGGTTTACGGCATTTCCTTTTAATGAGTCTATATGATTAGATAGGCAGAGAACATTGCGAGAAAGATAAATTCAACCGTTAATTGTGTTTTGCGCAGCCTAGATCCGCAAGCTACACTCTGTAGCTACGCGTAGTGTTCAAAGATTTCGGATAAGTGATCATTGATCGTCATCTCTACATTTCCAATTGTCTCACACTGTCAGATCAACGAGCAAGCATGTGAATCATAGAGACCGACTCGGAGACACCACGGCACACAATCGCAACACTAGTGTACATCCTAGGGGGGAAAAGAGTCGAACGATATCGATTCCCCTCCACCGCCTAGCCACTCTCTCTCTCGTTGATATCCACTCACTCTCGCTAGGGGTCACCCCATAGTCACTGGAGGAAACTCTTTCCATTGAGATAGCAAGCGGCCTTCAAATAGTTTGTTGTGCAGGGAAAATAGTGACCCGCGAGATTTCCCTGCTTGCGTTTTGGATATTGCATAGGGTTTGAAACGTGATTCAAGGGTTTTTGTTTGGCTAGATGACTGGTGCGCAAGGAAAGGAAAGTTGACAAGTTTGAAGTTACCCGCATATGCGCTGATGGACTGTCACCTTTCTTAAAGACGATGCCCCCACTTTGTCAATTTCAGATCTCACCAGTGTGAATGGAATTTGCCTGTGCGATTTCTCTACACCTCGCCGACCATAGCGCACTTTTTGTTGTTTTCTAGTCGCCCCCTCAACGCTCACAGCGCTATCTAGCGGGTTGATCGGGGAGCGAGTTATGCCCAATTGAGATGGTATCGGAATAGAGGAAGTAGAGCGAGGTAGTGTTCGATTTTGTCCGGTGCTGGGGGTGAGCGGGGAAGGCGGTTGTGGTTTTCGATGGGAACTCATGAAAATGTTGCTATGTCCACCTGTAATATTGTTCTTGACAAATTGAATGCTGATGTCTCACCCGATGATAGTGTGAGAAGAAGCGCGAAATGTTCGTTGCTGATTTGTGCTAGACAAGAAAGGTTCATTGTGATTTCACGACTATGTATCTCCAGTCCTCCGTTAGTACCTCTTTGAATGCCTTGTACATTTACTCACTGATATCTCAGTAGGCGCTGTGTGGAGCGAGGCAATTTTTTTTGATTATGTCTGGTTATAATCAAAAAATAAGGTTCTTCGGGGTTTCACGGCTAGGTGTTCATTCCTTCATTTGTATTTCGTTAATGCTACTTTCACTAGCATTTACTCTAACTGGCACTGATATCTCCGTAGGCGCTGGAAATATAGTAAGGCTTTGTTTGATTATTGTTGATGCAATTAGTAAGAAGGTTCTTCGGGATTTCAAGGGTAGGTCGTGATTTCTTCGCCATTCTGTTGGTGATTTTGAGGAGAAATGTTTATTGATATGCCGTCTATTCACTTTGGGTTTTCACTGTTGCACCAAATTACTTTGTGTGCATTGGAATTCAATGATTGTAGCGTACAGAAGATATACTCACTTTTGATGCTTTCGCTTCATTGTCAGTGATTTCATCGCAGTTTTGCTGACACTTGCAAGGCGTCTTATCAGTAAGAGTATTCCAGAATTGCCATAGTCGCTCGCTTCTTATCAGTCTTTTACTATCTCTGTTTCTCTGACCTCTCTCCTATCACTCCACTATCTCGCCCCTTTCCTAAGAATCTCCAGACTATTCTAGTAGTGAGCAGATAGATGCAGGTTTTGTGCCGTAGTAGTCGGTCAGGCCTTATTGTTGTTCCTTGTTCTATCGATCGATTACCGTAATCTGCTGGTTGTCGATTAATCGATAATCCGTACCGTAATTGTCACTTGTCGATCAATCGATTATTATTTCCGTAATCGTGCAGTTGTCGATTGATCGTGTACTACCGTAATCTCTCTCTCAGGATGGTGTGCCAGTGCACGCTCAACTTCCTCGGGTACTCGGCGCTCGCGCTCATCGCCTACCGTATCTTCACCGCCGTCTACAACGTCCTCTTCCCGTGGGCATCGATCACTGACTTTTATTTTGGTTTTCTCAAGAAAAATACAAAAATAAGTGCTTAGTGACATAGATTTGCTCTGAAAATTGATTGTTCAAGAGAGTTTAAAGCAATGTTGGTCCCGAGTGGAAGATTACGGTAGTCAATTGCGGTATCATTGCAGGTACTTCATCGGCGCGCCCCTTGACCTGCACAAGAAGGCCGGCGCCAAGTGGGCCGGTGAGCGGATTATCGATTTTTCCGGGAGTAATTAAAGCGAAAACTCGGTTGCGGATAGAAGAAACATAGAGAAACTGCATTAAAAACTAAATAGAGCATTCCTATTCGAACACGGTTGGATATTCACAGCAACCACAGCGACGGGCGTACGCGCTCAACGCTCAACTTTCGTGCGTCGCGGCTTGGTAGGACGCGACGCGTTTTTTCACCCAATATTTCAAACTTGATTACACACAATATTATGAGTTATCACAGATTGTTCAGCATGCCTAATTTATCTAAATATCGCTCAAAATAACAAAAAATAAGCCTGAACAATTAATATGGAACGAGTTCGCTGGGTCAGATTTTAAACCGGTCTATTCGAAAGGGTCAATCTTGCCAAGCGAGGAGACAATCATATAACATGTTCTTGTGCTTAAAAAATAGGTAATCACTCAAATCCGCGGCAAGATTAACAAAACCAAAGAAAAAATGTGCATTCGAAGCACAAAATGCTTTCTTCCGAAATCCGCCGTTGGGAGTACCGTACCAAAGTTGTTTAAGGAAATTGTGAAAATTTTTGTCTTGCACGAAATTTCCTGCGACATCAGGCCTTTTTTCAAACTTCTACAGACTCTCTGACTCTGCGTTTTCCTCGAATGTGGTTGCTGTGATATTTCTATCCATTTTCCGAAACCATCATTCCAATTATTGATTTTTCGGGCTTGATAGGTAGATTAAGTGGTTACCGTAATCGATTACAGTCGTGACCGGAGCGACCGATGGCATCGGCAAGGCGTACGCTACCCAGCTCGCCAAGAAGGTGAGGGGAAATATTCTTCCCGCTGTTATTTTTTGAATTTCGGAAAAGTTGGCCAATATGTGTAGAAAATTTGTATTGCAAGAAATTATTGGCGGCAAATTCAAAATTTGAATGACTGCAGAAGTTCAACGTCTACCTGATCTCGCGCACGCAGTCGAAGCTGGACGAGACGAAGAAGGAGATCGAAACTGCCGCCCCTGGGGTGAGGAGGAGGGCGATGATTAGGGAACGTCGCTCACAGCACACCAACGTTCAATTAGTCGACTTTCTTCATTATTTTCATTCTTAAGTTTCATTCTCATTTCACATTTAATTAAGAAAAGCAATTACGCGACCAAAGGATGCATTTTGAGCTGCGCCGGATAGATTGAGGGGTGGGAGCTGAATTTTGCTGAAGGAATGAGATGAACTTTCCATGGGTTGATTAACTACAATTCAAAACAAAATCTTCAATAACAATAACAAGCTACAATAATAACAACAACCCCTTCTCAGGTTGAGGTGAGAACGTACGCGTTCGACTTTGGCGCGTCGACCAAGGCCGCCTACGAGCCCCTGATCAAGGAACTGGAGAAGGTTGAGGTGAGGAGAGATTGCTCTTTGATCTCTGGCTATTCACACTACTTCATGTACCAATGAACAGTGAAGATTATGAAGAGCGTTGTCTGATCTTTGAACTTTGAACTCTGGATTCTGACCATTAGTCTATTCATGTGCTTCGTGCATGGTGGAAGAATCGCAAATTTGATCTTTGATCTCTGACCTCTCGCTCCCTTCCAGATTGGCATCCTCGTCAACAACGTCGGCATGAGCTTCGAGTACCCCGAGGTGAGCCACCCACTACAGCCACAATCGAGACTAGACTCTAGTCCCGAGAGTGTAGTTTGATCACCCACTCGAAACTAGACTCTAGTCACGACCTGCTGCTGCAGGTGCTGCACGCCCAGGAGGGCGGCCTTCAGCGACTCGCCGACATGACCACCATCAACTGCCTGCCGCCCGTCCTCGTAAGTGTTCCTGATCTTTGAACTGTGTAGTTTGATCTTTGAACTCGTGATTGTAGTTTGATCCCTGCCCGCATTTCAGCTCTCCGCCGTCGCCCTCAAGCAGATGTCCGAGCGCAAGGCCGGTGAGTCGTTGTAGCTTGATCTTTGATCTTTTGTTTTTGTAGTATGTAGTCTGATCTTTGATCTCTGATCCCTGCAGGAATCGTGATCAACATCGCGTCGGCCGCCGGCTACAACGAGATGAGCCACTGGAACGTGTACTCGGCGGGCAAGGTACGCGTGTACAAAATGGCAGGATTTTCGGCGAAACCGCGACGCGTGACCGCAACGCATCGTTATTTCGCACTACATTAGAAGACCAGAATGGAAGTAATAAGGGTTGCCATTTTTCCAACTTCTGATCCTATTGCTGGTCTCCTAAAGTAGTGCCCATTATTCGAAACTTTAGTCTAGTCTCGATGGGTCGCCTCGCTTTGCAGCGCTTCGTGCTGCACCTGTCGGGAATCCTGCGCGCCGAGTACGCCGGCGCCGGCGTCACCGTCCAGGCCATCGCCCCGATGCTCGTCGCTACGAAGATGTCCAAGGTACGGTATGGGGGGGGGGGGTACAGTTGCGATTGATTAGGATTACGGTACTAAATGGGTAAAGTGGATAGCCATTGGAATACGGTAGCTGGGAGTACGGTATCTATTGATTGGATGAGGAGGTTACGGTAGCCTACGTGTAATATCGATAGGAATATGGTTTGGTGGGAATGTTGCACCGATTGGCTAAAGGAACGGGTTACGGTAGTGAAAATGGGGATATCGATAGCAATACGGTACCTGGGAGTAACACTGTAACACAATCACTGCAGATCAAGCGTGCGTCCTTCTTCGGTCCGTTCGCCGACGCGTTCGTGGCGCAGGCGCTGCGCACCGTGGGCCTCGTCCACGAGACCACCGGCTACTTCTCGCACCAGATCCAGGTCGGTTGACGTGTTTATGGTGTCTGTACGATTTGTCTCGAGTTTCAATGAAAATGATGACGCGGCTGTGGTGTCATAATTCGTCTCTAGATTTGATGAAAAACACTGACGCGTTTGTGGTGATTGTGAGATTTGACTTGAGATTCAAAGCAATCGCTGACGCACTTCAGGCGGAGATCATGAACCTGCTGCCGCAGATGGTGCGCGACAAGATCATCTCCAACCAGACGCTCGCCGTGCGCGCCGCCGCCCTCAGAAAGAAGGCCAAGGCGCAGTAGTGGTGCCCTGACGCACTTAATGTGCCCCCCTCCCCCACCTTTTCTCCCACTCCATCTAGATCTGTTCTGTAATATGCCTACTGCCAAATATTCTCGTAGCTACTGTAATATGCGATGGGTTGTGATTTACACTGATAAAGTTAATGTTTTGTATTTTTAAGAGCGTGTTATTCGAGTACATAGAAAGTGCAATAAAGGTTAGAACAAAGAGCAATTACAATTTTGTAATTTGAAAAATGCAATTAGAAATTCAATAAAGCCTCGCCTCTCTCGCCCTCCTGCTGCTGGCACTATGCAGGTATACCTAGACCCCCAACCCCCTCTGGGGTACTATAGTACTGGGTATCCGATGTTCCCGACCCCACCCCCTCTCGGATACTGTAGGATTGGAGACCCGAGTACCCCCCCCCCTCGGGGGTTACGGTAGGAATGGGACATCTCAATTGCCTCATTACGGTAGGGAATGCTCTGAAAACGTATCAGGGAAAAATGCATATGGCAAGTGCATCTGCAAGTTGGACACTGGCTTCACGTTCTGCGTGTATCACATTTTGACGCAAAGTTGTTTCTTGTTCCGCGCGTAACGAAATTGCTATTAAACTACCGTCGCGTTTAAAATTAAGCTTTAATTGAATAATTGGTGCTTAATGAACGCGAAACTATCCCAGAAATCGAGTTTTATCATTCAAAACTATGAAAAATTAGTTAAAACGGGCAAAAAACGCGTGAAACGAAGTGAAAGTGGGCGGAGCTAACGCGTTTGCCGCGCGGAATAGTTTAGTAGGTGTGCAATTACCATCGTAACATTTTAAAAATATGCTACAAAGTAATCGCCGAATACTTCGTCAAGGAGGGTGAGATACTGTAGATTACTGTATCGATCGCCTACCGTAATCTTGTCACAAAATTACTGGTCTAGTATTGAATCCTATAAGACTTCTGTGCACTGAACGGCTGACTGAATCTTTACATTTTTACCGTAACCCTCGACTACCATACTCGAATTCTTGCAGGCTACCTTGCGTGCGACAAGACCGACAAAACGAAGCAGAAGTTTGCTGCGGAGAAGAAACCGAAGGCATTGCCGTTGCTTGCCGGTACTGTGCCGGCAAATCCCACAGCCGGACCGGCGAATTCCACAGTCTCAACGACACCTTTCGGAGCTCCTACTGGAGGCGTATCCACGTCATCGATAGTAATCGCCCCACTTGCTGCAGCCGTGCTACTGCTGCTGCGTCAGTAGCGGCACACTAACCATTGTCTCCGATCCCTACTCACTATGCTAATCCGACTCACTAGGCTCCCTACTCACTATGCTAATTGAAAAGTCCTAAGAATGAAGCGGTGAATGATTCCAGCAGAATGCGCTGATAAAGTGGAAGGTCAATTGTCTGTTCACAGTACAAAAATAAGAACTTGTTGCATTCATATTGTGATTGAGTTCTACTAACAGCCACTCGAGAATAACAGTGGTATCTCGCTGTCTTATGTTAGAAAAATGTGTCGTTTGCTTTGAATGCAATATCTTTAGACAATTCGACTGCAGAATCGTAAGGAGTCAAGAAGAGTCTGAATCTGATTTATATTCTAGACCTAATTATATGTTTTTTCTCGATAAGTGAACATGAGGTTTTTATTGTCCGGATTAGGTGGATTAATATTTTATTATTTTGAAAGAACAATGGGACTGAGAAGTCTTTTGTACGCGCTTCGAGTTATGTTCGGACTTTTTTTCTAACGATTAGTGATATTCTTCGAATCTTCGATAGTTTCGTAACTTTTTCTTTACAAATTTCATTGTTTACCCTTGTTTTCCAAATAATTTATTTTGACTAATCTGCTTCGAATAGATCGATCGCCAATGAGCAATAATCCCCACATTCTCCTAGAGCGAGAGACTTCATTGAATGAAGAGAGGCCTCATTATCGACAGGTATAAAACCCCCGCGCGGTCTCTCCTCCTCCATTCCCTCTTCTTTTTTACTTCCCTCCCCCTCTCCCCCTCCCCTCGCCCTCTTCCCCTCTCTCCCTTCTTCTCTTCATCAATTCTGTCGTCGTGATGAGCCCTCTACTCGCTGCTCTCGCGCTACTCGCACTATGCTGGTATGTTGAGGTGGATACTGTAGGTTCACCGAGTACTGAACCCAACTGGGCTATGGGTACTTTAGGGTACTGAACCCAACCGAGGAGTGCCGAAATTAATAGGCGATGGGCACTGTATGATATCGAGCTCAACTATGGAGGGTTACTGTAGGTCACTGATCCCTGCACCTGATGCAATCCTTCCGTTCAGGCAACCCTCGACCGGCGTTTCATGGACCGTGGAATCTCTCGACTATCAAAAGTACGGTATCCGTCTCGAGCCCGGGATACGGTAGTCATCGAACCATTACAGTTTGGTCTCGTACATCTCCAAAGAAGAGCAATCGCAAGTTGGCGCGTCGATCAAGGCCCATGCAAGTATTGGTAGCGGCAGAAATGCCACTCCCGAGCAACTGGTGCAAATGTTCAATATGATGCCGAATACACTGATGATGATGGGGCTGCGAGCGAGCGGCGCCATGGCCAACGTCACCTTTCTCCATCTGCCTCTTGTGAATGGAGCCCTGTGCGAGCTGGAGGATCCCAAGGTACTGTAGCCAAGTGGTAGAGGGTACTGTAGGCATATGGTACTGAAGGTATATGAGAGGATACAGTACAGTAGATACTGTAGGCACAGGAAGTGTAGGTGTACGGCACCACTGATCCCCTAGCCCCTTTCAGTTGCCCGAGGCGCTCAATCGTGTACTGTACAATGGCAGTCAGCCATCGGCCGAGGACAAGCAGCAACTCGCAGCGATGATGAAGAACGAGTTCAATGTGGATTGCGCCGCGTAAGATTCCGTGTCATTCTGGGTGTACCCAACCACTGGAAAACCATGCCTGCCCACTGCTTCCTATTCGGTGGATGAGGCTATGGATTCTAGTGGATGAGAGAAACCAGTGCACGGAACATGAAATATGTCTATGCACATCACTGTCTGGAGTAAATTCAATGCTCATCTTCAGTAAACCGCCCACTGCCTCGTTCGCAAACCTCTCCGCACTGACGCTTCGCAAGGCGCACTCGTGCTTCTGTGCCGAGGCCCGCGGCGCCGTGTGTCTGCCCCTGATGGCCAAGTTCATGCTCCAGGCCGAATCTGAGGAGAAGAATATTACCCGTGAGTTTCGTGCCGAACTTCAATTCACAATGCCCTCTCTAATGTGTGTGTGCGTACAATGAAGAAATGCGCATTCTGGTGATGTTCAAATCAATATTCATTCCGTTACTGACTTGATGCCACTTGACCTTGATATGGGAGGTCAAGGGAGGCCTTGATCAGTATTTGGCATGGAAATGGGTGATATCGATGCTCTTCGCAGTAACGACCAGTGCATGCATCAACGAGACCCTTCCCGCCCTCCTCAACGCCGGCTCGGGCGCCCTAGGAGCAGCCTGGAAGGACCTGGAAACGTCCGGCCCGGAAACGGTAATTATCGATTTTCCCTGAATGATCGATTAATTGTTTTTTCCAGTTCAACGACGCTATCAGCGGCAACGTCGATGCGTTTGCGTCCGCGGATAAGGCCCAAATCTTGTGCGACGCGGTCAACCCCGATGTGAGATGGCCTACTTCATAGACTACCGTAACCTACCGTACTCTACAGGTGGAAAAGGCGTTCAAGGCTGTTTACTTGTCTAATGGTGTCCACTGGCTGGCTGAGAGTTTGATATTCGCAAAGGCCTTTGGCCCCCAAGAGCCGACGGAAACGGAGAAAACGCTGGCCGAAGTCTGCAGTGAGGGGTGGGTTACTGTAGCAATGGTCTCTTCATTTCACATGCTCTCTCGCCGGTCGGAGAGACGAGAGAGTATGCGAAAAGAGGAGAGTCATCTCTTGCCAGGCCATACCGTAATCCTACCGTATCCCCGCATTTCAGGGCTCTCCGGGAAAATGCGTATGGCAAGTGCGTTTGCCAGCAGGACTCTGGCTTCATCTACTGCATCTACAAAGTGTTCGCCGAATCATTCATCAGCGAGGGTAAGATACGGTAGACTACTGCAGATGACTAGATTATCGATCGCCTACCGTAACCTCGTGCTCATTCAGGCTTCCTCACGTGCGACAAGACCGACAATACGAAGCAGAAGTTTGAGAAGATACCGGCAGCGCTGCCCCAACTGGCCGGAGTCAAGGCCAAACCGGATTCAAAGGGTCCGACCGGCGGCTCAGCCTCATCTTCACTGACGATCGCCTCGCTTGCTGCAGCCGCGCTGCTGCTGCTGCGCCTATAACCTGCCGCAGCCGCACACTAATCACTGATCAAGCCCCGCCTGCTGACCCCGCCCCCTCCCCTACTCACCAAACACTGACCCACGTAATAACGACTGACTCGCGCACGAGGGTGCAATGATAAATGATATTGGGCAATTGATGTTCTTCGGTGCACAATTCAAACACGTTGGGAAGGTATTGGTCCTCAGTTGTTGCTTGAATTCTGCGAATGCTTTGGTCTGCTTCAGAATTCGATATATTGCCATTGCTCGAATCGTTCTGACTGGGATACTTGTGTGAAATTCTCATTGATTTATTGATTTTTCATTTGCCTGAAGACTTCGTTTCATTCATTTTCATTTCTTCTTCGAATTCTGAAGCCAGTAGCACTGTGCACTCTTGGGTTCTTGGTTAAGATCTTGGGGTGAACTCAACCAAACGTGAAAATATTGCATAGTAATGACTTTTGACACTTTCTATCCGATGATACGATAATAATAGGGCTGTGCGGAAAAAATGTGTGGGAGACACTTTGCTAAAATCCGGGCAACGGTTGTTGCATTTGCACTAAAAAAATGATAGTGCTATGAAGAGTACGCGCTTGTTCAAGCAGTTTTTTTCCAGACTGCACTCAAGTCGAAAAACATTGTCGTTATCAGATGGCTCGAATTTCTGAAACCTCTCGTCTTATTGCTGACTGCATTCGATCAGAAAAATGTTGATATTATTTGTAAAAGGTATCCTGTCGTACTTGATCATTGATGATCAAGAAAATTAATTGCCTGACAATCAGCTGCGGGCCGACGACAAATTTTAAAGAGAAGAGGGAAGTGTTTGTCTCTGAAAAATTCCTTCAAAACCCAGGATTTCGAAGGAAAGTGAAGCTAGAAGGTATTGGCTATTCAATCAGAAACAATGGTTGAAGAGTAAGTTCATTATTTTTCGTCCATCAAATTCAAAAGGAAAATCACATTTCTAGGAATTTCTCTTAAAAATTCTTTGATATTTTTTACTCACAATCACAATAAAAATACAAACTTGATGCTTGATAATATCATAATATCATGAAAAGGCAGTCTATTTTTAAAGAAATATGGCCTATATTATATGGGTGAAAATAATGTATTTTCATTTTTTTTTGTATTTCGGCAATATTATTATTTTTTCGGTAGCAATTTTGTATTTTACCTCCCCAGCCAAACGTTTTTCTAATCGTCGATATCATATGATGCCTAATTTCTAATCACTTGGCTGATTTTCCAAGTTGAGCGAACTTTTTTTTGAATTATTTTCAACTAGATTTACTAATTTGAAATCGAAAGACGGAAAATAACAGCTCATCCAATAATCCCACATTTGCAGAATGCGAGAGATAACAATGAATAGAGAGAGAGGCCATTATCGATGAGTATAAAAGGACCCCACTCGCCTTTTCTTCATTCGTTTCTCTTCATTTTCTTCCTCCATTCTCTTCCTCCATTATCTGCATCAATTCATTCGTCGTGATGAGACCTCTTCTCGTCTCTCTCGCGCTATTGCTGCTGGCACTATGCAGGTATACTGTGGGATCCTGGACCCTGCACCCGACCCCGGTTCCTGTGTTGATTACTGTAGTCTTGGGGTACCTTGGGGTACCCTGGGGGGACCCTGCCTGGAATAATATGTTCACGGGTTGTTACTGTAGTCGACGTGTTCGTACTGTAGTCAATTGACATGGGTTCTTTTGAATCAAGGGTCGGGTACTGTGGATAGTTGGGTGCCGTAGGTTCAGGGGTTGATTACTGTAGAGCCTGCTATAGGGTGCTTCAGGTTCACGAAATGGTTACTGTAGTCAAGGAGGTACTATGGGTCGGTTACTGTAGATGGTTACTGGGTGCCGCGGGTTCCCTGGTTGGCTACTGTTGCTGGCTGGTCACGTCTACTTTTCCGTCTTTTCCGTTTATCGTCTTTTCCTTTCAGACAATCTGCTGGTACCCTCAAGTATGACATTCAATCTTTCACCAGTCAGTCGTCTAAGAGGTACGGTATTACGATGTCTTGATGACTGTTTCAGTAGTTGTAAATAGTTGATCATACCAGTTTTTGTTATTGCAGTTCCGTCTCTCTCGTCCCGAAAACTAAGCAAGACACGTTTACAAAGGCAGTATCGAAACCTAAAGTCAAGGGCGCCTCTAATTCTGCAGCGGAAATAGCCCTCAAGATATTCGACATGGTGCCCAATACGATTATATTGACCGCCCTTGCCGCTGCTGAAGTTACACCGGATGTTCCCTTCCTCACTTATGCGTTGTACAACGGAGCGCTGTGCGACTTTAAGACTGCGACGGTATGATAGCTGCTCACGGCAGTAGTGTTTGATGCGTGAATCTTGCAGTCTGAAAAGTTCAACCAATTGATCTATAATAATCCTGCTGGAGATAGAGCGAATGATGAAAAAGAGGCGAAAGAAGACAAGTCAGACGGGGGAGATGGATATGAATGCTCATCGTAAGTTACAGTGATGCGGAAAAATCAAATATCAATATTTACAGCGCGCCACAAACGACTGACACGGCGAAATCATTTTTAAGTGCTTCTGCACTGAAAAGAAGTCATTAGTGTACTGTAGCTTCTTCGCATTGAAGGAACATTTTACTGAAACTCTTAAAGCAGAAGGAAAGTCAAGTGAGTTTTTTTTATTTTGTTCTCAAATCAGTAATTATGAACTGGTCAACCATGTTCTACAGTATGCTTTTAGCCACTGAAAAGTCTTGCCGCGATGTAACTGTCCCTGCACTCGTTAACTCTGGCCCTCTCGGGAAACTGTACGACCTGGATCAGTTCAGCAAGAACACGGTAATTGAAGACCAAATTCCTACGCACTTTACTCTTCTCCTTTCTAGTTCAAAGACGCATTCGATGGCAATGTGGACGCATATTCTGGAGACGAGATGAAGGCCATCTTGTGCGATGCGCTTAAACCCAATGTAAGAAAGCAACCATATCCGGATGCAGCTGTAACCAACCGCATCCGTTAAGGTCGAGGCAGCAGTCCGGGCTGTCTATGCATCTGACGGGCTTTACTGGCTCACTGAAGGCTTGATCTACGCTGTGTTCTTTGGTGAAGCTGACGAGTCGCTGGAAGAAGCGTGCACGGAGACGTGAGTTACTGTAGGACTACCGTACCCAGGCTGCAGTACCCGAACAGTTGACAACTGAACCGCTCTGTTCAGAGAATTCAAGGAGTCACCGTACGGCAAGTGTGTGTGCAATAAGGACACTGGCATTTCATTCTGCATCTACAAAGTGATTGCGCAAGCCTTCAAGGATGCGGGTGAGATCAACAAGGGCATCGAATCGAGCCAGTCGAGGCCTCGACCCTAAAACTCGATCGTGTATCCATCTTCTACCGTACTAATTTTCTTTTTTCCAGAATACCTCAAATGCGACGGTGGCGCTGCGACGCTCGACGCTGCCAAGAAACCGTCAAAGCTGCCCCAATTGGCCAAACCCACAGGCTCAGGCAAAGGCAAAGCGGGTAGCGGAAGCAGCGGCAGCAAGACCTCTGCGGCCACCTTCTCCCTGCTCCCGCCTGCTGCAGCTGCTGCAGCCCTGCTGCTGCGACAATGAGCGGCTGCAACGACGGCCTACTACCCACTGACCCCCGGCTTTCTGACCCCGCCCCCCCCCCCGCCCCCACCATTCCCGGCCCAGCGGCCCCCGCCTCGCTCCCTAAAAAGCCCATCGGTGGCACCGAGAATGATTCTATTTCGAAGTGACGATAAATGGCATTGGGCAATTCTTCGGTGATTGGGCACAATGCATGGGAAACAACATGGGATGATCTTTGATCTTTGATTTTTTGTCTTCTTCTTGCATGGCCACTGAACTCTGGAACAAATCAGCCTTCTATTACTTGCATTGATTGAAATTGAACTTTGAAAAATTCTTAGCTTGCTGAACTGTCGTTGCTCTTCCTTTTCGGCATGTCAGTTTCTTCAGATAACTTCCTTGAATACCGAAAAAAATGCTCTGATCAAATAAAATAACTGAAGTGTTTGGAATCTAACATGAACGAAAGAAAACGTTCGCGGATCTTATTATCTTTGTTTCAACCATTTCAACCGTTTTCATTTTCAAACGTTTCAACCAAACATTTTACTGATATTCTTAAAAAAGGGAAAGTCAAGTGAGCTTTATTCTGATTTTGTTCTAATATATCAGTTATGGGACTATCACATTTTGACGCAAAGTTGTTTCTTGTTCCGCGCGTAACGAAATTGCTATTAAACTACCGTCGCGTTTAAAATTAAGCTTTAATTATATAATTGGTGCTTAATGAACGCGAAACCATACCAGAAATCGAGTTTTATCATTAAAAACTATGAAAAAGTAGTGGAAACGGGCGAAAAACGCGTGAAACGAAGTGAAAGTGGGCGGAGCTAACGCGTTTGCCGCGCGGAATAGTTTAGTAGGTGTGCAATTACAATCGTAACATTTTAAAAATGTGATACCATGTTCTACTTTTAGCCACTGAAAAGCCTTGTCGCGATGTAACTGTCCCTGCGATCGTTGTCTCTGGTCCTCTCGGGAAATTATACGACTTGGATTAGTTCAGCAAGAACACTGTAATTTCACAATAAACGTCTTCGATCTGGATTCATTATTTTTAGTTCGAAGACGCATTCAATGGCCAAGTGGACTCATATTCGACAGAACAGATGAAGGCCATCGTGTGTGATGCGCTAAATCCTGCTGTAAGTCGTAATATGACACATATCGCAACTATGGTTCTCTTATTGGAAAATGATTTGCCAATATCACTATTGGATTTCTAATTGTCTCCTCATTCCGCGTACTCTCTTGCAGACAGAGCGAGGAGAATCCTTTGTTCTCCGTATTCAGAATCCGGTTTTTTTTCCAATAAGAGAACTCTAATGATAAGGATACGTACCGTAGCCAGAGCTACCATCACTCGCCGTATCCGTTCAGATCGAAGTTGCAGTCCGGACAGTCTATGCATCCGACGGGCTCTACTCGCTCACTGCTGTACACTATCATGATTGGTGATTCGGAAGAGTCGCTGACCGATGCTTGTATGGAAGCGTGAGTTACTGTAGGATCACCGCACATTGACAACCGTATACTAATCCATTTGCTCACCGGTGGAACCGCACACTCCCGGATCCGTTTCGACTGATCACATTTGTTCAGAGACTTCAAAGAATCCGTGTACGGCAAGTGCGTTTGTAAGGAAGACACTGGCTTCACTTTCTGCACCTACAAAAGTGATCGCGCAAGTCTTCGACGATACGGGTAAGATCAATGAACCCACTACCTACCGTACCATAATCTACCGTATCATGCTCGCACTTGATAGCGTACTCCCCTCCCTATCATTCTCATTCCCAACAAGGGCTGGGAAAACATTTAACGGATCTCTCATGTCGCAATGCTCTCTCGGCGTTTCTAACCGGCGAGAGAGCAATGTGAAATGAGAGATCTGTTAAATGTTTCCCAGCCCTGTTCCCAACCCCCTCTACATTCAGAGCTGTTTTATCTGGATCAAAAACACCGAAGCTCCCATACTTATTTTCTCGATTGCAGGCTACCTCAAATGCGCCGGTACACCGACGTTCGACGTTGCCAAAAAAACGGATGCGCTGCCCCAACTGGCCAAACCCAAAGCCAAAGGCGGCGCATCGGGCGGCGGCGGCAACGAAGATGATAAGTCCACCACAACCAGCTCGCCCACCTCCACCACCTTCTCCCTGCTCCCGCCTGCTGCTGCAGTTGCTGCAGCCATGCTGCTGCGACAATGAGCGGCTGCAACTGCGGCACGAAACCGTCCACTCATCTCCCTGTTGCAATCGAGAGTGATTGCAATGATAAAGGACATTCGGCTGAAAAAAAACAAAACAAACAAAAAAACAGCATCTGCAATCAGCCACAGTTTCTTTATTTCCCATTCATCTACCCTATTTCCGCCGATCATTGGCTTACCACAGACACATTCACACATTTGCACTTTCCTCACTCATCCAGAACATTATCACTTTATCACAACTGAAGATATTTAGGTGTCGATGATCGATGTGCATTATGAAACGAAAGCTGGATTCCTGATCGAGTGGGTACACGTGGATACGTTAGACAGGGGATACGGTTACTGGGTCGGGAATACGGTAGGCAAGAATACGGTAAAGGGCGGGGTTACGGGCGGGGTAGCTCCTTAGGCCCACGAGGCGCCGTTTCCACCAAAATTGTGCACGAACGAGGGCATCGAAGGTGGCTGGGTGCCTGGAATAAAGTCAGTTTGTGATCAGTAATCATATTTTTAATTTCGCTAGGCTGAACCCATAATTATTGAGCCAACGATGCACTCGTTTTTATTACCTACGATGCACTTCAAACAACAAATTTTCACTACTTCACTTCTCTATGATACATCACGGCTAAGAAGCATCACACAATTATTGCACCACCAGAGATAACGATAATTCTCAAAACTACCGTACCCGCCCCGGGGCTTCTCGCTCCGTACAGCGCCATGATGTCGGCGGTGGCCATGCGTGGCGACGCGGACGGCGCCGCGTCGGTCGCGGCCGCGCCACTCGGCGCCAGCGTGGCCGCCGACGCGAACAGATCCGCAAGCGGATCGGACGCGGCAGGCGCCGCTGCAGCCGCGTGGTCGCGCACCGGCTTCTGCTGCTGCGGCTGCTGCTGCTGAAAGAAAAACATATTGTTATCGTACACAATTATTAGTACACACATACAAAAACGACCACTTTCTACATCATACACCAATTGAAAATACCCAAATTTTGATTATTGTAATTATAGAAATAGTGACGAACCACCGCGAACGGGTCGTAGTCCTTCGCCGGCAGCGGCGGCGGCTGGAATAGTATTATTTATCATAAATAATCGAACTTTATTTTTTTAAAATAAAAATAAAATTGAAAAGTGACAACCAGAGAACGATGGTCGCAATTCACATGACGACGAAAGATTGGTCTAGTCTTATCTCCATCTCTACTTACCACATTCTCCGAGTCGTTGTCGAGCAGCGTGAGCTGCTGCGACAGCTGTTGCTGCTGCAACGCGCAGCTCGGCATCTTTGCAGCAGCTGTGGCGGCTGCAGCCACGGCGACAAAGTCGCCAAAGTCGTCGTCGAACGACAGCGCCGACGTGGGCTTCAGCTGCTGGAGCTGCTGCAATGCGTTTGATTTCATAATTAACAATTTTCACACCTGAAAAATCACATACAGCCCGATTATTTACGATGCAATATTTAATTTTGTTTCATTAATATCGTACCTTCTGCTGCAGCAGCGGGAAGCTCGCAAAGGATGGCTGCGCCAGCTGCGGCTTGGGTGCTGCAAGTGCACATTATTTATTTTATTCTCA
Organism: Pristionchus pacificus; assembly: GCA_000180635.4. Taxonomy (NCBI): domain Eukaryota; kingdom Metazoa; phylum Nematoda; class Chromadorea; order Rhabditida; family Neodiplogasteridae; genus Pristionchus; species Pristionchus pacificus. The sequence continues at coordinate 16,441,479 of CM026577.1, forward strand.
CACCAACGCTCACCAGCGACCGCCGCGGTCAGTCCGAAGAGGTCTGCGGCCGGCGGTGCAGTTGCAGCTGCTGCTGCAGCAGGGGTCGGAGCGGCTGCAAAGTCGCCGAAGAAGGGGTTGGTGGGGGCTGCAGTTGCTGCAGCTGCGGTCGGAGCGGCTGCAAAGTCGCTGAAGAAGGGATCGAAGGGGGCTGCAGCAGGTGCTGCAGCAGCCGGCTGCTGCTGCTGCTGCACGGGCGCCGGCTCGAACAGATCGATCAGCGACGGCTCCTTCTGTGAGGGTAAAATATTATTAGTATGACTACAGTTTGCCCAATTTTCCACCAAAGGATAAATGAACCGCAAAAACTTCAGTACGTCTCAACCGTTTACCTGGGCCTTCATTGGAGCGAAGAATGCTGCTGCTGCAGGAGCTGCAGCTGCCGCAGCCGGCTTGAGAGGCCAATCGATGCGGATCTGTAGCAGAACAATCAATCACTCATATTCTAGCAACAATATCGCACATATCATGCAATTGTGTTATGAAGCCACTGAGACGTGCGAGAATAAGGTGCACTGACAATTAGTAAGTAAACAATGAGTCGTAGAAGATAACAAAGAATGCAAAAATCAGCTAGCTACCGTAATCCCTAGCCTACCGTACGGTATCGGGAGAGTAAATTCCAGAGTAAATGCTGTAAAAAAATGGAGGGTATATAGCTCACAAAATCAGTTGTTATGAGCTTCAACCCAAGGGTGAAAGTGGGGGGTATAGTCCTATATCCGACCCCGTGCTCATCAGTCCGTACCCCACTACCACACGATCGATCACTTACCTTGGACGTCGTGTCGACGGCCGGCTCGCGATACTTTTTGTTATTGTTATTATTGTTATTGTTGTTGCTATTAAGTTCTGCCCACTGAAATGATGCATGCAGATCGTGCGGGACAATTAGAAAACGCGCCCGCAAGACACCAATGCATTACCACCATCGATGCTGTACACACATTCTCGGAATAATCGGGACCACTTATGCAATCTCTAGTGCAAACGACGGTCGATTTCCCCCATACTATAAACTAGTTATTTAGCTACTTTTCAAATGCCTGATGCTTGCCGCCCTCACCAGGTCCTCTTCCGAGCTTTGCTGCGGCTTCCACGGTGCAGCAGCTGCAGCAGCTGCAGCCTGCGGCGTGTTGAACGAGGCGCCGAAGCCGCCCTTCGCGTACAGACGACGCACGTACTTCGACCTGCAATTATAAATATTTATGCAATTTCGAAAATCAAAGATCATCAGACTGGCCCATCTCATTTCATTTAATCACTTTGTTTTGTGGTAATTGTAATTGAACTACCAGTTCACTCGTCGATGAACAAAATTTTAGAATTCTATTCTTCCCTCTTCATCTTTCCCTAGTTGTTTACCCAAAATAAATAAATAATAAATAATGTACCGTCTACTCATTCTTTGATGAACGGCTCAAGTTAGGCGGTCGGTTCGAATGCTTAGCGCAAATTTCGCTCGAAGCGCCATGATTCTACTCGTTTCCGCGCTACTGAGGTACGTTTTGAGTTAGCTGAGTCAAGTAGAGACTGAATATTGTCATAATCTTACAACAACAATGCCAGCGTCGCTGGAAGCACCGAACGAGAGGAGCCGGTAGAATTCGTCGAGTTCGTGTCGAGATATTCACCAGATCAAAGCCAAGTCGATTTGAATGCCGTATTGGATGCTTATTGGGATTTCCAGGGATTCTTGTGAGCATGCCAGGCATTCGGCTTCCCCAATAGTGTCATTTCAGAAAATACACACCCTCTTATGGATTTTACCGGGATAAGACACTCTACGGAAAAATGACGCTGATTCAGAAAGGGGCGGTAGTAAATGAGATAGTGTGCTATACCCAAGATTGGGTGAGCAGGAGACGGTAAAATCGTGACATAATAATTGTTTAGAAGCATGAACGCTTGAAGAGAAAGTGCGCCAAATACGCGAAAAAATGCAAAAAATCATGGAAGAAACTCAAAGTCGCTGGCTCATGCGTAAATAATGCCACGTAAGCGTTGCAATCACCCAATACGGTTTGCCTTGCTTCCCATTGTATTTCACTCCATCCTTGTGGAAAAGGAAATATTCTGTAACTTTATCACAATTCAGTACGCCAGCTGAGAAGTGCTACTGTGATCCCGAGTCGATCCCACTGTACTGTGAAATGCTTCAAACACAACAAGATTTGTCATTAACTGTGAAAGGTACCATTTACCACGAGTTACTATCTCGAGTTGCTCGAACAAACCGTTTGAAAAAAACAACAAAAATCACATAAAATATTTGGAAGGTGACTGCACAGTGAAAGATCTCGAAGATAAACTCTCCAACAAAACGGCAGAACTTGTAGAATTCTTAACTAATTTCCATTCTGTCGACCTACGAGAGGCACGTTGTTCCCAATAAAAAAACAAAAATTATCGGACTTAACACGTTGAGAGCTTTCTAGCAAAGGAAATAATCATTTCAGTTCGCAAAACTTCTTGAAAACGTCACTCATAATAATCTCGATCTGAACGAGGTAATTCCAATCGCAATTAGGCAAGCAAATGTATTCACGAAGATGCTTTGCGAAATATCTGTTGAGGTACTTTATATAAACTCAAGGAACACGGAAAAGGCTTTAGACACATCACACGCTTAGTCGACTTAAGAAAGCGAGCATTCACTATTGTCTCCTAGACGATGAGTTGAAACGAAACGTTCTTGGAACGCAGCCGTACGCATTCTGTGAAGAGTAAGCTTTTTTTCGCCCAAAAATGTTTTACAAAATATCTAGGGATACATTTCTGGGCAAATGCATGTGCGATCCCGACAGTTTCGCCATTTTCTGCTACATGAAATTCACAAGATTACTCATGGATACCTACGCAGGAGATGGTATAATTAAAAAAAAGAATCCAAATGCAAAATATCGATTTATTTAAGAAAAGCTCAATTGTACATCGGCATGTATCACGTTTTTTTCATGGACAGCCATTATCTCGATTCTTGGTCTGAGACTTCTCGGATGAATCCAGGTATGCTTCTATCGATCATCCAGAACAGACATTACATCACGTGTGCACTTTACAGACAATCTCATCGTCGCTCAAACACTCAACTTTGAATGGAAACGAAACCCCATGATCGAGTCATCATCATTAACAATATCAACAGATAAAAATTTCTAAACTCAATTAGCATTCTCTTATCCATGGTAAATATATTCAATTTCCATTTGCGCAATTCTCATAAACATCCAATATTCGAATTCTGTTGTTCTTCTTTCTTTTCCCTTATTTTGGCCATTTCAATGCCATTCTCAGTTCTCCAACTCATTGTGAGTGGTCGGCTTTCATTTCCCGACAGTTAAATTGACAAATGATCGCGTTGTTCGTCCTCATTTTTCTTATATCCAGGTGAGTATTTGAAGATGTTGAAATTGGCCACTGTTGTTAGTGTGACAATACATCCCTTCAGTTATGCACAAAGCCGAGACGACGAATTACAGGGAATGTATGAGCTTAACGAGCTGATAGGCAAAGATGCCAGGTTAGCTTGCACTTTCACTGGAAGGGGGAACGCAGACATACAATGTAAATACTAAGAGCGGTACTAGGTCGGGAGAGATCGACACATTCTTATATCCTTTTTATGCTGTATGGAACATGATGAGAAAATACTGCGATTCTAAAACAATTTTTGCTCCTCATCCGACCTTGTACCAAATTATCATTTGATACCCAAATCTCATCAGGCCAGTAAGCCCCGACTCCTCTTTCATTATTCTGAATGCTCAACTAGTGTAATCATTCTTCTATTCAATCTAAACAGTAATTCCGTGCTCTTTGCCCCCAAATGTAAGGTCTTCTTGCTGCAGATAAGTGGTCGTGGTCGTCCCACGCTATAATCTGTGGTGAGGGGACCGCACATTCCCGTCTTACTTTCTCCCCTTTCTATTTCTTGCCTGAATTACATTACAATTATCGTTCACTACAATAATAATCATTTTATGACGATTATTCACTATATCACACTAGTCCTAAAATCTCGTCTGGCACCATGCCAAATTTCATACTTCGTGGTGCCACCACGACAACTACCGTATCTTTCATCAGCGAATTTCCCTCGTTTTTCCTTTCCCTTTTTTTCTTCAGTCGAGTTCATACGTTACCGCGAGCTGCGGTTTCCTGCGAATATTCACAAGTATTCGTCTCCTCGATTCCATCAATTCTTCTCGATTCTCAGTCAATAGCGAGCGGCTATTCATTGAGAAGTACTTCAACTTCTCCTCGGTCAGTTCATACTCCCTCAGCACTCCCCTACCCCTTTCCCTCTTTTCGTCATAGTAATTTAACCTTCATTCTGTGAAATTAATAAATTCTATTTATTTATTAATCGCTCTCGCTCTTTCCACACCGCGAACACCAACCGTTATTCTCCATAATAGAGTGGAGATTTCGGTACAGACCTAGTACCGCTAACAGCATTTTTGTAAAAATCAACAACAACAAAAATAATTTATCCAATTTCGAGAATGGACTTATGGGATGTCGGAGCTGCTACATCTTACAACAGAAGAGTAATGAGCATCTTAAATCCGTTGCAAAAGAACGTGATTTGGCTTCAAATCGCATGCGAAGCGAGACCACAGGGTTGAGCATTATATCAACATAATTAATCGATATTTTTATCAGAGGCATGATGAGTGGAAACGAAGCATAAAAAACCACTCAGCTATGATAGAATGACTAGCAGAAAAAGACAGCAACAAGGCATCGACTGTGATAATGTTACCAGGTACTACATGCTCGGGTATTTGAGCAGATTGGTGCCCTTTTCACTGCTTTCCTACAGAGAACTTTCATTCTCAGTTTTCCGACTCATTGTGAGTGGCCGACTCTTTTTTTTTCTCAACGGTTAAATTGACAAATGATCCCATTGTTCGTGCTCATTTTTCTTTTATCCAGGTGAGCATTTAAAGATGTGACAATGCATTTATAATCTTTTCCTTCAGTTATGCTCAAAGAAGAGACGACGAATTACAGGGAATGTACGAGCTTAACGAGCTGATAGGCAAAAATACCAGGTCCGTTTGCACTTTCACATACACAGCAAATGCTAAGAACGGTAATAGGTCGGTGAGAACCGTCGTCCGCTAACAGCATAGGATATTCTCTCGTGATTTGGCATGGCGAAATAAAATTATGCATATGCTTCGTGAGCACATAAGCCTTTTTGTAAAATAATGATAATATATATAATCTACGAATAATAATATTCGTAGATTATATATATTATTATTATTTTACAAAATATAATAATATATATAATCTAATAATCTACGACAAAACCAACAAAGAAATAATTGATCCTACTTCGAGAATGGACTATTCTGATGTCGCTATGGCGACATGGTACAACAGAAGGGCGATGAGCATCTTAAGTCCGTCTCAAAAGAACGTGATATGGCTTCAAATCGCATGCGAAGCGAGACCACAGGTTGGTTTAGATTTTCAAGTAGCAACAATCTTATATCACCATAGTCTATCTATTATTTTTAACAGAGGCACGCTGACTGGAAGCGACTGATATCGAACCACTCAGAAATGGTAGAGCAGCTAGTGGCAAAAAGACAGCAGCTGAACATCGACTGCGACAGTGTTAACAGGTATGAATATCTGAATAAAAGAGATGTTATAGTCGAGCCCATTCCATGTACGGAATTTTAATCGACTGTCCCCCCTACCTGCGAAAACATCAACATTAGGAGTCGGATTACGTGCGATTTGAAATTCCAATTTCTTCGGACTCTAGAGATTGAGAAGATATTTCTCTCAATCGTCTCGATTTTCTAGCGCAAAGCCTAATAAATTTGAAATCGCTCCAGTACCAGCTATCCCACTGATCAATGCTTCTGCGACAACTCCTCTTTTGAAAATTTCTGTTGGACTCTTAATGCTGAATTCGCCACTGCAGAGAATAGACTGCAAGCAGAGCGAGAAATCGGTAGGCCAATCAGATGTTAAATTATGCTTATTTAGTAATGACAAACTTAGAACCACAAACATCACAAATAGTGATTCATAATCTTGAGTATATCGAGTAGCCCGGTTGATTAACCCGGTCTCCCCGAAAATCAAATGATATACCATCTTTACGTTTCGATAAACTATTTCATAAACACATTCAGGAGAAAAGTTACCTTGTAATGATGAGTTGTGGGCAGAAATTAATGCCATTAGCGAAGGTTCATTTTTTGCGCAAACAATGGACACCGATCGAATCAATATGGTAGGTTCACGCTGACTTTTCTATTAACCATACTAGATCACACCTCCCTATCTCCACCTCTGTCCATCAAGCGAATGAAAGATGCGAAGGCCGCCTCTTATACACCCCCTTTTGGTATAGGAGACACTCGAAAAATGCTGAGCAAGCGACAAAGAACCGGACATTCCACTTGATTCACAAAGGGAGAGAACGTAGGGGAGTAATTGAGAGAGCGCTTGCGATCGGGGTAAAAAAACGTGCAGGCGAATGAAGAGAGATGACCGTCCCATTATCTCACCGCCACGCATCCTAAGGATAGGGGAGGGGGCATTTGGAAAGGAGGCGTAGAAGCGGAACTAGTACTGTTAATGAAAAGTGCCGTTCATGTCGCTCTTGTATATTTATTTTCCTGAAGACATCATTATCAGGAGGCAAACGACTATGCATTTTACACGAACAATAAGATACTTGTTTCTGATGATATAAACCGGAAATATGAAAATATAACCGGTTCAATGATAAGACTTTGCAAATTCACTCCTCAAGTCAGTTCGAGACCACATTATTTAACAAATGTTTACCAAAACGGGAAATCACCGAATTAGACAAGAACTTCAGTTTCATCGCATACTGAGTAAACTGCGGCATGTTGACATACGATTTCGAATCTACGACGATTTACTCAAAATGAAATTTCTCTCTCTGGTGCCGTTCAATTTTTGCAACGAGTGAGTTCTTTGTTTCGATGGAATGAGACACACAGATAATTGCAGAGACTTCTTGCTGTCCAAATGCATTTGCGATAAGCGATCGAGTGCTGCTTTCTGCATGCCCTTTTTCTTCAAACAGTCGGCGCTTTTATACGTAAATGAGAGTGAGAAATTCAATAAATTGAGCAGCGATGTTATCCTAATAAATTTCAGCCCTGTGCGATAACTACAGGCTCAATACTGCGGCTCCGACTTCGTCCTTCTATTCAATCATCATCATTCTACTTCTCACTTCGCTGAGATTCTGAGCAATCTCCTCCATAGCGCATGAGCGCCAGTCTCAACAGCAACACTCGAAACTTTTCAACTAATTACTTCGAGAAAAACAAACCATACACTGTAATTCGAATGATAAATTATGCATTCAATTTGTACGATAACCTTTACGACATGCCAATCGATTTGAATGTTTAAAACACACCCAGTATCCAATTCGAACAAATATTGAATTTTTTGTTATTGTTTGTTCTACTTCCATTCTCTGTTTTCCGACTCATTGTGAGTGGTCGACTCTCGTTTTCCACCATCAAAGTGACGAATGATCGCGTTGCTCGTTCTGATTTCGATCCAAAGGAGGCTAGTTTGTCTCATACGAAAGCACTTTAGCAGATTGTTTGACACTTCAATCGCACATGTTTTCAGTTTTGGACTATCCGGAGGCATTGACGAAGAGCTACAGTTATTGACGAAGAGCAGAAGAATATGGAAGTGCTCGCCAAGTTCGGAACTAATAATTACAACGTATTATTCTCTCTCTTCAGGAAGAAAAGCAGCATACCCGCTACAAATATTTTTTGTTTTGTTTTTTGTTGTTGTTGTTTATGCCTCGATCCTCTCACTTCTCATCTCCTCCGTCTTCGTTAGCGGTAACCTCATCCAATGGGCGTCCTGATTCTTCTTATAATCAGGTAACAGAGGATGTTTTCACCGTTTTTACTTGTTTATATCGTGTTTATAGGCGAATGACGGGGAATCTTGGTGCACAGTGTATGCATGAGTAGACAAAGCCCGCGCGCATACATCGGACATAATTACATAAATATAACGTGCTATTTCAGGGCCACTAATCTGCAAGGATCAGTTGATAGAGCAGTTGAAATCAGTTTCACCATTTGCCGCCGAACAAGTGCTCAAATTGAACTTCGGAATAATTGAAACGGTAATCGAAATTCAGAGCTTACGCTTGTAACAAGAATAATAATTACTTGCATTTTAACAGTTAGCTAAACTAGCCATTAACATCACAACAAATCTTGGCAATCTAGAAGAATTTTTTTGATGCAAACAACGCAGAACTGCACAAATTTCATGAAAAATTCTGCTCGCTGTCCGTTGAGGTTTTGATTTCACCTTTTTGTTAAATGCATCATGTAAAATGTGAGCTTCTTCTATTTCCGGCCTCCACTATATTAGGTTGTAAGCACGTAAATGGGGGACATGGTACTCCGGCACCAAGGTTCCTGTAACTCAGAAAGATTTTTATAATTGCAGGCGCACAGAATAATCGTCCAAATAAAAGAACATGACATCGCCTTCCGAATATTAGACGATTTGCTAAGCAAGAACACGTTACTGGAACTGCCAATCGATTTCTGTGGAAGGTACGCTGTTGAAGCCTGACAACACAGCCCATTCTTGAGGAGAGCAGACAAAATCGAACGAAAAAAAAAACTATGTTCAGGGGCTACCGCTTTTCGAAATGCCTTTGCGATAAGCGATCGAGCGCCTTCTTCTGCGTGTACGATCTAATCAAGCACATGGCGCTGGTCTATGTCGATGAGGGTGAGTGTGCAATCCAGTGCCGTAAAAATCATACCAAGTGGGTCGTCGTGCAATTTCTTCAACGCATCGACTCATTTCGGGTACATCGATAGCAGTGACCTTTGAACAATATTGCGCTATTCCTGTGCACTGCTCCTTTCCGTCGAAAAATTCATGACAACAGCTTTAAAAACTGCGTTCTAGTCGTGACCTAGTCGTGAAGGAAAACTGCGTTCTAGTCGTGACCTAGTCGTGAGTCGTGAAGGATCACTAATCGCTGAGAATACAAGCACATAATCTTGACTAAAAATTTACAGAACTCTGCGGAAGATCCTCAGCTTCCCATCTCCCGCTCTTCCTACCGATTCTCATATTGGTCGCAAGGCTGCTCTGAGCGCAAATTCAGTCAAAACGACGAAAATCACCTAACAAAAGCAACGCTTGATGAAATAATCAGATCATATTGCAAGTTTGCGCAACGAAACGTCGCGAAATTCTCCTCTTTCTGTGTCCAGAAGACAAAAATAAATTTTTAAAAAGTAAATTAAATATGAAACACCGTACTTGATAAAGCTCTCCAGCATGTGCGCGTCCGGTAGGTTCGTCGTGTTGTTGGCCTGAAAAGTTCCGACTATGACCGTAATTGAGCATTGTAACGTTTATTTAACATCTGTGATACCGTAACTTAAGCAGAAAAAAAAGAAAGAAATGAATTGAATACTGAATTGAATACAATAATGTTTGGAGAGATTACGGTAGGATCAAGAGGGCTACCGTACCTCAGCGTACGACGGACCGTACTCCTCGCGACCGCGCGCATTGCCGACCGCCTCCATGGCTCGCACCTGGAATACGGTAGCGCATGAAGATATTATTGAATAGGGAGAAGTCGCTAAAGTCACAATTCACAATAAAGGACTTGTACGAAACACACAACTTATAACAATACTTTGAAACTAATTAATGTAATAAATACTTTAGCAAATCAGGTTGAACCCCAACCTTGTTCTCCTTCCATCAGTCCAGAACGTTCTTATTCAAATTAACGGACTTATAAACACTCAACTTATACTGATACTATTTTTAAATCAGCTAACATAATACGCTAGTTACAAATACATATAGGTATTTGAAAACTAGCCTTTTCAATTAATCATAAATAAATCAAAATTCGCAACAAGAAAGAACAAACCTGGTCCTCCGTCCATCTATCCAGGTCACACGATTTGACGCGCGAGATGTGCACGCCGAGCGCGCGATGGAACGCCGCGCACTGCAGACACATGAAGACGCCCAGCGAGTACGAGGCCCATCTGGAGAAGGAAATTAGTACATGGTTGAGTCCACAGTCACAGCGATTGTGTGCAGTCGTGAACGACCACGCTTGGTGAAGAGTTGGGTACGGCAATCAGAAAATTCAGCTTTCCTTGCCGGGCATGAAGTTTCATCTTTTCTGTTACTGCCCCACGAATAATAATGTGATAATGAAAGGGTTACGTGTATGAATCATCGAAAGTTTCGTACACAGACGACGATCCTGTCCTCGGATTTTAAATCTTCCAAACATAGACATTGTTGCGAGCTTCAAGCGTCTAGTACTAGAAGAATACTGCTCAACAGCGATCGACTGTGAACGAGCGTGATGCGCAAAAATTAGTTCGAGATTACCCCCAGGTCGCCCGCTCTCTAATCCCTACCACAACCGTTGTCCAAACATTGAACCGACAAGGGACTCTTGCGTCCATACAACTTCTGACGGCGCGCACCGCGCGATTCACTCGAAAAACTATAATGCATTACACATGCTAATTGTTTCCCGCCAAAGAAAGCTTCATAACGAATAAACACTAGCGAAATGGTCATCAGGGCGCGAGCAAGTCGCTTTATTTCACGTTCCACAGTTTCAGTTCAGCTTCTGCCAGTGGCAAACGTCAAGATGAAAAAGTAAATAAGCCAGAAAGTCGAATATTTAGGGAAAAGAGTGCGCGAAATAAGCAAAATATTACCTGGGCGAGCGGGTGCCGCAGTCGGCGCACTTTCTGTTCTCCTCGAGCGCGAGCAGCTGTTTGATGCGCGCCTCCAGCGCCATTTCGGTCGCTTAATTAGTAACTAGCAAAATTAACAAAAAAATATAACGCGAAATTAGCGAAAAACAGCTAGCATGACGTGTAAAAACAAGAAAACTGAACGCGCGCGCGAAACCGAGCTATTTTAAGGATTTCACGGCCATTGAGGGCATGAGTCATAGCTACAGCAATGCCTCAGCGCGCAATGAACCAGAACAACAGAGGAAAGATCGCGAAAAACTAGCGGAAACGGAGCAGAATTGCGTGCGGCCGCAAAACACGTGGATGAGGTGTGATCGATAACTGTTGGGAATACCGTAATCCTTTGTATCTCGTCACGAACTGACTTCTCTTTATTGATTATTTTTATTTTTTTGTACATTTTTATTGTGTGTTTTTTCATGTATTTTTGAGCAAATCGAATAAATTTATTAGCAGAGCTGCAGCTAGCGCGCGCTCCGGAGAACCAACAGTGCAGTAGTACAACACACAACATGCTCTTTCGTCTATCGGCGCGTGCCGTCCTCGAAGAAGACTCCGCCGTCGAGCGAGCAGTACTTGGGGCAGATTCCGCGCTCGCCCTGAGGTCCCGACTGGCCCGACTGACCGGGAGGTCCCTGCAATCGATCCATGGTTACCGTATCCGAGAGCAGTCCCAGCCTTCTTCATTAGAATCAGCCTAACAGAATTCAGTATCCAGTAATGAGATTCTACGGCGTATTCACAGCATTCTCCTCCAACAGAGAAGGGGGAGATCTTTGCATATCTTCTCGCTCACTTTGCATGAATCGAACTACAAGGCCTGGGCGGGAGGAGCGACTGCTCCCCCCACTCTGTTATTTGAATAGAGCGGGAAATTGCAGTTCTTTCGTGTCGGGATTTTGGCGCGAAATTTGCTTTCCTTGCATTTGCATAGTTCACCCTTATCTGGGGAGAACAACGGGGGTCAGAACGCTGTGGTATTGCGTTCAAATTTTTTTGGATATCGTTATTTTTGGATAAATTCGCTCCTTGAATGATTGCACTCATCAGGAATTCACATCATGAATACGTACCGGTTCTCCGGGTGCTCCGGCGGCTCCGGGTGGCCCGGGAGGTCCTTGGGGTCCAGCGGCTCCGTCGGGTCCAGCACGTCCAGGCTGTCCTGCGTCTCCGGGCAGTCCCTGTAGTAGATATTTGAATACCGTAACAAAACAATCCCAGATCGCTATTCTACCGTACTCCTACAGTGTTTAGCTATACCGTACCTGGGGTCCGGGCTCTCCGGGTGCTCCGGGGTCTCCGGGCATGGCGGGGGTGGAGAAGGCGGGTCGTCCCTGGTCTCCTCGGGGTCCCTCGCGTCCGGGGTCGCCAGGGTTTCCGGGAGGTCCGGGTGGTCCCTGGGGTCCAGGAGGACCGTCGTTTCCAGGTCGGCCTGTGCACACAGTCTTATTCAAAGAATATTCTGTATAAGAAAATCACTGTTCAAAATATATAACTCCATAAAATCTGAATTATTGAATTCATTTCCGTTCTCTGACGGTTGTTTCAAGATATTCATGATGAAAAGTTCAGTGTCGAAAATTCACTAATTTCTAGCTAGAATTTACCAAAAATGTACCTCCATGTCCGGGCTGTCCGGGGTTGCCGGTGTCGCCGGCGGGTCCGGGTGGTCCGGGCTCGCCGGGCGGGCACGGCGTGCACGGCGGCTCGGTGATCTCCTCGCACACCCTGAGCATACGGTTGGTTACGGTAGCTGGGATACGATAGATCAGAGTACTGTATTTGGGATACAGTAGGTAAGGTTATTGTATTTGGGCTGCGGTAGGTCACATTACGGTAATTGGGAAACGGTAGGTCATAGCACTGTAACTTCTAGTGCAACCGTTGTTCATGTACCTCTTACGGTAGGTGATCGTTCAAGTGAGTTCTCCTATTGAAACCAGTAAGAAGTCTGATTCATCACTTTCGCTTTCAAGTGGGCGCAGTTAGACAAACACTTTCCCTTGTTTCCGCAGGGCATTGTGAGGTTCAAGTGGGGTGATGCGCGATTGTCTGATCCTCTCTTATGCACGTGCTCTCTAGCTCAGTCTAACTGGTTAGATAGCTCGCGAAATGCAGAGACGCATTCAGTTCTAGTCAAATGAGGTGAGTCGAAGTAGGAATGGGCTGTGTTTCGGGTTTCGCAATCACCGAGTCATGAAGTGGCTTTCAGCCCCCACTGCTATTCGGATGAGTTTCAGAGGGGAAGGAACTGAAAGAAGAAACTTTTTCGTTAATTTTGTTTTCATTTACAGCAATCCAGCGACTTATCGATGAATGATCGAGCGAAGGACTCAAGAAGGTGTCGTGAGACCAAATGTAACCTTCCGCTAATTTACTCACACTAATTCCGATCTTCAGGGCTATGAATTTACGAAATGTCATCGCGCGGTGGGTCACACCTAAGACTGTGAAATCTCTCTACGTGGATCCTTTTTTTATAATTTAATATGAATAACTCACGCGGGTGGTCGTCCGGGGAAACCGGGTGCTCCGGGGGCGCCGGGTCGGCCAGGCATCCCATTCTTGCCTGGCATTCCATCGGGTCCGGCGAGGCCGGGCAGACAGCAACCTGCGAATTGCATCATTATTGCGTAATCACATCTCCTGACTACTGCAAGATCGTCCCTACATCGAGATCCTATTCACTGCGAGATCCCATTTTCTGACAGTTTCCACTATAAGATCAACCCGCCTCAATAAGCTTAAACAATATATCAGAAAGAAAGCAAGAAACGGTACATTAAACCTAATCTGAACCAAGAATCTCACCGGTGCATCCGGGTCCCGCCTGACGCTTGGGACGCGTCGAGTTGGCGGGCAATCGCAGGAAGGAAGGCACCTACGAAGTATCATCATTATTGGCATTATTCAAAGATACGTTCACTATTGTTGTACACATTCGAGTAACATCATATATTTTACACGCATAAGATTTATTTTTTGATGATTTTAATATTTAATAATAATTAATCACCGCGGAAGAGGATGATCTCACTCCAGTGCGGTACTCGGACACCTCCATCATTACGTCACGTGCGGAGAGCTGGAATTTGTTTTTAATTAAAATAAAATATGATATTACATTGTATTCTATTCTGGAATCTGGCTATGAGCCTTCTAGTACTAAAGTTGGGGTGTGCAAGAATGGGAATTTTTCGTGAACTTTTCAGTCTCCTCTATCCATTTCACATCGATAAGTTCCCAAGGAGTTTTCTCAACATCACATTCCGGATATGTTTCACAGTGATAGTAAAAGGATGAAGTGGCGTGTAACAATCCAATTGATCTATTAAAACCATCTCGTAAACCATCTCCTTGTACGACTCAAATTGCATCTTCGTCACCCCTCAAAAAGTGTTTGGCAATTTCCTCGCTAAGGCGGGCTCTTCCACCCCAAAACGCTTTCAGTCTGTCCCGAGTGATCCGGCGACATAATCGTGAGGCGATACCATCGATTGCGTTAGAATGGCAAGCGATGCTATAATGATAGATACTACCTGCCCCATTCGCGCCAAATTCATGGGAAGATTCACGCTGCGTTTCTATTCCTCTCTAAATCGCTATAGACCAACTTCGATCCCCCACTAAACCCCCGCCAGTCACCCCTCAGCTAAAGTCGGCCTGCCCCAACGGCTTGTCTCAGCACGCGCCTTCCACACAAGAGAGCGCGCGGTCACGAAAGAGGAACGGCATTGAGGATTTGAGTACAAGGGAAGATGGGAGGCGAGAGACGGAAAATAGAAGGATGAGTTTCGTAATGAGGAAATAAATGTGCTTCGCACGTTACTCAAGATTCTAGGATGATGCGAATCTTTGATTCCTGTTGCATATTCTTTTCTTGAATAATTCATTGAGTCCAGCAGGTTAGCAACGCCACCCCTCCCATTGTCTTCTAATGTAGCCCGATCAGTCCTCGATAGCCCACATAATTAATCTACCGTACCTTGCAGAATTCCATTTCGGAGTGCACTCTGTAGTGCACGGACGCGATGTAGTTGTTGACGAGAGGCAGGGAGAGGAAGAGCGCGATTAGGGAGACCTGAGATGGACTGATAATGAGCCGAATTAGGACAAGCCGGTAATTGGAAGATCAAATCTCAGATCATTCAGGCTTTGAAGAAGGTTTAGTGAACAGTTTCTATATCGTTAATACCATGTTTTACGACTGCTACTGCAC
The DNA here is from genome assembly GCA_000180635.4 of Pristionchus pacificus. Lineage (NCBI taxonomy): Eukaryota > Metazoa > Nematoda > Chromadorea > Rhabditida > Neodiplogasteridae > Pristionchus > Pristionchus pacificus. The sequence goes on from CM026577.1 coordinate 16,456,560, forward strand.
TGGGTATGAGTTTCCCCAGCTTTGGAAAGCGGGCCGAGACTGCCAAGCCATGCATGGTAAACGAGTCCGTAATGAGCTGTTGTAAAATTGCTTCTACGTTCCGGATAGGTTTCACAGTCACTTTATCCTTCCACCATTAGTTCTTTCACTAATGCCTCTGCGCAACTAAGTCACACAAAACACAAATATTTGTATGATAAGCAATATTCAGTATAACAAAAGACAAATTCGAGCTCATTATTGTTCGTTTGAAATGCTCAGCAAATGAGATGTGCTGGTTAGCGAGCTATCGATTGTCTGGAAGAGAGGGAGGGAAGAGGCAGGAGGAGGAGAGCAGATAGATCACTCGCCTCCTCCCGGCCTCTTCCTTTCTCCGCCCCCTCGAACGTTTGTCAAAGGTCAGCTACGAGTGGAATGGAAAATAATCTCACGATAACCTTATTATCAAAATTCACAAACATCACCGTTGATTAGGTTGACTTTTTACTATAGCACAGTAATCGTTTCTCTCTATTCAAATATCATGGCTGGGCTCAGTCCAATCGATCCCAATGACTGTCGTTCCCTAATTCTCACTCCATCATTTCTGATAAGTTTCACCGCATCTTTATCTACTCGATGCCTTATTTGCTGGTGCATCGTTTCCTACTAAGTCAAACATTCCCAAAATAATTACAATACCATAACCTACCAGTAAACCTAAAAACAAAAGCTAACCTAAAAACAAAAGCTAAGAAGATACCATCCCCTGACCCTTTATCTCTGAGTACGAAGATCCCAACCCCCTCCCTAAAGATGTTTCTTCCTGCAGGCCCATTACCTTGAAACCAGGATAAATCGGTAACCTACGAGTGAAAAGCACATGGACGAGTAGGCTACGAGCCGATATGCCCGCTCCCTGTCCTCTGACTCCACTAACATCATCGTGTGAGGTTGAACTACCCTGCAAACAATTTATTTAGCTCCAAAAAGTCGATCATAGGAAATAAAAGGTTCACGATATTTCGAAAATTGCGGAAGAACAAACAGGAAGACGAAGAAAGATAGGTCTTTGCCCCGCAGCCCCATTGCTAGGAACCGATTAGAAAGTGAGAGTGCATTAGGGCAAGTGGGGGGGGGGGGGGGGGGCTGGCCCAAAACAACCATTGATAATCAATGTGAATCAGTCTCAGAGGATCACCAACGAAATTCGAAACGAACAAATGAAAGCGAAAGCGAAAGTCGAAAAGGTGCAAAGCCAAATTGGGCGGTGCCGCCCGCTCCGGACTTTTATACCTCAGCCCTTCCAGCCACCGCTCCCCCCTCGCCTCCATTGCGCTCCCCGAGGCGGGGTCAGCCCGCCAAGGCACACGGTCTCTCGATTCCGGATCTCTCTTGGGGGTCGGGGAACCGAGGGACCGGAAAGTGGGAGGAGCGCCAGAGAAAGAGACGATTGAGCGCAATGAAGACTGAGCTGATCACGGCTTTTTTGCGCGAGAGGCACGCTTTCGCTTTTTTTGCCCACAGCAGCCCTCTCTTCACACTTGACTGAAGAGCCGAGGCCCCTCTCGTGTGGCAAGACTGTACTATTGTTCACGGCGCCTCGTTTAGTTCATTACTTTGTCAGGGGTGTCAAGGCTATGTGAAAGTGCCTGTGTTTTGACTCAAGAGTGCTGCGAGTCATCAAAACAATGCGGGATTCAATCAGACTGGCTCTCATTGCCAAGGTTGCGTGCATGCTCGAGAGTTAGTGCACTTCAGAAATTTCATTATGAGTCCAGTCCCATTATGAGTCCCATTACGTAACTCTTCATCAATTCTTCAATTGTGCACGAAGTGTGCGGAGCCAAAAAAAGCTTTCGATCCCTCAGTGACCGTGATTACGAAAGTTTCACTGATCAAACCCTGGTTCCACTTGCCCATACAGAATAGAAAAATCTTCTCATTTATCTCTTTCGTGCTGTGTTTTGAAATGAAAGTCACATGAATGCATGAAATTAGCTTTATCGATTGGACAGCTACAGTGATCAGTGGAACTACCGTAACCGGGAAGGTTACAGTAACCGAAGCTACAGTAACCGAAGCTACCGTAACCCTTGTGACCCTTGTGGCTACAGTAATCCCTCCAATACCCGCGCTTAGGCCTTTCTGAACTGTCCGTCTTCGAAGAACATTCCTCCGTCGAGGGAGCAGTACTTGGGGCAGAGTCCGCGCTCTCCCTCGCGACCGTCGACTCCGGGCTCTCCGGGCGCACCCTTGGCTCCCGCGGGTCCGGCGGGTCCGGGTGCTCCGGGGGGTCCCTGTGGTCCGGGCTGACCGGGCTGTCCGGGCGCACCCTTGGGTCCGTTCTCTCCCTCGACGCCAGGCTTGCCCTGCAATGGATCCGTAATCATTCAGCGTTTTCACTTTTGTAATGACAAGAACAGCGCCATTTGATAATATTTTTTCGCTACGCTCCTGGAACACATTGAAGTAACAACATCAACTCCGTCAATAAATTTAGAGTGAAACACAACCGGACGTCGCTCTCGTTCCGTTTGAAAAAAAAACATATTTTTTTCCAAACGGAACAAGCTTATTTTTAAAGACTGCGAATATGGAACACATGAACGCCACTGCATCGAAACCGCCTAAGACATTTAAGTGAAATATATCAGAAACTTCCACCCGTTTGATAAACAAGCCTTACATTGGGTCCGGGTGCTCCGCCGTCTCCAGGATAAGCGGGCCGCGAGTACGCCGGGTTTCCGGGAGATCCCGGTCTGCCCGAGGGTCCGGGTGCGCCGTTGGGTCCAGGCTCTCCGGGTGCTCCGGGTGCGCCGGGCGGCGCCCAGTTGCCAGGGGTGCCGGGAACTCCGGGGAAGCCGGGCTGACCTAAAAATGGAGTTTGCTTTCGGTTAAAATTTCAGTCGTGGTAAGTAAGACGACTCTTCTTTGTATGATTCGTTATATTTCCGGTGACTTTCGCCCCTATGAAAGTGATACCCTCTAATGGCTTTCACCTCAATTGCATTCATTCCTTTTAGCTCTTCACTCTTTTTCACGAGAGAGAACAGTCACTCCGTTTCTTTCCCCTTTCTTTCTTTCCCTACTGCCATTCGCCCCGCTCCGTGGTAATGTTCCGGCCGGGCGGCCGAGACGGCCCGCCGCCGAACCTGTTGCACCCTCACTCCCCGAGGTTATCCCGGGGCCAAGACCGCAGGTACCCAGGGTACCTGGGGACCCTCAGATCCCGAGGCACCGTACCTTTCTGTCCGGGGGGACCGGCGGGACCGGGAGGGCCGGGCGGGCATGCGTTGCACGGCGGAGGAGCGATCTCTTCGCACATACTGAAATGGAGGGGAGAGGTTAGAGAGACCGAGAGAGCGCGGGAAACGGACAGAGCGCAGAGAAAAGGGAAAGTGGTTGAGGGAGAAAGGTGAAGAGTTCCCAATAGCTTTCACCTGTTTGTGAGGGTTGCGGAAACGAGGAGAAATGTAATGCGCACTTTCGATTGCGCAAGGGGTTCACAAAAGTAAAGTTAGTCAGATATTTTTGGTTTTCCCTAGCGCAACTCTGCTAAATCATTGATGCTGGCATCGTCCACTTTTTGGAGCACCATTGAAACACAATCGAAATATTTCTATGTCAACTATGCGAGTTTTGCTCTTGTCCGAATATTTTCCACTTGTCCAGGGAACCACAACTGAGCACATAGCCGAGAGATGCACATTCTATTTCCTATTGCGAGCACAGATATTGCAATGTTACAAGGAAATAATTGAAATAGAAATAGCTCCAAAGAAAAGGGACTGTTATTTTTTTACGAAAAACGACGAAGGAATCATTGATCTTTCACACGTGGCATCGAAATTGAACACTACGTGAAACGCATCCGCACACAATTTATTCTATCTTGTTAGTATCTCCTCAATACCTATCCTATCTCAAGGAGAAGAACAGACTCACCGGGGCAGTCTTCCGGGGAATCCGGGTGCACCCTCGGCTCCGGGTCTTCCGGGACGGCCGGGCTGTCCGTCGGCGCCGGGAGTGCCCGCGAGACCGGGCAGGCAGCAGCCCTGAAAATGGTAATGCTATGTGAAAAGCAGTTCAACTACTACTCTTCATCAGACAGCGACCAATCTCATAGTGAAATGGCCGGAATGAAGAATCAGTATTGCCACTCGAGGTACTCTATGCGCTATTAGAGCCGAAGATAAGACTACGGGGAATGAAGATACAAAGAGACAAAAATTCGATGCATACCTGGCATCCTCCATTGTAGCCGGCCTCCCTGGCCACTCTGGTCGCGTTCGGGAGTCTGAAGGCAGAGGCGGTAGTGGCCCTCACGGCTCCACGGATCTCGGCCATGATATCAGCAGCGGACTGCTCACAGTACGCCATCTCGGCGTGCACGCGGGACGCGACGTGCGCCTCATAATGTATTGTAATCGAAATGACGATGACAACTATATTTTTCTCTAATCCTTCGTTTTGCGAAAAAAAAAACTGATTTCTCACGCAGTTTTTTTGTTGTGTAGGAACCGGTCTTTGCCGTTGTTTTCAACAACGATTTTACCCTTTATCGTATACCTGGTAGTTTGACGCCAGTGGGAGCGTGGTGCACAGGGCGAGGATCGAGATGAACGAGATGGCTCCTGCGGGGAAACGGGGTTACGGTAGGAATACGGTAATCGACAAGTGAACTACTGAACGATTCAACACTACAGCACACAACGTCGCGGTGAACAGTGTGGTACGGCAGCAGCAGCACACAATAAAAGAAGCCTTTTGTGATACGGTAGGATGCGATATCAGCCGAATACAGTATTTCAAATCGTGCTACAGTAAGGTATGATGTGGCAATCGAAGAATTGGAGAAATTTATTTGGGGTACGGTAGGGCATGGAAGGATACGGTATGCTCACCCGACGAGACCATGATCACATTGAAGGCTTGTTCGCGGCTGCCCATGGCTGCAGCGAGGGGCTTGCTTACTGTAATTAGTGATTATCGATCGCAAACTGAGCAAGGGCAAACGATTACGGTAAGTAAGTGGCAACTAACTAAAACTGCGAACTTGCATTCTCGGCCGTTTGACCGCCCTTGCCTTTATAGCGGCTCTCGTCTCACTGTCCCGTCCGTTTCGCGGCAGAAAAATGATAGTGATCGGCACTGGGCAGAGAAAATGGTTGGAGAGTCGAGAGATGGGGTAATCTACTCAGTTTCGTGCACTTTTGCAAAGGTTAAACTGGGTGAGTGAGTGAGCGGAATGAAGAGACCATGACACGAACTAATCATGGTGGTCAGAGAAGCAAGAGCGCACGAAAAACGAGGAGTCCGCGTGATTTGGCAGGTCAAAAAGAAGAAAGTATCTAACTCGAGAACGAGAGATTGGAACGCATCTTTAATCGTAGAAGTAAACAGTAGGAATTTACAATTTGTAGTGGATTGGATAATCGATATTTACGAAATCGAACAATAAGACATAAGCATTATCAGAATACGTACGGACGCACACATTACAATATAGAACAGCAGATTCCAGTTCAATCATTCCAATCGATTACTGCATTGGTGATCGCTGGTTTTTCCATCGTAACTACTGCACCATTCCCGGGTCTAGTTGCGCGAGTAAGACTAGCGTGAAACTTGCAACGACTATTCGAATCGAAAAAAATAGTTATCGTCCATGATTCTTTCAAACCCGTGATTATGCATAAAGTCTACGACAGCTGATAGATATAGGCGTTTCGAATTCGATGTATGCACATATTTCTTCTGCCGAACAGATTACCTAAAAAAGGAAAATCTCAGCCCGTCAATAGTTTCCCATCGACTAACCCGGAAAGCATTCAATATTCCTTGAGCAGTGCGCTCTGAGTTTCGTATTTCAGCATGCTTCGTATTTTCGACGATATGTAGAAGAGTATTGTCGTCGATTAATCTTCCATAAACCTGCTAAATGAATGAATTATTCTGAATACTGTATCAAAAATGTCATTACACGTCTCTCCCAGTCCAGTTTGAACTTGTCTATCTTGGGAAGCTGCATCAATAGCGCTCGAGTGCGTACAACATCTTCCAACGATTCAGATTCAGTCTTCCAAAATTTCAGGAGCATTTCATCATGGCTTATATTTTGATTATTGAACATAGAAATCAGGCTAAAAATAATTTTCATCAGAGAAATAGTCTGCGGAAAAATAACTGACAATTCAGAGCACAAAGGATCACTGTTTACAGTGATGTTCAATCTCTTGAAGCGGATTTTTTCAACGAAACTTATTATGTAGAGATAGAAAGCAGAGTCATCCTTGTTTTTATGTCGATCTATCCTTAGTAACATAAATTGACGCCTTTCGAAAAACTCTGTGGATGCGATGCAACTGTTGATCTGATTTATTCTTGACAATGTCGACAGTGTACTTAGACTTGGCTGTGAGTCCAGTTATGCGCATTTTATTGTAAGTGCTTATCTGAAATGCAAGGGCCGAATTTAGGATTTTCATTTTTTTCAGGTTTTGTACTTTTAACGATTTTGTGACATTCAAATAAATGAATAACGGACTATACCGTGTTTTTAGTGATTGTGAAAAACCTTTGCATTTTTTTATTGTTTTGTTCGATGATACACTTGCGTTCATGTTGATAATGAGAAAATGCGTTCATGTTGATAATGATTATACTAATATATCATAAACGACGTACTGCTATCTATAAAGCATGCCAAACAATACCGAAGCAATGCTGGATACTGAAAAAAAAACCTGCAAAATCCAGAATTCTCAAGCGACAAACACAAAATAATTTAGTTTATGCTTTCTGAGAAACAGCAAAGGGCAACTGACTCGCTTCATCAACACTATCAACAATCACTCTAATCATGCTCCTAATCGATCAATCGCTTTCTTCAAAATATCGGAGTACGAATCCATCATCAATTCCTGCCCATCCGAAGATAGATGGACGTTGTCGGTGAAATAGGCATGTAGGTTGCGACGATTGTACCTGAATTCATTTTTTCAAAAGAGCATTCGTCAAATTTCAAGTGTGTTTCATGACGCGTTGTTCCGCAGAAATTTTTAGGGTTGATCGTTCGGCTTTCGGAACGGCCGAATGAGAGTGATCAAAATTGCATCGTTCCGGAATTGATTCAATTAGCGCTCGGAATGAGTTCGGACAATGAACAAATTGGATTTCTCGTTCCGGAACGGCCATTGTTCAAAAAAAAATTGGATCAAAAGTTCGGAATTCCGTCATTCCGTTCCGAACGATCAACCCTAGTAATTTTCCCAATAAATCATCAATGCATCAAAATAAATTAGTCTTAGATTGTGTTTTTGAAATGTTCTGAGTTCATCACTCACCACCAGCACACGCCCTTCTCCTCCCCGCACATTCCCGCGCTCGTGTTGTGTCTGAGGAGATTGGGTATATGAATGTTGTCGAGTCGAGCAAAGTATGAAGAGTGGGAAGTGGTGAAAGACTGCAATGGTAAACGATTAAACCAATATCACAAATCCCTATGTCAGAATCCAGTGATAGGAAGTTTTCAAGTGCACTGCTAACTTAAAAAGAAGATGAGCGAGTGAATTAAAAGTAAAAGAAAAAGAGAGAGAAAAGGGAAGTGTTTTTTCTGATGTACTACTTGCAAGAGGTTCACCGGTTACGACTCACCTCCAATGTTCCCTTCAAATCCTTCGTCGACTGCTCTCTCAGCAACCTCTTGTGCATACTGTTCGCCATTCCGGCTGACGTCGATGCGGTGGGGTAGAACTCGTCCAGGATGAGTGTGCCCGAGGCGTTGCTGGAAATATCGGACCGTTTTTTTTAAAACAATGATCAAACATAGAAGTAAAAACAAGAGACTGCGACCATGATTAGGACACTGGAATACTTGATGGAATATGTTCAAGTCATTCATTTGATTTCACAGTTGATGATGCTCTTTAAGTCCTGCTAAAAGATTAAGGAATAATGATTGAAAAACTCACGCGATAGGCTTCAGGAATGCGATCAAGTCAGCTGTTGCCGCGTCATTTGCAGCGTCCGTAAGAGGAGCGAGAAGCCGTTTGGAGCTGAATCAACACTTTTTTGGTGAGCACACGAAGCTTTTTTCTGATGAATTATTTTGTGTTGTAGTTAGTAGAGTTCGAAAAACGGTCTGAGCCGAAAGATAGAAAAAGAGTGTGCAATGAAGAGACGATATCCCGTATTTTGTCTAGTCGTGTTTTTCTTTCGACCTGGATAAAATGATGATGCTTTTGATGACGATGAGTAGTCAGAAAATAAGCTCACTTATCCCAGATGACAAAGGTGACGTCCGGCTGCATTTCTCTCGCCAGCACGGGCATCTTCTCAAGGAACGGCACACAGCCTCTGGCCGGCTCGATCGGGCGACAGGCTGGTAATAACCATTCATTGCTTAGACATTAAAAACTACGATATTGATCAGCTATGCAAATTTCGATTTTGATAAAAGATCAAATTTTGATTTTGATATAAAGATATAATCACGATTAGCGCGCACTAGCGATTGATATGTTCTGTTTGAAGCACATCTGGGTAATGAAACTAAAGTTTTTTTTTTGCACACAGCCTTTGGCAGGCTCGATCGGACGACAGGCTGGAAGTGATCTTTCATTGATCAGACAGCAAAAACTATGAAAATGATCCACTAATTGTAAGTAACATTTGATTTTTATGTTTTGGGAAAAAAGAATAGGCGAACAATCATGGTTAGCGCGCACTAGCGAATGATATATTTTGTTTGAACCTTATCTTGTAATAAAATAGAATATCAATTTGGGGGAAAAGACGAAGTAACTTCCTACCCGACATTGCGTACAATCGCATCAGCGCCACTTGTGGGAAGCTCTTCTCGATTACCGGTCTGCAATTTAGAGTTGATAAATAGAGAACATTTTTCCATGAATAGGTACTTCAAGGAACGGTCAAGTTATGAGAATCATTTTTGCCCCACTTGTTTCTTCGTCGTTTCAAAAGAGAGAGTCGATGAGCACTCACTTGAGAATCTTCGTTGCTCTGTGTGAGATCGAATTACCCATGACGAGCACTTTGAGCGAGCCCGTAGAGTTCTTTGGTTTCTGAAAACAAAAAAACAAAATCTGAAAATGGTCCGACTGCGTGACGTGAAAGATACAATTTTCAATTATTTGTGTCACATACCAAATCGAGCCCTATCACTATGCTCGGTTTCTAAGGTCAATAAGCGGCCGGTGAAGCACATTTGAAATGCATTTTTGACCTTTCAATTTTTTATTGTCTGTGGACAGGTATGATTCAGTAGAATCATATGATTTTCAAGAGACGCAATATTGTGATAATCCCGGGATAGCAATGCTATAATCAACAATATCTGAAATGCTCTTTAAGGGATAAGAGTAGTTTTTTGTGTCACTGTCTGATGGTCTCAAGCGAAAAGACAAACTCACCCACACGCACTCGTACTCCCTCTTGCCCGAGTAGCCGCCGCGCATCGCCCTGCCCTCGGAGTCGTCCACGCATTCCTGTATAATTTGTTACATTGTCGGCCTTGCCCAGTGGTGCCTAGCGTTGTCGCGCGACTATCAATTTGCTCGACGTGAATGTCTTTGCCTTAGCAGATCATTTTGATTATCTAAATCGAGCATGAACACACTAAGTTTGATCTAATTTCAATGTTGCGTTATTATTATCATTATTGCGCAGTGAATAATATCACACATTCTGATTTCGAATTAAATACTTTGAACGGGCGCGATTTATAGTAGATGGCGTGCGATTCGTGCTCGTTCCACTTCATCGCTGCAGTTACGTTCACGGATGAGGCTGCTGGAAAATTAAACTGAAAAATTTACATTCAGGGTATTCTCTCCCTATCATTCTCATTCCCCCCCCCCCCCCCTTTCACATTCAGAGCTGTTATAACCCGGGCCAAAAAACAGAGAAGTCCCGAAATATGTAGACAACTGTATCGCCCTCAAGATTTTCTGCACTCAGACCTACTTTGTTTTGTTGTGGAAACTAACGAAAATTAGCAAGTGAAATCAGCCAGTATAAGAGCGAAAAGAGCTAAAATGAGGAATGGAACCTGGAGCACTCTCCATTCGCTTGTTGATCTCTAGTGGGAGATTGAACATCAGCGCAAGGGCGAGGAATCCATAGAGAATGCCGACGACAATCGTGGCAGTTGCTGCTTTCGCCCTGGAATATCAGTTTACAATTTTTTTTCATTAGATTGTTTTGTTTCATTGAAATTTGGAATGCAGAATGGTTTAACGCCTCTTTTTGTAATATCTCCTACCTGATAAAGTACTGTTCAATCGTATGATGAGCGATGACCGAAACGACGAAAGTGATCGCAAGACAACATGCGATCGCTGAAATTGTGAGAATTGATATTTTGGAATAGGTCGAAAACATTTTTTTTGCATAATATCGACTTTTCTCCCTTGATAATCCCTCTTGCATATTTCGCTTCCTTGCACGCGACCTTTGCTCTTATCATAAATTGTATGGCAAACAATACGGCTTACATGGACTACTCGCTAAACCAAGAAGGCTACAAATGCAGCGTATTCTTCTTTAACGTCTCAATCATTACGGCTAAACTCCAAAAACACGCGCTAGAATCTCGTAAATGTATATCTTGCACATATAGAATCTCAATTTCACGTTTGTTCATTCCTCTCAGGCCCCATTTCCGCGTCCAAGATGCTCAACCTGCTCAACCCGATACGAAAGAAAGTGATAAGGGAGAATAGCTCCTCCCGACACCAACTAGACACTTCCCACTAACAGAGATATGAAGCTACGCGCTTACTCATGCACAAAGTGATAAATAGTTGAAACATCACGGCTATAAGACGTCGAAAAATCGATATGCGGTTCAATAGTGGATACTCACTGATTCTTGTCATTTCGGGAATACTGGGTGGGCTTCTTAGTAAAAAAAAATTGCCGAAGCTATGTTTATTGTCAAACTGAATCCTGCTTTAAATAACAGAATTGAGCTCTCGAAAGAGAGTGCACCCATCACCCTCCAAACTAGGGATGTCTATACGGAATTTATTCCGTTATTCCGAATCGATTCTCCCTCTCATTCTCCGATTACATATTTTCCGTAATCGGTCGAAAGAATTAAGGAATTCCGTAATTCCGTAATAAATGGGACAATGAAAAGTGATTGAAACTCAATCATTTCTCTCCTTCTCCGAGGCGCACCGGTCTCCTCAGATCGAATACGGAAGAATGAGAATTACGGAATTCCGTAATCATTCGGAAATCCGAGAGGAGAATGGCCGCATTACGGAATGATCGATCGAGGAATGAGAGAGGCGTTTTTCCGTTTTCTGTTTAGACAACCCTACTCCAAACCCTCAATATCTAGCCCATACGCTCAACATTCCTTCACTCCCCTCTTCTATCTCTTCTCATCTCTCATCTCTCATCTCCCCTCTCTCCTCTCTCCCTACACTCTCTACTCACCCCTTCCCATCCTCCCTCTTCCCCTCATTCATCCATCCTTTCTCAATTTGTCTTCTCATTTCCTTTCTCTCTCTTTCTTACTTGCACTTCCTATGGTCCTAACATTGTCTTTTCATGTGTTATTCCGACTGATGATGGGCTGTTGCCCGAAACGTCTCAACCGATGATAAAAGATCTATCATCTATCTTCCCTTTCTTGTCCCTTCTCCGGCATTATTACTAAGCCCACCCAATATGCGGTTCAATATCAATTTACAGAATTTTTATTTAAAAAAATATGAAGTGCCAAATCTCAAACAGCAGCGGCAGTGCAATCACATCCGCAACGCTCTGAACTCTACGATATCAATGTATTCAAGAAAATTCGTGACATTATCATTTTTGCTCGTACAAGTAAGCGCAAATCTCACCCATCATGGGCAGGGAAACCACATCCGCCACGCTCTTCCACATCACGACCACCGGCCAATGGGCGAGATAGACGATGTAGGAGAGATCGCCCAGGTAGACGAGGGGTCTAGAAAAATTATAAAGTTACTTTCACTGAATTGAAGTTTGAAACTGACACATTTTTAGATGTGTTTCAGACAAAAGAAAAATTGATGTCAATACCAGTCTTGTACCAGTCTTGCGTATTCATGCGGTGGAAATAAAACTATTTGATTGGAGATAGTCTCAAATGTGGAACAAGTGAAATTCGAGATAATTTATCACCTAAGCATTTTCTACGAACGATCTTGGGCACTCTTCGATCGCTATTCCCACTCAGAAACTCTCTCTGTCTGCTCTTAAAATATCCCAAGAATACAATATATGAGACGAATCGCGAGAGAATCACCCATTTTCAAGGCTAGGTGGCGGAATACAAACATATGTCCAATCCGGCCCAAAAGTATATGGTAAGTACTTTTTACAATGCTCTTTCAAACATCGCATCGGAAATTTGAATATCGATTTTTATTTTCGAGTTACAGGAGATCAAAGATCACCCACTAACGATTTTCTCTTGAGATGAGCCCCACGAAAACAATCATAACTCGCTTCAAAATGAAGTTTTTCACTCATTCTAAGTTGTGATGGATAGAGGGAAGCTCGGGCAACAATTCTCAGAAAAAAGTCATTCCCCGTCAATGCGCTCGTGCGGAGCTGTCGGATGACCGAAAATATGGTGTAACTATGGGAATACCGATTTCCGCAAAAAGTTTTTATGATTTTTATAAAGTACCTATAAATGCCTCAAAAATCGCCAAAGGGCAGAAAAATCGGAGGGGGAAAAAGGGCGCATTTATGTCTCTCGGCTCGCGGACGAGTTTCGTGGTCGATTCTCTCGTGATTCGTCTCATATTTTGTTGGACTCCAAGCAATAAGAGCGCAATCGGAAAAAGGGAAGATAAGCCAGCAGATACATTTTCCAAATACCTCATCGTCAGCAGCACTCCCTGTCTGCACTCCTCGGCACCCATCACAAGCAATCCGCCGGTCATGAGAACGGCGATGAAGCGAAGGACCGGGATGGGGAACTGAATTGCAAATAGAAACAATGGTTTTTATAGAAATTTGACACCCGATTAATTGCCGTTCCTTGTAATCGAAATAGGCTCACTCAAGAAACTGTTTCTTTTGATAAAAGAGAAACTGACAATGATCCATGGCGACAGCACCAGTGCGACCAGAGCGAAGGAGAGAAAGTCGGTTGAGAGAGATTCGAGGGCTTCTAGATAAAACGTTGAATAACTCGTCAAAATGAATGTTGTGCTTATGAGAGAGAGAGTATTTGATTTAGCACGCATATTTCAACTTTTCAAATGTTTCAGATGTATTGGGCCCGTTAGGTAATCGTCAATTATGCAGTCATCTTCTATAGAACAAATACCAAATTTTGCTGATCAGGTTAATAATTGCATTTTACTCACGCCTAGAGTGCGCAATACGGGTCGCCGTTTCTTCGTTTCACGCACTCTCTCGACTGGTCGGGTGACGAGAGAATATGTGAAATGAGGAGACGGCGGCTCGAATTTCGCACTTTACTCACGACTAAACGCCGTTGGCTGCTCAATTCCATCGATGACGCAGTCCACTTCAGCATCCGCTAACTAAAAACAAAATACTTTTTTGATAATACACTTTGTTGTTTTCAAAATTTGAATTTATATCCGCAAACATATCTTATCGGCCTCAGAAAATGAGAGGAATGACCAATATTATGTAGTTGTTAGCAAAAAATCTCAAATGCAAAAACCTCATCAGTTCTTAATTTCTCGTACTTGACTGATGATCCGGAGGCGAGATCTGCGGACCACGAGGAGGATAACTGAAACGATAATGTACTTTTATTTCTTTGATTTTTGAACTACTGATTCTCATATACAGTGATCAAACAAGATGTTTTTGCACCGCACTCGGTAGTGCACCATTAAACATGGTTTTCTGCGTGACCAAACTAGAAAGGTTTTCACGAACCACGCCTTGATACCTTGATAGTAGTTCATAATGACAACTATCGTACATCGCTCCCATTATCGAACAAACGGCCTTTTCTACCTTTTTGGCCTTTTTTTCCTTTAAGCGAATTCACGCGTAATATTCTTGTTTTTGTTTCATATTTTTTATCCACCCCCATAACTGGACGAATACAAAAATTGGCCGGTGAAATATTATTTTAAATAGGTGAAAAATGAGAGCCGTTGCCTCTATTTTCAATTAAAATACGGCTCTACCGTAATCTCCATGTCATCACAAATTTTCCGTACATTTTCTGTATTACGGCTGTAATTTTTCACCCATTTAAAATAATATTTCACCGGCCAATTTTTGTATTCGTCCAGTTATGGGGGTGGATAAAAAATATGAAACAAAAAACAAGAATATTAAGCGTGAATTCGTTTAAAGGGAAAAAAGGCCAAAAAGGTAGAAAAGGCAGTTTGTTCGGTAATGGGAGCGATGTACGATAGGCATCAATTGTATTGCTGATACGGCACGCCCTCTCCCTCTCATGCTGCCTTCTCTTTTAGATCAGGGAAGTTGAGTGGCGGTTTGCAAACACCAGTTCACACCCTTGTTTGAAACATCACGTTTGCGTCTGCCACGCCCATGCAAACATCTGATACATCGTGATGTTGATTGTTGCGAATCTCTGGGTCTTTGTCATTTTTGAAAACATTGAATAAAACAAAAAAAACTGACGTCATGCGCGAGACCGCCAGCGATGAACTGCCACACCCTCGAGGGAAGGAGGTTGAACGAGGCGTTGGGAGATGAGAGCAGTTGGAATGCTAGTGATCCTCAACGGTCGTTAGTTACATATTATTTTGTACTTCGAAACAGGAATAGACTCACCAAGTAACAAAAGGTGCAGGAAGAAATTGCACTTTTCAGAGAGTTTCCGGTGTGCGAGCACAATGAACGGGACGATTAGATAGTATTGAATCTCGACGCCAAGTGACCACGTGTGTGTGAGGACGTTTGAATCGTATAACTGAAAATACATAATTTATTATTTTTAAAAAAAATTCAAACTAATAGAGAATATGGCGATATTTCACCTCTGCAAAATAATCATTGTCTTCCAAAACAGTGTGGATGTTAGTAGCAAAACATGCAGCCCACAATACATCTTCGTAAAATCTGTCAAAATTATAATGAACAGTGATCAAAACTGATGATAAACCGTACTTCAAAACATCTCGCTGTAGTAAAAAACAAGGAACGAGAATTAATAGCGCAGCAATGAGAATCGCGTAAAGTGGAACGATTCTCTTGAAGCGCCGCTTGTAAAAATCGCCGAATACTGAAAAGAATCGGATTATTCAATCGCATGCACGCTCGTGAAAATTTGAATGGAGAAGCGTTTGATGTCGAACCTTTCAAATTTAAAATCTCCTCTTTGCCAAGAATTACTGACATCAGGTAGCCTGACAGCACGAAGAACCTGAATGCGTTGCTAAACAAAGGTCGCCGTTTCCTCTTTTCGCACATTCTCTCGCCTGATAGGTGCGGGAGCGCGTGAAATGCAGCCTACTAATTGGGTTGAGTTTCACACCCAGCATTAAGGATGAATGGGGGCAGTCCGAGGTGAGTTAGCGCTGATGTCTGTCGTATAAAATATATGAAAATATTACATGTCAACGCCAACGAAGCCGGCCGGGAACATGGCATCATTGAGATGGAAAGCGAGCACTGCAGCGATGGCGAGGCCTGAATGCATTTTCATTCATGATTAGACATTAACAATTTAAACAATTTAACATCAATACAATTAAAATGCCACAGCAATGATGTTCTTGACAATTTTGAAAAGCAAAAAAAAGATAGGCCAACCTCGTATTCCCTGGATGTCCTCCCTCTTTGTCATTGTTGAATGGAACCCGGGGTTAAGAAGACAGGTGTCAACGACGTGGACAAATATGGACGAGCGAGATCAATATGACGGCGGTGCGTTAGTCATGATGTTCACTCGAGCTAGAGATAAATGATACCGCCGTCTCTTCATTTTGTGCACTCTCTCGTTGCCCGCTTGGTTGACGAGCTCTACTCACTCACTAACCGCAGACACCACGCCCCAAGGGCGGTGATAAGAGTGCACGCGCGAGATGGAGATGGCACTGATCATTTCGCGATGAATTTCAGCCGGACGTTATTGTTTTGATAAATTGATTGATTGATTGATTATTGTTTTATTGAGTGTGTAGTGTTATAACTTAGTAATTACCCTCAAATGCATAGTCATTGTTTTCTCAAACGAATATTTTCTACTTACTTGAGGTTCACATGCTGTTGTCTCGCCCTCGAAAGATGGTCAATGCTATCAAAATGTGTGTTTTCAGGGGCGACCCAGGCTTGTTTCAGACCCGCTTCCTTCTGATTTTGCTTACATTTTTGCGAGCTTTTGGTGGGCATTTTTTTGGAGAACTCAAGTTTAGTGTAAATCGAAAAAAGGCTACATGATTACATATTCTATGATTACATAAAAATATAAATTGCGAATATATTGTGCAATACAACTTGTACAGTGGAATACATTCATTCAAGATAACATTTTTAAATCTTGGTATATCAATGAGGGTGCAGTGCAGTGAATGATTACCATCATTTATTCCAGGAAACTGTTTTTTTGTTGTACGATTGTTGGTGAACTAGCAGAAGCAGAGGCAAAGGGTACGGTAACGCCCCCTCCTCTCCCCTCCTCCCCCCCCCCACCCGCTACGGCCAAGGCGCATTCTTGATCCCTGTGTCTGCCCGATTTACCCAGTTTTGACCCGCAGATCGTTTTGGGAGAAATCGCAAATGTTTACACCTATTAGCTATTGGAGGCTTCAATCGAACTTCAGATACGGTAAAAATAGCTCACAAAATTGATATCCCCCCCGGGGCCAGCAAATTGGTAGCAACAACAGCAAATTAGTATCAGCGAAAGGTAATTGTAATCGAGAAACAGCATTGGACAGCAGGGTATGTAGCCCGTCTAACAGCTAGCCTTACCAGTGGGTCCCACCTTGCGTTGTCTTGCGACGTAAAATCGCTTGGCGTTTATGCACCTTTTATCTGATTGATCGGAAGGATACTTATAGCGCGAAAGTCTGAGAGAGAACGGTTAGATGTGATGGCTTCACAAAGAATGCTAAGGGAACAAATGAAATGCCATTCGATAAAGAGATAAATTGGCTGGTTCCAATAGATATTTGACAGATCGTCACGCACGCGGTGCCACCGCAGCCCTGGTGGAGGGCATGCACCGTCACGAGAGCGGAGAGGTAGCTTGAATTTTTAATAATTTAAATAATGTTAATTATCATTCCAGGTCGATGTGCTTATTTCCGAGGGTCGCTCGCAGAGAATCGTCCCTCTGAAAGGTGAAAAGGCGTTATTTAAAAAAATAATTTTAAAAAAATTAAAAATTAAAAAAAATTACTTTTTAGAGGCCCACGACATCGCTGGGTTCGGACTCGTGCAATTCCTCGCCGATCGATTCCAGTTCCAAGCCTAAATACTGCAATCCTAACGTATCTCTTACTACCGTAACCTCCTTACAACAGTAACCTACTTACCGTATCTCTGATTAATGAAATTTCACCATGAGTGCAATAATCCCACCGTATTCCCGACTACAGTAACTTTACCGTACAGCAGATCCCATTTCTAAGATACTGCAGCCATGCACACAATATGGCTCCCTCGCGCCCTTCTTGTTATGAATGAATTTCGTATTTATCGATCCCCATAGCTCCGTAGTTTTTGGGTTTCGGAATGTATCCTATTATTTATAGATCGTCCTTCTATCTGTTAAAATGTTGCCCTCCCAACCCCAACATTCCCCTATCTAACTTCATTTGAAACGTCTACATTTCCAACTCCCGTCCGTCTAATTGATAGATACATGTAAACAGAGATTAACAGTAACCTGACGCCATTGTTGACTCGGTTGAGTTTACGATGATGGGCGTAAATAGGCAAACGTATGTGACTGATCAGCCGATTGCCGTACTCTCAACAGTGTTCCGTTCGCACCATAAATATCTATTTCCCATTGGACCCCCTCCTCTCACCATACTCGTTGTATTCAATATTTGTAACGAACCGACGATAAACGCTAATTGGAATTTGCACACTTTTCATACGCGGTCGAAAAAAAGTTGTCTGTGTGTCACAATACAGATTGAACTTTTCAAACAAAGAACAAATAATTAATTTCCACGATATTATTTCAATATTAATCAAGCGCATTTGCATTACAAAATCCAATTATCGAACAATGACAATTATATTTTTTTCAAATTCAATTATACGTGTCATTTCACCCTCTCACTCTTCACTCCGTCGCTCGCGCTGATCGGTTGGCCGCTCATTCGGTTCGTTTTTCTTCGTATTTTTGCGTAAGCATCGTTCGAAAAGTGATAAACATTTGGATGAGAGTGAGGCAATGCACCAGGATAGCCTTAGGAACCTTAGTCTGCTCGTAGTCTAGCGCACAGCACAATCATGAAACTTGGACGTTCATTTCATTCGGGATAACAATTGGTTCGCTCTTTCGCTCTTCGGTGACTTGTTTTAATTTATAGCTAATCTATGCTTTACGCTGTACAAATGACCATACTATTGCGTGGTTGCATCTTTATCTTTTTACCAGATCCCCCAGCCCGGTCCTGTCCCCTCCAGTTGGCGCGCCGTCGTGAATGAACCGCCTCGACATCCTTCTCATCTTCACCCTCCAATGGATCTACATGTTCAGGTACGCATTTCTCCAATTTATCCGTTTTTGTATGCGCATTCGACCGCTCGCGAAGGGTGCGATGTGTGAAAATGAGTGATGTATGTGTTAGATAAGCGTGTGATCAAAGATCATCTTTTTCTAGTTCCCAAAATATACGTGGCGCTTTTTTATCAAGACTTAGGCAACCGCTTGAGCATGTGACCATGATTTTAATAACAAAAAATCAATCAATTTTCAAAGAGCAAGGATCAAAGATCAAAGATCATCCATTTCAGTTCCCAAATGTACATGCCGCTCTTCCTCAACTACATGCCCGCAAGGAAGTGCTCGCCGGACGAGAACGGCACGATATTCTGCTACAAGGTGAGGGCGTGATCTTTGATCTTTGGTCTCTGATCTTGAGCTTCTTCAATTTTTTGCCCATGCAATCTCAGCTCTGAATGTGGAGGGGAAGGGAATAAGAATGATAGATATGTAGGTGTGGAATATTCTGCGATAAATAGCTGGACTAAAAAAAACTGCCATCGTAGGCTAATTGTAGCCAATTTGTGATTTATTTGCCTAAGTATTGGCAAGATGCGTGAGACTTAGCGGCATGCTTGATACCAGCGATCAAACTAGACTAGTGATCAAAGACCAAAGACCAAAGATCAATCCAATCCATCACAGGTCGAGAAGAAGTGCAACCGGTGCACAGGCGACAACTGCACCGCCGCCGGCAGCATCTGCAAGGATGTGAGGGATTTCCCTCCATTTCGATTGACAATATCTAAGCTCCGCCCCCCCCCCTTCATTGTGGGCGGAATCAGTGAGCTAAAAGGCTCTGGTTTCTCATAGACTGTAGGAATGTCTTGTTCAATAGAAACTCGTGACGAGAATGACGAACGAATGGCTCCATCGGAGTGGCTTCACTAAGATGGCCGTACTCGGATTAAATGACTAACAAGGTATGTTGTAAGAAGGCCCGTCCCCGTTTTGCGGAGTCCCTTGTGAGCGTTGCTTACTGATAGCCCATCAATACGCCCCTCTCTCTCTTTTACAGATCATCCACACTATAAGCTCCGACTCTTTTGTAGGCGTGACTTATCTCATCTAAGCGACAAAATAAGCTCCGCCCTTTTTCCCTAATCCACGCCCCCTTTTCCTCAGATTCACTCCTTTTTTACAGAATGCGTGCATTCACGACATTGCGGCGGAGCGCCCGTTCCACTCGGCCGCCGAGGACTATGGCCACTACTGCGACTCCAGCTTCCGGGTACGGGATGAGATAATAATAATAATGCTGGAAAGATCAAAGATCAATTAAATGAGAATCTTCATAGGTTGCATTTCACCAGGGTATTGCTATTGTTCGTGTGGGGACATCCTGTCACCTTCTACATGATTAGGGACAATGATCTTCGCGTGAGTAATGAAGATCAAAGATCATCAAGAGTGAGGGTGAGCGCTTCGGGTTCGTGGTTAGGGACCGTTCCACTCGGCCGCCGAGGACTACGGCCACTTCTGCGAGCCGATCTTCCGGGTACGAATGTGGTTGGCATCAACAAATCTTCATGGACCCACCGACTTGAATAACATTCGTTTGGGGATGTTAGGATGGATGTACTGTAAGCTAGACGACTACTGCGAGCCGAGCTTTCGGGTACGGAATGAGAGTGGGGCTAATAAAGATGAAATATCACTGGCCAAGATCTGGGTCCAATTCTAATTTGTGCTAAATTTAGGGTGAGGGAACAAATTACAAAGCTGTTGACAATGATCTTTGATCTTTAATCTTTATGCGTTGATCTTTGATCTTTGCAGTTCTTCCGAACGGAGACGATCCAGTACGCGGGCGTCTTCCTCGGCACGATCATATTCGGCACCCTCTCGGACATCTGGGGAAGGAAGAGTGTGCTGCTGGGAGGAATGGTGAGGATGGGGAGGAATGAAGAGGCGAAAGATCAAAGATCAATTACCGGGTCTAGAAATGAGAGATTGGAAAAGGCGGGCTGGGGGAATGGTGAGGCAACAAAAGAACAGAGATTAAATTCCTGGTCTAGAAATGAGAGAGTAGAATGGGCGGGCTGAGGGAAAATCATTGACGATGATGAGGGGACACTAGTACTTTCACTGAAATGGGATTATCTAGGAATTGTCTTTCAACGAGTATCAAAGATCTTAACACTTCAGATCCTTGGCATTCCATCGATGCTGATCTCGGGCGAGTTCCGTTTTGCCGGTGAGCCATTTAATATTATAAATATTGTTATTTATTTGAATAAATATTAAATGAATTAACCTAATTAATTAACAGAAATTTAATTAATATTTCGTTCCAGTCTTCTACGCGTTCCGCTTTCTCACCGGCTTCTTCAACGGCTGCTCGATGGTCGTTGGCTGGTGAGATGATTAATCTTTGATCTTTCGTTAAAAATTTTTTTTATCTTTGATGTTTGATGTTTGACCTTTGATCTTTGGATCGCGCCTTCTGCTAGAAATGTTCATGTTAAAATTCCTTCTCGCATCTATCTGACGTTCTGAATACAAATCATTCAACAAAAAATAACCTCTTTGTGCTTTGTTTATCAGTCTCAAATATGATCTTTGATCTCTGATGTCAAATCTCTTCCAGGGGCTTCATCTCCGAGCTCGCGGCGCCCGACAAGCGTATGCATCTGCGCGCCTTCGCCACCTACGTGAGTCATTCAAATAATAAGAGATCAAATAATATGTTTTTTCGCCATCTACCTGAGTGATTTTTTGTCAACATCTCAAAGCATCAAAGATCAAAATTTTGCTTTAATTTTATGCTGTTTCGTATTTTCGAAGAACTCGGAAATTATAAGACCTCCTCGTTCTGATCAAGAGCTTGAATCAATGATGAAGAATTTATTTAAAGAGATCAAAGATTAATCTCCTACCCTTCCAGCCGATGGGCCGCGCGATCATCACGCTTATCTGCTTTGCCGTTGGCGAGTGGCGATGGGCGAACCGGGTGAGCGAGGCTTCGGTTCCACGTGAAGCGATTACATATGATTATTTTTTCAAATATTGTTTAAATTATTTTCTTTCAGATAATCTCCATCCTCTGCGCGATCGTCGTCCCGCTCATCTGGTGGCTGCTGCCGGAGAGTCATGTATGGCTGGCAAGCCAGGTAGTTTATTAGATCCGGAGATTACCGTAACCTTCCGTGTTCTGAGTCTAGTTCCTCTCATAGCTAATAAAAAATCATATCTAGCTTTTGAGCTCCGCTTTCGGTACCACAGAGTTGGATTCGGTAACAAAACCTTAGTCGATATCACTGACGAGTTTCTGTAGTAGTTCACGTTACAAATACAACCACGAATTCTCATTATGTTATTTTTAAATAAGTTCGAGATAGGCCTCTTCCGTCTCCTCCCGTACCCTACCTCCCGTACCTCCCGTACCGTACCCTCCCGCTCAGGGTCGCCAGGCCGACTACGAGGCGTCGATCGATCAGATGAACTGGCTGGCCGGCAGCGAGTATTTCAAGAGTACGGTAGTTATCGATTAATAAAAAAGTGCGGTCGATATCGATTGATTGGGGTTTCTTGTGGAGATAACTCGCAAGCCAGTGAATATTGTTTGTTATTTTAGTAAGAAAGATCAAAGATCAAAGATAATCGCTTTCTAGAAAAGACGGTGGAGGCGAAAGCGAAGCCGAAAACGGGCCGAACCCTCAAGAAGCTCGTGACCCATCCCGTGCTGAGGAAGCGACTGCTGTGCCTGTTCTCGCTATGGTGAGGAGGGCCGAAATAAATTATCTATTATTAAATTAAAATATCGATTGCTGTCATTTGCTTTCACTTATCGGTAGCTTCTGCACAAGCGATGTGTGCAAATGCACTAATTAGGCGGCGAAAGATCAAACATCTATCAATCCTCGACTTTTTGACGCAGACTACGGCCTTTCTGAATGTGATAAACGAGCGTGAAAAATGCAAATAATACTAATAGTTATCAAAGATCAAAGATCAAACTCGCAGGTTCGTCACCTTCTATACCTCCTATGGGCTGACGCTCAACTCGGATGGCATGTTCAAGTCGTCCTTCTACACGGGCCAATTCATCCTCTGCGGACTGCTAGTCGCCGCGAAATTGGTGAGAAAAGAGACAATTATTTCCTTTTGTGCCCGCTGGCCGCGTTCTTGCTAGTGGGTAGCGAGAAATGAGACTGCGAGCGATCGAAAGAGAGAAGAATAAATAAGTCCACCATTCCGCTAAAGAAGTACCATAAATGAGGCGGAGCTAAGAGCAGGCCTTTAAAACACATCCTAAAAAGGCTGAGCTACTGGCAGTTTACCTTTTGATGTCTATATAATGGGGGCGAGCCATGACATAACAGGAAAGAGGCGGAGTTTGCCAAAATAATAAATGCACATATTGCAGGGAATGGGGGCGATGGACGCGTTCGTGCCGGGCATGAATCGACGCCGGCTACACCAGATATTCCAGGCAAGGCGAATTGATTCTTGATCTTTGATCTTTGATCGCTGCGCACGTTTTTGACTTTGAAATAACTAATTGACGTGTGTA
Organism: Pristionchus pacificus; assembly: GCA_000180635.4. Classification (NCBI taxonomy): domain Eukaryota; kingdom Metazoa; phylum Nematoda; class Chromadorea; order Rhabditida; family Neodiplogasteridae; genus Pristionchus; species Pristionchus pacificus. The sequence continues at coordinate 16,479,758 of CM026577.1, forward strand.
GAGGAAGGAACGTGATGAAAAAAGAAAAGTCTGAGTAGCTTATGTTCGTAGAGATCAACGATTGAATTCAACGATTAATTTTACCTAGCACTATATCATTCAGGGCGCTTCAGTCGGAGGCCTCATCGGCGCGCTCGTTCTCGTCTTCTGCAGCCAGACGGTGAGATTTTTTTTTGTAATTGATCTTTGATCTTTCGACGTTTGATCTTTAATAATGATTAAATCTGTGCAAATCTGTGTTAGTAGAATGCGTGTAATTCTACCGCCTGGCTTATTTCGATGTATTTTTTCAGGGTACGATCCCGTTCATGATCTCCTACATGATCGCATCGATCATGATCGAGCTGTGCGCGGATATCTGCTACCTGGCAGTGAACGAGTTGATGCCCACGGAGGTGAATGGAAGCACTATCAAAGACTGAATTGCGAAATAGCGAATTATTGATCGTTGATCTTTTTCACCGGAACTGCGTAAAAATTGCTGATAGAGAACTCCGGAAACGTTCGTCAGGAGCTCTTCATGATCAGAAAAATTAGAATAATTATAATTGACCACCAACTCCAGATTCGCGGCGTGACAACGGGCATCTCGTCGATGGTGGGCCGCGTCGCGAATGTGGCCACGGCCGTTAGTGTCAGTTTCATAGATTTCAGCATCCTTTTTTTGGGAATGCAAAAAGAGACTATTACACAATGCATAATCCCCCGCAGATATTTCACGCCATTTAAAGTTGCCATAAACCTCGGGGTTCTGAATGAACGAGAGTAATGCTTTCTGGTGAATAATAGGAGATGAGAGATCAAAGATCAAAGACCAAAGACCAAAGATCATACTTTTCTTACAGAGCGCGGTTCGCGAGAAGTGGGAGCCCGGCTACTACATCATCCTCATCGTGTTCGGCTCGCTGAATTGGTGATTTTTTATTATTGTAAATTGTTTGATTGACGCAGAAACAATAAAATCGTGTTCCATAGAATTATGTGAACAACACTGAATAACGCTGGTCTATTCAAAAATATTTAAATAAGGCACTTCTTTACTTTAATGCCCAAAGGTAACGCCGCACTGTAACTAGTGGGCGGTGAGAAATGAGACAGTGAGTGATGGATAAGCAAGAAAAAAAGCTAGATTTCTACCTTTGGGCATTAAAGTAAAGAAGTGCCTACCTTTGGGCATTAAAGTAAAGAAGTGCCAAATAAATAAAATAATAAATAATTTAATGCTTAGGCTCGTCTCCTTCTTCCTGCTCGACGAGACGAAGGGCGTGGACCTGAATGAGGTTTGTTGCAAGTAAAAATGGACAAGATGGTCTTCCGGAAAATGTCGTTCGTGCTATTCATCACATCTTATCCTGTTCTTTTCTGATCATACATTTTGTTGATATAGACCATTCTTTTTTCACAATTCTTTACGATTGCATGATCTGAAAGCAGATCTTCCTGATCCATACCTTAGCGCTAGCTCGATCATTTCTGCCGCATATCACTGATTTTGTGTGATAAATATTGGGTTCATGGTCAATATGACCATCCATCGCAGGTCGGAGCGGATATCATGGACAGCTCGCGCAGTAGTGGCAGCGGACCATCTGGAAGCGGAGAGAAACTGGGCGAGACCGCATCGAATCGATCTCAGGGAGAGAGAGCATCGGAGGGAAGCATCAAGGTACGGCCGCACTTTCTAACTTATCTTCTTAATCTTCAGCGACGACGCTTAAACCCCCTGATAAGAGATCATTCAAATAGATATGGTCAACTGAAATCAGAGATCTTTTGAGAAGAATGAGTTTGAGATCAAATGCTCCAACTTCCTACATGTGTGATCATTCTGATGTCTTTCTGGATGTAACCGATTTATGAGGAATGGCTACCAGTTAAAATAAGAATATTATTCAGACACAAGACGAGCGCGACCCGCTCATCGCTGCTCGGTCCAACTCCACGTCTGCACCCGAGGAGAACACGGCCACTTGTGGTGGGATATTTTCTAATTTTAAGTCGGATAAAGATAGAGGAAAGGGGGTTAGCAACATAGAGAACTTGTGGTGGGATTCGCATATATTTTTGCATTTGCTCGGATAAAGATAAGGGTAAATGGGATTGCAACATAAAAGACACGACCATTTCTTCCATTACTACGTTCTAACGTAAATTTTACTGATACTTTGATGTCATTTTAACTTTATTTATTTATAAATCAATTAAATAATATTAATAATTGAGGTGATTGTGAGGAGCGTACGGCGCCTGACTGGGACGATCAGAGTAAGAGTGGATGGGTCTACAACTGAGAAGAACCCCACCCTAAATTGAGGTTTCCACCTCAAATCATAGAAGATAAATTCAATAGAAGATAAATTTATCACGCTCGTATGAGTTTCACACACGCGATTTTACAGTCTTAAGACTACTAACAATATATCAAATCGCTCACTTCTTTTTGCTGACCTCCACCGCAGGAACAAGGGGGTGACATTGAAAAAGTCCTTTCAAACAAAAGATGGAAATTGTTCAATGGGGTTGATCGACGCTTAGTGACGCGTGTTTATTTTTTGGCGGGAGTACGAAAGAACTCGTACATCTGGTCAACTACCTTCTTACCAGAGACATGACCGGTAAAAGAGAGGCATTTATTATCTAGATTGCGACCAGAAATTGAAGTTGCAGATGAGATCGAGGTCTCGACAAGTTGCTTACCAGGAACCGGTCATGACGCATTAAATAGTCAACTTCTCCCCAAGATTAGGTAGATCTAGAGGTCACCGACTCAAGTTATCACCCTTTCGTACATCTTCAAATAGGTACTGTAGCTTCTTACCCAACAGAATTATCGTTTTCTGGAACAGTCTCGATGACTCAATTTTTAGTAACAGCTCACCTGTAATTATTGAATTTCTTAAGAATTTTGAAATCCCTCCAATTGTCACCTAACTTTGTCGCCAGCCCGACATCGTAATATCGTAATTGTTGAAATATGTCTAGCCCAATTTTTCCCTTGACTCGTGATTGTTTTTACACAAACGATAAATATATATCTAAGTTGCTGAACGCACGTCGGATTTGTTTATCCGATTCAAATTTGCAAATTTAATTTTCATTTTCAAAATTGAATTTGCACGATCTGATAATTTCACTCTTCCCCTCATTCTTGTCTCATTCCCTCATTCGCGCCCTCTCCGCTCGTGTCGAGTGGTGGCAGCAATGACGCGTGTCAAGAGGTTCGTTTCATGTTGTTAGATATAATTTAACCGTTTAAATTATATAAACTGTTTGATTTCAGTCTGCTCCTGCTCACATTGCTAGTCGGCGCGACTGCTGCTCAGTCAGGTAGGTATACTATGTGATTAGGTTAACTTGTAGGAATAGGGTAGGATTACGGTAAAAAGAGAGAGAGAGAGAGTTCAGCTGGCGTTCGATCATGTCCGTACATAAAACAGTCCCATCAGCGGTAGAGCAACGCCTGGTGGCTCAAGCCTTTGTGGTGCGGTCCTCTCATTTGCCTCTATGATGTATCGTTTGTCTTTTTCGTACAATCATATACCGTATTTCTCACTATATTGTCAGGCGGAGTGAGCGATACTTGCAAGAGGAGCGGCGTCATGTTCGAGAAGCGCAGTCCTAACGACGAGATCAATCCGCCTGGGTTTAATTGGACGTATTCGTGCGTGAAGCGGGTAATGCTCGACACTCCGAAGAGCTTCCTCGTTTTGCATGATGTGAGTTTCAGTTTAGGGCAAAGATCAAAGATCAAAGTTCAATTTCAAATTTTGCAAAAGACCAAAGATAAATTTCAAATTTTAGTCAAAGATCAAATATCAACTTCAAATTTTAGACAAAAGACCAAAGATGAGCTTAGAATTTTAGCCAAAAATGAAAAATCAACTCGGAATTTTAGCCAAAGATCAAAGATCATCTGTCCAATTCAGTCCACGTCGCTCCACGTCGCACTCTACGCCATTATCCTCTTACTTTTGCTGATCTCCGCCCTATTCGGCCTGCTCAAGTACATTCGGGATCTGGAGGAAAGGAGTGAGTACGGTAGGGGTACAGTAGTAGAGCTCGAAATATCGAGCGTCGCTTTCAATCTCTACACCTTAGGATTCGGTAGAATCTATGTGCGTAAGCAATGTGAGCAATTGCCATTATTCCATAGATTACAAGGATTATTGGATTATATTAACTCCGGAATGCCGTAACCAATCGATTGCAGGGCGCACCAGGGATGTAATCGAGGAGCATCTTGTAAAGATGAGACGGGCGAGATACAATAGGGTGATTATTTTTATGTTATTTTAATAATTATGAATATGTATTTCAATACTGAGAATATTAAAAAATAGGCACGAGCCCGTCGTGAGGAGTCCTTCCAACGGCGAGCACTGAAGAGGGCGCAGAGGAAGAATGGACCGAAGAAGAAGAAGAATAGTCGAGAGTCAGTTGTCTTTTTTCTTGGTCTGTGCGTCAATTCCCGTTCAAATACGACATAAAATCACGAAAAAATAATTGAGTAAATTTAAGAGTCGTCAAAGGCTGAGGCGTTTCGAACCAGCAGAAGCACAGCTTTCTGTAGTCAACAATCAATTGTGATGTGCGATCCTGATAAACTTATTCTGAGAACATTGGTGTACATGCAAGCTAAATATGATATCGTTGTCCTCCTCAGGCCTTTCTCTCAGTGAATTATTTATTATAATTGTATTACACCCTGCTCCATTAGCTCTTTCTCGGCAGAGCATCCATCGCATCCAACAACTTGATCTCATACTCGGTCGGATTCGGATAGGAATAATGAGTGGCGCAAAGGGCCGAGCAAACTTTCCCGGAATCGGCAGAGTTCGGGCGACGCTGGAGCTTCTCATCACAACAGAAAATCAATTATTAAAATAAATATATGAGAAACACAAATATCAAATAAATATAATAAATATAAACACACATAGATGAACATTGTTTCACTGTTCTCTTCTTGTCAGTGCCGATCTTCATTGCGGTACTCTAAAAAAATAAAAATATGAATAAGGGTCAACCACTGAAGGTAAAAATCAGATGTATTTGAACATTTGAATAGACCAAACGGATAAAAAATAACGAACTCCATCAACGCCGTTGAGAATCTTCTTGAATATATTGCAGTTAATGTTGCATCCATTCTTGTCCTCGAAATGGCAGTAGTGAGCCTGGCACCTGTAAAATTAGTCATTTCGGTGAATACATGTTGGTAAATTTTTTCCGAACTAACGTGATTCTTTGCTTGTCCGAATTTGTTTTTGATGATCTATCCAACAGCTGAAAATGGCATTTTCAATTCGAAACAATCTCACTTTCGCATAGACTCACTTCCTGCAGGTTTTTAGCGATCTCCTTCACAGTGCTGGGTGGAGCGCCATCGATAAGGACCAGGGCAGAAATTAAATGAAGAATGAAGAGCTTCATTTCTGATTGAATTTTCTTCCATTTTTGATGGCTTTTATTGAGGTGAAGCTTGGGGAAACTTCTGCAGAATGGAACATCATCACGTTTTGCGAAATTTAAAGGGATACTTTTTTTTAAAACTATTCATTATCGAATCTCGGTTCCCGGAACAGAGTACGCACATTATTCACTCATTCGCGCCAACAATTTCGCTACCCAAAACTTGCCTTGAAGGCTCAATGTCGTAACGGACCATAAAATAGTTCCTTCCTTGTGCTGCGCGTTTTGATGACGCATCTGTATCATCTCGAATTTGACATCGAATCGGCAACTCTATTCCTGTCTAGCAGTGTTTGTACGCGCGCGCCTACTATCATAACGCTTTGTTTGTCATGGTCAGTTTCGCTCGGGCGCAACACTGATATGCAATCAGTTTATCACAGTTGTACTCTCTCTCTCTACCTCACTCTTCTCGTCCGTCGTTTCCTGGTTATTATTGCTCTGTGTGCGAGGTTAGTTGAACTTGACTGGCAACACACTTTTCGGCAGCAAGATTATTTCTGGGCCGTTTCTTTTAGATTCTCTTCTTAGCGAATGGTGCAGCGCAGCGCAGCTAAGAATTCGAAACGAGACGTCGCAGCGCTACCCTCAACGGTAAGCCCTCAAGTGAGCATCAGACATTAAAGGTATGTAACGCGAACATTGAAAATGGAAATAGCCAAAAAGTGACAAATATATATGTTTTGTTTATTTATTTGTTTATATTGGAACACCACAGAGACTGTTTCCGCGACTGAATAACGTAATCAAAGAGAAGAAAAGCATGAGTAAGTAGAGATAGGGATGGTGATAAAACAAGGGAATTGTGAGATGCTGAAGATGGACTCTGCGTGTCATTAAAGCTGCATTGATTTAATTACAGGACGATAGCAGGGAAGAGCTGCTCAAGTGCGTGAAACAACTTGAAGAAAAGGTCGGGTTTTTGTTGTTTCAAGGCACATTAATCGAGTTCGATATTCCCATCGTGACATCTTTGAGTCGAGATATGGACCAAGCGAGATCGATGAAATTTCCAGAAGCAACTATTCGAAAAGTACTTCTCACTCAATACTAATCTCCAAGATGAATCTGCGCATCATAAGCTCGAGTTCATAAACCATACGGTTTCTGAAGTGATTGTTATGCGTATTTATTATACTTATTGTATTAGAAAAAACTATTAACATACTGTTAGAAAATTCTTTGGAATCATCTCAAATCACATCTGATTTGCATCGTTTTTAATGACTGTTAGTGTACTTACGCACACATTTACAGGTATTCCACTGTTCTCTGGAATTATTGGAGCATAAGAGCTTAGCAATCGTTGCAATTCATGCATTTTATTGGTATATACTTATTATAGCTGCTTTAAAAAAAATTGATTAACTTGTTCAGTTCTGATGATCTGTATGACACGTGGATCAGAAGTGAATTTCCTCTATTCTCCGGACTACTGGTCTGTTATATTCTCAGGTTTCATTACCATTTTCGGCCATCTAACAACCTGCGAAACTTGAGGAGCATGCGACTCGAGTTCGATAAATTTAACGAATTTGGAATAGTTGAAAATTACAGGAAAAGATATAGGTGCGTTCGTCAATTGTCTTTAGTTACCAATCCTGTTTTCCGATAATACATTTTCTTCAGTGAGTTCGAGGATCATGTTCTTGAAATTCTCGAAGAAGCGTATGTAATGAACGAAGACAAAACTATGGTGAAACATGAACAAAACCGTTCTAAATAGTTATTTCAGAGCATCCTGAACGTGAAGTATAATGATCTGATAAAAGAGAGTGATGGATTCAAGTCCGCATGTTCAGTAGACTATCTTATTGATCTAGCGATGATGGCAAAATGCGAGGTTAATTCAACACAGAACGTTTGCATCCTTTGAATGCAATTTGGGAAGTCATGATAAAGCGTATGAATAGGGGCCACAACGCAGATAGCCGATTTTCCACAATGGGGTCAAAAGTATGTTCCAACCATCCGTCATGGACCCAATAACATCGTGCATTATACCGTTTGTGGATATCTTGCCTCTGAGTCGCGCTAGAGACCAAGAAGTACGCGGGCAGCCCACTGGGGGAGAGGAGGGAAAGGCGAGACGAGAGGGAAGTGGGCGGAGCCTAATTTGCGTGTGCCTCCCCCTCCCCCCGCTCTCTCGCTCGCCTCTCCCCGCGCATCTTCTAACTAAAAACACAAAAAAGGGAGAAAAGCTAAAAATCTAATTTTTTTTTCTCTAAAATTCCTAAAATATTCGAATTAGTCAGAAAAATACTGCCCAAACAAAAATTTCACACTGCAACCCGTCAAAACGACCTCTTCCCTTCTATTTTATGCAAATTTGATCTAATTAGTGATGCTATGCACATTTTGGGCTGTGTTCAATCGAAAGGGGATGGTAAGGGCTATCCATCGCTCTATCAAACGTTCCATTTGGTTTAGAATGGATTTTATGTTTTCCTTTCTCGCTTTTTGGCGAAATCATGTCAGACGAAAGTGGGCGGGGCTTGTGAGGCCTACGTATGAATATACGTTTTAATTTTAAAAAAATCAGAGAATATTGGATCACTACGCGTGCAGACGCATTACGAATGATCGATGGACTCCCAAAATCAAAGTTTCGAGAGTAAGTATTTTTATATTCAAACATTTTTGTAAACAAGCATTTTTGTAAACTAGGTGGATAAACACTTCATTATAATCAATCGGTTTTCAATAAACACTTCGTTAAGGAAGATTTCTTATTTGCATTCTTCACCGTAATTTTTGTCTTCCGCATTTCGTTCAACTGCCCTGCGACAAAAAGTGAGCAATTATGCCCAATTTATATATACGTATTTTATTTTTGAGAGAACAACAAATTCATCCGTTACTTGAAGAAACTCAAAATCTTTTATACTTCGCCATGCAGTAAATTTTGCCTTCATACGGTAATTTGTACATTTATTTTAATTATTTTCCATATCAAATTATTAACAAGTAAAAATTTAAAAAAACATTACAAAAATAACCTTCTGATTTATTAAATACAGATCTCCTACTTTGTTTACATCATCATATACGGATTGGTGCTGCTTCGGTCCCGTCAAGCTTTTGTTAAAATGTTGTTGGCGAAGGAAAGAATACCTGAACTCATACTTTTAGTTTGGCAGGTTTCTATTGATGATGATTTTATAAACAAATGAAGATGATTTACACTTCTAGGTCTCGTTCCTATCGGAATTTATCTACTCTTGTTTTAAAGTAGGTTTCCGAAGATTTCTTGCTAATAACCCGGCCGATGCTACACATAACCTCTTCAACTTTGCCTGTAAGTTTCCAGTTTGTATCAACTATTGATCGGATATTTCAGGGATGGCATCCACCGGTCTTCATACTGCCATTATTGACCTCGTGTTCCGGTTCCCGCTCATAAATTCGTACAGCGTTGCCTGGATCTGGGCAATTTTTGTAGTTCTATCAAAGTATGAGAACAAGAATGCTGAGAAATTGCTTCTTTACAAGGCGCAAGTATTGGTTGATCAAGGACACGTTTATAGATTGTTCTTTGTAATTTCCTTCATTTTTTCGTCTATTCGAATTATGCGCATATTCGCTGCCGACTCCTTTTTCGGATCAATCGTTGTAATGATGAAGAAAATGGCGAGCATTTTACCAATTTGACTAATAGCTTACAGTTTCTAAAGTGAAACATTGCAGACATGGACTCTGTGGTCTTTCTTTGTAGTGATCATTCTCTTTTGGGGCACATATTCAATCGCCGTTGTCTCTCTACTCGGTGTGTTGCAATTTTTTTTAAAGCATCTTAAAAAGTCTGTTACACTTTGCAGACGTAGCTTCCTCCAATCAAACAATTGCTTTACAATTGCAAGCAAACACCAATCAAACGTTATTTTGGAGCATTTTCTCTAACGGAGCGTTCGAGATTTTCGGGGAGCTCAAGGATGAAGTTAAAGACGGTAGATTTTTGTGTTTGAAAATATGATTAAATTAGAGTTCTTTATAATATTTCAGGAATAGTAGCTGACTGTCCGGAAGTGTTTAACTGGACGGATATTCGGGATTTCACGATCGATTGCGCTTTCCGTACGTGGATGGTTCCGGTATGACAATTTATTTAGTAATCAAAAATACTGTACATTACGTTTTCGCCATATCGACAAGCGTGCCAACAAAATGTATGTGAAAATTTGAAGGTGGCAGCTCTTTGATAGTTCAAATTTAAAGGAGTAACATGAATATTTTGGTGACTAATCTGTCAACGTCACATTATAGCAATCCATAACCATATCAGATTTCCGAAACTCCCATGTTTTCAATTTTCGTTTGAACTGAGATATCACATTTTGACGAAGAGATGTTTCTTGTTCCGCGCGTAACGAAATTGCTATTAAACTACAGTCGCGTTTCAAATAAAGCATCAATTATGTAATTGGTCCTTAATGAACGCGAAAACATCCCAGAAATCGAGTTTCATAATTAAAGACTAAGAAATAATAGTGAAAATAGGTGGAAACGCGCAAAACAAAGTGAAAGTGGGCGGAGCTAAAACGTTTGGCGCGCGGAATAGTTTAATAGGTGTGTAATTACTATCGTATCATTTTAAAAATGTGATATGAGCATATGGCTGTGTGCCAAATGACCCTGAAGATCCGGCAACGAGCGAGAGACTATGCAAAGTGAGGAGAGCGCGCCCTCTCGCCTCACTTTGCATAGTCTCCCGCGCGGTTCGTGATACGCCTCCTTTAATCAGTAATTTCCACTCTTTGTCCACTCTTTGATAAGATTTTTAAAATCAGATTTTGCTGTTCATTTACGTGCTGATATCCTCTGTCTTGCTAGTCAACCTGGTCACTTCATTCTTCACGTATGTTTTCGAATTATTTCTGGTCGTTCTCTCAGAATTATTCTAACAAGACTATTTTGTACTTAGAAACACGTTCGAGAAAGTACAAGCCTCCTCCATGCTACATTATCGCTACAAACACTATCAGGTACTGATTTCGGGTTCATTATTTCTAATAATCAATGTCTAATAGGTATCTTGAGAAGATTTTGTTGAAAATACACTCACGTGATCGTCGCTATTTTGTTAAAACGTTGTTAATGTAAATTGTTGCAGAGATTATTCGAATTCGAACGGAAGTTTTTTGTTCCTGCGCCATTTTCGATATTTTATCACTTGCCACTCGCTGTTTATGCAGTCTTAAAATACTGTGTGGAAGGCGCCGTTTGGGACTGCTGTGGAAAATACTATTTTTATTGGTGAGTGTTGGAGTACTCTCGAAGACAATTCCACAAACACTTATTCTAGCAATGAAGCAGAGTCCTATCAAGCAACATGTGCAACATCTACCGAGTCAATTCCGCTCATTGTCATGTGGGTCAAGTTCATTGACATGAATTTAATCGCTTTTTGCTACAGTAACTCTGAATCGAAGAAGAAATCGGAGGAAGAATTTGTAATTGAGAAAGCAAAACAAAAAAAGAATGAGCAAATTCTTCGTGAAGAACATCCTCTGCCAGAGCTTGTCAAATTCATCCGAGAATGGTAGTTGCATTGCTTTATTCGCTTGCAAACTTTTTGGTGACTTTAAGTACGAGGAACACTCAAGAAAAGAATAGGAAAGCGGAATCATACGAAAAGATTGAAAAGATGATGGGAAGAATAATGAAGATATTGAAAGACGGAGAAGAACACGGAGGTCGCTCATACGGCGTCTTACAAGGACAGAAACGGGGAAGGACTCGGTGTTGCCGAATTGCAAATTGGAAATACAAAAGGTGGCTGATCGGATTGATCGCGTGGAAATATATTGCATTAACATTTTATCGATTTGCAGATCGGTCTCGTGTCAATATTCAAGAGTTCATCACAACGTTTATCCTCTTCCGGAAAGAGCCACGGAAGTCAGACTATTGCGATCAGGAGAACAGGAAAAGGTGTGATATTGATAGTGCTGTTATTTAGTAGGTTCATCTATTGTTTTTTTCAGGCAGCCTTTCTGTTTGAGAACCTCGGAACGGATTGCTTCGCAAACGCAGCCGTGAACGTGCTTCTATCTCTGACTCCTCTGATGGAAGAGCTGAGAGGTTTTCCTTCCGGAACAAATCAAGTTGCCGATTTGCTGGTGGAAGCAGCCTCGAGTAAGCCAATCGCAATACCTAAAATTCATCGAGCATTTCTTTTTGGGTATGTCCAACTGAGCTCAATATGTAGAAAATGGAAAAAAATACATTTGCAGTTCCAGAAGCAAGTGGGTTAGCCTCACCCCTCGAAAAAAAAACTATCTAGAAAAGAAAAGAACGGTTAATGAACAACCTCATGCTGATCGGTAGAGTGCGGGTCGCCGTCTCTTCATTTTCCACACTCTCTCATCGGTCAGTGAAGTGAGAGAGTGTGTGAAATGATGAGACGGCGACCCGTATTGCGCATTCTACTGATCGGCGCCTTGTAAAAACTCTTTTATCTGTTTCTTTACCCAGGAACGGAAACAAGTCGAGATGTCCCTCGTCGACTGCGCGCCCTCTTCCCTGCTTTCGCCAATGGACAACATGATCCGGCTGAATTTCTCACTGAGCTCATTGAGGCGCTCAATATCGAAAGAAAGGATGGAACGAGAATTAGCGTTAGTCCACAATAAATACGCAATGTACTGACACATGACAAATATGTGGCAAATATCAAAGCAGAAAGAATAAAATTTCCCAACTACTTATCTCTATACCTACGACTGAAGGACTGAGGTTCATATTTTTTCGTACAGGACGATTTCCGAATGACAATCAGGTATGAAGCAGAGTGTGTCAGCGGATGTAGCAAGGAACTGGATGCGTCATTCCAGGAAGTTGTTGTCAGTTTTCTTCTAACTTTTTAAGAGAAGAGAGTTGAAACTCGTTTTAAAAAAAAAACTTTAAATTGCCATTGAATACAACTCTGTCTACTCAGCTCTCGGTGCCTCACACGGGAGGGCAGCCATCGACAATCGAAGACCTTGTGAGGGCAAGATTGATCGAAAATTTCGAATCAAATCCTAGCGATCATTTCCCTGAATGCCTTGAAAGAAAGGTCAAGTGTATGAAAGAGTGCCTTATCGGGGTAAGTCCTGTGCAAAAATATGATTAGGAATAATGGGCAATATTCAGATGCCGCGTTACTTCATTCTTACGCCAGAGATGGTCGTTTTCGATGGGAATGTTCGCCAATTCTTTGACATTCCACTTGATGGAGTTACTGCAGAAGAAACTCTAATTTACGGTAAATCATCAATTATTATAGCTCAAATATTGGAATTCTTCAGGCAAGAAGTATCGAATGAGAGCAGCGATTCGATACTTTTCAACCGATCGAGGGCACTGCGTTTCGTGGAGAAATATGCACCCTGGGTGGTCGGTCGCGAATGATGAAAACGACGAGACCACCCAGCCAGAGCTTCCCAACAAAGTTATCGGCTTCCGTGTTCTCGTTTTTGAAGCTGTTTAAATTTTATTTAGTCTCCGATGATTTAGTGCGATAAATCTATTGTTATTCCGCAATGAGTGCAAGTATAAACACAACAATAATTTGCGAACACCTTGTTTTATCGAAAACAGAAAGTCCCTTGGCTTCTGATCACGAATCGATCAGTTCTTCACTTAGATTGGTCTTTCTTGTCTACTCCAGAACCTCCAGTGACTCCAGAAACTCCCGAAACTCCAGAGACTCCACTCTTTTCGTCATCCTGTGTCTTCAGCGGCTGCGTGTTGCCCCATTGCGATGGAACGTCCTGAACAATATTCAGGTTACTGTAGGATACTGTAAGTCGGGTACGGTATAAGTCATAGTGGGGTACTGTAGGCGGCCTGGGTTACGGTAGTTCACCGTAAACTCACATCCACAGATTCATCGTCTTTCTGTTCCCTTTGCAGTCCACCTTCGATCGCCGCTGCAACTTCTTTCGCGTCGTGCTTTTTGTCGACTTTTCCCGATGCGACGTCCAGAATTTTGAGAGGGCACGGCCTGTTAATTAGACAGTTTCCGATCGTCAATCGTTTTCTTCAATCTCACGCAGGTGGTGCGATAGACGCCGGGGTGGCCGGGCTTGCCATTGGCGTAGAGTTCCTGGAGATAAAAAATCAGTCAGCGATCGCACGTCTACCGTAACTTTGTGTCGTTCGAGTTGGTACTCTTCGATTTCGATTCGGGATCGCCGATCGCGAGAGCCGGTCGGGCAGAGGGAGTCTGAGGTAGGTCTATTTGAATCCGGGTTACTGTAGTCTGGATACGGTAGACTACGGTACGGTAGCGTTCATTCTACAGTAATCCGTCACCAGTAAGTGATGGGTACCATATGCTTCGTTTCCGAGATACCGTATCCGAGGGTCCGTCTCATTTCTCACCGCTATTGCTGATGTTGCCGGTTTGTCTTTTTGCCCCGCCTTCTCTACGTCTTCTTCTTTCTTCTTCTTCTTACATCGACAGAAAAATGTTCCCATTTTGATACGGGCATTCCAGCAGAACGAACCCGGAGCTTGGTACGCTAAAAATTGATCGATTTTCCAATCCGCAGGATTCATTCTGGAGGGGCGACAACTTACCATAGAGCCAGATTGCGGAGATTAGGAGGCATGCGGCAACAACGTCGACGATAACCATGACGAAATAGGGAACGGTCTGCAATTGGGCTGTGTTTGGTTATTTTTCTTCCCGCAAGACGAATCCTTCTTTAAATTGTGCATGATTGATCAAACACGAGAAAAACCAGCAGCTGTTATAATGAGCGAAAAGAGATCAAACCAGATACTTTAGGTCCTGTAACTCTACCATTGTAGCCTAATCTTAGTATAAACAATACCGTCTCCTCTCCAAATCGTACCTAATCATTACATATTCCTAATGATACCCAATCGCAGTATCCCGATCACCGTCTGCTCACCATTCCGATGATCATCGTTGGCGCCTCTGTCGTGGTTGTGGAGCTAATGGGCATGGTGGAAGGGGGAGGGAGGGAGGAGAGGAGGAGGCGACTAGTCGAGAGGAGCGAGAGGAATGAGAATGAGGGGAGAAGGAGAGGGGAGAAAGGGCAATTGAGATTGATTTAATTATTTTGCTATTGAGATAAATATGCAAAGAGAGAAAGAACGTGCTGAATTTTAGTTATTTTATTGTTGTCTCTCAAATTGAAGAATTTCAATTGCACATGAACGCACTATATCGAATCGATGCTGAACATTGAAAGATCAATTTCGCTAGACCAAAACTGCAGATTAGGAAGCTCATGGCACATTCTGGGAGGTGAACCCAGCGCTTACTCTCATAATCATGTTGACATCCGTGGCAGTTCACGGCTAGTGAGGTTTACCTTTATCTTTCGTTCATCCTTCCATGCGAATTGTGATCACGTTAGTGGGGAGAGGATGAGAAATGCCTGAGTGTGATTTAGAATAATTTAACAAATTTATACTTTAACTTATTTTTTGTCTCATATGGATCGACTCATATTCAGTTCAGTTGAACAAGGATGCCTTTCTTTAGTTTTCGACTTTGCTGTCTGCGATGGCAACATTCCCTCAACGGGGATGGATGAGATTCACACGGTGGTGTATTCAGCATAATTTACTCAAAAGAATCCACCGGAAAGTCGAAAGTCTCCGATCAACGCCACTCAATCGATTGGACGGTGATCACGTATAGGTGATGATTAGGGATGGGGATAGAATTGGTTAAAGGAAGAGTAACAGGAAAGAATAGCGTTGTGTCCACAGAACGTCCAGAACCAATTTTCCAGCAAGAATTGTTGTATCGAGAGAATTGAGCGCCACTAACGCAGCTAATATACTATAATGATACACAATTAAATTATACATTAAAGCATCCAAGCCTCATAAATCCGAGTGGATGATCGCACGCAATAATCGCCTTCACAGATTACTCTGATGAAATTTCGTGAAAGCCAGAATATAGAAAAAAAAAACATACCCAGTGAGGTTGCCGTGCGGATTAGTGTATGTAATATCATATCGTCCATTATCTCCACCCATTGTTCGTGACATTTGATCGAGTACACGGAGGAAATAATAGAGCACGCTAAAATGATATACAGAGATCCCATCGCGCGATATTTGAAAAAAATCTGTGCCTTTATAGCAATGCACGGATAGGATTTGATGCGAGTTCATAAACAGAAAAGGATCGCGCATATTTAGCGTGATCATAAGCAAGGCTGTGCGTGAATTTCCCACACTCCTTGTTTTGCAATGCTCTCTCGCAGGTCTGATACAGCGAGAGAGAGCATGCAAAATGCACACCCCTGTTCATGAGATATAATCCGTTCAATGGCGAAAGACGAACTCTCTCAGTGACCTGCAGTCCCTCTCGCTTCTCTGAGCAGCAATTTTAATAGGGATCTGTTCCCGGTTTAAAACCGCGATACCGCGAGATTAATCGCGTAATGCAACATATCGTTTGCGCGCATCGAGGGACAACGCAGTGGAATCGGTGAAAATAAAAAAAAAATTGGAATAGGTGGGAATCGGTGAAAAAGAAAATCGGTGAAAAGGTGAAAATAGCATTTTGCATGCTCTCGGAAATGAAACAAATTCTCGTTTCAGCTACAGAATGCAATCATTCTCGAAAATCGTCTCACGAACATGAAAACATAATGTATTCTATTTTTTCAATATTCATCATTCTTTCGGAAACATTTAATTGGCAGGAGTGGTGGCTCTCTAAATGAAAATTATTCCCATGCTAAATTATCGGTGTGCAGCTGCCAACAAATCTTGTGACCGAATAAATTCGCACGCCAATTTCGTTCTTTTCACAGCTCGAAATTGGCGAGCGAGCACCAAAACGAGATGGAGGCGCCTACGACAATAACCGGAGATGCAATTTAAAGTCTTTGACGTCATTAATCAAGAAAAAAAGAAAATCGAAAACCACGCAGCAAATCCGTTATCATTCGACACGTACATCAGATGCTAGAAAAATTCCCTCGCCAATTTCGATTTTCTCAGGCTACGAAGGGGATCGAAGAGAAGATGACCTCTCGATTTCCCGTGTTCTCTCGTCGGTCAGAGTGAGGAGAATTTGTGCATAATGAGCAGTGCGTCGTCAATTTCGATTCGTCGGGCCAATTCACAGTCAATTGATGAGTTATTCAAATGCTGTTGGTGAGGTTGTCCAGCATTTCATCTCTACTTGTCTTTAGGAATACACCAGCTTTTAGATTAATCTTAGATTAATGTCATCTCATAACTCTTTCAGAATTAAGATGAGGGACATCTACTTGATCATCGCTATGGGACTACCGCTCATAATCACATTTTCATTCGGATTAGCCTGGGCCATCTGTAGCCTGTATCAGTGGATCTCGGTGGGCACTTTTGATCTTATTTTTTGAAATTTGCAAGAACATTTTTCAAAAGTATGTAGTTTTACAGGAAAAATGCAGAGATCCAGTCGAGTTCGAGCCAGTGGAGCTAGATCACCTCGATTCAGTTACTGGATGGGTGGAACCCATGTCAGCCGAATGTCTTTTACTAAATGAGCGAGTTCTGATGCCAGTGAGTTCCCTAGGATTTCCATGAAATGATACAACTCAAAGTTTGGGACGCGTGTGAAGCTATTTGGAATCTCTGCTAGTATAACCAAATTCTCATGAATGAAAATGTAATTCATTTTAGCTGGATCGACGATCAGACACCTACTCAAACGCATCGACTGTTAGAATTGACGACTGCGAAATCATCAGTGGAGAGAAGTATTCCAAGACGAAGAACAATGAAACAAAAAAGAAATCCAAGAAAACTGTAACAATACGCGAATCAGTGATGTAAAATATTGATCTCATAATGTTGCTGTTTATACTATAAAATAATACGTCTGTTATTTGAGTTCAATTAGGCTTTTTTAAAATTAATTTATTATTTATTAATTACTGTTAGCCATCGATTAATAGTAGTCATCGGACTTGAAACACATACAACGTTTGGTCATCCAACAGGTAACTCTGCAAATATGAGGCCGTTCGAAGAATCGAGCAAGGTTTGGCACAGCTCAAAAATATCAATTCTCTGTAACTCTGTAATTTGGGGTTCTCGAGGGTGCTGATGACGATAAACATATTCATTTTACACGTCGAGCCTCCGTTGGCTCCAGACGACGTCGCGTCGAAATCGGTTTTTCATCATTTTCTCGCTTCTCAAAAAAGATATTTTTCTGAAAATCGGACTTCAAGGACAGAATTTGATGGCGGTCACGCCTATTTTCTTTATTTTTCAAATAATTCAAAATGTGACTATCAAAAATCGTTACTTTTGACAGAGGCATCTGCAAGAATAGCGACCTACATAGATCGATCCGGCTTGGCGAAAATACCCTAGGGAAAAAATTTCATCCAAATCGGTTAACCAGTTTCTTTTGTGCGCTCGATTTTGTGAATTCACACCTGCAAGAATCTGCACATCCCCTCGTTTCTCCCGTGATCTTCCCTCTTCCCCCCTTCCCATAGAGAGTGTGGTGGGAAGAGAGGGTGCAGACACGAGAGCGGAGATGGGAAGGGGAGGGAGCAGAAAGGTCAGATGGGAAGAAGGTAGATCACGGGAGAAACGAGGGGATGTGCAGATTCTTGCTGGTGTGAATTCACAAAATCGAGCGCACAAAAGAAACTGGTTAACCGATTTGGATGAAATTTTTTCCTAGGGTATTTTCGCCAAGCCGGATCGGTCTATGTAGGTCGCTATTCTTGCAGATGTCTCTGTCAAAAGTTACGATTTTTGATAGTCACAATTTGATTTATTTGAAAAATAAAGAAAATAGGCGTGACCGCCATCAAATTCTGCCCTTGAAGTCCGATTTTCAGAAAAATATCTTTTTTGAGACGCGAGAAAATGATGAAAACCCGATTTCGACGTGACGTCATCTGGAGCCAACGGAGGCTCGACGTGCAAAATGAATATGCTTATCGTCTTCAGCACCCTCGAGAACCCCAAATCACAGAGTTACAGAGAATTGATATTTTTGAGCTGTGCCAGACCTCTCTCAATTTGCTCGATTCTTACGCGAACGGCCTCATATAGGAACCATTGAATTAGTACACACATGCATAACAAGCGATTAACATATAAACGCGAATCAGATGGAAGAGATCCGTTGTTTAGACGTTATACGTGCATTCCACTTGCGTGACCGGTGCGCCCAGATATGTCCAGGCAGTGCCGGCCGCATTGCACTCGACAGGCATGATCACACTGCAAAGATAATTGAATTTGTGAGCCCTGTTCTTCTGATAATATTTCCGCACGGGCTTAAAGTAACAATTTAACTCTTTTTTTCAGGAATTTCGTACTGAACGATAACCAATTTTGCATCTCTAAATTTAAATAAATGTTAGTATAATACCGATCGAGATTGGGCGCTTCACCGGGCAGTTCTCCCCCGCCGGGTGCGCCATCTCCACCGTTCACCTGAGAAGAGTATCGAACTTAATTAAGCGCATGTTTCGTTATGGGTGCATTCCTAAAAACTCTCGAGCGTGAATGCGCTAGCATCATTGTCTCTTTATTTGCAGCACCGCATGGTCTATCAGAGAGAAGAGAGAGCACGGGAATGTGAGAGATTGGCATTTGACATTCCTCTTATTTTTCTCTTATTTTTCGCCCACTTTGTGTGGAACGCTTTCGTAAAAAAAGGGAAAAATGATCAATCTACACACTGCTTAAGCTGGCTAATGAACGGTGGCAGACTTCTTCCTTACCGCGATGTTCGCATTGTTCGCCGGGTTCGTGGATATGCACGTGAAAGTGCGAACGGCGCACGCGCCCGTGGTGTCCGTCACATCACTGTTCATCGGCTGGCCTGGAATTTAGATTCGAATTTATTTGATCAATAATTCACAAGCGGTTTGTTTCCTGCATAATTCGCTACTATTAAGCTCGAACCCTACGTCTTATCACTGTTCGGCTGGCCTGAACTTTATTATTGGAGAAAGTGCCTAAGGGGCGCGGTGGCGCAGTGGTTGTGCGCCAGTAATGCGATTCGAAAGGTCACGAGTTCGACCCCACCCGCCCTCAGATCCACCCCAACCAAGGGGGTTAAGAAATGTTGGAAGTGGTGAAAACCGCAGTAAAGAATTCCCCTTCCACGCGCACACAACACGGGCGGTTAAAGTCTCGCAACAGCCACAGGTCGTCCCATGTTAGGCAACCGTTGCTACTCGACGATGGGGTGGCTATCCCGCCTTGCGAGGATAATGCCTAACACCTTTATATACTTGTTGGACAACAAGAGTTACAGAATAGTCTCAGGGTTTAGGTGTGTCCATGTCAATCCATTTAACGGTCTTGGACAACGCTAAGTGATACGCGGTAAGCACGGCGCGGTAAGGATTTCCTTGAAACTTCGGTCACTATGATTGATTACTTACCAAACTCTTGGTTATCGCCATACGTGATGAGGGATTGAGCGCAGCACTTGCATCCGACGCACGCTGCAATTAACATTTTGCTTCTCCAACCCATATTTCGTGATTATCTCCTGTACACGAAGCGTAAACTGGGTCAACACATCAACAACAGGACAAAGTCTCTCAAATTTACGTACTCTCCCGCATCGCCAAATATTCGAGAAAACATACGATACGAAGAGAGGGTCAAACCAAAACTCACCAGGCATTCCGGGGTCGACGGGGTTCACTCGCATGCACGCTTCGCTGCACACTGCAAGAAGCGCCGCGATGAGCGCACATTGGGCGAGCGATCGCATGGTCCTGCAATTATCTCAGTGAAATGTTTACTAAAAGCGAAACTTCAGTTGAAATAAGTATTGACAATGTGAATTCGGCGAAAATGTTTGCGCGAAATGAAGAGAGCAGAGTATTCTGAACCCTAATCATGATTATAGCTGGGGATAGTGGAAAATATAGAGCATTAGCCGCAGGAAAGATGCGGCGAGCGAATGAAGAGCTCGGCCATTCAGCTTGTCCCTTCCTTTATCCGGTATTCCGCTGCTATCCTCTTTGTCTAACGAGCTCTTCCCTTCGAAGGTCGGTCTCTTTCGGCCGATCCACATCATTTGTTGCTGGTTCCCCGCTGACCTTATGAACTTATTTTTTTGATCGGCCAGACTATCTCTGGGTTGATCAAGAATCGTCCCTGAGGCACTAGAACACGCGCAGTGTAGATCTTTTATTTTTTTTTATAGACCCATCTGATCTTTTAGATAAATGATACTTATTGCAGTACTGCCCACTGAAAGAGTGCCGTAAATTAAGTTTTCTCATTTGAATTTAGATGGAAGGCGCGATTTTCGATCAGCGTCTCTAATCTGGAATGTCGCGATTATTTTTGTGAGCGCGCGCTCTTTTTCACCATCCTTCGAAGGTCGCCTTGATCCGCACCAAAAGCAATTATTTGCCGGATTGTTTGTGACCTGAAGGGAACTTTCCGTTTTCCGAATGATGGACTGTTTCAAATAAATAGAAACTCTCCATGTACCGCTTACAGAGTTTATTACTCTTTTTTTCTAGTACTGAAACATTTATATTTTTTCCACGGAACTTGTCGAATATTTGCTGGATTGTTGTTGTTCTGAAGGACACTTTCATTCCACTTTCACACTATCTCCTTCACTTAGACAGCTAACCCTCCCTATCTCCGAACTGCGCAATTTTTCAACGCACGTACGCCTCTTCACTTTCCCTTTCGCTTGTACGATGATCTCTTTCCGCCCTAAGCTTAACGAATTGCTCAATTGATATAAAAATTATATAAAAAGTGCCTTACACCACTGGCGGGATAGCCGAGTGGTGTAAGGCGCCTCTCGCCATTCGAAGTGTACCGAGTTCATTCCCCCGCCGTGGCCAACCAAGTCTTGCTATCCCTCCGGGGTCGGCAAATTGGTAGCGACTTCGGTTGCGAAAGGTAAGGCTACCCTAGAACGCATTGGACAGCCGGGTATGTAGTCCGTCTAACAGCTGGCCTTACCAGTGGGTCCCACCTAGCGTTGTCTTACGACGTAAAATCGCTTGACGAGGATACACCTTTACCTTTTATTTTTCAAGAGTTCGAATATTTTTACCATGAACAGTGTTCATTGAACACAATCAGGTTTTTAAAAAAGTAATGGTGTATCCATGCTATTCAGTTTTACAGTCGTATGACAACGCTAGATGTGACCCACTGGAAAGACCAGCTGTTCTCGATGAATCAATGAATGGGCGTGATCGACGATCCAATTGAAGACGCAACACCCGCTGTGGAGACGCCGTTCCACGTCGTTAGCATAGTCTGGAAAAATAATGTATCATCTGCTCTGGTATGCAGTCGGCTCACTTTAAAACTTTCAGGTAGTGATGATATTTGGGCTTTCCGACCGACGACAACCACTTGAAATCAGAGAAGCGGTTCTTTATCAGGTTTTTTTTGCCATTTCCTTACCGTTGCCATCTTTTTGCGGAACAACCCAAACAGACCGACTCGATAATTGCGAATAACATTCTCACCATTTGCAGAAAGTGTGCTCCCAATAACAGATCAGGCAATTCCATATCAACGATTCTTATTCGGCCAGTGGTGGCGTATTGTACAAGTGAAACAAGCGTTTCGTAGCGAAATTTAGAGAAGTCGACGACTCCGGAAGAGCATTCGGACATGTTCGAATTGAATAGATCTTGGAAGAAGGGGATGCGAGCGGCCAGAATTGACTGTAATGATGCATTTGTTACCATTTTCCCGAAAAGTCGGCGTTTTCCGATGAGATATCGCCGCACTAGACCAAGAGTCACAATAATTCACCATACTTGTACTCACGTTTGGCGCGCGGATCCTCCCGTTCCCACTAACAATTTCCACATCGTCAACTTTTGT
This sequence comes from Pristionchus pacificus, assembly GCA_000180635.4. NCBI lineage: Eukaryota > Metazoa > Nematoda > Chromadorea > Rhabditida > Neodiplogasteridae > Pristionchus > Pristionchus pacificus. The sequence goes on from CM026577.1 coordinate 16,502,063, forward strand.
GTTGGACGCATCTTTGCATATCTAAAATCAACAAGGTTTTTCGGAGACATTTTTCAAAAGAAAAAGAAAACGCACATCGGGAATGGAGTGCGTGGCATGGACTGTTGAGCGCCGTAGAAGCTGACCATGGTCTTCGAAATTTCGAAATGCAGCCATGCTCCATTGCTCCATTTGTACTGAAATCATTGTGCATATTCTCATTCAAAATGGGTGCATTTCGAAAAACGATGGAAAAAGGTCTCTATTAGTCTCTATTACAATAATCACAGTTTTGATGAGCCACAGATTGCTTCAAAGGGACACTCTACCCTATTTCGGTTCAGCGGCAACGGCAGGGAAGGAAACTATTCGTGCCACTTCGTGGTTTCACTTCCGATTCACTTCACTTCTAGCCACGAAATTTCCACTTTTTCGTTGTTTTTTTTCGAAAATTCGAAAATTAACCACGAAATTTTGTTGTGAAGGGAAGGGCGAAACGCGCGCAGCGGAAACCATCGAATGAGAAAGGCGATAGAGATTGCGCGATAGTTGAGTCTCGATTGGGGTTGTCAGGATCACGAAACCGTCCATTCATTCAGTTCAGCTCGCTGAATGAATAGACGGTTTCTCTGGCCGGTCACTCTGGCCGGGAAAGCGCGCGAAGTTAAGATACGGATGCTTTATTCTCACTCGCTTACTCACATTTGGACCGTCCACTTTCGAAATAGCTTTCAAGATGGAAACGCTGTTGCCTCAGCCCTTCTTGGGAAAGGGAGCACAAATTGAAAAAAAGTGAGAGAAGAATTAAAGAAAGGTTCGTTCGATCGCCGGTTGTCTCTACCTTGGTGCTCACTCTATTTCTCTCCTTCTTTTCGCCCCTTCCTGACCAACAATGTGTCTATTGGAACAGCATAGTCTCTCACCCTTCTCTACTCTCCTCGTCAATAGAGTTCGAAATACGGGTCTCCGTCTCTTCATTTCACACACTCTCTCGCCTCTCTGACCGGTGAGAGAGTGTGCAAAATTAAAAGACGACTACCCGTATTTCGAATTCTCCTCGTCAATAACACACGAGAAGAGAACGTGCGCGCGTGTGAGTCACCACTAGAGTTCGAAATACGGGCGAAATACGGGCGAAATACGAAAAAAAAAGGGCATCGTATCATCAGTTCACGTGGTCTCTCACCGGTTAGAGTGGCTAGAGAGTGTGTGAAATTAAGAGACGATTACCCGTATTTCGAACTCTAGTCACCATCAACTAATGAGGTCCAATGAGGTAGTAATCGTCTCTTTATGACACAACGGCTCCAGCTCTGACAACGACGCGACTGAGCGACAAATGAAGAGAGCTACCAAATAATCCCCTCTCGATTAGTAATGATTGGCTAGCAGGCATGAGTTGATTAAAAATTGCGTGAATGTTCAATACAATTAAGATTAAGATTCCTATGGACAATGGAATAATAGCTTTAGTTATGAAGGCAATTATTTATGCATGCAAGAAGCATCGATTCGAAACAATGCTTTCATGTGAAAATGAAAACCTTCAAAAACAACAATAAAATAATTCCAATTCATCACCTTTTTTCCCTCTTTACATATTTCTCTCAATAGCAAAATATTTAAATCAATCTCAATTGCCCTTTCTCCCCTCTCCTTCTCCCCTCATTCTCATTCCTCTCGCTCCTCTCGACTAGTCGCCTCCTCCTCTCCTCCCTCCCTCCCCCTTCCACCATGCCCATTAGCTCCACAACCACGACAGAGGCGCCAACGATGATCATCGGATTGGTGAGCAGACGGTGATCGGGATACTGCGATTGGGTATCATTAGGAATATGTAATGATTAGGTACGATTTGGAGAGGAGACGGTATTGTTTATACTAAGATTAGGCTACAATGGTAGAGTTACAGGACCTAAAGTCTCTGGTTTGATCTCTTTTCGCTCATTAAAACAGCTGCTGGTTTTTCTCGTGTTTGATCAATCATGCACAACTTAAAGAAGGATTCGTCTTGCGGGAAGAAAAATAATTTCCGTTCCCAATTTCGTCATATTTATCTTCGACGTTGTTAGCGTATCCCTCCTAATCTTCGCATTCTTGCTCTGTGGTAAGTTGTCGCCCCTCCAGAATGAATCCTGCGGATTGGAATATCGATCGATTTTCAGCGTACAAATCTCCGGATTCGCCCTGCTGGAATGCCCGTATCAAAATGGGCACATTTTTCTGTCGATGTAAGAAGAAGAAGAAGGAAGAAGACGTAGAGAAGGCGGGGCAGAATGACAAACCGGCAACATCAGCAATAGCGGTGAGAAATGAGACGGACCCTCGGATACGGTATCTCGGAAACGATGCCTATGGTACCCATCACTTACTGGTGACGGATTACTGTAGAATGTACGCTACCGCATCGTAGTCTACCGTATCCAGACTACAGTAACCCGGATTCAAATAGACCTACCTCAGACTCCCCCTGCCCGACCGGCTCTCGCGATCGGCGATCCCGAATCGAAATCGAAGAGTACCAACTCGAACGACACAAAGTTACGGTAGACGTGCGATCGCTGACTGATTTTTTCTCTCCAGGAACTCTACGCCAATGGCAAGCCCGGCCACCCCGGCGTCTGCCGCACCACCTGCGTGAGATTGAAGAAAACGATTGACGATCGGAAACTGTCTAATTAACAGGCCGTGCCCTCTCAAAATTCTGGACGTCGCATCGGGAAAAGTCGACAAAAAGCACGACGCGAAAGAAGTTGCAGCGGCGATCGAAGGTGGACTGCAAAGGGAACAGAAAGACGATGAATCTGTGGATGTGAGTTTACGGTGAACTACCGTAACCCAGGCCGCCTACTGTATCCCCACTCTGACTTGAGAATACCATACCCGCCCTATAGTATCCTACAGTAACCTAAATATTGTTCAGGACGTTCCATCGCAACGGGGCAACACGCAGCCGCTGAAGACACAGGATGACGAAAAGAGTGGAGTCTCTGGAGTTTCGGGAGTTTCTGGAGTCACTGGAGGTTCTGGAGTAGACAAGAAAGACCAATCTAAGTGAAGAACTGATCGATTCGTGATCAGAAACCAAGAGACTTTCTGTTTCGATAAAACAAGGTGTTCGCAAATAACTGTGAAATGTCTATCCATAGCAATGTAAAAAAAAGACGTCGCGTGAAGTTTTATAATTGACCTACTAAGAGGTCTGTTTATTTGAACTAGTGCCTTTGGCCTTGTCGATATTTTGTCTTTATTCGTTCTCAATCTTTCAATAGCGTTAAAAAGGCAATGATTTCTGAACTGTCCTACGTGAAAACGAACAAATAAATATTGCCATTACAGCTCGTTGCTTCTTACTTTGCATATTTTCTCAATAAATCATAATTAAATCAGTCTCACTCGTCATCAATTTCTCCATTTTCTCCTCATTCCTCACCCGCTCGCTCCTCTCGACCAGTCGCCTCCTTCCTCCTCCCTTCTACTCCCTCGAAGATGGAAGAAACGTCGAGTACGACGGCCGTTCCAAGGAACACCCTAGTCATGGTGAGGATTCCTTGGCTCTCCTCCTGTCGCTCAAAAGCTTGCGTCTATAATCGGAGTGTGCGAGTGTGAAGTGTTACGGTACCAGAATCTGCCACCAACGAATCAGGAATAGCATTAGAGAAACATCATGCAACCGCCCTCGTTCGCTCCTCCTTTGCGCTATCATTTGTCAGGAGAATGAAGAGACGCCAGCATCCCTATCTGCACTCAAACAATGTACAACCTTTGCAGAGCCCAAAAGATTGGATCATGATGGGCGTCGGCATATCTATGACACTGATCACCTTCATCGCGCTGTCCTTCCTCTGCGGTCAGTTATCGATTGCAGAAGATCTACCGTACGTAGTCTTTCTCGAACCCAGTAGGTATGTCGATTCGATGACAGTATGACCGTACCCAGCCATGATATTGTGACAATATCCGACTACTTTCTGTCCACCACAGTACTCGATCGTTGATCGAACACTACCCAATTCGGCGTACAAGGCGCGTGGGTCGTGCTCTGTTCGTTACGGGTGGAGGACAGGTTAGCAGGGGACATTTGAGCAGCGGGCCTGACTTGAGCATTAGAGATAAGAGCAATGGACAGATGAGCAATGGATAGTTGAGCAGCCAGAGGGTATGACCAGAGTGTGGACATTTGAGCAGCGCCTAGGGGGTGCTTCCCACAGAGTGGACACTTGAGCAGCGGGCCAGGGGGGCCTTTCCACAGAGTGGACATTTGAGCAGCGGCTAGGGGGTACTTCCCACAGAGTGGACATTTGAGCAGCGGCTAGGGGGGCCTTTCCACAGAGTGGACATTTGAGCAGCGGCTAGGGGGTACTTCCCACAGAGTGGACATTTGAGCAGCGGCTAGGAGGGCCTTTCCACAGAGTGGACATTTGAGCAGCGGGCCAGGGGGCCTTTCCACAGAGTGGACATTTGAGCAGTGGGTCAGGGGGGCCTTTCCACAGAGTGGACATTTGAGCAGCGGCTAGGGGGTACTTCCCACAGAGTGGACATTTGAGCAGCGGCTAGGGGGGCCTTTCCACAGAGTGGACATTTGAGCAGCGGCTAGGGGGTACTTCCCACAGAGTGGACATTTGAGCAGCGGCTAGGGGGGCCTTTCCACAGAGTGGACATTTGAGCAGCGGGCCAGGGGGCCTTTCCACAGAGTGGACATTTGAGCAGTGGGTCAGGGGGGGGGGGGCCTTTCCACAGAGTGGACATTTGAGCAGCGGGCCAGGGGGGCCTTTCCACAGAGTGGACATTTGAGCAGCGGCTAGGGGGGCCTTTCCACAGAGTGGACATTTGAGCAGCGGGCCAGGGGGCCTTTCCACAGAGTGGACATTTGAGCAGTGGGTCAGGGGGTGCTTCCCACAGAGTGGACATTTGAGCAGCGGCAAGGGGGGCCTTTCCACAGAGTGGACATTTGAGCAGCGGCTAGGGGGGCCTTTCCACAGAGTGGACATTTGAGCAGCGGCTAGGGGGGCCTTTCCACAGAGTGGACATTTGAGCAGCGGGCCAGGGGGGCCTTTCCACAGAGTGGACATTTGAGCAGCGGGCCAGGGGGGCCTTTCCACAGAGTGGACATTTGAGCGCGGGCCAGGGGGCCTTTCCACAGAGTGGACATTTGAGCAGCGGCTAGGGGGGCCTTTCCACAGAGTGGACATTTGAGCAGCGGGCCAGGGGGCCTTTCCACAGAGTGGACATTTGAGCAGTGGGTCAGGGGGGGGCCTTTCCACAGAGTGGACACTTGAGCAGCGGCTAGGGGGGCCTTTCCACAGAGTGGACATTTGAGCAGCGGCTAGGGGGGGGGCCTTTCCACAGAGTGGACATTTGAGCAGCGGCTAGGGGGGCCTTTCCACAGAGTGGACATTTGAGCAGCGGGCCAGGGGGCCTTTCCACAGAGTGGACATTTGAGCAGTGGGTCAGGGGGGGGGCCTTTCCACAGAGTGGACACTTGAGCAGCGGCTAGGGGGGCCTTTCCACAGAGTGGACATTTGAGCAGCGGCTAGGGGGGGGGGCCTTTCCACAGAGTGGACATTTGAGCAGCGGCTAGGGGGGCCTTTCCACAGAGTGGACATTTGAGCAGCGGGCCAGGGGGGCCTTTCCACAGAGTGGACATTTGAGCAGCGGGCCAGGGGGGCCTTTCCACAGAGTGGACATTTGAGCGCGGGCCAGGGGGCCTTTCCACAGAGTGGACATTTGAGCAGCGGCTAGGGGGGCCTTTCCACAGAGTGGACATTTGAGCAGCGGCTAATGGGCCTTTCCACAGAGTGGACATTTGAGCAGCGGCTAGGGGGTGCTTCCCACAGAGTGGACATTTGAGCAGGGGCTAGGGGGTGCTTCCCACAGAGTGGACACTTGAGCAGCGGCTAGGGGGAAGGTTTCTACGAACTTCGAGGGAGACTATTACGGCCTTGGCAGAGCCGATCAGAAAGGAAGTTTCCCAAGTTATGCCGCTCTCCTCGTCCTTACTGGAACTTTAAACGTTGTGCAGACACTATTTTCTGGCTTCCCATTCATCCGATCTTCCTATTTTCACTTTTTTTTGTATTTTTTTTCCATTTATTGTGCAATATTCGAGCCGGGATGAATTGAAACTCATACTTTATCTAACCATAACAACAGCAGTCAACGAGAACGGGCAACTAAATAGCACAGATAATTGGGCAATGAATATGGACCTAGTCCATTTTCACATACATGGATAGAGACTTAAGATGATCTAGATTGGACTGTCCCATTGCTCCATTTGCAAAGGCCATTCTTCGATTCTCTTCGTCAGATCGTCTCTTATTTCCTTGTTTCCTGTACTGCCACAGATACAGATTCGACTGAGTAGCCTTAGTCTGCTCATCCTCCCAATAATTAGCCACTTCCAATAGTGCTCCTTCCAGATGACTCACGGCACACTTGGCAGGAATTCCCTCAAAATAAATTAATTATTAACCTATTTAATGCGCTCGCTAACCTTCAAGCTGGCGTTAAACGATTCCTGTGCGGAGTTCGAGGCATGAAATGAACGAAGAATTCTATCCCGAACAGTCCATTCTTCCAGGTGATACATCGGGATATGAACGTTTCCGGTTGTGTCCAATCCAACGTAGTTGCGACCAAAACTGTCGATGACAGCTGCAACAAAAATGAATAAATGGATTCTCGATTTAAATAACTCACGCTGGCACTGCGGTGTGGAAATGGCCGAATAGGCGGCTAGAGAACCATAATACACTGCCAGACATCTGATCGTCGTCTTCACAGTCGGTATCTTATAGTCGCCCACAAGCCCATTAGACTAAAAAAATTGAATAATTTAAGAGTTTGAAACTATAAATACCTGCACTAGTCTCCAGATCGTTTGACAGAGATGAAAGAGACAGCGCTTTACATCTACCGTAGGGAAGGCTCTCTTGGCAGCCGTGGAGATGGCTCGCTCGAAATCTTAAAAAAAAGATCTATTTGTTAAATTATTCCTCGAGTTGGTACAACTATTATAGTCACACTCACCCATCAGGATTAATGAGGGTGAGTTCGTCACTCCCATGGAGATTACGGAGTCGAATATTTCCTGATACGCCTCAACTCTCTTGCTCTTCAACAGCGCGAACACTGTGGGAACAAATAAATGTCCAGCCTGCAAAATGCAGTGCTTAAATTATCTTAAGCAAATATAACTTGTGTTATTACACGTGAAAGATCAGTCGTACCTGTACGCCAATAACAAATAGCTGCGAATAGGGGGGCGGAGCCACCCTGAAGGTCCCATCCGTGGACCAGTTTCCGTTATTATTCATAAGCATTACGCCTACAAAATGACCCACATAAATCTTCATTTCATAATCTACTGAATGAAATATCTCACTTGCTGAAGTACAGAAAACTACGCATCCATCTGGAGAAGTATTTGTAGAGTTATACCTCATAAATGGCAAGCCTGGAATAAATATTCCGTTAGTTATCAACGAAAATAACTCTACCGTCTCTGGTAATAAGGAGGGTCTGCGGTGCATAGGGATAATTGCTCGACGTAAGAGCAGGCACCAGACGCTGCGCTCCTCGAATAATCATATTATTCTCATATATTCGATATGATTCGTAACAGGAAAATATAAAACCTTTCTTCAGGGCAGCCGCAGAGGGAAGGAAAGGTACGACTGCAGGATTCAGTTGCGCAGTCACTGCCGTCAGAGCGGCCTTAGGAGCCACGTCTTGGCTTCTCAAGAACTTGACTGCTTTCTTGCGCCATACACCTACAAGCGTTCAGAATATATAGCAAAGTTCAGCAATTGCTAACCTCCAGCGGGTAATCCGAAGGGGCATGAGTATGAGTCGTATTCGCATTGATGAGCGCTTCACCGCTGGCTCCGATAGTGGCCTTAGCACCGCAACCGGCCTTCACACATCTGATAAGATGTCAGAATATAATGTGTGATAACGATTATATATATATATACCGAAGCTTCGTATCCGCTCCCACCATATGAGAAACACGATAAATGTACTCATTGTCATCGGAGTACAACTTCTTTCCCTTGGTTGATCGGAGCGTATCCGATGGCATGCGAAGTGGGAGAGGCACGGCAGACATCTACGAATAAAGAATCATAGATTCGTGTTTAGGTATCTCTAAACACATCGAACACATTCACGCACATCACATTCACGCACATAATAACGACAATGTTTACATATATGATCTTCCGTACGCATATATCAAGGCAAAACTTATTGACCCATAGAATTCCATCAATATTTGATTTGTACCAATACTTCTGTTCAAGACCATATGATTCGCAAGATCTGCCGCAAAAAGGGTTACCCCTTTGATCGAATAAGTGCGTGCCACTATTGCTAGCAGCTCGTTGATGTGCTCCAAAATCAACGTAAATATCCGTTCGCAGATTCATGTTTACACATATGTTCTTAGACATGCATGGCTTAATCCTTTATCTGAGCATATCACCGCTGGCAGGATCAACCAGGTAACTAAAAAAAGTTACCTACTCACGAGCACCTTACGGTGATAATGAGGTTTAGAGAGAGCCGACGAGTTAACGAGCGACTCAATCGGATTCACATGATTCCCTTCGAAAAGAGGATGATGGACCGAATTGTGTTAGGAACACAAGAAGCAATGAACAGAAGCGCAAGACCCAGTTAAGAGATCTCGCATATGATGGTAACGCAGACGTCTCGGACAAGCCGAAACAGCGATAAACTATCACGCATCAAGTAGCACACGATCGGTACCATATGCTACTCGACGAATAGAGCCAGGCAAGTGGTAGTGAACGTATGGGTACCCTGTAAGTTTCATCCTCAAGCGCTCAGCTCGTGGTTTGGCAAAGTTAGAATGATTTCATATGGGGTTTCTGTATACAGCACCCGACATTCTCTTGGTAAAGGGAATTCGCAAATAAGGTGAGAAATTGTTCACGCAAAAGTAAATTGAATTAACTAGCAACAAATGATCGAAACCATGCACTACTAGATATAAAGAACCAAGGTAGTAATAGTGGCCCTATATGAATTTCGATTCCGATTTCCGCGAATTCCTAAATAATATCGATCGAATAATAAAAACAAGAAAAATATATGAAAAAAGTTCAGAATAATAAGGGAACCATTGTTGAGAAAAAAACAACAACAAAAAATTTAAAAAATTCCTCGGAAAATTCAGAAAATGTTGCCTGAGGATGTTGGCAACTGTAGAAAGAATGATCAAGCTGAAAGAGGAGCACCCCCCCCCCCCCTTCTCTCTGCTCAAAAGTCCAAGGCCGTAGAAACCGAAGTAGGAAGTGACCCGCTGCTCAAATGTCCACTCTGTGGGAAGGCCCCCCCTAGCCGCTGCTCAAATGTCCACTCTGTGGAAAGGCCCCCCCCCCCCTATCCGCTGCTCAAATGTCCGCTCTGTGGAAAGGCCCCCCTAGCCGCTGCTCAAGTGTCCACTCTGTGGGAAGCACCCCCTAGCCGCTGCTCAAATGTCCACTCTGTGGAAAGGCCCCCCCCCTGGCCCGCTGCTCAAATGTCCACTCTGTGGGAAGCACCCCCTAGCCGCTGCTCAAATGTCCACTCTGTGGGAAGCACCCCCTAGCCGCTGCTCAAATGTCCACTCTGTGAAAAGGCCCCCTTGCCGCTGCTCAAGTGTCCACTCTGTGGGAAGCACCCCCTAGCCGCTGCTCAAATGTCCACTCTGTGGAAAGGCCCCCCTAGCCGCTGCTCAAATGTCCACTCTGTGGAAAGGCCCCCCTATCCGCTGCTCAAATGTCCACTCTGTGGGAAGAACCCCCTAGCCGCTGCTCAAGTGTCCACTCTGTGGAAAGTCCCTCCTAGCCGCTGCTCAAGTGTCCACTCTGTGGGAAGCACCCCCTAGCCGCTGCTCAAATGTCCACTCTGTGAAAAGGCCCCCTTGCCGCTGCTTAAATGTCCACTCTGTGGGAAGCACCCCCTAGCCGCTGCTCAAATGTCCACTCTGTGGAAAGGCCCCCCCCTAGCCGCTGCTCAAGTGTCCACTCTGTGGAAAGGCCCCCCTGGCCCGCTGCTCAAATGTCCACTCTGTGGAAAGGCCCCCCCCCCCTGACCCACTGCTCAAATGTCCACTCTGTGGAAAGGCCCCCTGGCCCGCTGCTCAAATGTCCACTCTGTGGGAAGCACCCCCTAGCCGCTGCTCAAATGTCCACTCTGTGGGAAGCACCCCCTAGCCGCTGCTCAAATGTCCACTCTGTGGGAAGCACCCCCTAGCCGCTGCTCAAATGTCCACTCTGTGGAAAGGCCCCCCCTGGCCCGCTGCTCAAGTGTCCACTCTGTGGAAAGGCCCCCCTAGCCGCTGCTCAAGTGTCCACTCTGTGGAAAGGCCCCCCTAGCCCCTGCTCAAATGTCCACTCTGTGGGAAGCACCCCCTAGCCGCTGCTCAAATGTCCACTCTGTGGAAAGGCCCCCCTAGCCGCTGCTCAAATGTCCACTCTGTGGAAAGGCCCCCCCCCCTGGCCCGCTGCTCAAATGTCCACTCTGTGGGAAGCACCCCCTAGCCGCTGCTCAAATGTCCACTCTGTGGGAAGCACCCCCTAGCCGCTGCTCAAATGTCCACTCTGTGAAAAGGCCCCCTTGCCGCTGCTCAAGTGTCCACTCTGTGGGAAGCACCCCCTAGCCGCTGCTCAAATGTCCACTCTGTGGAAAGGCCCCCCTAGCCGCTGCTCAAATGTCCACTCTGTGGAAAGGCCCCCCTATCCGCTGCTCAAATGTCCACTCTGTGGGAAGAACCCCCTAGCCGCTGCTCAAGTGTCCACTCTGTGGAAAGTCCCTCCTAGCCGCTGCTCAAATGTCCACTCTGTGGGAAGCACCCCCTAGCCGCTGCTCAAATGTCCACTCTGTGGAAAGCACCCCCTAGCCGCTGCTCAAATGTCCACTCTGTGGGAAGCACCCCCTAGCCGCTGCTCAAATGTCCACTCTGTGGAAAGGCCCCCCCTGGCCCGCTGCTCAAGTGTCCACTCTGTGGAAAGGCCCCCCTAGCCGCTGCTCAAGTGTCCACTCTGTGGAAAGGCCCCCCTAGCCCCTGCTCAAATGTCCACTCTGTGGGAAGCACCCCCTAGCCGCTGCTCAAATGTCCACTCTGTGGAAAGGCCCCCCTAGCCGCTGCTCAAATGTCCACTCTGTGGAAAGGCCCCCCTAGCCGCTGCTCAAATGTCCACTCTGTGGAAAGGCCCCCCTAGCCCCTGCTCAAATGTCCACTCTGTGGGAAGCACCCCCTAGCCGCTGCTCAAACGTCCAAGCTCCCGTTCTGATTGCTCAAACATCCATTGCTGAAATGTACGATGCTCATCTGTCCAATGCTCTAGTCTCCATTGCTCAAATGTCCCCTTTCCGCTGCTGCTCAAATGTCCCCTGCTAACCTGTCCTCCACCCTTCGTTACAGTACCTCGTAGATCGAGCACTGCTGAACCTTGCCATATATCAATTTTCGTGTTCACTATTTTCTGCTTGCAATATAATGTGATGTAAAAGCAAAATCGCAACGACAATAATCGAATTTAAATAACAAGTGTTCAGCGTACCTGGCGCGTGGCTGCTGGGAGGCGTGCGTGAAGCTGGGCGAGTGCTGCTGTGGGAGAAAGAAGAGGAAGAAGAAGGGCGATGAGGGGGAGAAGGACCGCCCGCCCTCCGCGCATTCGGTGAGGAATGACTTGGACTACGGTACCTTCTTTCGTATCACAACTAGAGTCTCGAAAACAAATGTTTTTCAAATTTCAATTAGTTGAAATCGAATTGTTTTCGACTAGTTGAAGTGAATCAACTAGTTGAAATAACATGTTTTCAACTAGTTGAAATCAATTCAACTAGTTGAAATGAACTCATTCTGACTAATCGATTGGCCCACAAGCGGTGAGAAGTGGTTGAGAGAGAGTGAGATCTACCACTCATCCAATCAACAATTGCGAGGAATGGGTTTTCGAATAGTCGATTCCCTCATTTCAACTAGTTGATTTCCATTTCAACTAGTTGAAATGAACTTGTTTTCAACTAGTTGAAATTGATTTGACTGTTTCATTTCAACTAGCTGATTCGGAATATTTCAACTAGTTGTTTGTTTTCGTCACTCTAATCACAACCACCGTAACTCGGCTGGTACTGTAGCATTACTGTAGTATTGCAACAAACGAAAATGAGCGAGGAATGAGGGATGAGTGTTCCATATCCCGGCTTGCATTGTAGCATTGCTGAAGTAAGAGAACGGTGGTCTACCGTACCCAGACTACCGTAGCCCGAACTATCGATTGATCTACCATTTCGCAGACGCCCTCCATCCGCCCTGCTCTCGCGATCGACGGCGCCAACTCCAAGAGCAACTCCAACTCGATCAATTCAAGGTTAGCACTTTACCTTAGGTACCTTACAATTAGGTTACTGTGCCTTACCTTAGGTACCTTAGGTTACTGTGCCTTATCTTAGGTACTGTAGGTTACTGTACCTGACCTTAGGTACCTGAGGCTACTGAAGACGGTGCTGATCGATAACTGACTCTTTCCCCTCCAGAAACTCGATGCCAACGGCAAGCCCGCCCACAGCCCCGGCTGAGCCTACCGTACCACCCGTTCAGCCTGCGTGAGATTGAAAAAAAAGGATTGAGCGATTGCGAACTGACTATTTTGCAGATATCCTCCGGCCCAGCCCAGATTGAGATTTTGGACGCGGCCTCGGGAAAGGTCGGCAATGCGGTGACCGCGGTGCAATTGGCAGCGGCGATCGAGGGAGGACTGGAGCGGCCACAGAGGGATGATGAATCTGTGGATGTGAGTTGAACTAGGGTGAACTACTGTATCCTAGTCATACAATCTAACTATTGTGTCCTATTCCGTTAAACCTCTCTAATGTAAGAATGAAGAGTAACCGATTTTGTGGCATATGATGCCCATCGGAGTTGCAATATCCGATTGTGTGACTTACCGTACCCAGAATACGTATCTTACAGTAACCACAATTCCATTCAGGACGTTCCAACGGATTGGGGCAACACGCAGCCGCTGAAGACGGTCGAGGAGGAGAAGAGTGGAGTCTCAAGAGGCACTGAAGTCTCTTGCCAAGACAAGAATTCTATTACAACTGAAGCAAAGAAGTGATCGATAGATCATTAGAATCCAAGAGACATTCTGTTTGATAAATCAAGGTGTTCGCAAATTGTTCTTGCTATGCACAGAGACAGATTAGTTTAATATTGAACAGCACTACTTATTTATCGAAAGAATAATTTATACAATAGATCTGGCTCTGCGCAGATCTCGTTTTCTCGTTTTCGATCAACCCCTTGCATACTTCCGCGGTATCACAGCGCCAAACCGTTTTGTTTGCAGTGATGATGATTTCACGCTGTGGTCAAGCTTCAAGCAACTTCTTATCTATCAATTTTCACTCCCACCCTTTTCGCAGTCGCTTTATTTGGGCGTCATGATTCGATATCAATAATTCGAATGCCATTTTCTCTACACTTTCACCAATTGGTGTCTCCCATTCTTCAATTCAGTAATCAATAGAGCCGAACAATTTCGAAAATGTGTATGATTGTCAATAATCAATATCCGATCTGTTATAACAAAAGTGTGAACAAAAGTGCTTCCAGATTAGCCCCTCGCGCGGTTTCCTTCAAAATATGCGAGTGAATCAGCCAGTGCGATGCGCACAAATAGACTGACTGATAACGGACGTATTAAGAGACCGTGCGAGGGGGTAGACATCGACCGATCACATGAAGTTATACACATTTATACCTTCATGTTTTTGTTTTCTCTCATTTTTCTTTGTCAATCCTTTTTTCTATCCTTGTGATTATTTATCGTGTAAATGCATTACAGTTTCTGTTTGATAACTACTACAACGTGTCAGTAAGGGACGGTGTTAGGGAGTACTCATCGACTGATCGCGCGTTGCTGTAAGATGATATTTATTTTAAAAATATTATCAGGGATTCATCACACTCCTCTGGCTTTTTTTGATTTTATAATATTATTTTTGTTATGTGCATACTACAATTACCCAGAAACAACATTATCGTGAAAATATTTTCCGTTCCACTCGTAGTTGACCTTTGACTACCGTTTGAGGGGCGGAGTTAGGAAGAGGCCGGGAGGAGGCTAGTGATCTACCTGCTCTCCTCCGCCTTACCTCTTCCCTTCCTCTCTTTTCCAGACAATCAATACGCTAACCAGCACATTGAGTTTGCTGAGCATTTGAAACGCACGATAGCGCGTGGTACCTAGAAAACTTCAATAGTTTCTGAAACGCAACCCATTTTCAATTGAGTTTTTTTAAGGTTTTCTGCACAGCTACAACTGATTTTTTTCGTTGAATGTGGCGAGGTTGTGCCAGGAAGCCCCGGGTCAAGCGACGACGGAAGACTACTCTGCAGTCCAGTGTAAGTTGTAGGATGACTGATAAGAGGATGACCTCTCTGGGCACTAAGAAAGAGTGAGAGAATGAAGAGACGATTTCTTGCGATGATGGTTCAAGTGAAGATAAATTACAATTACAATTACAATTACAATTATTTTATCCACCAAGGTATGAAGGAGATAAGATTTATGTTGATCTTCGTTAGGTTTTGGGTGGAGGTCCGTCGTCATGTTGACGATTCGGTTTGGAGGCGTGGGGCGTCGGGGGAGCAGCAGGTTGGTATTAGAGCCGCAAGAGAGAATCAGGGGTAAATGAGATAGAAGGAAGAGACAGAATATGAGATCGGAAATTAGAAGGAGAGCTATGTACGAATTCAGCAGATAGCACGTTCCATCGATCGATAGTTCTAGTTACAAAATTAGAGTGAGACTTGGGAAGTGCGTATGGCAAGACTATGCGTAGTGAATGAGATCTACGAAGACTACGAGCAAGAGGGGATAATTTAAAAAGATTGGTGCGGTCGTAAGAATAGAAGCCGTGAATGGATTTATGAAGGAAGAGAATATCGGAGATTAGTCTCCTATGCTCAAGGGTGGGAAGGGAAAGCTGGGCTATTCTATCGGGATACAGCGAGTAAGGGATACGGCAACGAATGAATAAGCGCTTAGAGAAATTGCGCTATACTCCTTCTATATGGTTTGCTAAGGTTACTGTATGCGGAGACCAAACAACTGAACCGTACTCAAGAAGAGGTCTAACGAAAGTGCTAAAAGCGCGAGAGTATAAACCAGGCTCAGTAGAAAAGAAGCATTTAAAAATGAGGTTTACTAGCTCTTGCTTTAGAAACTATTCTAGAAATATGGTCGTTAAACTTAAGGGAGGATTGCATAAGAACACCAAGGTCTTTGATAGAAGGTGAAACAGAAAGGGGAGTCCCATTAATAAGATATTGAGCTCGAGGAGAGAGGTTCCCATAGTGTACCACAGTGCATTTCGTCTCGTTGAGGGGCAGGTTCCACTCTTTCGACCATTCAAATACGGAATCAATAGATGACTGGAGAATATTAGAGTGTAGAGGAACTTTGGCATAAATTTTTAAGTCATCAGCTTAGATACCGTACTTGACATCAGCAGGAAGGGATTTGGACAGGTCGTTAATAAAGAGAATGAATAAGAGAGGACCAATGCATGAGCCTTGAGGGACACCAGAGGTAATGGGAGTGGGATCTGATAGAGTGCTACCTATGAGAACGGATTGAGACCTATTCGAGAGATACTCACCAATCCAAGAAACAATATTAGAAGAAAAGCCAAGCAGGTAAAGTTTGTGGAGGAGGAAACGGTGGTCTATGCTGTCGAACGCTTTCTGGAAGTCAAAATATATAGTATCGAAGGACGAGTTCTGAGATTTAAAAAGAAGATAATCTGAATGAGTTTGCACAAGCTGAGTGCATGTGGAGCGATTAACGCGGAACCCAGCTTGATTGAAATCAAAGAGATTATGACTCTCAAGGTAGGAAGTAATTTCAGAAATCAGAATCTTCTCAAAAATCTTAGTCACAGAACAAGTGAGACTAATAGGTCTAAAAGTACTAATTGCGTTAGATGATGTTTTAGGGATAGGTTTCACAATAGCTTGTTTCCAAAGGCTGGGGATTGACTTAGAGTGCAAACTTTTGTTGAAAATAATCAGCAAGGGAGAGACAATAGAGAATTTGCATTTGGCGTAAAAGATGTTGGGTAAGCAATCAGGTGAAAAGTTACATTTGGGTGCAAGAGAAGCTATGCCAGCTAGAATTTGGGCAGGACTAATTGAGGGGAGGTCAAATAGGGGAATAGTAGGGGAAGGAACGCTGGGGCGAAGAGGTGCATGCATTGGAAGGGTGGACACAGAGGCAAAGTACTTAGAGAAAGCTAAGGCCTTGTCTTTGTTAGTTAACAGAAGAGAGCCATTCAGGTCAATGATACCAGGGGGAGCGGATTTACTTGAACTAAGACGCTTTTTGCAAAGACTGTAAAAAGCTTTAGGGTTCTTGGAGTCGATAACACGGGATTCAACTCTCTCAGAATGCACTCTCAGAGCTCTCTCAAAGCGTTTGGCGAGGGAGGCGGCCTAGATACTATTGGGAGCAAGGGAAGAAGCACGTTGCGATTTACCATAGAGAATACGCAAGTGTTTGGGGTAATGAGAGAAAGGCGAGCGAGATGACTTGGGGACAAAAGTTTCTAAAAGAGAATTGCAGAAGTTGGTAAAGTAAATCGAGGCGTGCTCAACGTCAAGTGAGGAAAGCGCGAGAGTCCAATCATGAGATGATATAAGACTAGAGATGGACTCCCAGTCTGCAAGGTGATACAGTCTAGAAGGGACAAAATCGCCTAAAGGGGGAGAGGGCACACCCAGAGAGAAACTTATGCTTGTGTGATCAGCAAAGGGAAGGGAAGGAGTAACATTGCGGACAATATTAGTGTTGCAAAGCACTAGATCGAGAATGTTGTCACCGCGCGTTTTAAAGTCAACGAACTGAGTCATACGGTGATCACAAACAAAGGAAAGGAAGTCGTTATTAGAGGGTGAAGTAAGACGGGTCCAGTCAATACTCGGGAAGTTTAGATCGCCACAGATAAGGAAGGAGTTAGAAATTAGGGGGTCAATGAAAGAAAGGAGCGAAGTAAGGGATGATGCTGAGCAAGAGGGGGATCGATAAATAAGACAGATGCGAATGGAGGAAAGTACGTTACTTTGATTGGGAAAGTGGATGTCAATTACGAGGCATTCGATACCATCAGATGAAAAAGAGGCAATAAGAAAGGGATTCAGAAGAGGGGAGCAAAGAATCGCAACGCCTCCGCCTCGAGAAATCTCAGCATTGGTTATGCGATCCTTTCTAAATGCAACGTAGTCTCCTTGAGAACCCAATAAAAACGCATCGCCATCGTCGCTGGTAAGCCAAGTCTCACACAACAGTATCAGATGATAACCTAAGGATTTGATAAAAGAAAGTAAATGAGATTTGCGGCGGATGGAACGTGCGTTACTGTAAAATAGCTCGATATGTTTTGAATCAGAAAAAAGATATTTGGAAGTGATAGAAAAGGAAGGAGAAGATGGAGATATACAATCAGAAGAGACAGACAGATGAATAGACGGAATAGGGACAATTACCTCACTGCTGCTCCTGTCCTAGGCCTTTACCACCGCACCGGTACCGCTTCCTTTTGCTGTTGTATTGACAGTTGGTTTCGATTGCATTGGCGTAAGCGTTGAGAGGATGTCAGAAGAAGGATTGCTGTTGGATTCATTCAGAGTCATGTTCATACCATTCGATTGCAGAAAGAGTGAGGTGTTGATTGCGGGATTTGTCAGGTTGAGAAGAGCCAAATCGGAGTATCCTCGGGGCGGGCGGGTTTCATATCCGGCGGGTAGAGGGCGGGGAATTCCATTGAATTTGATCAGCTTTTCGTCACGAATTCCATAGGCCAGACCACCAATCTTGCAGTTCAGTGCATATGCATCTATCGTAGCTTTTCTTTCGAGTTGCAGCTCGTAGGGGCAAAGATCACGTCGAACGAAGTTACCGGGAACACGGGATACGGTAGACGGGCGTTTGGAGCGGATGAGAGAGAGGAATTGATCACGGGTCTTCTCATCCGTGAATACGATTTTGAGGATTCGCTTCTTACGGTCAGCTTTGACTTCCGGGTGTCGATGATAGCGGATCTTTCCGTCAGTGAGAGCTTGAGAGAGTGATCCATCATTCAGTTCCGCACAGAGTTCCTCAATTGCTTTTTGATCAGAAGCAAGAGTCAGTTCAGGAGTAGATTCCTCTGGTCTTCCTACCCAGACAGCTCTCTTTGCCTTCTCAGAGTAGGCTGCAGCATCGTTAATAGCCATCTTCACAGCCGAGTATGTGTCCAACGGCGGGGGAGGCTGTTCAGCCGACTTTCCCAACATCTTCTTCAACTCCATAAGTTCCTGACGAAGTTGGTTACACTCACATTGTGGCTTCGAGTCAAGCTTGACATGGAGCGTTTCCAGAAGTTTGATAATCTTGGCCGCTGCATCCGGAGAAGACAATGTAGGAGACGAAATCGGCTTAGGAGGCATCGTAGAGGAGGAAAAGGGGGAGGAAAAGTGAGAGAGATCGGTAAACCGACCGCCAGGAAATCTAGCGGCGCACTAGAACTTTAAATTATTCTTTAAAAAATAATTTAAAGTTTTCTGTTGTAATTTCCAGGTCGACGGCAATGACGAAGTGCTCAGGTGCGTAAGGGAGTTAAAAGCAAAGGTAGGAAATTAATCATCTCCAACTTAATAATGATTAGTTTTTTTTTCTTATATTAATTTCTTCATAGTGTAGTGAAGTATACGGATTCTAAAGCAATTAAATAATATGTCCGTTGCTGAAAACAAATTTCAGGAAGAACTCTTCTCCAAATACCTCTACGACGACGAGAACAAGGGCGATTTGCCAGAGCACGTACTAGAGTACATCAATGAGAACTTGACGGAGGCTAGTTAATTTTGTGGAACGAGTTTGTAGCTCTCTCATTTCGCAATTCTTTTTGGTCTATGACTAGGGTTGGCTTGCCAAGCAAGATTGCAAGATCTTGAAAATAAATAACTCAATTATCCCTTCTTGGCAAGAACAACGAGTTGTTTTTCAAGATCTTGGTTCTTGAAATGATCTTGAAATTCAACACTTTTCTTCATTTTTAACTGATAGACCGGTCGAAGGGGGTAGGTGTGGGTGGAAAATGATCAACCAATCTTGAAAATCTTGAAATACTCTTGAATCTTGAAATGATCTTGAAAAGAATTGGCAATTTGCCAAGTCTTGCCAAGATCATTCTGCGATATTCCAATCTTGAAATGCGGTTTCAGTCTTGACAAGCCAACCCTATCTATGAGACCGATGAGTGAGCATGAAGCAAGATCGGTTGGTTTTGCAGGTTAGTGGTGGAAGCTACTAACTTCGCACTTATTTTCCTGTTTGAGTGGGAAACTAAGCGTTCAGCATTGATCATCACCAAATGCAATCATTTTAAGATCTTCAACTGCCGTCTGCAGTTCCTGCAGCAACGATGCATCGCGATCGTTGCTGTGCATGCGTTTTATCGGTATTTTTAAGTTTGTATTGAAAATGCTCTGTTTCAGTTCTGACGAGCTCTATCAAAAGTGGACCCGGTGCAAATTCCCTCTATTCACCGGGCTTCTGATCTGCTATATTCTAAGGTGAGCCTCGTTTTGCGCATGATATTTTGTAAGAGTATTCTTCTCTTTTTTTATATCGGGTTGGTGCAAAAGTTTCTGAGGTTTTTCTAAGGATAGCGTTTTGAGATCTCTCTTCCTTCTTATTTGATCAATCAGTTCATCAGAAAAAAGTGCATTATCCTCCGGAGAATTACTCTCCTCTCTCCCTCTCAAATAGGATTAAAACCCCTCGATTTTGTCGCCGAGAAAATATCGAAATTCCCCTAGATATAATAGATTTATACCTTTTCAAATGACAAAGCTAATGTCAAAATTAAGTCTCTAATTTAAAGCGTCATCAATAAGGATTAAAATAAAAATCGAACGATGGATGTGACACATTCGGCCAAGTAAGAATTCGAAACTTTCCAATTGTCATGGCTCTCAGAATATGATCGAAACCAGTATTTATCAATTTATTTTCCTACCGATGGAGCTATAAATGTGTTAAAGGAGGAGTAACAGGAATGAATGTCAGAGACTCCCACAACGAAATCCCGGGACTTGCAATTACAGTAGTTGCCTGCTGGCTCTTTGCCAAAATCCCTATTCCCATCTCCCGCTCCCCGATTGAGAGAGATTAGTGCGATCGATGGGAAGAGGCTAGGGGGTGGGGGAGACAGGGGTAGATCAAGGCGCACTCTCTTCCCATCAAATCCACTGTTCAAAACCCCCGCCTTTGCCTGGACTCAGGGGAATTCTGGCACTAAGCCAACTCGCTATAGCTCGGTTCATTGATGTCTTGGAAACACGGGAGTTTCGGAATTCAAATATGGTTATGGATTGCTACAATGTGGCGTTGACAGATTGGTCACCAAAATATTCATGTTACTCCTCCTTTAATGAGGGATATGCAAGCTCTCATGCTGATTAGTAAATTATTTTATTCAGACTGAGAATCAATTTCTATTTTTGTAGATATGAATTTTTGAACAAACACTACTAAATTTGGTCTGAGTTTTTGATACTTTATGCAACCCCCTGTTCCCTAGGCGCCATGAAAACGGGATCTTAAGGATTCATCGGAGCCAGGCACCCGTCCACTATTGCTGCTTTGTCGGGCATAGCTGGGAGGGGATAACTAGTATACATAGGAGCATTTGATATTCCAAACCTTAAAAAGTTATGATAATTGCAATTCGTGGCATGCTCTCTAACATAATTTTTTTCTCGCATACTAAGCAACTTAGATCCAATTCAATATGACGATGGTAGTGCCAACTATCCTCCTAAAATTTGCCATGAAAGAGTTTAGGACAGGCGGGACTGATAAGCCGATACTTAAGCGAAATAAAACCTCAGAAACTTATGCACCAACCTAATAGCAGAAAGAAGATATTATAATTGAAGATTGCCATATGAATCACATTTGTAGATTGGTTGAAACTCATCTTTAAATAAACTTGCTGCACTCACATCCGGCTTTATTTTGCCCAAGCTTTCAGGCAAATGCGACACGTGTTCGAGGATTTGCACGAGTTTGGATTGGTGGAGTTGTACAGGCAGAGTCATCGGTAAGCCATTTCAATTCCGTAAACAATCGTTTTAAATCGTTTCAGTGAATTTGAAGATTACGTTCTGGAAATTCTAGAGGTCTCCTATCGAATTAATGAGGGCCTGACGAGGGTACATATGTTTACGCTTATTATGTATATTTTTTTTCAAATTGACTGCAATTGTAGAGTGATGACAATTTTGGCATTTAGCGTTTACGTGTGTTTGTTTTTTTTGTGTTGCAACATTTATCCGGGTTTTTTAGAGCACTCTTAAGCTCACGTATCCCGATGTGATCAAGCGGAAGAATTCCGAGAAATCCGCATGTTCCGTGCACTATTTGCTGGATTTGGCTATGATGGCCAAGTGCGAGGTGATATTTTCAAATCCGGATGAGTTTTAAACAATCTACCAAAGTGCTGGAAAAGTGAAAGCGACAATATTCAGATACTATTCAGATACGAGATACTTCTGTAAAAATTTAATTTCAGCAAATCCTCAACCACAGCATGTGTCGTCGCATAACGAACGAGCGTTGGACTCCGGACATTTGCATTTCGAGGGTAAAATCAAATTTCAGCTTTCAAAAATTATCAATATTAACCGCTCACTCAGATGCACTTCATCTTTGCCTTCTTCACTTTCATTCCCATCTTCTTCATTCCGTTTAACAGACAAGTGAAGAGTAAGTTTTTTTTTGAGTTACTATTTTGACACGATGCCAAAAAAGTATTTTTCAGGACTAACGAAAGGCGCAATAGAAGAGCAAGCGAAGAGACGGGCATCGCAAAAGTCGCAGAATGCGAACCGACAATTGATGCTGGTAATTGTGTTAGGGAAAATAGAAAAAGACTATTTTTCAGATCGGCAGACCCGCTTCACGATTTTCTGTGTTTGGACGAGTCTTCGGTCGTATTAAAGAGGCCATCACTCGAAATTGGAAGAACATCCGAGTATTCTACTCTTCACCATGCAGCAATTTTACCATACACACAGTTAGTTCTGATTTTTTTCTAAATAAATAACCAATTGTTAAAAAATTTGTTGCAGTTCTTTTACTTCCTCTACATCTTACTCTACACATCTGTGTTGCTTCGACGTCGAAGTCGAATCGATATTCGCTATGTATCTCTTCCGTATATCTTTTCCGAGTTCTGGAGGGAGATTCTGCTCTATGTGTGGCAGGTAAGTGCTCAAGTTTTTTATTTATTTATTTTTATTTACAATGATTCCAGCTGTCCTACATCCTGGACCTTATCTACTCTTGCCTGACCATCGGATTCAAGAATTTTTTGGCCAGTAACCCGGCGGATGTGACGCACAACTTCTTCAATGTTGTTTGTATGTTTTCACTTACAGTTTTAATTTGAACAATAAATTTACAGGGATCTTCCTGTTTTTGATCTCCTCTGTTCTTCCCGAGTTCAAGTTTCTCGCGTGGCTGTGGGGAATCCTCGTCGTATTATCGAAGTAAGACTGGAATTATAAATGTGAACAAATATGTTTCAAAGATCGTTCTTCCTCTTGTCATTCTTTACTTTTCCGATTTATCTAGTATTAAAGGTAGTATTAAACAAAAATAAGGAAATACAATAGTATTCAATTTTTAAGAGATTTTACACTTTCTTCATTCTCAGACTCTTCTTTCTCATCTCCTTCATCTTCTCATCCATTCGAATCATGAGAGTCTTCGCTGCCGACTCATTCTTCGGGGCGATCGTTGTGATGATGAAGAAGATGGTGTGGAGTTTGTGTTGAATGGATGTTAACAACTTTATACGCCGTTTGAATGACGAGTGTCACATCACATCATATTATTTTATCCAGGTCGAAGTGTTACAATTTCGGTCGTACAAAAACAATTAATAGCGATAGGCATTATGATGAAGAAGACGTAGGCAATTAAATATTTTGTTTTATTTTCCACTTTGTCGCCGGTGAATTAGTAAGTTGTAAAATAGAGAAGAGAGAAGCGACCATGAAGATGAACTAGTGAGTGATTCTTCAGGTATACACTCTCTGGTCCTTCTTCATCGTCTTCGTTCTATTCTGGTGCACGTACGCGATTGCCATCGTTTCACTGCTTGGTAATTTATCAATTATTTCAAAGTTATGTTTTCGGAAAAAAACAGAGAAGAATAGAAAAAATGCTATGGAGAAGTATTGGATTGCGTATTTATGTTTTGTGAAACTTGGAATAAGTTATGTTTCAACAGTAACAGAATAGGCAATGGAAGTTGCAAATCTGATTTTGTGAGGCAACGCATGATAAAATAAAAACAAAAATGTTCAGAAAAAACGCCCACACCACAAACGCTGGCGTGGAACATCTTTTCCAACGGGGGATTCGAAATATTCGGGGAGCTCAAGGATGAAATGAAAGATGGTGAGCAGCTATTTTTTTAAATTGTGAATGAAATTTTTATGTTTTTAGGAGAAATAGACGAGTGTCCGAAGATGTTCAACTCAACTGACATTAGGGATTTCACCATTGACTGCGCATTTCGCACTTGGATGATTCCGGTGAGATTCACACCATGGCAAGACGTATTCCTCCGGATAGAATAGTTTCGAAATTACAAGAGCATTCCGTTTGAGCGATGCTTCATTTTCGAAACTAACTTTTCAGGTGCTTCTATTCGTCTACGTATTGGTATCCTCTGTTCTGCTGGTGAACTTGGTCACGTCATTCTTCACGTGCGTCCTTCGAACTATTTAGATTGATACAAAATAAATTATTTTTCAGGAACACCTTCGAACAAGTGCAAGTCTCGTCCATGCTGCACTATCGGAACAAGCACTATCAGGTGTGGTTATTTTTCTAGTTGATGCTCAACAAGCTCGCTGCCTTTACTTCGATTTACCAATTCAGAAAGAGATTCTTGTCAAATTCAGAGACTTGTCGAGTTCGAGAACAAGATCTCCCTGCCGGCGCCATTCTCCATCTTCTATCATGTGCTACTCATGTTCGCGGCACTTCTGATAACTCTCAACGACTGCATCTGGTCGTGAGTATATTCATGATTATAATAATATTTTGCATCACTATCCCTCATACTTAATCTACTATATTCCCGCAGAACGTATGTGCGATGTTTATCGGAATTTAGCTTGACACATTTTTTGCAACGTTTTAGCTTTTCGTAATTCATATTTTTACAGTGATGGCGATGATGAGTTTATCAAGGAGATTGACGAAAAAGCTAACGGTCAAGAAAGTCCGGAATCGATCGAGCTCCTACCACGGTAAAGTGCAGAAATACAGTACTTGATGCCACTTCATGACTTACAGGAATCCCGGAATCGCAGAGAAAAGGATGGTAATCATCATGGATCATGACCGTGAGCCAAGGATTGAAAGGGTGACATCTGGAGGGCATTCATTACCGCTCATCGTGGATTTCATTCAAGAATCGTGAGATCTGTTTACTTTATTGAGTCCCTAAAAATGAATTTACAGAATGAAGATCTTCCGAGCAAGTCATGAGAAGGAGCAAGGAGAACCTAATGAAAATAGGCCGAAACCAGTTGTGAATCAGGTGAAGATCAGCTGTAAAACCTCGACTGGTCTCTACTATGGCTGCTGGAGAAAATCGAGGACTGGAAAGATGAGGAGATCATTCGCCAAATTAAAATTCACATCGAGAACAGTTCCGGTGTCAATTGCTAGAACTAATTTGAGATCGCGAAGACATGTTTTATCGATAATGTTGTGATGTTGAGTGCTTTTTTGCGCTTAACATTTGCTGATAAATATTTATATATTATTTTGAACCACGACTTTTCAACAGAGCATTATTGAACTTTATATTTTTAGCATATTTTTTTGATATGACGCATCTAAGATCGATAACCTCAAAATATTCAGAAAATAATTATTATGAACAAGCGCTTATTAATTATTCCGGAAGGATGAGTATAATTTTCTGACTACGTGCAGTTTTCTGACAGTATTTATTTTCGTTATCTAATCAATCCGACATGTGAATCAGCGCAACGCATGACCAAGCCGAATGACTACTTACAGCACGACTGATACGGTATTTTTGTCATCACAGACTAGTGCTCGACGTTCTAACTAAATGTATTTCGAAATATTTAAAAATAAAAATGAATTAAAATGATGATCCGACCACTAGGCGCCAAACACGTCATGTGCAACAGTCGAATGGGTCTTTTCTTTTTCCATTCTCCCTTTCCTTTCGCACTATCAGTCTTTGATAACAGAAGATTCAACACATTTTGATCAGTTTTAGTCAAAATTACTCATTGTTACCGTTTGATGTTTATAGCGTTTAACGGTATCGAATGAGTGATCAACTGCGTGATAAGATTGACTATGAGTGTTTGCAATCATTCTGCGGCGGTGGTCAGGGAAAGGTTTGTCCTAAATTCGAAATATTTTTTTTCTTTTCAATATTTTTTGTTGACCTGTTTTTAGGCACATTTCGGTTACTTATGTGCTACCGGGGAACCGGTTGTAATCAAAAAGGGCAGCAAGGAAGAGCTCAAGAAAGAGTATGCGATTCTCCAGCAACTTGGAGCAGTGGAGGGCGAGGGAAGGAAACGGATCGTTAGGGCGAGCTATTCACATTCTGTATTTTATTATTGTTATTTTGATTGCATAGTCATGTGGCGCATCACTCTTTTGAGGAAATCGATAATGATCAACTTTATCATAAACTCATTCAGGTCATCGGCTTTACTGAAGAATCACGTCAGTTCAGGTATCATAAATTTAATCTCGAGTTACGTAAATTAATCAGCATCATCATGGAACGTGCTGACTATTCACTGGATCAATTGCTAAAGAATGTGCCCTTTCAAGCCGGACTACCGGCCGTTCATATGCTTCAGTTGGTAGCTATTCTGGGTGAGCAATTGTGAATTGTATGACAAATATTTTCATGATGTTTTTTTTAATATTCTGCCTCGGTTGTGTTTCAACCGTTACTGAATGTGCAATGAAAGTAATAAATCTGATTTTGCCTTAAAATTCGTAGACAAAATACTTACAAATGCGCACTGTGCTAACATTTATTTTTCTCAGGAACATCCCTCAAATTCCTACTCGACCAGAACGTGGTTCATCGCGACATCAAACCGCCCAACATCCTTGTGTTTAGTGGACCGGTCGACCCAGCCATGAGCCAGTTCATTTACAAACTGTGAGCAATTTTTTTTAAAATTCTGATTTCATATTTTTTAAAACTCGAATTTCAATCATTTCTGTATCACAGGTGCGACTTCGGTGTGTCTCGCAAGACCTTGTTCGACAGCGAGCCGTGCCACACCATTGTTGGCACGCTTCGCTTTGTGGTGCGCACAGTTTCTATGATTCAAATAAAAATAAAAATAAGGTTTTTAAAGCACCCCGATATCATAATGGAATATCAATCGCATCCACACTTCCCCCGCATGAACAAACCGTACACTGCTGCCAAGTGTGATCTGTGGTGAGAAAATCTTATATTTCATCGAATTTTAAAACGATAACACATAAAGAAGGAAACAAATGAACTATCGACAATTCATGATCTAATTCAGGTCAATTGGAGTCACCATCTTCTATGCTGCCACTGGCTCTCTACCATGGCCAACAGTGGAGAGCGTTGAGGAGATTCGGGTGCTACACTCGTACAGAGGAGGCGAGCCAATTTGTTTCCTATGAAATAAAGAATGATAGACAATCAACAGACTAATTGTTGCTATAAACATTAAGTAATTGTTGTGGAAACAAAATTATCATATTGCAGACAATCAGTGCTGTGGAAAACGCTCGAGGCGGTTACAGCTATTATAAAGCAATTCGAGCAGAGAGCTAGCTACCCCAGGAAATCCTTCATTTACTATATTTAAAAAACAACATCAACAAAGAACCTCGAAGAAGTAACCAAAAAATACAAATTCAAAAGCAGTTGAAAACTTAGGTGGATCCGCGCGGCCTTATCATCGCTCATCTTTACCCAATTCAACGAGCCCGCCTACGATATCTTCATTGCGCAGTGCGATTTCATCGCGAGGGTAGGCGGTGCGAGGAGACCAGGAGCGGTGACAGGTTTGATTCAGCCCACATTTATTCCATTCAGTGACAATCCACATCCAGTGAGTGATGTGCACTCTAATCAGTGGGTGATTTTTTTGAAATTTTCAGGAAATCAGAGGAAATTAATTATATTACCCGCGCTTATTTCTACTATGCATGGAGAGGTGGATGGAAAGCTCTTTCCGTAAGTTATCATAAATATACCCATTCTTTAATCTGGTCTTCGATTCAATTCGTTTTATCACTGCTTTACCACTATTTATCAATATTCCTGCAAAGCGCTTATGTTTAACGTATCCCTGAAACTCATTTAATTTTCAAAATATTTTTCAGAAAATACAAAAGTGAATTGATCTGATTTTTCACAGAGGCGCTCACATTTCCATGAGTTCACTTGTCGATCTCCCTGCCAGCTCGCTCACAGCGTGCCTCACCATCGATGCAATTCGTGTTTTCCGATCGGTATGCTATTTTTTGTTAAAACGGAGCGGCTTCAATATGACTAACAATGAAGCAGGAACAACAATTGGTATGAAATACTGGACGGAAAAGTCCATAACAGCCGAAATGACAGCGTGATAATATCGCTTACATTTAGGGTGAGCCAGTCTCACCTGACGAATTCACGAACGATACCCTGATCATTTGGAATGAACGCGCTTCTGAATTTGGTGAAGATATTGTCGAAGGTGTCGTTCAACCGCTTTTTAAATGTGAACTTGAAATTCAGTTATGCCCTCTCCTCCTCCGAAATCCAAAGAAGATGAGCATCATAATTGCATTTTGATGTGCTTGGACATTCATCGAAGGTTAGTCGTAACAACAATTTGTTTTATAGGCTTTTCAGGTGCGAAGAAATCATCGAGGCTTATCGGCTAACAGAGTCCATTACGAAGAAGAACTTGGATAGGGTTAAAATCTCATTGTTAGATAGTCATAATAGTTTTTTTTTCATGTTCAGACCACTGCACGAATTGGTGAGCTCACTCTGTGGCTGAATTCTATTGAGAGGGCAGAGAAGGTAATTGATCTTCTTCCGCTGAACACTTTTCATTATTCGGTGTTCACCGCGACGAAAACCTTGTTTAGCAATGCACAACTTATCATTTTTGCAGCAATCAATTTCTATCGTCAATGTATCATCTATTGTCACTTTATGCGGCAAGGAAATTTTTGAACAAACGGATGCAAGCCCGAACGAATCTTCCAATATTTGGAGTGCGCTGTTCATTGTCCTTTCTTTTACTGTTTTCACATTTCGTCTTTAACATTCTCATTTCACTCCTCAATCACACAATATGAATATTATAACTGTTATTTTGACATTTCTATCACAACTCGTTGCAGGAGAAGTGAAGCTATGCGCGGAAAAGATTGCGAAAACAACGGAATACTCGTCAAAATTTTCGCCACTGGACGAGAGATGCGTCGATAATTGGCAAAGTGAGCCTATTCAAATAGATTTAGTTTTGCTGGCAATCAACACATTATTAATTTGGGATTCAAAGCGAGCGTTTTATCGGGTATAAAAATGGTAACTCCAGATCAGATCTGTTTCAGAATTTCTTCTTCACGAACGATAGTCCTATTAAAATAGTTTAATCTCAGCTTCTGATGATTAAAAATAATAAAATATAAAATCAAAGGCTCTTTGCAACGGCTATCGACGAATACGGCTCTGGAGGAGACGAGCAATTCGTCATTAGAAATGTACACAAAATGGGCCAAGACTCTGAAGCAACTTGCCGGGAAGCGACTCAGTGCTCTTATGGTGGCGAATTTCAACTGCTATTTACATAAATTTTATCACTTGAGAAAGACTGCAAGGAGCGTATGACAGAAAAACACGGGATAGGCTATGTTATTCGGTATGTTAAATGATATTTTGTAGGAGTGCATTGATTCACTGTTCGAATATGTTTCAACGTCATGACATAATCTCTCATTCAATAGAAATCTATTGTCGTGCACTGAAGTACTTAACAAATAATTACTATTTTTTTTTTTGCCTTTTCATTATTTTTGTCTGACTTTTCCGCTACAGTAACCTCATCGCAGTCGATCAGAAGCTCACCGCGTGTCTCGAAGCGATGAAGGAGACAGCGAACTGCGTGACTACGGTAGCCGATCAGGCGTTGGTACGGTATCGATTATTCATTGTTAATAAGTACGGTTCGGAACGCTCGGAATCTTGAGTGGTGTGGAACATGAGAATGCAGATATAAGTATACAGTTCGGATTGTTAAAAATACATCGTGATGGATAATCAGGAACAACTGACGGCGCATGCGGAGCAGTTCGCTGAGGAAACGCGCATCGAAAGGTGAGAAACGAAAAAAAATCAAATTTTTCAACAGAAAAAATATCAGTTATTCCGCAGATCTTGTCGCCGCATATCTTGTCGCCAACATTGTAGATTAGTTATTCGATACATTATGTGAATCCTATTTTATTTTCACTCAATATACAATAATTGGTATCGTGAATGTGTTCAGTGCTCATGTCAACTCATTTTTATTTCGACATTATTGTCTAATGTGGTTTAGTAAAGTTAGCGCGTTGTAAACATCAGTCGATGTTTCCATTCCCATCTTGAAAGCGGAGGTAGGGAGGCGGGTCGCGCGGAGTTGATACGGCCGTCCTCGTAACGGTTTATTTGCATCAATGTAAGAAATAAGTGCATTTCAGTTGTACTTTATCTCTATGAGAACATGAAGCGCAACCGAGCACATCTAGTCAGCAACTCTCCATCCACCACTATAGATCATAGATCTCAACAGATTGGCACAGATGATATCTAACAACTAAACATTTAAGGGTCGACAAGTACCCGCATTGAACTAGCCAGTAGTCAAACTGTATTTGTTGTTCACGTTAGTCTGTTCATCGAGAATATCGTGCCTGAAAAGAATTTATTAATAACACCTTCAAGGCTGAAGAATTTGTCTTTTCATTCCTCGTACTCTCACCACCGGTCAGAGTGAAGAGAATACGAGCTATCCATAAAGAGATACACTCTTCATCATGTTATCTCAGTACGGTGATAATTTAAATTTACATTACTTTGATTATCATGCATAATAAACAGTGTCAGTGGCAAGAAATTCGAGCAGTTGTAACAAGTGCGCTCTCATGGACTCGAGCGCGACGCGAACCGCGACGCGTGGACATCAAGTACGACGCTTCTGTTGGTTCACTGGCGTGATTTTTAAGGCCGCCAATTACTTTTACGATTCATAATTTTTCGTTTTCCTTAGCTTAGACTGTTAGAATTCGGTCAGGGATTGTGTTTTCATGTAAATATTAATTTTTTACTTGGTAAATGTGAAAAGGAATCGATTTATCCAGCTGAAAATCTCTGCTGCGGTATCGTTATTCCTCACAGTCTATCACCACGAGAGCTGGTGAGAGAGTGTGTGAGATGAAAAGACTGCGGCTCACATTTCAATTTGTCTTAATTTTTATTAACTGATTATTTGAATTACTGAGGACATGTCTATTCTCGTATCCATTGGTATTTTTTATCTGATTAGTCCACAATGATTTATCAGTTTTTCACCAAAGTTTCTATATGAACAGGTCCTGTGCTGCAGTGAAAATATAACAAAATATCTATTTTCTCGTCATACTGATGATCGGTATTGCCCGTGCATTTTCCGTATTCTCCCCATCCTCTCGTATTCAATCCTGCACCTGCCAGACCATCTGAAAAAAGAGGACGCTGGATCTCGTACGTTCGCGGCTTTTCCCTCAACTACTTTTAGGGACCGCAACGTGATTTACCGAATCCATCTTAAGGTCGTCAAGTTTGGGTGCTCAAAGTATCCCTCTTGGTCTGAATAGGATCATGCTTTTTACCGTTTGTCGATATCTCACCTCTGAACAAAGTTATGAATCAAAAACCATGCGTGCCAGGCTCAACAGAGAAGTGCCCGAAACCAGTCCAAGCCAAAAGAGGGCGAAGCCTATTTCAAGCTCATTCCCAAAGTTCGAAGGCGATAGCTTCGCCCAGTCGTGAGAGACTTTTTCGGAGGGAAAACATACCTTGCCTAGGGAGAGTGCGTTTTATCCACGACGGGTAATAAAACAGCGATAGGAAGAGGGTGTGTGGGGGCGGAGTTTGCATATGGGAAGAGAGGGGAGATGGGAAGGAACGAAATTTGAATGCGCGCTCGCGGTAAACACCATAAGTCGGAACTGCGTTACGCGCGTACTGCCGATCTTTCAAAAGGCGCTACAATTCGAAAACACTTCGGATCTTTGATTTTTCTTCTCTAATCGTCTTCAAAAAAACAGTTGAATGAGTTACAAGTGTAGCAGCATAGTACGTACATGGGAAGTGCTTAATTCCCCTATCATCGTCCATTCTTTATCGATTTTTTACATCTCAAAGTTGTCAGATCCAGCTGCTCTGCGGGTCATTTGTGAAGGCATTCATAGCACTTTTGATCGAATGATTTAGTTGAGAGTTCGCAGAGTAGCGCCCAAGCGCAGTTTTCGAGCAATTCCCTGTCCTCTCAAAGTGGGCGGAGCTTGCGGTCTCTAACTACTTTCCTTCTTTTGTATCCCTCCCTTTCTCGTCTCTCGTTGCATTCATCAAAAATATGCGCAGAAAAATTGAGAGTTGGGAGAGGGGAGGTAGATGCGCAAATCTCCGGAATATCCCTAGTGCGGGAATGAAGATCCAGAGGGGTTCCTCAACTTGTAGCTAGGGCTGGCAAGTGAAGGGAACAGTTACTAATGACAAAAGAGAGGTACGTTCCCTGCACTCTCTTTATCGCGTGCAATAAGAACGACTCGGTCGCGTCCGCCCTCCATGAAGCGGGAACGAACAATATAAACCTCTCTGGTGCACTATTCCCTACTTAAAAATGACTCCGCTCGCGCGCGTTTGCGAGGGGAAAAGAAGGATGCATTTCTCGTGTGCACTCTCCAGCCCTTCTTGAAAACCCTCCTACTTTCATAGTGGTCTTCCCTTCCGTTCGCCCGTGATTGCCTCATGAGAACTATTAAAACGCCTTGATTGTGGAAGCAACTTTTACTTTACTACTTTCAGAGTGTTGGTGTTTCCCTCCACTCGCCCTCACTGTCTGCCTTCAGAAGAGGAGCACACCGTCGTCGTCGTTGTCGTCGTCAATGTCCAGTCTGCCGAGCGAGGGCGCGATCGGAGCAGCGCTTAAGGACAGCGGATTGGAGTGCAATCCGTTTCCGACGGGAACCGAAGGTAATCTTTTTTCTAACCTTAACTCCCTTACCTTTCCTTTAGACAGCTTGATTCTCGAAATCAATAGAAGGATGTGTAATTGGTCTAAAGGAACCACAGGTAAGCAGGAGCAATGATATCGTTCTTCGTTTTGCCTTATCTCTAGTCAGTTATATGTCATTCATTGAATAAAATCACCATTCTTACGATGGGCAGTCTCATTGCGCTATTCTCTTTTCTTTCACTGACTGGAGTGAGACAAGGAAAACAAATGAGATGATAGTATTAGCCCACAGATCAACTATTTGAGAATTTGAATAAATAGTAATAATTCAAATGCTTTGCAGGCATATACAGTATCGAGCGGGCTTACGAGGACGGCACCGAGGAAATAAGGCTATTACTCGAGAAGGAGTGCTCATTTCTCTACGAGTGCAAGTCAGTAAGACTAACTTATAGCTAAGATTCATGAACTCTATTTTCTCACTATGGTTAATCTATTGGAACTATGGGAATTCCGAACTTTCTCGTCATCTCAGTCCGTCTTGTTTGTTTGAATTATCTCAACAATCATTCTTAGCCGCGCGGCGCTGCCTTCTGCAGGAACTAGCAATCAAATGCTAATACTAATAAAAACAAATGGATTGACTTTGCGGAATGTGCCTGGAGATCTTCTGGGGGCGTGAAGCTATTCGCCGCGCACAAACTGACCATTGGGAGGTTTGGGTTATGGTTTCCCACCGAGACGCTCAAATTTGATATTTTCCCCTGTGGGCCACCAGAAAGCAGTCGATTGAGCGCATGATTGTCAGGGTACTGGGAAGCTGACAAATAGCAATGCACACACAATTCATGTTGATAATTTATGACAGGATCAGAATGTCCGGATGAATTATGATATTATAAAATGCCGCTAAAGAGTATTCTAAAGTGCCGCTAAAGAGTAAGAGTATTTGCAGGATGTGTCTGGAGATCTTCCGGGGCGTGCAGATATTCGCTCAACACAAAATGGACAAGGAAAGCAAGTGCAAGGGGTATCACGTGGAGAATATGGTGGCCGAGGCGGTCGAGGAGGAAGTGGAGGAGGAGGATGAACCGGGTATGAACATTTCTCTAGCCTCAAGGCCCGATAATATGTGGGATGGAGTTTGAATAGGGTTGATAAAACTATGCGATGCTGTTCACCATCCACGTGGAGAACATGATGGCCGAGGCGGTAGAGGAGGCGGAGGATGATGAAGCGGGTATGGGAGACGGACTAAATCCTTTGCTAACTTCTTCATGAATGATTCGAGAGAAGCTGAAAAGTTTCTCCAGAGTGCTTTCGCCTTCCCTGTCACGCTTGTGTGTGAGAATGGAAGGGGGGGCAATCTCCTCTCCATCACCTGCTCTCTTTTCCCTACATTGAACTGTTGCAGGCCCGAGCACTCGCAGCATGACGAAGAATGTGAGTAGTCCGCAGCGTCCGCAGCAGCGGCATTACGTGCCCGCCGCAGAGTCGAGGGTACGCTTTTATATATTCGAGAGAGAAGAATGAGTGGGAGAGCGTCCGCCATTGTTCGTGTCCGGAAGGACACCGGTTTGTCCGGAATTGTCCGAAATGAATGCAAAATCACAATCGCACAATGGCGAAATTTGAACTCTCAATTTCATAATTGAATTTGCATCCATATAAATCACATCAATTCATTCACAATGAATACTCAAAAGTGACTTCATTGTTCAATTCCGGACATTTAAGTCGGGAATGGTGGAAAATGAGTGTGTCCGGACACTTTGTCCGTATTCTGTCCGTATTGTCCGTCCGTTTTCGCAACACTAGTAAAAAGTGCGATCTTATTCAGACCAAGCGGGATACTTCGAGCTCCAAAACCTTACGATAGATTCGGTCTACCCCATTGCGGTCTCTAGGATTAGTCGAGATTTTAAATTATGAGTCGTGTCAGAAGGGACGTTTCCTATAATAATATTCCCGTCTTCTCAGGTGATGCAGAAGCTTCTGCGAAGTGTCGAAGAAGAAGGACTTGATAGTGTGAGAACTCACTTATTATTTACACTTGGTAGAGTAACATCGACTATCATAATTCTCTCCTCACACCGCTTAACCAAGATGATACATTATCTAGATGTTATAATTAGCTAACACTTCTTTACAGGTATTCAAGGCCCTCCCTCCTGTGCTCGAACCACAACCCACAGAAGCTACATCTGAAGAAGATGAAGATGAGGATGAAGAAGAGGAGGAAGAGACTGCAGATGAAAAAGAGGACAGATGGGTGGCTGAATATAACGCGAATGTAAGCGAACTATTACTACTGAAAATATCGCTTTGATTTTTCATTGGACTTTGTGTTAGCGATACGTTGTTCAGGCCAAAGCGAAGGATGAGAGAAACAAGAGGCTGAGAGCAGTGGCGATGGCGAAGAGAAAGGTATGGAAAGGGTAGATAACCTCCCTCATCATCGTAATTGTATATGAATAGAGGACAAAAACGTTAAATAAAACTAATGGGCCCATACAACAAGATTTTTTCTAAGAAAACATTCGCGTTTAGATCAAAATGCCCGTGGTGTTGCGAGAATTATTGGCGAGTGCAAAAGCGAGGAAAACAGCTAAAATCGACGGCACTCATGTGCCCGTATTGCTCGATCGCCTCTCTCCAAAGGAAGAGGAAGAAGACGAAGAAATACATCGATATGAGCAGAGGGTACACAAACTTTTTGAATAATTATGTTTTGGCCGACTAACCGGGGGTGTGGCTCCAATATATATTCAATTAGGCTAGTCTATAAGGAGTAGAGCTCGACAAATGATCCGCCGTCACTTCATTTCGCATACACTTTCGACTGCTCGAGTTGCAAGAGAGTGTGAGGAATGAAGAGACGGCGGTTCGTTCCTCGAGCTATAATAACGAGATTCCTTATATTTGCAGGAACAAGTGAGAGCAGTGATAAGAATGAAGGAGGCTGAGCAACGGGAGAGAGAGGTGCGTTAGGGTGAACTGACTCTCTGAACTGAGTGAATGTCTTTGCAGATGTCACGTGCCCCGGCTATGAATCGCTATGTGAAGGTAGAAGATGATGATGATGAAGAAGAGGATGAAGATGAAGGGGATGAAGAAGTAGCGGAGAATGAAGAAACAGTACGGCAACTTGTATCTTCCTGGTTTATTGACGACATTGAGCGTATCACGCCGCTATCGACTTGCAACGAACAAATCTTCGAAACATTAACTGATGTGGGCCCTACTGGTTCCCTCGTGACATTCCTTGGAAAGGAATAGTGTTAAATAGCTTGAAACGAATGTACAATTATAGCTGAGTATGCTCGCTGAGGATGAAGATGACGATACCGAAGATGATGATGAGGAGAAAGAGGGAGAAGAAATAGAGGAGGACAGCGAGAAAGTGGAGAAGGAAGAGGATAATGATGGTGACGATGAAAATGATGAAAATGATGAAGATGAGGAAGAAGACGACAGAGAAGAACAGGGAAGGAAGGGAGGAGAAGACGAAGGGGAAGATGACGAGAGTGATGAAGAAAAAGAAAAAGGCGATCAAGAAGATGAAGGGGATGATGATGAAGAAGAGGAAGATAAAGAAGAAGATAAGAAAGTAAAAGAAGAGGAAGAGGAGGAAGATAATGAAGAGGAGCGTCGGCAGGAAAAGGTATACGCGACATTCGTGAGCTGCTCGAAATACTGATTGGCAGACTAACAATTCTCGTTTGCAGGAACGAGCAAGGACAGCGAGAAAGAAGAAGAAGGCAGAAGAAGAAGAGAAGAAGAAGCAGGTAAGGAAGATCAGTTGACAAGTTCTCTGATATGAATGTTGAGAAATGTGGAATAGGAATGATCAACTTACAGGAAGCACTGGTGACGGCGACTCTCGAGAAGAGGCAGAGGAAGCGGCCCGCGTGGATGAACGAAGAAGAAGTGTACCAAGTACCGACGAGGAAGAAGCCGAATGAAAGTGGGTATTGTACTCTTATGATCAATCATTCTCTAGACAATATGCTACATGTCAAAATACAATGGGCCTGCAGCACAAATCATCATTTTGAGGTGTCGCGATATTTAATTTTAATAAATTACAGCACCCATGGGCGATGCCACAAAGAAGCTGCACAAGATGGATATTGCGTGAGATTTTAAAAACATGTTTATTCTGATTATAATTCCAAATAGTTCTTCATAATTTCGTAAAGAAAGTGTACAAGATATTCCGATTTTTGGATAAATACCTAACAAGCTTGGTTGATTGATTGATCGAAAATATTTTCCAGTAAAACCGATCCGCTGAAACTCAAACCTAATCTCGTACTGCCCGTCACTCCGCCCAAGAAGATGGAAGTGGATTCAGCAACATGCAGTAATCAGCCGAGGTGAATATTGACTACATTTACTATTGGTGATTTGGCATTCGGTAATCATACCAGTATTACTCTCTGATAAGAATGTTCCATTTTCCCTTTCTCCATTCTCCATTCTCCATTCTCCATTCTCCATTCTCCATTCTCCATTCTCCATTCTCCATTCTCCATTCTCCATTCCCGGGCGGTCTGCTCTCACCCCCGCTCACTTCCATCCCCAGTTTGGAGAATCCTCGTCAGTCAGCTTGGGCAACCCGACGAGTATCGCCCACTTGGATCATCAAGAGGAGGACCTAGGACGGATTCCTATCGGCTCAAGTGATCTACGGTCAAGAAAGGCCCCACACAAGAAGGGACCCGCAGAGCAGCTGCTTCCTGAGTTTACTCTCCACGCAAGTCAGGACTTCGGCGGCTGGATGATCTACTTCGTGGCTCAAGACCTATCGACTACTCGCGAAGGACAATCGACACCACAAAGCTAAGAAGAATCCATCCCTTGTCCCATTATCACAAAGTACGAAGATCCCAATCCCCTCCCCAATGATGTTTCCCCCTGCAGGCCTATTGCCTTGATGTCAGGATAAATATGATGAATATGAATCATACCAAGTGTTGAAAAGGAGACTGATCCTGATAACCAATTTGAAAAATCAATTCCAAACTTCCCTTCTTCAGCACCTCCACGGACAAGAGGATGCCGATGTGCTACACTCCTCGCGCCGGACAAGAGTATCTGCAGAAGATCAGTGAAGGTAATTCTTTCTTTTAATTGGATGTTTTTCCGCGCGTAACCAAAGAGCACACTAGTTGCGATTCGCCGCTGCTGAACGTAAAAACATGATTATAACTTTTTTTCAGTCACCCAGAAATCGAGCAAGCGCAAGCAGAATCTGAGCCTGTTTTCGGAAGACACTGAGGAGATCACGGTATGGATTTACTCTTCCTACTCACTCCACCTTTCCGTCAATCATCATCCACAAGATCTATTGAACGGTTTCCTGGTCACGTTTAGATTTGCGTAGTGCACAATAATAGCTTCTGAACGATTATTTTGAGAATATTGTCAATGTCCTTTTTATTACAGATTTTGGACCCGAACGACCCGAAGAATTACAAAAAGCGGAGCGATGTCAACAATCTGCCCGTGTATCTATCCGACAAACAGGAGAAAGCATTCTTCGGCGGTCTCCGGGTAATAAATTTATTTTTTACGTTCAATCATATATTGAAAACAAAAGAATACTCGCTAAAGCACATCTCATTTTGTCGATTTCTGATTGATATCTAACATGTGAGAGTTCGCATATTTGCAGGAAGTCGATAAGCAGTCAAACGCAAGAGGCGATCCATATCAGTGCAGCTACTGCCAGGCAATGATGCCAAATAAGAATGTGAGTTTTTTCAAACCTCAAATCTACTTTAAATGAAGCGCAAAAGGCATCCTTGTGCTTGTACGTTGTAAAAAAATCATCACAAAAACAATTAGAAACCTGTAATGGCTGTCGACACCTTGTCAAATCCGCTGAAGATGGACTGTTACCATATGAATATTAAATATAATAAATAAATAAATAAATAATTAAATAATAAATGACAGGACGGTCGGCGTCACATGGTCTCGCACATCCGCGTTATGCGTCTACGCTGCGGACTGTGCGGTGCCGGGGCGTTCTTCGGAATTGATATGAGGAATCATTTGATGGTAAATATAATATATTTTATTGTGATTCTGTTCGGCGAAAAGGGCAATAGGATTAGGGTAGGGATGGGAGCGTTCTTCGGAATCGACAGGCGAAATTATTTGATGATGAGGGATTCATTATTCATCTACTCCCATAGGAAGCACCTTAGTTTCTATTACTAAACTCTACAGTCTTCATGTAACGGTGCTTTGGCAAATTTCATCATGAAAAGGAAAGATACTGTTGATGAAAGTAATTGATTTAAATTGCAGAATCGCGGTTGCTCGGAGCTGCACAAGGCGCCGCGGCACATGATCAAGAACGGACAGCCGTGCATGACGAAGCAAAGTGTGAGTGCAATAAATTTCTGCGCAAAGTAATTTGCTGTTCTGCGCACAAAATAACGATCTTTACTGCATACATTCACACATGTATCAGTGATGAAATATATTCTCATATCACTCCAATACCATTTGTTTAGGCCGAAGACCTCACGCTCGTGGCGCACTCGGGCAAGCCGGGCAGCACGGTGAACACGTCGGGAAAGGTACTTTTCGTAAACATAACCAAAAAAAAAACAATTTGGAATCATGTCGACACAAATTTTGCGGCGATGAATACAGAATTAAATTATATTTAAAAAAAGAAATATATTAATATTAATGATCAGATCGTCTCGATCACGAGCATCGTTCCCTACCTGCCCGATCCGAAGATTGAGGAGAAAATGCTCGAGCCGACCAGGTAAAATTGGTATTTTCGTTATTTTTCCGATTAGCGAGGGATGAGACTTTATTTCTGTTTTCAAGTGCACTCCCGTATCTATATGCGATCAAAGTCACATACGTTTTTTTTGATTCAGAATCGCTCCTGCGCACCTCTCGCCTAAAAAGCCTCGAAAGAAAGAGGTAACTCCTCCTCAGCCCAAGGCCAAGACTCCTCCGAGGGTCTTGATTCCTTCCAAGGAGCCCAAGGAGGAAGAAATGGAGGAAGAAAAACCCTCAACATCAGCGCAGTACACTGCACCATGAGTTTGAATTATGAGCAGTCGTCTCTTCATTTCACACAGTCTCTCGCCTCTATGACCGGTGAGAGAGCATGGTGAATGTAGAGAGACAGGGCGTCATCCTGATCCCCGCTCCCAAAACATAATAACGCCATATTGTCTCTGCATCTCCTGCCATATCAAAAGTTTTTGGGCCAAAAATCGTTACCGGTCTAGCGACATATCATTTTGTTTTTCTTGTTCTTGTCATTCATAACTATTGTACTTGTGATCTGCATAATGTTGCACGCGTTAGTGTATATTTTTACTCCAATATTAGTTGCGGGTAGCATCATAATAGAGAAACTGCTATCAAATTACTAAACAGAGAAAGTGCCTATAGAAATTGTTGTTGCTATATGGTTCCAGTGTTATTCGATGAGAGTTCGTATAAACATTACAAAGCGCATTGTTTAATCGCATTCATGAATGAATTAGTCACGCATTTCACAGATCACAGATGATGAGAGGTTTACATGAATCAGAGGTGAGCATAAACGAACTTAACTATTTTTATCGGTCGTGATTCACACTTGCAACTTTCAATGCGGCGATAACTTTGTCGCTTTTCTTCACAATAGACAACTCCGAAAAACATTTATTGAAATGGAATCAAATATATGAAAAATTGGAACATTTAAGTGTAAGCATGCTGATATTTTGATTATTTTGATGGTCTACTGAGGCCGAGCTGCAAGAATTGTAGGAGGCACTTCAAAACCCGGGTCTCACTTGTCCGAGAATCCGGTCTTGCTTCTCTTCGAATGTCTTGGCAAGAGCATCCACGCTTTCCTTCATGGAGATAATAGCTCTCTTGGAATCAGCTAATTCGGTTCGAATATCAGCATGTGCGAGATTTGAATCAACTGGCTGAGGAGTAATGTGCATTCCAGCCTGTAAATTCCAATTAATAAAATACCAATTTATTTAATTTTACGGCTCGTTACACATGGTAATACTATACTCGTAATACAGGAACATGGTGTGCTGCAGCACAGGTGAACTAGAGCAAAATGAAGTGGAGAAGAATGCAGTACAGTCGACTTGCATCGGATTTAATCAACTCTCATAGTACGCTGGTGAAGAAGCTGTCTCTTGATTTCGCTTGCTCCCGTGAACCGGCAAGAAGAGACGGTTTCTTCATTGATCCGTATCATTGGCCATGCTCGTTCTGGACTATACCCAGCACCCGTCGCATGTCGTTTTCCATTGCGGTAATCGCTCCTTTTAGTGAAGCAATTGTCTCCTTCGCCTCAGCCAATTCCCGTCGAAGCTCCGCTTTCCCAGAAAGCTCATCGGTATCATCCTTAAATTAGTCAAATGAAATAAAAGAAGACATTAATGGAGTACGTTTCAGGCGTTGGACAAGGAAGGATGGGGACGTCAGACTCGATCATTCTGTTCTTTGATAACATTCAAAAAATTAATCTCAATCAAAGTTGCTTCTACTATTGATTAAAGAGAAAACTTCGATTCACTAAGTGCTCACCGCACTTAGTCGCTGCAGAAGTGAGCTCGCTGTTTCGACAATCATTTCCATGCAATCCTCTTTCCTTTCCTGTTCGGGAATTCGCACAGCGAACAATTGAGATGCATGCTGCAAATACATATACGAATTTCTCATTAAATACAATATAACCGCAATGAGCTCTCACTGCAGGAACGGCGGCCGTTAGCAGCAATTTGTCTTCGAAAACGCCCGCAATATTGAACAACCGGGTCTGCGTCGATGGCTCAGGCTCCCTGCATTTTTCTTTACTAGCGTAGCTATTGGAATTACTTTAATAATTTAGAATAAACACCTGATAACTTACTGCAGGCTGAACTTCGTAATGGCGCATGTCTCCGGTTCAACTTTCCACAAATATGCGGTTTGTCGATCCAAAATGTAGACATGGTCCAGTTCGTTTTGCGCATAAACTTTGAGGGAGTCACCTAAATCAATTTTTTTTAGAAATATTGGTTTCCACAGGTCATCGGAACTGCTGAACTTACCATTTATCTCAAGGTTCAGCATTCCCTCCACTTCGCTGGGATAGAAAAGGTCCACACTTGCAGTTTTGAGGATGCTCAGTTTGCCGCTAAAGAGCTCAATAAACTGGTCGTGGTCAATCAGCGATAGAGATCAACGAAGAGCTCATTATTCGAGCTCTTTAACCCACCGATGGATGAACCACTGGTCCGAGGGTCGCAGAAGGTCGCAAATACGTTTGAGTCGGAATATTTTCGTTAAAAATGTTTCCGGTTCGAAATGGTTAACGTTGATCTGATTTGGCTTCGGAATCTGCATGTAAAATGGCTGTGACGTAGAAAGTGTACATCCGGCATCGCGAGTGATCTGTAAGTAGTAAATATTGATTTTCGAGCCTCCACTTTTTTCGTTTGAAAAATATCGCACTGAGTGGCGATTTTCTGTATCGACGAGCTGTTAGAAAAAATGGCTCGATTTTAAAACGACTTTTGTATAGTGGAAATTAAAGTGAACTCTTCAAGACCTTCTTGAGCTCTTCCACCTTGAGTGAGCCTTCAACAACGGTGACTTTGATCAATTGCGAAATTGAGGTTTTCTGAAAAGAAAGTTTAACATTTTTAGTTTTTTTTAACCTATCCGAATATTGTAAATCCGAATATAGTTAGTCACCCGTTTAAAGGACTCTTCCGTACAGTAGAACGCATTGTTGCACACGGAGGGGTTGATTATATTTGATGAGGGCAAATCAGCTACGACTTTCTTGCCGCTAAAATGAGAAGGATATATTAGATTAACTTCTAGAAAAGTAGTACTCGATAATCACGTAGAGTTGCTTGATAGCAATGCTAGTTCCAGTCCAGTAGAAGAGAGTTCCTGAAATACATTTATTTCTAGGGAGGAAGTTCAAAAATAATAGGCAATGAATGTGTTACCGTCTACTGTCTGCAAACAATTCGCGTCGATATCCTTGAGAAGAACAAGCTTGAGTGGTTCCATCGGCCAGTCTTACTTCTATGCCAAATTAGCTTGATTAGATTATCATCATCGACAAAATTTTGGCCTCGACGAAATTGCAAACAATAGCGGTCATACGAGGGTAAGAATTGTCCGAGGGACAGTAGAAAAGAGTCAGTAGTGAAGAGTTGACCGTGAGTAGGCATGATTCATAACGATCAATGTGGTGATAACGCGCAATCGGATGGCTATGGTTAGAAAATGTGCCACGATCAAGAGTCGACTGATGAAAAAAGCTCAAGAAGTGATCTTCACGAGTTCAAAGTACGTCTGAAAATCGGTCTTTTAATCTGGGGACCTTTCGCATAAACACGCACTTAGAACAAACTCTTTGTGAAAAGGCGTGTTCAAGTTGACAACAATCCACCATACACAGACTATCTATCGTGTTTTATCGTGAGGTTTACCGCAATAAAAAACAACTGAAACACATGTTGTAATGCAAACAAAACAAATGTGATTCCCCTTATTATTCAGACAATATTATTTTTTTCTCTTCCAAATTCATTTTAAATTTAATATTTAAACAAACAACTAATACAAACAATTAACGAAACTATAATAAAAACAATCCCTCCTAGTTGCTGTCGTCAAGACGGTTCAGCTGGAAAATATTATTATATTATTACAGCGAGTAAATAGTCTGACAGATTGACCTAGTCTTCGCAATCGACATTCTTATATATATATTTTTAGATATTCTTTTAGAGATACTTTTAGAGATGGAGATCGACTCATTGTTTTAGGTCAGCCTCACCAATTCGAGCATCTGTCTAATCTTCTTCTCCTTATCGTCGATAGTCTGCTTCTGTGAGGCCAACGCTTTCTGGTTGTCATCCAATTCTTTTCGAAGCGAAATCCGGGCAGCCAGAGGGTGCGCCTCTTCTTGGACAGAAGCTAGGGCAACCTATGATAACCATTCGAGTTCGAAATACGGGTCGCCGTATCTTTATTTCGCACATCCCTTTCGCCTGTTCGATCGGTGCGAGAGTGTGTGTAATGAAGAGACGAATACCCCGTATTTCGAACTGTAATAAGCATCGTTCCATCCTCTGTCCAAGTCCAGAGGTCTAGTACGATGATTAGAAACTACCTGCTTACCACGATTCTGTTGAATATATTGACAGCCTCCTTGCTATGCGTGCTCACTTCTTTCATTTGGCTCTGTTGGCGATCGGCATTCTTAACATTTATGTGGTGTTAGTTTTTCGCAAAAAAGACTTGGAAAAGGCACCATATTTGAATTCCCGCATTTTCCGTTTTTGCGTAATATCTCGGTTCCTGATAATTCAATCGATACAAAAACGTGGCTCCACATGTATTACCCATCTGGGAATCTAAATTTTTGTGATAATTGCTTAGTTGGTAGCCGAGATATTGATCAAAAACGGAAAATGCGGGAATTCAAATCCAGTGCTTTTTCCAAGTCTTTTTCCGAAAAACTAACACAGCATTAGAGATGGTTTTTTGAGAAGCGGTATCTCCGTTTAAC
Organism: Pristionchus pacificus; assembly: GCA_000180635.4. Classification (NCBI taxonomy): domain Eukaryota; kingdom Metazoa; phylum Nematoda; class Chromadorea; order Rhabditida; family Neodiplogasteridae; genus Pristionchus; species Pristionchus pacificus. Next base: position 16,546,018 of record CM026577.1, read on the forward strand.
ACACTCTCTCGCCGATCAGAGAGATGATAGAGCATGCGAAATGAAGAGACTGCGACACATACCTATTTTGAAGTCAGTCTCACCAATTTGAGCATTATTCGCCTATTCTTCTGCTCTAAATCGACGATAGTCTGCTTCTGAGAGAGAATCACCCTCTGATCGTCCTCCAATTCTTTACGAAAAGAGTGGCGGGTTGCCGGTGGAATCCACTCTTGGAGCAACTCCTTGGAAAAATCATGGAGTGGAGTGGTCTGTGATATATATGATTATATTCTCTGTTTCAGCCGTCAATCAAGTCCAATGAGATGAGAAAATGGCTGAGTGTAACATAATTCGAGTACGATCTGCTTACTATGAATCTGTCGAGTCTATTGACGTCCTCCTCACTAAGAGATCCTATCATTTTTCCTGGTTGATTGTGCGCTTTGACCTGAGTGTATTTGTTGTGTATGACCATTAGTCATGTGTCTAGCACAACAACACTTTAATGTATTACTGTAGGTAGTATCGTCAACCTATTCAGCCACGCAGACGTATCACGTTGCTCTAGAACGTTCCTTGTTCTAACGTGTTTACCCCTCGCCTAGCTCTGCGAGTTGGCTCTCATGTAACCGTGATGGTTGGTGGCTTAGATAGAGGATACCAGCTGGCCCGTATAGGTTCCAATGTAGGGCGCGTATCCTTACCACCATCTAATTCCCATTACTTTTCCACATTCTCTCTTATTCTTGTTCCGTATGTAATATACTCGAACTATTACTATCCCTACTTCCACGTGTATTATACACACACCGCAATGTATGGAGGTCTGTCCTAAACCGGCCTTCATGCATAGCAGCTACCATTTGTTTGACTTCACAGAATAATATCATCAGCAATCAAGATTAGACTTATTACATGGTTCGACGATTATTAATTCATTCGCGATTAGAGTTTAAATTAATTGAGCAATGCTCACGACACGTATGGTTCGCAAGATGAAAAAGCAAGAGTGAACAGAAAAAAAATTAGCAAAGATTAGTAAAATATACGTCCACTAGAGTTGTCTATGCGGAATTCATTCCGCAATTTCTGCAATATTTTCACTCTCATTCTCTTTTCCGCATCTCGGCCATAGCTGTTCATACTATTGCGGAATTTCCGCAATCTGGATTGAGAGAGAATAATGAGATTAGGGCTTTGTCCAAACTGTGAAACTCATTTCATTTTTTATTCAATTCTCCCGCCGATCAGCGTCTCGCGATTGCGGAAGAATGAGAATTGCGGAAATTCCGCAATTTCGAAGTGTTCCGAATTCAAATTGAGTGGGGCGACCGCGTTGCGGAAAGAATGAAATCGAGGAATGAGAGGAGGGGAATTCCGCATTCCGTATAGACAACTCTAACGTCCACCCATGGCAGAATCGTAAGCCCTACTTCCTTATCATTTTCAGGGCGTCGCCACTTCGCAAATACACGCGCACGCATTCAACACAATCAAAGCGCATGTCGAAGTGTCGAATTCAGATAAATACAACTATTGAAGATGAATAGTATATGCAAAGTGACTGTTAAATCAACACAATTCATACATAATGCATGGATCAGAATCGCTTTTGAAAATAATTTTAAAACGCGCACATTCAACACAATCAATTCACATGCCGCAACATTGAGCTGAAAACTGATCAAATAGCAATAATAGTGGAGAAGAGCAAACAACATATTCAGGAAGACCTTCCAAAACGCTACGTATTGCCTTTAAAACAAGAATCAGAATTACCTTTGAAAAAGAAACGTTCAAATGTAAGCCTTCCTTATCGTCGATAAGGCGTCACCACCTCGGCAAATACATGCGCTCTGATGTCGTGGTGTGTGACGAACAAAATGTAAGTGAAAACTCAAAAGTCAGTACAGTCACAAAAAAAAACGTCAACTATATAACCATAAAATATAGAATTAATATTGAATGTTTCAGCAGGACACAACAGTCCATCTAAAGGTTGTGGCTTAACGCCCATTGTCGAGTCCGTCTTATCATCTCTGAGGCGTCTCCCCCCTCAACAAATACGCGCGCCCATTCAACCACAATCCGATGTCGCAATACTGGAGCGAGTATACGCGGGTGCTTTCCTCCCCGGTAAGTGCTACTTTGTCGCATTTTTTTTTTTGAGTTACGGGGGGATCAAAGTTCAGGGCAATATTTTTGATTTCTGGACTACTGATAATGTTCAATTACTTCGCAGCACGGCGAGCATCTCACTAAAGAAATGTGCCCAAATGCTAGGGCGTGTGTTTGTAATTGAATCTCTGAAATTATTCGTGCCCGGAAATATTGATGCACTGAGGAGAGCTGGGGATAACTCGCTAGCTACCACTTGGATATGCTTCTCTTTCTTTGTTCTACTTATTGATAACTTTTAAAAATAATTATAGATAATTGAACAGTGCTTCCATGCATGACTCAGTGTTAATTTATTCGTCAATCCGTGTTGTTGTCACATGTTTTTTGACACAACCCGAGGACTAATCCGTGCTGATCAAGTTTAAGAGCTACATGTGTCAATATTCGCAAAAATAGAGGTTCTATGCTCCCCGTCTATTTCATTTCCACTTATCTTATGAGCACTTGGGAAACACATTGACTCAGCCGAAAATGTTTATCTCGATTCTGCTAATAATAATACAACCATCCCAATCTCTCGGTGTACTCTTGCATCGTGCATTCACTTTTTCTGACGTGTTCTCTTCTGTTCATGGCTTCTCTCTACTCTATCTCTTTATCTCTGCACGAATAGAGTGCAAGTGTAACATAGATAGCAGTCGGGGGGAGGGGGGGGGGGTAAGAGATACCTCGAAAGAGTGCTTGGATACCCCTCCCTCAGAGTATGTTGCTATGCAAACTCGTTGCCTTCCCCCCCCCCCCCCCCTATAGATGCCCTCTCGCGACAAGACTCTCGTGTTACTAGTCGACAAGTATCATCGCTTCTTCACATCAATCCCACAATTCTCTTGCTCACAACCGAAAGTTTTTAACTATCCGATTCGTCTGCGGAATCATGCAAGACTAACGTCTATCGTACTATTCATCAACACGGCTAGTCTTCCCGTATTCCGGCAACGTGGACCACATCGTTGTGGCTGTCACATCGACTCTCCATCTCATACCTGATTTCCCTCCCTCGTGGAAGTATCGCTAGCCCATTGTTGCTATAGACTGGCTACCCAGAAATCTGTACCTTCAAGCATCAGCCATCGTCCAACAACATTCCGTCAACACCACGCCTACAAGTCGCACGGCGCCTCCAGAATAGCAACATCACCTCCCACTCAGCTCGGATAGTGAGAAAGTGTCTGACTCTCTCAATTGATCATTATCCCTCACCCTGTCTGTCCGGGGGGATTTACTCAAGCAAGGGGCGATCCCTACTCTTCTCTCGATGAATCTTCGACTGCCAGCCTCGCTATTCACGCTACAACTGCTCGCCGCGCATTCTCCGCTCAGGGTAATGGTGCTCACAGCGTTGATCTCTTCATTTTCCGTTCACTCTCGTTTCTCAGAGATCACATGAACCATTTAGTCCGATTGTATGTTTTTAATGTAGAAGAAGCAAAAATTGCATATCGATAATAGATTTCGTTAGTTGTTATAAAAAAAAAGAAGATTCAAAGTTGTTTTGCAGAAAATGCGGAGCAAGCAAGTACAGCACGGTGTTGCTGGGATTGCTGTCTTCCTATCGCTACTAATGCTCTACTCGGCGTTTAGAGGGGTGAGTTTCACCATTTTCATACTATTACTGCCAGCGTGATATACGTAAATTCGGCCTGTATCTCGCTACTGTGTTGCCTTTTGAGCAAAAAGTGAAATCATCCAACTGCCTGGTGAGCTACACATTCAACGTACATGACTATTACTTTGGGATTAGCTCGACCTCGTCACTAGGCCATGCGCTCAATAAGCGCACAAAGTCTCGTATAAGTAATAAACAAAGCAAGGACACCACAAATTTCTGAACAATTTCATCAAGCTAAATTGAGCCACTCACGTTTGCATTCTTGTTAAAGTTCTTGTTGTGACAAATATAAGTGTATGTCTTTACCTTTCGTGCTTCCAGCATTCGCAACACTCAGACTAACACGCGCACAATGTCCGCTTACGTGTTTTTGCGAGTCTACGGGCGCGGCTAGTAACAATCTGATAGGAGACTAGCAAACTCGATATTCTCTCGCTATCACGCACCCTCTCGCGATTCCCGCGCATGAATCCTCTACATGTGTATTACTCTCTCCTCTCGTGAATCAGACAAAGCGAGAGAGCAGACCACTGTCTTGGAAATGCAATGTCACAATCTTTGCAGTGGTCAACGCCGGGCGTGGCCGCCAGTTTATCCGAGCCGAAGCCACTACACCCGAAAGCAGCGGCTGTTGCGACAGTCAAAGATGCGGTGAAAGATCGAAAAGGTACATACAATTCGAATTAGTCATTCGGCAGAAAAATTCAAACAAAACAAGCCCAACATGAATGAGGATGTGCATGTATAAATTTTCTGAATAAATGAGATGGTGGATGTAGTCCGTTGTTCGCAAACACTCGGCATTGGTCGTAAAATATATACTAAAGTCAGCAAAGAATGCATGTGAACAAAATAAAGCTGCACGGAGTAGTCGTTGTATCTTGCTTTCTATACCGTCAACTGGGAATAAAACGTTCCACTGACGATATTTTATCATATTTTATCATAAAACACAATAATGGCTCCTATTTCCGTCAGAATTGACGAAATTGCACAATTTTTGGAATTTGGACGTTTCAAGTGATGGTCTTTAAGACACAGATAAAAAGAAATAATAAAAAACTCAAAAAAGTACAGTATCAAAAGCGTGGTGTGTGGTGTGATTTCGAGCCGCGGAGTGCGTGTGACGTGCACCGGTGCAATTCTTCTCGTCTCTTCATTTCGCTCACTCTCTCGCCCCTCTGACCGTTGAGAGAGTACGAGGAATGAAGAGACGATTACTCGTTTTAGTGAACGCATTCACCGCAGGCCCGCCTGAACCAGAACCATTGGGATCCGACGCCCATGAGGAGGCGGACACTCTGCCTCCCTTCAAGCCGTCCGCCTTGGGCCAGCCCTACTACGTGTACCCGAAAGCGCGGACGAATACGAGGTGAGATCACAGTTCATATGATAATGTCCACCTTTACTCCCTCCCCCTTGCAAAACCGAAAGAATGTAAGGAGGCATATTGTACTAAAGCAATAACGAGCTCTCGGAGATCATCATTGCTTTTTCCTCCGGTACGGCGGATCTTAACGGATGATCCGCAAGTGCATGACGCATAGATACAAAGGAAACAAAGTCAGAAATAATAGTAATTTCCAGTGTCTCCGTGACCATCATCGTCTTCATTGTAGGAATAATTCCGAAAAATACTTTAATCAACAATTAGTGAATTACTAATTTATTAAATTAATTAATAAATTTATTCCAGTATCTCCGTGACCATTGTCATCGTCGTCACGGTGGGCACGAAGATGGCGGCGTTCGCGACTGCTCTGAATAGGTTTGATTTATAAATTAAATTAATTTAATATTTTTATTATTTTAAATCACAGGCAGTTGTCGTTACGCGATCAAAATGTTCAATTGTTTTAAAGAAGGGGAAAGCATAACTGATCGTTTTTTTGAGAAAACGGTGAAACATATTTGTGGTTTTTGCTGAAAAGCAAATCTCAACAAAGTGAAACATTGTGATGACCAGAGTTTGATGAGCGATCATAAAAATACTTTTCAGTGTTCAGTGCTACGCGGCCCTCCATGGGTACACAGTCGCCGTCGATTTCGACGACAAATTCAAGGAGTGCGCGGTGCACAAGGATGTGTGTTTTCTGTTTCATTTATTTTTGTTTTTTCTAGAATTCAAATTCGAAGATATAGTACAATAGTACAACTCAAGCGCATTGTTGATTCATATCCTCATTATGAAACATAAAAGATTATGAAACATAAAATATATAATGAATAAAATATTCCAGAAATTCTTCCGCCGCCATTGCCACACGCACAGGCTCATGCAAACGGAGGTAATTATTGTTATCGTAAATTCATAAAAAAATGTGCATCAAATCGAATTAATACATTTATCCATTACTTAATTAATTATTAATTAAAATTAAGATCAACGAAGGCGATTGGGCACTGTTCATCGATGGAGACGTGGGAGTCGTGAACCCGAAACAGTTCGTAATTATTGCATTTGGTAACTCGTTTGCAAACTGAATTTGCTATACGCTCGCAAGTTTCCCGTGATTTCTTTTACTAGGCTGTCGGAATCGGGAATCCGTCTCGTCGTTCCTCTTTTGCTCCTTCTGGTCAAACTGAGAATGAAATTGAAAGAATCATAAGGCAATTTCCAGCCTGATCGAAGAGTACATGGAGGAGGGATACGAGATCTACCTGTTCGATCGATTCTACAACTGGGAGGTTCGGTATTTCATCGCATAGTGACTTTTCTCCTAAAATCGAACAACGATCGAATAACTTGAAAATTACAAAAGAATTGATTTATTTTTATAAATGAAGAGCATGACGAATATCAATAATGCGAAACTCTATCGACATTAATGAAGCACGTGAAACATACTCTGAATTAAGAAACAATCATCATTAAAAGATTTACCTTTTTTTTTAAATAAACCATCTTGAACCATCTTGAAATTCGATCATGTGCAAATCGCTCTGCAATGTTGTAAAATGGGATCGAATAAATTTATTTTTTTAGTAAATTGCCACTTTACAGTACGCGGCCCTCTCGTACCTCGTGAAGAACAACAAGCGCGGCAGGGGATGGGTGGAGGAGTTCTCGCGGTTCGAGTTCAAGGTAGGGTTGGAGATGATGATCTTCCTGAAAATAGCCCTTTTTATGCATTTATCACGCCTCTCACCTAAGAATCGACTCAGAATAAAAGAGATTTGTCAGCGAGTCAAATTTCGAGGTTGATATTTTGACAGTTTTGGGGTCCACCAAGCCCTACTAGACAACCTATGAACGGAATAGTTCCAGAGATCATTCCCGACCGAGCTGCAGCACCGGTCGGCTGCAGCCTCCTAACTTCAAACCCAATTTTCAGCCCTTCAACGTAGTTCTAGAAATGACTTTTCTGAAAGAGCTAAGGCTATTTTTCCAAGCTCTATCCCTCTGTGTTGATCGTTTATCGATATCTTGTTTCTAAACAGTGCTATACAGAACGAAGTATAAGTAGAAAACCGCTCGAAAACCCACATTTTTCTTTCACAGATGGATAGCCCTTACGATGACGATTCGAATGATATGTCTGCGCTCGCAAACGGAGAGGAGTGAGCATGGTTTCATGCAAGAAAACTTTTTTCAATTTTTGAACTTTATTTTCAACAGTCGATTTCCGTTTCGTTTTACATTTTCGAGAGCAATGACCCGGCGTCCAGCTCTATATTCTCGATATGTTTCATCTGCTTTCAAAAAAGTCGCATTTACACCGAGTTTGAACATTAAAGTAGAATGAAACATAACGAATAAATAAGAATGAAGCCGGGTCATTGCTCTCGAAAATGTGAAATGAAACGGAAATCGACTGTTGAAAATAAAGTTCAAAAATTGAAAAACTGTTTTCTGGCATGAAACCATGCTCACTCCTCTTCGTTTGCGAGCGCAGACATATCATTCGAATCGTCATCGCAAGGGCTATCCATCTGTGAAAGAAAAATCGTGGGTTTTCGAGCGGTTTTCTACTTATACTTCGTTCTGTATAGCGCTGTTTAGAAACAAGATATCGATAAACGATCAACACAGAGGGATAGAGCTTGGAAAAATAGCCTTAGCTCTTTCAGAATAGTCATTTCTAGAACTACGGTAAAGGGCTGAAAATTGGGTTTGAAGTTAGGAGGCTGCAGCCGACCGGTGCTGCAGCTCGGTCGGGAATGATCTCTGGAACTATTCCGTTCATAAGTTGTCTAGTAGGGCTTGGTGGACCCCGAAACAGTCAAAATATCAACCTCGAAATTTGACTCGCTGACAGATTCAGGTCGAATCTTAGGTGAGAGGCGTGTTATCTCACATTTATCACTAGCAGTTTACATGTGAAACACGTAGAGCTTCACACAAGAACCTCTGGGTGTTTTTATCCTTTTTTTACACCAGCCGGGTCATGCATTTACCGGGTTGTGTGAATTTTTGACCTGCTATGCCCGTCATTTAGAACCTTCTGGAATCTTCTGGACCTGTCCCTGTCACTTCGAACTTTCTAGAAGCCGGACCCGTCCCGTAATTTCAAACATTCTAGAAGCTGCTGAGCCCGTCTCCGTCATTTTGAACATTCTAGAAGCCGTTGGACCTGTCCCCGTTTTTTCGAACATTCTTGAAGCCGCTGGACCCGTCCCCGTAATTTCGAACATTCTAGAAGCTGCTGGGCCCGTCTCCGTCATTTTGAACATTCTAGAAGCCCTTGGATCTGTCCCCGTTTTTTCGAACATTCTTGAAGCCGCTGCACTTGTTCTCTTCATGTTCACACAATCTAGGCCCGTCCCCGTCATTTCGAACATTCCAGAGGGTTCTAGAAGTTTCCTCTCACTTTCTCTTCAATTTTGAACATTCTAGAAGTAGGGGCCACAACATAGATTGCCGAATTGTCACAATCCGGTTAAATGTATGTCCAAACTGTCCCTCATGGACCCAATAACATCACCCTTTTTACCGTTTGTTGAAATCTTGTCTCTGAGCTACGCTACAGCCCGAGAAGAACGCGCGAAAGGCACCGTTGGAGAGGGGGGAAAGGCGAGACGACAGGGAAAGGGGCGGAACCTATTCTGCCCATTTCCCGCATCTCAACCGGCCATAGTTTCACCTAGTCGAGCTTGCGCTTTGCGACGCTCAAAGTCGAAATCGAAGGGAGATATAGACGAGAGCGTGCGCTAGTCCCACCGGGTAAGAACAGTGGGGAGAGCGAGGCGGAGGGAGAGGGAGTGTGGTGTGTCACTCCCCCCTCTCCTCTCATTTGACTATCCCCTCTGGCACTCACACTGTGTTTAGCGTGAGTAGGAAGCGAGGAAATACGCGCGTACTGAAACCTTTAAAACAAAGTCGCAAGCTTTTGAAGCATGATAAAATTCTGTTTTTTTCACTAAACTTCCTACAATATTCGTATTTGTCGAAAAATCGCTGCCCAACCAAAAAGTGCACACTGCAACCTGTCAAAACGGCCTATTCCCATCGTTTAGGTTCAATTTTGACCTACTCAGTGAAGATGTGCACATTTTGGGCAGTGCTCAATCGATTGGGAATCCCAGTAGCTATCCAGCGCACTTTAGAATGGGTGATTTGGTCAAGAATGAACCTTGCGACTTTGATTTCTCGCGTTTTGTGGGGAGTCGTGTCTCATCAAAGTGGGCGGAGCTTGTGGCCCCTATCTAGAAGGTTCTGGAACTTTCTCTTCAATTTCGAACATTCTAGAAGGTTCTGGAACTTTCTCTTCAATTTAACATTCTAGAAGGTTCTAGAACTCTCTCTCTTTAATTTTGAACATTCTAGAAAGTTCTGGAACTTTCTCTTTAATTTCAAACATTCTAGAAGGTTCTGGAACTTTCTCTTCAATTTCGAATGTTCTAGAAGGTTCGGGAACTTTCTCTTCAATTTCGAATGTTCTAGTCATGATTACGGTAGGTGTACGGTACTCGAGGTTACGGTAGGTATACGGTTGTCGGGGTTACGGTAGGTATACGGTAGTCAGGGTTACGGTAGGTGTACGGTAGTCAGGATTACGGTAGGTGTACGGTACTCGGGGTTACGGTACTTGGGTTGGGAGCGCCCGACTTGTTGACGCGTGTTTCCTCTGCGTCTCTACCCCCGAGTTTCTCCGGCACTCTCTCCCTACCCCCTGGCATGCCTACTTGACTTTTGGAAAAGTGGACAAACGCTACATACATCGGGAGGACATTCTCCTTTATTAAGGAGCACTGATGTTTCACATTAGAGACAAATGACGGTAGAGGCTTTCGCCGTTGATAAAATTTGCAATTCCCAGGGGGGAAATTAATACAAGCTCATTTCCAGTTGCCCTCCTCCTTCCACGGCACCGACAACGGCGCTCTGCATCCGTTCCTCATGCACTATCTAGTTCCCGAGACGAGGGATGAGAAGACGAGGAGCAGGTATTCATTTATTATACTTAGGCTATGATTGCATACATAGATGTGTGCGCGCTATCAGGGGAAAGGTATTATTAATGCCATCAGTTACTGAAACAGCTATTATAGATAGTTCCCGAATGTAATTACACTTCAGAACGGCCGCCCTCTGTCTCTCCCTGTGGAAACGGTCGGGCGGGTACGAGGACCTGTTCGGCATGCAGGCTTGCACGAGAATGGTTGGTTATCTATTTTTATGAAGATTAGGAAAAATACGTTACCCTAAAAATTAGCATAGTGCTAAAGGGGCTTTGATAGTGGAAACCGAAGATAATGAAAGAGAGAAAAAAGCTGAACCCCTGTTCGGCATGCACGAGAATGGTCCGTTCTTCGGTTTGTTGTTATAATTCAGAATCGCCCAAGAAAACATCACATCAGGTCCAATAGTCAAGTATACGTAACCGGTGTGAAGCTCAACCAAACTCTATTTTTTTTTAAATCGTGCACGAGATAAGGAAATGAATGTCACAGGTCATCGGCGAACGCACTCACTTTCCCGAACACAAAGTGAAGATCTACCAGAAGGTGAGCGAAATGAAGCGAAAAGCCAATTTTCCATGCGATCATTTTAAACTATCTTATCCATACGAGGTCATTCGCACTGAGAGCGTATCGTATTGTATCATTTTCGGTTGAATAGACTTTCACTTTTATGCCAGATGTGTTTCACAGAGTACAGAAAATGATCTAGAAATCTATTCATTCCGATTTCGGCTTTATTTCCAGTTTAAAAATATCACTTTTTCATTCATTCGCCAATCAGCGCACGTGTCTTGATTAAACCAGAGAGTTTTTCAGCATGTGCAAAGTTGGTCATCATTTAACTGTTCAGCCAGGTTTTATTAATAGCACATAACTAAAATTGTTCGAGGGCGAGGGCTGGGCACACGACCTGTGGATCTTCCACTCGCATTGGGCCACAGACGATTTCATGATGCACTCACTGAAGGAAGAGGTATGGTCTTTACATTATAAATAGTGCGTCGATAGAAAATTGGCAATATTTAACTTTTTTTAAAAAATTTCAATAAATTGGGAAAGGTAGGGATGGGGTTCCATATTTTGTTTTGGTCCATACACTCGTTGGGGTTTCGTTTATCAATAGGATTCCTGAAAATCTTGTGGATCCTCCACTCGCGCTTTGCAACGGACGATTTCATGATGCACTCGCTGAAAGAGGAGGTGGGAGACAACGAAAAAAAAATCAGATTAATATACAGAAAATCTGAGATTCATAAGCCACAGACGCGGCACTTGAACAGGAGAATTATGTCTCATCTATCTACCTCATAATATCTATCTCGAGTTAGAACATTCTGAACATTCTGAACAACTGAAAATATATTCTCGTTTGACATTGAAATGGTGACAATATCATGCTGAATAACTGATTTTGTGCCGCAATCTCGAACTTGAAGCCGTTTCCTCTCTGAATTTCCAATATCCCTCTGTCCTGATATTAGCAGCTAGGCTTCTTGAAGGGGAACCGTCGAGATTGTTTATAATTGGTATAAAAAACAAAGAAACACAGAATCACTTATGGCATTTATTCCAGAACTTCAAGCCGTTCCCTGCGGACGACGCGGGACAGAAGCGGTGTCGTGATTCCCTGCTGAACTACGAGCCGAATGACGCCTGTCATGTGGTCTTTCCTGTGTTGAGGAAGCTGAACGTGGATAAGTGCAAGGTAACGAACGATGAAACCGAGAATCATGAAATGCTCGAAGTGATTCCGATGTTAGATAAGCAGAATGGAAATCACACGGGCAGGTAAAATCCCGTACGCGACCGCAAACATCAGAATACGATACGTTTCACAGTGCACATTTAACTTGGTAAATTTTAGAATATTCAATTATCCGTTGATATTTTTTTCTAAAAAAATTACTATCAAATTATTTTTGAAAACTGAATTATGGTAATGTTCCAGGCCGGCACCGAAGGCTGGTTGATGGAGGGACGACTGCAGATCGACAATGAAACGAGGAAGAAGATCTATGACAAGATGGCGTATCGGGTGTTGAAGCAGCAGGTGGGATTCTTTGTTGTTAGGAGGGGACTTGGGGAGGTGTGCAGGCAGGAACAGACACTCTTAGGACTTCCTCAGAGAAAGAGAGATATAGTATGCGAAACGACAAGTTGCCCAAACTAAAGTAGCCGCTAAAAAATCATCACTGCACTATCTATATTTGTTTTCGAATATATCAGGAACATACTTGGATTAGGGCGTGAGAGTTAGCTCTCCAAATCAAATTTGTGCCAAAATATGTGCATTACAGATGGAGCTCGTGGGCAAGACGGCCGGAAAGATCGAGCATGTTTGAGTTAACGTCGGAACGAATGAGCTGACCTGAAGTTCGTCTTGATTGCGTTTTGCTTGAAGATGTAATTAGAGATCTATGTTGTGTGAGATAGATGTTGTGTATTTGTCTTTCTCACGCCGGTTGTTAACGGGTATTTGATAATTGAGTGTGAATCATCAATAAATAAAATTTATTATTCAACCAAAATATTATTACTGTCCGCAAATATTATTTTCTTATAAGTTCTGACGGTTATCGCTGATTTTAGTTAGCAATTGAAGATTTTACTTAGGGAAGTGAAGATAATAATCTACATTTTAAAACCCTAGCATTAGTCAAAAAGTTTAAAAAACTTTTTGAATCAAAAGATTTCGAATTTTTTTACCAGATTTTCCGAAATAATGTATTCGGGAGCAATCGCACTAGATTTTTAACACAATTTTGCGTGATCTGTCCCGCGGGAGCTTGCAAAAAGACTTGCACAGTTTAAATTTGAAAAAATTAACAGTGGGGAGGTTGTTAGAGGTTACTGCAAGTGAAATGAATATAATCAGGTACACTTGAAGTCGCATGTTTATGGTAATTAGGAGCAACATGATCCAGATTCATATTATTGTTAAATCGTAGTTTCCCTGCATCCCACTAACAATAAAGAATAATTTAATAAAATTAAGTCAACCGACAGACATTTTTGGAAACGTATTCGTCAGAGACTAACGAATGAGTCAAATGCTACACAATTATCCCTTGATGACTAATGGAATCTTACTCACATTTTCGCATCTGCTTATAAAGCACGAAGTTGTTATCTATCTTATCATTCGTGCCCTCTCATTGAAACACTGATATAAAGTTTGCCATTCATCTGATTCACTTTCGCTTTCATAAGTCCTTTCTTTGTCGTTATATTCCTTTCGCTAGACTGTCTCATAGGAATAAATAATTATTACTATACGTTTGATAATTAAGGAAAATCGCTTTTTGGATTTCCAATGTTGACATTGAAGAAGACATTCAAACAGATCATCAGAGAGGTAAGACCAACAATATTAATTATTTAATTATTCCTTTAATATTATTTCTTGAATTTTTCTTTTAATATGCCTAATTTTAGCCATTGTTTAAAATAGAGGATGTTCGCTTAATATTCGATAAACTCGATTCAACGACTGAAGAATCAGTGACCAGAGAATTTCTTGACCTCAAAGTCTACCTTTCTCAAGAGGCCATGAAAGTGAGTTCAACTAGTCCATTTTTATAATGCATCAATCCGCAATAACCTATGATGTCAGGTTGTTTACATAATTTTCGAGAATATAAACGAACGGCCTACGCTACACGAGCACTATGCAAGATTATGCTTCAGACAGGTACAAAAGTCCTCTTTTAACACATGATTAAACATCTCAAATGTAGGTTGAAGACGAACTTATCAACAACAAGGGAAAATCCAAATTCAAATGTCATCTTAGCCTTTGTGCCGAAAGGCTATCCGATCCTACATGCTACATGAACCTGACGTACAACCGTGCGCTGTAAGTCCTAATTTTATCGTGCCTTTCGAATGCTCAGCAAACTCAATATTCTTGATCGCGAGCTATCGATTGCCTGGGAGAGAGGAGAAACATGCGTCTAATTACAGCTTTATCGGCCATCTGTATCTTCAAGACCTTGTGGACTTCACAGTAATGATCAAACTCATCGAATATCTGACTAAATCTGCCTCATTAATATCAGCGGAATGCCAAGGATACCACGCAGTGAGTTCAGAGTGATGTGAGGTTGCTGCTTCCAGTTACCGATTCCCCTCACGAGAGACGGTTTTGAAACTATAAGTAACACACCAGTGAAAGGGTCTAGGAAAAGATCATCGGTTTTCCACATTTCCCCGCAGTGACGTGACAAAATAAGAAATCTGTCAATCCAATAACGTTAGCCATAGGTCTCTCGATATATCTATATTGAATGCTTTTCAGGACGATGAATCACTCCAGACAGCCGTGCGGCTTCTGGAGCTAGTGGGCAGGGCGCTTCACGCCGAAACTCAGCTGCAGCTGCAGCCAAAGACAGCCCGGCTTCCGTCACCGGCTCGTAAAAACTCGGCGCCTGCGCCTTTTTCTGTAGACACGGTCCTTTGCGCACTCGAAACCGCCTCGACATGTGTGAACAGTGCAACAAGGTAGAATTTGTGACTTAATTTGTCATTATTTCGAAATATTTTTTTAGAACAATGATCATTCAATTGCGCGAAGTGAACAATAACGGATGGATACAGAAAGATCTCATCGATTTGTCTTCTGAGGGACCTTCGCAACTTGGAAGTAAAGTAGTACAACATGGTTGAGATATTCCCTAGTTCAATTTCAGTTGTAGTGTCCAACAAAGAAGCAATTAAGCCTCCGAAATACAATTTTGTTGAAGACCTCATGGTTGTGGAGGAACTAGGAGATGGTTCACCAAATGATGCAAAGTTTTGGAAAATAAAATTTGAAGAGTCGGAGAAGAAATTAAAGGAAATGGAGAAGAAATATCGCCAATTGCTCATGATGGTCCGTTTCCATTATCTAGAAACAGTTTAACATGAACTTTTTCCAGACCGGCAAAGGAAAAAACATGGGAAAATAGAAATTAATATATCAGCCCAATAATGTAACCACGATTCGTTTTTTATCTCAGTCATAAACGTGCTTCGATCTAAGTAAATGTCGAACGTAGTATGTTCACGTATCGAGTGAAACAACTTTATCATCAAGTTACTAAATTGAGATTATGGAACAATAGTTTAAAATAAATTGATTGTGTTTTTTCATAGTATTATTCGTGAAATTGCCTTGTGATTTTTTACTGGCGCTGTAGCACGTCTCTTATCTGCTTCCTATTCCACACCAACAGGAGGATTATCCTCACCATTCCTTATCTGCGGACGTCACACCTGCCATTGCTTCTGTAGTTTTCAATAGTCAACCAGGAATCTATTTTTCTTTTCTCTTTCTATTATACTTCCCCTTGCTTCCATTGTTCAGCTAACAATCGTATTTATTTTTGTTATGATCACATTCTTATTTGTTTATTATGATCACAACAAATTGAATCCTTAACAATCGAACTTTACCGTGGAGTCCAATCGAGCAATCCGCTCCGTTTTGTATGTTTAGTCCGCAGTATTCCAGCTTGAAGAGATGGGCGAGCGTGATGGACCATCGGAGTGGAAGGGTGTGTTGTTGTACAAAATGATTCACTCCAAACTTCAGCGTGGAAATATGAAGGGCAAACGCGTCAAGCTGATCAAGTTTATGGACGAGGAGGATGAGAAAGAGGTGAGAAAGAATGAGCGACAAATAATTTTGAATTGTTCCGGTTTGATCTTGAGCACATATATTTTTGTTATTTTTTTGCAGAGAGAAACTCGAATATATCAACGCCATTTTGATAAACTAATAATTGTAGAAACATTGAAACGTATCTGAGCTTTGCTAAAAAACTGTTCGAAAATAAAAGCACTGCATTTTTTGTTGCGATTTGCAGTTTCACATTCGCTAGCCACACTAGAATCCGAGTGTGTACTCACTTTGATAAATACGTGACGCAAGCGCCGCCAAGGATTTTCCTTTAAGCCGCGTGTAGAAAGACAAAGGGACGGGCTGATAGTCAAAGTGAAGTATGCCTTAGAAAATCGTCCTGATTGTTTGTGAAGAATGTCATTGAATCACCATGAAAGTTCTTCACAAGCAAAAAGAAACTTCACAAATTTAGAAATTTGCAACAGTTCACGGGAAAAATGCATTTTCTTAGCTAGAACAATCACAAATGAGGACGAAAAATCCCAAACTATTGTTTGAATCTCAGCTCCTTCTCCGCAAGACTCGCGCCCTCTTCGGCAAGGTCACACCAACAACGGAGGACCAACTGACCAGGGAGTTCCTGCACTACCATGTACATACTTCGCCCGCGCTGGAGGAGGTATGAGTGCTGTTGAAAATTCACACACTATATCGACTTCCCGAATATGGCTCAATTCTCTTCCCTTGAAAGTTCACTCATGTACCATTTGAGGATCATCATTGTAGGTCGTCTCGATCATCTTCGAGCAGGCCCTCGAACAGCCAGACCTTGGCGATCTCTACGCAAGGATGTGCGCGCGACAGGTATGGTATTCGCCTCAGAATGTTTCTCATCGAATTTGAAATATTTTTCACAAAATGGATAAGATTTGCTTGAGGCAATGAGAAATAGTAATGCGAAGTTCAGCTGTCGGAATACAAAAATAATGAAATGTGTGATATTTGATGTGCTGAAAAGTAAATCCGTCTGACCCTGAATGCGATTCGTGACTAGATTTCAGGGACAAAACAAAATTAAGTATAGTCAGAAATATATATGGTTTCTTTCGACGAACTGACTTGCAGATGAAGAAGGAACTCACCATTTTTAGATCATTGTTGCGATTCTTGAGAAGCACTAATCGCTGGCGAAATGAAACCACAACAATGTGAATTAGCTTATAATTATCAAATATTTACAGGTGAAGAAGGAGCTCAGCTTCGCCTCATAAATTTATTTTGCATAAAAAATCTCGGTTGTGATTATTATCGCTCGCGATAACTATTTTATCATCACGTGTTGTTATCATACTTATCACCAGGTGAAGAAGGAGCTGAGCAGCAACGACAATGTCTCGCCCTTCAGTGGAATTCTCCTGGCGAGAGCAGAGGAACCACTGGACGGGAAGGAGGAGAAGGAGTGGGTAAGGGAGACGGTAGGTAGTTTTTTATGGGGTTCGAGCCATAAAACGGGAAAACATACGCATTCTAATTGCGAGAGGAGAGGAAACACTCGATTCGAAGGAGGAGAAGGAGTGGGTCAGGGAAAGAGTAAGTTTCATCGCAATTTTGGCCCTCACTAGGTTGGCGAAAACGACCCATGCGTGAGTCGTGTTCACGTCTCTCTGTCTTTCCTGACCATCAAAAAAGTAGGAGAATAGTGAATATAATTAGTGTTGGCTAAACGATACTCCAAACGTGGCAGGTTTAGCTCCCCCTTCCCTAGCTCTTCCCGAGTTCGAGCGCGAGAGCATGCGGAATGAAGAGAGTGCTTCCGATCTCGGGAGCATAGAGAGTAGGGGAGCTAAACCTGCCACGTTTAGAGTATCGTTTAGCCAACCCTAATTATTATTGAGACATGATTAAATGTGGAGAAGGTGCGTTGTTATTGAATCTGAGTGATGATGAGATGAAAATAAAAAATAGTATATTTTATATATATTTTTCCAAGAAAATGCCGACCACGAATTGAAATGGACTCAAAAGCAACAACATAAATAATCAATGAAACATATCTGGCAGCAACTCGAGATCCACGCTGAAACGGACGAGAAGAAGCGAGAGGACAAGCAGAACGAACTGAGCGAAGCTCAGTTGAAGTTTAGGCAGAGGAAGATCGGATATTATTCGTGAGTACTTGACCTCTAAATTTGAAAAAAAAAGCCAAAGAGGTACGATGGGGGCTTTTATCCGCCCAAACAAATGGGATTACACCACAAAATATATTTCAGTTTCCTCGGTCATCTCCGTCTGCAATCGCTCATTCCCATTCGCATCATCATCGCATGCGTATGGCACCTGTTGAAGACGGTGACGGAGAGGCCGAAGGAGGAGGAGAAACACAGAGCAGTGAGCAACATTTCAAATGTATCTGTTTTTATTTCAGAATTTCAACTATGTTTCACGATTGCGATAAGACCAGAGAGAACGTGGAACATTGATCTTTCCGCAGCTACGTAGATGCCAGATATTAATAATCAATCAATTTTATTCCTGGAACGTTTAGCTATGTTGGTTTTTTTGTGAATGCTTTTTCCTAAGAAGGTCCAGATTCGCTTCCTGGCATTCTTAGAATCTTCAATTCCTTGCTTCTGCACTTCTCTGTTTTTTGTCTCAGTATTTCATTCCTTACACATTCAAAGCGGTCGTATCCTGGGACAAGTATCAAAGAGGTTCCCTTTTCCCAATAAATCAGTACTTTATCATCAGGACGAGTACTCAATCGAGTGCGCTGTCGTCCTGCTGGAGATCGTCGGACAGAGGATCCATGAGAAGGCTGCGGAAGCGGCGTCTATCCCGGCGCTGAAGGTAGATTATGATAAATTGCTAAATTGCTAGTCGAGTACTTTGAGCGGAATAGAATAGGGGAGTCCATTGCGGCACTTTGCATGTTGAATTACTGCCTCCTGCAACTTGGATGGGGAGGAAACGGGAGGGGTATGGCTAAGGGGGTAAACGATAACGAGATTACGGGCTCGCTACGAGTGAGAGAGCGTAGCGAGCCCGTATCCCTGTGTGCCTTGAATGCAAAGTGTCCTTTACCATTTTTTTACTCGCTCAAATGTAGGTTGTCCTTTTTATTCCACACATAAATGACCTTTGACTAAAGTTCGCGCGACTGTGTTTCTTTTCTCACATGGGAATGGTCTCAACTCACATTCTCCGATCTTGATCAAAAGTTGAGGGTTTACTAAATAGAGCACGCTGATTTCAAATCTGCAATAAAATTCTGCAAAATATTTTTTTGAAATTAATTATGAATTTTTAAAAATTAGCGTGTGATTTTCTGAAATGCGCTCGCGCGAGACTTGAGGAGTTCTGTCGAAGCCTTTTCCATCAACAGCGGTGGCCGAATGGATAAGAGGTTTGCCTAGGAAAGGGTAGGGCCAGGTTCGAATCCCAACCGATGCAATTCTTTTGCATTTATTTTACTATGTTGTTTTACAAGTTCCTAGCATCGGAAAACCATTTTTTTCATATAAATGAAAACAGCCGTGGAACAACAATGAATGAAAACAATCACTACGTACAAAATTTTTTTTCGACTTTTTACCTCCATTCAATGAGCTCATTCGAGTGCGGCGCTCGATTACCTGCCGGTCGGTTCGCATTTGCGCTCCGTCTTTCGTTTCCTCTACCAAGCCGGTTGGTCACCGTGGTAGAGTATGACCATATTCATGGCTCTTCTCTCTCTGGCGACGCTTAACTGCTTAACGCTGAGCAAGGATGCGCGGATTATCGAGCTGGAGAACGCGCTGGACAAGTTCAAGTACGATATCGTCGGCCTATCAGAAGTACGGAGGAAGTCAGCGGGTGAAATGGATCTCTCGTGGAGCAATGGACGACTCTACCACTCTGCTCGTCTACCTAACCACACTGCTGGAGTTGGTTTCATCGTGAGTGGATCGGTAAAACAGAAGGTTGTTCGATTTTGCGTTCTAACTGCCAGGATCTGTTTCCTCGATGTTGCAATTTCGGATGGAATCCTAATTCGAGTTTTCCAGATCTACGCACCTGCCTCAATTGACATGCTCGAGTACAGTACTTTCATTCACGAGGTCGAGCAAGCGTTTCATCAGCCAGTGACAGGTAGCCACAGATATAGATTCGTGCATAAGGTCATCCTAGGTGATTTCAATGGGAAAGTGGGGGTTTGTGAACCGGGGGAACAATCTGTGGGAAACTTTGGGTATGGAAGTAGAAACGATAAGGGGCAAATAGTGGTCGATTTATGCGAAAGGCTGCATCTACGGGTGGGAAACAGTTTATTCCGTAAGAGGGACGCTAGAAAATTCACATGGGTATCGCCTAACGGACGCGCAAGGAACGAAATAGATTTCATTTTATTTCCAAAGGGGATTCGGGTTATGGACGTAGATGTGGTGAATCGATTAGATTTTTCTACCGATCACCGCATGGTTAGATCCTTCATTTCCTCCCCCTTTCGGTTTCGGCGTGGGAGAAATAGACCGGCAAAGGGAGACGCTCACCTCGAAAAGGACCTGTTCAAGTTCAGTTTAGAAGCTGAAATGAAGCGCGTAGGAGGGAGGGTAGAATACGGTACTGTGGTTTCGGCGGTTCAGACGGCGGGCAAAATTGCTACTTCTTTCACCCCCAGTGGAAAGCGGGTTTCACAAAAGACCAGGGACTTACTAATTAGAAGGAGGGAACTTAAAATTGATTCGGTTGGTGTATCTCGGGTAGAATGGTTACTGGTTAATCGGGCAATAAGGGAATCTTTTAAAGCTGACAGGGACCAAGGGTACCTCCATTATATCAATGAGGCAATTAGAATGGGAAAGGGTTTCAAAAGGGCACCGGTAAAATTAGCTATTGGGAGGGAAAGAATTTCGCGCATTAGGAATGGTAACGGAGACTTAGAACTAACTCAGGCTGGCATTGTAGAGGCGTTTCAATCTTTTTACAACAACCTTTACAAGGGAGATGGTGGGATAGGATACAGGGAGGTTATAGAACGGGATCCATTTGTACCTATTTGCGCGTCGGAAGTAGACCAAGTGCTTAGGCACTTCAAATCTGGCAAAGCACCTGGGAAGGATAGGATAACGGGAGAAATGCTAAGGATTGGGGTTGACCAACTAGTTCCTACTCTCACCACCCTTTTTAACAACATCATTATGGGTAACATCCCTCAAGGTTTCGGTGACTCGCGCACTATCCTCCTGCCCAAAACTGGTGACGCTACTCTACCTAAAAACTACAGACCAATCAGTTTGCTGCCTGTTTTACAGAAAGCATTAACTGGACTGCTCAATAAGAGGTACGCGCCGGTCTTGGATAGGAACAAAAGCTGGGAACAAATGGGTTTTAGACAAGGCCATTCCACTATTGACGCAATCCATACTCTTAAATCGGTCATTGCACATTGTGTTGATTACAGGCTGCCGATCTATCTGCTTTTTGTGGATATATCGAAGGCTTTCGACAGTGTATTCACAGAAGCAGTATTCAGATCGATAGAGATGGAAGGAATTCCGTCGGAGGTGGTTTCATTCTTAGCGGGTCTCTCTCAGGGAAGTAAGAATGCGCTGGTGGTCAACGGGAGTGAGGTGGAAATTAAGGTTGGAGGGGGGTTCGTCAAGGTGACTGCTTGTCCCCAAGACTCTTTACTGCAGTTTTAGATAGGGCATTCCGCCAATTAGACTGGTCTAAGAAGGGAATTTGCATAAATGGTCGGTTCCTTTCTCATATCCTATTTGCTGATGATGCTGTCATTATCTCACACGATGAAAGACAAATTCAAAGCATGGCCGTGGAACTAGAAAAGGTTTTGGCGGGAGTGGGACTGCAGCTCAACGGGGATAAGACCATCGGAATGACATCCAAACCCCTACCCAGAATAGTCAAAGTAGCTGGAAAGGTTGTAAAATTGCAGGAAAAGGTGGTATACTTGGGAAGTGGGATAACAATTAACGGGACTGACGACTGGGAAATAACACGGAGAATTCAAGCAGGGTATGGGGCATTTCACAAACACCGCTCATTTCTCATCAATCGGGGTATCCCAATGGCTCACAAACGTCGCCTATTCAATGGCTGCATTCTCCCCGCGGTATTGTATGGTTGCGAATGTTGGGCTCTGACCAATGCACAAATGAATCGATTATCAGTGGCTCAACGTCGAATGGAAAGATGGATGGTAGGTTGTACTGTGCTCGATCATGTCTCTAATGAGCGGTTGCGAGATTCAACTCGAATTCGGGACTTTGTGCGAGATGCGCAGAAAAGGAAATGGTTTTGGTTGCACAAGATCGCGAATGACGACAATTGGAAGTGGAGCCGATCTGTGATCGAATGGTTCCCGACAAGAAAAAGAAGAAGAGGTCGACCAATGACTAGATGGAGCGATATATTCCGCAAGACTGTTGGCCCGAACTTTCTCAACGAAGCAAGAAAAGCCAGTTGGAATGCCATGCACATCAGAGCTCTCACCTAACCCGACCTCTTGATAAATGTGTTAAAATCGTAAAATGAGCTCTCCTATACCAACATAGTCGAAAAAAAAATGAAATTTATTTTTATTGGAATTTTTTTCTTGTGTTGTTTCGGCCATATAGTATACGAAAAAATGGTTTTCCGATGCTAGGAACTTGTAAAACAATATAGTAAAATAAATGCAAAAGAATTGCATCGGTTGGGATTCGAACCTGGCCCTACCCTTTCCTAGGCAAACCTCTTATCCATTCGGCCACCGCTGTTGATGGTCAAGGATTCGACAGAACTCCTCAAGTCTCGCGCGAGCGCATTTCAGAAAATCACACGTTAATTTTTAAAAATTCATAATTAATTTTAAAAAAATATTTTGCAGAATTTTATTGCAGATTTGAAATCAGCGTGCTCTATTTAGTAAACCCTCAACTTTTGAACAAGATCGGAGAATGTGAGTTGAGACCATTCCCATGTCAGCTATGTTTCACATTGGGAATATGAGAAAAAAAGATGCTAGGAGGAGTAATACGGCATCGTTTCCTTTTTTTAATCAAAAGTAATTAATATAGAAGTGTTTGTTCAGGCCAATCGCGAGCTACTCCTCGTCCATCTCGACCGCACCTTTGCCACGCTCGAGGAGGCGGTGGAGTTAGTGAGCGAGGGACTCAGGTATGATCAGCTGTGGTATTGTTCATGACTGAAGTTGCACATGAAAAAGAGCCAATTTTCCCTTTCGAAATGTTTTTCAGTGAACGCATCACCACCCTCATTGAGCTGCGCACCAATGGCTGGGTGGTGCCAAAGAAGGCAAAGGAGGGTGAAAGAAAGGGCAAGGAAGATCTAAAGAAGTCATTCGAGAGGAAGATTGACGACAATCAGAATGTGGACGATGGAGAGATATCCTATGTGGGTGTTTATCGTGCGTTTCAAGTGCTCATCAAACTCAATATGCTGGATAGCGGATGCTGGAGAGAGAATGTAGATCACTTGCCGCCTCCCTCCTCCCTCCACTCAGTTCGTCAAACTACATAGGGATAGGGGAATAATCTCACGATTCGTGAAATGACATCAGATTAGTTCTGATCCACGTTGACATATTTGTATTTTATCGTTAATGAAATTCAAGGACTAGTTGAGTTTCACACATTCGTGAAAACAAAATGTGAATCCTCCATAGCTGATTCCTTGCCTGCACCTGCTCTAAAATTACAATCCCTTTCACTTGAGCGAAAGAAATAGTGTGCCAAATGAAGAAACCCGTTTTTCGATCTTTAGAAACGTAACGTATTGCAGATGGAGGACGAGGCATCGTCCGTTCAATCGTTCTCTCCCGAACTGCACAAGGTATCTATTTCGTCGGTACTTGTACTTCTCTAAATATTATTATCATTTTTTGTATTAGAAATGTATTTTTAAATTTCAAGGCTCTGCTTGAGAACGCGCAACTTCGCATGGCAGTTGGGGACATGCAGAGCTACATGGAGGTAAATGGTTATCATTCGCGTTTTTTTAAGGAATCTCTAAAATCTTCCGAAGGAAATGGGTTGAGTTTCACACATTCTTGAAAATCAAATGTTTATCTTCGATTGCTGATTCCCCCCCCCCCCTTCCGCTTGTCTAAAAATACAATCATTCTCCACCTTTGTTCAGACTGTGCGACTTGCGCTTGAGGAGGCCATAAGAACAATGAAGAGTCTGGAAGCTAAGAACAAGGCGATATTGGAGATTGTCGGAAACACGCTGTAAAACTGATAAATTTATCTTATATTTGGTTTATAATATGCTATGTTTTCATTACCTTCATGCATTGTTACTATTTTTCTTTTGTATCACTCTCAACACAATCAGTTAGAATAACAGCTAAAATCAGGCGAGTTTGGCTCCCGTGGTAGAATTCGATGCTGATTACAGCTGCCAACTTTATTTTTTGCGAATTTCAAAACTAACTGTGTAAAATGGAAGGTCTCAGGGAGCTAATAGGGATCGGAGAGAGTACCATAGAATAATTTTTACGATTTTTTTGAAAGAAGTTATGATTTTTCAAAGTTTCAATTTTTTGCCGTTCGCCCCGGCATACTGTGTTTAGCGGCGCTAAACACAGTATGCCGGGGTGCACGGCCAAAATGCGCAACTTTGAAAAATCATAACTTCTTTCAAAAAAATCGTAAAAATATGCGGTTTTTTGAGTTTTTCTCAGAAAAATCAGCACTTTTTTCTGAACTTTACTTCATTTGTGTGTCCGGGTCCCTTTAAATATAGTTTACTCCTGTGACGAAATTAAAATCGAAGACTTTGACGAAACGAAACGAAACGAAACACTTCGTGGATGAGCCGTGATCAAAAAGTTTAAAACCAACAGGGCGTGGTGCCCTTGTGCGATTTTATGCTGGCCCGCAAGGCGAGATGATCAGAGTTGACTCATGAAATCACACAATCATAGCGCGTGCTTGCTGTCTGTTTTCTTTGTTATCTCATGTTGTAATTGAATTACAGCAAGAAGTTATGCCTTTCAATAAACAGTTTCAATAAATAGCGAATATAAAAACACAAATATTCATTTTGAAGCAAAATTTTCTACATTTGTTTCATGTTTGCTAAGATGATGCATGGATACTTATCACTTGCCGTCACTCTCTTCAATTCTCTCGTTTCCTCCGCTCGATCGACACTCAATAGATCAACGCTCGTGAGCAACGTCTTTGTATTCTTGCTCGCGTTTGTTACGCGTTTTTGCTCATTCTTTCGCACTTCTACCGGTATCTTACAATTGTAGAGGTCTAATCATGACATCGCAATTGATAGTCGACGAGGCAGCCAATAAGGAGGTATGCTTTTGGCTTCTTGCGTCGAGCAACTATGTTTAACCTATTTCAATGAGCCTCGTTATATTAACCAGTCATAAGGATTTTTTCAGCTCACCTCTAAAGTACGCGCAATCTTTCACAATCTGAACAACGAGACGGAGGCAGCGTTGACCACGGAGTTTCTCGGCCTCAACGTGTATTTGTATCCCCTTGCAATCGAAGATGTAAGCGGCTGATATCTTACAACTTTATCAATATTTTAAAATGATGGTGTGACAATTCAAGAAGATTAATTCAGGTCGTCGTTATTATTATCGAGAAAGCCAGCGAACAACCAGATCTCTGCGAAATGTACGCGAGATTGTGCTTGAAACAGGTATTTCCAATTAATTGCAGAGATGAGTTTCAGAATGCTTACAAAGCAGATCATGGGACACATGCACATTACACCCATTACAGTTAGTAGTTACTCCTCACAACTAAAGTGCATTTGGTCAAAACGCGTAGCACTCTCCGATTTTCGGCTTTGATTTTGCTCAGGTGACCCACGAAGCCGAGGCCAACAACGGCTCATCGAGATTCAAGAAAGCCCTCGCGCTCAGAGTGCAAATGTCCACGGATGAGACACTCGCAGAGAAGGAGTTTGCCGCGAAAGTCGAGGTGGAAAAGGTATACCTTAAAATATAAATTATGATTGTTTGAGGTATGGAACCAATCCACACTCATTATACGTTCCAAAACGCCTAGTGTCGCCAGAGTTAGAAGATGTGAAGTGAACAACTGGGAAATGTTGAATGTTCTTCGCAGCATTTCGCAATCCAATCTGCAAAGGATCAGATGGAGAAAGAGCAACACCAGATCGAATTGCTCAGAGTGAAATACGAGATCAACAAGAGACGATTCGCAGCGGCGCAGTGAGTACTTATTCAAGGCTATCTTTAGCTATTTAAGAGGCCGTTCGCCTAAGAATCGGACAAATCTAAAGGAGTTTGGCACAGCTCAAAAATCTCAATTCTCTGAAACTATGTTGTTTGGGGTATCGACGCCCCGTTGGCTCCAGATGGCGTGACGTCGAAAACAGTTTTTCCATATTCCCTCAGTTAGAATAACAGCTAAAATCAGGCGACTTTGGCTCCCGAGGTAGAATTCGATGCTGATTACAGCTGCAAACTTTATTTTTTGCGAATTACAAAAATAACTGTGTAAAATGGAAGTTCTCAGGGAGCTAATAGGGATCGGGGAGAGTACCATAGATCGGACGGGAATGATGCAAGGATTCCCAATATATTTTTACATTGTCAAGATAACATGCGGATAAGGTTTTATGCAAAAGATAGTTTACCGATTTGTAAGTAAATTTTACCATCCTTCCCCTTGTTGACTTCCGATCTCTTGATCTACCCGAGTCTCTCTACCTTGACCTCTTCCCTCTCTCTGTGCTCTCTCTATCCCCCATACTCTCTCGCCTCCCTCGGGAAGGAGAGAAGGAGAGTGAAGGAGATCGATAAAAGTTCGGAAGTCAACAAGTGGAAGGATGGTCAAATTTACTTACAAACCGGTGTACTATCTTTTACATAAAACCTTATCCGCATGTTTTCTTGACAATGTAAAAATACATTTGGAATCCTTGCATCATTCCCGTCCGATCTATGGTACTCTCTCCGATCCCTATTAGCTCCCTGAGACCTTCCATTTTACACAGTTAGTTTTGAAATTCGCAAAAAATAAAGTTGGCAGCTGTAATCAGCATCGAATTCTACCACGGGAGCCAAACTCGCCTGATTTTAGCTGTTATTCTAACTGAGGGAATCTGGAAAAACTGTTTTCGACGTCACGCCATCTGGAGCCAACGGGACGTCGATATGAAAAATGACTATGCCCATCGTCATCCGCATCCTCGAGAACCCCAAACAACATAGTTTTAGAGAATTGAGATTTTTGAGCTGTGCCAACTCTTGTCCGACTCTCTCGCAAACGATCTCTTAATTTCCCTAAAAAATGGGACATTCCATGTGAGCAGGTAATATTTTTTGCTAAAAAAGATTAACTCTAAGTGTCAGATTACTCAATCGTGAATTTGAAAACCACCTTTAAAGAACTATTTTAGCAAAAAACGCGTAGCTCAGGAGCCACCTGTAATCTATTTGAACAGACAAATAAGTTCAGATTCCTCGGCCATCTCTTTCTGCTCGGTTTCATTCCGACCGGCGTCATTCTCAAGTGGACGATGGAGCTGCTCGATTCGGTTATGAACAAACCGAAGGAGAATGAAGGACACGAATTGGTGAGTGCATGTCATTTTAAGTGTGTGATATCACGTGTTTTACCTGGTCAAGCAAAGCAACATTAATGTGTCTTGAAATAATCAGGACGAAGCCTCGATCGCGCGAGCCGTCGCTCTCTTCGAAACAATCGGCGGACACATCCACGAGAGCAATCTCAGGTAGGCCTTGCTGGTCGGGTAGCCCCCTCTTCATCTCGCATGATCGGCTAGAAATTCTCTACAAGAGAGTCACTAGTCGATCAGAGTGGCGAGACAGCGTGTACAATGAAATGAAAGTGAGTTCTTGTCGACAAGCCAACCCTAATCTTACAGGGTTGCCGAGGAGAATGCAGCTGCGGTCGCAGCGAAATCTCATCAACGAAGAATGGAATTCCCGCTGGATGTAGTCATCAGTACGATGGAAAAGGCGCAGTCGACGGTGGGACCGGTGCTTAGGTGAGGAAGACGAGCATCTAAAGTTCGAAATATGGATAATCGTCTCTTCATTTCACATACACTCTGACCGGCGAGAGGGTACGTGAAAGTGAGAGACTATTTACAAGATCTACTTGCAGCATTTGGTGTGTTGGGGGCCATTGGGCAAGCGGAGGATGATATTCTCATTTGAAATTGTTTTTTGCTTGAAATTATGGCGAAAGTTTAATGTGTAAACCCTAGCAACCGGTTCATCGATGGGATGAGTTTCAGCGATTCCACAATTATTCAAACGAAACGTAAATTTAATAAATGAATGGATCTGAATTTAAAAAGAAAACACCTATTCATTGACGGCGACGACTGTAAAATAGCTTGAACCACGGCTTGAACCACGCTAGTTCCTATCTTCAGTATAATGTGAGATTTCAGAGAGCGCATCGGTCGTCTGCTCTCAATGAGTGCGAGTGGATGGGTGGCGAGTGAGGTTGTTGTCGACGACAAAGCAGACATTAGAAGGGCAGTGGCCGAGGTGCAGGAGGCGATGGAAGTGAGTTCAAATTTTGCAAAGTTGTTGCTCTTTTATCTTGAAGATTGGAGTATCTTCCCAAGGAGTGAGAGTAACAAGTTAGGGTGGATGTGCAAGAAGCCAATATTTGCTCTTACATTTAGTATCTCCCTTTTGCATTTCAATTTCCGGATTAAAGTAATCAAAATAATTGCAGGCCATGCGCACTGCGATGGCCGTTTTGGAAGAGAAGAACAAGGCACTGCTCGCGCTGGTTAATCAATGACGATTTGGATTCTATTTGTTCAAGATGTTTCTCGACTACCTCTTTTTACAACGTATCGCAATCATTACCCACTGCTTGGATGCTATATTTGATGATCGATAAATTTGTGTCTTGCTGATTTTCATTTCATTTCTTGCAGATTTCATGGCTACTTTTGCAATTCACAAAGCCTTCGTACATATAAAATACTTGTGAGATTGTTCAATGAAATTTTCCATGATAAATAGACAACGAAATGCCAGGAATGCCAGCGGGTATACATTCGTCAACGTCCACTTCTAGCCATTCTCGGATTACGTTCAATTGGATGAACCCGATCTTGCGCCACACATATTGCACACATCTATCTTCATATTCATCATTGATTACGTACATTCACCACTCTTCGAGCATTTGTTTTGCTCCGAATTCGGTCTATTTTATTTATCAATTGCGTATTAGCGCCTACACAAATTTCCTATTGAGCACTATGGACAAACCGGCGTGCTATCGCCTGTGCACGGCCCGACTGGAGGCTGGATGGGGCCAAATCTGCATGGCATGTCGTGATTACGTGAATACCATTGCTGATGCGGTAAAGCAGCGAGGCAGGGAGAGGGCGCAGCTATATCTGAGGGAGATGGGCGAAGAGCGACCGGAGCCAGCAACGGGAGAAGCTATGAGGCAGCGAGAATTGGAAGATAGCAAGAGGCGAATCGAAGAAAAGAAGGTCAATATTGAAGGGGCCGTGCAGGTTGACCAGCAAAGGTTTGTTTCATACATTTTTTTCAACTAACAAGCAACTAATCTACTAACGAAGGATTCTCTTCTAGATGAATGATAACTTGTATGATCATGATTATGTCCAGGGATTCGCTGAATCTCGCCTACGACCGCGCATGTCCAATCTGTTGTATGAAGAACCCGCTGAAGAGAGTCGCTTACACTTGTGGACACATTGTGTGTGAGCCGTGCGCTGAGATACAAAAGCTGAGGTGAGTTTATTTTTAATGAATAGAGTCTTTTTTTGCTTATAAGTGTGGCCAGTGAAAATTAATCACTGTCCTAGCAGTGAATCCAACAAATCCGCGACAACTGTTATAATATTGCTGTTATGCAGAAAATAATAATTTGCAGGAAGGGTTCGATCTGTCTCGTGTGTCGAAAGAGTTGTCCGTTCTTCCGACTCTACGAGCACGAGGGAGTGGAGCCGGAAGAGAAGAATACGACTGCCCCATCCACTGCCATCACTCCAACCAGCGAGAAAGCAAGTGAAATGAAGAGATCGTGTGTGCAAATAGATGATTGCTCTGTTCAAAAAGAGAAGACGGATGAACAGGTCGAACCTGTGAAAAAGAGAAGAAAGTGCAAGAATGGAGTTTGAATATTTTCACTAGCAAAATCACAAGTTTGACTCAGTATACCGTTTTGTTAATTGAACTGTTAACAGATAAAATCGATGATTATGAGAAATGACAATTTTACATAATGATTAATCTATTTGAATTGTACTAACTGGTTCATCAAGCTGAACACACTTAGCAGCTACATTCAAATGATTCGGTAGTTGGAATGTGCATCGTTTTTTCTCTCGTCACCGAATGAATCGTGAGATTAACAGGGGTTTCAAGCCAAATGAATCTTTTCCCAACGAAATGGACATTTATTTTAAGTTGTTCATATGGTGATTCAATCAGAACTACTAACAGAATTACAACATTTTATGTTGGAAATCAGGCCTCTCAGTTTGCTTCGAGACATGTTTGATCTTTAGAACATTCATGAAACCATCATCCGCAAATAAACTCCTCTCCATATGATATTCATCGGTTTTTTTGAATACTATATTTACATCAACCCCGCAAGACGAATCGAACCCAATTTTCTTGGAAAGCTTAGGCAATCGCTGAAACATTCGCATTTTTTTCATTTTTTGCATTGTAACAAACCTCTTTTAAAAATTTGAAACTTGTTTTGTCTAGCAACCTTCTTCGAGGCTCATTTACGATTTGAAGTTTCTCCAATTTTCTCGAAAACATGTCAGCTATAACTGAACCCCATTCCACATTTTCCAGCCCGAGGAAATAATGGTTTTCCTCATTTTTTCCAAGAATAATGCGATGGCTGTCGAATGCAAAGCGATCGAACAGAGGAAGCAAGGTCCTTTTTTATCGCAACATTTAGGAATACTTGCCGGGATTATCAGAAGCGACGCCGGTTATGGATAGCGAGAGGAAATCAACGTTGAGTTTTTTTTTATGCTGGGAAGATTGGAACTGCAAACGTACAACTTTACGCACTTTTACGTTCTACCAACGGAACTGGATAGCACTTACCACCATTCTTCGCAAAGCGAATCGGTCAGAAAGGAATCCGACAGTGACAGTTTGTCGATAGTTCGAAAGCATTGACAAAAGTACCACATTCGTGTAGATATGCCAACATTGTGCATCTGCGCCTTTTCTATTCCATTTCCCATGCACACTCGATAGTGCTCGAGAGTGCTCTTGTCAATGGATTCATTCTGGATCCGATACCGCTGAAATGTAATGAATTATTGGGAGAGAATTGTCCGAATAAAAGAGGAGTTGCACTCACAACCACGTTATATTCGTCGCGGAAACGCCTTGTTCGTAGCCGTAAATTATTAGGAAATGTTGAAATCACACGGAGATCGAACAGCTTCGAATTGCGTAGAAGAATCGTTAGGCGAATTTTGAAGGGGGTTTTATCGCTCTGCTAATTGTCATTGAAAATGAATTCTCAAAAAAAAAGAAGCGAACGAAAATGGTCAGTGTAAGGCCCTGAATATCCGGCTGGAGAAAGGCGTATTCCGTCACTCGCATATGAAGCATCGATGGGGTATGAAAATGACCTTATAAACTCCGGGCCCACGATTGACCCACGTTTGAAAACACCATGATAACAAAAGTAACCAGTCTGAAGGCAAGCCAGGAGTCGGGAACCAGATGGATGCATGTGAAAACATGTTCAGTAAATCCCACAATACATCATGCAGCGAACAGTGTCGACGTCTAGACGATTTTTCCGGAGAGAAATGGTCTAGACGAAAATGAGGGAGACAGAAAGAGGGAATCTCTCCCATTCTCATCTCTCCCCTCCAAGAGGATTTGCCGGATCGGTGTGGAATGAGTTGCATTTCCATACTCTTATTCTCGCTTCTCTCCATTCGCGACTTGAAAAAGTCGATTAGACCATTCCTCTAGGAGAGGAGAGGCGAGAATAAGAGAGTGTCTCCCTCATTTTCGTCTAGACGGTATTCGTCTAGACCATTTCTTTCCAGAAAAAATCGTCTTGACGTCGGCACTGTTCGCTGCATTATTTTACTTCTCATACAGTGTATATCACCCGAATGTTAGTGCTTGTTAGTACCAGACTTAGTAGTTATTGTTAGTGCGGAAGCTCTCATGGTTGAAAAATCGAATATTATCATATAACACCTTTCTTCTGGCTGCAGCAGTGTCGTCCCTTTCGTTGTTGTTCGTGACGGAGACAATGCTCGATGCCATATCTATCTAGATCTACAAATAAACGATTAGAATTATACGAAAGAGAGCCGGAAAAAATGTGTGAAGTGAGCAGGCGATGATGATAATAATTAATACTGTTCAGGACCAAGCCAGTCGACTGAAATAACCAAGAGTGTGTATGAGGGAGCGACGCATTGCAAGCCACTTGATCCCAACCAGAAGGTGTTATGTTAATGAGAATCATTCAATAACTTGAGAAAAAGTTGTGACGATAAATCTTCTCTGTGGGTATGATCAGCCAACACATATGATGAGATATCGACGGGCAGATGAAAAAGTGATGAGGAGTACCGAATTGGCAATGAGTACCAGTTGCAAGTGATGTTGGTAAGTAAGTGCAGTTTGGTGGCAAAATAAGCTTTTGTGGATCATGATGGTTGTATATTTGTCAATATTTTGAAAAAAAATGAAGAGAATTTATCATTAAAAAACGAAAATTAGAGATGCTATTATCTGCACAATTATAAATTATCATAAAGAACCAATCATTGTCAAGAAATTGAATGTGTCGCCATTTTCACTCGGCTTCATTGTCTGCGTGTGCTTTCTTCTGCCTTCCCACCTGAAAGGGAGAGTTATTTTTGATTAATCAAATATTTTATTAGAGTGAATTACCATCATGAGCAATTGACGGTACTTCTTCCCAGTTTCTTCATTTTTCTGGGAAGCTTCTTCAAATTTCAATTTCCAGTATTCCGCGGCAGTATTTTCTTCCATTATATCTTGGCTGTTATGTGTAAATATTTCCACTTGTCTCTCCAGTTTATGACAGTCACTATCTGTCTGAAAAATATGAATTAATAAAAAAAAAAACCCGAACAGGTTCCAATGTTGAGTTCCAATTATTTTCTTGCCCAGGATTCGAACTGATTCGAACATAGTCACTAAATTTTGCAATTTGGATTTGCACAGATTTTTCTTGCATTTGAGCAAATTTATATTTTCGCCTTTCTCTTGATCATCGTGAGCTTGTTTCCCTTTCCCCGCCTGCGAGAAATTGTATTATTAAAATGCTTTTACATTTATCATTGAAAATTACCATCATGAGCAATTTGCGATATTTCTTATCAGTTTCCTCCATCTTCTTGGAAACTTTTTCAATTTTAAAGGTCCAATATTCCGCGGCAATTTGATGATTTTTACTCTCATTCTGAAAAAAATATTAAATATAGTTGCTAAAAAATATTTAACAATAATTGCAAATTGAGATTCAACATACCAGCGATTCGTCCTTACCCACGCTCAAGCGTGGCATGTTTTTGATCTCATCGAATGTTGATTTGAACAAGCTTGCCGCTTCTTGAATTTGAGCATTCATGATTTTTTGGTGTTTCTCAATGCCATCTCGCAAAGGAAACAAAACTATTATTTTCTTGCAATGAACTTCTATCCTTTCAGTCGTAGAATTACGAATTTGCTCGACTTTTCGTAAAGTTTCGTCAAAAGCATTGCCGAAATTGTTTAAGTGCTCAAGAAAATGGACTGCATTCTTCACTTGCTTAGCCAACTTAGTTGACATGTTTGTGATCGCAGAATGCATCTCACGAATCGCTCGTTCAAGTTCTTCTATGTCTTGTTGATTGTGGTTTTCCCGTCTAAGGTGCTCGAGGATAATATCCCTTATTTTAGCACACTTTCCAAGAAG
The DNA here is from genome assembly GCA_000180635.4 of Pristionchus pacificus. Classification (NCBI taxonomy): domain Eukaryota; kingdom Metazoa; phylum Nematoda; class Chromadorea; order Rhabditida; family Neodiplogasteridae; genus Pristionchus; species Pristionchus pacificus. The sequence goes on from CM026577.1 coordinate 16,579,757, forward strand.
AATGTCGACGATCTCTTGAACATCTTCATCAAGACAACTCAAAAGAAGACCATCCAAGGCCTGCGAAAGATGATTGTTGAGTTGAGGTTGATCTGATGAGAACCCGTTTGCTCTAATTTCGGTTCGGTGAACATACGGGTGAAACACGTTAAAGATATTTTCGATAGCTCATCATCACCCGTATTTAGACCGAAAATATTGTGGAAGAAAATCGAACAGAATCACAGAATACCTTTCTCCTCACTGGATCACTGTTATTCCTTCCACTGCAAGCGGTGTTGCTCGATATCATGTCTAAATGTGTAAACATGACTGCAATAGAATTGGGCAAAAAAAATGCACACAAATACACCAGAAGACAAGGCGAGTGAACAAATGATGAAAAATATTAGCGACTGATCAGGACGATACCAATCGACTGAATAAATTGGACCTCGTAGTGAAACTAGAACAAGAGCAAAAAATAATAGTCAAAGCAAAGTCTGAAAAAAGTTAAATAATGAGAGAAAAAGAAGGCTAATGCACTACATCTGCAATGAGCAAGCGTCATCATTGGACGAAGCCTATTACTATTTGATCCCAACCAGTGGGTGCCATTTTTCACGGGCTAACGACAAATTATAATTGAAGCGTGAAGTGAAATAGCAAAAATGTACGTATTATTCTCGTAGCTAGTAGCAATCAAAGATAAAAAGGGAAAACTAACAACTAAATAAATATCTTTCCTATTTTCCGTTGTTATTAGTGCAACAGTGATAATCAAAATATAATAACAAATTTATTCAATTCTTCAGAACTAAAATCAAGTGTAAAAGAAATTTAATAATATGATAAATGTTTTTCGTATTTCAGGTGATTCGGAAGAAAGAGAAACTAAGCGGGATGGATGAAATTTTAGCTGATGAAATTTTGCAGAGGAATGGTCGTTTTTTTCAATTCTCACAATTCATTTTGATTCGTCTTCTTTCCACTCTTCTTCACTCCTAATCATCTGAAAAGTATTTTGAAATTATTATACCAAAAGTTAAATTTCAAATAAGACATACCTGAATGTACAGTTCAGTATACCACTTTTCAATTCGGTCGCTTTTCGCTTTTACTTCGGGTATCCTCCTATCGTATTCTTCATTTCTCACAGCCATTTCTTCATATTCCATTCTCCAGCGACTGTCGGTAGAAATAAATTCCTTGAAGCAGTTGAAGCACGAATTTATCAGCGTCTTTCCCTCATTGCTCTTGCTGGATACGTTTTTCACATATTTCTTCACGTATTCTTGCACATCGGGGTACCATGCCGATTGGCGCCTGTTCGAGAAACGTTCACGATAAACCCGATCGATGTACTCAATTTCCTTGACCGTATCGAACTCGATCTTCTCGAAACACGAACGGAATAGGGATAGGTTTACACTGCTGAATGCAATAGTGTCCGAATACTCCTGGGCCAGCGGTAGCTCGAGCACATCATCAAATGCCGCTTCTTGCTTCGTCTTCATGCGGTCGAAGCAAGTAGTGAGGAATTCGCTAGCTCCGTGCTGCCCGGCAAACTGCTTCTCATATTGCGCTAGCATGTTCTCGTTCAGAGTTGAAATCGCTTTTCTGAGCTCTTCAATCTTCTCAAAGTTGCCGAATTGCTGTAGAACGTAGCGCATTTTGTATTTGATGTCCTGAAAATGTAAATTTAATGAACGACATTTTGGGTTAGTATAAATAATTCAAATCAAATGCTAAGTACTACCCCAGCAGTGAATGCCTTGATTAACGAGTCTCGGAAATAATTTGGAGAAAATTGCACGTACCTTGTCGTCTTCTGAGTGCTCTATTTCGTCGCTGTTTCTGATCGCCTTATGATAACACACGTCGTGCGATGTCATCCTAGAATTGGAATGATAATTACGGAATAAAGTGAATTGCATCATAAAAAGTTCGAAAGAGTACGAAAATCAAATATTAAACTGTCGAGAGCTTATTGTGAACTGAAAAAGGTAACCTGCTTGCAAAGGGCCCGGATGTTTTGTAATGTTGTAATTGTAATTCATTTGTGTTAATCCCTGCCTGGGGCTATTTTGAATGAAAACTTGCCAGTGGTGATGTATTCAAGGAGATGAGAAAATTCGTGGGTTGACCCTCTGGCTAAGATCATTTTCAAGAGAAAACTATTTCATCAAATGCAAAACAAGGATAAAAAACAAATAAAAGAAAAAAACGAAAAAACGAAAAAAAACGACCACAGTTCTATTTTTTATATGAATTAACAAGTTTGATTGCGATAGAATATCGTTTATCAATCGATAATGATTGCAAAAACATATTGAGTCAGTAGACTACGGTATCCGAAATATAATTAGTCTCGGCAACTCGGACCTCTGTTTAATGATTAAGCATTACTTCCTTTGATTTTCGCATCTCTTCCGACCTGAGAAATCTTCTTCTCCTTTTAATAACTTGACTTGGTAACTTGGTGAAACAAAAAAAATTACCATCATAAGCAACTTTCGATATTTTTTCTCCGTTTCTCCATTTTTGGCTTCAAGTTCTTTGAACTTTCTTTCGGTTTCCTCATTCTTCACAGAAAGATCCTCAAACTTTCTATCAAGTTCGTCATTCTTCTTTCGCAACTGATAAATCTCTGATATTTCTTCCTCGTGTGCGTTTACATCTTGCACCTGAATTTTTTTTCAATGAACATAAAAAAATACATCAATAACTAAAAAGAAAATATTGCATTTGCTTTGGCTAAAAACAACCGCGACAACCAGAATAAAGTTAATTTAAACTCACAATTTCGGCGTTCTTGTTCTTTGCCATCATCGTTTCGACCTCAACAAATTTCGATTCAATCACTCTTTTCAGCTCGGCGATTTTATCTCTGATTAGATTGGCAGTCGAAGCATTGACGATAATTTCACTCCTTATCTCGCGAATTCTTTCCTCGAGTTTTTCCACTTTGAATCGGACACGAAGCTGTAAGTTCAGATAATGAAAAATGAGGATATTACAAAGGGCAAAAGTGGGCGGAGCTTCGATTTCCGCCCTTTGATTCGCCTTTAAAAAATAACAACATTTGTTTTGTGCGGAACAGTCAAATCAGCTCTAATGTCTAATTGCCTTTGAGTGTCAGCAAAGCTAACGAACCTCATCTTGTCGTTCGGATACGCGTTTATCACTGTCGCTTCTACTTTGATACTGCATTTTGAGCGAACTCATTCTGGAAATAATATATATTTTCAGAGATAATTGTGTTTATTCTCGTAATAAAATGCAAAAAATGCTAATATGAATGCGTAAAACAGGAAAATGCGTTCTACGAACGAGGTGATCTTGCGATGAATGAAGCGTCGTAGAAGCGTCGTTTGTTCGTGAGGGGCGTGACTATATTTGTTAGCGATCGATCCCTTCCAGAGGCTATTTTGTCTGATAATGATCCTTGTGAGTGGTGATATGAGGCGACAGGACATGTTTCCCCCGTAGTTGAGATCGTTATCGAGATCTCTTTGCATGAAACAATGAATATCTTAACCACTTTTGGAAATAAGTCAAACCTTTCGGAAGATGTTCGTGTGTTATCTTCAAAATGATTCACACTTGAAAAAAGGTTTTTATGAAAGAAAGAATAATAAAAACCCGTCTCATAAACAGTTAATAAAATATACAATAATCACGATATGTTTTTTATCAAAAGTCTCAACAAAAATTCAGAAGTAAATTTGACAATTGCGCCGCCAATGATCATTTCTTTAGAAATCGGGCATCTCATAGTGTTTCGAGACATGCATGATTTTTAGAGTATCCGCAAAGCCATCTAGCGCAAACCTTCTTACGATATACTCGTTATTAATATTTTTCCCGAATACCGAATTGACATCCGGTTCGCAAGAGGACTCGAACCAAATCTTTTTGGCCATCTTTGACAATCGCTGAATGAAACGACTTTTCTTGTGTTATGTATACATAATAACAAACCTCTTGTAGTACTCCGGCACTGCTATTGCTTAGAATCCATGGATAGTGTTGATTTTCGATTCGAAGTTTTTCCAATTTTCTTGTGAACATGTCAGCAATCACTGGACCCCATTCCACAGTTTTCATTCCAAAGAAGTAATTGGTTTCCATATGTTTCTGGGGATAATGCGGTTATTGTCGGATATGAAGTGACCGTACGCAAGAGGCCAAGTCGAGAAGAATTTTCACTGAAAATGAAAATGAGAGCTTGAGTGAAATGATTGAAATGATTATTTTACCCGGATTTGTAAAGGTGACACAGGCAAGGGATAGCGAGAGACAATCGACTTTGTGCTCGTTAACTATGCTGTAGAGGGTGATAATGTTGAGATCATTACTGCAAATTATAAATAGACGTTCAATTCTCAGCGTAATATCACTCACTCCCGTAAATCGGACAGAGAATAGTCCGAAATTGCCAGTTTTTTAAACTGTACCGACTTGAAAACATTCAGAAACGTAACAATCGTATCGTTCTCGTATCCGTTCAATTCCACCTTTTCAATGCGCTTTCCAACACACGCTCGATAGTGCTCGAGCGTGTTCTCATCGAGCGTTTCCGTCACAAGGCGATAGCACTGAAATAGAATATGTAGTATGTGTGCGCAGGTTCGATTGAACCTCGGGGGGGGGCGCACGTTACTCGCGCTTTCATATTGTTATGACATGAAAAAGAAAAGATGCTATCAGCGGAGCACGCCGATGCGTTAAAAAATTGTTGTAAAATTCAACTTACAATCACATTATGGCATTCTCTGAATCGCTTTATCCGGTTTAGTAAATTTTTTGGAAAAGCTAACAAAAGTCGTAGATTGAGCATCTTCTGCGATTCACGTATGGGAATTGACAGATCAATCTTGAAGACGTCATTTCCCTGTGAGTTACGGCATTAACATATTAGTTGATCGTGGCTGATATATGAGTGTAGTTGCCTAAGAATCAATCACAGCAGTGTTGAAGTTGGGACACCAAAATTTCTTAAAATTGTGTAGTTAGGTTCTCGAAGGTGCTGATGACCATGGTCAACTTCATTTCGCACCAATTCATTCCGTGCAGCCGTGCTGCAACAGTGCTGCAAATCGCCTGTTTTGCATATCTCCAATTCAAATAGAGCAATCTTCATGAAAATTTGAGAGAGTATGTAATCGATGATGGCGAATTCAATGGAATGTTTATCGCAATCGAAAACCTTCGGCCTCTTCAGACATAAAATAGCTTTCGAATAGCAGGGGTTAGTGGAATCCGATTCCAGCATAGTAAGATGCACCTCATCGAGAGCATCATTATGATATCCCAGGTATGGGGTTTGAAATTGTCGTTCTCAAGATATTTCGCTTTTAGTTGATCTTTTTTTTGTCATTTTTCAATTCTTCATTCCACAAACGTCGCGCAACCTGTGCAGTGGATGAGGAATGAAATGAGTTTCGCCCATTTCATAGTAGAAAAAGATGAAATATCGATTGACAAAGTGAAATATCTTGAGAACGACAATTTCAAACCCCATACCCTGGGATATCATAATGATGCTCTCGATGAGGTGCATCTTACCGTTAATCGGGAGGAAAACGTTCCACCGACGGTATTTTACGGTATTTTACCGTAAAAACGAGTATTGGCTGCCATTTCCCTCAGAGTTGATGAAATTGCACCATTTTTGGAATTCGGGCGTTTCAAGGATTGCCTATCTGGCACAGACGAACTTTTTTCACAGATATTTCATTAAAGTACCGTAGTCGAAAGTTGGGTGTGTGGTGTAAATTGGAGCGTGCCGAGCGTGCGCCATGTCGGGTGCACTATTCAAATTGCCTTAAATCGCGCTTTCAGGGCAGTTTTGGAACGCCACTGACTTTTTTGTGTTTTTGGAAGTACAAGTGCTGCCTTAAAAAGGACGACGTGGAAGATTCCGATGCCACCAGCCCGCTCCATCAACTCCTACCTGCTCTGGAACACATTCCTATTATCAAAATCAACAATGAATCAATTTAAATAGGCTGAAACTCGATAATGAAAGCGTATCCCATCAGCTGGTCGCCAAAACTGCCGAGAAAGCGCAATATACGGCAATTTGAATAGTGCACTCGACATGGCGCACGCTCGGCATGCTCCAATTTACACCACACACGCAACTTTCGACTACGGTACTTTAATTAAATATCTGTGAAAAAAGTTCTTCTGTGCCAGATAGGCAATCACTTGAAACGCCCGATTTCCAAAAATGGTGTAATTTCATCAACTCTGAGGGAAATGGCAGCCAATACTCGTTTTTTACGGTAAAATACCGTAAAATACCGTCGGTGGAACGTTTTCCTCCCGGTTAACGGTACTATGCTGGAATCGGTTTCCACTAATCCCTGGTATTCGAAAGCTATTTTATTTCTGAAGAGGACGGAAGTTGTCGATTACGATAAACATTCCATTGAATTCGCCATCATCGAATACATACTCTCTCGAATTTTCATGAAGATTGCTCTATTAGACTTGGAGATATGAAAAACAGGTGATTTGCAGCACTGTTGCACGGCTGCACGGAATGAATTGGTGCGGAATGAAGTTGACCATGATCATCAGCACCTTCGAGAACCTAACTACACAATTTTTCGAAATTTTGGTGTCCCAGCTCTTGCTCGATTCTTACGCAACTACGCTTATATACGCTCGACCCTCGGGGCCCAACTTCAATTTCAATTTCAATTTTTCAATTTTCAATGGCATGAAAAAAACGGCATGAAACAAACATTTCTTTGTGAGTCGGAACTTGACATTTTGTTTATGCGAATTTCGTGACCGAGAGAAGCGTACTCCGAAACTCGCCGACGAAACATTGAACAAGTCTGAAAAACCAACGCGACCAACTCTTGAAGCTCTTGAATCCACAAAGAATACTAACCAATCTGAGGGCGAAGTGCGAGTCGGGGACCAGGTGGATGATTTTCTATGCCAATTCGGCGGGAACTTTCTCAAAGAAAGATAGATTATCCAGATGCATCGCTTCCTTTCAAGAGGGACGCTAGATGGATTTGGAAGATCCTACAAAATAATAGTTATACTCAGCAGCAGGAGTAAGAATAGGGAACATTTGATTGAAATTCAGATGTAAAACTTCATCGAGGTGAGGGGATACGAGTGATTGGACCAAAGGGGCATTCAACCAAACTTACCATGCGCTCATATACGCGTGGCTTCGTCCTTGGAACCCCCCCCCTGGCTGAGATCTTTCGGAATTCGATCGACTATATAGACAATGTATTGCCAATATTGAAAGATAATTTTATTGATATTTCAAGTATATGGTGAAGAATTGATGATGGGTTTATAAACATTATTTTGCATAAAGATAAATGAAACAAAATTAAGCCGGGCATACATAGGGGCCACAAGCCCCGCCCACTTTCGTCTGACATGATTTTGCCTAAAAACGAGAATCAAATCCGCAAGCTTCATTCTAAACCAAATCCTTCATTCTAAAGTGCACTGGATAGCTACTGGCATTCGCAATCGATTGAGCACTGCCCGAAATGTGCACATCTTCATTGAGTAGGTCAAAAATGAACTTTAACGATGGGAATAGGTCGTTTTTACGGGTTGCAGTGTGAATATTTTGTTTGGGCATAGTTTTTCTGACGAATACGAATATTTTAGGAATTTTAGAGAAAAAAATAGAATTTTATCATGCTTCAAAAGCTTGCGGATTTGTTTTAAAGATTTCAGTACGCCCGTATTTTTTCGATTCCGATTAGCGCTAAACACAGTGTGAACGTGGGCGGGGCTAGTCAAATGAGAGGAGAGAGGCGAGAGACGGACCCCTTCCCATCTCCCTCCGCCTCGCCTTCCCCGCTGTTTCTAACCCGTCGTGACTAGCGCACGCTCTGCCCGGTTAAGAGGTAATTTCTCCCTTGATTTGTCTCTCACGACATGGCGAAGCTCTTGCCTCCGAATATTGGGAATGAGTTGGAAATAGGCTCCGCCCCCTTTCCCTCTCGTCTCGCCTTTCCCCCTCCACAACAGTGCGTGTCGCGCGTACTTTTCGGGCTGTAGCGCAGCTCGGGGACGTGATATCGACAAACGGCCAAAAGTATGATGTTATTGGGACCATGAGGGACAGTTTCCACCCGGTTTTGACTGGATAGTGATAATTCGGCAATCTGAGTTGTGGCCCCTAGGCATACAAACAATTTTAATCTGTCTCACAATCAGTTCGAAATAAAATAGCGACATCGGGACAGTTTCCCGAGTCAATACTGAGAACAGTTGTGCAAATCCGTTCTTTTTTCTTCATCACGTAACGCTTGTAGTTCGGTGTGCTTTCAAATTCCTTCTCCTGAAAGTGATCAACTTGATAGCAAGAAGCAATACGAATTTGATTTGAAGCGATAACAATAGATTGTCAGCATAGCGACGAGCATTTGATAAACAAAACTCACAATTGCGATGGTTTCGAAATCGTTGTCCTCGGGAACCTGAGCTAATTTGACGCTCCACTCAATATCTCTACTTTGCTGGAAGCCAATGTGAAGCAGTTCGAAAGTTATTTAAATTGTTTATTTGTAAATTCACCTCAATTAGGCTCTTCAGTTGATCGAATGTAATAATGATTGTTCTCATACACAACTTTGAGAATCGACCGTTGCACGGAGTCAATCAGCATGCAGAAATACTTGGAATTATGGAAAATAATGATTGTAATAAATTCACCGATGCATGAATTATTCCCGGGAATATGAATTATTCCCGGGAAAAAATTGATGATCATCAGAGTCCATCGAACTAAATTTTCGCACAAAGTAGTAATCGATGGCATTCCGCATTTCCTGATTTGCAAAGTATATTTCTAGATTGTGTATCTTCCATTTTAACAGAAAATCGGTAAATCTGAATCCATTCATATTGTTTCAAAATAGATCCAAATTGGTCCTCACAGCGAATAATCAGGAATGAAAATATCTTGGAGAACAAAATATCTTGTAAAGTTTCCATGAAAGGAAGAAATGATCTTTTCAAAGAAACGTTGGTCGAGAATAACCTAAACATAACGAATGCGAAACACATGAAATATTCTGGTCGAACCCCTTTGAATCGAAGCTTTTCCGGAGCGTACTTATGGAAAAGTTTCTCCATAACGACGATGAAATCCTCTGGTACTTCTTGATGGATTTTGTAATGTGATATCTTAAATTGATTAATCATGTCTTATGGAGTCGGTGTTGTGCGACATGCCAAAAAAAGACATGTTGTGCAAGAGATGTGTCACTCTTACTCATTTTCGTTTGGATTTATCCCACTTGCTCACCATACAAAATTCGCTTAGATGCTATTTTCGTCATTATGAATGTGTTACAATAATAATAAATTGAGAATTTGGTGTGATTAAAGCATGGATGATAGGGGAATGCAGAAAAGTTGTTGTATTATTTTCTTGTAAAAATAGCTGGATTTATCTATAATGGAAAAAAACGGCCAATTCAGAACAAAAATTAATATTTTTCAGGAAATCAATTTTTTTGTCAATGTTTTTTTAAATACCACATATTTCAACCTTGCTGCCACTGCGTGTGCGCGAGACCTCCTTTCGTTTTACTCCGGTTTCTTCATAGATCAAGCGCTTCTCCGTCACTTTATACTCAGAGCACCCCAGTGAATGCACGTACAGCCTTGTACCTTCCCGTTTCTGAACACTTTTGATTCTGATCAGCTTTTTTTAAATTTTCGATAATGTTAAATATAAAAAAATCGGGATCACTGCTTGTCTCTTCAAGAGAGCCGAGTGTTCGCGTGAAATTACTAGAACACGCTAATGCCAAAATTGATTACAAACCCGATAAATCTTGAAAATTCGTCGACCGCATGCCTCTGCTTAATGTACCCTGCATGATTCACCATGGAGTGTAACTTCTGGCTGACTCGTTCAACAGTAGCTAAAGTGTCTCTGAAAACAGCAACACTCTCTTCACCCACAACGAACAGTTGCAATAAGTGGGACAATAAAAAGCTTTACTAACCGATCAACATAAGAGATGATAGAGAGCAGACAATCGTCCGGAAGAATGGAAAGGATGTCCTAAACGAATTACATCTTTAACTTCTTTAACGATCTTTAACGAGCGAGGCGCGTCAATGTGAAGATTGATGATACAAATAAAGAAAGATCATTTTAAAAAACTAGTACTAATCAAGGAAACGAAGATCCGGCATACCATGTCTCCCAACTGAGATGGCAACGCGAAACGCTGCTCTCCTTGCTCTTTTCCATCTTCCATCGACCGTTGACGCTTGGCATCTTCCATCGAGGGCTCGGAAGCCGCGCCTCGTTTCGGGCGCGAAGTGTTCATTAGCTAAACAAAACAACAGTTAATTAGGCGAATTGAATAATACGAATGGTAAGAGGTATTTATCACGATCTAACAAGGGAACAAGATACCCTGTCATAGTGATATCAGGTGTCTCACTTGAAAAAAGGCGGGAATTTTTAACCAGCCGACCACAAGATAAAAATATATGAAAAAAGTCAGAAATTAATCAACTAAACGTGCGCCGAAAACAACTAATTCTGAAGATGAATATTGAAAATAAGGTTTTTGAAAAATTAATAAAGATGTGCGCATACTTCGTTACGTTTTCAAATTGAGAGGAGCATGATTCTGTAGTTTACAACAGGTGTTTTCCAAGATTCGTTTCCAAAATTGGTAGGTGCAATGAAAACGCGGCGCATCGCCTCACGCTTCGAGCTAGAAACACTACGTGGTATTTGTGAAATGTAGATGCGATCTTCATAGTGTTGCGAATTTATATGTGCCAATGATAACTGTTGGCAAGGACTCAAGTCTCTTCGTCCCAGTTCAAACTGAAGAAATCATATTTCTCGTACAAAGAATTCTCTTCGGATTTTCCTGCACACTCCACGTGCCGGCCCTTTTCTGCCTTTTCAAAGCAACGCCTCCGCATCAAGCCATGATCAAGCGGTACCTCGTTGCGTGCCAGGTTTCGACTGACCAATATTTGTCGATAATATTTCTTATACAGATCGCCGTCCTCCTTACCGATATTCACTATTCCCTCCTGTTCGAGCCTATTCCTCTGGCTGAAGTTTTCGCCGCTTATTGTAGGGGAGTTCTCTGTCGCGAAATTGGACCGGCCAAGGCGATGGTCAGTTGAGCGTTGCGTTGAGGCGTGGGTTTTGTTCGCCGACAATACTTTAGAATCGATCATTATCAGGGAATTCTCGGGCTGTTGGGATCAGCCCTTTGCATGGCCACCATTACATGCATCATAGCGCGACATCAATCGATGATGCCACCTCCCAGTCCTTGGAAATTGCGAAAGGTTACTATTTACTGATCATGAGTCAATAGTGTAAATAATAATTTGTAATTGAGATCACTAAGCAAGTCCTATTCGCTTTCGTGCTACTCTCCATCGTAATACCCACAACAGCTTTCACTGTGTATCCGTTCAGCATAGAGGATTCAGAACGGTCAATTAATGAGGTAACTACAGTAACATTATCACTGGTTCATGAGCATGTTGAAATCATTATGTATGAATAATTTCATCAATGCAGAGCAACTATGAGCTCGGTTGGATTCGCGAGCGGGGCTCGTATATTCGAGTTCCAGAAAGCTGGTTCATGTATGCGATCATTTGGATTGCCCTTACGGAGAGAATGTGATGCCGAATCAGTGACTCGACGTTGTCCTTTTCAGATGATTTTGCTGATAATTGTTGCTGCTACGTTGCTGTTCTGGCACATGTTCTACGTTCTTAGTCGCGAGGTTACTGTCAAATTATCATGTTAAAAAGTGAACATTTGGAGTCTTCAGGCAGACACGAGTCGGCGCACAAAATGGTTGATTCGTCAGTCGTTGTGGAGGCTCTATGGACAGGTGCCAATTTTGTGTGAAACCAACCATTTACTAGAAAACTGTTAACGTCCATGTATGAATAGCAAAAATATCAAAAAGTCTTAATTTTTTTTAGTTAAACGCTCCCATCTTGTTCATGGCTTTTCCTATGGATGTGTTCTTCATCCAAATGGGAACTCGCTGTTTACCGTTCAGTATGTTTTTTTTATAAATTCATATAGCTCTTATCTGAGGATAGTGTTTTGTTTTGCCAGAAACGAAAAACAAAAAAAGGATATTTGCTCAAAAAACCCCGATTCCTTCAGTGGTTGGTGTCATCGGCCCCTCCCTCATCTGCCTCCATCCAATAGTCCACAATCTAGTCCTTCTCTTCCTCTTTCCTACCTACAGAAGAATCATCTCCGATGCAGTCTGCGGACGGTGTCGGTGGAGACGAAAAGTCGGTTTACTTTTGGAAATATTTGCAGTTATTTTTGAATTCCCAGGTACGAAACTCCGCATGGTTGACAGCACAGCCGTCGATATCTCAAACGCATGCTTGATGCGTGCCTATTGCTTTTGTCCGTTCAGGCGTTTCACTATTTTTAAACGAAAGCGTGATAAATTACAATATTTATTCCGGTCAAATCCCGTTATTCAATGAAAATGTAAAGGTAAAGTAAATGGCAAATGACATTATGTATGATTGGATTGAGATTGGGAAGTTTCCATTGTAAATACAAGTAATATGAATTTGTCGAATTCATGGCAGAATAACGACATTTGTCGATACTCCTCGACCGTCTTTATATTGCAGTAGCTGAAAGCGCGTTGAAAATCAAACGAACAAGGGATAGGGTTGGCATGTCAAGATTGAAACCGCATTTTAAGGTTGAAATGGCGCAGAATGATCTTGGCAAGACTTGGCAAATTGCCAATTCTTTTCAAGATCATTTCAAGATTCAAGAGTATTTCAAGATTTTCAAGATTGGTTGATCATTTTCCACCCACACCGACCCCCTTCGACCGGTCTAACCGTGAAAAATGACGAAAAGTGTTGAATTTCAAGATCATTTCAAGAACCAAGATCTTGAAAAACAACTCGTTGTTCTTGCCAAGATGGGATAATTGAGTTATTTTTTTTCAAGATCTTGCAATCTTGCTTGGCAAGCCAACCCTAACAAGGGACTTGACATTTACCTTGCTTCCCCACTTCCATACCCTGACTGAATCGACAATCGCCCTGCGGTAGGTAGGAATCACGAGCAGCAAAATGAGATTGTGAAATATTGGATGGAAGCAGATTGTGAAGGGTGCGACGGTAGCAAACACTAGAATTTTCAGATTTTCGAAAATGATCAACACTTTAAAAAAAAACAACTGAAAATGAGCACTCACTGAACGGAAAACATCGTGCGCCTGCTTGTAGAAAGAAAATATTGAGAGGAATGCCCAGTAGAAATATGGGAACGCTAATCTGGGAATGCAAGTAACCATCGTTTTTTTTTGTTTGGCGGAAAGTGAACCTTTCCAAAAAAATAGTAATTCCTAGTACACGAATAAATTTCCATCAAATAATTCTCACCTGTGCGTACAGTCTTTTTAGGGAAAGCTGGATCAACGATTTAGTGCGTTTGCTTCTGTGAACCTGAAAGTGGTATACTCCATAGCTAAATGTCACCTCAAATACCTCCTGATTGAGAACGTAAAACATGTGGTAGAAAGGAGCGTTTCCAACAATCAGAGCTATCGAGATAATCTCAAAATAGTATTATGTTATTATACTAATTTCCTATGCATTGCCGTTGCCGCAAGCCAAATAATGGTGTGCATGAAAATGTTGTCAGGCAAGATGACATAAGGGCTTCTTTCACGAATCCATGCAATGTCAAATATGCTCTGAATGTATAAAAATTGTAAAAGCATTTTCAGCCGTCGGATTCTATTAATCATTAATTAGCCTCATTAATTATTTAAAAAAAATAAAACCTCATTAATTAGCTTGTCTGATTCCAACACGCTAAAGGGGTACGTCGTAAATACAGTAGTTGGAGTTCCACAAACAAGAAACACCACAACAAATATGGCAATTTTGGTGCGCTGAATAAAATTTGCGTAATTAATGTAATTGTGGTAAATTTTGTAGTTACTAAGCATTTATTGTTTAAAAAAATATATCATACCCGTTGAAGTTTGAAGAAGTTTCCTGACGGCATCATTGCTTGATGTCTTTCAAGAATGCAAGCGAGAATTACAAGAACAAGAATGGCGTCCAATATTATGTATGCAGCCTGCGAAAAATAGGCAATACAAATTAGCCGTTTACGCTTACGGTAACTGTAATGCTATTATCACGCGTGTCACCGAAGAATCGAGTAAAATAAGAGTGTCTTTGGCACATATCCTTACCCCATGTTTATTCAGCCGTTTTCGGTAGTTGATATGGTTCCTAACAAGATAGCACCGATCTTTGTTCCATATTTTCGTTTCCCGAGGCATGGCAGGTCATAAAACTTTTGAGGAGCCGAAAAACGCAAATTTTAGAGAGCTGAAACTCGTTCAAGAATTTTTTCCAAGATTTGTCGTCAATAGACGAAATGTTCCAAATTTCAAGGAGAATTCACCTGTACCGTTCGTTTATCGATACCTATTTTTTCCTTCATGCAAACTGAAAAAAATATTATCTAGCTCCACAAATCGAAGCCAGAGAATTTTCTGAGCTCAACGGATAGAGCTCGATGAGACGGTTCAATTGATATGCTGAACGTATAGGTTTCGGGGGTGGGCCTGCGAGATATTCCCTTCAGGATCAATTTTCACCCCATTTTTTGCCACATTCGATCATTTCTAGAGAGAGAAGAGCCTTCCACCCTGTCATTTCGCGCCTTCTCGCTCAGAGTGAGCTGTGCGGAGGCTCAAAATTCCTTTGTCTCATTCTCGATTTCAATGAAAATCGAAAATAGTGAATCGGAAAACATTCTGGAACGAATATATCGCAGGCCCACCCCCGCAACCTATACGTTCAGCTTATCATTCGAACCGTCTCATCGAGCTCTATAATGTGAGCTCAGAAAATTCCCTGGCTTCGATTTGTGGAGCTAGATAATCAATTTTATCAGTTTGCATGAACGGAAAAAAGTTGTCGATAAACGAACGGCGCAGGTGAATTCCCCTTTCAATTTGGAACATGTCGTCTATTGACGACAAATCTTGGAAAAAATTCTTGAACGAGTTACAGCTCTCTAAAGTTTCCGTTTTTCGGCTCCTCAAAAGTTTCATGACCTGCCATGCCTCGGGAAACGAAAATATCGAACAAAGTTCGGTGCTATCTTGTTAGGGACCCTAAGGACTATTGAAAATTGCCATAAACTTTTTTTTGTTTTTTTTTTATTGTGCCAGAGTTTCTTCAATTTAACGGTGACACGCGTGATTTGAGAACTAACCATCGCTCGAGCTGTGCCTACGGCGCTGCAGAAAATTCCTCGGCAATAACCTCCAAATATGTCACCAATCAGAATCGGTTCGAAAAACACGGAAAAATACATATCACAAACGACAACACAAATCTGAACGAGAAAGCGTGAGCAAATTAGCAGGAGCATCCTCCTCACTTGGCAAGTAACAAGATAGGGCTTGATCATGTTTTGATGTGGTGGAGTTTGCCATAAAAGACACGATATCGCGGGGACATGGAGGAAGCAAGAAATGCCGAATAGCACTCGCTGAATGAGGAATAGAAGGTCTTCAGTTGCAAGTGGTATGAAGATGCTGGGATCCTTGAGTCCCATTGCCACGTCTCAATTACTTCGAAGAAGTGAAAATGGGATTGCATGTTTCGTTATCCTTTTTCGGGGGCAGCTGAAAAGCGTTTCAGCGTCCACTGTATAAAAGTGGACGCTGAAACGCTTATCAGCTGCCCCCGAAACCATACCGCTTCGTCGTCTTCTGCCTTGCCGATATGCATGGATGAGAACCAGCACATGTGAGAGATTGCACGTAAATTGCGAAACTCGAGGTATCTTTGTTTCCTTTCCTTTCCTTTCCATTCGACTCTTCATAGTTATTTCATGCAAATTGTTACCTTTCTCCGTCCTGTTTCACGCACTATCCTATCGACGATCGTCCTGTGGCAATTGAGATTGCGCGAAGAAGACCGACACTGTTTGCTATTGTGGAACAATCGCGTTTGTAGACAGTCCTCGCCTTTCTTTCGAACGCAGTAGCTAAAATTGTGTGAAATGGGTAAAATGTAAAGGTCACGCCGTACTCTAGGTACACGAAGTCCTGCGGGAGCCCACTGGTAGGCCAGTGACTATTTTTGAAATGAGAATGTTTTCATATCGTTCCTTGAATCACCTTGCTTGCCCATTTCCAAACGCTAAGCGCATCAATAATCGCTCTGCGGTAGGTGGGAATGATCAGGAGAAGTATGAGATTGTGTGCTATTGGATGAATGCAGATTGTGAAGGGTGCGATGGTAGCGAGCACTGAAATTACAACCATTTCTGAGACTCTTAAAAAAAAGAAACAATACTGCAATCTCATCTATGATCACTGAACGGAAAACATCGCGTTCCCGTTTGTACAAAGAAGATGTTGAGCCAGGGGGTAGCTGCAGAGGAAACAAGTATAAACAAGTCGCCCCCCCCCCCCTCAATTACCTTAATCCGTTCCCTACCGTATACCTACCGTGCATCTACCGTAACCTAGACTACCAATACCTACAGTCACCAAACTGCCGCGAAAACGTGCCAGAACTTTCTAGAATGTTCTAAATTGAGAGGAAACTTCCAGAAACTTCTAGAATGTTCCAAATTGAGAGGAAACTTCCAGAAACTTCTACAATGTTTGAAATTGAGGGGAATCTTCAAGGACCTTCTAGAATGTTCGAAATGACGGGGACGGGTCCAGAGGCTTCTGGAAACTTCGAAATGACGAGGACAGGTGATTCAACCTTCTTTGGGGTTAAAGCAGCTCCGGAATATAAGGAATTGTTTATTTTATACATATAAAATCAGAAAAAATATCCGTCGCTGAATAATATTGCTGCTTCAACTTATTTTACACCAACTCGTTAATTGCCTTCGTCGATTTCATCGGGCTGGTCGAAGTGCTGCTGTAAAATATTCTTTATGTAATGTATTACACTCTTGCTCCTTTTTAATTTCGCACAAATGTTCGTAAAATTGCACACAATTCTTTTATTCTTTCCATGTTTTTTGGACATATACTCACATTAGCCGTGATGATTGCTTTTTTGAATGCCTCCAATACTTCATCGCAACAATCTAAAGCCGATTGAGCGAGATCTTTCACAATATCTCGGTATTCATTGGCATCCTGCAATTGATTAGTATTTTTTGTGACTTGCGTCCTGAGAAGCATCCCATCAGTTCTTCTTCTCAGACAAAAAAGAACACTTTCATTTGTGACACGCATCGTGCGCATACCTGTTCAGTTGCTAGTAAGTCCATCTGAGCGATGACATGAGAAGGAATTCCGATCTCAGCTATCCGCTGGAAAATTTATATTTCTGATTCTCATTCATATCAGTGCGTTCGATGTCATCTAACAAGGGAACCGCAAAAGTCGGCCCTCACGGATCCTAACTTTGCAATCACCAATCGAAAGTTTCTCCTCTAGGAAGTCCAAAACAACTCTAACATCATTGGATAAATGATTCCTAAGAACCGAAAACCGATACTCAATATTGGGGAGAAATTGGTGAGGAAAATGCTCTCTCGTTGCGCAGGCTAGTGTGCGCGTTAGGCAGAGCTGGGAAGGTGTGTCGCCTGGCGCAGCAGGTAACGCGATTACCTTGAGAACACTGTGTCGTTGGTTCAAATCCTTTTGCTGCTAATCATTTGCAACATTTTTTGCACTTTTAAAATAGCTTTATTTTTCATCGTAGCCTTTTTCTCGCCATTCACCGAGTTCAATCCCCCGCCGAGTCCAACCGAGTCTTGCTATCCCTCCGGGGTCGGCAAATTGGTAGCGACTTCGGTTGCGAAAGGTAAGGCTACCCTAGAACGCATTGGACAGCCGGGAATGTAGTCCGTCTAACAGCTGGCCTTACCAGTGGGTCCCACCTAGCGTTGTCTTACGACGTAAAATCGCTTGACGTGGATACACCTTTACCTTTTATTTTTCAAGATCAGGAGAAAGAGCACCGATTTCGTCTCAAAATGTATAATTCAAGTGGTAATGCGCGCACCATTCCCAATAGATCGGTAATCGTGGATAGTTCCATCGCTGTTCCGAGTAGTTGCCTCTTCTTCTCATTTATCTTATCACATATTCCAGCAACATCATCGTGTAACTGATCGCGGATCTGAAAAAAAAAACAGCATGATTTTTAAGATTTGCAGTTGAAATGAGACGATAATAATTTCATGTTGTCGGAGCATATTACAGGGCGGTACAGCCGCATTAGAACAGCCGCATCCGTCTTGATATTTGAATAAATAGCATACTTTTGCCATCTTGGCATCATACTTGATTACGTGTGCCCCGAGATCTGTATCCAACACGCAGTTGAGACAAAGCAATTGATTCAACTGCAAACACATATATTTAATCTAGAAAAATATGAACTTTGCTCGCCAAGTCACTATCTGCTTTGATACACATTGCGAGGGAATACGATGGAAGTTTCTGAAATCATGTTTTTATATCTTGAATGAGTGGTTGTGGACTGAATTACAAATATGAAAACATTTACATACTTTCGCGCATCTGCCGCATTCGATTCTAAGATCGACAACTGGCTTAGCACAGATGTCGGCGATAGCTTATAAATGCATAAATAATTAGAATAATTGAATTAATTCGATCCTTCAAATATATAAAGATACTCACAGAGCACTAGCCTGCAGAGAGGCAAAATCCTTCCGCCAGAGATGCTGGTCGATAGCTCGCAACGATCTGGGCAGGCGATTCTGAATCATAATATTCATTTGCACACTAGGATAGCGAGATGTCTCGTATAAGTGAAATTTGGATAATTCATACTCGTTATTTTTGGCCATCTGGCTAATGCAGGCTTCGCAATAGATATGACCGCAATCGAGTGTGCGTGGAGTATGCTTTTCCAAATCTAAAATTACTTTGTTGAAAAATTCTCCTGTTGGTATCTTGATTCAAAAGTTCTTGATGCTCACCAAACGACTCTTCGCAAATAGAGCAACAGCAGTGGTCAGAGAGTTCATCAAGTGTGTCCATCGTAGATAAGGTCGATTCCTGAATGAGACGGTACTCGAGTCTTCTGAATATGTAAATATAGAACCATTATCTTGCCATCCTTTGACGCAATCGACATTGTCTCGGTAACTGTCAGAGCTAATTCAACCGCCTTGTATGTATTATCTGCATGTTCCTTAGTTATTTCCGCACGCATCTCGGCAAGAGTTCTTGGCACGTCGAAAGGTCTCCTGGGAATCCCTCCTCTCTCTCGCCAGTCGATCAGATTCATGATCAAATATATGGAAGGTATCATAGTTAACTTTAAAAAAAACTTGTCGTGACAAGTAAGCTGATTAATAATTGCGTCGCCTTCATAGGGCTATACCACGATTCTTGCACTTTTTCAAAAGGCTTGTCAGGCAATTTCGGCACACATATGTTATTCCCTCTGCTATTTTGTGTCAACGTTGGAAAACGTGAATGACACGAATTAGACTTTCAAAGACTAGTTGTTTAAAAATCTAAACAACTAGTTGTTGTTTAACTGATAAACAACTAGTTGTTTATCACGTAACTAGTTGTTTTGCATTTCATCCATTCATTCTCGCTATTTTGAACGGAGCAAGTGGGCGCAGCCGAGTCGAATTCGCAACTAGTTGCAAATGAGAGGGTTAAACAACTAGTTCATCGTAAACAACTAGTTGTTTACCACGAAAGCAACTAGTTGTTTTGTTTACTAGTTGCTTTTGAAAGTCTATTACGAATACAACTTCGCCTTGTCTTTGGACGAACAATCGGCAATGAGATTTTGAGATTTCGTATTGAGAGATTAAGAAGGTCGTTGAACCTTTCTGCCAGAATATCTATTCATTCTGGGAAGGCTATTCGCTAGAAATCCAATCGATCTACCCATGTATCGATTTCCATCTAATTCGATACCCAAATATCCAATAATCAAATAAATATTCCAAAACTCAGTAAGAAAAGTCAGTTCCAATCCATTAGTAGTTTGCAACCTTCGGCAAGAGATGTTTCGAAATGAAATAACTCTCACACTGAATATCCTGATCGTGCGGTAACTACCGTATCTTTCCACGTCAACTTCCCGATCAATCCTTTTCCAGTTTTTTCTCCGTTTTCCACCCCGTTTCGTCGTTATTGTCCGCGCTAAGCGCCCCGACCCGTTTTCTGTCGTTTTTACCCCCTTTCTTCGGTTTATACCGTCGTATTTACCCCTCATTCCACTATTACTTCGCTTGTCCTTTATTTCCGGGTTTAATTACCCAAGTTTGAGGTCGCCGTTTCCTCAACTTGCCGTTCACTTCGTTCTTATCACAGTAGGCCCCGCCGCGGCACTGTGATCGTCGTTCCTTCCCCGTCTCTATTACTTCCAACAATTGTGCCCGCTCGCGGCCAATTGTCTGTCCAAGGAGTTTTTCGTTAATTTCCAACTGGTCAGTTTACTCCAGTTCCCATCCCCATTCCTTTCCTCTTCCCCACCCACTTCTTTCGTCATCAACGCCGCACTTTCGTCATATCATCCTTTATTGTACCTTTGCATTTAAGTTAATGAATCTTTATTAATTAAAATTGTTGGTCCTAAACGCACTGCATTAAACATAATTGGCTAGTCCTTCCCGAGGATAGTCAATATAACCCATCACATTTCCACCACCAGTACTTGATCCACCACCATTCACGTGAGAAAATCCTGTTCCCACACCAGTCTGATACTGATCAACTACCTGACCACCCGTATCACCTGCACCTCTATTACCGTACTCATCAGTTTGGTAATTACCGTATCGCTTACCCGTGGTTGCGATCGTGGAGGAATGTTGATCTCTCGTCGTTGAATATCCGATGAATCTCGATGAGTATGTGAATGCGCGCCACTTCCTCGCATCTGTTCATCCTCTGTAACATGTCATTATGCATTCTCAAATTCAGCAGTTCTCTCTGAGAATCAGACAATCCATCTGCATTCTGACCTGTGTTTCTCTCATCAATCTTGATCATTTCAGCGATCTGAAGATCAATCCTTTCCTTGAGTCTTCCATTCTCACTTGCCAACTCGAGGTTCTTCGCTTCCAATGAATCAATTCTTGACTGCAGCTCTTCCCCTGAGGCATCTCCATCCAGTTGGAATGATTGTAACTTCGCAGTGATGTTCTGGAATTCATCATTTATTGCTTTCCACTTATCAACCATTTTCTCATTCTCTTCCAGGTTCATTGCTCCTTTCAATTCATCCAATTGCTCACTCATTTTCTGCCATCCCTGACGTTCAATAGTGACATTCTCTCTCTCAGTATTCACCTTTCGTAGCAAATCGGGTATATTATTCACTCCCTCTATTTCCTCCATTGTACTCAACATCTGTCTCATCACTGCCACTTTCTCACGATTCTCCGTCATTGCTTTCTCAACCTCTTCCAGTGAATTCAACTCTAATCTGGTCAAGAATTCTCTCTCTTTTCCCTTATTCACATCACTTTCCAGAGCCTTATTCACAACCAGCAAGATGCTCTCCCATGATTTGTCTGCCTGGATTTTGGCCTTCTTGAAACAATCACTCAAATCCGTCAAATGACCCCTCATACTTCCGATTCCCTTCACTTTCTCTTTGCATTCTTTGTATGCCTTAGTGATTTCATCATATTCCTCTTTCAGTCTGTCTTTCAACTCAAGTGCATCCTTTCTCTCCTTCTCAGCATTAGCTCTTGTCTGAGTTCCACTTACACTGGGCAATTGCTGAGGATTAGACTCTTCCCCGGTATTCTTCAATTGAGTAGACTCTTCTATCATATCAACGTCTTTGGGAAGTCTCTCCTTTAAAGTACTTATAATCTCTTACTTCCCTCGATTCCCCTCTGGCAGGTCAACAACAACACGCGCGAACACCTAAACAAGTCACGATTCCTCTCTATCTCTGGCGTCTCTCCTTTCTCCACACCCGTCTCCGCACCAACCGACGATCACTTTCGTCACACTTACGTGCAACAATCTCACACTCCCGGTCGTTTTCAGGCTATCCAGCACGAATTCTACGCACTTTCAAACCTTACTCGCCACACGGAGAGAACTTTTCAAGTAGGTTTTCGTACCTGTATCTGTTGACTACGTCCTATACGTGTTCGTTTGTTTATTGAACAATTGTTGTTGTTGTTACTGATGCTAATGAGTTAAAGGGAGTCGGCAACCAAAAAATAACAATGTCTCATTTCATTTGTTTCATATCCCTAAAGCATATGCCAAAATATTAAAAAAATATAATTAGGTAATTAAGGAGAAAACAATTTGTTTATTACTTGCAAATACTATGATTACGGTCGCTCTCGCATCTTATTGAAAAATATACTGTAACTGAACAGTAAACTGATATAGACTTTTTCGCCAACGAACTCCACTAGGTTTTCATCAAATATGTTGTGTTTTGATTGATTTTTCCTGTTTTTTTACTGTTTTTCACTTTGTTACTGCTACTCTCTTCTTGTACCGGCCACGATGTTTATATTTGGAAGCCGTTCCACACTGAGTAGTCGAGTAATATTCAATTTTACACGTTCTCGTGTCGTGTCTCCCTATTTCTATCGTTGATTCTTTTTAAATAGGAGCGCCGTTTGCTGTTTTTTTTAACTGGATGCAAAGTTCATATTAGCAGCGAAGACCCATTGAAATTTATACCATGGTAAACAAATGCGGTGTTTGTGGGAAGTCTGGCGCGACCAAGTCCTTCCCTGCAAATTCGTTGCCACACAAACAAGGGATGTGGATGTCGTATTTGAACCTAGCAGAAGAGGGCGACAAATTGTTAATCGAATGGAGGGAGAAATTAGGCCAGAAGCATCGTATCTATTGGTGCTCATCTCACTTCAACGGCGACCATCCTGATCCGATCGATGTGAGGTTTTCAAGCACTACTGTTATCGCCTTTGTGGTCCACTACGAATTCCAGCTACGTCCTCCCACATCATCTGCATCCAATGACATGCCGCTCCTGTCTAGAAAAGTAAATACTATTTGGATATTTAGTCACGACTCTAACAGAGGGTATGCGGACTCGCAACTATCTCTCCACGATACTCAGACTGAAACTACGGTATCGACGATACGCGGAAGTTGTCAGTGGAGCAGGGACAAGCTTAGTGCGAGTGTGACGCTGACTGAATGTGAGCTGAGGTGTACGGTAGATGATGTACGGTACGGTGTGATTGCTCAGTGACGTAACAATAATAATTTATTATTACAAGCCAGGGAAAGGGATGGATGGGGAAGGAGACGTGATGAGGGTACTGAAGTGAAATCCGCGAGGGATACTGTAGTGAGTGAAATGATACCCGCGAAGGGTATTGGAATGACTGAGATCCTGAGGATCTATGACAGACTGCGAGGGTCTCGGCCCTGCACAGTGGATACTCGTGTATGAACGAGGAGAGGTTCGGTGTAGCTCCGTGATTGGATTGAATGAGATCCTGATCACGGGAATGAATGGGTGCGAGGGTCTTGGCCCAGCACAGTGATACTCGCAGTGAATCGCGAGGAGAGCAGCGAACTCTGAGGAAATGAGGGAGGGAGACCCTTTTATAGAGTGGAGGCGGAGTATGTAAAGTGAGCGAGAGTGAAGAGAGCAGACATGCAAATTGATTGCTAGACGTGCTAATTGGGAAGATCAGACAGAAGGGGTAAAAGTGCACATGCAAATTGCGTTGGACGACAACGACAATATTACAGTACAGTATTTGAGGGTATTGAGAATTGAGTGAATTGTTGTGGTTGATTGGAAAGAAATAGCGAATTTCGTGAAAGTCGCTATAGAGGGAAAGGGGGAGGTGGTATCATTATCGAGGGAAGTACATAACGAAGGGAAATGAGCACATGAACAACAAATAAAAATACAGATACAGAACCAGCAAAATTCAGATGTGAGAGGTTCGAGTAACCGACAATGTCGGAACCTCCTCCGTGCCTCCTCTTTCTCGACGGACTACTGCCGAGTTTCCCCAGACATCTCACTCAAACTCATTCACTTTCCCTTCTCCGACACGAAACCCCTCGAAGGTAAACCAATCAAATCACAATTAACGCCAAGTCTTTATTCAGATTTCATCGATAAATTGTATTTCGTCACAACGAACAGAAATTACGATTCACACGGTTAGTAGGGAAAAATATGAAACTATGTACAACAATCACTTTAGAGTGATCTACCGTCTAGCCAAGATACAACTGTATCTAACGGGAAAGTCGTTGATCGTCCAGTCCTTCCAAAGTATATCCTGGTTTCCTCTAGACAATTGCTATCCTTGTTCGGTCGCTGTCCCACGTGAGGCCTGGAATCGATTAATTCGATTAACTCTATCATCAACGGATCAGCGGTTGCCCCAAGTGGGAATGCGATCTTTGCCTAGATCAAACATGGCATTCTCAACCCCTACTGGATGGTCGTTATTACGAGGGAAACGTGAAGATTGCATGCTCAGCGCACACCACTGGTCTTCCATTGGCAGTAAGTGATATTGTGATATTCATGTATCGTACATCGCTCCCATTACCGAACAAACGGCCTTTTCTACCTTTTTGGCCTTTTTTCCCTTTAAGCGAATTCACGCTTAATATTCTTGTTTTTTGTTTCATATTTTTTATCCACCCCCATAACTGGACGAATACAAAAATTGGCCGGTGAAATATTATTTTAAATAGTTGAAAAATGAGAGCCGTTGCCTCTATTTTCAATTAAAATACGGCTCTACCGTAATCTCCACGTCATCACAAATTTTCCGTACATTTTCTGTATTACGGCTGTAATTTTTCACCCATTTAAAATAATATTTCACCGGCCAATTTTTGTATTCGTCCAGTTATGGGGGTGGATAAAAAATATGAAACAAAAAACAAGAATATTAAGCGTGAATTCGCTTAAAGGGAAAAAAGGCCAAAAAGGTAGAAAAGGCCGTTTGTTCGGTAATGGGAGCGATGTACGATATCTATTGCCACTATCACAGAGATTGGACGATTTTGCATCCGAAATGGGACTGGCGATTCCCGCGCAACGAACTATGCACAACTATATCGCCGATCTTATTGGACCTGCAGTCGATAATGTCTATGTCAATCACATGAAGGAAGTCCTTAACATTGTACGGAACACGACGCACGTAAGTCAGATCGTTTCAATTGATTTTACAAGCCCATTAGGTAGGTAACTTAGGTAATGCGGCAACTGCACATTGAAACACAAAAGTGGAGGGTCACAAATTTAATAAAAATATAAGCAAATCTGCTGGATGGTTGGCGATGTCGCGGATCGAGTCGACGGCGTCGTCCAGGCACTCGGACAGCACCTCCATCTATAAATTATCGCTGATTTACCTGTTTTCGGTCTTTGCCCGGGGGGTGCGTGTTTCATCCCTGGTTTTGAGGCTGTATTTTGGGCAACCACGGATCTTTTGGCAACATCGGATCGGATATTTTAAAAATATAAATAATTGAACTCACTTGAAGGATAAAGGGATCGATATCTCCATGGACGGCCGATATGACTCCCCGGGCTTCAGCGCATCGAACTGCACCATCTCTGCAGTTGACCTGAAAACGAATCTGGTTATAATGGTGGTCAACAAGAACAAGAAGGAGAAGGAAATCGGTACTTTTAAACAAGAATATTTAAATAAAATAATGCATTAAGGTGGTGTGAGTGGGAGAATGGAGAAGGAAGGAGTGAGACAGGGGTTGATGCGGATACAGGCATTGCAATTCAAGGTGATTAGTAATTCCAAGAGTTAGCAGAAAAATGAGCATGCAATATATCAAAAATTGGAAACATAAATCGGAATGGTTTACAGGTTCATTCGCTCTGCACTGATAATGACGCGAGGATAGGATGCTGAGGGAAGATGCCCAATTCAAGGACATCAAACATTTGCTCGACTTCTGGCATCTCATCAAGCCGATAAATCACGACTTGAGAGAGGTATTCTGAATTAAATAATTAAATTATTTATATCATATTTCAAGGTATGTTACATAACTAAATTCTCAGATTGCCAAGAAGAAGAGCTGCCCCAACATCAAGTACTGGCAGAGACAAATAATCAATCACGGTTATTACGTGCATTATAAGCATGGGAAGAGTCGGGAACGAGGACTCAAATATTGGATATCCTTACTTGCACATGTCACTGGGAGGCACAAGCACTTCGCCAAGGTGAATGATTCCACATGAATAATTCGTCAAAATAACGAAATTGAACGCTACAGTAATCCAAGCACGATAGCATTAGTAACCTAGTTATTCAGGTTCCCTTCCTCCATGGTATCAAGCGGTGTAGGCACAAGGCGCTTCAAACTTCCCCCGCTCATCAGATCAAGAGGGGCAGTGAGGAGTATCATGCATTGAAGGCTATTGTGATGAAGCGGAAGTTCATGGCAGGATTTCTAAGGGTTAGCCCCAAGAAAAATACTAGCCCGAACGAATGCTACAATAGCATAATCAACTTGTATGCACCCAAAATCCGAGCATGGTGAGTGTCTACCGTAATCCTTAGTGCACTACATAATAACACCGAGAGATGCATCCTTTATAGCTCGCCTAAATGGTATGAGGAGAGGATAAAGCTGACAACCCTCCACTTCAACACGCTCGCTCTCCTCAATATGCTGGACATGCGAGTAGAGACAGGGAATTGCTCAGTGACGGTGAACGGGCGACAAGGCGATACAGTGAAGCGCAAGATGGCCAAGGCTAAACATGAATGGAGGAAACAGGTTGGACATGAGCTCTCAATTTTCTGAGCTGGTTCTTCTCTAGATTCGAGTTGGGGTAGCAAATAATTAATTTCAGGCATGGGAGGAGATTCCGAAAGTGATCGAGAGAATGCGACTGCAACAGTTCTTGAAGAAGAACAATGCTCCCTCAGACCGTGGATACATTCTCGCTTTGCAAGAGGAAGAGGGCGAGGGGGAAGAGGGAGAAGGAGAGGATGGAGCTGAGAGTGATGTCTCAGTCGAGTTGGGAGGAGGGCTGTATGGAGAGCCCGTTGATTCCGATCAAGAGCCTCTAATGGACGCAATCGAGTTGAGTGACGCGTAGGATAGGGAGTCGGAAGAGGAAGAGGAGGAAGAGGGTTCCTCTGGATCTGAATGGGAAGAGGGAGAGACGGGACGGATCGCAATGGAGAAAGGAGGAAGAGGGCGAGGAAGAGGTCGTGGTGGACGGGGCCGAGGTCTCGGTCGAGCTCAGTCACGAGTGACAGCCGACACGAGTACTGCACTCACTTGCACACTCAGTGATCAGGAAGAAGTGCAGGGATGCACCGAGGAGGGAAAGGGCGACCAGAGGAAGAAGGGGACACGAGCGAAGGGAGGAAGGAAGACTGTGAAGGATGATTCCTCGTCTAATTCGGACAGTGAGAAGCCTCCACTCAAGAAAGGACGAAGGAAGGGATTAGAGGGCAATAGTGGGGAGTAAGCATGCAAAGGGGTAGGGGTTGTCATGCTTTTAGGGAACATTCATTTACTTTATATATATTGTAACTCACATGAAAGTTGTTGTCCCTCCAATCACTATGCTTTCTTGATAAATCAGCGAATGCGTCTTCCTGCTTGCCGCGACACGAAACATGAAATATTTAAAATATTATCAGATAAACTATGGGCACACGACGAGTCGCGAATGTAAGTGCCGATGTAGGATTCACTCAGAGGGATACAATAGTTTATTCGAGCGTGCGGTTACGATCCCAAGGACTATTGAGAATTGGCGCGTTATATACAGAACAGATTACGACTCGTTCGATGACAGTTAGAGTATACTAAACCGTTCCTCAGGCTATCGATTGAGGAAAGGGGAAGGAAGAAAGAGTGGGAGGAAAGAGTCGTGACACTCCCAAAAAAGCAAGAATCGGTTGAAGATCGATTATAGAACAAATTAAGCAACGAATATATAGATTAGTGAATATTCTAGATAACGGAATAATCAATCTATGTAATCAAGGGGAGGTTACTCTTAATGTTGGGCTAGAAAGAGTATTGTGGCTATCATTACAAGAACAAGTCGGTTCAACACAGTAACTGGGGAAATACTGTGATTGGTGGTTGTTCTAAGCATATAAAAAAGGGGGAGAAGGGGTTCACTAGATATCGGCATCCTCCCAAGAAGACGAGAACTGGGCGGCGGCGTGTCGGGTGGTCGTCCGTTGACCTGTCGTCCATGTGTGGTGTGGCGTGGCGCTGTGAAGGCAGGGGTGGGGGTTGTGGTGATACCACAAGGGTAATTGGGGATGGTTCCCGGTTATATGGAAAGTGTCCATGGTGATATTGAATCCGAAAGAATGAAGCAAAAAATAGGATGATGATCTTTTCCGAATTTTGAGCAGCTTTTTGCAGAATTACAATCCTCAGCATTATGCTTACCAAAGCACCTAACGCAGAGTTTCTTCTCCAATACTCGATTATGCTTATCACAAACATGTATATACTTCTTACAATGTTTCGCAGTATGATTTTTCTTATCACACAAATTACACGATGGGTTACTTCTATTGGCTACGTCATTGACATGGAACTGAGCTACTTTATATTTACTTTCTTTTTGGATTGAAATGGGATTAATCTCATCAAATGATTTCTTGCGCACAATTGAATCTACGAGAACTATTCGCTTGACTATTTCTAGAAGTTTTGACAGAATTATTTTTGCAGAAACATGTTCAGGTTTCACATCTGAGCTAGAGTAAATTTCCTGGATAACTTCTCTTGGAAGTTTGGTTTCAAGTAGAAATCTAAATTCATAATTGTCTGGGTTTTGCTGTAGGTTGTCAAGTTGGCGAAATATTTTCATTGCGGTAAAGTAGAAATCAGATAAACAACCTTGTCACATTTCGGAAGATCAAGAAGTTCTCTTCTTAGTTTAGTTGCAATCAATTTGCATTGTCCGTATCTGTCTTGAAGAACTTGGAGAGCAGTATCATAATTAGATTCCGACAAGCGAAATCCTGAAATCGTATGAAGAGCCTCTCCACGAAGGAAAGTGCGGAGATATGAAAACTTTAGAATCTTGCTCAATTGAGTATTATCTACGAGAAGTTGAAATAACTCGAAAAATTCTGACCATTTGGTAATATCACCGTAGAACTTCGGAATATCGATGAGAGGAAGTTGAGCTTCATTGCTGTACAGTTCAATGAAACTGGTTCCATTTGGAGAACGATTTATTGATGAACAGAGCTCATCAAGAGATACGATGGAAACATCCCGAGGGACGAATCCAGAATTAAAGGGAATTTCACCCGAGTATGTTGGTGAGCCATCCTTTTGGATGTCGCCGAAATTAGAGTCAGTACTATCGCACCGAAACTCGGACATCGCACAAACAAATATTATTACACAACACAAGACGACACAAACAAATAAACACAACGTAACAAGTTTCGACACACTCAGCCGCGAATGAACTTATCGCAGCCTATAAGCGGAACTGAACACTCAGTCGCGAATTAACTTATCGCAGCTTATATGCGGAACTGAACAACAGAGACCAACGCTCTGACTGGAGTCTCACTTAGTTACTACACAAACGTGACACACTCAGTTGCGAATGAACTTATCGCAGCCTATAAGCGGAACTGAACACTCAGTCGCGAATTAACTTATCGCAGCTTATAGGCGGAACTGAACAACAGAGAACTCTCAGCTCTGACTGGAGTCACGGGGGGTTGACAGCACAGCGCTGCGTAACACCAAAACAACACTCGATAACCTACTGTACCTCACTGATTTACCATGGTCGCCATGTAAGTGCCGATGTAGGATTCACTCAGAGGGATACAATAGTTTATTCGAGCGTGCGGTTACGATCCCAAGGACTATTGAGAATTGGCGCGTTATATACAGAACAGATTACGACTCGTTCGATGACAGTTAGAGTATACTAAACCGTTCCTCAGGCTATCGATTGAGGAAAGGGGAAGGAAGAAAGAGTGGGAGGAAAGAGTCGTGACAGCGAATGTAACAAGGGACACCTGATGGAACTCAGATGAAAGCAAACGAGCCAAATTACTTGAGAATTTTGGCATTCATGCTTCTCAAATTATCAAACAATTAAAATAAATAACTCGTACCAGCAGCGATTTTCATTTCTCCACACGGCGTATACGCGATGATAGCGACCATCGATAAAGAGAGTTTGCTGGAAAAAATTACAGTAGCTTATTTTTTTATTAGATATAAATACCTTCGAAGTGCACAAATCGCATTCATAATTTTCTTAGCACTCTCGTCAATGGTGAGTGCAGGGTCGACCATGTTCCAATCGAAAACCAATGACTCCATACGAGGAAACAGGGTCTGAAAATAAATATGAAATATAATAAATATATAATAATGCGCTAACACACCCATAGGAAATAAAGTGGTTGCTAAACTGTCTATTACTATGTCAGAATTTCACAAACAGTAAATATTTGTGTGCATAAGCTCACATACTGTTTGAATATCTATGCTTATTATAATTCAAGAGATTTGAAGAAATCAACTCACTGGAATTTCATTGAGTAGTTGTTCTGCTGCTCCTTCTGTCGCATTTTCAAAGTCGATCTCCGAACAAAAAAGTGTCTTGACAGTGACCAGAGGCGTTGTACATGCCAAAGAGCACACAGGACCGCAACCAGCTGAGAGACATCGCACCTCAAGAAATACATTGATTAGAAGGACAAGGATATTGCAACTCACATTTAGTTTTTGGAGGGTGCGAGCGACATCATCCCACTCAGATTGCGTATACTCTACACCAGAGACGGGGAAGGAAGAGAGAATCTGAGATATATTTACAATAATAATTGAGGGGAAAATTATAAAAAGATAAATATCTCAACGTTGATTTTCAAAGCGAGACGATCGAAAGGTCACATAGCGGGGGCATTCGCAAAATGGCTCTGGACATACATTCGGACATCAGCATGTAGAAATATGTCACCTTTTAGAGAAGGGACATATCACCAATGCTGGGCATCCGCCGTAATTTCAAACATCTTCCGTAGCCTACCAGTGAATCCAGAGCACAATGTTCAAACTACAGTACCGTGAGTCATCGCAAGAAGTCACATACAGTCGCAGCAGAACAAGACGCTTAATGAATGATCACAGATCTAACAGAATCGAACAGAGAAGATGCCTTAAATTAAAAAAAAAATAGAATCTAGTAGATTTATTTCGTCAGATATTGAAATATTTACCTCTTCATGACTTATTGAGTCTAATTTCTTAAGCAAATCCACGTTTATAGAAAATAAATAGAAAATAGAAAATACTGACTTAGATCCTTGACGGCGATGTAGTCGACAAGCGAGATGCCGGCAACATTGACCTGGCAAATATAAATATAAATCACTTAAATTTATTTAAAAATAGCAACAGAACAGTATTATACGCTTAGAATGGTTTAACTACAAGTTCCTCTCAGAGCAGGACCAAGCAACTCCTCAAAAATAACCTATGCGTACCGCTTTTTTCCGCAAAAAAAAGAGATACGACCCGAAACATGACCACTGCAAGCGCAAAAGCACTGAAACGTCGTGATAGTATACCACATCTTGGCCTTTATAACTTGAGTATTTGACTCCTGTATCAGAGACATTGGCTTTTTATACTTCGTAGAATTAAACAGGATAAAAATAACAAAAACCAAATTGAAAAAGATTTTCCGAAGAGCTTGATCTCGGGAAGATCGCTCTCGAGCTCAAATGAATTGCGAAACACGTTTGCACAATGACTTTATACAAAAACATTATCAAAAAAGCTAGCGAAGCAGTGAAAAAGAACAGAAAGTCCAAAAAATTCTCCGCGGATGCGTGGTGTGCCATCCGATGACTAGTGCGAAAAGGCGAGAATGCGAGAGCGACAGTAACCCAAATACACGCAAATTAATTGTATTTTTATTTTTTTAGTTTTTTTCAACAATTTTATTTAATATTTTTAAATTTTTCGGAACATCAGAGCATGTCTTGACTTAAATTCAAAGAAGAAAAGAAATTGAAAAATATTAATTTTTGGATGCCGACTCTCTTTAACTAATTTCATTAGCATAAGTATTTTCGTACGATGCTACTCTAAAATGTCTCCAATAATTTCATAATGGATACTTTATTCAATGTCTCATAGCTGTAGTCGTTCACGGGAATCTTCTCCCACTTCCATGGGTCATTTGATTTGTGCAGCTTATGCATAGTGAAGATCCTTAAAATGTGCTTCTTAAAAAAGTGCATAAACATTAGACATGTAATACGAAACGCGTGCGAAAAAAACAGTTCAAAATGAAACGTGAAAAATAAATAAACCTATTCCACCTTCTCTCCTGCTTTCACTCCAATCTTCCTCTTCTAATGTATCTTGCACCACACCGATAAGAAGAAGGAGAGAAGGTGAAACGATGGAATGATAACAGTTGTGTGCCGTGTGGTAAGGACGGGGCGAGAGAGAATACAACTGTTTATCTCCAGACGAGAGTGAGGGAAAAGGGGGAACCCGGCCTTTGTATAGACCGGGACGAGCGAGCGCTCGTAGTCTACGAGTCGTAGAGGGAAATGAGGTGAGGGATCAATGTCTCTTCATTGCATATCTTCTAATCCTTCATTGTCATTCTTCTAATCCAATTGTTGATCTTGTTGACGCGTAGTCGACGTGTTCTAAATGTAGATCAGCGCTCTCTCACTTCTCTACCCAACTATAACAATTCCCTGCAAAACAATTTTTCACAAATATTTTGAAATAGGTGCTGATTCTGATATTGAATACAGCACGAGTGGGATAAAAAATAAAAAATATGGTGATCAATGGTAGGTTAATTATTAAAAGCGAGAAAAAATTTAAAAAGTCGAGAAAAAATTTAAAAAAAGTCGAAAAGTTTCGAAAAGATCGGAAGACCCATCATCTCACACCGAGAACTCATCTGTTCAGATATTGATGAAACACCCCCATTAAGTGATGAGTCGATGTTAGGTGATTTTTTTTCGTAATTGACGGAATAATGATTCCAACTTGAATATCATGTAAATTGGATTCGAGGAATTACAAAAAGAGATAAACTGAAAGACGGTAATATTGTGACCAAAGTTGAACAAGTGTTGCGCGACAGCACATCAACATCACCCTGCATTTGGGAATAATCACTGTGTTTGTGCGCACGCGTTGTGAAATGAATGGGTTCATGGACCAACCAAAAATTTAAGCATCAAGGCAAAGGAAGTTTATTGATACAAATAAAAACATTCTAGTTGCATATTTCATGCACAAGGTTGCAGCACAATACAACGCTTTTTAGTTGTCACATCGATAATGCCTGGAATCAATGAAGTTGACGTCAAATCGTAATACTTCGAAACGCCTTCTCTTCAACTCGCTTCATGTTTATGGACCTTGAGCAGCAGCTGAAAGCATAGAAATTTGAAAAAAATGAAAGCATAGAAACTTGAAAAAAATCTCTCGGAGAACTAATTATGCCTTTAAAATCATCTCATCTAGATTGACGTATATCCATGTGACCAACCACGCACCTTTTTCACATCCTCCCACATCTCCCCCTTGCTATTCAACAGTGATGAATTGCTTCTCTTATCCCATCCTCGAGCACGCAGCTCGAACAGGTTCGCGATTAGCAATCTGCGAATATGAATCCGAATTATAATCGGTATCGTCATCGATCGTTCTTTTTTCCTTACCTAGTCCTTGGTTTGACACTATTCATTGCTTCTTCGAGCGAACGGAACGTTGAATCCATTGAAAATGTCGGTTCCTGAATCGACCCGTCTCGTCGACAGGCGGCAACCGTATAGTTACTGATCCCTCTCGTACCCCTATTACCCCGATTATTCAATAATACCTATCATATCGCTTGCTACAGTATGTTATGCTGCAATACAGCTACCGTATACGCTCCTGCCGTACCCCCCCCCCTTCTCCAATGACTATCATATCGGCTACAGAATTCGCTGCTAAAGTATACTCGTTGCTTACCTGTTCCTGCTCCAGTCTCCCACCGATCTCCTCGAGCAGGCACACGGCCGCCTCGACTGCGTCGTCGTCCTGAATGCGGCTCTTTTTATGTAGAAATCGTGCCTTCATTCCTCGTCACTCTCAGGAAAAGATATCACCAGGAATGCAGCTATTATGACAATGAGAAACAAAGAGGAACTTCAGATGCTCTGGATTGTCTAATTCATTTTTTCAAGTCATCTTGGAATTGTGATTCTTTCAAGTAATGGAAAAGTCCCGCAACTTTGTCTTGAGCATGGAAATTCCCATCTTCGCATTTTGTTACGCTCTTGAGCAAATCGACCAGACAGTAGTGAACGATACGGGAGGATACAAAGCGCCGAAGGTAGAGATGACCGAGGAATCTGAGAGAACAACAGTTTATCAATGATTCCGTGAGGTTGTTCATTTATCACACTCGTTATCCACTCCAGCTTGTTTGTGAGAAATGAAGAGACGACGGCTCATTTTTGAGTCTACCCGGGAAAAAATAATGAGAAAACCAATAAATACAGTAACTTAATGTTGTCAAAACGGATTTTTCTCCAGACTGTGGAAGATCTTAGGAGCACTGCATGACTATTTCTATCGGGCACGTCGATCGTTAGCTCAAGCGCTTCAGTGCGGTCAATGTAGCTCTGGGTCTAAAAGGGTAAAGTTACTGTTGGATAAAGAAAAAAAAGTGTAGTGATGAAATCTCGTTTGCAAAGAGTTCATTGCGTGACAAACCTGCTTGTAACGAAGGCGATCGAAGCTCTTACAGTACTTGCTCTCGCCATTTGCATTTGTAAAGAAGACCGAAGCCACCTGCAATTTTTTTGAATTAGGATGTATCAGTGGAGACTTTCAACTCACATCCTTCAATGCCGGCGACAACTGCGCTCTGAGCGCGATTAATTCCCCGATCAACGCCTCCTCATTAGCTGGACAGATTCGGTTGAGAATGGACCGCACTTTCCTCATCAGCATCTAAAAAATATGTATATATTTCACCAGTAAGATGCAGTTTTTGGAGAGAAAGTGAGAGACCGGAGAGCCAAATTTTCTGAACAAGTTAGACATCCATACCGTTTTCTGGGATTCTTCGCTCATGTCTGCCGTAGGGATCTTCTCTCTTTTATTTGGATTGGCTGACTTGTCCACCCAACTGATCTCATGCAAGTATATCTTGAAATTTCCTGAAAGCGGTACATAAATTTAAGTAAACGGGCTAAACATTGAAAAGACGATTGTAAAAATGCACGATCTAATTATTCTGAATGCGAGAGGACAGCGTTGGCTCTAAATGGTCCGGAGCTGTCGTTTCTAGGAAAATCAGTGTAAACTAGAAACCGAAATATGGAATTGAGCCACAAAAATAGGGAGGAAGAGCGATGTCCATTCCATTGTATCCTTATGACATCGCACTATCTCCTCTCTTCCATTTCGTTGTCTCTGTTTTTCGTCATGCACAAAACCACTCCTCGCCCTCGATTTCCGGTAAAGACGAAATAATGAGTCACTCGAGGACACCGTCTCCATGGAGTATTTCATCAAGATTTGCTTCATTGTTTGCAGGAATTGCTTTCAGCTGTTAAAATTGATGACACTACCGAAATAAGCCTAGTCTTATGTTTGATACGTACACGTGAATTATATATAAGGTCCATTTCTTCATTCTCGCTACTTTTCAAACTTGATGTTATATATTCATGATGAAAAATACGGTAGCTTATGGTATTTTTCATCATTTTAATTATACATATAATTATTGTAAAAAATGTAAGATAACTAAAACTAGTGTTAAAATCTCAAGCAGAGAAGAATTTTTAGCGACTATTCACCGGATGCGGATACGCAACTTTTAGCGCACAACCCGCGTGTGCGAGCATGCAACGACTAATCACAAATCTCGAAAATCTGTGGTGAGCACAACGACACCTTGTTTTGTTCTTCATAGCTTTAGTTCCTTAGAATCGCGAGTTTATTCGCTGTTTTGCCCATAGAGAACGTCAAATGTTCCTTATTCACGCTATACTGTTAGTACCTGAAAATAGTAACTAATAATTCAATAGTATAGCTTCATTCGGCAAAACACTCACTCCTTTCGAGAAACCTTTCTTTGGTCACTCTTTCTGTATATTATTTATACTTGTTCACTGAATGAATATCTTGAGAAGGAAAGTGATAAAACACATAAAGGAAGAGATGGTATCTATTTCATCAAGATTTTCCACTTACGTGTGTCTTATTTCTTGAATGAGGCGATATATCGTGATTTGACGAGAGAGTATTTATCGGTGAGGTGCGGAAAGATGCGAAGTAACGATCACCGCCTTAATTTCTTCTCCTCACACCTTATTACAACGAATGTTTTTGCGATTTCTATCACTCATTTCCTCACTCTGGCTTAGTATTTCTTTTTCATGTTTGGTCATTTTTATTCATTCTTCCTATCTCCAATCATTCTTTAGAGTTTAATGATGAAAGAGCTTCACAAGTCTAAAAATCCATGGAGGAGGGATAAAATTGATCCGTGTGATGAGAGCGAGGAGACAGAAAAGAAGGTTCCTTTTTTTAAAATTTTAAATTTCGCTTGAGAAAGCAAATTGTGTTGAAGAAAGAATGAAGTGTGTATTGAAATTTTACAGATGTTAATCAGGAAGGTGCGCTCTATTCTTAATCGCCTCACTCCGACAAGTGAAGAAGTGCTGACCAAGGAATTTCTCGCTCTAAATGTGTG
The DNA here is from genome assembly GCA_000180635.4 of Pristionchus pacificus. Taxonomy (NCBI): domain Eukaryota; kingdom Metazoa; phylum Nematoda; class Chromadorea; order Rhabditida; family Neodiplogasteridae; genus Pristionchus; species Pristionchus pacificus. Next base: position 16,616,525 of record CM026577.1, read on the forward strand.
CCATTCAAAGGACATAAATGAGGTGAATATTGAAAATGTTTATTGCTTGAGATTCTGAATGTTCTTTGATCAAGGTTAATGCAGGTTAATGTTAAAATAACTTCTTCAGGTCACGTCTGTCTTCTTCATGAAAGCCATCGATGAACCCAAGTTTGTCGATATTTATACCCGATTATGTCGCAAACAGGTGCGTCTTAATGCTAAATTATATGGAAGTATTCCTGGTACGATAATGGATGGCTAATATTGAAAAAGAAATGTATCTGACGATCTATTAATGCTTAGGTCGAAGAAGAGATAAGGACCACCAGCAGCCATGTTTTACATTTTCGAAATCAGATTCTCAGAATTGCCCAGGAAGAATTTTACAGGAAAAAAGAGGAGGTATGATTAATGAGCCTTTGATCACTCATCACAAACACTCTTTCGTTGCGAACAATGTTTTTATTCAGCCGGTCGGTACTGATGCCAGAGATAAGCTAAAGAGGAGAAGACTCGGAGTCATCAGGTAGTAGTCAATGTATTAATTTGTTCCAGTCTTAAAAATTCAGCTTGATGACAAATATATTTTTATAGGTTTATGGGTCATATGTACCTTAAAGATATGATTTCTATCCGTATTATACACTTCTGCAATGTCGAGCTGCTCAAATCTATTTCAGATATACCTTGCAATACTGAAGGCTACCAGACAGTGAGTGGTGCACATATTTTTTAATACAAACGTATGTACATATAGCACAAAATGCAATTCTATCGTACATAGCTGTATAATACTTTATATTATTTAGAAGCTTTTCTCTCTAATATTTTTTCACTAACTATGTCATACCTCCTATTTTTTTCAGGATGATGACTCAGTTGAGGTAGGACTTGTGCTGCTCGAGACCATTGGAAAACGGCTGAAAGAAAAAGAATATATTCGTAATGCCGAGATCCAGCGAGGAGCAGTTCGTGTTGATTATCGCGCTCCGCCCCCTCGAATTAATCAGGAGCAAAAGTTTCCACTCGACGTTACTTTCGAGACGCTGGACAAAGCGAGACCTTTAGTCAGTCCTCGAACACGGTAAGGTGTTATTATTTCAATTCTAATGAAATGTTGATTCATAATACAAAACTTAAAATACTAGAAAATACCTGAAGAATGCCACCTGTCAGAGTTGGAGCGTCTCATTTGAAACGTTAGCCCCTTGAAACGGGATTCCTCCTCGTATATAGATGTTCGCAAATCATTCTAATTTACAGATATCTTATCATGAACCTTATGGAGTTGCGCGCGAGGGGATGGGTGCCCAGAAGAGCTCCAGAGGTGCCCAAGAAGATCGCGGAAATTCGAGAGGATATGCGGAAGGAACAGCATGTGAATGAAGAGGTGTGCAAATCATGAATATTTATCAATCTAGGATCAATCTATGGTTTGTTGAATCTTAATTTTAAATTATATTTTATTGAATATTTTTTTAGAATGAGGATAATCGATGGTTTGCTGAGAAATGTACTTGCTCTGATCGCTGCGAAGAATTGGAGAGAAAAGTTGAAGATCTCAATAGAAAGTACAGCCGGCTGCTCATGATGGTACGTTATCTTCGATCATCATAATTTGAAATTATCAATGATTGAACATCTCATTTTCAGGTCGGACGAGGAAATCGCACAGAAGAACGAAACTGAAGAAACAATGCATAACAAGAACAAGCAAATTCTGACTGATTCGATATGCTGAAAAGTTTTCGTCTATTTCGATAAAGCATTTTGTTGTAAATATAGTCTTTACCGTCTGGGTACACCAAACATAAAAAAGTTTAACGAAAGAAGCCAACGAGTCTTTTCAAAATCACGTACAAGCAATACTGCAGTTAAATCTGGAAGATCCCGACTAAGGGGGATATTTAGTTTTTACCTTACACCTTACGATACCACACGTTTTCATGAGATTCTATTATTTTCTACTCCAATTATATTTTTTAGAACACGATTTAAAAATTGTTTGTTGTCGAATTGTATAGTTTATTGATCCCGACCACGCCGCTAAACACAGTATGCCGGGGCGCACGGCTAAAAATTGAAACTGAAAAATCATAACTTCTTTCAAAAAAATCGTAAAAATATGCGGTTTTTTGAGTTTTTCTCAGAAAAATCAGCACTTTTTTCTGAACTTTACTTCATTTGTGTGTCCGGGTCCCTTTAATGCTCTTTCCAGTTGAACAGGCAGTTCGAGCTGAAACAAGAGAGAATCAATCAGGGAGGACGTAACAAGAGCAATGATGTGAATACAGCGCCGAGGGTTAAACAACGACTTATATTTACCCAATAAAAGCCCGTACAGATTGGTGTACCACAGGTGAGTTATTCGCAGCAAGGAGATAAAGTCCAATTAAAGGGGGAGGGGGACGAATATTTTCTCACATAAGCTGAGCCTGTGGGGTAATAGGGATGCTATACCCGATCACAGATCACTTTATCCGAAGTTCTAGAAATGCCTCTGAACCTCACTACTGATTTTTGAAGTTTCATTGATTGTGCAGGCACGATTTGTGGTACTGAATTCTTGTATTGATTTCACTAGATTGGCAGTCGAAAATAGCAGCAATAGTGAGGTTTGCACACGGCGGGAGTCGAACCAGCGGGTGCCGGATAGCGAGGCAAAAGCACAACCACCAGGCTAAGTGCCGTTTTCGACCAACGTGCATCTCTACAAAGAAGCGTTTTCGACCAACGTGCATCTCTATTTTTTTCGACCAACGTGCATCTCTACAAAGAAGCGCCCACTGTGAGTAGTAGGGTTGTCTAAACGGTTGCGACATTGCAACGTTGCAATGGAGGGGAGGGAGGGATGCAACGTTGCAAAGAGAGAGCGAGGGGGGGGAGGGATTGCAACGTTGCAATGGGCTTTGCAACGTTGCAACGATTCGGTACCTTCCGAGCTCGGAAAACAGTTCCCTCATCAAATTTCACGGAAATTAATATGCAAACGATAATTAAAACCATTTCGATATTTCACCGATTTCATCACCACTGAGTGTCTTCAAAGAAAAAACCGCGCACTGCTCAAAATTTTAGTTGGTATCTCATCGGAAATGTAAATCTACTAGCAAAGGAAAGCTATTGAGTATCATATATTTGGAATATTTGTCATTGCATCATATTATAATCTCATTTAGAAAAAACTGCGAAAGCTTCTGCGAGTAGGGCACATTGCCTTTTGAAGCTTTGAGATGAGAAGCGCACGCGCTCTAGTCGCGCCGGGTTGGGAAGAGGGGGAAGAAGAGGAGGGAAGGGGAGGGGGAGGGATGCAACGTTGCAATCCCTCCCCCTCCCCTCGCTCTCTCTTTGCAACGTTGCATCCATCCCTCCCTCCCCTCCATTGCAACGTTGCAAACTCCGTATTGCGAACCCTAGTGAGTAGACGGAGCTTTAAGACCATTTTACAATCTCTCATGACGGCCAGTAAAAAGGCCCTATTTCTGATCACAGCAACAACAACAACAGTCTGAAACAATATTCAGATCATCCAGCGCTTCGAGAGCGATGCAGAGAAAAAGACACTCGATAAGTTTTTTGCCGACATGGTCAATACCGTACCGATGAGCAGTGAGCGTTTGCGCAAAGTAAGTCTCGTGCGATTTTTGTTGTTGTTGAATATGACAAGATGAGTGCTATATAAATAAATGTTACAGATGATCAACGATGTTCTGAAGGCGGCCGCTCCCCCAATCGAACGCTCGAACACGGAAAATGCGAGGAGAAAAGGGGAGGCTTATAGCAAGAAAAAGAAGATGGATTGGATCAGAGACCTGTTGACTGGATTAACCAGCGTACGTCATTATAGCGTACCCACCACTTGATTTCTTGCCTGTTCACTTGCTTGCTTGCTTGCAGAGTAATTGCGATCACCATACATCATTTCAGACTGAATGCGCCGATGAGATTGATGATGTGAGGATCGAAGGAAGGAACTATATAGAGAAACTTCGATCGTGTGTGAGGGGCGCGATCGATGGGACGTGGTCGAAGCAGATTTTGGAGAACGTCAAGACGCACTCTCAGTTTGCTGCCATCTTTCGAACGCAGGTGCTTTTTCCGTGAAATGTATGCTGAATTTGAATTTGGACACGTGAGGTAACCATCACTCCCTTTGATTTTTTAGAGCGAGGTGTCAGCGAGATCGGTGTGGGCTGAACAATTTGTCAGATATGGAGGAGTTGTCATCGCGATGGATGTGGGAAACGGTATCGACCGAGGCTTGATCCCACGTGCCAGCGTCAAGCCGCGCGAGCTGCATGGTGAGCTATTTCGGTTTTGCCCTTTTGGCATGCCTGATCACTGCAACAGTGCTGAATTGTTATCGACATCAACAACAACAATAACAACAACATTGCATTCATTTCAGCGAAGAGAAGCAAAAAGAGCTCCCTTCTCAGATGCGGCGTTTTCGCTAAAGCTGATAGATTCAGCACGCGTGCAACCAACACTCACCACGCGCCTAAGACCCTCAAGGAACTATTGGATAATTTTTGGATTCGTCGCTGACGATATCATGGTCATCAACTTTCTTGAGTGATACCCACGTATGCGTTCGATTACTCCCATCATTATTACTGTCATTGCTACTAATGTTCACATTTGCTTCGTAACGGTAGCTTGTTTGCTGCGCACACGTGCTCACTTGCATAGTTTTTTGTGGCGTTCACAAACATTGTTGAAGCTAATATGTTTTCTTTATTGCTGTTATTGTTTTCGATGTTGTTGTTGGCGAATATTGGGGTGTCCCACATATTTGTGACATTTTTATTTATTTTTATTTTTTTGTTTATTCCTTCAACAACAACAAATGATCAGTAATCAATGTATGCTCCCTTAGTAGTCACGACCTGCCTCCATCGATCGGGCAGGGTCTCGATCCCTCTCTTCCAAAAGGCCTGGGGCTTAGAGTTGATCCATGCCTCGAACTCCTTCACAAGTGCGTCTCGGTTCTTGAACTTCTTTCCTCGACAGAAGTTAGAGAGGGAGCGGAAACAGTGGTAGTCGCAAGGGGACAGATCAGGGGAGTAAGGTGGGTGAGGGAGCCATTCCATCTCCAGCTCGTCCATTTTCTTCTGGGTGATTTTCGCATGATGAGGGCGCGCGTTGTCCATGAGCATGAGGATTTTGCCCTCGCTCAGGAGTTTGGGAGGGACCCTGACCGCCACCTCTTCCAGTTGGGTAGTGAAGAGGTCAGCCTTGATGGTGATGCCGGGAGGGAGGATCTCCCAGTAGATGGGACCGAGGACGGAGAAGAAGAAACAGAGGAGTTCCTTCTTTCCGTGAAGTTCCGCCTTTGGAGCCTGCTGGGGTTTCTCATCGACGTCCACCCACTGAAGTTTCCTCTCAGGATTATCGTAGGTGATCCACTTCTCATCCATGGCGACGATGTGGCTGACCCAATTGAAATTGGATCTACGGTGGAGTAATCCCTGACAAACGTCAACCCGCTTTTTCAGCTGAGCTGTCGTGAGGTCATGCGGAATCACTTGGGGGAGCTTAGGTGTCTTCCCAGCATCATGCAGGATTCGAGCAACTGTGGTCTTAGGAATATGGATGGTCTTCTCAATATCGCGCACACTAGATTTGGGATTGGCCTTCAGTTCCCTGAGAACACGACCCCGAACACGAGAAGAAGGGCGTCCAGGATGGGGTTGGTGTTCCAGATTGTAATCCCCTCGCTTGAATCGGGTGAACCAATTGAAGCAGGTGTGAAGGGAGGGGGCATTTTCGCCATGAGTCTGGACCAGCTTACGGTGGGATTCCGTCGCCGTTCGACCCAGGAGAAAATAATGTAGCAAAACGGAGCGGTAGTCTCGAGCAGTGTTCATGACTATAACTGATGAAACTAGTCAAAGACTGATGCAATCGAGAAGCGGCTAAGTGTAAACAATTGCACAACATGATGACGTAATATTGTATTGCATCAGAATGATTGTCGATCATGCAGTAATTATTGGCAAGCAAATTCCAAAAATATGTGGGACACCCTGATAAAGAAGATGTCGTCGAGTTTGGAGTAGTGTGTGTTATTTGGCTAAGGCAACAATACACTGCAAGAAACGGGTGGACCACACAGAGCAATGGGCAGGCCGCCCTCAAAGAAGAGAACGTGAACAAAGTATTGGAATTCAGTCATCTGACGTGAAAATGAAGTCGATAGTGACATCGCGAAGCTAACTGCTCTCGTTTGGGAGACGAGAATGGTCGACGATCCGATGCACTGGCCAAGTGGAAATTGTGAATGGAGAGTTAGAAATACGGGTCGCCGTCTCTTCATTTCACACACTCTCTCGCTCTCTCTGATCGGTGAGAGAGTGTGGGAAATGAGGAGACAATTACTCGCATTTCGAACTCAATGTGAATGGATGGTATCTCATTTCACAATACTCTCTCGTTTCTCTGACTGGCGAGAGATAAGGCAAAACGAAGAGATGAGAACATGAAGAGAAGAGTGATTATGCAATCTTAGCTCGCATATGATTCCGGGGGACTGAGGCATCGGTGATTGCAGAATTCGAAATACGAGCCAACGTCTTTTCATCCTGCGCATTCGCTCGACACTCGACAACATTCTTTGATTCGATTAAGTTTCATGCTGAATTTGACTTCAAAGAATCGCCCAGAAGATCGACGCGTGAACTTCTATATATAAAATCCATTGATCTTTTGAATTTGAAAATATAAAAAGGCACTCGTGTCTATTGATTTCGGCACGGAAATTCTCATGAGACCCGAAACCCCGACAGAGCCCAATGTTCCAGAGTCTGTTATTCGTTTCAGATATGTTTCATTGATCTTACTTTTCGGTCACCTATAGGAAAATTTGTAATATTGGCGTCAATACTTCTAGCAATTTCCTCTAGCAATTTCCATCGCTGCAAGCATGAAACTTTTTCCGTTGTTGTTTTCCTATTCCACGTGCTGCATCCCATTGATGAACATTTGTGTGAATTCGCGAAATCGCTTGAGGTGGATACGCCTTTACCTTTTACCACATGGCGACCGACCTGCGAATTGGTCGTTTAAACTGCTCAGCAAACGAAATACGCTAACGACTTCTCGGGAGAGATAAAGAGGCGGACAGTCAGAGCCCCCCGTCCGTCCTGTTCCTCTTTCCGATTCCGGTGTTTCGAAAAATTGTTTACATGCCAAATTTGGAGGATCATTGGATAAGATTATATTTTCAGGATCTATATAGGCTTTAGCTCTTTTTTAAAAAAAACCTCATAAAAATCAAAGATGCATTAGAAATACAGGATCTCTTAATTTTACTAACTTGATCGCACGAGTTTCGTGAGCCTGAAAGGAATGTTCAGACGGTGACTCGTATTTCGGATTCTGCATCCTCCGCTGACTCTGCAAACCGAAAATATATGCGAGCGTCGATTGCATAATCACTTATTCTTGTCTCTTCGCTTGGCGCTGTCTCTCATCAGTCAGGGAATCCAGAGAGAGAATACATTGGGAAATGGTCATCCATTTCCCACTCATTCGAATCATCGAACCGTCCATTCACCTCGTAAACGAGAACAGTTAGCCTCGCGTTTCTACCTTGTAACTTCTCATTGTATGCCTTCTGCTTTTCCATATTTCGCTCAGTGTCATCTAAATATTTCAGAAGAATGCTGGAGAATACCTTCATCGATTTGGCTACGTTCCAGGTAATTTGTAATTTTGATTATCCCGTTCCGCCTTTTATTGGCAAACATTGTTTTAGGGAATTGTGTCTGAATTACAGCCAATAGCTTTCAATCTCTTCCTCATTTCAGTACCAAACCCTGTGGGCGTTCATTCTGGGTATCGTTCTCGCCTTCTTTCTCGGCTTTGGCATGGGAGCGAACGATGTGTCGAATGCGTTCGGAACAAGTGTCGGATCAAAGGTACGTGTCTGTCTCTCCTCGATTCACTAGTATCTCACTGGTCAGATAATGAGAAAAATTCGTAAGATTGCTCAAATAAATAATTATAATAGTTTACTTTTAAAGGCAGTCACAATCGTGCAAGCGTACATTCTCGCATCCATCTTCGAGACGCTGGGCGCTGTGCTGGTCGGTACGTATGCTGCAAATTTCATTGATATTGGTTCCACGCAAGAATTATCAACACTCCGTTCCAAGACGACTACTACTTTCGTGGTTGGCAGGAAAGGCTTTTTTTTGTTACGAATACTAGACTCAATTACAGGCCACTCCGTAACCGACACGATGCGCAAATCCGTCGTCGACATTGCCATATACAATGACACGCCGAAGGAGTTGCTGCTGGGACAGGTGGCGGCACTGGGAGGTGATTCACTTCTCTTCTTCATTGAGCAATTTATGAACCATAAATCAATGAAAAATAAAATATGCGTTTCCCCTGTTATCAATGCTTTTCCCCTGTTATCATTAATCATTGTTATTTATCTATGTTGAGGCTGCTCCGCGTGGCTCCTTTTCGCCACGGCGTTTTCCCTACCCGTCTCTACAACACATTCGTTGGTCGGCGCCACACTTGGATTTACTCTTCTTCTACGTGGGTTCGAGGGAGTGATCTGGAAGAAGATCGTTCAGATAGGTTTGCTTTTTACCCGTTACCAGTAAAAATTGTCTCATAAATCAAAAATACTTTCCGTAATCTCCTGGTTCGTCTCGCCTCTCATGTCCGGTTGCATCTCTTCGCTACTCTACATTCTCGTGGACCATCTTGTGCTGCGGAGGGTACGCAAGTTTGATGGAGCAGATTCTTTTATCGTTAAATGATTTTTTTTTTCGAATTGCAAGCTAAAATAGTGAATATTTGGAATTTTCATGTGTTTTTGGTGCGCGTGGAGCTGTAAGTTCGACTCCTTCCAGGCCAGAACTTGTGACATTTCCAAACGAATTTGTCACGACAGAATAGCATTGCAGAAGAACCCTCTGGAGTGCGGTCTCCTCCTGTTGCCGGTGTTCTACTTCTTTTGCATTGCCCTCAACGCATTCATGATTTTATATGACGGATCTCCAGGTATGGAAAATTTCTTCAGATTATAATTGTCCTCGAATCGAATCGTCGAAACTCTGCTGCACGGCAGGACAATGTGCCATCCGAGCTGACCTTTTCTCTCAATTACCGTGGGTATTCGTGTGCAAAGCGCTGATTCTTCAACTTCATCGCTATTTTTGGCGATAGTTCAGCATTAGCATAGGTCAACGAAAGCGCAAGCAGGGTTAAACATGCGTCACTACTCCCGAGAAAGGGCGCCCTTGTCCGACGCGAATAGATTATTCAATGATGACAGAGATGGAGAGTGATAGTAGTAGCTCGTTGGTTTTCGGGGGCAATCGAATCACTGTTGTAATCTAATATACTTCGTCTAATAAACTTTTTGTGTGTTCGAAATGGATGCTCTTTGTGAGAAAGCGTGCAGTATGTAGAAAAGAGGACTATTTTGAACATGACATGATAAGCTCCCTACTGTTACATTTCAGTGCTCCACTTCAACCTCCTCCCCTGGTGGGTGTGCCTGCTCATCTCTATTGCCGTCGGCCTTATTGCTTCGGCCGTCATTCAATTCGTCGTCAAACCGAGGATGCGCAAGGCTCTCTGTCGTGAGTAAAGAACTCATAATTTTAAAATTGCTTTTTTATCAGATTCAGCTGGTCTGGCATTTGGAGTAGGAGAATGGGCTGGAAGTAGTAAATGAAATTGAACTCATTCAGCCCCCGAGCCGATCAACGACCGTCGTAGTTGGAACGACCTTCGATTTGAGGATGTTAAGTCAGCTAGGGGGACGGGAAAGTACGTCACGGAGGAGGAGGAGATGGGATGCGCCGGGATAATCTGGTAATTACAGCTATTCCTTTTTATAGTTCACTAGTTACTTCGATTTCTTCAAACAGTTCTAGCACAATTTGAGGAAAAATGTAGCCTTGATGAAGCCTCCATTCTTTTTCCAGGCGCATTCTTCCCGACCGTAGTCAGATCGAGGACGAGAAGACGCTTCAGGTATGCATTATTACCTTTTTTTCTATTGTATTTGATATTCTGAATTGAGAGAAGACTCTCCAGTTATGTTTCAAAACCTTTTTTTTATACTTGCTTGATATTTTTAATTGTTCTGATCTATTTCATTTATATTCTGAAAATAATCAAGTATTATGATTTCAGTTGTTCATCACCCTGCAGCTGTTCACTGCGTGCTTTGCCGGGTTTGCGCACGGCGCGAGCGATGTGAGGTAATCTTTTTAAATTTTTAAATTTCATATTTTCTCTCGTTTTATCGCGCCAACCATTGACGTGCAATGCAAAAAAAATTGGTAACAAGTTGAAGATTCTTCAAATTGTTAGATTGAATATTTAATATTTGAGTAACGCCATTGGTCCGCTCACTGCCATTGTGGCGCTGTACAAGGGCGATTTCGCGCAGACCGAACGTGAGTCCCTCCTTCTGACAATCCAGTCGTTGCCTGTTTTGATCATTCGATTCATTTGCAATCGGGCTGTATGCAGATAATTGAATTTATAAAGATTCTTTCTCGAAATGACACGGAAATTTGTCCAGAAAGTGAGGTGCCACATAACAGGCACTCCGATCTACGTGCTTCTCTTCGGTGTTCTTGCTATCTGCGCCGGACTGTGGTGCCTGGGACACAAAGTGATCGAGACCGTTGGCACTCATATGAGTGCTGTCACACCTGCGAGGTACGACGAGCTCATCATTCAGAATAAAAAAAACCTGCTCATTTTGCGTGCTTTCTCAGAGCTGGGGAGAAGGAAAGAGAAGGGCATTTTCTTGATTAGCCACCGTTGAACGCACTCTCCGAAGAAGGGGAGAACGAAAAAAAATTAATTTTGATTTTTATAACCAGAAAAACGGATCTGAATCTAATTGCACAACAATACGATAAAAGTACGATAAACTATAATGCGAAATTAATATTTCCAGCGGTTTCTGCATTGAATTCGGTGCTGCGATGACGGCGCTGTTCGCATCCAAACTGGGATTGCCGATCAGCACCACGCATTGCTTGGTGAGCGGGCTTTATTATTCCAAATTGTATTCACATGCTTTTATCACCAATTTTGGTCGCCGTGGGCTTGATTAAAGGGGGAGGGGCACGAATATTTTCTCACATAAGCTGGGCCGAGAGGACAGAGTCAACCGCTGTGCTGATTACTGTAGTTACAGCGGGGTGCAGGCACGTCGTGGTGGGACCCACCAATTTCGATTCTCCTCCTTTTAATTGAACGATTAACTTTCCATTTCAGATATATCTCCAGTACTTCTGTTCATTAGTAGTCAGTAGTAATATAGTATTGATTGAGTAAACGATACAATATTAATATTTACTGTTTCCAGGTGGGCAGTGTGGTGGCCGTGGGCTCGATCAAGGCGGGCGAGGGCGTCAATTGGCGCATCTTTCGCAGTGTCGCGCTGTCCTGGGTGGTCACCCTGCCAGGTACGAGTTTCTATGATTCTTCGTTTCTAGCTGAGTATTATATTCTGTGGTCTTACTTACTTACTTAGTTACTTAGTAGATCCTTTTCAACGGGCGTTGCCGCGTGGATCACAATCCCTCCATGTGTTTGTAGGGAGCGCGTAGGGAAGACGATCGGGTGTGGTCGGGGCGGGTAATTCTATCGGGTGATAGACAGGTCGTGTTTCTTGTATAATGAAAAAGTCAGGCGTATTTTCCGCAGCTTCGCCCCTCACAAACGTTGAAAATACGCCAAATTTGTTTCTTCGTCAGTCTGCTCGATCAAAGAGCATTCAAAATGGAAATGGAATTTTTGGGCTGTTCATTGTCGAGTACTAAAGCTCTATTTCCAGGCGCTGCGATAATCTCTGCCGGAATAATGACACTGCTCCGGGTTGCGTTGTAGCGTTCAAGCAATTTTTTCAATATCTATTTCACGAAAAATAACGTGTTGCTGCCTGTCTAATTTTAAACGGGACTATGTTGTTGAACTTACCAAAATTTATTTCAGTCTCAAAATTACTGAATTATTTATCAAGCTTCATCTAAATAGGAAACTTTGATTGTTTTCAATGATGTATTGATATTGCGTTATTGAGATATATGAAAACATATTTATTCCCCCAATTCCCGCATAAAAAGTTTACACTTTCAATTGTGATAAATCACGATATTAGAAAAAAACTAAGTAAAAATCGTTAGTCTCAATCTGCATCCGTTAATCCGTTACATTCACTGAGCTTCGGGCTTCATTAGTCCTGGATAGGAGGATCCTTTAAAACTTTGAAGATTCTTCATGACCTGAAAATCGATATTTGTATGTTGAATCAACATTCTGACCTACCGCAGCCTTGAATCCCTCTGGGTCCTTCTGAATCGCTTGGGCTACTTCATTCAGTACTTGGGCTAACTGGGTAAGAGAGTTGAACATGTTGCGAGCGGCCTGCTGTTGATCTGAACCGACGGCGATTGATTATTGGATGAAAAAATATGTCTAACCCTTAGGAAGCTTGACAAACTCTGCTCGACATCAGGACTGAGCGTGAATGGTCCATTCTCTTCCGCAGTGTGAGAAGGGACGGGAGTGGTGAGAGGCGTGAAGTCGATCTGAAATAATGAATCAGAAAATGTACCCTCAATCCAAAAAAAAATTACTGGAACAGCCGAAGAAGCGATCATGCAAATAGCGACGTTAATGATTTGTTTTATTCTTTCTGGAAATATTACTGTAACTCAAAGTAAAGCAAAATAAATAGGAAAAAAAAGAAGAGAAATTCGCTGGCTCTGTCTTCATGTCGTTTCAGCTGACATTTTTATAATCGGAAATGAGTGCTAGCTAATGCTCTTTGTCGCTGCCCATTCAGCTATTTCTGTTCTCACAATTGCAATTTTGGCTCAAAAGTGATGTGATGTTATTTTTACGAAGCCCCCTCCCCTCAGAATGGCATGTGCAAGCTGTTGAACTTCACGTGAATTGAGTTGATGCAACACTGAAGAACCTTCGTAAAAATAACGTTCCATCGGAGTCAACATTGAATATGAAATGAAGCACGGTTTCGAAATATATGAGTCACCCGCAAAGCGGATCACTCTGCCTTTTTTTACACGCAAGCGTCTCTTATTTTTGCTTTGTCTCTCTACGATCTGAGTTTTCAGATAGTGTCTGAAATGAGAGAGGCGATTGCCCAGGCGACAACACTGGTCAGGAATATAAAACAACTAAAGGCTACGGCTATTCTGTCTCCTCACTTACCCAGTCCCTTTCCACTTCTGTACTTTCCCCCCTGCGCTCAACCTCACTCTTCTACACTTCCTAGTACTACAAATCCGTCTGAACTTCAGTTCTCCTATAAATGCCGTCACTTCAATATGCAATCGCCCTCTTTCCAACGGCTTCCCTCGGGATGCAAGCGCCTCTATTAACGGTGGCTCTCTCATCGCATTCTGACCGCAACAGAAGATGATATCGACATCTCTTCACTCTCATATTCTTTATCCTTCTCTCTTCGATCTCAACTAATGAATGGAAACAAGACTCGAAGCGAAGACCCGTGTGCATCACTCAATCTCCGGCTCTGAATTTCCGGCTCCAGTATTTCCCGGCTGCAACTTGCGGCTCTGCCAATGGAGACTACCCGATGGAGACCCGGCTCTTCACTTCTCTTTCCCCTCCAATCGATTGAGACCTACCGCAGCTATGACGAGATGAGTACGTATGACGCTATGCAATTCCCGATCTATCATTGATCAATGGGAAAATTTGTCAGAGACGTTTCATCTCTCGTAACTATCGTAGATCGTTTATACCGTTTTGGAGATCCTTCCATTTCTTTATCAAAGTGTATCAACCACTGTCTTTTCTTTTTTTTCATGTCCTTCATTTTAGGCTTTTAGGTTTGTCGCTCGTATGAATATTATTCTCGTATGAATAGTCGAGAATACAGGATCGTAGTGTTAGGGGAATTATTTGTGGTGTCCATTTTAATCCTCTTTCATGGTTTATTTTCGCTTTCAAGCGCCATTCTGTGTATTGCCACGTCAACGAGTTACGAAATATAAAACGAGTTCTCTAAACAAAAAAAAATCACGTCTTTATCAATACAGATTATACAATCGTCAGAACTCGTAATTTGAAAAAAGTTAAAGATTTCAGTCAAAAATTTTTCGACATCGTTCAAAATATGATATATCAAAGATTCAATGACACACGTATAGAATTGCAGCAACCTAATACAAGCAAGACAAATCAGAAAAAAATAATGAATTTAGTATCCAATAATTCGGTGATTGTCGTCGCTCAGTAAGTGAACGGCCTCAGCGAGTCTTCCTGAAATCGATACATTAATAATGATAAATAAATTTTTTTTAATAATTAAATCAATAAACTCGCCATCTTCTCCACCCTCCTCGTGTTTCTCGCCGCTCGCCAGTAGAAGATCAGTGAGAGTAGGCAGAGGAAGGTGCCTGACAAAATAGAAAATAATTGATTGCACACTATTTATCGAATTGTTCATCGCGTTCGTTCCTTTCTCACAACGGAACTTTTCGGTGTCAATGCGTCACAGTGTTGCGAAACTAAAGACTCCGGAAATTTCATGCGAATAAGTAGCCTACCCAGCTGAAAGTGAGCCGTCATCGACAGGGACGGAGCCACAAAGAAGATTACGGAAGAGGTGAGGGGCTGAAAACAAATAATATTTATGGTTAAAAATAGTCGATGTGATAATCAATTTCAAATGACTGCTTAGACAGATCATTCAAGCGTGAAACGTATTAGGAAACGATCGGAAAATCAAAGACAAATAAACTATTCCGATCGATTTCTAATATGACCACAGTGAGTTCAAAATGCTTCTTTCGTTGGCGATATCTCTAAAACAAACAAAAAAATATAAATTGCACAATTGACCTATTTTCGGGGCGTGCAATCTAGCCAGTTTTCCAATATAGTATAAACGGTTCACAGAATTTTGATACACATTTTACACCCTTTGTCACGCCTCCCAACTCTCGGTACTAATCACCACCGCACCACCCAGGTTATGTATGCACCTCACCTGGAAGAACTTGCTCATCGAGTACATTTGTGCGATGTTCTCGGGCAGGATGAGCGCGCACAGGACGGTGCGCGAGGTGTTGAATGAGTTATCGGAGGCCCCGAGGAGGAAGGCGATCATGAGAACGAGAGCTGGGCTGGAAAAAAAAATTTTTATTTAAAAGATTAGAATCCATTTTATCCCTCATATCGAGACAAAGGCAACATCTTGCGCTAGGAATGTGCATTCCTGATTTTGGAGAGTTGATCGCTTCATCAGGTGGTCAGATGAGGTGTCTATTCCGAGAGCCGGGATCTCGAACCGGCGAGTAGAGCTGATAAGGGTCCGGAAACTAGGATAGAGCCGGGATCTACAGAACCAGAACTCTACCTCGGTTGCAGATACGGCGACGGGTCGCTCGTGGGCGAATGAGTGGCGGCCGGAGGAGTACTCAACAGGGCGAGAACCATGGCGAGGAGGAAGAGAAGGGAGCCTGGAGAAGAGCATGAGAGAACACCGGAGAGCAGTAGTTTGATTGTCAAGCTAGATTTCGAGAGATATTCCAGGCACAACTATCCAAAAACCGTAAATTTCTTGTCCAATTCTTAGAATATTCCCCCTTTCCCCCCAAAAAATGACGGGTTTTCGTGCACCCCCCATGACTAGGGAAAGGTTGTGAAACATTGAACAAGGCATCTTGGAGATGTGGAAGAGCAAGGAGCATGGAGGAATGGATTAACCTTTTATTAAGAATGACAAACATTTTGGGATTGCATTTTAGCCGCTCTTTCCATTTTTGAGCAATGTGTGAAACACATTTCTTCAGCTTTCTTCTTCATAAAATAGCAGTTGAAAAAAGGTAAACAATAAGTTTGTGAATAATAATGAGCAAAAAAAGGCAACAGTAAAGAAGAAAGGCTCTTACCAATAACAAGCGACGGCATCTGTGCAAAGTTCTTGAAATGCTTCGAGCCCGCCCAGATCACGGCGCCCACTGAAAGTAGCCAATATTGAGTGAAAACATCACATTTCGTTAGTCCAGGTATTACTGGAATTCTGAAAGACTGTAGCGTACGAATCAAATACGACAAGAGCCCTACCGATTAGTATACTTACTAATGATCTCTCCTGCTCCAATTCCCACCAGGTACAGTGCGGGCAGGAGCTTGTAGCCAGAAAGGGCCTTCGAGAAGACGAAGGTTGTAGGGTATGCGCCTACCCAGAAACCTGCGAAACCATTGATTCAATATTAATAATCGACAAACAAGGGGCTATTTAGTTCCAGTAGAAGAGGGCAACTTTTCTGTTTTTTTAAGAAGGCGCATGATGAACCGCGCGGGCGACTATGCAAAGAGAGGCTGCGCTCTCCTCATTTTGCATACTCTCTCGCTCGTTGACTGTCCCTCAGGGTCATTTGGCACACAGCCAAATGCTCATATATCAGTTCAAACGAAAAGTGAAAACATGGGAGTTTCGAAAGCGTGATCGGGTAACCGTGACCAATCATATCACATTGAGAACTCAGTTAGTCAGATACTCGTGGTACACCTCCTTTAAAGGAGGGTGAAAGTGAAAGGCTCCTGGCAAGAAACCCGGAGCAATGACGTAAAAGTACTGTAGTTTCAGTTCATGTTTGCTTTCAAAATTTTCATTCTTACAGTATTCTCATCCCAAAGCCATGGCATTTCTATGGTTTTTCTTTATGCAAATTTGCATTCCACCTCTTTCTCGTGAATTTTAGGTTAATTTTTACATGTAATCACTTCCTTTGACTAGTAATCTACTAAAATAACGACTTAAATAGCGTGTTACCACGAAATAGACAATGCATTGAAGGGTCAACGTGACTATACTATAACTACAGCTTATTTTATCTTTGAAATATGAATATTTGAATTTTCTCTGGTGTGTAACGTTTAGAAGAAGATCAAAGACACTAAAAAAATCTGGCCAAAACCTTTGCACGCAGGAGGAATCGAACTAGAGAGGCTCAAGGGAGGAAGTGTCCGCGCACCCAGTCTCCCATCCCTCGATTTGCACCGCGCATCTTGATTTTGCCTGAGCCCTGTAGAAACTTTGCGTGCGTGTACTTTGTGCTTGTGCTTTGTGCGCGTGTTTGTGCGTGAGCGTGCTCATAGTTGAGCTAGAGCCTTCTAACTTTGAGAATCACTTAGTTATCAAGATGCCAACCGGCCCATATTGTCAGTTTACCTACGCAAACTTTCACTTTCGTCCTACTTTAAACTTCTGGAGCGACCGATTTGCATGTGCAGTGTAGCAGGGAATGCCAGCAATAGGTTGGCGAATGACGATTGAATGCAATGTATTACTCACATTTCGTTATTCCTATGAAGCAGCGTGAACATCATCATTCTGTTATATATGTTTTCAAGCGTTTTCCCAAACCTTGTAGGCTTCTCTTTTTGATTGTCACCTAGACCTGCCCCCGCTCCCAGAAAATCTCGAAATAACTGACACGTCGTCAACCCAATGAAGCAGAAGATAGGGACGAGATGAAGAGCGCGAACGTCGGTAAACGTGTCGAGGAGTTTCTCTGAGTAATATTATTTATTGCTAAACATTTTATACGGATTCAATGAATTTTCAGCAATATTTCAATGCTTATCTTCTGTATGAAACATATATCGAGGCAGCTTTCATTTAATTTCTGTGCTCCAAGATTTTTTCAAATGCGTTTCGCTGAAACTTTTACTCATTGCGCGAGCACTGGAATGTAATATTATAAATCCGTTCAACAGAGGCGAAACAAAACAAAATTTCACTCACTCATTTCGTTCACGAATCCAACTCTCCTCTTTCCAAACCGGGCCGATATCGAATTCCCGACATTCTTCGCTGGGATGAACACGAAAATGAGATTTCCAATGACACAGACGAGAGCGAACGCGCCGTACACCATCCTGCAATTTTATTTATCATGAAAGTGAGATTGGATCCCTTCGTTTTAAATTATTTTCCATCATTGAATGGCTTATTGGCTTCGGAGATACTCCTCTGTTTGTTATAGAGATTTGCTCAAGATATGTTTCATCGATCACTTATCATACTCATTCCTTATTACCTCCAATGATCCGTATATGTTTTCTTTAATATAAAATATATCATGAAATTCTCTAGAACCCTTTTGTTGTCAAACTTCAATGAGTTATTTCACTTCACTAGGGAAATTCTACGTGTATACTTTCAAACACCCACCGAATCTCGCCGTCCGCGTACTCCCGGTAGCTCTTGTCCGCCTGCGCCGTCGCATTCACTCCATTCACCGCCAAATCGGCGACATCGTCTAGCAGGGAGTCATTGACTGCCACCAGATCAGTAGAAGGGACAGAGGGAGTCCGCTGCGCGGTGAGCGCGAGCACAAGACCGCCCGCGATCGTGCTGCAATGTTGCAATTCTGATAATGAAATTAAAAAAAATAGTTTCTGAACTTACCAATAGCGCCTCTCATTCTGCTATTTTATTCTCGAAAATCTCGAAATTTTGGCAACATTCTCGGGCTAGTACATACATTCCTAATGGCTTCTCTTTTTTTTGCGCAGATCGCGGGATCATTGAGAAATTTGCTTACCTGCTGGTCGCCAGTGCCCAAGTGAGCGCGGAATTCCGCTCGATCGTCATCTTTGTCGAGTGCTCGGTGAGATAGCCGCCGTGGCCCGAGTAGAACACTGGAACAGCAGGAACTAGATTGAAATCATTCGTATCTTTTATTTGTTCTTTTTTTCATGAACAGTTTTTCATGAACACCATATTAAGTTGTATTTGATACAGAAGCTTTGATCAGAGTAGAGTTCTGAGAAGTTCCCCGAAAAAACTGTCGAACTTCATCCATGAAATTTACTTGAACAAAGATCACTCGCACCTCATTTTGCAACAGTATCACTAATTTTAACAATAACACATTCCGTTCATTCATCGCATCTGCATGTTTTCCTTTTTTCCTTGAAAACTGGAATGTCAGTAGTTCTTATCACATTTCGTGCAAGAACCCTTCCCCATCTTAGGCGTACTGTTGTCTCTCCATTTTACCTTATCTCTCGCTCGTCAGCGAGATAGTGTTGTCAAATCAGTATGTCAGATCACCGATAATTTTTGATTCTTCGATCTCCTTTCTTTTCCCTTTTGTCTACACCCTAAGTCGACTACGGAAACGATCCGGACGTTGTTTTTCTAAATTGTGAATTTGGCGAACTCGCCACAGTGTCGGTTGCAAAAGTCCTTTAGGGATGGTAGGTACATGGGGAAAAACAATCTGGGGGAATCCCTTCCGTTATCATTCGACTAATTGTAAGGAGATCTCCATTTATTACCTTTCCACTTCCCCATTCTCACTTTTACTTTCTCAATGAATCATTCGCCCTGGATTGATCAGGTTGTGATCAATGAAAGTTGCTCATTCGATGAACAACCTGATCGAAAGAACAAGTCTACCGGAAATATCGACTAAACGTGGATAGATCAAACAACCATGAGCAGCGAATAGCAAAGATAAACCTAAAGCTTTACACAAGTGAAGTCATGAAAGCAAGCTATTTCAGTCAATTCTCCAAAATCGAAATAACATGCTCACACAATTCTCCAAAATCGAAATAACATGCGAACTGCTCACTGAAAACGCATCTGCCGTCTATAAGTACGACACTATGAACATTCCCAATTCATTAGCAGCTCCTATCACTGTTCGGCAATAACTAAAATTTGATAACCAATAATTTCACACATCCTCATACATTTACTTTCCCTAGTTCTCAACGCAACATAAAATTAAAACAAGCCGCTCACATGCATAGCCCACTCCGACCGCCGCCGCAGTACTGTAGTAGGAGAAGTAGTGAATGTACTGGAAACTGCCCAGATGGAGAGTGAACAGGAGGGATCCGAGCAGCAGGGTTTTCTGAATTTTATCTGTTTAATAAACTCTGGTGTCCGGAATCAACTTAGAATCAAGCAATTCCCACAAGTTGGAATCAAGCTTGATGGCAACTTGTGGGAAGTGCTTGATTCCAACTTGTGGAATCGTTAGAAATCGGTGAGAATTACGGTAGCTTCCTCTATTATTGATTGATAGAGAGCATGGGTTTCCCCATACCGTAACCAAAGGCCTCACATGGTACGACCATGTGGGGAAGGTCACATCCAAAAGGCGGTCCCACTGGGGTCCGCGGATAGTCAAGCGCACTCGTGCCCGAATGCAGTCAGGATAGGGCTGCCAAAAAGGGACCTTATAGGCAAGGTGCGTGCTGGACGCTGCGGGTACGTAAGCCTGCTTGACTCAAATCATGTTCCAAAAAAGCAAACACTTCGATTTCCATCAAAATTATCCTCTAACAAGAATTTGTAAGAATTTCAATATGAAACGGATATGTTTCAAGTATTGCTCAAGAACATTGCTACAATCTTTACTCAGATTGTTGTCCAAAATGGAGTTACGAGTAAAAACAGTTATTGAGCAAATATAACAGGTACCTTTGATCCAATGATGGCCAGCACACAGGGCGATACGAGACTAGCAAGCATGAAGAACACGGTGCACAGGCCGGCACTGCGAAGAAAATAGTATGCTCTCTTATTTGGGCCATCATTTTCAAAATATTCCTTTTCTACCGTTCTCATTCAATACCTACCTATATTATTCATACGGTGCAAAGACAAACACTGAACATAAAGCTTTTTTAACTGCCACAGGACTTTGGAAACGAAACGAAATGAGTTTCACGAGTCATCGCAAGGGTCGTGTTTCTAGTACATAATCGAGATAATGGAAATGAAACGATTTGAGTTTCACAAATCCTTGAAAGATCAATGCGTCTGATGCGATTCGATTTTTGGAGATTTCATAAACAAAAAAATCGGTATTAGAATTTCTGCTGCTTGCGCGCAACGATTCCGCTGTTTATGTTTCACACTTATTCAGCCGAAAGCGACTGGCTCTCGCGTGTAGTTTTATTGCAATTTTTTGGAACGTACCCATAGAATCCCGCATTCTATTCGATCATCGTGTGTGTGTGCTCGGTCATTTATTTTGAACATTTCAAAAACTACTATCTATATCTCGATAATCCAGTTCAATAAACTCGTCTCACCCATAGAATCCTGCGTGTCTATCGATCATCGACGGTGCTCGATCATTCACTGATCGCAGCACGGGCTCGACGATTGTCATCTGCGTGTCGTAGCCTCAATTTAAATTGAATGAATAAAAAATTATTTGAATTACATTGACTATAGCTGTTATGCAGCTAGATACATTATCTTTGACAAATGGATCGAGGAGACTGTATTCAATCAAATTACGGCATCTGGACGATGGATATCACTTGCTAGTTGCATCATCGTTTTGGATTACGGTATGCCATGAACTTTTTGAAAGATACGGTGAGAGTTGATAATGATATTTTCCACTTGTTCCGTTGTTTTGAGCGATTGGTTACGGTGTCACATGATCTCATTGGACAAGGGTACTCATCCATGGACAGGCGCATGTTACTGTTTCGTGCCCGACCGATCAGTTTCGGTAGTATGCGGAGGGATACGGTAGCCAGGATAATGTACCTCATAACCACTCACCAATGAAATGCATGTGCTACGGAAACGGATATTCTGACCGATCGGCTACGGTATTGTACGCTACTGGATGCAGCAACTATTAGAGTTACGGTACCGTTGGGCCACAACATTTTCAGTCGAACGACTACAGTATCTCACAGATATTAACTACTCACCCATGAACAGGCACATGTTGCCCAGGCCCAGTAGCGATGCACAGATGAGGTCGTAGATTTCCTCCCGCATTTTGGTGATGTGTGCGGTCTGAAAATTTTCGAATCGCAGCGTTACTGATGCGAATTCAGGAGTACCGCGCTACAGGGCAACCAAAATAAAATGCTTTACATTTGACTAAAATAGTCACTGGCCTAGCAGAGGGCTCACGAGGGACTTCGTGTGCCTTGAGTACGGGACGACCTTTCCCTTTATCCGACCTATGACCGGCTCAAGTACCGTAATGAAATGTGCCTAGACTATTGCATCATCATCGGTGAGATTGGACTATGAGACATTCATGCACGATAACAAAGTAAGGGTGATCATTACTAGTCGAGAAAGAATTTGTAATGAGGGTGAGCGAACTGTGCGCACTACTTATATCAACCCGACCGATTGATGGTTGATCAGGATTGGGGAAAACTGGTGACAAAGTGTCCGTGACACTTTCCTCACGTGTTTTTCTCACTAAGGGATACCCCTCCTCCCATTCCGGGCGATCCTTGAAAACAATATGAAAGTGGTCGCGAATTGACCTCCTGAACCTGTGATTGGCACTGACTTTCCGATCTAGAATCAGTATTTCGATTAGAGTCTTGGTAATGATTCATCGTTAAAAAAATACATGCATGTTTTTCCGTGAAGTTGGATGAAAGATCTCTGCTGATCTGGGTGTTTTCTTATCACTGTTCCAGAAAAAAAAACAAGGAAGTTATGCCGAGAGTACCCAAATAATGTAACTAAGACAACATTATGGAAGATTGACTATAAATCTGTACATTGGAAACATTGTTCCCAAAAAAATCTGTAAATATGTACGATTTATTCGCAAAAATAGTAAAAATGTTAACATCTGCCCAGTATCTTTTTCCGAATTCAGTAGGAGACTTTATGATTTTATACTAGGAGCTGTCAATAACTTCATTTACACGGTGAGCTGTCAATATCAGAAAGGCCTTCGATGAATTGGGATCAAATACAAGTGAATTACCTACCTAGGACCTCGAAATTGTGATTCAAAGTTGAGAATTCATCGATTTGTTCCCACGGAATCTAAGTTTTAACAGAATCCCCACCGTCCCTACTGTTCTGCCCTACCGAACTATTTCGCTGATTGTTGATTTCGCGCAATCAGCGCATTTGAATTCCCCCAACTCGCGCCAAAATAGAGGAAAAATTTGCTGAAACGGAGGTGTGATCTCAGCAAGAGTCGACGCCGCCGGCCGGGGTCGAACCACCGACCGTTGGAGTGACATGCGTACGCACTAGCCGAGACACCACGCGCCCGCTTGGAGGGAGGCTCTCGGGGCGAGACGATAGGGGAGAGCGCTTCCGTTCCCTTTCCCTCGCTAGGAGAGATCTATGACTGATAGGAGTGGGGGTGGAGGTCATACGGGTGGAAACTATAGGGTAGGGATAATATTCTGCTCTGGGTTGCCCTTCCGAATCAGTGGGAACTCCTACAAATGAGCCCTCAAAGGACTCAAAGGGATCGTTAGGGATAGCGGAGTGAAACGAATTAGAAAATAGTCCAAGGACTGAATTGGCCTTGATTGATCACTGGCACTGGCATTCCTATTTCTCTCCATTCTCTCTGATGGAGAGCGGTTTCTTCTAATTCCCCTCGTCTCTATCTACCAACGGCTCAACAAGATCGGAATCCCCAAGCCGGACTGGTCGCCTTGTGATGAGTATCGCCTTACCATTCCGGCTATGACTGCGTCCGGTACGTCTAAAAATTCTAAGAAAGTCAGAGAGACGGTATAGGAATGTATATTTAAAGGGTCCACTTTTGAAGCGATGCTGAAAAGGAAACTCGAGATCAATTATTCATGTTTCCACTGGGTTCGCAAGATTAACGTGAAATTTCAAAAATAAGAACAACTGATTTCAATAATTTGCAGCCTCATCGACTACAAGGAGCACCTTCGTACTGTCGTAGCTCAATGGATTCGATATGGTGATGATTGGGAATCGACACTCACGAAATACGAGATCCAACAAATTCATCCTTTGCTGTCTGACTTACTTTCGCACGCTTTTTTTATGTACAGCCGCTACACCACGTAGTTTTTGCCGTATTGTTTCACTAATAATTTTTGATTTTTTCAGAGAAGGCATACGGCCACTAGCGGCATTCGCGGATACTAGGTATCTAACTTTGTTTTTGACATTTCACATTCTTTTGGCAATAGAAACGGACAGATAATAGGCCAAAACGTCACTACTCTATTTTAATTATGATTCAAAAATTCAGTGTATCACAGAATTGAGTCGTCTCTTCGCTCAATTTTCGACCATATCTTCGATAGTAAGCCCAACCTTAAGTTTTCCAAGGACTAACTCAAATACTTCTACAATGAACAAACATTTGTTCGACAATCCAACTCTGGTGATTACAGCTCTTGTCTTGATCACTGCTGTCGTTATTTTTGCGAGAATGTACTGTAAATTTTGGCCATAAATTACACGAACGTGCACAACAAGATACCTTTTTTACGTTTGTGAAGAATGATGTTCTGCGGTTACGATGAATTTCAAGGCAACAAGGTTAAAACAAAAGCTATTAACGTTCTAGCATGCATTCGTTTTTTTTACGTATGCAGACAATCCAAAAATGTTCACTTGGGAATTCATAATTGACATCAATTTATTGACCAGCATGATAAAAAACACATTAGTGAGTGAACAATATGATATAACAAGGAGATGAACAAAAAAAATCATGTTTGCATAAATATTTGATGATTGAGCAACTCTCTTTTCTCTTTACCTCACGTTTTCTAAGTGTTTGACTGAAAAATACCCATAACCATTTGCATCGATGATTTTGTAGCTTCCAATATGAATATTTGGCATATCATGGTGAAATTTTGAAGTGAATTCAACATTTTTATCCTCAAGGTGATGGAATAGCTGCAAATCATTCTAATGAATTGTATTAAATAGTTTATCACCTGAAGCAAGGACTCCACATCGGTTACTGTAATTGTAGCTGTTGATTCAATACAGAGTGTTGCCCATTTCTCAGATTTGCAGCTGACAATTTTCTGAGTAATACTGGTCAGATTTTCGATCGAAATATCGCGTAATCGAAGGTGCAATCCGCTAACTTTGTTATTCATATGAAACAAAAAATTGAGAGTATCTGTAAGTTAAAATATACAACTCAAAAATAGAAACATCACCTTTGGTTAGCGTGTCAAAATCAATCTTAATAAATAATACTTGGACTTTGTGTAACAAGTATCTCAACACATTTCTGTAATAGAAAAATATTGATAACTGAAAGAGTCTAGAAACCGACATGTGTTTGTTATTTAACAATCGTGGAGGGATCGTCAAGTTCAATACCATTTTCCCCTCTAGAAAGTCGGCATACATTCCAACGATTTCCAAATTAATTTCCTCTTCAAATCGTAGCAGAGCAACCATATCAATATTGTTGAAAGGCTTTAAAAATTCAAGAAGCTTTCTCAACTTATCTCGAGTGGTATATAAAACCAATTGCTAAAAAAAACTAAACTGTTAATGTCGGTTATGTTTGTCAAACCTTTTTCTGCGATACATAAGTATAAGTCATTGTAAATCTAGACCGGTCAAGCTTTAACTCGCCCGATGCGTGACTGATTCGAAAAGTCCAAGAAAACAAGTCTTCGCAATTATCTATTGCGAAAACGGCTATCTCATCGTACTGAATGCATTATTCGAAAAAGCAAACAAACAATACTCACTAAAGTCAAACCTCCTAGCACCGACGTCCTACTGAACAAAATATCGCAAATGATATTGTCGAGAGACTTGCTGACCTGAGCACTCAAAATTTAATTCAATATATTAAATTCAGCGTAAAATTTAACTATAAAAACCTGTCTCATTTGCAAAAGTGAACCATTTTTCAGATACTTGCAAATCTCGCCAAATACATTAGGAGAGACGGTCCATTTTTGTTGTGCCATTGTTCTCCTGTAAAAAAAATGCAAAGAAAAAGGGCATGTTTGAAAATAAAAGTAAATCTAATTTCAAATATAAATAAATATATTTATAACATACTTCCAAAAGGACGCTTAATTTGAAAAAGCAGGGGTGTCTGTGGTGGATAATGATAGAAAATCGATAACGCGTCGGAAATCTTCTTCTACTGTATCTTCTACTGTAGGTATTTTTTCACACCTTCGGCGAGCATAAATGCCGTTTGACTTGCTCGCTCTTCCTATAAATGTTGCCGGCAAATTGTGCTGCTTTCTGGAGGAAAACTCACTTTTTCGTCTGCGACAGGTATTTTTTAAATTCATTAATTTAAAATTAATAGATCAGCAAGAGAACGAGGCGAATCGTTCAATATAAGACGGGTGAAACTATTTTTTCCAAGAGAGAATGACAGTTTCTTGTCTCGGTCAGTCGTCGTGAGCGGTCCCTCTCCATTTCGCTCTGATGGAGAGGCGACTTTCCCCTCTCTAGTCTACCATCTACTGCCGCCTCAAGAATCCCTCCCCATTCCCTGGCAAGTCTTCGGAGGTATCAAGCCACGGATCTCGAATCGAAGGACGGAGACATTTCAAGTCGGCCATGAAGGTATCGAAGGTGTCCTCTTTATGAACTTCTAAGGAGGACTGGCCATCCGGGATCCGGGATCCCGGTAGCGACTAGTCTAAGGGAAGATGAGAGGAAAGGCGGTCCGACGTCATGCGAGGCTTGCCCCCAATTGTGAAGTGTCACATCGGCAAGCGAATCGAAATGAATCCAAGCGTGAAAGAAGAGTCCAAAGATCCCAACTGACCCATCCATCTACTCGTCAACGGCAAAAGGCGCCAGAGTCCTTACCCCCCCCCCCCCCACAACCTGTGCGGATAAATATTATTATTATTATAGTTATGTAGAAACTGTGAATCAGTTCCTAGAAAATCATCGCAAAATAAGACTGCCGATCTACATTGAGGGCTATATTGCCATTGCAGTTTCGCGATATGTATTTTTCTACTTTTCGATTTTCATGTACTGTTTGACAACATTTATGCGATGCATATATTTATCATTTAATTTATCTTTTTTCGATCATGTACTTTCTTCGTATTTCTCGTTGGCCATTTTTTCTTCATGAACAGTAGTAAATACCGCGGATGAGATGTCCACAAACTGAAAGTATGGGAAGTATCAACGAGTTCAACACTCTACATTCAACGCTTCACGAAACTATTCACGTTCCCTCTCTCTCTCTTTCTAGCTATCTGTCGCGTTTTCTGACTCTCAAAACGCGACTGATTCAACTCATTTCTCACTCTTCCCTCTTATCATTCATGGTCGTTTTCTCAGACAGTCGCGTTTTGAGACTGTGAAAACGCGACAGATTCGAATCATTTCTCACTCTTTCCCTTCTCTCACTCGGTCGTCCTCTCGAAGAGTCGCGTTTTGAGAGTCAGAAAACGCGACAGAGACAAACAGGATGAGTTATTCTACACTCTTTCGCCATTCACCATCGGTTGACCTCGTCTCTCGCACGTATAATAAAGGATAGAGAAGATTCAAGACGATAAGTTCCTCACATTTTTCATCTCCAAGCGTTCACTGCAGATTTATTTCTTCATTCTGCGAATCGAACATCCTGAATGGACTGGTATGAAATGAATTTGATGTTTTCGACCTGATTTTGAGATTCAGGTATGACGAAGGAAAAGCAATGATACTTCTCGAATGAAGAAATAAATCTGCAGTGAACGCTTGGAGATGAAAAAGTGAGGAACTTATCATCTTGAATCTTCTCTATCCTTTATTATACGTGCGAGAGACGAGGTCAACCGATGGTGAATGGCGAGAGAGTGTAGAATGACTCATCCTATTTGTCTCTGTCGCGTTTTCTGACTCTCAAAACGCGACTCTTCGAGAGGACGACCGAGTGAGAGAAGGGAAAGAGTGAGAAATGAGTTGAATCTGTCGCGTTTTGAGAGTCAGAAAACGCGACAGATAGCTAGAAAGAGAGAGAGGGAACGTGAATAGTTTCGTGAAGCGTTGAAGAGTGTTGAACTCGTTGATACTTCCCATACTTTCAGTTTGTGGACATCTCATCCGCGGTATCTACTACTGTTC
This sequence comes from Pristionchus pacificus, assembly GCA_000180635.4. NCBI lineage: Eukaryota > Metazoa > Nematoda > Chromadorea > Rhabditida > Neodiplogasteridae > Pristionchus > Pristionchus pacificus. The sequence goes on from CM026577.1 coordinate 16,644,387, forward strand.
ATGAAGAAAAAAGGCCAACGAGAAATACGAAGAAAGAACATGATCGAAAAAAGATAAATGAAATGATAAATATATGCATCACATAAATGTTGTAAAAAAAACAGTGCAACGTAAGGCAGAAAAGAATGAAAAATTGAAAAAAGTAATGAAAGCAAGACTTAAAAAGGCAGTTGCTGAAATTCACTCATACAGATTGGCACCCCAAATTTGCGACTAAGCAGATCCACAGTTTCTACATAACTGCCAATCTCTCTTGGAAAAAATAGTTTCACCCGTCTTATATTATTATCTCCACAACATGCGAACAGCGCTTGCAATCGCGTTCAAGGACTGGGTAAGTACATTATTTTTGACAAATTTGAGAACAACATGAATGTGCAAGAATTTTAAAATCGTTATTCGCTGCAAAAATTTCACTCTTTCAGGGCGAAGGAGATGAAAAGAAACTGATACTAAGCTTTGAAAATGAATACGATTTCTCAGTTTGGAAAACGTTCTTGTCATTAGTTGCTCCAGAAATTGAAGACCTTATAGAGGATGCACATAAATTGGTGAGTTTTAATAACTTTGCATGCATCCACAATTTTAATTGGTACTCTTCATTTTGACGTCTAATCAAGGCATCGAGCGCCTGTTTGATCATTTGAAACCACTTGTACAAGAAGCTTTCATCAAAAAATTATCGATGAGTTTAGCATACACCTCTTCTCGCTCATTCGCCGATCCTCAATCGGAAATGATCCTCTTAATCTCACATATTTTTAACGGAAAATACGATTCTGAGATTATTGTGAAATACATAGCTGAACAATTTGACTCGTTAGTTTATTTTTACGGTTACGATAGTTCTACAGTTTGGGATACATGGTATGAGTTCATTCAGAAAATCGAGACGGAATCATTCTCTTGCACATCACGATGGGCCATAACAAGTTATAACTTTGATTTCCTTGGTGCCCTTAGTATCCTTAGTGTCTCTTCCTTTCCTTTGTTTCCTTAGTAAAGAATTTTTCAGTCCCTCTTCGCTTTCTACTGAAACTGACAGAAACCGTGGAATGGATTAAGATAATTGGTTTTGAATGTGACGCAAAATATTCAATTGCATCACTTGCGCATGAAATGTTGAATCGGAAATGTAAAGCACTGATCTTGGATCCGCATTTTACCGCATTGTCAATGGTCGATATTAAAAAATTGATTCAGGTAAAATTTTCCGGAATTTTCGGTTCGTAACCTTTCAAAAATCCAAATGCTTGAAAACACTAATAATACAAAATTAGCGTTTCCATCGCTTGGAGAAGAAGGTGTATTTTGAGTGTCGAACACATATGCGTGAATCGATCGAACTTCAAATCGGCAACTATTATGCGACAACTATTGAAGATGATCTGTACATGAATGTCGCGATTGAACACTGCGATTGGGACTACCCCGAGATGTAATATTTTTCAACGTAAATTGCATTGTAGAAGAGAATTTCCAAAAAAAAACTTGATTTTTGGATCTGTCTTTAGGAATATTTCAATTGTAAAATGAAATAGAAATTCGCAATGGGAAGTCATTTTTGGGGAATTTCTTTTCGTTTTAATTCGTGTAAAAACCGAAAGAATTGCCACGGCTCGATAATAAATATTTCATTCAAATGATCATGGGGCACTTGTTATCTTTGTGTGAATGATAAATAAAATGAATACCCTTTCGAAATCATAAAATTATTCTTCGAAAGTGAGAATGAATAGGAACGGCTTTGAATGACCGAGAAAACAGTATAGAACAAGGAGTCGGAAATTGCTCTACCATAAAAATGAGCCCTTACCCCCGGCTTGTTGTGTTTTAAGCTATTGTCGATGTTTGAAACTTCAAGTAAAATAATTGTAAAGTATGATCTGTTTTTACTGCACTTGTGCTATTTTCGAATAGAATTTTGATTATTATTAAATGTCTTATAGTGAACCTTGGTGACAATTGCGCAGTGAAATGGAAAAACAGTATGGGAAATAAAGGCGACAAAGGCACAATGATAATAGAGGCAGGGGAAGTGACACAAAAATGGGCAAGGACAGATATTCACTTGTAATTATTTGCGGAAGGTGACCCTAATCTTCGGATGTTGGAAGAGCACCTGTAAAGTCTAGACACGATTTGATAACCTCTTGGAAGGAGGATGGGCCAGAGGGCTTAAATTATGCTTCCGAGTCCGGTTCGGACGATCAGTCTAGAGATCATTCTGGCAATTAGTGGTGCGCCAAGGGGGATTTGGCCCAATCATTCGATCATTTGGGCATCCGATTTAGACCCTCGCTAGATATATAAACCGATTGATCACGCTTGCGTCACAGTACAGTACTCAGTATAGTATGCAGTCTCTTTCTTCTCGCACTTCTTCTACTCGTCCCCGTCTCGACGGAAACAACGCAAATCGAAGAATGTTCGCTTCCATCCAGTCGACAATCCGATCGGGCAGAGGTGAGTAAGGGTTAGTTGAAGAGGAATTGCAACCGTAAAACACCTGACAAATTTACATTTCTGTTGCACTTGTAATAAATTTGTCGCAAAATCCGTTCCGATAATCTCAGTGATAATTTAATATTCCAGACTCGAAGTCTGCCGCAGCGGCCTCGAGCAGAATCGAACGAGAACCCAGAAGAAAGGAATACACGCCATTGGTGATTTTTTAAATTAATTTTAATTTAATTATTGTAATTGTTTCATGTTTAATGATTAATTAATATGTTTCAGGTATTAAAGAGCGTTGACGAAATCATAGCACAGTTGACCGATTCGGGAAAGAGAGGAGAGCACTCGACCGACCAGATTAGTAAGTTTAGGAGTGAAATTTTGTCACTTGAATTATGAGTAGAGAGGGATGGTAATGAAAACATATTTTGAAATAAAACAAATATTAATTACAGAGCAAAACCTAGAGGCGAGCTCGTCGACTCTTGCGGAGATGTGGGATGAGGAGTGGGCGAAACTCGTGGAAGTGCTCGTAAAGGTACGGTAGGGGTTACTGTAGACTCCGGAAAATGTAGTATACTGCAGCATGCCTAGGGCGAAATGAGAAACACTAGGCGTCACTGCACTCGGCACTCCACTGATCTGTCCAGGGAGAGCATTGGCAAAATCAAACATCAAAAGAATATCAGAATATAAAACGTTTCTGAAACTTATCCCGATTTCTACAGTTCAGCCAGCATTAGAATGCAATTCGAAGCAACAGTGTTCTCAAACTATTTTTAAGAGACTATTGTGCCCCCTAAATATTGATTATCTCCTTGCAGATGTGTCTCGTGAGCGACGAGGCCGTTTTCGTCGTTGAACTGCTGCCGATTTGCATGAGTGAGTAACTGTAGTTGCGGTTGTTACGGTATTATCATATCAGATATCGATTTTTGCTATTCGAAATGGTTTCAGATTTTTAAGCAAGAAAAAAAGAGTACTTTATGATAGTTTTTTTGCCCATTTTATGCGTGATAACAATATATTATTTCCAGAATACGCCGACTTTCTCGAGGCGTTTCGAGAGCGAATGATCGCAGTGGCGAGCGCTTTCGTGCTTGGGGAGCAGGCCGGTGGAGAGAGGAGACAGGAGCAGGTGAGAAATAGATCAATCACTTATGTGGCCAAACGGGGTTACGGTAGCACGTCTTAGTATTGATTAATCCTAGAATTACGGTAGAACCTTCAATCATCGATCCACCCTCCAGGTTCCGGCTTTCCTCGGATCGATGCTCTGCGCTCGCTGGCCTCGAGGAATGCATAGGGATACGCTTGAAGTGAGATAATTTGAAACCATTTGTTTGAAGAGATTTCAATGTGAGCTAACTTAAATCAACTATACTTTTTATCATACACATTCAAAGATGAGCAATTTTAGTTGACCACTCGAATTTATTGACCAAGTATGAATCCGAACTGAACCTTAATATTTTTTTCAGTCCAACCCCATTCTCTTCACCGCAATCGAGATCGTCCGCGGGTGGATACTGGTGGTGCAGGACTCGAATGAGGGAGGAGCAAAAAAGAGCGAAGAAACGACCGAGCTGCTCAATCGCTGCAGCAGCGCCCTCGCTGCGCTGTGCGAGAGCCAGCAACGGTACGTTTTCATCTTTCAGCCTATTGGCGAGAAAATATGATCAGCATGCTACGGTAGTCGTTTCCACAGTAACCGTTGCAATCTTCCCAAAATTTGAGCATATCGCACTCTTTTCTCACACTGCGCGAAGCAGACTGATCTCAATATTCGCTTCTCAATATCTCATTTATCCAACGCCTCATTCCAGTTCCCTCTGGCTGTCTCGTCCCGAGCTCGTGGACGACATGTACAAGTGCTTCAAGCGGGCTATAACGCACAACCTGGAGATTGACGGGTGAGAGTGGACGGGGTTGGGTGCGAAACTGCTGGGTCAAAATTTTACGGTCCCTTATTTCACATGACTCTCTCTATTTGTCTGACAGACGAGTGGAAATCGTGAAATAAGATACCTTACGATTTTAGCACAACCTAGGCTCGGAAAATGGTGAACAGGGCGCTTTCGATTTCTGAGATACTGTCGGGCATTTATTCAAGTTCAATTTATTCGAGCTTAATCATTGTCATTCATTGCAGTGACATCAAGTGCTCTCTCCTTCACTCGTACATGCTCATGACCGAGTGGACCCGCAGCAAGGCAGTGACGAGCAAGTGCTCGACGACACAGACTGCATCGAGATGAAGCCCTGTCCCTTGGAATCCACGTCACTTTGAAGCTCCGCCCCTTTCTTGTTTCTGCGTTGACATGAAGCCACGCCCCTTTTTGAAGCTCCGTCCCTTGAATCCCCACCTTCGTTTAAGTCCCGTCTTCCCCGCCCTTTACAAGACCGCCCGTTTGAAGATCGCCTCTTTGTATTTTCCAATAATCTAGTAATACGATTACTCACATTTCCGTGTATCTCTTATCGCGTCTTGCCATACCGTTTTGCTCGTATATCCTATTAATTATGATTGGTTTCTGATCTCTTTTGCATGCAGGACTGTTAAAAAATAATATTATTATTGACATTTTTTTCTTGTAAAATGTCGTGCTGAATTCGCTGATAAAGTCAGTGCTACCATGAATTGTTGATGGCGGTGTTGAGATACTACAATTCAGAGTTCACAGTTTACAATTTTATCCTAACTGCAGACAATAGGCTCGCTAGAGGTAACATTACAAGGGTGGGGATTGGGATCTTGGAACTCAGTGTACATGTAAATATCAATGGACTAATGAGAATTGAAATCGGGTACGTTTCACGACTACTATGAACCGAAACAGTGATTTACATTTTCAATTTCATGATGATGATCTCTTAAAAAATAAATCAATCACACTTATTTTGTCAATGATTAGTATTAGCTTGTGCCTCCAAGCTCTACTCTTTCTTGATTTCCGTTTGAGTTTTTTATTGTCAATTCTTAGATTCATCGAAGTCGATCAGTGCTTTCTTTTTGTCAGCATTGAAGATAGAGAAAGATAGATCAATCCCGCTTTCAGTATTTGCGATGGATGAGCCAATTATTTCACACAGCACAAGCAATAATGGAGATTTTCAATTGTTGAGGGGGGGGGTACATTTCTGCCAAGTAATTTTATTTTCAAAAGGCAGGACATCCGTCTGAGCTTTAAATTTATGATCTGCCCAACAAAACGGCTAGATGAAAAGGCGACTAGCAAGTTTTTGCGCATTCACTCTCACTTTCCGTTTTTTCCATCCCTCTATCGAGATGACGCGAGAATCCGTGTCACTATCCATGCGCATTGTCGCAAAATCGGCAAGCGAAAGCTGTTTCGTGCCCATTTTTGTAGATTTTCGGGGCGATACGTCGGCAGTGCGTATACTCGCGAATCGATTCTATGGCCAATTTTAAACGGATTTAAATGCGGATAAATCATTGTGATGGAAAGAGAAACATACATTTATCTGAATTTTAACCCGACAACAGTGATTGCTAAATGCTATGCACTTCCGACAAAATTTCAGAACTGATTGAAAGGTCCGAAGTCAATGCCGTGGAATCTCGGGAATCGTTGCAGCGACATTAACACCTGTAATACGAAATTGCAATTTCATCATAATCTAAATAGTATTCTGCATAATTAATTAAGTAATTAAATTACAATTAAACAATAAATTAATTACCAAATCAGTGATCTCTCCCATCAGTGGTTCCCACTCATCAGGCACGAGAATTGTCGGTTGGGAGAAGAAATTGGACAGCGCATAGTAGTCAAAGTTCTCGGGATCAAACGAATCGTTGGCAAGGGCGTGAATGAGGTCGAGTATTACCTAAAATATTAGATAGCACATGTTAATAATTAAAGGCCGCAATGTGATTCACAAATTAGATACTCAAATCATCAGTTGCTTGGTTCAATCGCCTATCCCTTGTGAGACGATCTATAGACGATTTGACAAAAAACATGAAAAATTCTATCTTTTACAAATTTGGGGAAAGCTTTCGCTGATTTCAAGAACAAATACTTGAGTAACGTACACAAAAAATGAGCTACCTGAGCCTCCGGAGACATGGGCAGATTGCTGCAGTCCATCGAGAGAATGGACGTTGGCTCGGATTCACTGTCCGAGTGGGAGGGAGAATTACCTGGTTTGTTGGTTATTATCACGCGACTCACGTAAGAATCGACTCAGAACAGCAGGGTATTGGCATCGAGTAAATTTTCGATATATCGATTATTGTTTGCTTTGGGCCAGTGATTATGAGGCCAATTCAGCCCGGTGGGCCTAATCTATTTTTCGGTCCTATTTTTCCGCGCATTATTAATGTCAAATTCCTTGCAGCCTCCTCGACACCTTCCGTTCCCTCAATCAATTTGCTCGATGCCAAAGTTAGTTCGATTCTTAGGTGAGTCGCGTGTTATGTATAGGGCGGGAGTAATAAATCAAATGCATTAACTGTAGCTTTAATTATCTTGTGAAACATAACTGAACAGCGTTGAGGGCAATTGTCATTGACAAAATTATCTGTAGTCGAAAAAAATAATTTTGAACAACAAGCCATTCGACAACTGTTCCTGCTGCTCCATTCTGTTCAACGCAGTTCACTAACAAGACTATTCCAATTTCCCTTTATTCCTCAAGTTCTTACCAAGATTCGAAATATGTATGTATAAACTCCAGAGTAAGCTGTAAACAAACCATTGGACTGTTGTTCCTGCTGCTCCATTCTGTTCAACGTCGTTCGTTCAAACCAACTTTTCCCTCGCTAATCTTACTCATTTTGCTTGCTTTTTCATGAAAATTCGACTTTCTTCTCACCATTGGACTGCTGTTCCTGCTGTTCCATTCTATTCAAAGCAGTCAGTTCACTGTCCAGTCTCTTCCTCTCCGCGTGCAGTGCGCACGGGTCACAGTGGCACAGGGAGTAGGGGCACGGCGTGTGGTGCTGGAAAATGTGTTATTATGAAAAGTGTTTTCCACAAGCGAGAAGAGAGAGCCATCAATCAAAAATGTGTTTGCCATTCAGGTATGTTTCATCTTCACCACAAATGTACTAATATTCCGTTACGACAATTTCAAGCGGTAAGGCGCCTCAAAAATCAATCCTAAAATACCTTCTTGACGACAAGTATGCCATGGTTCCTGCAGCGGGCGCACGTGTACCGACAGTCACTGTCCTGAAAGGAAAAACATTTTATTTGTAGGTTTTATCTTCCTTGGCTGTCCATTCGCAATGATCTGATAATTTAGATGTGCGCTCTGCCGCATAACATTTATGACTTGAAGGTATCGTACATCGCTCCCATTACCGAACAAACGGCCTTTTCTACCTTTTTGGCCTTTTTTCCCTTTAAGCGAATTCACGCTTAATATTCTTGTTTTTTGTTTCATATTTTTTATCCACCCCCATAACTGGACGAATACAAAAATTGGCCGGTGAAATATTATTTTAAATAGGTGAAAAATGAGAGCCGTTACCTCTATTTTCAATTAAAATACGGCTCTACCGTAATCTCCACGTCATCACAAATTTTCCGTACATTTTCTGTATTACGGCTGTAATTTTTCACCCATTTAAAATAATATTTCACCGGCCAATTTTTGTATTCGTCCACTTATCGTGGTGGACAAAAAATATGAAACAAAAAACAAGAATATTAAGCGTGAATTCGCTTAAAGGAAAAAAAAGGCCGAAAAGGTAGAAAAGGCCGTTTGTTCGGTAATGGGAGCGACGTACGATAGTTAGAGACAAAATCTGGAAGATAATCATGCAAAAGAACGCACACTAATGCCCAACTCCTGTTTCTGCCTTCTTCCTATGTTGACTAGATCCTTTGTCACTACTAAATCGCGGTACATCACTCTACACCGGTCATTCGGAATCCTCCCGATGGCAAAATATTGAAAAAAAAATGAAAAATAATAAACGCACAGTGATGCCCAGCTCCTGCTTCTGTCTTCTGCCCAACTTCACGAGTTTGTTCGCGACGCTGCGTCGGCAGTCAATGAGCTCACACTGCAAATTAGAAGTTGATAGCCGGCCGACGTCGGTACTTCTCGGTTTTGCACAGGTTCTGTTCATCACCCTCATCTCGCGAATTTACACATAAGATCAAACTGAATAATGCTCATTAAAATATTGATATTATTGATGTTGTTGATGCATTGCAGGACACGCGCCGAATGAACACATGTAGATAAATAGGGTTGCCGGAACGAAATCGGTTTCGATTTATTCCATACTTTTCCCTCTCTTTCGATCAAAACCGCGCGAGAGAGACGATATGCAAAGAGGGTGCGGAGACTCCGCACCCTATTTGCATATCGTCTCTCTCGCGCGGCTTTGATCGAAAGAGAGGGAAGAGGGAGTTGCGGTGTTTTCGAAACCGAACCTGCAACCCTACAAGTAAATGAGGGATGACGTTGAGTCTTGTTTTTTTGTTTTCTAAACCGACTGCTATTGAAGGAGCATTGTTCACCGACCGCATACCGAGCTCTTTACTGCACGATGAAACATATTTTGTGAACCAAAAAATACACTTTTCTACAAATTTCATTTTTACTAACCTTCCTGCAGCTGCACTCATTCATGGGACACTCATTAGCCCGAGTCCCTCTATTTACAATGTACATCCAGCTCAACTATTCCTTAAATCTTTCTGCACCGTCCATAAATCTCCCGTGTGGTTTCAAAAAAAATCACACAGCTCAAATAATCTCACCTTTCTACAACTGCACTCGTTCATGGGACAGTCCTGCGAGCAGTGTGTTGCGGACTCGCCGTGGAGAAGGCATTTCATGCACTGGAATAAGTTATTATTAATTTGTGGATCTAATTTATGGATCCGTCAAGGAGGCTTTCAAGAGCTGAGCAAACAATACCGAGGCAAATAATACTATTCGTTATGAAATAGCCCAAGAACCAACGAATGATTATAACCAAAACACGCAGTTCTTGGCTGCACAGTGAAACATATTCATACATGATTTCAGGCATAAAATTGACAAGCTGGTATGCGCGAGGCTCATTTTGCATTTTTATCGAGGCTCGGTAAGCTCGGTAACAAAAGACAAATTACAGTAATGTACTCTAGAATTCGCTGTCACGCAGTTCGTCACGATCCGTCCCGGCGTCCGTCATTAAGCGTCACCGTTCAAGAACTGTCCGTTACATGTGACGTTTCGTGACGGACTGCGTGACAAAACGAGTCTTGATCGTGACGATCCGTAGGTGTCGGATGAGGGAAATTTTGCAAAAACAGAGCTGCGCCGGGGTGGAGACGAACCCAGAAACTACCTACCCGTTCATTTGAATGCCGATGTCTTACCCACTACGCTATGCCCGCTAATGGTGTAGGTGAGCAAGAGAGACTAGAGATCACCAAGCGCAACTTCGCATTACGCACTCCGGTTGTGCAATGAGCCTGTGCTCAAACATTCAACTAATGATAGTATTGATGAAAATGTACAATGTCATCCAAGAAAATGACGGAGGAAAAGCATCTGGATGGAAAATATTTTTTGTCTCAAATCTCAAAAAGTCCATTATCAGCATACTCATTTATAACTATAAAATGCATCTACAAACTTTTTTTCAATTTTTGAACAATCGTCAGTCACGGACGTCACGGAGTGACGTAGCGTGACACCAAGTATCACGACGTGACTATGCGTATTCCCTGATGTCACGAATCGTCCCGATCGTTACTTTTCGTGGTACTTTTTGTCACGTTTCGGACGGATCGGGATGATTCGTGACGGACTCCGTGATGAATCGTGATGAACTGCGTGACAGCCAATTCTAGAGTAATAAAAAAAATATAACTCACGCGTCTCGGATTCATTGCAGCCAGTCGAAATGAAAGGTCCAATTCTTTGCTATGCCTTTGAAGGAATGAAAGTGAGGAGGAGGTTCAGATTGCATCTATTCCCTCCTTTTCCTTTCCCGAATCGTGTGACTCTCTCATCTCGCAATGATCTATCGCCGATCAGAGAAGGCGAGAGAGCATGCGAAAGTGAGAGAGCGTACCAAATCTGCGCTTACAATCTCTTCTCGCGATCTTAGTCGCACTCTCCGCTTTCCGCACGGTCTCTCGTCAGTGAGAGAGAGCGAGAGAGCGTGGAAATAGGAGAGAGTCAGAGGATCGCTTCACTAAAGACCTAAAGAGAAGGAAGAAGCTGCGAGCCAGCGTCATTTGAATATTTTAAATCGCATGAGATGTTTTCCCACCGGATTGGAGGAAGATATTGAAAGAGCTGAATCTCGTCTATTAAATGTTTTAATGTCTTCATAATCTGTTCGAAATAATAATTATAAGAGGTTGCCAGAAGCTCATACAGTATTATTGATTCTTCTTGTTTCATTGATTGATTCTTACACAATCTCAGTCGATCAATGCTGACTGAGAGGTCATGTAATTTCTGAAAAGAACAAGATTTTAGTTTTACTCCAACTACAGGGTAAAACTAACCCGCTAATCAAGGACCCGTGGAGGAATACTGAAATTCAGCTAAAAACTCAACAGGTAGAACCAACATCGCTACACGTCAAGTTGCGAGTATCCCGAGATCCGTGATGGCTTCCGAGATAAGAACGGGTGCACAAGGGAAGGAAAGAAGAGAGCTCAGATAGAAAAAGACTCTCCTCATTTCGCGTGCTCTCTCGTCTCTCTGTCCTCAGGGAGAGTCCTAATCGAAACAATTAATCTCCTCATTACACTCGCTTTCACATGTTTCTCTGAACAGTGCGCAGCTTCACTTTTATTCTCTAATCGTCATTGAAATCGTCACTCGGGCATGTCAAACACGTTGTAGATTGAAATGAAAGAAGCATGGAACTGGATGAAAATGAGCAAAAACTTCGAGGGAGAATGATGCAGAGAAAATCCAAAAGGGAAGTTTCAATAAATATTGAATTGACAAATTAAAAACTAAATGCGCCTTCCCTCGAAAAAAAAGAATTGGAATGAACGGGAGGAGTGACACGAAAACATTAGTTCCGCCTCCAACAGATTTTTTAAAGTTATTAATCATGAGGTTATCTGAAAACCTTCCGACAATTCATCCATGGCTTTCAAAGAATGAACGATAAAATGAGTAAAGTGGATTTATATGTCTTATAATTATCAATTTATTTATCTATTATTGATTATTATTTGCTTATTTACATTATTCTCCTTTCTCTCCTCCTCATTCCCTCATTCTCTCACAATGTTCTTCCACTGGGCGGTTCTCGCTCTTCTTCTCCTTCTTCCGCGCGCAGTCAACGGCGTCGAGAGAGTCGGAGGTAAGCGTTAGCCGAGCATTTAATTGCCTACCAGCTGAGCATCAATTGAAATACCTTCTTTGACTACAATTTTTGTGCTGGCTCAAATACTGATATCGTCTCTTCATTATTTCACAGTTTCAATTCACGATGACATCAACATGAACTTGCAGCGCGATTCTCTAGAGCTGTGCCTAATGCCATTCAACTCTGTTCAGACTATGATGAGAGTCACTGCCACGAGGCGAGGGAAGCAGCCTGCGCGTATGGACCGTGCGCCTTCCATTGCTTCGTTCTCTACTTCCATAAAAGTGAGGGCCCAATAATAGGTTATGTCTCAAACATGTGAATATCTGGATTTCTGTATCTGATCGATAGGAAACCCTCTAGCACCAATGTTTCAATACGATACGGGTTAAGCCATCCCGATCACCCATTTTTTCCGAAAAAAAAAACAATAATCTTGTTTTTAAGACATTTATCCGGTGGATGCTCGCCTGATAATTACTGCGGCTTCGCTGCTACAAGTCAACGACGATAGTCGTATTCTGGAACGATTCATGAACAATTACAGGCTAAGGGAAAATGCCGCCGGCATTTTTTTGTTTCGGTGGATACACATTTCGAACGGAATTTCCCGGCAGCCTGAAAGAAGGCGTTGAGGAGAGGATCAAGTCAACTACCGACTTTATCATATACATGGGGATCGAATGCCGCGGATAGTTATGATCCAATCGACTATGCTTACAACCCAAATTATCTGCAACTGAAGAACACAATCACAACAAGGATGATGAACTGTACAAGCATGCAGTTTTTTTTGTTAAATTATGTTATTTTAAAAATATGACAACGATTCTTGCAATTCTATCATTTATTTATCGCTATTTTTTTCAAAACGTTTCGATTTAAAATATGTTTTCTCAGGAAAGCAGATCTTCACAAACGCGCAATCCGGGAGCGAGCCCTCAAGTTGGATCTCAAACCCGGGAATCTATCGACTGAACGTTGCCTCGGGAAGGCTCACCGAGCTCAATTACGACCCGAATTTGGCCGGATGCAATTACCTCATGTGAATTTTGCCCCGCCAAACTGAATAAACAGTCTATGATTGTCATTTACATTTGCATTCTTGTGGCAGTTACTGTAGCAAAAGACTAATAACAATTCTTTTTTCAATACAATGTTAAGAGCGATGGTTAGGAAAAATGGCATCCACATCGATCTATTGCTTTTCAGAAAATTCTTGCACGTTATGCTCTTCGGGCCTGGAAAAAAAGAGAAAGAGCAAGATACCGTTAACATTGTACTGTGACTCAGCATCTAGGGGAAATCCCGGTTCTTAAGACGCAGCTTGCTAGTTCGTTCCCACTACTGCGGTCGCTTTTCGCATTATTGTTTTCTCGATTGCAGAACATTCTTTCTCGACAAGAGTGATGGTTCTAATTAGCTATGTCTGAGTGTTCCATCACTCCTACTATTGTATTCATGGAGTCACTAAGACTAGTTTGTCTGACTACGGTTATAGAGCTTCAAACGACTTGCCCAGCAAGTAGCTGTTAGCTAAACGTTTTTTTTAATTGTCTTCCAATGTCTAAAGGGCTTCAAATAATATGGACTGACCACTAGAGGCGATTTGTTTCATGCGAGGAAGAGCTTCCAACCAGCCGGCCCCACTTTGTCTCCTCTCCTGCCTTTGTCCGCTGCACCGTCGATATTTGCGCAGCTTTACCAGTGTCCAGGATCGGCTGGCTGACTCTCTCACTTCACCACACTTTCTCGTTTCTCTGTCTGGTGAGAGACAATGTTAGATGCAGATACGAGAACATAACGTCCAGAATCAGTGGGCTGACCTCTGGGGATGAAGGTCTCTATTATTTCCATATTCCCTCCAGATAGATACGTTAGCGGCGTTGCTCTATAGGTGAATATATTCATGCTGCCTCCTATTTCCAACGCGCTCCTTTCTCAAAGTGCTGTTGTACAAATACCCTTCAATAATAATTGTCCGTCCATTGCGCTCACTTAGCATACATTCTTCCTAAGCGATCACTAGCGATTGCGTATGCCTCTGTTTCCAAGCACCCGGTTGGCGCATTGCTCAACCAGAAATCATCTCTCCTTTTCACGCACTCTCTTGCTTGCACAATGACAAGCAGAAGAGAAGCAAGAAGAAATTCTTCCCTTCCTTCCCATCATCATCTTTCAACTCGTTTGTCTGAAACGCGTGCAGCTTCGAAACGCCGAATCGTTTTCACCTATGTTTCAAACATCCCTGAAGTTCGCGCAGTCATCTTCCAAGTAGTGTCATCCTATGAATCATTTCCAAAAATAACACACATTTTCGCTTTTATCCGCATCATATTTGACAATTTCAGATTATGATGCGCAACAGGAAAGCACGCAATCAAATCTTGATGTTCCTGTGCGCTGCTGTCACGCTGCTGACGTTTTACACGATGATGGAACTGGTGAGGGCAATCTTTCCCAGAAATTACCCCACATTTTCAAAATAATACTGAAGAATAAATGAAAAAACACAGTAGAAACTGAAAAAAAAACATTAATTCAGTGGAAGATCCAAATATCAAAGGCGCTGCATCTCGAGTATGCTCTGCTCAGGAGAGTGCCTGGTTATCGAGTGAGTTTCTTCTTCTTCTTTTGTTGTTTTTCCGTTTCGCTTCTTTCAAATGCGTTTCATGACGAATAGTAGACCTATCCCATTCGTTTTGGGCAGTATCCGGTAGATAATGAAAATTTTTTTAAAAATATAGATTTTAGAACTTATTTAAATATTTTTATAAATAACTGTTTGATTTAGACACACCTCACGGATTCCGATCGCGCCGTCTTCGAGCAGCCCGCGTTGGCGCCCGTGAAGAAGTCTCCCAAGCACACTTTTCCGGTGAACCAAGAAAAATAATAATTTATCTACGTCCGAGGCGCAATGAGACCGAAGACTAACATCCAATAATGTGGAGGAGTAGGAAGAGGTTGGAAGGTGTGGGGAGACCTAAATTGTTTCAAAACTCCAGATCGCTCTCATAAGTAAGAGTCCAGGAGAAGGAAAGTTAGGAAGTTCCCATAGGGAGTAAGTAAGCCTATTGCAGAAGCACGTACCTGCCTCGAACGCAACTATTCTCCAATCCGAGGCGCCTCCTCAGCCCAAACAAGGCAGGCCTGGACAGAACAAGTCCAAAGAGGCCGATGACTGGCCACTGCCCGACCCCTCCCTGCTCACTGTAGCTGCACCACCTACTGCCGGTAAGAAAACATTTGGATATATGAAATTTCGAATCATCATTATGCAACACGATGCACAAAAATATCAACTGTGCACAATAGTTATGCATATTAAAGGTGAAGGTTCGCCCCGTATTCAAGGTAAAAGGTAAAAGGTAAAGGTCATCCCGTTAATCAAGGCACATGCGTCCTGCGGAAGATCACTGTTAGGCCAGTGATTATGAGGCCAATTCAGTCCGGTGGGCCTAAACTATTTTTCGGTCCTATTTTTCCGCGCATTATTATTGTCAAATTCCTTGCAGCCTCCTCGACACCTTCCGTTCCCTCAACCACTCCCGGATCAACGTCAACGACGACCACGCCGCAGTGGATAGAAGTGAACGGAGTGGTGCCGGTGCGTTGTCCAGTGAACTCTTAACGGAATCTCCCTCTTCGATGGGTAGCACCAAGTGACGGACCGTCCTTCTCTGTCTTTTAGCTCAAACTGTGCACACGCAGCTAGTAAACCGCCGTGTTTGATGATGACAGACTAGCAGTGGATAGAAGTGAACGGCGTCTCGTGCCTGTGGGTCGACGGTCTCCTCTTTCCGCGTGCTATCTCACCGATCTACAGTTCGAAATACGTGTAATCGTGTCTCCATTTCACACACACTCTCTCTCTCGCCTCTCTGAGAGATGGTGGGAAATGAAGAGGCTACCCGTATTTCGAAATCTACCCCGATCATAGAGGCGGGAGTGTACGCGGAATGAAGAGACATTTTGTAGCATTTTGTTTTGTGTAATCTTATTTTCCATGTCATTGTTCGGATTTTTCAAATGAGTTTCACTGAACTTCTTTATTGAGTTAGTTTCCACAAGTGGCAGTAAAATGCAAGCAGACATTTTCAAATATAGAATAACTCTCAAGCACACGTTTATGCATGTTTCTTTTCTGCCCCTGAGCGGAACTCTCATTTTTCTTCAGAACCTGTTGTCAAAATAGAAAATGCTAATGAATTACGAAAAAAAATCCAATTTCAGATTAGGGCTGTTAGAGTGAAGAATCCGTCTCCCTCGTACTCTCTCGTCGTAATCGTACTCTCTCGTCGCTCTGACCGGTGAGAGAGTACGCGGAATGAAGAGACGGATTCTTCACCCTGACAGCCCCTATTCCAGACGCCCGAGTGGACGTCGAACATGTCCGCGCCCTTCTACATCTACCCGACGCCGAGGAATGATACGAGGTCAGTAACGAGGCCGTCTCTTCAATTCACACATCTCCGGTGTGAGATAGTATGTACAATGAAGAGACGGCGGTCGTATTTCGAACTATAACTTTCACGCTCTCTCGACCAGTCGGTGATGAGAGAGTGTGTGTGAAATGAAGAGACGGCGGCCGTATTGAACATTCACGTCAGTACGGTTGCCGTTTTCGATGCATGTTTTCGCAAACACTCGATTAGAGTTGAGAAATAGCTGGCGAACCGACCGACGATGGATCAATTTCAGTTTCACGAGGTTCCTATATTTCGATTGGTTCAGCAAGCGGCAGTTGTTGTGAGCTATGGGATGCAATACAAATTAATTTCAAAAAATTGTATTCCTTCCAGTATAGAGTTCGAAATACGGGTCGTCGTCTCTTCATTTCACACACTCTCTCACCGGTCAGAGAGGCACGAGAGAGTGTGTGAAATGAAGAGACGACGACGACCAGTATTTCCCACTATACCTTCCAGCTTCTCCGTCCACATCGTGATCGTCGTCGTGAAAGGCACGCCGATGCAGAGATACGCTACGGCCAGGCAGAGGTGGCGTTCTCTTTCCTTTTATTTGATTATATATATGCAATCAGTTTTGGCTCGAAAGACAACCGGAAAAAAGCTGACAAGTAGTAGTAGTAAACCAATTCGTTGATCTGTGTTAGATGGCACACTCCTGAATGGAACGCTCCGTGACATTTTCAACTGCGGACTTAATATCGGCATTTGAGCGTGGAGTGCTACGGCGCACTGCACAACTACACGGTTGC
Source organism: Pristionchus pacificus (assembly GCA_000180635.4). Lineage (NCBI taxonomy): Eukaryota > Metazoa > Nematoda > Chromadorea > Rhabditida > Neodiplogasteridae > Pristionchus > Pristionchus pacificus. Next base: position 16,661,384 of record CM026577.1, read on the forward strand.
AGTGATGTACGACGATCGGTATCCGGCGTGCGCGGTGCACAAAGATGTCAGCAAATTTGCAATTAAAAAATGATTTTTGTGTTGTTTTTTCCGCAAAAAAACTAATTGAAAATGAAGCTAAAGAAGGCAATTTAACACAAAAGTGAACAATCATATTTGTCAAATTACAGATCTTCTTTAAGCGCCACTGCAACCTAATTAAAAAGTAGCGTAGTTAAAATTATTATTGTGGACTTCAGCATATTAAAATAGGATAACAAATATTATGAAAAAACAACCGAATTATTTTTTTCGATCACCGGAAAGAAACCATTAATGATAAAAGCCCACTATGATCTGATCCGTGAAACATAATTGGTGCACATTGTAGTATTGAACATTGTAGAGTATTGAATCTTCTTAACTAAATACATTCCAGATCTTCTTCAAACGCCACTGCAACGTACACTTGTACATGAAGGAGAAGGTTTCATATTTTTAAATTATTATTTCTCCCCAATTTTCCCAGCGGTAAAAAACTAAAATAGCATTCGCCCGAGTGGCCTTGAATAACGGTATTCATGTAAGTTTTCAACAATAACGTCCCTTCAGATGGCCGAGGACTCGTGGTTGCTCTTCATCGACGGAGACGTGGGCGTGGTGAACCCGAGGGTGTAAGCTTATTTTTGATCATTTTTTTCGTTCATTGTTGGTTTTAGAATTGCATCAGAAAATATGCCCGCTTCTTCGTGTGAAGATATCATGCAAAGATAAATGTGATAAATGCCTGAAAAAGTGAAAAGTAACGTTCAGATTGATTGAGGAGTACATCCAGCCGGGCTACGACATCTACCTGTTCGATCGCTTCTGGAACTGGGAGGTTCGAGATTTCCAAATTCAAATTTTGAAACCACTATATGAGGCCGTTTGCATAAGAATCGAGCAATGGCTGGCACACCAAAAAATATCGATTCTCTGTTAATTTGGGATTCTAGGTTCTCAAAGGTGCTGATGACGATGAACTTATTCATTTTTCATGTCGGGTCACTTTTGACTCCAGATGCCCTCACGTCAAAATCGTCGAAAAACGTGTTTTTATTCGATTTCTCGATATCCAAAGATGTAAAAATTCTGAAAAAATGGCTCCCGTGCTTATTTTTCATTGCGAGCACGACCATGCTTTTCATTTTTCGGAATTCACAAAAATAAATTTTATCAGCATGCTAATAAATCGGAGAGATAGAAGTAATATTAGAGACTAGGTTTGATAGAAGCCGCTTGATATTTAAAAATTCACTTATTTTTTGCATTAATTAAAAGCGTCACACCATTGAGTTATGGAATTTAGAACTATCAGAAATCTGCCTGGAAATCGAGAGTGGCATCTTGATCTACCCCTGTCTCTCTCTTGACCTTTCTCTGGCGGAAGAGAGTGCACGGAAAAGAGAGAGAGCGCAGACAGTTAGAGAAATGGGGAGGTGAAGGGAAGTGGTCAGCTGGAAGAGACAGGGGTAGATCAAGATGCCACTCTCTATTTCCAGGCAGATTTCTGATAGTTCTAAATTCCATAACTCAATGGTGTGACGCTGAATTAATACAAAAAAAGAATTTTTAAATATCAAGCGGCTTCTATCAAACGGCTTCTATCACCTCTCCGATTTATTAGCATGCTGATAAAATTTATTTTTGTGAATTCCGAAAAATGAAAAGCATGGTCGTGTTCGCAATGAAAAATAAGCACAGTAGCCATTTTTTTCAGAATTTTCACATCTTTGGATATCGAGAAATCGAATAAAAACACGTTTTTCGACGATTTTGACGTGAGGGCATCTGGAGTCAAAAGTGACCCGACATGAAAAATGAATAAGTTCATCGTCATCAGCACCTTTGAGAACCTAGAATCCCAAATTAACAGAGAATCGATATTTTTGGTGTGCCAAACGTTGGCGAATCTGCTTGATTCTTACACAAACGGCCTCATATGTTTGACTACAGCAATAAAGTCACGACTATAAATCCCAAATGTTAATCCTTGTACGCTCAAATTTAGAAAAAAACAAACAACTAAATTATGTTCAGTTTGCAGCGCGATGTCACGGCATTGCCGGCATTGGTATTGCCATGTTTCACCGTAGCGCATTGCACTGATGTGAATAATATTGGAACCACGATCGGAATTGAATTATTTTTAAAATAAAAGTATTTTTAAAAAATAATTTCAGTTCGCCGCCCTCTCGTACCTCGTGAAGAACAACGATCGCGGACGGGCGTGGGTCAACGGGTTCGCCACGTTTGAATTTCAGGTGTGGTGTAGCCGTAAAAATAGGTAAAGGTGTATCCACGTCAAGCGATTTTACGTAAGACAACGCTAGGTGGGACCCACTGGTAAGGCCAGCTGTGTAGTCGTGACGTAGTTTAAACAAAAGTTAAAGTTGCTTCCACAAACAAGGCGATTTTACAGTTGTAATTAGAAAACCACACCTGGTGGGGTACACAGGTAAGGCCGGTCAAGGCCGTGGCGTAGGTGTTGCAGGAAATCACTCTCCTCATTTCGCGTGCTCTCTCTCGTTTCTCTGACCGGTGAGAGAGTGTGCGGAGTGAGACGATCATCTCTTTGAAGCCATCCCTAGTGTGGTGTCTGATTGGTGTCTCACTAAAATATCTTGAAGCCATTAGAGTTTGGTTGAGTTTCAGGTTTGAACAAGCTCTTCACAATGTTCGCAGTCTCTCTTGATTGAGTTTCAGACCGTTCATATAGTAGAAATATAAAGCCATCATGAATAGTAGCACGATAATCTATCAAAAACAAAATATAACTTTTTTCAGTTGCCAAAATCGCATCACGGGACGGACAATGGCGCGCTGCATGTGAGTATATTTTGTATAACAAAATTAAAGTAATTAATTAATTAATATTCAATAATTAACAGCCGTTCATGATGTTCTACCTCGTGCCGGAGACGCGGAATGAGACGACGAGGAGCAGGTGCCAACAATTTTAACAACTATCTTTTTTTAAATTTTAATTGCATCCTTCGTCATTTTTGTAAATCCTCAGCGGAGGTGAAAGAAAGTTTCTTTTTTTTTTTTGAAATCGTCATTATTATTTATGCCAAGTATGTTTCATTCTTTGTATCAAAAACGAAATCGCTTTAGAATAGTGATTTTTTCCAATGCTTCTGTCTACAAAAATATTTTTAAAAAGGTGATGACACTGCGCTTCTCGTATTTCGCAAAAGTTATCATAATGACAGAACATGCAAAAGGAGGAATAGCCAACCATTAATATCCAAAAAAAATAGTAAAATCCATCTTTCCAGAATGAGCTCGCTCTGTCTCTCCATCTGGAATCGCTCCCGCAGTTGGGATGACGTGTTCGCCATGGAAGCCTGCGTGCGGACGGTGAGAAAATAGATCCCAGCTCAACATCTTTTTTCCTGGCAATAGCTTTCACGCAAAAAGAAAACTAATTATGAATAAAAAATATTTAAACAAATTAATGTAGGCCGGGTAGCGCAGTGGTTGTGTGTCAGAATGCGAATCGAAAGGTCACGAGTTCGAACCCCCGCGCCTGCAGATCCACCCAACCAAGGGGGTTAAGAAATGTTGCTAGTGCCTAGTAAACACGATCCAAATTCCCCGCCAGCGTGCACACAACATGCCGGTTAGTCTTTAGCAACAGGCCACTGTTCTCACAGGTTAGGCCCCAGTTTGCAGTTCAGACGTGGGGTAGTCGACGACGCGTTGCGCGTTAGTAACCGACTCAGTACTTCCTCGAGCACAAGGTTAAGATCTACCCAAAGGTATGAGCTCCAAATGGAAGTTAATCCATTTCAAATAATGTTTTTATCTGTTACTTCTTGATTTATCTTCCTTACAAATAATTCAAGGAGTGATCCCCAATCTCCAACGATTTCAGGGGTACGGATGGTCGCGTGATCTGTGGACGCTCCACTCGCACTGGACAGATGATGATTTCATGATGCACGCGGTGAAGGAGCACGTGAGGATATTATTGTTTTTAAACTTAAAAATTGCCCATTCATCCATTTTGAGTTATTCGATCCGATGAGTTAAGCCTTCTTGATGCAGAAGAAATAATACAGTGACGCTTCTAAATGTCAAAGATCACGTTATTGTAGGATCTCAAACCGTATCCTGTTGACGAGAACGAACGAAGGGCTTGTCATATTTCGACGTTGGCTGGTAAGGCTACTCAATTCGATTAAACGAATATTCGAATTTTACAAATGATTCTTAAAGGCGCATGGGACGGCCTGTGCGGCTGCATCTTCCCCGTGCTCAGTCGGATGAATACGACGCAGTGCGAGGCGAGTTGCGAGGCATTTCCGATCAGGCTAAAAACATTTTGTCGCCGTAGTTATATGTACACGTCGTTTTCTTGTTTGCATTTATTTCCTGACTAGAGTGTCGAAAACAAACGAATAGGTATTCGAAAAATTCTAAATCGAATATTCGAATTGAACCAGTCGTTTCGAATTTCGAATATTCGAAAACAATCTTATTTCGAATATTCGAAATGTAAATCGAATATTCGAAATGAGGGAATTGATCCCTTCAATTACTCATTCTTCGTGATCGCAGATCCATTAAGCGGCATTTTAATTGAGTTTCACTCCTTGGCTCATCGATTCGGATCGCTTTTCGCCCATTGAATTGCTCGGAATGAGTCTAATCAATTCGAATATTCGAAAACAATCTCATTTCGACTAGTCGATTCAAATCGAATATTCGAAAAGAAATTCATTTCGAATATTCGAAATTCGAAAAACATTAGTTTTCGAGACTCTATTCCTGACATACTAGAAACTTGAGTGAATTGAACAATTTTTTAAGGCCGGCGAACCATGGCTGATGGAGGGACGACTACAACTGGACCCGTCTGTAAAGAGGAAAATTCTCGACAGGATGGCAAATCAGATATTGAAGAGCCAGGTGAGATACTGTCGCATTTTTCATGATTCGAACTGCGAGGTCTAGGAAATTCTTATTTCAATTTAATTCAATTGATCACCCTTCTCTAGAAATATCAATGGGAGTCAGAACACAGTAATTTTTAAGCTCCTAACAATCGTCAAACAAATTAATGTTGATGCAAATATAATTATTTTTCCAGATGACTGCATTGGGCAACGCGAGCGGAAAGATTCTAAATTTGTAGATAATTTATCTTAATTTTTATAAGCCGTGCAAGGCAGAGCGGTGTTACATTGTGGATTAACAAAAAAAAAGTCCAATGAAACTCGCTTCGCCTATATTTCAATATTGTTTGTATAATTTGTTATCTTGATTTCTTTTCTTGATTTTGATAAATGTTTCATTATTATGTATATCCTAAGGTTTTCCATGGTCTTCCGGTGATAGCCCACCTCGTCTTGCTGCGTGTGTCACGTGCAAAGATCATAATGAATTGATGGGGCAAGAATTGATTTATTGATTGCTTTGTTGGAAGTGTATTTTGTTTCCACTTTTTTTATCCTATCTGGCAGCATCATATTCAACACTGATAATATATTCTATATTGTATTTGTTATCGTGTATGTTATTGTATGAAACGGCTCTCAATGCCCACTACATTATTTCCCTGAAACGATGAAATAGTGTGCAATAAGGGGAGTCATTTTCCAGCATCTTATCAAAAATTCCACGTGTAGCAGACGTTTTGCGAACGTTATGATGAGGGAGATAGAGCAGGCTAGATATCTACGCTGTGTGCTTGAGCAGGAACAGGCTCAAATATTTTCCGTAGGTTATCTCTAATATAGGGAGGGCAGCGGCTAATTTTTAAAGCCATTGAATAATTAATCAGACATTCTCGACCTATGCTTTCGATAGTGCCGAATCATAATATAAAAATAAAAATATGAAAAAATGAGTGAAAGCAATAATTATCTTAATTACAAAAATAACCGAAAATGCCCACCTACCGTACTTTTAAGGATCCCTCGAGTTCGCACTAGGTCAGTTTTATTATTTCGCATCGTCTAATTTAGATTTTATTTGTTATTTCCTGAAAATATATATTTTTGTGATCCATAATATAATCCGAGTCCATACAAAGCGCTTGAATGCTTCACTGTTAGGAAATATATATTTCTTCTAAAATACAAGGTTGTTCTTGACCACCCAAAGTTTTTATCATTCTAGAGGCTCTCACGTGCGTTCGAACGAAAATGACGAGCAACGCGGGGATGGGGAGGGTCTAGTGGGAGGTTTTGAGAATGGTCTAGTCAAATGGACACTTGATATGTTTCGTGGAGAGTCGAAAAACATGGAAAACCAGGGACGAAAGCGAGATTTCCATCATTCAAAGGTTCACAGCAGGCGCCCGAACGAAAATCACGAGCAACACGGACATGGGGGAGGTGGAGTACGGTTAGGGAAAGTGAATGAGAGTGGTTTAATCAGATGGACACTTGATAGTAGTCGAGGGGGAACGAAAAATGAGGAAAAGGGGCGAACATGCGAGATTTCTGTCATTCAAAGGTTCACAGCAGGCGTCCGAACGAAAATCACGGGTAACCCGAGCATGGGGGATGTCTATTGGGGTTAGCAGAACGTAATCAGAGTAGTTTGTTCAAATGGACACTTGATATGACTCGAGGAGACCAGAAAAACTGAGGAAAATAGCGTGCACGTGAGATTTCAGGTATTCAAGAGTTCACAACGGTCGTCCGAACGAAAATCACGAGCAATGCGGACATGGGGGAGGTGGGGTGGGGTTAGGGGAAGGGTTTGAGAGCGGTTTAATCAGATGGACACTTGATAGGACTCGGGAGGAGACGAAAAATGAGGAAAAACGAGAGAACATGCGGGATTTCGGACATTCAAGGGTTTACACAAGTCGTCCGAACGAAAATCACGAGCAATGCGGACATGGGGGAGGTGGGGTGGGGTTAGGGGAAGGGATTGAGAGCGGTTTAATCAGATGGACACTTGATAGGACTCGGGAGGAGACGAAAAATGAGGAAAAACGAGAGAACATGCGGGATTTCGGACATTCAAGGGTTTACACAAGTCGTCCGAACGAAAAACACGTACAATGCGGACATGGGGGAGGTGGGGTGGGGTTAGGGGAAGGGATTGAGAGCGGTTTAATCAGATGGACACTTGATAGGACTCGGGAGGAGACGAAAAATGAGGAAAAACGAGAGAACATGCGGGATTTCGGACATTCAAGGGTTTACACAAGTCGTCCGAACGAAAAACATGAACAATGCGGACATGGGGGAGGTGGGGTGGGGTTAGGGGAAGGGATTGAGGGCGGTTTAATCAGATGGACACCATCAGGGAAACTTTGCAGGCCAAGAAAACGCAAATTTAGTAGATTCGAAACAGAAAAGCCGTCATATTTAAAGCTAATAGCGAATTCAGCGCACGATAAGTGATGTATACGATATGTCTGAGTTGTATAAGTTGTTTGTGAGTGAAAAAATAGCAATTAAACTCAAAAATGATCAATAAATAAATAATTTAAGGACGACTTAAAAATAAAATCAATATTCGATTCGCTCGAAAAAAGTTGCTAGTATACTGTATCGCGTTTCGCATCGGGAACATACGCTGCCCTCCCTACTCTAATACTGATAATTTGGGAATTTGCTACCGGGAATGACGGACGGCTCATTTCGGTAGACTGTTGGGAGTAGGAAGAGTGGACTTGGGGGAGAATGATCTTTATCTCACATGATAGCACGCACTAACTGACCAAGAGAACACGATATGGGGCGCATTTATAGAGCGCATCAGGACCACAGAGTACACAATGAAAGTTAATGGAGATCTGATATTATCTAAAGAGACACTTGTCTAGTCTCCACCGTAACAAATCCGAGTAAATGCAGATTTCATGCGAGTACTTTATCGAGTTAGAGTACACGATTGCATCAGGGGGGAGGGGGGCACAATCTGGGACCCGGCTTAGATTCGTTTCACTCGCTCCACTCGATCCTCTTCAGCGGTCGCTCAAGCTGAGCGAGGTCGGTATGAGCAGTGAAGGGTCTGGAACAACAATTAGTATTTTTCAGGAATAAGTATTTTACTGCATTATACAAAAAATGCATCGAAAAAATACATGAACAACTGAAAAAAGCGTACTGGAAATTGCATCTCGCGCTGCCGCCCGCCTGAACCTTCTTTGTTAGCCACTGCTGCCAGAAGGGCAGGCCCAGATTGAGAGGCGGCTGTCCGTCGCGCTATTACAGTGTAATTAGAATCACTCTGGTTTCTCCCACCCACTGGGTATACCCATTAAAAGTGGGCGTAGTTTGAGCAAAGCACTGGGTTCCCATAACCCCTCACTCACTGGTTTGTATGCGCGTCTCCCAGTGGGTGAGGGGTAATGGGTACTCAGGGAGTGGATGGGAGAAGCCAGAGACAATGAATAGTCTTCATCTCACACACACACATGCCACTCTGACTGGCGATATCGAAATTTACCTGTTCCAGCGTCACGCCCGTCGTCAGCGAGTCGAGTTCGGCCAGGAATTCGGCTGAAATTAGACCCTTGAATTGTGCTATTTTTTTAACGTTTACGTAGAGATAGTTAGACATGTTATCGCCCTTTCATGCTAATTCCCTACTGCTGCGTTCGTTGGTGGTGCCAAATGTTCTCAAAAAATGAGCTCACAGCCGCCTCCGGGCATCCTAGCTTGGTAGAAGGTGATAGACGCTCTCGGGCTGGACTGGCTACGAAGGACGGAGACGATGAATTTGCTGGGAGAAAAACGCATGATAAAAATATGAAATGAATTTAAAAATAAATAAATAAATCATTGGGCGCTCACCCGTAGCGCTCGTTCAAACTGAACTGAATGTCGAACTGAATGTCGTCAATCGAGACGTTGGCAAAGAGACGGAGTACCTGAGATTTCTTTTGTGCTGCAACAAAACTCCTTTTGTTCTTTTTCTCTTGCACCATTTAACAAACATGATTTGTACTGCATACTACTACTACTGTACTTGCATTTTCTTCATTTGTCCATTTATTAATTTTTAATGAGCAAAATGGAGCCTACCGCAGCCGCGACGCCGACGGCGACGGCGGGGAAAAACAGGACGAACCGCACGCTAACCCACACCACGCTACCATGAAGGAGCTGCAATTGGGATGATGAAAAGTAAACATGACTTATGAATTTGTGAATTCTCCATGATTCGTGAGTAAATGCGATATTTGCTTCCATCAATGAACAATGAAACAATGATTTGCTTTTCCAAAAATAATAATTAGATATCGAAGAAAGAAAAATTAACATCAGCCGCTCGATCGATTGCTGCCGCCCCGTGTTCGTGATTGAAAATCGTCTTCAATCTTGTTTTCTCAATTTATTATTTTATTCACAAAAAAATTAATCCAACAATGAGAATAATAGGAAGGCAGTACTCGAGAAAAGGCTGGGCCAAAAAATCAGAGAGGTGAATGAATTAACTATGAGAATGAACGTTTCATTCTAATACTATTTTAAAATTGTTTTCACCGTTATTTCATCGAAATAGCATACGTATTATTATTATTATTATTACTATTATTATTGTTATTATTATTTTTACTATTATTATTATTATTATTAGTTGCTTACCCCCACACAGTGACTGATTCTCGTAAAGACCCACTGCTAATTCACCGAAGTCCACAATGATGCCGATACAATACGAGAGCAAACTTAGGTTACCACGTGTCGAGTGATAAGAAGTGAAGTTGATATTTTTTTCACTAATCGTACCCCCACACAGTGATTGATTGTCGTAAAGTCCAGCTGAGAGTTCATCGGATGGAGGACGTAGTTCACGGACGGCATTTCCACGACCATATCCATTGTGTCGCGCTGATTTTTTTTATTATTTTTACTTTTTTGAATTTGCGAATTAATAGAAAAATTGGAGTGAGCATTAACTTGAAAGATTCGCAAAGTAATCAATATCTGACTTTTTCACGTTCAATTCACATGAAGGGAAAATGTCAAATATTTCTGTCACCAGGTCGAGGAAAAACGCACCTTCACGTGCACCTTGAGGGTGTCGATCTTCGGAATCTTTGTCGGATTCTGGAAGAAGACGTTGACGACGGCAGCGAAGGCGCGGCACGTCTGGATTTTGTTTATTTTATTAATTTTAAAATTAATAAAAATCAAAAAAATAGTCACAAATATCCTTGTGCTATTAATAATAAGTGATACACATTTTTGGTCAATGTTTCGGAGAATACTCAGTTTGTCAACACTCACATTGCGGAAATTGTAGATATCTCTGCAATCGGAGCCGTCTCCAAAGAGAAATTCGCAGATGGTGAGAAGAGGAAGGAGGGGAAGATCGAGAAGATGGAGATGATCCACGTTGTCCAGGGAGGAATTCTGCAAGAATATTAAATTCTATTTTTTTCATATACTCTATTATTTTCTTGTCATCAGACTGAGACGTCTAACTAGCCCTATCGTACTTCGCTCCCATTACCGAACAAACGGCTTTTCCTACCTTTTCTACCTGTTTTTCCCTTTTCGCGAATTCTCATTTACGCGTCCTAATTTTTGTTTCACATTTTTTGTTGCCCCCGATAACTGGACGAATGACGAAACTGGACGATAACAAATAACCGATAACTGGACGAAGGGCGGGTAATCGAGAATTCGTGAAAAGGAAAAAAAGGTAGAAAAGGTAGAAAAGGCCGTTTGTTCGGTAATGGGAGCGATGTACGATAGAATAAAAAGGTTACGGAACAATCCCGAGGAAAGGTCAAAGAGGTGGTTATCATTGAAATTATTGACAGTAGCGATAAGAATTCATTATGATGAACTACACGGATCAGAATCTTCTTCCTTCTTCCTAATGTTCCTGGATAGTGCATACCACGAGGATGTGGTCGCCGCCGCTTCTCACTTCCGATTCGTACCCTTCCTGGAGAATACTTTATATTTGTATATTTTACACATGACTCCGAAACGACACTTGCAAATGCATTACCATGGAAAAAATGAGCCCTCTGAAGCATAACAGAAATGTGAAAAATAAACGAACGTAGCGAGTAATTGTGGTATAGTCTGGGCTCTCAACCGGCACGCACACAACAGTGCCGGAAGCTTCAGCTCCGATTGGAGACTTAATTTCGATCGCGGGAGGAGTTCGGGCCCTTGGTTGTGTAATGCATTGCGGCGAATCGAGAGTGTGCGGGAAGGGTTGAATGGCCTGAAAATGAATGGGCTTATTTATTCAAATTACGAGGTACTTGGGGATTCGGTTATGGTTGGGTGGTGTAATCAAGATACGTGTTGCCAATGCAGCTTCATCAGGCATTTGAATTGGGTTTTGAGACAATGTTGGATGATGCAACTTCGTTGGGTAATATTTTCACATTTCTTATTACGGTAGGTATCGTGGTGATTTTTTCAATTTCCGAAATGAGGAAAACATTCATCCGAACCTCCTCCTCATCAGTCATTTTGTCTCCTCGACCACAACTGCAGAGCGAGAGAAGGGGAAGAATGAGCCAGCTGAGAAACGTCCTTTCACCCTCGATTTGGGAGATGGGAGAGTCCTGGAACGAAGTTATCATTGCTCGGATTGGAGACAATTTTGTGATTCTGTCGTTTGGATGCTGAGAACATGTTCTTTGTGGAGATGATGGTAGTCCGCAATATCCAATTTCCTTTTTTGTTTTACGCCAGAATACGGTAGTGTTCGATATTTAATGCTAGGGGAGGGGAGATTCGAGTGCGTAATGGTCTCACATTCTCAATTTCAGTCGAGATGCGAAGCGTCGATCCTTCGTTGATTGGTTGCGAATCGAGGGGCTCTTGGGTGACCTGTAACCATCTTCATATTGATTGTAGCTAGTCCTTGCTACTGCGTAGTCTTTCGTACTTGTCAAGTGCGAAAAACTGCGCTAATTATCATTATTTATCTGAAAATTAATCGAAACCCACAGCCATTTGGTGAGCCTACCGGCGGACGAGAAGGAAATGGGTAGAAATGAAGGAGGGAATGAAATTGTGAAATTGTTATTGACAAAAAACTAGCAAAATAGATGAATTCACGTACGCATTCGTCCTCATTTCTACTCTTTTCCTCCTCGTCCGGCGGTCGCCTCGACTATGACTGTGAGATTTTATCACTTGGATTGCCAGGATGAAGAAGTTATTTCTTTATTTCTTGTTGCTTCTTGCTTGCTTTATCGCTTCTTTATTCCTCGCATATCATAGTGGCGAGAAAACACGTATAGTGTAGTATTTTCTTTTTCATGCTAACGTTACTCAGTAAGGCTTTTGCTTTTGCTGCCGTACCGTCAATCGGGAGGAAAACGTTCCAAATACGGTATTTTACGGTATTTTACCGTAAAAGTGAGTAAAGGCTCCCATTTCCTTCAAAGTTGATGAAATTGCACAATTTTTGGAATTTGAGCGTTTCAAGTCATTACCTATCTGGCACAGAAGAACTATTTTCACAGATATTTCATTTAAGTACCGTAGTCGAAAATTGCGTGTGTGGTGTAAATTGGAGCGTGTCCAGCGTGCGCCACGTCGGGTGCACTATTCCAATTGCCGTAAACCGGGCTTTCGCGGCGATTTTGGAACGCTGCTGACTTTTGTGTGATTTTTATAGCACAAGTGTTGCCTGAAAAAGACGACGTAGCAGCTTCCGATGCCACCAGCGCGCTCCTGGAACTTTCACTAGCTCTGGAACACGTTCCCAATGCCAAAATCAACTATGAATCACTTGAAATAGGCCGAAACACGATAAAGAAAGCGTTTTCAATCAGCTGCTCGCCAAAAACTGCCGAGACAGCGCAATTTACGGCAATTGGAATAGTGCACCCGACGTGGCGCACGCTCGGCACGCTCCAATTTACACCACACACGCGATTTTCGACTACGGTACTTAAATGATATCTGTGAAAATAGTTCTTCTGTGCCAGATAGGTAATCACTTGAAACGCTCAAATTCCAAAAATTGTGCAATTTCATCAACTTTGAAGGAAATGGGAGCCTTTACTCACTTTTACGGTAAAATACCGTAAAATACCGTATTTGGAACGTTTTCCTCCCGATTGACGGTAACCTCTTTCGTGCAGGATTCGCCAGACAGGAATCCATCGATCGATAATGGGAGATCGCTATTTATCAACTGGCTGTGGCAGCCTATTATCTCTATGTTTGGTCGAAGGGTCGAGCAGAAAGAAATGGTTTGTTTTCGGACTGTGTTACTAACGAAATGTAAAATATGTTTGAGTGCAATTCTGTATGATTGTTTTGCTTGTTGAAGCTATTGATTATGATTTACCGGTAATACCGTACTTCAGTCTCTTTCAGGTTAGTGCGAAGTGCAACGGATTGATGGATAAACAACAGGGTGAATCACTGAATAATGATGCAAAATCTGATGGTAATGAAGACTACGCACCGACAACTGTGGTTTGTTTTTGCTATTGTCAGATGATTTTCCATTCCACTCGTACTACGTTTTTTAATTAGTCCGGACATAACGAAATTACGCGTACTCAAACCGTTTAGGTTAGATTTCTATGCCTTTTAGTCAATACTTTTCAATGTTTTTCATTGTAATCGGCTCAAAACGACTAGGAGGAAGTATTAAATTCCATTTTGGAGCACGAGAAATCTATTTGAACGTATTTATAAACATTTGGTGTGGTCGGGCGCCTTTTCCGATAATCGTCAATTTCCCCATACGCGCGTACAATTTATTTGTCAAGTTTTGTGAAAAACGTAATAGCTGATCTTTGACAAACGTTCGAGGGACGGAGAAAGGAAGAGGCCGGGAGGAGGCGAGTGATCTATCTGCTCTCCTCCCCCTACCTCTTCTATTCCTCTCTCCCAAGCAATCGATAGCTCGCTCACCACGACATCTCATTTGCTGAGCATTTCAAACGCACGAAAATAGAAGTACTTTTTCATCAACTCTATTTCAGGAGGGAAATTGTGCGGGTGTCGATAACGAAGAAAGAATTGATTCACCCTCTGATCAAGTCAAACTCAACGATCTACCGCTGCCTCCTTTGCTAGAGATTTGCAAATTTCTGCGAGTGGACTGGTATCCTGAGAGTCTGAGCAACTTCCGCAAAGTTAGTTGGGCACTTCTTTACTTTACCTGCCGGTTAATTATTCACTGCCCCCCTCTATTCATGTTCCCTCAACCAGTGGAGCGGTCAGTCCGCGGGGGACAGAGCACCCCACCTTCGGACTGACTAGAGGCACGAGCAAAAATTTCTTTTATAGACATTTGCTCGAAACTCAATTAGTTGGTTCCATAAAATGAAAAAGACCGAGCGCAGAATTGAAAGTTGAGGGAAATGATATAATTTCCCTACAAACTAGATAAATTCCTGACCCCTATTTGCCCTTATTTGACCGCGCCCGGAGTTCTAGAATTCAAGAAATGAGAGGGCGCGCGAGCGAGCGATAGTGGAGGGGGAATGAATATTTGGCCGGCAGGTAAAGTAAAGAAGTGCCGTGGTGTAGGACTATGATATTTTTTAAGAATTCCAAGGCAATTCCGAAAAATTTAAAATTAATTTTAAAAATTAAATAAAAAAATACAAAAAAATGTCTTTCCAATCGTGTCAGACGTGGCATACAGTGTAACTGACTACTTCACGAAAAACTAAAACACATTTTTGAGAATGAAAAGTGGAATCAAAGCTTAAGTCATCACTTCTATTTTATCAGACGTGCCGTGCAACTGCTCATGCCGTGAATGTTTCACACGAGAATCAAGCCAACCTGCCGAAAATATCGACAGTTTATTTAACTTTTTGGGTAACAGCTAAATTGTGTCTCTGTGATTAATAAACGCATATCAGGAGGACGAAATAAAGCTGATTGTCAGTCTCAAGCGCTTTAACTACTTTATGCATCCTCTCAAGGGAATCAGAGACCAGATCAAAGGTCAATTGTATTTTAGAGACGGGGTAAGGAGACTCATTTTCAATAAATTTCCGACATTTTTCAATCGCTCGCTAAAACTCAGAATGCAAGTATTCACATCTGCTTTGCTATCGAACATGATGATTCATTAGAACAAGCATTCGAACAAGCTGCTCAGGTATTATATTTTGAGGTCAAATTTAGAGTTAATTTAGTACCTCCGCGGCCCGGTGGACACTTTGGACCTCGAATTTCCTGAGAATGCCAACAATAAATTCGACAAATCAATTCAACTCCTGCAAAATATCACGTTCGAAGAAATCAAAATCTCGGGGCGGCTCACGCGTGAAGTCGGGTTAGTTGCAGAGTCATTTCTTTTATCGTTTGATTATTATTGAAACATACTTAGATACTTATAATGCTTGTTGAAATGAGTTAAATAGGATAGCCAAATTATATATGTAAGATAACGAAACAAACAAAACAATTCAAAATATTTACTGTAAATAAATTAGGAGTTGACGGACAATTCGATCAATGAAATTAACAATTTTCGCAGATCGCTCGTTCTCGAACTTTTGCGCAAGCAATCTCAGCCAAATGTCTTCATCGCAAGCTACTTTGGAGTACCCTCAATCTTTTCCCGTGAGCTTTCAGTTCTTGTTATGTTATTGTCCATTTCATCTACTTTCACGTGTGTCACTTCAATTTTTATGGGGAGGCACACTGGTTGTATTATTTGCAGCTGAGTTCCTGACTGAGCTCGATTCGCTCTCCAAGTGTATGACCCTACGAGATGACCATTTCAACTTTCCCGGCGTGCCAAACGCATTCTGGCAGCAGCTTCTAATGCAGAAGCTTGGACAGGGCAGCCAGGTAGATATAGATAGTTTCGCATGAAAACATCTATTTTTGCCTTCATTTCGCTGAGTGCATATGAGCAGTTATTGATTCTCTATTCCCAGGTGCTGTACTGGCCCACCCGAGTCACGCTCGTACCGAATCGATTCACGGCAAACTCTGATTTAACGCCTTCACATATCCGTATCTATGAAGTCCAGTGGTGATAGATGCAACAAGAAGATACCGATGCCCCATTGAAATAAATTCAATTATTAAGCAACCATTGCATGGACTACAAAATCATTCCATGTATACTTGTCTGAGAACAGCACTATTGCTCTGTAGCTCTATAATTCGCTCTATTCATATTTGCCAATTTATTATTTTGGACTAAACATGCTATTCATGCAAGTACTTTATCGAGTTTGGGACCGAAGCAAGATTTGCTCATTGCCAGACTACAATCAGATATGCGCCGAGCATTACTCTATCCCCCAGTCAATCCAGTTGGGCGAACACACAAGCTGCGTGAGGTCGATGTGAGCAGTGAAGGGTCTGGAACAAATGTGGCTTTTTGCCGAATTGAATAATGGTTAAATATATATTCAATAAACAAAATTTACTTGCTATTGAAAAAAGATATTGCGAAAATGCGTTTCGAATAAGCATAGCGTACTTATGATTGCAGCGCACACTGCCTCCCTGATGCACCTTTCGCACAAGCCATTGCTGCCAGAACGACGACGGCGGTAGATTGAGAAGGAGCTGCCCATCAGCCTGTTGATGTTAGAGTTCGAATTACGGTAGTCTCTTAACTTCACACACTCTCACCTTTCTGACCGGTTAGAGAGTGTGGGTGTAATGTATGGATTAAGAATCCGAAATAGAATTCGAACTCTTCATTTCACACACATGCCCCTCTCGCCACTCCGACTAACGAGAGTGCGGGACAAATTAAAAAAAGATTATTTCGAAATTTACCTGTCGCAGTGTCATGCCGTTCGTTAGCGAGTCAAGCTCGGACAGGAAGAAAATTTTTTTTTTTTAAATTGCAGCTGCACTCATAACTGAGCTCGATTCGCTCGCGATGTGTGTGAAGGTGGATGATTGTATGCACCACTCCCCCGGGCTGTCAAACGCATTCTGGCAGCGGTTTCTGATGCGGAAACTGCGGGAAGGCTGCAAAATACGCCTCTGGTCCTACCGATTTGACCAATCTTACGGGCGGTTCACGGCCGAATTGAGAGAATCGATGGGGGGGGGGGGGGGGGTGTCAGTCGTGTCAGGCAGCACCACCCTCTTAAAAATGGATTCTGGATCCTTCGACTGATGAAATCTGAAAAAAATGAGTTTTTTCTCCCGTCTGACTTGGTGTGCGTTCATTAATTATAATTTGAACCGCTCATGTGGTTATTATAACGTAAAATGCAATGTTCGTCCTTCTCCTTCTCAAACTCAAGAAAACTTTCATAATATCTGTTAGTCGTCGCGAGCGGTTCCCTCTCCATTCTCTCTGATGGAGAGCAGTTTCTCTTAATTCCCCTCGTCTCTACCAACGACTCAACAAGATCGGAATCCCCATCCAAGCCGGACAGGTCGCCGTGTGATGGGTATGCCCTCCTAAGATGTTTGGTCCCTCAGAACCCAGGCTCGCATCTCTCGCTCAAAGATGGATTTTCGAGTTTTGAGGACTCGAGCACAAAGAAGACTCCAGCACACGCCAGGCTTCGTATTCGACCTACAGTGGGACTCAATCTGCGTGGAACTCCGTCAACAGTCCTATCGGGAACCAATGGAGCAGGACTCTTTCTCCAGCCATTGCGAGTGTGATAAGGAAAGAAGACCAATCCACTGGCCCGAGACCCCTCGAAATGAAATCTTGAAAGAAGAACGGCCTTCTGAGACCCCATCTTGATCAGCGCAACTTTGCGATAACTGATAAATCTGTATCTGTATTTTTATTCCATTTCAATGAACAAGACTCTGTCACTGCTCTACGAAGCAGGAGCGTCTTTATTGCTTCTTTCCCAATTTCTTCATTTCTTCCTCTCGATGGTCCGCTGTGAGCGAAACGTCTTCCTTCGATTTCCCTTTGTTCTACAAATATAATTATTTTCAAACATTGAAAAACAGATTTGAATCAAAATACTTACTCCATTCTTTTCTCCATTAGGGTCAAACATGAGGTAGTTTGTGTTCATGGCAAAATTGTCGTTGATCTTCGCTTTTACTCTGACCGCTGCTGAAAGAAAAACGGTTAAAATGCGAGAAAACTGACAATTGTGAGCCATCTGAACTCTTATCAACTAAATACGAAATGTAAATTTCAAGGTTCAAACAGCTTTCAACTAGGGATGGCTAAACGGAAAACGGAAAATTGCAATACTCATTCCTTCATTTCATTCATTTCGAAATGGAGAGTGGTCGCCTCATTTTCTATGCGGAATGAAGAATCATTCCAGAATTTCTGGAATGATCATTCTTCCGAAATCGCTGAGCGAGGCGCGGTGTCAATCTTTACAATGAATCTTTCGTTGTTCAGCAATGTTAGATATATTTCAGAATTCCGTAAAAATTCAGAAAAATGAATTGGAGAGACACCGATTACAGAATAAATGAATTGGTGGAATTAAAATCAAACATGGTTTATGAGACGAAAAGATTGGAGAAACTGCTAGGAAGAGACTAGATAATAAAGACTTCCTAAATGAATGCGGTTGGATGTTTCGGTCCATTGGGTCGTAGACACCCAACCGCCTCACGAAGAGTGGACCTCGTTAGTACGACGCCCTTCGCAAGTGGGGAAACAAGAGAGATAGGGAAAGAAGAAGATGAAAGTAAACAACAAACAACTAATGCGGAAACGAGTCAAAAGTATAGCGCGAATGAACTAACGGGGACAGTAAGTATTCCATATCATAATAGGCTAAATGGTGGGTGTGGAATAAACAAATTTGACGAAAAGAGAACAGATATCCGATTGTTAGTTTGACGATCGGATGTCTCTTCTCTTTTCGTCAAATTTGTTTATTCCACACCCACCATTTAGCCTATTATTATGATCTGGGGGAGAAGGGAAGTGATCGATAGACTGAGAGAGGAGAGATCGGAGGGTCAAGAGATCATTGATCTACTCCTTGATGGGAGGAGGGAAGGGAAGGGAAGGGAAGGGATCTCATTGGAAGGAAATTATAGTTTTTCGATAATACCCATGCAAATATCATTATTACAAACTGCATATTTTAGCGATATAGCTGGGGTTCTGTTCAATGTTGTATACATCCTAGAGTACACGATTTCTTTTGGGTATTGAATTTGCAGGAAATAATGTGCAAGTTGACGAGTTCTTTCCAAAAAGTGTTCGAATAGAGAACAGTTATTCTCATGAATTCGTCTGTTTTGTCGGAAATATGAAAGAGATCATCTATATATCGAAAAGTACGATTTAGAGAGCAGGATTGAGTATGTCCAATTCGAATGTTATTACGAATGTATTGGTACTCCATGACAGCAAGAGTAAGATCTGCTATTTGAGGAGATATTGCCTTGAGGCCCCTTTCTTTGTTGATATAGTTTTTCACCATAATAGGCAAATGAGTTTCGTAGAATGAAATCAACGATTCCTTTGAGGTCGAATGAGAGGGGAAATCATTTCATCATTCCGGAATAAATTTTGTTTAGCCATCCCTACTGTCAACTCATTTCTCATTTTTTTCTTCATTTTTTTCATTTCTCAACCCAATTCGGATAGGCAAATGGCTCATAATTCACTCTCGTCACACTGATCGACGAGAGAACACACATAATGAAGAGGCGAATTCAACATTTTGACCGACCGTCTTCCAATGAAGTTGCATTATGATCCTGCCATCCGTAGATTGTGAAGGCGATGAGACCACCATTGACGATCGTCATGAATGCGCCGAAATTCTCATTGCCCTGAATTGTCACCGCTTGGTTACGGTAGGCGTGAGATGCAAGGAGAGCGTTAAGCCTATGGTGTTAGAATATTCAGCGGTTTCAATGGAAACGAGCGACTGTTTTTGAAGGAGCCTCTCTGGTCCTTTCTAGAGAAATCGCCGACTCATTTCCTAAAGCTTTTGTTACCCTTCGAAATCCTTTGTGAACGCTTTGGGACTTGCTCACTAGGGATGTCTAAACGATAACGAGATTGCGGGCTCGTAATAGGAGGGGGAGGATCGCATTGCCTCGCAATGAAATGAAATGTGAAATGGGAAGGGCAGAGCACGGCGAGAGAGAGCATGTGAAAGGGAGAGAGTGCCTTCCGATCTTGTTGCGAGGCATTGCGGGCTCGTTATTCTCCCCCTACGCTCTCTCTCTATCGTTGCGAGCCCGCAATGTGACCTCTCCCTATTGCGAGCCCTCGTTTGGCCAACCCTATTGCTCACCTCATAGCCTCTGGCGGAGAAAACCGTTATGACACCAATGTCCACTCGCAAGAATTCGTAGCCATTCATCGCTTTCTGAGGGAGGAAATTATTTTTTTTTCAGAAGAAAAAATGCCAAATAGAATCCACCACAATAATTTGCAATTCCTAAGGTGGTGAATTGTAATGCCATGCCAATATCCAATGCGAAGGGAATAGTAAAATAGAATACGCTGACTATCATTTCGCATTTTCTGAGGGAGTGATCAGCATAAAAAAATAATTGATTGCCGCTTAAAGAAGGAGGCAACGCGAGCGGCAGCCGGAAAAAAACAAACAACTGTACGCGTTTTCCTAGTCCCACTTTTCACTGCCCATAATCATAGTTCAGAGTTCAGAAGACAGAAGGTAGCTACGGCGTGATTCCGTTAGTGTTATGCAGGACGAGCTAATCAATTTGCCCAAATTGGGTTCTATTGACCCATCATCTCAAATCGGGAACTATTTTGTTCGTGTACCTGATGACCGCGCACAATCAGCTTGATATTGAACTTTTCCATGTAATTCTTCACCAAATCGAGGCCGATATTTTTCGAAACGCCGCGTCCATTCTTAGCCGTCCTGAAAGTTGATACTGATGCTGATTTCAATATCCCAAATGTGTAAGAATGAATTTGTTAAGTTATGATGATATAATTAGAATCGGGAAAAAGTCAAAGCCGACCCATCACACCGTCAAATATTTGCATAACAAATGTATATTGCGTGAAGCACTATTGTTAATCAACTGGAATATTGCAATTGGAATACCCTTCCAGGCCCAGCTTCATGTCAGACCAAAGCAGATCACAAGCGATGGGATCCGTCTTTGGGTCGAAAAGTCTATTCGATATCTGCAATTGTTTGTTTCATTGTTTTCAACTGCTTGCACTCAGTTTAAGAGGCCGGATAAGAATGTACGCTATAGCCTACGGTACTTTTTTCTTTGTTCTGTAATCAAATTTGCATCACCTCATTGATTTCCTCCAATCTGTTTTTAATATTATCCGATATTCCTCCGTGCACATAATTCACCCCGTCTGGAATCATTATATCAGTCAAAAGTACGATTCTGATTCGGTGACATATGGCACTAATTATTGTGGAACTTCTGTTTTTTTGGCCCGAGCTACGACCGCTCTGAATGTGAAAGGGTAGGGAATGAGAATGGTAGGGAGAAATACTCTGCGAGAAAAGGCTGGGCCAAAAAAAACAGAGAAGTGCCATTACTGTTTCGCGTTTTCATTTATATATATATATATATATATATATATATATATATATATATATTCATTTTTTCTTGATTTAGAAACACTGTACAATATTAAAAATTATATTTCCAGTTCGCTGGAGCATGTTTCACAGAAAAAAAAGACATAATCATCAATTCACCCTTAGATAAATGACAATTACCTGCAACAGTCATCAGTGGCATAGTCTGAAAACAGCAGGCAAAGTGTCCAAGAAGTCTAGTTCCTTCCTGAAACATATTCATCTAGCAGTTTTTTTTCCAATGTACGACAAATGAGGGGGGATGAGCTTATTTTTTTCAAGAACTTGTTGTGCGGTCTAATGAAAACTTCATTGCGCTTTCTCGTCGGTCGATGCGGTAAGAGAACAAAATATGAACCATTACTGGACAAGCCATCAATAGTTTGTGTCCGGTCACCCGTGGTAGATCGAAATAAGGGCAACCGTCTCTCCATTCCTCGTGCTCTCTCACCGGTCAGAGTGACGAGAGAGCACTCGGAATGAAGATACGATTAACCCTATTTTAAACTCTAGTTGACAGGAACGGCAAAAAGACAACAATAGTTTAGTGAATTACCTGTACACCGAACTGTTTCACCAGTTCGTGATAAAATCCGTAAACTAGATTGACGTCGTAGGATTCATGATTACCGCGTAGCATAGTGAACTAAATATAAGCTTTTCATTTGTTTATTTTTTTTTAGATAAATAATGAACGACACTGCTTTTCAGTTGTAAAATTACATAAATAAATAAGCAAAAATTCAATCTAACTGCATCTATCAAGGGACCTACAACTAACGAAAGAAAAATAATTGAAATTAGCTTAACGACAATTCATTTTGAGGTAATCAACTCAAATCAACGCTCTTAATCACCATATCCTTACATTTTCCTTGTACTTAATTTTCAGGCAGCACAGAATGATGAAGACTTCGAATGAGAATCTTCCCCTGGAAGGTATGTTTGTGATTATCATGAGACCATCAATTATCATGCGAACCTGTCCACATAATCTCCAGTGAAAATGAACTGTTGCTTTTTGAAATTTTCAGAGAAAATCCCGCCAAGCGATTCAAAGAGTTCATGCAGATCGTCAGCCTGAGTATCACAATATCCCAAAACGTGTAATGAAATATTCAGTTTCCATCTTTGGTTGCAAACTACCCACATTTCCATGGAGATCTCCAACGACATTAAATGCGCCTGTCTTATCGAAAGATATTCTCGGTTCTGCAATGTTTCTTTATACATATACATATGTCAGCCCATTGATAAAAAAAATAATATAATCCATCCCAAATAAATACCTTTCTCGAAGATCGTACTAGCCCAGAGCAGAATTGCGTGCGCCACTTTTGGCGTAACAATCGTCTCGTCACACTGAAAAGATAATTTCCGAGACGCAATTTCGTTCAGTATTTCCACAATTTTGGCAATTGTAGTGGCTATGGACAATAAGTGCTGACCGAGCAGTGAAAAATCAATACCTTTACGCCTCTTCCCATGCAATCGTATATGTGTTTCGTGATGTCGCCAAGTCGTCTGAAGCACAGACTGAACGAGCCCTGTTGACAGCAGCAAAAGCATGAAACCCAAACTCTTCGAGATCATTCGTGTCCTCGAATGCTTGTTGCCTCTTCATTATGAATGGTTCAATTTCGGGAATGTGCGGGCCATAATCCAGCTCGCTCAGACCGTGTTTCTTCAGCAAATGCTTGTATTTCCGTTCATTCTCGGATTTAGCATTTTTCGGAACGAATCGTCTCGCCTTTGTTTGAGATTCTGCAATTTGCTTCTTTATCGTCACAGGCGCTCATCCGGTTAGAATATCAGACCACATCAACAAAATCGGTCCGATTTTGCGACACATTTTATACGAGCGCATGTTTACGATGTTATAATTGCCCCGATCGCCATCTCACTTATTCTGATTTTCTCCAATCCATAACTATCAGTTGACGGTTCATCGGATTTTGAATGTCCCTGAAAGCATTTTTTAAACCTTTTTCTTCCCAGTATTCCGCTGTATTCTGTTGGAATTGTTCTGCAAGTGAAAGAACATATCTAAATTACGAGCAATATAGGTCTCAAGTTTACAACGACTACCATGATTTAAGTACCATTTTAAAGATTTTAAAAATAAATGTTCACCCTTCGCGGCTTGCTCTGCTTTTTCGGGTGCTTTTTAGAGGCGTTCTAAAATAATGTGATGTTTTGCTCATTGTCGCAACTGGTCAAGCTGGACGAAATGCTTTAACATAAGATGCACTTCAGGATATTTTGCGTTTCAGCCTCCCATAAGAAGAAAAAAGTTAATTGGTGAATTTATCTTTGTTTCAGCTACATAGTAGGACACGGGGACAGAATAAAGTTCTTTGTGTAAACGTCTCTTTAGATCTCGAATCGGGCAGAGTTTACACGTACCCATCTAATCTTCCTAACACCTAATCTTTACTCTGACCAACCTTTGAGCGCACTGAAATCGTAGTCTGCTGTGGGTAAAAATGCGTTGTGTCACCGTCATCTTCCTGTAACATGGAATTTATGGAATTACCATCTTTATGTAAATAGTGTTATCCATTTACCACTGACAATATTCAAACAATGCGTTTGAAAGACAGGCTTTTTGCAGATCAAACAAAAATATGTTTTAAAAAGCAAGAAAAATTTCGAAAAAAATATATATAATATGTTACTGCATTTACTTCATCGCCATTTCGTCCCGCGCCAGCCCTCTCGTCCTGCATTATTTTTTTAATTAATGGTTTCAATAGATATTTAATAGATCTAGCATTGTTAGGTCGGGGGGGGGGGGGGGGAGGGTGGTTGAGAAGACTGCAACTAAAAACGAACATTATTTTCGGATCCTGCTTCAGTCCTTTCTTGCGCCGTTTCTTTCTTCTCTTCAGCTGTACACCAATGCGTGTAAGTTCGAATGTAATTCATTTCCTTTCCGTACTGCTCTTGCTCTTTTGCTTCCTTTCCAGACATACGACTCTGCAAATACGATATGTGTGATTGATTTGTGAGAATCGGAGAGCAAATGGAACAAATCGAGCTCGTTCTCAGAATTCTACGTAGATCCTCTAAAGTTGTAACATTTCGCACGTTCTTCCGAACGACAAAAGAAGTGAGAAAAAAGGAGATAACTAGATAATTCCATCATTTGGTTACATTTGTGGGCTCTTCTTCACTTTACCTGCCAGCCAATTATTCACTCCCCCCTCCCCTCTAGTTGAAGGGAAAGTAATTTCCCCTCAACCGGAGGAGCGGACAGAGCGCCTCAACTTCTTCTCCGAAGGAAGAAGGCCGGACTAACCAGAGGAACGAGGGAGATGGCATTTTATAGGCGTTGGTTCGAAACTCAATTAGCAGGCTTCATAAAATGCAAAAGACCGTGCGCATAATAAAAAGTTTAGCTAAATCAATTGTCCCTACAAATTCCCTACAAATTGTCATCCCTACAAAGTCAATCAATTTTTGATCATCGTGCTCTCATTTGACCGCGCCCTGGGTTGTGTGATGCAAGAAATGAGAGCGCCGAGCAAGAGATCGAGAGGGGGGAGGGGAGTGAATAATTGGCTGGCAGGTAAAGTGAAGAAGAGCCTTTTTGTGCGCGAACGTGCGTTCGATTTTGCTATGATAAAAGAGCACTGACGTATTGGCGTATAATCTCTAATCTCAAATGCTCACTAGTCTGAGATGCGAAGGAAACAGGCAAGTCAAGGAGAAAAGAGAGAATGTTGCGGTAAGCAAAAAAAGAATGAACAAATGAGTACACAAATGGTCACACAGTTTTCCCTTAGCAGGACAAAGATAAATATTAACCATCAAACCTCCTTTTTCTTCTTCGTCAACAAAATTCGAGTAGCACTTGCATACGGAGTCGGAATGGCGAATGTGGTAGAATTCAGCTTATTAAACCATTCCTGCGACTGAAAAATCATATCTAATTGATATACTATTTATTATTTTATTTTATTTTTCCATCGCTATCGCCAAATCTACAAATAAATAGTTTGCGAAATCATTATCCCAGTATACAGGAAAAAAATTTTGCAAAAAAATGTTTCGGAGACAACTGATGGGGCTTCCGCGACATAGCACGCCTCTCACCTAAGATTCGACCTAAATCTGTCAGCGTGTAAATTTTCGACGTTGATATCGGATTAGATCGGATTAGTGCCAAAGATCATTGCCGGCTGAGCTGCAGCATCGGTCGGGTGCAGCCCGGTGTCTTCAGAGAGCATTTTCTACCCTTCAACGCAGTCCGTGAAATGACTTTTCTGAAGGATCTAAGGCTATTTTTCGATGCTCTATCGATAACTTTTCATTAAACGCTGCTACAGGCGGTGAACCATAATTACAAAACCACTCGAAAACCTATGATTTTTCTTGCATAGAAATGTAGCCCGTGTCACGGCGAGTCGAATGGTAGGTCTGTGCTCCCCCATCTCGAGCCCAAGATTTGAACCCACTAGAGCATCGATACACATCGATAGAGCATCGAAAAATAGCCTTAACTCCTTGAGAAAAGTCATTTCACGGACTGCGTTGAATGGTAGAAAATCCTCTCTGAAGACACCGGGCTGCACCCGACCGATGCTGCAGCTCAGCCGGGAATGATCTTTGGCACTAATCCGATCGTGGGGGCTCACGAGTGGTCGAGTAGGGCCCAAATCAGTCGAAATCTCAACGTTGAAAATTTACACGCTGACAAAACCCTGTCATTCTGAGTCGATTCTTATTGTTAGGTGAGAGGCGTGATAGGTTTTTATTGCAGAAATTTGGCCATTGTATTACCTCCGCTGCGATTTGATTCACCGATAAGTACACATTTGCCTCGTTCACACTTTGAAATGAGCTCTGCAACATTTTCATTTTTGAAAGGTTGAACATTTGGCTCTTTTCTGTTTTTTTGGTCCAGCCTTTTCTCGCAGCGTAACCCCTTTATCATTCTCCTATCCCCCTCCACAGTTAGAGAGGTTATTGCCAGGCCAAAACAGAGAAGTTCCGAATATTTAGATAACAACACTAATTATTTGTATTTTTTGCTATATATAAAGATTTGCTTCTTTGATAATTTGCCAGATGTAAAACGAACCACTACGACCCGTTGGAGGGCGTCCAGCCCAAACAAACGTTCGCGCAAATCTTTCTTGTTTGTATAAACCAGGCCTGCAAATACAAAATTTATTTAAATGTCCAATAACCAAATGATTTATGCTTCTGATTTGTAAATTAAAAGTAGCAAAAAAATGCATCTGCATGAGTCTCACTTGCTCTATACTGTCGAATTTTTTTCTTCTGAAAGAAGTCTAAATTTAAATCGGGTTGAAATGTCTGGTTCGTTAATTACCTCATGTTTTATTTCCCTCTTTATGTGTTCCACTGTTTCTTTTTCCAGTTTCAGTTTCATAAACTCTTCGAGCGTCAAAGTTGTAAAATCTGCAATCAAGAACCGCCAGGAGATTATCAAGTTAGAAAGTAATCAAATCCAAACGTACTGCCAGTTTCATGCTGAGGAGTTGCTTCCTCGCGATTATCTATAAATTATAGAAATAAGTTCATATATTCTTTGATCAATTATATATAATGAATTAATTACTCGAAACAAGAGTGAAATGATAGATGCGGTAATTATATATCGAGAACTTATATAGCTCGTTCCTAACATCCGTTCAAAACTGTTCAGCATAATGAAACACATGCACAGCGTGTCATTGGGGAAAAATCGCGGCAAACGAATCTTTTTCTCACTCGCTTATTCTTCCCCTTTCGGAGAGAAGAGTGCGGTCGGCACAAAGTGAGAGGGGCGATTTAAAGAGAGTGGAATCGAATTTGTATTATATGTTGCAGTGAAACATATTTAATTTGCGCAAAAATTATCATAAAATTTTTCAAAAAGAAGTCCGTACACATTACAACTTTTCCAGAAGCTCGTTAATGGAAACCCCCCCCCCCCACCATTTTTTCTCGCTGACACGCTGTGACATGTAATTGGATCTCTTATTGGAAAATTTTCTGGGTTTCCAATAAGACGAACAAAGGGATAAGACGCGGTTTCTCAAGAGCCGAGTGTACCGAGTTCAATCCCCCGCCGTGGCCAATCAAGCCTTGCTATCCCCCGGGGCCGGCAAATTGGTAGTAACCTCGGTTGCGAAAGGTAAGGCTACCCGAGAAAGCATTGGACAGCCGGGTATGTAGTCCGTCTAACAGCTGGCCTTACCAGTGGGTCCCACCTAGCGTTGTCGTACGACTGTAAAATCGCTTGACGTGGATACACCTTCACACCTTCGAACAAAGGGATCACCCAGCTTTGTCTGCGAGAGAGTACGCAGAATGAGGATACTATTGGAAATCCAATGGTGTTATTGGATAATCATTTGTTTTTTTTTCTAATTATTTTTTCTTCAATTTGTCATTATAATGAAATGCGTATTTATTTTCCAATAAGAGAACTCTAGTACTCATTACTACTCACTTGATTCTAAGTCAGCTGCAGTTGCCGGTTTCACATCAGCTGGGCTGGGATTGCTGTTGGGTGGTGGGGCTCTACTTGGCTGTGATTGTTTCGACTCATTCGTTGCAATCGATTCTCCCTGCAGCGGGTTATTTGACGCATGATCATCCGTAGCTCCTGCAAATATTTTGGCAACTATCTCGCAAATAGCTAAAAAAATATTAAGGTAAATGGAAAATGTGCAAAGGACTAATTCCTAATTGCCTGGCCTAAACAATGATGTTTTACCTGCTTTCTCTTGTGCACCTTTCTTGCCTCTCTTCCTCTTTATGTAGAGAAAAACGCCCACTACGCAAACAAATATGATTATAACGGCGGAGATCACATAAATCACCCAAGTCGGCAATCCCGCGCCTCTGTAAATATTTTTTTCAGCGTAGGTTATGAGAATGAAACACATATAAATAATTAACGGGGATCGGAGAAAGACAAACCCCGTTTTTATCCCAACTTTCGCTTCGTCGCGTTTCTTTCTCAGCGCTCCCACACGCAAATTTGCTTCTTCAAGTTCCTTCTCCAATTTTTTCTTATGTTTCCTCCTTTTTTCCAGTTCTTCGTAAAGCGGGTCTCGGACTGTTTCCTTCTCTTTAAATGTTGCAAAGGCCATACTTTCAGCCAATATAGCATCATTAACTCCTTTCGCCTCATTTGTTTCATACTCGAGCTTCCTCTGGTCTGCTTTAGTTTTACGTTCATTTGCCTTTGTTAGCGCTTCTTCGGCATTTCTCTTCATCCCAAGCGCCTCAGCACGTGGCGGTTTCAAAGCTTCCATTTTTTTCTTGGTTAAATCGAAAAGTACTTGATTTTGGGTAATGTAGAAGTTAATGTCGTTTTCGATGTCGATATATCCACTAATTTTCGCCTCCAAAGTAATCTTATCGGCTTTCAATTGGGTCAGCTGGTTGTTAGCAACAGTATATTGATCGTCCGCTTTTTTGAAACTTTCAAGCGCCCTTTGTAGAGTCTCACTAGCAACATTCCTATTCTTGATGATATATGGGCATTCCGGATTCGCAGAATTTTCGCACTGTTTATCATTGAACTTTCCCTGGTAGCCGTTGAATATTTTTTGAGCTGAATCGCGGTTCCTTTCTGCTGTGTTTCGGGGCGCCATTAGATTGTTCACTGATGTTTCTAGTGTTGATATTTCCGTCGTCAGTTTACCCAATCGAGTTCTCGCGTTCAATAAAAGTGTAGGATTGGCATTGATATCATCAAGAATTTTCTTCCGTTCATTATATGTCTTTTCAACAGCATCTTGAGCAGTAACAATGTTGTTGATATCATTAAACGCAT
Source organism: Pristionchus pacificus (assembly GCA_000180635.4). Classification (NCBI taxonomy): domain Eukaryota; kingdom Metazoa; phylum Nematoda; class Chromadorea; order Rhabditida; family Neodiplogasteridae; genus Pristionchus; species Pristionchus pacificus. The sequence goes on from CM026577.1 coordinate 16,690,600, forward strand.
TCTCAGCTATCGTAAAATTTCCATTCGCATATTTAACTTCGCGTTCTATTTCATCCAGATCTTTCCTTTTTTCTTGATATATCCCGTCGAGTCTTTCCCACTCTTTCTTTGCATCTTCATACTCTTGTAGTGGAACTTTCGCCTCTTCTTCCTTCTTCTTCAATTCTTCATTTGAAGTGGCGATATCTTTTGTTAACTTTGCCACAATTCCCTCTTCTGATTCCAATTTTGTCCTCAATTCATCGATCGAAAGGTTGTCATAATTCTCCGTTATGTTTGGTTCGAAAGCACCCTCACTCTCGAGTGGCAAAGGCTGTAAAAAATGTAATTATCAAATGAATCATATTAAGATAGGTCGGGTGTACTGTAACCCGAGCGATAGTAAGGATATGGCAAGTCGTGACTGCTGGTGGATATACGGTAACATGCACTAGGGTTGCAGTTTCGATGGCGATATCCTCGCATCCTCTTCACTTCTTGCAAAAGTGCGATGACCTCGCAAGAAGGGAAGAGGGTAGATCAGTGAGAGAGTGTGTCTAATGGAGAGAGCGCAGGCCTCTTCCCTCGATGCGATGTCATCGCAAGTGAGGTGGCATCGCCATCTCCATCGAATCGGCATCCCTAACATGCACTGATCTTGTAGCACATGGTAAGTGACAAGTCGTTTATGATTTGACGTCCGAATGCATGCGACTACGGTAGGGCACCTCTACGGTCCATCCTCGATACCGTACCTCAATCACGCGAGTACCCTGCTTTCGACGGTATTCCTCTATTATTGCATCATAATTGTTCATTACAAGCGAAGAATTGACGAATGCATCCTGAAAATAGCAAAATGTTTGCCTCATTACTGCATGCATTTCTCGTGCGAGATTGTATTTTTTTGCATTGCACGCGGTCGGAAGGGAATATGAAACACGTCCTACCCTAAGATGATTTACATATCGTACATCAGTGTCCACCCACTTTTTGTAAACAACCGTACCCGCGCTCTAAACTTACGTTGGTGTATGTTGGATCGCCAATTGAATTGATTGGTGGCGAGTTTGTCACAACGCACGAACAATGCAAAGAATACGGTAGATATGGGGTACTGTAACTCAACTGCATTATCGTTAGTACGGTATGGATTGGCCAGCTTCTATTACGGTAACAGACTGATACGGTAAGGCCCGAGGAATACATGGAGCTCGCCCAGAATACGGTATCAGAGGAGTAGGTTGGGGGGGGGGGGCATCGAGGGAGCCTCACCAATATCAGCAGGAGTGGAAGAGGAAAGTAGAGAAGGAACCGCATCCCATGGACGAAATGGAAGAGAATGAGGAGAGGAGCGTGAGATTCGCGACTCGTCAACAACTAATTGAAGTGAGACAATGCATGCAAATATAATGTGAAAAATAATGAAAATTTGGATTTATTTTTTCGAAAGATTCGCGATTCGGACTTCGTAATGACGATATTTGGAATCTACGCATGTTATTTTTTACAGAGACGCGGAAATATTTGCCAAATTTGAATATTTTCTCGATTTTATTGGATTTTTAAAATACAGCGATCATTTAATAACTTTTTTCTCGCACAATGCTTCAAAATGCATAGGTCGGGTAATAAACGTGTAAAATTGCAACATATGTAAGACAACTTTGGCACATCATACTAAAAGAGAAAACACCCGTATCGTGGTTTCGAGAGCTTCGAATATCGCCACATAAAGTGGGCTTTGAAACGGACTGGTGAAGACGGTATTTGAATGAACCCCCACCGAAGGTTACGGTAACCGAGGACAGAGGGTATTCCAGGGAGCCTCACCAATATCAGCAGGAGTGGAAGAGGAAAGTAGAGAAAGAACCGCATCCCATGGACGAAATATATGAGAATGAGAGGACGAGCGTGAGATTCGCGACTCGTCAACAACTAATTGAAGTGAGACAATGCATGCAAAATTGAAACGGACTGAGACACCCGTATCGTGGTTTCGAGAGCTTCGAATATCGCCACATAAAGTGGGCTTTGAAACGGACTGGTGAAGACGGTATTTGAATGAACCCCCACCGAAGGTTACGGTAACCGAGGACAGAGGGTATTCCAGGGAGCCTCACCAATATCAGCAGGAGTGGAAGAGGAAAGTAGAGAAAGAACCGCATCCCATGGACGAAATATATGAGAATGAGAGGACGAGCGTGAGATTCGCGACTCGTCAACAACTAATTGAAGTGAGACAATGCATGCAAAATTGAAACGGACTGAGACACCCGTATCGTGGTTTCGAGAGCTTCGAATATCGCCACATAAAGTGGGCTTTGAAACGGACTGGTGAAGACGGTATTTGAATGAACCCCCACCGAAGGTTACGGTAACCGAGGACAGAGGGTATTCCAGGGAGCCTCACCAATATCAGCAGGAGTGGAAGTGGAAAGTAGAGAAAGAACCGCATCCCATGGACGAAATATATGAGAATGAGAGGACGAGCGTGAGATTCGCGACTCGTCAACAACTAATTGAAGTGAGACAATGCATGCAAAATTGAAACGGACTGAGACACCCGTATCGTGGTTTCGAGAGCTTCGAATATCGCCACATAAAGTGGGCTTTGAAACGGACTGGTGAAGACGGTATTTGAATGAACCCCCACCGAAGGTTACGGTAACCGAGGACAGAGGGTATTCCAGGGAGCCTCACCAATATCAGCAGGAGTGGAAGAGGAAAGTAGAGAAAGAACCGCATCCCATGAACGAAATATATGAGAATGAGAGGACGAGCGTGAGATTCGCGACTCGTCAACAACTAATTGAAGTGAGACAATGCATGCAAAATTGAAACGGACTGAGACACCCGTATCGTGGTTTCGAGAGCTTCGAATATCGCCACATAAAGTGGGCTTTGAAACGGACTGGTGAAGACGGTATTTGAATGAACCCCCACCGAAGGTTACGGTAACCGAGGACAGAGGGTATTCCAGGGAGCCTCACCAATATCAGCAGGAGTGGAAGAGGGAAGTAGAGAAAGAACCGCATCCCATGGACGAAATATATGAGAATGAGAGGACGAGCGTGAGATTCGCGACTCGTCAACAACTAATTGAAGTGAGACAATGCATGCAAAATTGAAACGGACTGAGACACCCGTATCGTGGTTTCGAGAGCTTCGAATATCGCCACATAAAGTGGGCTTTGAAACGGACTGGTGAAGACGGTATTTGAATGAACCCCCACCGAAGGTTACGGTAACCGAGGACAGAGGGTATTCCAGGGAGCCTCACCAATATCAGCAGGAGTGGAAGAGGAAAGTAGAGAAAGAACCGCATCCCATGGACGAAATATATGAGAATGAGAGGACGAGCGTGAGATTCGCGACTCGTCAACAACTAATTGAAGTGAGACAATGCATGCAAAATTGAAACGGACTGAGACACCCGTATCGTGGTTTCGAGAGCTTCGAATATCGCCACATAAAGTGGGCTTTGAAACGGACTGGTGAAGACGGTATTTGAATGAACCCCCACCGAAGGTTACGGTAACCGAGGGCAGAGGGTATTCCAGGGAGCCTCACCAATATCAGCAGGAGTTGAAGAGACATTGAGAAGAGACCAAACATTGAGAAGGACCAATGGATGCTGTGTGAATGTGTGCGATCTGTGTGCTATGTACTGCTGATAAACGTTGAATACAATGTGCTGTGTTTGTTATCATTTGATAAGCTGAGTAAAGAAAGATATCGGATGAACACATTTTTTTTATGTATTTTCGACTCCGTTTCTGACGAACACTGTAATATTTCCATATTTCCCGGAAACACGTTGTTGTTGTTTTTCTGTAGCTTATCATGTCAGTCATTCAGGCTTTCGCTACGTGCACTCAATGCCAATCTCTAGTTGATTGGCACCAATAGTGATAAAAGTCGTTAATATTGAGTGACGCAAAGTCACTTTGACAACAACTCAAAGCTTCAGCCAAAAATTTATCTCAGCATCCTTAACAATTTCACAATTTTGACAAGGGACCGGGACTCCTTTGGAGTCCCGCAGCGGGGAATAGGTGACCCACTGAATGATTAGTCCGAAATCGCCATTAGATAAAATTACAGTATTCCAGTATGGTCGATGAGCGAATGAGCAATGGTCAGGCACGCTCGCTCTTTTCGAAACGGTTGTTATGGAGTGAAGCTGCTGCACTAGAAACGCCCCTTTTCGCAGTTCCGTCATCGGCAGATGATGATTTAGTTCAAGATCTCCTCATATCGTGGGAATGTTGGCGGTGTTCAAAAGGTATTCCTTTTTCTGCAAATGGGAAATTGATTACGATAGGTGTTCGACAGTGAAAACGAAACTACCTCTGCGAGCGTGGAAAGACTAGAAGGAAGGTCATTGTTGGAAGGAAACAGTCGGAGAGATTGTGCAGAAATCTCGAAAAAATGGGGTGAGCAAAAAAGCGCGTTCATCGTTGTAACTGAAAAAAAGAGATCAGTTTGCGCAATAGTAAAGAAGAAACGGAGGTTGAGAGGAATCGATGACAGGACTGAGTCAGGAATAATCTCTATTATTTCCTTTTCTCTTTTCTTTACAACAGCTTTCCCTGACGGCTTCTTGCTACACTCTCTAGCGAGGGAAGGTGATTGAAACTAAGACACGGTACTCCAGCTCCGTAGTCGTAGTAATCGTTTGTATTTTGAAAACTCCAACATCTCCCATCCCATGTAGATTAGCAGATTACACTTGTATTGAAAATTTAAAATTTGAAGTGATCGTCGTCGATGCAAAAGATTGATGTTGAGATTGTGTAGAAAACTGGAAAACGAGTGATTATGATGACCAAACTAATCGCAGAGTGAATAAATTGAGAAAATGATTCAACATCGCAACATCAATTAAACAGCAAGCAATATTACGACAGAGATAAGGAAGAATCAAAAAGACGGAGCGGAATCAATGGAAGGTGGGGTGAGTAAGACCGTTGGTTTCTCTCTCTTTCTCTTACTTCACGTCAGTCGTCGGCTGTCAGTGAGATGCATTCAAACAAAAAAAAGAAGGTTGATTGGCACATTCCTTCTCTTGATGGAAAATTTCAGATGTATTCATTCCGATCAACAAACGTTTTCACGACAGAAAATTTTGAAAACTCAATTAATGAAGATACGTTTCACCTTTATTTACGAGAGAGTTGATTCGGCGGAAAGGAGAAGTGAATCGTATTCTAGAGTGACAAAAAGAGACGATTTAAAGTCCGAGATTAGAGAAAAAGGAGAGATTAGTGAATTTGACGATGATGAGGTAAATATTCATTGATGACACCTGTATCGATTTCCATCTAATTCGATACCCAAATATCCAATAATCAAATAATTATTCCAAGACTCAGTAATAAAAGTCAGTTCCAATCCATTAGTAGTTTGCGACCATCGGCAAGAGATGTTTCGAAATGAAATAACTCTCACACAGAATATCCTGATCGCGCGGTAACTACCGTATCTTTCCACGTCAACTTCCCGATCAATCCTTTTCCAGTTTTTTCTCCGTTTCCACTCCGTTTCGTCGTTATTATCCGCGCTAAGCGCCCTGACCCGTTTTCTGTCGTTTTTACCCCCTTGCTTCGGTTTATACCGTCGTATTTACCCCTCATTCCACTATTACTTCGCTTGTCCCTCATTCCCAGGTTTAATTACCCAAGTTTGAGGTCGCCGTTGCCTCAACTTGCCGTCCACGTCATTCATCACAATAGGCCCGACGCGGCCCTGTGAGCTTCCCTCCCCGTCGTTCTCAATACCAAGAATCGTGCCCGCTCGCGGACGATTCACCAGTCCAAGGAGTTTACGTTAATCTCCAAGTGGTCTGTTTGATCCATTTTTCCATCCCCGCACAATTCCACTTCACTTCCACGTCTTTTTCCACGTCTTTCGTCATTCACCTTTATTGTACCAGTATTATTAGTTAATGAATCTTTATTAATTAAATCACTGGTCCTAAACGCACTGCATACAACATAATCGGCTAGTCCTTCCCGAGGATAGTCTTTCTTATCTTTCGTTCCGACTTCCACTCTAAGGAAAAATATATCACATGCATTTTACAATTACGGAATTTTGTGCATTATTTATCATTCGGGATATTGTTTATGGTTTGTTTCTTTCGAGATTATCGTCGAACGTCACAAGAGTCGCTGCTATAGTTTTTTTTTGAGGGTTTCAGAATCTCAGCGATGAGAGAAGAAGAATGGCGGTAATTGAATAGTAGGACGAAGTCGAGGCCGCAGAAGTGAGCACAGGACTGTAGCTATCACACAAGGCTGAATTTTAATGGAATGAGATTGTTGCCAAATTTGACGGGTTTCTCACTCTCATTTACGTATAGAATCGCCGACTGTTTGAAGAAAAAGGGCATGCAGAAAGCAGCACTCGATCGCTTATCGCAAATGCATTTGGACAGCAAGTAGTCTCTGCAATTATATGTGCGTCACATTCAATCGAAACAAAGAACTCACTCGTTGCAAAAATTGAACGGCACCAGTGAGAGAAATTTCATTTTGAGTAAATCGTCGTAGATTCGAAATCGTATGTCAACATGACGCAGTTTACTCAATATACGATGAAGCTGAATTTGCCCGATTCCCGTTTTCGTAAAGATTTTTTCAGTCAATGCATTTTGAAACTTACTCGAGGAGTATATTTGCAAAGCCCGACCAGCTGATCCATTGTTTTTCCATATTTCAGTTTAATATCATCAGTAACCAGTCTCTTATTGTTAGTATGATTTGCATACATTTCTGCCTCCTGTGAATGAGGCTATCAAGACAATGGCTATCAAGGCAAGAACAAAATGAACCTACTCTATTGACTCGTCCGGCGCTCATTGTTTGCGCAAAAAATGAACCATTACTAATAGTATTCATTTTTGCCCACAGCTCATCTTTACAAGGAACCTTCTCTCCTGAATATTTTTTTGTCAAATAGCTATACGAAATAACAAGCATCAGGCGATGTTCGGAGAGGAATCAACTAGACTGCCTAGACTCAAGTGCCTCAAGATTGTAAATTCTAATACTTGTGATTCAAAATTTGACACGCCTTTTTTGCGGTTTTAAGAAACATTTTATTGGCACGTAACATTTTGTTTTCCTACCCATTTCCCGCTCTGCTTCCAGTCTATTCTTTGCAGTGAGGAATTCAGCTTCAAGATTCCAGTGGAAATTTATGTGAGATGAGTTGTCGCATAGGCATTGAAAAGAGGGAAGACTGGTGCTGGAATGGTTGGTTTTTACAAAATTACAACGTGTTATCTGTAAGAAAGCATTGAAAAGTCTGCTCAAATATCCGAGCATGTCGTACCTTGTAACATTATCACAGTCGATGCCTTTCTGCTGTCGTTTTGCTGCTAGTTTCTCTATCATAGCTGAGTGGTTTTTTATGCCTCGCTTCCACTCATCATGCCTCTGATAAAATTATAGATTAATTATGTTGATGTTTAAAAAAATGCCCAAACCTGAGGTCTCGCTTCGCATGCGATTTGAAGCCAAATCACGTTCTTTTGAGACGGATTTAAGATGCTCATCGACCTTTTGTTGTAAAAAGTAGCAACAGCGACGTCCGCATTCTCATAGTTCATTCTCGAAGCGGGATGAATTATTTTTGTTGATTTTCACAAAAATGCTGATGTGCTCACGAGGTATGTGAATAACTATATTTCGTCTTGCAATTAAGCAATGCTGTTAGCGGTACTCGGATGAGGAGCAAAAATTGCTTTAGAATCGCAGTATTTTCCATAGTATAGAATCCATACAGACAGGATAAAAGAATGTGTCGGTTCTTACCCGACCTAGTACCGGTCTTAGCATTTGCATTGTATGTTTGCGTTCCCCCTTCCCGTGAGAGTACAAGCAGACCTGGTATCTTTGCCTATCAGCTCGTTAAGCTCATACATTCCCTGTAATTCGTCGTCTCGGCTTTGAGCATGGCTGAATGCAAAGATTAAAGATTATACTGTGATGCTAGATAACAGTAGTGATTGGTTTCCGACAACATTTTCAAATGCTTACCTCCATAGAAGAAAAATGAGCACGGGCAATGCGATCATTCGTCACTTTGATGGTGAAAGACGAGAGTCGACCACTCACAATGAGTCGGAAGACTGAGAATGGAAGACAAATAAGGAATTGTCAAAATCAATATTTGTTCGAACTGGAGGAAATTTAGTTACTGATTTGAATAAATTGTAATGTCTAGAGTTCTCTTATTGGAAAATGATTTTCCAATAAGAGAACTCTAGTAATGTCTGATTTTATAGGATTATCGTATATTTTTCACACAATTCACACAATCTCATTCTGATCTCATGATTTCAGTGACTTCGTATAGTTCTCGTGACTGACCTTTCGATTCGAGCCTCGGAATCTTCCAGTAATCACTTTCCCCTCTGGCACTGCTCGAACCCCTCCCCAGAGGTCATGGTCGTAAGTCTGGACTTTACAGGTAGTCTTCCAACATCTGGTGCGCAATCGTAAATGAAGCATCCGATATGTCGGTATATAAGGAGGCTCGATATCATTCAATTCCCTTCCGGTTTCGCACTCGAATTTCCGCTCTCGCCTACAGTCTTCACTTCCGACTCTTCTCAAGAATGTTCGAGCAAGAGATGAACCTCTGCTACCCAGTTCAGAAATGCGCTCTCAAGCTTCAGAATCCTGATAAGGTAACTTTCTTTTCATCCATTCACGACAACTAGTCGCATTACTTCTTCACAGTACAAATAATCTATCAATTTCACAAATAATGTTCAGGTCGGAAAGCATTGTCTAAAGAGAAAGAGTGAAGAGCCCATCGTTCCTTCCAAGAAGGTCAAGATTGAAGAGAATGAAGACACCGAATCTTCGCCTTCCCCTGTCACTGCAACAGTGAAGAAATCACATAAGAAAAAGGTAAGCCGAATCTTAAAATCCCTATCAATTTCCGGAACTTCTTCGGTTTTTTGGGCCAGTCAACAACCACTCCGAGAGTACAGAATGAGAATTTTAGGGAGGGAACCGAAGTAGTGACCAATTTTCATAGCTAAATTATTCAAATTTCATCCAAATCCTTTCAGATGACTACTCCATTCGTTCATCACTCGACTCTTCCCTACTCTACTTATCGTCATCCTTCTCAATTCAAGAAAATTGGAAATTACGAGAATCTCGACGAAATCACTGCTGCACTTATTGCGAAAAGAAAAGCGGAGAGAATCGCGAGGGAAATCAAGGTACGATATTGCATTTCGTTTTCATCATTACGAATCATCACTTCTTCACTAACAATTCCATTTCAGACCTCTTTTCTTCCCATCGATCACTCTTCTCTTCCCTACTCAACCTACAAGAGGCCCGAGAACTTCGACAAGGCTGAAAACGTGCTCCTTTTGGAGGATATCGCTGCTCGACTCGCTAAGAGAAGAGCGGAGAAAGACGCGAAAAAGGTAATATTTTTCGAAATGTCTCTAATGACAACAATAACAGCAATCCCGAAACATTCATCAATAAATTCATAATTTCAGGCTGCAACTTCCGGTTCTCTTCTTCATTTCACTGAGGAAAGTCAACGATTCATCGATGAAAATGTTCGCCCGAAGATCAGAATCACCTTCCGCAAATAATTCTTATTGCATATCTGTCCTTGTCCATTCCTGTGTCATTGTTTCCCTATTTTCTACTACTGTCTTCCGATTTCCCTGTGCCATTGTCACCAGTATTAGCGATAAATATTACAATAATAATCAAAAGTTTATTTAGATTTTACAGTACAATAACACAGACCGTGTCATTTCTTCACATCGATTTCACTTTTCAAAAGTGAGTATTCGAAAATCGGGAAAGCATAATAACACTGGGCTCAGCAACATGAATTAGCAGCACATAGAGTCAGTTCAAGCGTTTGGTGTATTCTAGGATTGACTAAACGGAAACGGAATCGGAAAATTCTGTTTTCCAGAGGCCAATTTGCATCCATTCCGGAATGAGCGAGCGAAAAAATGATACGATTCCGGAATGATTTTGCATCAATTTCGGAATGAGACTCTACAAAAATCAATTCCGTATCGATTACGTATGCAAATCACGATATGCCGGAAAAAGAGTGAACCTACGTGATTTCAATTCCGTCATTCCGAACGGTCGTCACTGCCTGGGATCGAACCCGAGGGTGACGTGTGACTGACTCGGAGCACAACCACTACACCATGAGCATCGTTGCCTGAAAGGAGGCTAGAGATGCTCAAGGTCCTGCTTGTCATCATCATCAAAACCAACGAGCGGACGAGTACGGTAGCGAGAACGGTAATCTGGAGATCTCATTTACAATATTTGGTGCTCCATTCTAACTCTAAAGTTGGGAAAGAACCGTACCCGTAAAAAAACAGTTATTGAAAGACAAATCTCAATCTACATACGTGAACAATTTTTTCCAATCCCATTATCCCATCGCCTATAAAAGCCCCCTTCCCCCTCCCTCACTTCCTTCCCTCTCGCTCCGCGTCGGGCGGTCGCCATGCACGCCAAGCCGGGTACCGTGTCCCGTTCGAAGAACTCCTACCGTAATCACTCTACTACCGTACCCTTCCTGCTACCGTAGTCGCCCTATCTTACCGTACCCATTGCAGAGCCGGGCCCTGTGGCTCTCAGCAATGACACGATAGTGGGCGGCAAGTGGAAAGTGGTCAAGAAGCTGGGAGCCGGCGGATGCGGAGCCGTTTACGTGGTGAGGCGTACGGTAGGACACCGTAGATGCTGATCGATAACTGAGGCGATTTCATGCTTTTTGTTGTCAGATCATGGTAGTCGCCCATCGATAGCTGATTGATTACTGTAGATTACGGTAGTTGCCGATCGACAACTGATTGATTTCTTCAGGTAGAGGCCGTGGGCAATCCCAAGCAGAAGGCGGCCCTCAAGGCCGAGTCCAATTTCGTCGCCGGCGGCTCCGTCCTCAAGATCGAAGTTGAGGTACTATGGTAGCCCCCATCACCTACTACCGTATTCCAAAGATGAGATCCTAAGCTCCTAAGTATCGCCAACTGAAAGACCTACCGCAGTGCTACTATCATACCGCTACCGTGACTGGATCATGCCCTTCGCTACCGTATCCAGACCCACCGTAACCCTACCGTGTCCTTCCTTCCCTACCATATCACTGCTGTGCCCTCAGATCCTGATATCCAATCCAACTAGCTCTTTACTTAGCCATACCACTACCGTAACCGTACCATATGCCTCGTCAGATCCCCTTCCAGCTAGCTCCCGACTAACCGAACCTTCCGTAACCCTACCTCATGCCCAGATCCTGAAGCGTCTGAAGGGCCGCGATCACATCGCCAATCTCCTCGGCTCTGGCAAACTGGAGAAGTATCAGTATATGGTCATGACACTGTTGGGCGAATGCCTGTGCAATCTCTTACGGTCAGTTTACACGGTAGATGAGGGTACTGTAGGATACGGTAGACCGATCGATAACTGAAAATGGAAAATACAATAGATCGTTCGATATCTGTAATGTCATGCGGTGAGCGTACTGTAGGATACGGTAGCTGCTGTCAATCGATAAATGCATCAAAGCTTACTGTAGGAACAGCACGGTAGCCTTCAATCGATAACTGAAATTGGGAGATACGCTACACCAATCGAAACCTGAATCTGAATATACTGTTGTCACAGCAGGCTGTAGCGCGCAGCGATTTATCGATTCTCGTAATCCACCGTATCCTTTCCGTTCAGGAAGAAGAGCCGGTGCTCGATATCGACTCAGACGCGCATCGGGATCCAGGTCCTACACGGATTGAAGATCGTCCATGATGTACGGTAGCCCCGCCCCCCCCCTCCTTCCTACCGTAACCTGCGGGATCGATGCTACCGTACCCAATATTACCATTGGACTCAATATCCACAACGATGCACCGTAGTCTCTTCCTCCCGTAGCCTGCGGGATCGATACTTGCGTACCCAATATTTCGAATCTGTTGTGAATCTGTGTATTGTGTGTATCGTTAGTTGTGCCACCACACAGTCATGTGTCGTGGCACATCTAACGCAATACACGGGATCGATGTATCGTAATCCCACAGTAGAAAGTAACATGGTAGCCCCCCTTATACCGTAACCAGGGATCGATGCTATCGTAATCCCCCAGACCACAATATCTGCTGAGAAGTGCGTAATCCCCTTTTGCAGATCGGATTTGTGCATCGCGACATCAAGCCGGCGAATCTCGCGCTCGGACGACAGGTATACCGTAACCCCCGACTACCGTAATCCGGGCTACAGTAACCACGGCTACCGTAACTCACCCCCCCCCCTACTGTACCCCTCTAATGCTGTAACCGCTCTCAGGGAAAGGGCAAGCATCTCGTGCACATCCTCGACTTTGGCCTGAGCCGCGAGTACGTGCTCAACCAGGTATACGGTAACCGACTATGGTATCTCTCCATCAATCGATATATCATCAGGGAAAGACGGTGATGCGCCGGCCGAGATCGCGTGCACTCTTCAGGTAGAGTACTGTAGCTCACCCTACCGTATTCGGAAATTGACGGTACCCCTACCGTATCCCTTACCGTACCCCCCCCCCCCCGTATCCCGACACGAACTACCGTATCCTCTCACCAGGGGCACAACGCGCTACGCGTCCGTGGCCACTCACGACCGCATCGAGCAGGGCCGCTGTGACGACTTGTGGTGAGCGGATTGATCTTTGGTCTTTGGTCTCTGATCTTTGATCTTTGATCTTTAAAATATTTGATTCCAGGTCCCTAATCTACGTGATGGCTGAGTGCCGCAACCGGCTGCCCTGGTCGAACATCATGTAAGGATGCAAACGTGTCGACCTTTTGGGTGTTACACAGTGAATAGCATGCGGGAGCGAACGAAACTCGAATGCTTTCTACCGTACTATGTGACACTATCGTATCATCATAAATCTGGTCGTTCACGGTAGAAGCTTACACAGTAGCCTGCAGTATCGTACTCTGTTCAATTAATAATGACCCTACCGTAATTCTACCAGCATGAAGAGCGCCGTTGTTGTTCGAGTAGCTTACATATCAGTATCTTACAGTGACTTACAATAACCTGCGCTATCCCATCATTAGCCTACCGTACCGTAACCCTACCGTATTCCTACCGTAACAATACCGTATCTCCAGCATGAAGAATGACGTAGTGGAGAAGAAGCGAGCGACGCCCGACCAGATCCTGTTGAAGGACTGCCCCATTCAGCTGCTGGATTTCGCTCAGCACCTACGGTATGTCGAATGATGGGAAACGTCGCCCCGCACCACACCACGAACTAGCCAATCCGTAAAGATGGCTCTGAATTACTGTAGATTACCGAATGATGACAGACGCTGGATTACTGTATCGTACCGAATGATGACATGCACTGGATTATTGTAACATACCGTACCCTCTCAGTACCCTGACGTACTACCTGAGGCCGGACTACGTCAAGCTCTACACGTTGCTCGAGGAGATTATGAAGGAGGGAGAATACAAGTGAGTGGGGGCTATCGCGAACTGATCTACCGTAACTCAGATCATCTCTATATCGTCTCCTACCGTATCCATCTACCGTATCTATCTCACAGGTTCTCGGACCCCTGGGACTGGGACAAGAGCGAGAAGACGCCCAAGACCGTGGAGGAAACGTGCGTTTATTAATTTAACTTATTATTATTTAATTAATTAGTATTTAATTAATTAAAAATAATTAGCTAATTACAGACAGCACACGGACGATGGCGAGAAGGAGTGGGCGATCAACCCCGAGGTCTTCGCTGCCAATCCCTTTGGCTTCTAATGAAGATACCGTAACCTACCGCATCCCCGGTGGATACCGTACTCCACCACCTATCACTTGCAACCGTATAACTTGTACTCGAGACCCACTTTATTCGCTCGGTGTCACGATAAATAAGACTTTGGAAAGCGGGCTGACGCATGTAGAATGGAACATGACTAGGTTGATCTTTGATCTTTAAGAATTAATTCGAGAAACAATTGGACGTTCATGTTTATTAGCTGCAGAACATTGAGCATCGAAAGATTAAGCGATACGAAAAACAACAACTCAAGAACTACAAATTTCGAGCACAATCGTAACGTCTGGGTGTCTCATCTACAGAATAGAGTTCGAATAGAGGGATCACCGTCTCTTCATTGCACACAATGTCTCGTCTCTCTGACCGGTGAGAGAGCACATGAAATGAAGAGATAATTACTCGCATTACGAAGTCTACTGCAAAAAACATAACGAAAGTGGTCGAATAACCCGTAGGAACAAATTAGCAAACCGGGGATCGATAAATTATGGTAAGCATGAGATGATCACTCGGGCGAAAGGTTACGGTAATTAGCCAGCCTACAGTAGTCTCTCTACCGTAATCGAATCGGGAAAACATCGACGTGTAATTAACATATATAAATGATCGCTATTTGACATGAATAAGTGTTGGGGGACAATGGAAAAGGAAGACTAGAAGAAACTAGAAGATTCCTATTACTATTACGGTAAGGGCACAGTAATCGTTTCCTCCACTCAACCTCTCCAATGAAACAATAATCAGCGTTGAAACAATCGCAATCTACATGATGGACGGACGACATAGCACAGAACAACGTAAGTGGGAAACGATAACGCATACGGTAACAAGGAAGGGATGCGGTATGGGGAAGAGGGGTACGATCAAGCATACGGTAACGAGAACGAGATACGGTAAGGGACAAAGGTACGATGACTAGACAGGGATACGGTAGGGGGTTTAGGGATACGATAAGGGATAAGGCTACCGTACTCTTCTACTCGCTGCCCTCGATGGGTCCGATCACCTTGTGGAAGTCGACGAGCACCCATTGGCCGGTCATCTCCTCGTTAGCGAGCTCCTCCATACGGAATTCGGCCTGGCAAATAATTACTTGATAATACGGTAAAAATCGAATTCGAGAAAAAAGATGTTTCCTATCAAAAGTGTATCTGAAAACCACCAATGATGATTGAGACAAGAGAATTGCAAACTGTGAACAGATACAAATGAAACGTCATAAATTACGACAATGATCCATACTACTACACAATCGAAAATAATGAATAACGCAGCTTACCGTAACCTCGAGCTTCTTCATGAAGAGGTCATCGTACCAGATCTTCTCGTGCACCTGAAACAATTATCCATTATTAGGAGAAAATCAGGCACTCCATTAATCCATAAGCAACAGAGACCGTAATCAGCAATCGTTCTTATATTCGTCAGAAAACAAGCTTCCTTTTCAATATTGGCAGCTGCTTCATAGCCAGGCTACAGCCAATTCCTAGTTTCACCTCGTGGATATCCGCTCAGCAAGATGTTTGTGTCGATTTTTCCCTTTTGAGCCGGAAACAGATAAACTCCCCCTTTCAAGTGCGACAATGCTTCAGTAATCCATAAGCATCCATAAGCAATCCATAAGCAACAGAGACCGTAATCAGCAATCGTTCTTATATTCGTCAGAAAACAAGCTTCCTTTTCAATATTGGCAGCTGCTTCATAGCCAGGCTACAGCCAATTCCTAGTTTCACCTCGTGGATATCCGCTCAGCAAGATGTTTGTGTCGATTTTTCCCTTTTGAGCCGGAAACAGATAAACTCCCCCTTTCAAGTGCGACAATGCTTCAGTACCGCACCGAACCTCCCGCTTCCCCAACGCATTCCTCAATTACAGTACCCCTACCGTACCTCCTGCTCGTGCACCTCCACCATTCCCAGTACAGGCGAGCTCAGCGAGCACTCGCTCTCCGACGCGATGAAGTCGACCACGCAGCGCACCTCAAACATCCGAATTTTGTTACCTCCAATGTTGTAATAACCTTAGAAGAGACGGCTACCCGTATTGCGCAATCCAATTTTGAGCGTCTCGCCATTTCGTGCGCTCTCCCGTCAATCATACACGACTAGATAGCAGCAAGGGCAATGAAGAGAGTCCGAAAATTGTTCGTCATTTACTATCTGGGACATCTATCGAGCAATGATACGAAAAGACCGTCAAATCATAACTCTAGCTAGTGAACCGAGAATTCACCTACTTCTGAGTACTACAGAAAACATTTTTCTGACGTGAAAAGGATATTACACAACTAATATTAACTAATTTAAATATTATAATAATTTCACAACAATAAAAATGTATAAACCCACCGTGAGTCGCTGATTGACGTCATCGTACGAGGGCGTGGCGTCCTGGGGCTCGTCCAACGCGACCTCCATGTGCGACTGCAAAAGGGAAAGGTTGAGAATTTTTTAAGCTTTTTTCTACTATTTGTAAGATGTACAATTTAAGAAGCAGCGCCTTTCTACTTCCTTATGGCTTCCAAGTGAAACCCACTAATACCTAGTGAAACAACGTCAATTTGTCTGAATTCTTGAAATATTCAATATTTTCATATTCTCACCAGATTGATGAGCTTCCTCTCCTCATTCCACGCGTACTTGATGTCCAGCCACGCGCACACGTACAGCTCCTCGCTTCGTACTGAAAATTAGATTAACTTATTAATTAATTAATTAAATATTAAAATGATCTTAAACTACCCACAACATACACACTCGAATTCATTTGTTTTTTTCTAAACAAAACATGAAACTAGCGTGCTTCACTTCATTGATCATTTATTATAATTCACATGAAACTAAAAAGGTAAAGGTGTGCCCACGCGAAGCGATTTTAGTCTTAATGCAACACTAGGACTTCAACCGTTTTCAAACTACCGTCCTACCACTCTCCCAAACCCGGCTTGTCTAGAGCCCTCTCTGCCTTCAATGGGACTGAAACTCACCGGAGATGACTCGATTCTTCTCCTTCATCCACACTACAAACGAGTCGCCTTTCACGCCCACCACCATGCCCCGCGACGCCTCCTGCTCCCAGCCCGCCTGCGAATGTTATGATGAACAACAATGAACAACAACAACAACAACAATAATAATAATAATAATAATAATAATAATAATAATTAAACTAATAACCCTTCCTGCAATGTAATTCAATAATTGTAACGTTATTTTTCATCATCTGATCGATTCAGGTTTTCAGCACCCCCCTTACAATTAGCTCTTAAATTTGGCTACCCGTCACAATTCAGTTTCTGAGTGGCAATATCCTTCGATGAGCCTCAAGGAACGCGATATAACGAAAATCGCAAATAATCTCCAACAATATTCTCAGGCGTTCTGCAGACCCAATTATCAATATCATATCTTTCCAATCAACCTACAGTACCTCATCTGTCATACTAATGGCCACCGTAACCCCATCCCCCAATCGATATTTCCCTCCTACCGTACCTGATGCTTCTGTCCCTTCGAGTCCAGCTGGTACTCGTCCAGATAGCATTCCAAGTTGGCATCCGTGCGCTTCGCCCCTCGCTCCGCCTCCTCTTGCAGAATCGCCCGCTTGTCCCTGGAAATAAAATCAGTTAGTGATTAGCACAAGAGATTACGGTAACCGCAAGAATCGATTGTTCCTCGAAATCAGCTAGTGATGAAAATTTGACGCTTACGGTAACCGCCGCAAGAAAATCCAACTTGCTCCCAGATGTCATTAGTTATCGATAGGGGAAAAAGAGCAGTGCATGCAATTTCCAAATTGTAAGGCCTAAACATCCCTAATGACATCAAAAAAAATAAATTCGTCCAACCACTTCTCCGTTTCAGGGTGTTCTCAAAACCCGAATCCCTTGCAGCCCATCGATAGTGTTTCGGAATAAGGGCGAAATTTCTAAAAAAAAACATGGACATCGAACAAAAAAGTGCGCGGAATCATATTATGCCCGGACAAATAAAAACAAAACGACGTACTTTCCGCCCGCCCTGCTGACACTCCGATCCGTCCATCCTCCCTCCGTGCCCATCCACTCGTTCTTCATCTTCATCGGCATCGTCGTCACCGCCGGCGGCATCGAGTACGTCGCTTCAATTGAATGATAATTAATGATCAATTAATTAATTAGTTTTGCCACAATATTAATTAGTACGGAACAAGTTGTATGTGGACGCATGGAGTAAGTAGCACGAATTGGTTTAATTAAATGTTGATAGATCTAACTTATACATCAAGAGTACAACGATTAGTAGCCAAGTTTCAAAGTAAAACGCATGCGCGAAGCTCAATTTCACCAGTTCACGATTGGAACTGCGCTCACACCTTGCAGATCTTTCAACCGTGCGCCTATCGTACACTACCATTTTCACCGAAATACCAACCAATCGATAGCTAAATCGCACTTCTACCATATCCTACCGTACCCCACATAACCACCAACCAATCGATACCAATTGTTCACCTATCGTACTCCTACCGTACTTACCGCTCTCATCGATCGATAACTGTTTGAATCTCACATGCTCACGCAACGCTAATGCTAACCCACCATCCAATGGATACCACATTTCATCTACCGTACCCCCTTCCCCCTCCTCACCGCTCTCATCATTGGATAACTGCGTGAATCCGCACCGAATCTCCTGCACCTTCTTCGTGTTCTCGTCCGGCTTCGCCAGCTCCATCTTGCGCTGCGAATAAATGAACGTTTTAAATAAATATATTCTAAACAATAATTAACAAATTAAAATCCATGTCGAATTACTATGTACAAAAATCACCTAAATACCTTACTGCTTTGCATTGAAATAATTTGAAATACCCCAGGTGCTTTCTGGTCATGATGATTTCATAAGATCATGCTGGACTCACGAGCAATAATCATAGGACGTAACCTTACTCAAAAAATACAATTCAGTATTGAATCATCAGGCAACGCCTAACAATGGATACCGGCATTGAACCCTTCACTTTTTTTTATTCTAAATCAAGGTCTAGGGCCGGGGAAATAGGACGCCCTCATTTCCCCATTCCCACTATTTTTCTTTCCAAATCAGATTCATTATCCAAGAGCCGGGAAATACCCCCCCCCATCCGTCAAATAGCCCCCCGCAACTCACATTGAACTCCACTTTGCCCGCCAACACACTGGGCGTGATGAGCAGCACTCCCTCGTACGCCTCGGGGTTCTCAACGCCGAGATCGCCGCCCCTCCGCCCATTCCGCACGTCCTCACGCTCCTGCTCCGGATCCCGAATGGTCGGGATGTGCCAGCCCAGACCTGCAATTATAACGATGATCTTTGATCTTTAGATTACGGTAAGACCTTCTTCGTTTACTCTCATCAGAAAACATAGCAGAATGCTACCTGGCAACAAATAATAGTGGAATTGCAGTCAGCAATCTAAACGTATTGGCGAGTTCAATTTTCGAACAATTTGTAAGACTGCTGCAACAGCAATGTGCTATTCGAAGTCTTATGAAAGATATGATTTTGTGAAGACTAAACGCAACAGCGATTAACGAGCTCTTCTCCCAAACTATTCAGAGCAATTGTGCAACCGCGATAACCGTTACCAAATAGGGATGCAACCGGGAATCCCTAGCTCAATTTCCTCACTCACTAATTAACCATCAATTAAACAAATTAGCAATTAACTAATTAAACCTATAACTCACTTCCCTTCACAGCCGCATTGGGAGCGGGGGCCGAGTTCTTGGTCGTCAGATTCTTCTCCTTCTGCATCGCCAGACGGGGCAGATTCTGGTCCCGCACCGCCTGCCACTTGCCGTGACCGATCTTCGACATCTGAAAATACGAGGGCATGACAAAACGGCAACGGAGCGTAACTCCCTGCATGCTTGACCTAGGACCTTGGGAAAGTGTAATTGCTATCATTATCAGTTCCCCGTCTGACAAAACGGCAATGAGCCATATTATCGTTCAATAGCATCCTCTCGTATTCTCATGGGTATCAATCGATTCCTTGGGACCTCCCCTATGCATACCAACATTGATCTTTGATCTATCACCCCCTCAGCGACAAAACGGCGACGGGCCATAGTACCGTTCAAATACCATCCTACCATATTATATTAGGTATCATTCGACTCCTTGTGACCTCCTCTATTCATTGCCACATTGATCTTTGATCTATCACCCCCTCAGCGACAAAACGGCAACGAGTCATAGCACCGTTCAAATATCATCCTACCATATTATATTGGGTATCATTCGATTCCTTGTGGCCTCCTCTATTCATTGCCACATTGATCTTTGATCTATCACCCCCTCAGCGACAAAACGGCAACGAGCCAAAATGTCATTCATATCAACGTACAATAATAATTCGAAAAACAGTTTGACCGATCTTCGACATCTGAATAAAGGTAAAGGTAAAAAGGTGTGTCCACGTCAAACGATTTTACAGTCGTAAGACAATGCTAGGTGGGGGGGGGGGGGGTGTACCCACTGGTAAGACCCGATGTTAGAGATCTCGAAATAGAAGCACGTTTTGTTAGTCCGAACACGGAAGTATGAATTATTGAAAACCCCTGTGCCGCGCGAATACGAAGAGAGCGTGAAACCCAAACAACACGGAAAGTCCAAAAATGAAGTGTGCAATGAATCCATGCACATCCTCGTTTCAACCAGTGCCGTTAGGTACTTGTCCATACTCATTGTAGTGCCACAGGGGGAGACATTCTAAAAACATAATTTCCTATCAAGCATCGCTTCAATGACGCAACTTCCACAATATTTCTTCGCCAAGTTCCGCGCCTATCTCCACCCCAATGCATCCGTTCATCATGCCCCTGGGTGCCAAATCCAGCCATTGAATCTCGAATGACGAGCGTATCCATTCAACGCCCGCTCCTATCAAGTCAGTCAAAAATCGCGCACCTTCGGCAATCAAGCTCCGCCCCTAACTCCGCCCACAATTCCCTATCAAGTACTCACGTATCCATTGAGCGTGAGCTCCTGGTAGTCGTACACGAACTGCGTCACTCGCCAGCCGCCGCTCGCCAGCTCCACCGTCGCGTGGAACTCCGACTGCAAAAGAATATTTCATTTACAGAAGCCGCGCCCACTTTTTGAAGCCACCCCCCCCCCCCCCCCCCCCCGGGAATAATACAACCTTCGCATATCCGCCCGCAGCACAATGTTTGAGGTTCACCTAGAAGCCTAGCTCCTCCCACACATTTTTTGTTTTGTTATTGTTGCAAGCGAATAGAAGCACATAAATAGACCCATCTTGTAATATCAAAAATTGAGAAAGCACAGATTCATCAGGTGTTTTTAAACAAACTTAAAAAATATGAGAAGCTAGAAACACTAATGATGCTCATCCCATTCAGTCTGTTATTCAATTACCGTAACCGGGCCTAATCAATCAATAACTCACATCATGCTTGCGTATCTCGCAGTACGCGTTTCGCTCGACGATGACCTCACCGACGAAGTGGTGGAACACCTGATATATCCATATTTGCAGACAAATTGCCAACCTATTTCTTGCCTTATTGTTAAGCATGTACATTAGCAATAACATACGGTGTCTACAATAATGTATTTGTTGAGAAACAATGATCAACCAACATCACTTTTAAAAATAAATCCAGAATAAGTACCCCCTCAATACAATCACAATTATCGATCGCTCACCACCGCCTCGTTGGGGCGCGTGCCGCGAATTCTCATTCCGTCCTGGATGTTCAGTTGGGGCGGCTTGTTGAAGACGAGCTTCGCATTACACATCTGGAAAAACATCGTTCGAATTATTATGTCAACAAGTTTTTATGTAAAAAAACGCACACCATGGTTGAATAAAAAACACATTTCAATCACTATGTGGACCTGAAGCGTGACTTGCAAGACAGATCAATATTTCAAACTAAATTACTAACTAACCAACTTTGTCAATTCATTAGTATCGTCGCGCCTCGAGCGCAGATAAATTATTATTATTATTAAATTAAACTAAACAACCTTAATCGACGGGATGGGTCTCGCGCCGGTGGGCGCAGCGACAGCCCAGTCGATGCGAGGGAATACCTTGTCGATTTCGTGCTTCGCCGCCATTCGGACCTATAAGCACTCTCGATGAAACGCCAATCACCCTACGTAAACACGTAAGTACACAACAAACAATAATAACAAACCGTCGCTATCTCGTAGGCGTAATCGCCAAACTTCTTACTCAGATTCTGCCGCACGTTCAGGCTGACGTAATTGCACGCAAGGAGCTGGAATGGCACAGAATATGCATGAAAAGGAGCAAAACGTTCAAATGTGTAGACATCACACATTTTGGTTTTAAATAGTTTCAGAACTCTGTGTACAGCTTTAGACCAGACTCGAGTCACCCGAGTGGCAGTTATAGAATTTAATCGTTGAAAATCCATGGAAAATTCCTTTCTACGTCCCGCCCACCGCATCTCAAGACACTAACATTATAGTAACCCCTAAACCTCCCTAACCTTAACCTTAACCTTAACATGACTAACCGCGAATTTGTTCTCGTTGTAGACGGGATTGGGCGTCCGGTCATCCTCCAGCTTCTTGGGCACGAAGATGTTGCCGCCCTCCCGGGTGTAGACCACGACAAACTTGTCCTGCACGTTGACGACCACGCCCAGGTATTCTGAAAATTATATTAATTAATTAAATTAATTAATTAATTGAATAAAATTACTTATTTTTTTTGGAAAACGGAAATATGCTACAAATTGAATACTCGCGTCTTGAATATCTTATGTGCGTATCGTGAAACGCGAACCCTCATAGAGACATGGATACGCTAGTTAGACAAGTATTGAAAATGCACTACATCATTTAACAATTAAGAACTTGCGTATTGCATATCCCTGAATCACAGATCTGCCAAGCATGATTTCAATCTTTACATTGGCAAATCAATATTCACTGGCATTGAAATTTTAAACAGTATTTCTAAAAACTCACTGTAAGCTTCTTCGATCGGGGGAGGCGCGGGCTTCTTCTCTGGCCTGAAAAGTAGCAATGGGCCGGGGCGTATCAGACACAGAGATGAGCACCATTCCCGGGGAAAAAAAACAACCAAATTTCAACAATTATATTAAATCTCGCGGGGTTTTTTTTTGCTTAAAATTTCGCGAATGACAGAGCAGAAATATCATAGCACATCTTGTTACATTTAGGTTTCATCACCTGCACATTTGACCCCTGCACAGAACAAGGAAAGGCCAGTTCCACTCACTTGTCTCTGACGTAGTACTGGGGGCCGCCACGGAACTCGTACGGGTCGATCCTGCAAATAAAATAGTTTAAAAAAAAGAAGCATCATTTTCTAAAACAACTAGATTTACAGCGTCAGATTTACAACGACAAATGCAGTATCATTGAATACAAGCAATCAAATACTCACAAGCCGGTTTCATGGATCCCACAGCCTGGTCGGAAGGTCAAATACAGGTTTATATTCACGAAATCACTCACACATTGTGAAAATTGCTGCCTCCTATTTCAAGGCAGTTTCCTGTACCACAAAACACGGTCAGATCGAAAGTTCCGAAGCCGCCATATACTCAAAATAACTGACGGGACCACATTGTGGTACTGGTTGTTGGCGGTCGATCCTCCTCCGGCTGCGGCGCAGTCCTTTCTGGCTGCACTCATGATGTTGTCGCCCTTGAGCCCCGAGGAGTTGGATCCACCGCCGGCGCCGAAACGCTCCTGCTGCTCGCCGCCCCTGCAAGTAATAGTGTATAGATTAGAAATGACTAGTTAGAAATGGCTCTCCTTATTTCGCGTGCTCTCTCTCTCCTCTCTGATCGGTGAGAGAGTACATGAAATAGAGAGAAATTTCTTGCCAACTAGTATAGATATGGTTTCCTCAACAAATTG
Source organism: Pristionchus pacificus (assembly GCA_000180635.4). Lineage (NCBI taxonomy): Eukaryota > Metazoa > Nematoda > Chromadorea > Rhabditida > Neodiplogasteridae > Pristionchus > Pristionchus pacificus. The sequence goes on from CM026577.1 coordinate 16,714,344, forward strand.
TGTTAATGACGCCGGAATCCACGCAGAGATAAGGGACAACCGGGATCAGGGGGTCAAATGCTCAGGTCATGAAACCGGAAATATGGTATGCTATTACAAATGTTTATGGTTGTTGCACTTGCTGTGGCAAGGTTTCGTGAAAAATCTTCCGATTTTGTCGATGGGTGGTATGCTCTTCTCAAATTTTTGATCAAATTGGCCTAAAAATGTGGCATTCTTAGGTCGTTTCGGGAGCAGTATTTTACCTATGACCGGGATCAAAAAGCATCGTCGAAGGTCATTTTCGGCGCATGAAACACAATTCAATTCAAGGAGTAACGAGCACACTTACTTGAACGAAGGCTTCTCGTCCGAGAACGACGTCGGGTCGTACGTCGGCCTGCAAAAAATATAGAATTTTAAAAAATATAAAGCGAGCTTGTTTCCAATTAAGAAGATTACATGTCACAAAAGCTTCGGTGCAGATGGGCTTCAAAATCGAGTGTGCTTGCAACCAAGTATGTGGTGTCCCTTGGCTGTGGTAGGCGTCGAGACGTAGTAGGATAAACCACAAGTTTATCTACCAACTAAAAACTAACAAGAGAGAGCGAACTAACTAGGAAAACGAGGCAGAGCTCGTGCTGACAAAAAGGCACACGCAATAATGTCGAGAAATGACAATAGTGAAATGCCGACTAACTACGGTAGTAGTTGTGTGTGTGATTGACTACTGACTTTAATAATATGGTGCGAGTTGTTTACGATAATTGATTACTGTATTATCTCTATACAACAAAGTACATTACTGCTCCATCCAACCCACTTCACTGCCGCCGCCGCAGCTCCACCTCCGAATCCACTTCCTCCTCCTCCGTTCCCTCCACCGAACTGGCTACCGCCCGCCCACTGCTTCGGGTCCTCGACGAATCTGCGTAAATTACGAATTTCAACGAATAAAAAAACTTTAACTAAAAAAAAGTTTAATCACATAATTGTAAAATGTTTTTAACAAATGCACAAGACACCTCGATTAAAGGTTGGTTAATCGAAATTATCTTTTAACAAAACATGAAACATACTTGGTCGGCGCCGCCGCCCCTCCTTCTGCTCCGAATCCACTTCCAGCACCGAATCCACTGCTGCCTCCTGCTCCTCCCGCATTCGCTCCTCCGCTCCCTCCACCGAATCCGAATCTGGAGAATTATTTCAAGTACTCAATGATTCAATTAGTGGATACACTACAATCCTGAAACACAAAAGGTGCTGCTCAGTAATTGTTAGATTAACTACACTCTTGAAACACAATACGTGCTGCTGAGGAATTTTTAGATTAACTACACTCTTGAAACACAAATGGTGCTGCTGATTAATTATTGGAATTACTATGCTCTTGAAACACAAATGGTGCTGCTGATTAATTATTGGATTTACTACACTCTTGAAACACAAAAGGTGCTGCTCAGGAATTATTTGATGCACCACAATCTTGAAACACAATACGTGCTGCTGAGGAATAATTGGATTTACTACACTCTTGAAACGCAAAAGGTGCTGAGTAGTAACGGATACGGTAAGCAGATGAGAATGTCCATACTATCGAGGTACCCTTACGGCACCGAACGAATTGAGACATTGAATTACCAATAAAGGTTAGCTCACCCCGTTGCTGCAGCCGCCGCAGGAGCCGGAGCGCCCGAGAATCCGTTCACTTTCTGCAGTAATCCTGTCTTAGTAGTGTTGTGTGCGGTGCGGTGCGAAATGGGAAACGTCGCCCTCACCATCTCCATCATCTCAGAGCCTGGCGCCGCCACAATGTCCTTGTCGTCGAGAATCTTCGGCTTGAGATCGATCGGGTTGTCGAGCGTCGCGTAGCCTGCCTGAGGGAACAATCAGACTTTATAGACATGAGCACGGAGAGGGGAAATCTCCTTTTCATCGCCGATCATACACTAAAAACCTAGTGGAAAACTACGTGGAAAATGAAAAACTTGGGCCGCATTTAAGGTTTCGTTGACAAGGAATGTTACTTACGATTCGCAAACATACGCCGCTGTCATAGAATTAGACGATTTCCAAGGTCTTTTTCATAAACATTCGTAGGCTTTTTACACACACATTTTTCATGTATGTCGCCGATAGAAGTTGGCACCACGGCTGTGCTCCTAATGCCCTAGCTTTTAGAGTTGCGATTCGGCAGAACAGCTTTCGGTAAAAAAAAAAAACAGAAAGAGCTTCGCGTTGTTGTTAGTTAGACGAGCATTTTTTATTCCAATTTTGCCACTGCGGATTCCCGGAAGGAGCCTATTACGGATTCCCGGGAGACTAGGACAGCAAAGCTCACCAGTGAACTTGGAACACGAGACGAAAAATCGATTACAATATCCCGTGTACGGTATTCTCGTCTACCGTACCTGTTGCATCAGCGTCTCTACGTTGTTGAGCTCGTTGATTTCGTGCACTTGGTTGATCTCCGCGCACTCATCGTTCAGCTGGAATCTACCATTTATTATTTAAAATATAATTCAGAAATTGGATCTATTTTAGGGTTAACCGTTCGGAAAATCGGAAAGGCCGAAACTCAACTGGCAAAATCACTCTCTTTCCGGAATGAGAGTCGAACAATGGACAATGGAGTTTCGGACAAAGGAATAGTTTCGGAAGAGTTTCGGAAAGTTCATTGTTCGACTCTCGTTCCGGAAAGAGAGTGATTTTGCCAGTTGAGTTTCGGCCTTTCCGATTTCCGAACGGTTACAGCCATATGCGATACAGGGATCTCCATACGCATATATGTTGAGATATTTGAACGACTTCCCGAGGGTTTGCGCAAATTTCGGGGAAAATGGAAACATGAAAGGTCACGAACCAAACGCGACTAGGTATTTGAATAAATTATCTATTAATTGATTAATTAATTAATTAGTGGCTTATTTCACCTTCCAGCAAGTATTGTGTTGTTGCAGCAGGGCGTTGAACTCTTGTGCGTTGACGTAACTGAGATTGAACAATTAAGGGCACTTCTCTGATTTTTGACCCAACCTTTTCTCGCGGAGTATACCCTGCCTATCAATATCATTCCCTACCGCCTGCACATTCTGAGCGGTTGTAGCCCGGGCCAAAAAATAGACAAGTTCCCGATTAACATATGCAGGAAAATGAACACGTTGTCGAAGCTCCGCCCCCTTTTGCGCACTTATCGGGCGACTCCGCACCGGCAGCCACAAAAGCGCGCATTTGCCTGACACAGTGGGACCTCCGTCCCCTCAGCCGCGCACTTCTCTTACCAGGTGACGCTGGCCTTGTAAGTGTACGTCGTGCGAAACTTAGAATCCCCTAGTACACATATTTTCCGAAGCTCCGCCCCTTCAGTCGCGCAGCCGCGCACTTCTCTTACCAGGTGACGTTGGCCTTGTACGTGTACGCCTTGCGGAAGTTGTAGACGGCAGGCACGAGCACCCTGCCCACGTGCGGAGAGTACGCGTACGGGCAGGAGGTATCGAAGCGGACGAGGTACGTTCGAATCTGAAGAAAGGTGTACAGTTAACGAATGAATAACTAGTAATTAACAACATTGAATAACATTGAATATTGAATATTGAATTAACATTGAATAATTAACGAACGTATTTTTTTAAATTTCAATTGATTTTGAACAATGAACTATTTATATCAAACGTACGGTAATCAATCAATCAATCAATTTATCATATCAGGCAATTATTGCTAGATGAGGATGCTGGGAGTCACGCTGAGAGACCGCTGGAGGAACGAGCGCGTTCGGGAGATCACTAAGCTGCGCGACTGGAACCGAGAAGCACTGAGACGGAAAGCGCGATGGGCCCTCAAGGTCAGGAGTATGCAAATGGAGCAATGGACCCGCGCGACTACCTTCTGGACGCCTTACAATCGGAAGCGCCCGCCAGGCAAGCCTAGAGCACGCTGGAGGGACGACTTGGACCGAGCTATTGGGAACTGGTGGAATACACCCCATGAAGATTTTGCCCCCATCCTCATCTAGCAATAATTGCCTGATATGATAAATTGATTGAGTGATTGATTGATTGAATTAACGAACGTATTTTTTTTAATTTCAATTGATTTTGAACAATGAACTATTTATATCAAACGTACGGTAATGAGGCCATTGGGATGAAGGATCGTCTCCGTAATGGGGGCCTGATTCGGAGTCCGCCGGACTACGCCTCTTCCGTCCACCAGGACCCATTCGCCCATCTGGAACGCATACATTTCAACAAATACTCGGCAGCAAAGTGCTGCAAAATCATCACAAAATCTACGGATGATGTTGAATAAATGACGTTTATGAAACTACCTAAATTAAGGTTAACTGTTAAGCGTACCGGGGGCGCGAAATCGACGAGGAAACCGGAGGGTTCGCCACCGTGTGAGCCGGCCAGAGCGATTCTACTGCCGTGACCTTCAGGGCGGCAGGTCACTACTAGTCCATACTTGTCGCCACGCGCGGACTCTGCCATCTAAAAAGGGCAAATTATCAAATAAAACTTGACAAAAGACTGGCTACATGTGCTGAACATCAAAATCATGGACGACGTGCGAACAATACGCTTGCTGTTGGGCGAGTTATGCATGTAACAAGTACGTTCGAGCTTAGTTTAAGCAACAAAGTATAATACATGTTGTGTTTACAAATGTTTACAAAATGAAGCTGGTTTTGAGAATCGTTGTTGCCATGTTTAGAGAGTTTGCCACAATTTTTAGGCCTTCTAAACGAAGCAAATGAAGTAGGACAAGGCTGAGCATCGAATGAAACATAAAAATCACAAAATGCGGAGCGAAAAAAAGCAACAAACACAACAGCAAATTAAAAAAAATGCTGCAACGCTGACGTCACTGAAATGAAATAAGTACGGTATATTGATCGAATTACGAAGTGATCGCTGATTAACTTTTTTTATAATTTTTTTGAATTTTTTCACATTTTTGAAAATATAGTTTTCACATTAGAAAAGAATGATCTGAGTATTTCATGATATGCTCATTTTATGCGCAATTTCTTTTTTTCATTTATTGATATTTCATTTTATCATGCGATCTCACTATTCATTACCGCTGCAGGCAGGGTAAAACTACTTTGGAAATGAGGACGAGATTTTTCAACCCACTTCTCCCTGATATTTTTCACCACTCAACTTTCCTTCTAGTGTCTTCCCTTCCCTGTCCTTTCTCCTTCACGGCTAAAAGGTGGCAATTACTCGCTGCCCGAGAGGGTGTCAAGTTGGGCCGCACTCTCTCCAATTTGAGTACTCTCTCGGAGGTCAGAGAAGACGAGAGAGCAGGCGGATCGAGGAGGGCAAGGTTGTAGGTGCTCTCTCACAATTACCTTGTCTCTCGTCGGTCATAGAAATAGTGCTGGTATGAGGAGTTCGAATCTAGAAAGAAAGGAGGGGGAGTCAAGGTCTTTCTGGTTAGACACAGTACTCCATTAGGCACGGACGTACTCAGGTACTCACAAGATCCCTCTATCCTCTTGTTCTATCTAGAGTTGTCATGTCGAATGAAGAGAACCACGCAGTTATCCATTAGTAAGACGGCGAACTTCCGTGATTGATTTATGAACCTCGTTCTGCCTGAATGCTTAGGGAAAATTTACAAATGTTAATGCGTAATGGCTTTTTGGAGATTATCCGGAACAGATTTCCTTCAGCTTCCAGCGGAGTACGGTGCAGCTCCGATATAGATAGATGGCAACTATATTTTTTTCAAATCTTACTTCGAACAACCATCTAGTCATTCTTCTATCAGAGTAAGACAGAATCACTGATTGATTGATGATTGCCGTTCGGGACTTGTCTGTAGCGTAAGGAATAGCCATGATTCCTTGAGAATCTCTGATCAATCATCATTGTTGGAGAACTGTCAGAGCTGAGGAACAAAAGCACGAGCTACACGATCCGCTTTCGGATTCTACCTCTTGCTCGCTCCTCTCCATCTCCTTACTACTCACTTACTACTACTACAACGCTAAAAGATTCTCCGATTTTATAATGAAACATATATTTACGTTTTGTCTGCAACGGATCTTTATTTATCTACCACAGCATTCTTCTCCGACAGAGAAGGGGGAGATCTTTACATATGTGACAATTGCTTTGATCTAAACTGCTCGAGTTTTATTCTCGTCTGAAACTCAACCGATCTGCAAGTGAGGAATGCGCAAAGTTCACGAGCATCCCTCACGAAATAAAGAATCAAGGCCTCTCAAACTGGTTCGACTAGTATTAGGTCTTGCAATGCATTTGACTTTTCTAACTGGGTAAGAATTGTGAAAACAATAAGTTTTGTGTGAAATTTTGCCTTCCCTACAGCAATCTCAAAATATGTGTGATAGACAAGACACCACATACTTCGTCTTTTATTTATCTACCACAGCATTCTTCTCCGACAGAGAAGGGGCAGATCTTTACATATGTACTTGCGCACTTTGCATGAATCGAACTACAAGGCCTGGGCGGAGGGAGAGGCGGCTCTCCCCGCTCATTTTGAATTTTCGCAGTCCGATTACGGTGTGGCGGGAAAATTCAAACGTTAATCCCCTTGTTCACCCTTTTCTGGAGAGAACAATGGGGGTCAGAATGCTGTGCTACTTCTCCTGGAAAACGGTCGCATCTCGCTCATTCTCTTCGATCGAGTACGCACTCTTCCATTGAATCTCACAATTTTAAAATAGAATTTGCTGAGGATGCGTATGAACGATTTACAGCAGATCATTTGTGTTTCAGATGCGAATCAAGTTCGAAAAAACTTGGATCGAAGTAGTCATTCTGCATTTCTGGGTTTAAAAAATATCGAGGTTTGACAGAAATGAGTCAGTGCACATGACAGGTGATTCGGAAGCCGTTGAGATAAGACATCAGCTCCAATTTCCACGAAAGAATGAACGAGTCGGACCTTTACGGATTCACTCCAAACATGTTACAATTCACACACTACAAATTCATCGAAGGAGTTTATTTTTCTCAATGTAATGTGTGGAACTTACTGAAAATCTGTCATTCGCCCATCATATTTTCGCCCTTCTTTCCCTCTTTCTTTCTGCCACTCGCCTCTGATCTTCTTCAACTCTGTGAGATTTTGAGCTAATTTGAGTGCGCCTTTTCGGAACCTGTTTCGAAAATAGGAACTATTCAGCTAAATCCGGCTCGGAATTGCACAAATTGGCGCCAAATTAAGTGACAACCTTTTTCTTTGTTAACTGGCGCCAAAAAGCGAGCACTACCCATCCATTTGCTCCTTGCTAGCGCGGGAATGCGCCCCTAACGGACCATTTATCTCTTCGCATTCTGTCTGGCCCGTCTGACACCCTCTTCAGTTCCCGTGCTCTCTCGCCGACCAGACGAACAGATCGAGTAAGAAAGAGGAGGGAAGAGTACCATTAGCCTTGGCGACAGACACAAAGGTCATCGCGCATTCGCGCGCGCTTTGAGACATTTTCGAAAATATAATCTGCCTCAAATTGTCCGACGCGAGGAGGATAGCACTTTTTTCGAGAATCGATGAGAAGGATACCGTAACTGGGAGCTACCGTACCCTGAGGACCACAAGCCTGAAGAGAGCGACTCCATGACAATAGCATTAGCACCAACGGCCCGCACTGTCAACAGAAGGCTCTCTTCGGTCTCTGCGTGGTGCCGGGGGTCCTGGTGTCTGGATCTGGGTTCGGGTCTCATGTCCAGCTTGGGGTGCTACCTGGGTACAGGGACTACAACTCGTGAGTAGGCAGAAGAAGTAACAGGGGGGATATGGGAGGGGGATAGGGGAAGGAAGGAAGGGTGTATCTCTGCCGTTACTCGTCTCACCACTCTCTTGCCGCATGCGCACGTTACCAGGGAGATATCGAGATGTGGGAATCAGGCGAGGCGCGAGGCGCGAGGCTTTCCTCCCTACTTATGCTCGCACGCCTTTCAATCAGTGGGATGACACTTACTGCGTTTAGCGACGAGTCACGAAATGTGGACGTTTCTAAGAGGAATTCAGATATGGAAACTTACTGTGGTTAGTAACGACTGGCTATGACGAAATCGAGGGCACCACTATGCACAGGGCGGTTCTCAGAGTGAGTGATCGGGAGTGGTGAGGTAAGAAGGGCGGGGAGGCAGGGGGGAGGAGGAGTGAATGAAAGGAACTACACCCCCGTGTCGATACTCGATACCCTGAGCGCGCGCTCGGAATACCCTCGCACAATAGGCCGCGCCGAGCCCCACTGTACTGTCTCCCTATTCAGACGTCTCAAGTGCACATGGGAGACAGTGGGGGGGGGGGGATCAGGAAGGAGGATGGACTAACATCAAGTCACGATAGGCTGATATTTAGAAATACTGGGTGGAATGGGTCCATTGGGAAGGGAAGTGGGGAGGTGGACTAACCTCAAGTCGTGACAGGCAGCTTTTTGGGGATACTGGGTAGATTGGAGGCTCAGGGGAAAGGGATGGAGGGGTTGGACTAACCACATCTAGCGATAGACTGCTTCTTTTGGGGATAGTGGGGAGATTGGGAACACAGGAGAAAGGGGGTGGAGGAGATGGACAAACCTCGTCTCTAGCAATCGACTGCCGCCTTTATAGCCGCGCTCCCACCGTAAACGACAAGGGTGATACGCCGTAACTGTCGGCCGGAGTTTGCCAGAGCCGGCAAGTGGGACGCGCTGCTGTGGCTGGCTGGCGAAGGCGACTGGGGGTGGAGGGAGGAATGACAGGAAGGAAGGCGAGGAGGAGGAGGAGGAGGTAGAAGGGAGGCTCCGCCCCCTCGCCCAGCGTAGGGAGAGCGCTGATTGATCTCGAATCGTGTACTGTATCAAGAGAGAGAGAAGGAGATAACCTGATCGGGAGAGAGAGGCGAGTACTTGGGGAGCTCCCCCCCCCCCCTTTCCCTGGTTATGGCCACTTTACTACCGTAGGAAAGAGCACAACAAGGTGATGACTAGTTGCCAAATTGCAACCTCGCACCTTTTACCCCTCCGCTAAAGGTTGGAAGAATGGGTGCTTGCGGAAGTCAATCAATAGGGCGTTACCGCTCTTCCACGTCGTTTTCGAATTAGGCGAGCGGCCAAAATCCTAATTCGATAATGCGCGCGCGACGCTGCTGCTCAACAATTTCATGTATTTCGTCATCACGAACATTCGATTTTGCCTTCTCTTCTTCGATCTGCTCATTTTTGTGGTTCGAGGAATCCGGTGTTATTGGTTCCTCTGATTTCCGATAGTTTCAGGAACATGTGTAGAACTAAGAATGCTCTAATAACTATCTGGATCTAGGATAGATCAGCCGGTAAGTATAAGGATGTGAAAATGGAGAAACTGCCCTCATCTTGCTTCAATCTGCACGCCCTGACCCAGGCCGCGAATTAGTCAAGATAAAGGGGGGATTGGTCTCTTAGATTGGACCGAAGGGGCACTCCCCGATCGCCATTCTATCTCGGCATGTCTGAGGGGTTAGAAAGTTGGAAAGGGGAGGAGGGGCAGGGAGAAATTAAAGAGGGGGGGGGGTTAAAGGGAAGAGTGGAGGGGGGATCTAAGTGCGATGGCCTTGCGATGCGACGATAACCAGTGGAGCGTGGCGGAATCTGATACGGAGTAGTGGGTACAGGGAGGAATAAGGGCGAATGAGAACCGGAAACGTAGCGGGTGGTTCCTTATAGGGTGGTGGGCTTCCGGTGATAGAAAAACGTTCCTCGACTATTTCGGTGAAATTCATACATGATTAGCTTTTCTGGAATGACGGGGAATGGGAGCTGCAAGTTAAATATAGGGTGGTGGGCTTCCCGTTATGCAAAATCGCTTCACTTGGGATGGAACTTGGTTTCATCTCAAGTAGTCCATGTCACTACGATCAGAATAGATCTTCACGAGCTTTCGGAGATATAGATCCCATCAACTGTACAACGAAGTTTCTTTGACTTCCGACTGCGAAAATGAAACCAAGATCACTAAGAGGAAATACATACCAGTTTTCGCGTCGGAAGCGGCCTTATCGCTTTGGTGATCTAGACAGTTTCTTGCTGTAGCAAGCAGTAGATAGATTTCATGCGGCTTGCATCCAACCATTCATCAAGATGGGCATTTTTTATGTGGAATCGCCAACTTCTTACCAATAAGTATGCACCTAAGTGGCCATGAGATTAAACTTGAGCGTTGCCGATTTAGGCAGCTCGTGCTCTAGACGTTTGCAGTTCAAGGATGAACATTCTGTCGTTCTCATCAGATATTTCGAATATTTCTTGGAGTTTCAATCTAACCTAACTCTGAAAGCGATACCACCTATCAGCTAACGTTCAACTACGCTTTAAAAAACTTTTTGGAGCCCTTCTTATCCCTTGCCAATCAGGCAATAGATACGAACTCCTTTCCGAAGATGACCCTGAGATCGGTCAGGTAGGGTTGGCATGTCAAGATTGAAACCGCATTTTAAGATTGAAATGGCGCAGAATGATCATTTTCAAGATCATTTCAAGATTCAAGAGTATTTCAAGATTTTCAAGATTGGTTGATCATTTTCCACCCACACCGACCCCCTTCGACCGGTCTAACCGTGAAAAATGACGAAAAGTGTTGAATTTCAAGATCATTTCAAGAACCAAGATCTTGAAAAACAACTCGTTGTTCTTGCCAAGATGGGATAATTGAGTTATTACCTTTTCAAGATCTTGCAATCTTGCTTGGCAAGCCAACCCTACTGTCAGGTACCTCCCATCCGCTATCCTTCCCCTTCCCAAACTTTTGTATCCGTCAGCTTCGGAGCCAGCCTAGTGATCTGTTGATCCGGCCAGAACTCAGTGATCAATACCTTTCGAGCAGATCGTTCAAAGGATTAGAAGAACGAGTATCTTTGACTTTTTTCCTATCAGAGAATTCGGATAGCTCTTTCGTTCTTACCTGACCCTGAGACCGGTCAGGTACCACCTATCCTTCTAACGGTCGGCGAGACGGGAGGGGAGTGGGAGGAGGCTACCTATTACTCCGTCCTTTCCAAATTACAACTATTGAATATTTCTGCCCTGGAAAGAGCCTTGTGCTCTCGATCTGGGCCACTAATACTGATAAGTGCTTCAAAATCCATTGAATCTGCCGTTTCCTCATCAGACAGTTCGAATAGCTCTTGGAGTTACGTTTTTAGATCTTTCTGACCCTGAGAGCGATACCACCTATCCGCTAACGGTCGGATACGGAGAGGAGATGGGGAGGAGGAGGCTACCTATTACTCCTTCCTCGCTCTCAATTTTACTGCTCGTTGCCCTCGCATAAAAACCCCTACCTTTCCACTCCTATCTTCCTTTGATCTCGTCGCCCATTTTATGCACATCTTTCCAGTAGCAGAGAAAGATATCGCAGCCGGGGATTGGGACGGGCCGTGTTTCCGGCTCGGAACGTTTTCCCGGCTCTATGAAATTTCCCCGTCGCCTACTGCTGATCGGTTGTGTTTCACGCACTCCTTGTAACTGAAAGATCGACAAACATGGCAATAGAACAGCAATCTTTAGGTCGAAAAAATAAAACCATATTTTCCGGTCCTTTTACTCTACCACTTCCATTCTCTTCGCACTCATACGCGCGTGCAAGCGAGAGCAAACATAAGGAGGACTACTGTGTGAAACACACGGGGGGGAATGAATGGGCACCCGCTCTCTCTCTGATTTTCACGCTCTCTCGTCGGTAAGAGACAGCGAGAGAGCGTGCAGATCGAGGAGAGGCCAGAGACGAATAGACTGAATGGAGTAAGTGGAAGAGGGAAGGAAGAGGAGATGAAGAAAGAGCAAATCATAAGTGCGCGGGGAGCAACAACGAAGGGAATGGGAAAGATTTCGAAAACGAATTTCGCTTTGATGTGAAATGAAAAAAAAAATTCGCTTTGATGTGAAATGGAATGAAGACGCGAAACAATTAGTGTCTCGTAGATCACACTAACAAAAATATTATCCATTTGAGAGCAGATGGAAAAGCGATCGTCCCGAAACTGCCAAATCGGATGTGTTTCAATTTCATTAGAAATTGATCGAACAGAATGAGAATTAGTATGTTCTTCAACGGCCTTCTAAATCCCCCAAAACTCGCCCATTTGCGGGGCCGATGATAAAACACTCCAGCTTTTTCAAATTGTTTTATGTTCTGTGAACTATATATTTCCAAGGGAAACTAATGATCAGAATCAATGATGTCTAAATGTGAAATCCCTTAAACTTGTCCAATTGAGGGCCGATGATAAAACACTCGACCGTTGAACAAGAACTCTTCCTTTCCCCATCTCCCCTTCCGTTTATTTCGAAGTACTCTTTTAGTGGGGGCAATTTCAGGGTGGTTTTACGGCCCTCGAGCAAAGAATGCGGCACTACGCTATCACTAAAGAACGAGATTTTGAGGGTGATTGCGTAATTGGCGATCTAATTTGCTACCTAAAGGTAGGTCACAGACAACGTCATTCTATGATCGAGTCAAGATTGATTGTGACTTCCCTGATTCATGTTTCACATTCGAAACTATGATTAGGGGCCACAACGCAGATAGCCGATTTTTCACTACGGGGTCAAAACCATATCCAAACTGTCCCTCGTGGTCCCAATAACATCATACTTTTGGCCGTTTGTCGATATCTTGTCTCTGAGATTCGCTAGAGCACGAAACATGCGCGCGGGATGCATTGGAGAGAGGGTGAGAAAAGCGAGACGAGGGAAAAGGGGGCGTGGCCTATCTCTCCCCTCTCTTCCCTCCCCTCCCCTCTCTTCCCTCCCCTCCCCCCTTCCCCCTCCCTTCCCTCGCCTGTCTCTCATGCAAATCCGCTCTCAATCGTTCAAAAACTGCTCAATTCAATGAAGATAGATGCTTTTCTGTGTCCATTCTCCTCACCGGATTAGAAAAATCAACTTTATCAATTTGGACTGTTTCTGAGTCACCATCCACAAGCAAATCAATACAATGGGTGAATAATGCGAGTGGATGGTGTCCAGCTCGCACCACGGGGAGGTGAACAATCTAGCGAACCATTTTATTTACAGGAAAGATGGCACAGAATCAAAGAACATTGGGGAGGGGATACGGTAACTAAGTTATCGTTGGGGTACGGTAAGTGTCTTAGAAGACGAAATGGGACGGGACAATTCTTACAGAACTACAATGAGGGAAGAATAATTTGAAAGAAAGACAACAACCGAAAAGCGGCAAAAAAACGGTAAAACCATCCTTCTTGTGGGGCTTCTTCAGCGCCAGGAGGCGCCGATAAGTGATATCGACGTCTCTGAAGCCATCGCTCATCGTTGCGCAGAGTACCCTGGGAAAGAAGACACGTTTAATGCGCAATCGACACACAAATTAACGCGAAATCGCTTGCGAAGGTGATATACGAGGCTAGTACTTCACGAAACAATCAAAAACAAATGAAAAAAGGGTCCACACCGCATCGAAAATCGATTTTATCGATCGGGCGAAATCGAGAATTTGCCGTTCCGGCAGTTAAGTCGTTGACAACTCCATGATAAGTAAAATATTTCGCTCGAATTTTTTAAAGCAAATCCCCAAAGTAATGGCATGATGAAATATCGATTTTTCTTTTTAGTCATGCACGAAAGAGCAAAAAAAAACAGTAAAACTATGCCCAAACTAAATTCGCCCACTGGAACACATTAAATTGCCCCTCTTCCTCTCTTTAGTCTCAATTTTCACCTTCTCAATAAAGTATTTCGTTTTTTGGGCAGTACTCATTCGTTAGAGGGTTATAATAGCTACCCAACGCAACTTCGAACGATTGATTTGGTTTAGAATGAAGCTTGGGGATTTGATTCTTATTTTTTGGCGAATTCGTGTCAGATGAAAGTGGGCGGAGCTTGTGGCCCCTAACTATGATCAAGGCAGCTCATGCGTCCAATGATTTTCATCAATGTTAGTCAGCAATTTGTAATTATAGCAATCACTTTGTAAACCCAAAAAATCTCGCTGTTCGTTCGAGGAATTGAAAACAAATCAGATTTCAATCTTACCATCCTTCCGTTCTCAGCAGTAATGAATACGATTCAGATTTTTCGAATTTCCCATCCATTTTTTGCCCGATATAACCATTTGTCCCTGTCATTCAACCATTTCAGTAGTTCTTCTTCCCATAATTAGTCATCGCTAATTACAAATCGCAGACACGCGCGTATTCCCACGCCTTTTCGACCCATTAGGCGCATCTTTTGTTCTCGTTCTCACCTTGATGAATGAGAGACTATGTAAATCGAGGAGAGGTTAGAGAAACTCGTCGGTCAGAGAAGGCGAGAGAGCATGCGAATCGAGGAGACGTTAGAGAAACTCGTCGGTCAGAGAAGGCGAGAGAGAGCATGCGAATCGAGGAGAGGTTAGAGAAACTCGTCGGTCAGAGAAGGCGAGAGAGAGCATGCGAATCGAGGAGAGCAATGCCCTCTTTAGCACCCTCTTTAGAGTCGTTTAGGGAGTATAGTTCCTTGACCTGTGTCGATTAGTCGTCGGTCGGGAGTCCTTATGGGGGAAGAGGTGTGACCGATTATGAATGAGCAGTAATCGGTCATTTACTTGACTGACATTGAGTTATCGGGACCGAACTGAAGAATATTGGGGAAAAATATTGAATAGTCTAGTAAAGATCTGCGGTCCAGCTAGGAAGACTGATGATGAGAGTGTTCTTTACCGATCGTTATGCTCAGCATATATGAGGCTCCTTGGCCTGGTCTGAGAAAGTCTCGTCCACTCCTCGATATTATTTCCTATACTGAAAACAATGGCAAATCGTGACAATTCCCGCAGAATGTTCTCAGGCTGACTAAGTGATAAAAAAAAATCGGAAGAGTTTCCTTAAATTTACTCATTTCTCAGTTACTCACCGATCAGAGAGGACGAGAGAGCACGCGAAAGGGAGAGAGTCAGAGAAAATTCGCCGAATCTCACCGCCATTTAGTGACCGCACCCTCTAATCAATCGGGCAATCGCGGGGGATATTGCGAGGCACTCTCCTCCTTTTGCACGCTCTCTCGTCCTGTCTGACCGGTGAGAGAGTGGCTGGACGGGAGGGAGGGGAGTGGAGATGAATGGGATTGTGCGCAGATTAAATGGTTATCTCGGGGAGGAGGGGGGGGGGGGAGTGGTGGGAACGGACCGGAGGGAGTTGGGAAGGACGGGCGATTTTGAATTTACAGGGAAAAAAATTAGAGCAGAGACAGTCGCTGGGTTATTTCTCGAATCGTTGAAACATAACCGATTCCACGGCAATAAATGGTTATCTCGAAGTGAGGTGATGGGAATGGATCGTGTTCGAAGGAAAGAAGGATGACTTTGTATCAAGGAAAAGACTAGAATGAGTGTTCACATGCAATCCACAATATCCTTTTTTTTATGCAGCAGACAGCAGGTCTGATATCAATAATGAACTGTCACGAGTATACTTCATTCCTCTCTGAAACACAACCAATTCGTCGGCAACCAAGCAATTTCCGAAGGAAGTTTGAAATGAAGGATCTCTCTGAAACTATCTAAATCGCGCACCTAGTCAGAGGGAGCGATCACCGCTTCGACTACTAATTTCTTTTAATAATCACGTCATCGAAGAAGCCATGACTCGCTTCCGTGTGGAATGTACACGAGTTTGGCGATTCAATGAGTGAAATGGTGATTGGAAAAAAATCTGACTTTGACAGTTCGTTTGAATGTTTTTTCCTGATGTTTCCCTATTAACGCCGAGAAAATTCAAATTGATTGGAAACAGCCCCGAGCGAATTTGACTAAACCCTGAAACGCAACCGATCATTCTTTTTCGCCAACGATCATTTTCGAAAACAAGTCACATTCATCCGTCTGCTATTTGCACTCGATCTCATTTGCACACAACAGAATGCGAAGGCGCCTGGGTCCTTGAACGACAAGAGGAGGGGTACGGTAGCTAATATCGATTGGGGTTAACGATCGGAGGGTTACGGTAGGGAGGGGTACGGTATCACTTGGACTCACTCGGTAATGGGGAGACTAAGGAGAGGGGGGGGGCAATCGAGAATCGATGGGGGCAGGGGGGGGGTCGGAGATCAGAGAGCAAAGTGCAAAGATCACTGCTCGGCTTCTCCGTCGTAGAAGTAGTCGAACGGCACCATGGCGGATCGCTTGCCGAAGCGCATCGGGCCGGAGGGGCCGACTGTAATTGATTACTCATTTAATGTATTCAGGATCCGTTGCCGTAAGGAAGCATAGATTACTGATTTTATTTATGCCCCTTTTTACGAACCAAACGATAATACATTGGTTTGGATAGGTTATGCTTGATTTTTACATATGTTGTGAAACACATTCGAATTTTTTATCTAAAAATCCAAGAACAAAATGGGTGGGCACAGAATCTTCCCTTTCTAAATCTAGTGCGCTCACTTCAAAGTGGATTTTGAGAGCAACTCTCGCGAGTAAATTCGATTTGTGAGGATGATTGAGGGGGTTCGTGTTGACAAAACAAACTAGTTATCTTTGTTCAGGTATTCATTATGTGCAAGTTCTTGGCATAGAGAGGTCGAAAATATGTTTTTGATATTACGTTAATATTAATCTAAATTAAAATATTAATTACATCGTCTCTTGCCGAAGCGCATCGGTCCCTGAGGCCGGGCCTTCTTCACGTCTGCAATGATTATTGATTATTTTATATTTTTATTCCATTATTAAAAAAACATTTTGCTTGCTTGGTTCATGTTACCAAATACAACTGCGGTTATTGCAAATTTTAGGAGGCAATATCAGCAACACACTAATTTTAATTCATCACTCCTTTACAAGAGCGTATTTTTGTCGTCATCGTATTGAGTGAAACCCATTTGAGTGTTCATCTCGATCGCTAATCGGGCATAAATAAGGATTCAAAATCGTGTACTACTAGATCCTGATAGGCCATTTTGGTCCCTTGTGTAGCACACCAATGATCCCCAATTCGTAGCCACCTATGCATAAGTGTTTTGGCGCGTTCCTTCCACCCACCAAATTCGCGCTTGGAATTCAAGTGGATAGATGGATGGAGGAAGTAATTCCTTGTTCCCCTGTCCACTCTCTACGTTCCCTCTGAAGTCAGAGACGCCGAGAGAGCACGCGAAACGGAGAGAGTCAGACAGAATTTTCGGGGAAATCAGGCAATCTGTATGCAGTGACGCATCCAGGAACCGATGCTCTCTTGATTGCCGGACTGCCTTTGTGCTCATAATTTCGCAGCGACCAACAGCTAAAAATAAACCCCTCGAAATGCATTTGGTCATCATCCCATTCCGTCATTTCGCATACTAAACAGGTGGTAGCCATAGGGCGCTAATGCATCGAGGCAAAAAACGACTGGTCGCCCAAGTGGAGTCTTCATTGAGAGTCCTTTGTGGACAATGGACGGGCTTGTCATCAGTCTACCTTACGTATATTCTCTCAGTGGGAGTCCATTTTCGTCTATCTATCTATGGCCCGAATCAAATCGGAAAAAAAGCGCTTCGAGGATCCTTTTTTTTCATACTTCATCAGTTCATTTCGGTCAATGGTCTTTTCCCCGATAAATGCACCCCGAAAAGGCCCTCGAAAACCCCCTATCTTCGCCTATCCCCTCGTGAGAAGAGTCCATTACGCGCGTTTCAGGGCCGTAAAGTCTTCGAGTGCTAAATTCCGGATGCGAACCCGGATTTTAGTCAGATTGAATTTCGAAACAGATGCCGGAAATACAAAAGCGCTGCTTCCGCTTCAGAAAAATGAGAAAAGGGCATGACGAATTGTCGTAGGCTCTCTTCGTTTAGCCCGGTCTCTCATTGGCTAGAGAACGCGAGAGAGCGTGTGGAATGGAGAGAGTCAGTGCATTTCTTGGCGCTCTCTTCTTCATTACGCCCGGTCTCTCGTAGGTTAGGGTGACGAGAGAGCATGTGGATTGAAGAGACGGATCGAAGAAAGGGACTCTATTCTACTCGAGGGCGTGAAAAGTGGCCCAATCAGGAAATGAAATAGTTTCAGAGGCGTCGAAGTCACGAGTGGCTTGGAGATTCTGTAAGCCCTAATGTGCAAGTGAATGACGACGACGGATTTGCAATAACTTCGTGCAGAGATCTTGCACTGCGTGAATGCACGATAAAAAATTCCGTGAAAATTAAATTCAAACTAAATTTCAAGAAAAAACTAAATTCCGTGTTCTCTTAGATACGTAACTCAATTTTCGCGAGGATCACGTTCATTCGATTGATGTGATCGTGTATGTAGCTTCACAATTGCGATACAATCCCAGATGATTGCAGCAACCATTTCTTCGTGTCTTTCTACAGTGACATTCTTGTGCCTGATCTTTCCCAGACAACACATTTCCTTCGGAATGCATGAAACCCATAACCCTACCGCCTACCAGCTGGGCCCTCCGGGAAATACGTATGCAGTAATGACAAACCCTTCGGAAAACTCCATACAAGGCACAACATTTTCACAATCCATAAATGAAAAATAACAAAAATAATTTAAAAAAATAATAAACTTACAGGGCATCGCGTACTCGATCGCTCCGTCGTCGAACTCTGCAAAGATCAAAGATCAACTTCTTAATAAAATTTATTTTCCTTTTAGTTTTTCTTTATTCGTGAAACATTTATACTCCGTTTTACTTAAATTGTCTTCGAAGCACAGATGTGTTTCACACAATCTACATGAATCATTGCGAAGCACAAGTTTGATTTTCCATTGGCAATTTCTCTCAACAAAAAATAATTGAAAATCATAAACTATTATTTTCGCGTCATCTCTCAAGACAACGCCCCCCTGACCTCCTCAGTATTCAGTATAAGAAAGACAACTTTTGTTCTCGTCTTTTCCTTCTCTTCAACATTTTCCTTTAAAAAATGAAGTGAACCGCGCACTCTCTTCATTCTACATGCTCTCTCTCGTTTCTCTAGCTGGTGAGAGAGCACGGGAAATACGGAGAATCGTTCCTTCCGACCTCAACATTGTCTACCCTCGTCAGCGATTCTATTATCCTTCCTTAGAGCAGCCGCCTCTTGAGACTGAGAGGAACTTCTTGAAGGGCGAGTGTTTTCGCGGGGGTCATCGAAACTTAGTGAAAAGTAGTAAGACAGGATAACGTTGGAGTTAGTTGGCTGCGATTACTAGAGCCGATTCTATTATCCCTATTATACAAATTCAGCATCTTCAGTTCAGCCTCTAGTGTAGAGGAACTTCTCGAGGAATCACGAAAAAGGTCTCGCGAAGCCATCGAAAATACTAGGTATTGCCGATTGATGACGCAACCTCCACTCCTAGGAAAGGAAATTCGAGTTGAAGTGGTACGCAGATAAGATGCGATCTTCGAGCTCAATAAAACAATGAGGAATGACCAACTCGCTTTCAACTATAATAGACTGCATGATCATGTAATTTTGCAGAAACTTCGTACACTTTTACTGCCCCGTTTCACGAATTGGAACGCGCGTTGGTTGAACGGTAAAGAGCGACTTTTACGACGCACTACCCAAATTAGATGGAGGGAAAGAAAGGGTTGTTCCTTTTTGGCCGCTTTCTGTGCTGTTTTGCCCTTGTTTTATTGAGTGTACATCAGGCGAATTGAGGGAGATTTCTAAAATCAACTCGATTTTAGTATCAGGGTGGGCAGTAAAACAAACCCCGGTAATGAAACGGTTCCGAATGGCAGGATTGTTCTTCCCTGTTGTGCTGTTTCCCGTGTTTTCAATTAACAGGCATTAATGCCTTCTCGCGAGGAAAGGCAACTTTCAGTGATTTCCCCGGCCCAATTATCGGCTCGGGTTTCTTCGAGCATTGTCACAAAATGTGCGAGAGTGATGTGGAAATACAGCACAACGCCCGCACGAAACCCGAGAAACTTCCGGAACATGCCGGCTCCGGATACGGTAAACTCCGGCTCTCATATCTCGACCAGTCTAGAATCAATGTGCTTGCGGAAGGGATGGACAAGAACCGCCGAAATTAGGGTCATTTCAGAGGCCCTTACGAGGCCACTTGGGTTTGCCAGTGTCAGAAGGGTTTCAGAGACCGAAGAGTGCAATAGAATGAAGTCATTTCCCAGAGGCTTGAAACGTCTCGATGAACAATCACAGCCATTATTGTGCCACGTTTAGTCTATGAACTTGCCTAGCTCTCAAATATTACCAACTTCTATGCAAATATCGCATCGACTAGATAATCTGTTGGCCCTATCTCGGGTTCAATCAAATGAGGCTAACGACTGATTTGATTGACCCTGAGGGTGGCCGGGCTCTTTGTTTTGAGTTTGAATTCTGTTTTGAAATCTTTGCCGAAGGAAATCACGTAGCGATCGTAGACCAACGAGGAAATGACTGACCCTATCCTTTCGTTCCCATACTTTTTTTTGACTTTTTCTATGTCCACATCATTTCGTATCCAGGATAGGAATAGAGTCTTAGTTCTTGCCTTGGATGTGAATAGTGCAAGATACTAAGAGTGCAACTACATCATTTCGAGTGCAATCCCATAGAAAAAGCCATCGAGGCTAGGAAATTGCACTCGCTTCTACGGGATTTCTGCCTGATATGGCTATTTACAGTCCAGGTTGGTTCCCCAGTGAAAACAATCCGGCCCGGCCGGCCCCGGCCGGCCCCAAGCGGCCCCATGCCTTTTTGTGGCTCGTACAGAGAGAAATTTGATATAATCTCAACGGCGTTGTAAAGCTCGTGTAATATACTATCGATTTATGATAGCAGATTTTTAAATAATACTTTCAATAAATAGTAAGTTGGTGGGGAACTGGCATGAAGTATTGCGAAAAACAGGTCGCAAGATTACGGTAAGTAAAATCGTCAATCTGATTCTTTTCAACTTTTTCACTTTTCCGCAAAAACTGACGCACTTCCACACCAATTTACTATTTATAGAAAGAATTATTTAAAAATCTGCTATCATGAATCGATAGTATATTACACGAGCTTTACAACGCCGTTGAGTATATATCAAATTTCGCTCTGTACGAGCCACAAAAAGGCATGGGGCCGCTTGGGGCCGGTCGGGGCCGGCCGGGCCGGATTGTTTTCACTGGGGAACCAACCCGGACTGTACAACACGCTTTGAATGCGCGTAATCAAGGAACGGAAATTCTCTACGTAGATACGTTCTCTAGCAGGTCAGACGAAGCGAAATAGCAGGCGTGGCTGCAGAAAAATGACAGTTATTTCGGAGATCCGTGTCAATAATTCAACAACCGATGGACGATCAAAAAACGTTGATGTGGATCGCGAAAAGGGTTGCGTGAGGCCCGATCGCATGATCGTTTATCATGATGTTCAGTAGTTCATTTGGTCAGAAAGCGGTCGATGAGGATTGATGATGTGAAGGACCTATTTGACGTTTTGATGACATATCTTTCTCGCTCGAAATATGCTTTCGTAATGGAGTCATCCAAGTTCAGTATAGCATCATGATGTAAGGGTCCTTTATGACCCTCGATGGGTATCGAATACTACTCGCTAAGAGTACTCAGAAATGCTGAAGAAGCTTCCTCAATCTGAGTAGCTGCTTCTTGAAAACGGGTGGAGATTGAAGCAGAAGCTGTACCCGAAAATCCGAGATAAGCGCGAGTTTTTTTTTCTAATTGTAAGATGCACCACTTCGCTATGAAACCACGACCAACTGATGATTTCCCAATTTTCAATATTCGCGAATTCTGAGGAACAGAGAATAACGGGAAGTTCAGCATTTGAATCTGTTTCACCCGTTATTCAACTGCCTGTTCGTGATTTAAAAATCAATCACAAAGAGGAGTATCGTTCTGAAAAAATAAAAGTCAAACAGCGCCGAGAGAGCGTGCGAATCGGAGAACGTCCATCGAAAATCGCAGAAAATTAATCAAAATCACTCACGAGCAGCTCGTGCGCATTTTTCAGACAGTCTTTCGGTCATCCCGATTATTTGGAATTTTTGAATATTCGGATGTGTTTCACCCGTGATTCAACTGACTGTTCGTGATCGAAAGTCAATATATTGTGAATATATTGTCAATATGAACTTGGGCTATTGCTAAAAAAAATAAAAGTCAGACAACGGCGAGAGAGCTTGCGAATCGGAGAGAGTCAGACGAAAAACGGGGAAAATTGGGCGAAATGCACTCACGAGCAGCGGCGAGAGCGGTCAGGATGACGAGAAGGGCGACGAGTCGAGTGAGGGAGAACATGGCGACTGAAGTGGGAAGTGGTTGGAGATCAAAGATCAATGACGCCGAGTGAGTGCTTCATGTAGGGGCACTAGGGCTAATGAGAACTACTTCGCAACATAATCCGCGATACAGTTATCTTTCGAAGTTCTCATCCGAGTTCACTATGCAAGCTATCTATCTAGCTAATATCACTATGTTTTGACGTATACGCGGAACATAACGAGTTGCATTTTGCAGGTAGTAAATATCATCAAGAAGCGCTTACAATCTTATCTTATCAACCTCTTCTTGCATACTCTATAGATCAAAGGACTAGTCAATCTCACCTCAGACGGGGAGAGGACTCGGTCGTTGAAGGCCTGCGAAAAGTGAGAAGGACCCGAGCCAGAAGCGCCTTCCGGATCCGCCCTGACTCCGCCCTCTCCAAGCCCCGCCCCTCCCCTTGCAGGCATGACATGAAAGGACGTCATCGCCTTGCAAAGATGACGACTGTGCCTGGATACCGTATGGTAATGATGGGGAGTACGGTAGGCGAGAGGGTGCGGTGGGGCGGAATGATGATTGGAAGGGAGGATAATTGGGGCAGAGGGGTGTCGGGTTACGGTGATAATTGGGCGAGGGAATGAGCGCGGTGATTGGGAGCGTATTGTGGAGTCGAAGTAAATCATGAAGGGTCGGTATCGAGGGATCTGATTTCAATTGATTACAGAGTGGGCCGGAGCCGATCAAATTATGGAAACAATAAGTGCCGATGACTGTATTTTTTCAATGCTAGGTGATTCGGGGTAGTTAATAATGAATTTTTTTACGACGCCGCCTGTTTATCAAGAATTATCGAATAATTACAATTCTCGAGTTGCTTGTAGAGTTCGTGAAACTCATCTGAGCGCAAATTCTCGAAACGTAATTGAAAGCGAGAAATGTCCTCGATCAGATGGATGTTTCGTCCTTCTGAATGCGGACGCAGAAGCGGAAAAAAGGGCCAAGCAATTTGGATGAACTACTTTTGGTTCCCGATGATGTAGAGGACTTGAGTTTACGATCTTTGGGACATTGCTGCTTCTTGTCTCATCATTCATTGACGCTATTCTGTTAATTGTGTCCGTCGGAGGCCCGCGGGCCGAACTCCGGTGTCTTGGCCCCAGTTTCGGGAATTCCCAGTCTCTCATCCAACGTTCTCGTGACCCGACTACATGGCCCGTACGGAGAAATCTGCCACCTTCTGTAAAGTCCAATGCCTACGTTCATCGAACACTCGAATGTTCGACCCATGAAAGTTCACGAACTTTATCTGATTCAGAGAACCAGCAAGTTCCGTGTGTACCTTGAGTTCGAAAAACGGGTTACCGTCTCTTCATTTCACACACTCTCTCGCCTCTCTGGCCGGTGAGGGAGTACGGGGAATGAAGAGACTATTACCCGTATTTCGAACTCTAGTGTGTACCTTGAGTTCTGAGGCGAGACCCCGAACACAAAGAATGCCATTTTCCACACTCGGAACTCCTTTTCAATGATCAGAAAAGGCAGAAAGCACACGAGTTCGCGCCAGGTATGAAGGAAGGATGGCAGGGAACGAGTGTTCAGTAGTTCTGACTGGATGGATTAGTCATATCCTCATTCCGCTTGCTCTATTTTCACTCTGACAGGTAGTAGAGCTCGGGGGATGAAGAGGGGAATTCTTCACTTTCGCAGCCCTAGTGTTCGCTCCTCAAATGGCGTCTGAAGTCGGCAATTGAAGAGCGGTTATTGTCGCTCTTTCTGGAGCTGTCGGATCGAGACTCTCATATGTCTTATGATCGCTCTCTGGCAGGGGAGAACGAGGCAGAGAGTGTGTTGGATGGAGAGAGCCGGGGGGAGAGCCGGCATTCAGCCAAACGAGGTTTGGTAGGGTGATTGCGTTAGGAGGCAAGAGGAAATCATGAGTGTTGAGAACTAGAGAGGAGGAGGATCTCACGAGATATTCGCTGGTTGATTCTCAGAAGTGGTGTGACAATATCGGTGTGGGGGGGGGGGGCGGTTCGCCAGAAATTGAATATTGTCAGTTGCATTTTCCATTCACACAAAACTAATGAATGGATTGGTAGGTGGTTTTCAAAAGAATAGCTCCAGACATTGATTCTTAGTTGCTGGCGACGTTCTAAAGAATGATGTGAAAAATAATTCAAAACTTTTGTTCGGTTGTTGAAGAAAATCAGAAATTGTTGTGAACATTTACGAAACTATCATTGCGATCATGTCCTTCTTCACTGGATTGCTGCTAGGTAAATGAGAAGAAGAAATGCTCAACGAATAAGGGCGAACAGGAAATATTTGAGCATGAAAATGCATGAAAACGTATCTCATGAACACCGGCATCAAGGCCAGGAAACGACTAACGTCGTGCATGTCTTATAAATTATCAAATGTTGCTTAAGTAATGGCTTAATGGCTTCTCATCCTATAGGCTTCACGTCCGGCAATCGTCCGATGCCCTCCAATCCATGAACACTCTTGCTCTGTCTGACTAATGAGATGACACGTAGAATGAGAGAAAAGGACTATAGTCGCTCATCAAAGTCTACACATGCCTCATAATGTGTCATCTGACTTCCGTGTTACGTCTAGCCATCTCGGGAGTCGGTGTCGTTGGCCTGACTCTGATTTTCTGTACACTTTTTGACGGAGGAACCATAGACCATAGTTGAAAACGGAAGGCTCGATGCTTCTCATTAATCCTCAGGTTGACAGACGGTCCTTGGATACGTCAACTTCGACAATGAAACATCATGAACATTGAGTGTCGTTCTTCTGCCTTGTTCCACTTCAACAGAGAAAAGGAGACCGTTGAGGCGAGACAATGAATTGTCTCAAAGTTCGGACAACAAATTGTCTCAGACAATTTGTTGTCCCAAATCAACATCGCGCTTCTGACAAAGCGGAAAAATGATAAAAACAATTTCATGATAAATTAGCATCACAAATCAGGCTACATGCCGTTTCTTATCAATTTATCGTCACCGATGCGCATGAAGTGAAAAAACGTTCCTTCTTCCGACGTACCTGACTCTGACGAGGAACCTTACATGATCTTTCGGATTGTGCAGTATCATCCAAGACGGAGAGTGAACTCGTCATCTCAGTCATTGAGCTAACGTCATTCGGCAATGGACGTCGTCGCTCAAGTATTTTGAGGATCTGTTTCCATCCTTATCCGTCTTCGTATAATCGTTTAGCAAGGAAAGGCACTTGCCTGTACGATTCTTGCAAACACTTATTCCGTTCGAACATAGGAAGCTTATGAGTAGGATCTCTTCATTTCTCATGATCCCTTATCTTACTGAGAATCTGTACGAGATTCAAAAATGAATGCAATTGCGGATGATAGTCTGGGATGAAGATCGGATTTCAGAGTATAGCCTACGTATGATATCCATCCTGGAAACATTCAGTTTGAGAAGGTCGTCTGCGTATTGAAAAATTTGCATTAATTGCGTGGGCCGACGAGATTGGATACGGATGGAGTCGTGGTATCTATATCTATATTATATCTATATTCAATATTGTATGACCTTTCACCCAAAACTCTAGACTGCGGGAAGACGGGAAGGGAATTGGCTAAATCGAGAAGAGGTGATTGACATCCGGATCGAAAGGGGCCAAGGCGCACTGTATGAACACAGAAGATGATAACAGATTAGGAAAAAGGGGGGGGGGTGGTCATCTTTCTTCGATAACATTAACATTTTTATTGGCCAATTTCCTCGAAAGCATTGTCTGTCCGATTACGGATCTGAAAGATACTCCATTTGAAACTCATCTCCATCACGAACTGTGTCTGCAGCGATATCATCGGAATTTGTAGACAGGAGTTCGAAATGTTTATATTAAAAAAAATTAATGCAAAATTTAACTGCATCGATATCGATGTAAGATTCAGATTCACGGAGATTGGCACGCAATCGTGATGTAGGCCACACCGTTGAATCGATAATTACAGACTACGGTGGCATTCCTGTTAAAGGAGGCGTATCATGAACTTTTGAAATTCAAATGTTGCGACTCTTAAAACGATATGCCGAGTCTTGCAAGATTTTGGAAAATTGCCAAGGTTCTTTTGGCAAATTGCCAAGGGGTAGATCTTTTTTCTGTCGAAGGGAAGAGCCTGCGGGAACAAAAAAAAATCCCTTCCTAGTCAATCAATAATAGGCGAGACAACGATGACTTTCGATCAATCCTTCTTGATCTACCTTCCCTTCCTCCCCATTGGCGCTGCGTAAAATATTTGAATTTTCGCGGGGTTTTCCCTGTTCTTTCCTGATACTTTGGACATGGATATCTCGTCCCAGAGTGGACGTACAACTTTCAAACTTCGGCTTTCTAATATCGTTCTGGATTCTAATCTGATCATGATCTCAAGAGCATGAACTAATTTTTCATGATACGCCTCCTTTAAGCATAGATAACTGCCGGGTGAGAAATGATAAATGATGACACTGTGAGTCGCAGTCTGTGATATGTATCTGCCTATCTTATTCATGGCCATTGTCATTTTTTCACCTAAATTCTTCTCTCACAGTGACTAAATATCACTGAGAGCGATATTTGTCATGTTTGCCTGAAGAACATCTTAAACAATTGCTTATGGAAATATTGACTAATAAAATTCTGATCTCAATTTGTTATAAATTTATAATTGATAGAAATTCTTGTATTTCTGGTAAGAAAAAAGTCTCAGTAATAAGTATGCCCCACGCGCCAGATTTGCTGGGTGCAATACGGTTCAGATTACGGTAAATCATCTCTGCAAATGCTTCTCCGGGAATGCAATATAGCAAATAAATTAAATATAAATGCAGATCAGGATCCGAGGAAGGGAAGAAAAAGCTTCTGGGCCATCATGCAGGTCCTTTGTGTGTGGGTGACACCCCCACAACTTTTGTGCCATGGTAACGGAATAAATTAGCGAGTAATGGAACCGATTTTGAGTGAGTGGGGTGAGATTTGAGCTAGTTGAGGGACTTTATAGCCAACGAAACTCGAAAGAAATAATTTACTCAATCGATCAACCACTGCCTCAGAGCTAGCAACTGCGTTTGGAGTGAAAATAGCGTAATTTTGGTATAACTTTATTACCAAGCCATAGTAAAGGTCTTATTTAACTTATTTATGCAAAAATATAACTAAAAATGTCGAAAATCCGCCTAAAAACTGGCCAAGAACTGAGTGCGATTCGCGACGTAACAGTGAAAAACCGGCGATTTTGAGCTATTTCCCGTCTATTTTGACCTTTTTTAAGTCCGTTCCTATCTGGTTCCATGTTTTTGATTGAATTTATTTTAAATATTTTTGCAAGTTGGTCCCTCGAGTAGCCACAGCACACCCCCGCAAACACTCGATACCGCCCCGGAATCGCGACGGACGAGAGAGCGCACGGAAAGTGGAGAGCACGCTCTGTGAGGCGGCCCCACTAACCACTAGCACGCAACGATCGCGCGGGTCGCGGCGCAAACGCGATGCGCTAGGCGTCGGCGCACCCTGGCACTTAGCCAAGTCCCGCCCACTGTCTAGTCTGTGCACGCTAGCCCGTGGGTTGTTTTTGTTACTTTTCGCGATTTATAATTCCCTAGCTCCTGGGTGATCTTTGTTTCA
This sequence comes from Pristionchus pacificus, assembly GCA_000180635.4. NCBI lineage: Eukaryota > Metazoa > Nematoda > Chromadorea > Rhabditida > Neodiplogasteridae > Pristionchus > Pristionchus pacificus. Next base: position 16,742,100 of record CM026577.1, read on the forward strand.
ACCTAGCCTGGTGCCACTGGGGTCGCTTGATAAGGGAAAAATAATATTCAGCCAGTTGGCGACCTATTCCCGTTGTTTTGCGAAGTTTCTTGTCTGGGCTTACCGTACCCCCAAGCGTCCAATCGCTCTCGTTCGATTCACTCGCGTTTATAATCGATTATTTTGGCCTTGCCGAGTTCCCGGGCTGCCATACTGATCGATTCCGTTTCTCAGGCGCTGATTATGGCCGTCTAACAATCATGGACGCCGGATTTCAACAGAAGAAGAATCGACTCGATTCGCTATCCTCGGGATTAGCGTATGTTTATTTTTCCTTCCTATTTTTGATAAAGCCGTAGTGGGATGTAACGTCCAGAGTCCAGAGAGACTCAAGACTAAACTATGTCCAATTCTGACAAATATGAGATGGTCAAACCTCGAATGTAATGGTGAGTATGGTTAGTTTTGAGGCCTACTTGAACAAAGTGTAGTTCATCACTATTTAATCTTTCAATTCTTTAAATTCACCTATTTTTCTAGTAAAAGAAGCGCACAGGCTCGGGCCACAGCGCCGGACGATCCCAAAAAGGTACCAAATTTTACATTGTTCATTACTGAACTATTATTTTCTTCATTATTGAGCTCCTTGCTCTTAATCAGTGTCGTATTAGCGATATTATTGTAAATATACTGAGCCTCTTGCTCTTGATCGGTGTCGTATTAGCGATATTATTGTAAATATACCTCAATATTTATTATAGTGCAAGGGATGCGCGACGGACCTTGCTCCTGGCACTGTTGGAGACACGTGCGGCGCCTGTAACACTGCGCCCAATGCAGTTGGTGGTGAGCGATTTGTATATAATGTAGTTTCTGAGTAGTACGAATTAGAAGCATAGAAATATGCGTGTTAGCTGATTCCAATATTGATACTAAGACAATATGTGCGAAATATCTTGAGGTTACTACTGCTTTCATGTTGATACTATTCTTGAACGATTGTTGGAGGGCTCGACAGTAGTCGATCTGTTCAGTTGGCTCAGGTAATTATTGTTATTGCACATCAGGTTCGCACACGAGTCGTCGATGCTGCCCTGTGTGCGGGATTAACGTGAACGCCGACTCCACCTTCCACACCTGTGGCGTGTGCAGAAAGTGAGTTGTATTATTGGTTTATTTAATTTATCTATATTATACTTGTCTGTGTTATTATTGTTTTTAATGCTTGCTCCGTGATCTCGATCATGACAGCCCAAACGATTCGAAGTATATGTGACATCTGAAGCAAGAAATCACAGTTTGAATAGTTTACTCTTTTGTGGGTGTTTCTAACTTCATCCGAATATCTGTTGACTTGACGAGTTCGGCTCGCGCTATCCCTTAATCGTGAAGCTAACTGTCTTTTTCTTTGTGAAACTTTGATTGCGCTCTTTAAAGTTACCTAGATCACCCTTTTCAATGAACTTTCAATGGTGGGATGTGTCTTTCTGTTTGGTTGATGGTATTTTTCCCTTTTAGTGAATCGGGTTTTACTTTTTTATCCATCACCAGAGCAACTAATATTAGATTATTTCGATTTCTCATAAATATGCTTTTATTCTGTAACTAAAGACTGCCAGGTTACTGGATCATTTAAAAAAAATTTATGTCTATGTAAATAATGTTTATATAATTCCTTCCCAGATGGATCCACGCTGCGTGCGACCGCTCGGTGGAGGCGGAATCGTCGGACGACTACGCATGCGTCGCGTGCCGACAATCGCCAATCGTCGGCAATGACGCGATGCTCGGTGCGAGCGTAGGTACGGTATCGAACTACGTCGGTTGATCGAGAACTGATTTTGTATTGCTAAAGTTTAATTGTGAGGTAAGCGTGAAAGTGGATACGGTATAACTCCAGTTAGTTTGGTTAATTGAGAAATGATTTTCTTATGATATTGAATTGCCCTTGAGATTGGCATGTTTTGCTATTCACAAAGCAGTAGACGATTTAGTGTTTAAATCTCACCTTATCCGCGCAGCGCAAGCGTAGGTAACAGTATTATGTGCATGGTTAGTTCAACAGTATCACACCAATATATGTTGTGATTCGCGATTAGGATTCTAATGTTGAGTAGGTAAAGCTGTAATGAGTAGGTTTTTCTCCATCTTGATTATCTTGTTTAACGTGGAAAATTATGTGCCATTTCACACTAAAATTGCTTAGTTTGATTGCCAAGTCGATATCGTTAATCGCTGAAACCCTAATCGATCAGCAAATTTGCAACCCAAATTCGTTCAGACTCGCCCCTCGTCGATCCAGACGCGAGCAACCAGGGCATGGGCTCGTTGATGGGCGATTCTATGAGGTCGTCGCCCGTCGCTGGTGAGTGGTGTTGAGTGATTGCGATATTTATGGGTACGGTAGCCTGGATGATCGAGAACTGCTTTTTTTATCTGCTTGGAAGCGTATACACGGGGTACAACCGAGCTTTGAGGGCGTTTAGGAGCTATGACCAGGTGAAAAAAATGTCAATTTAAGGATCGGTCGGCGGTGAGTCTTGCAGATACTCGCATCGCGAGCGGAGAATGGGAGAGGAGGATTACGGTAAGCGGATTTATTGGGGAGGATTACGGTAGGAATACGGTAGAGGTTGTTTATTGGGATGGACGGTTCGTTGATTTTAGCCAGTCGCGTTGTGGTTGCGTAGCGATTATAGGTGTAGGGAAAACGTGAGCGAGTCGCGTCAAGGAGTGCATGGGTTCTAAAAATGTATTATGTTTGTCTTATTGAATGTATTCTGTTCAATGACGATAGTCGTACATTTTCTTTTGCAAGGGCCATGTTATTGATTGGCTACGATGAGTAGTTTACGGTAGGAGTGCTGCAGACTTGCCGTCTAGCGCATGCTTCCTTCTACGATTATCGATTGATTTATGATTATCGATTGATTCATCTCTATAGTTATCGTACCCTCCCATCTACTGTATCTTCTTTCCAGGTGGCTCGTCCGAATCGTCCGGGTACTCGGCGCGCAACTCGCCCTCGTTCGACCCCAACGCGTGCAGTGAGGACGACGAGGAGTTCCGGCCCGGGTGAGTGGATTACGGTAGCATCAAATTATTAATCGAAAATTGGATTTAATTGATATGGTGTGGCCCAATGAGGATTGTTGATTTTTTTTGATTGACTGGATTACGGTAGCTAGCGTACCTTTGAGTTATTGATTGGTAGGATCAAGGTAGCTCCGTACCATTGAAAGATTGATTGATCGTATTACGGTGCCGTACCTATTTGACAGGTTTAATGGCAACGATTGAAGTTGGTACCCCGTATTTGGTATTTCGTATTTCCTTGTGGGTCTATAGACTGGCAAGCTTGTTCAACACTAGTTATTCTGAATTGAATCGGTTATAGAGTTCATGTCGCCACTGTGTTTTTTGACCTATTGATATATCTGTACATTACGAAAAAAATATGGACAGTTTGTGGTGTGAACGATTTATGTGTGATACCCGTTGATTTAAAATTTGAGCGTGGCACTATAGGATGAAACGTTGTTAGCCATTAGGGATCGTGTCGTAGACACGTGAAAACTTATCAAATTAATACTCACAGTGTGAGCTCCCGCTAAAGTTTAATTTGTTTTTGATATTTAGTTAGTTACATATTTAGTATTATAATTTGAGTAGCTCAAACCGCGGCGGTGGATCGTCGCGCGGCGGCCGAGGAGGCAAGAAGAAACCCGGAGGAAGGGGAGGAACGCTGATGAAGACCCGATCTGGAGGTGAGGAGATTATTATTATTATTATTATTACTAGTAGCAGTAGTAGTATATTACTACTATAGTAGTAAATAGTTTTTTTTAAACCAGTGAAAGGGTCTTACTAGCTGAAGCCTGGCAACCAATATTGAGTAGTGAGGGTGAAACTTAAATGCATGTACTATCAAATTGTCAAAGTGAAGAGGGAGTAGGGCTTGTTAGGGTGAATTATGAATAACAATAGGGGAACCACTGAAAGAGGACGCACACTGATAATAGATAATAATAGATTTTCATACAATGCCCGAAATTATCAATACTATCAGAACGATCCGTTGTGCAACTAATTTGTGAAACTTGAAGAATGCATGTGCTCTATTTTGCTTTGATTCTACAATGTCTGACTTTTGCTTTTGAATGTGTGGCGTAGCTGTTTACTGCCCTCTCTATTTAGTGTCTCCTTTCTTGAGAGCACTCTCAGGAGTGAAATTCTGTACTTTCCTCTAAAGCTCGAATCCATCGTTCCCTATCATCATCACCCATGCGATATATATATATATATATATTGCGCCATTAATACGCGCCGCGCCGCGCGCTCACTCGGCCCCGAACTAGTAATTACACGCCCCCCCCTCCCTTCCTCCGTTCTCCCTCGGAGGCTCTCGGCTCCTCGGAGATGAGTGCGCAATACGGGTCGCAGTCTCTTCATTTCACACACTCTCTCGCCACTTATCCTGCCGAGAGAGTGCATGAAATGAAGAGACGGCGACCCGCATTGCGCACTCTGCTCCGGAGAGTTGACCGAGGACGCCAAGATAGCAATCGGCCTCCCAAGGACAGGACGGAGGTATCTCCAAGGCAGGGTAAAGTGAGCTGCACTCTCTCACTTTCGCGTGCTCTCTCGCTCTGTTTGGCTCCAGCATTTCCACATTTTCGCGCGCGCGTATTTCTACTCATGAGTAAGGGGACTAGTGCATTATTGAGCGGTCCCAAGCGCGGAATGTGTCCGCTAGTATAGTGCAAAGGCTTTCCACGTTGCGTTCTGCGCTACCCGTATTTTTGTTTCTGCGTAAAAAAAGTGCCTTGTTTGTATTTTGATGGCAATGTGTCGGTGTTGGATGGTAGCTTGATAAGCGCAGAAGCGGACGGTGCCCCTATGCACTGGTGAGCTTCGATGTCATCGTTTCCCGGGGATCCGCAAAATTCCCCCCGGTTTGGGGATCCGCAGTTGTTGTTGGAACAAATAACACTACGCAGACCCACAAAGGGCGCGGAGAGCCGATTTTTTTATAGTGCAAATGTACGTCCACGTTGCGGTCTGCACTGTTCTTATCGTGATACGATACGATTACGACTATTGTTGCTAATAGTGAGGGCACAGTATCAGTGTTTATCGGCCCGTCGTCTGACTCTCTCTCATTTTGCAACGCTCTCTTGCGCGTCTCTGACTGATGAGGGAATAGGTGAAAAGTGGAGACGAGAACATTTGTCGTCTTTCAACACTGTTGCGCGCTGTATTGATAGCAATGTTTTCCACAGTGACGCACCGACTATAGTAGACGTACGAGATTAGGGGGGATTTTCGAAAATGATTAAGTTTAATATTTATTTGAATTATAATGCAAATATTGCAGGCAAGCCACCGTCGGGCGTGTTTCTGGACAGACTCGGCAAGACCGAGCGCGGCAAGAGGGGCAAGGGAAGAGGCGCGGGCAAGGTGAGATACGTTTGGTGTTGTTGTTATTGTATTTTCGAAAACAATTTCAATGTGTGAGATGCAGAGGAAATTGCTCTAGGAAATGCAGTGTTTCACTGTGTTGATAAGTGTGGGAGAATTTGAAGGCTATCAATGGTTCTGAGAATGTGATGGGAAAATATTAATATCAGCCAACCGGTATATTTCTAATGACTTCTGTCACTGGTCAAACTAAGTAGAAAAGAGTGGAGATTTGCGTCGAATTTGGTATTACTATTTTAGGCAGTTACATTTTGCACAAGGAAATGCAGTGTTTCCCCGTGTTGATAAGCATGGGAAAATATGAGGGGACTCGATGTTGTCGACACTTTATTGTTCAAATATTTCTTGCAGTCGGCGGGCGCGACCTCCGGCAAGGGCGGCGGAGCGGGCACGAGAGGACGGAGAACGAGGTAGTTGTTTTTTTATATTTTCATTTTGAATTTTAAATAAACTGGCCATTCTTGTCAATTGTAAGGTTTCTCACTAGGCGGATTGATGTTGCGCGGTCACTTGATGTATACTATGTGTTTGCAACAATAGTTTATTCACCGTTCTGTTCTGTATCATTAAATAACAATCTACGTACCTGTAGGACCATTTCATAGCATTTTATTCTTCATTTCTGCTAAAAAATCGAATTTTGAAATATCTTTGCCTAGTTGCATTTCGGTTTAGCTGTTGGAATATGTATGGGGACACGAAAGCGCGTTGTTGTATGTGAAGGTCCTTCAGTTATAGACAACGCCCATATATGCTCGACTAGTTACATGCCTTTCAATATAGCCATGCCCTTCCGTACGATTCAATGATTCATAATTTAATATTTCAGCAGCACGATGGGTCGCGGGGGCGCCGCTGTGGGCGCCGCGGCAGCTGCAGCCAACGCGCAGCAAGTCAACCAGCTGCTGGCCAATCTAGCCGCCGCCAACATCAACAATCCCATGCTGGCTGCGGTGCTGCAACAGCAGATGGCTGCACAGGCAGCAGTCGCTGCGGCTGCAGCTGCAGCAGCTGCAGCCAAGGGCAAGCCCGCCAAGCCTGCAGCAGGTATCGTTTTTTGTTGGTTATTAAGACACGAACCCGGCACGTATTGTAAGTGTTGAGCATAGAGGTATTTGAAAATACAGAGAAGCTGAAAAGGGGCTGGAAATTTTTCGAACATTTTCGTATTTTCATAGAGATTAGAAACACTGTGCCTTGCGATTCAACTTCATGACTTGTACGCAGGGTGACGCAGAGATGTTAGAGGCGAAGATTATGAAATTCATTGAATTGTGTAATTAATTAACTTAATTTGCAGAAGACGTTCCGTGCAGTTCCTCCTCTTTGGCGGCTGTCGAGTGTGCGAGAAGTGAGAAGGATGATGAATACGTGCGCACGATTGTGATTGTGCCTGAGGGTGAGTGGTTGATTGATTACGGTAATTGTTGCTTGATTGTGGTAGTTATTGAGTGGATTCTGTGCGGATTGGATGCTTTGACGTTGCAGCAAAAAATGTTAGAAAAAAAAGCAATAATATCAAGTAATTACCCTTACAGATGACCATTACCTCGCCCAATCGCCTCTCTGTCTCGTCTGTGGATCGGTAGGACGGGGAACGGAACAGTCGATGGTTGCATGTAGTGGATGCGCCCATTCATTCCACACGTATTGCGTCGGACTGCAGGAGAAGGTATGATTGTGGGGGTACGGTTTTGATAGGGAGAATAGTCACGTTAGAGTTACGGTAGCCTAAATGATGTGGATGATGATTACTTTTAAAAATTTTGGTATACGATTTTTGGTATATTTTTTTGGGTTTTTTGGAACTTGAAAACGTCTGTTCATTTACAGATTGTTGTCCATCGTGGTATTTATTGATAATGAAGCGCAAATCATCCTGGTGCAAAGTTTTGACATTGAATGACCAGTACATTTTCTTTCTGATTCCGAATACTCCAATCGAAATTACCCCATTTGTTCGATCTGCGTTGTGTAAGAGGTGTGAAGCTCAAATGGTTCTGGCAACAAATACACTGGTTCCTTTTCCAGATGAATTGTACGGTGCGCGATCGCGGTTGGCGCTGCTTGGACTGTACCGTGTGCGAGGGATGCGGAAAGAATCAGGTAATTAAAGAGTTGGTTTAGCCACAATTTCATTAAATTTTTGAAAAGAAGCATAGTGGAAAACGGGAGTCGAACTTAATCCTTTGCTTTTAAAATGATTTTATGAATTAGTTTTATTAGCCTAATTACCCCCAATTAAGGACGATTCGAAACTCATTATGTGTGAGGAATGCGACGTCGCCTACCACATGTACTGTCTCGCGCCGCCGCTCGAACGAGCGCCTCCCGGCCCCTGGAGATGCCAGTGGTACGGTAGTTCGAGTATTTTTTTATATAAAAGTGGTTTTATTTAAAGAAGAGATGGTAGAGGTACGGTACCGTGAGGGGTTACTGAATTATTTCGGTGGGATGAGTAATCATGTGGTTGAACGAATCTTGCACAAATTACATTCCTCTATTTCAGGTGCGCCAAGTGTCGACGGTGCAACACGAGAGTGGCGAGCAGCGGGGAGTTGACCAAGGAGGTGACTGATATAATATATTACATAATATATTATATAATATACATATATGTATTTTTCATCGTTCTTCCAACGACGGTTTTGCTGGAGTTGTAGTAACGTGAAAACCGCGAATCATCAATTTGAAAACGTTACTCATTTTCGCGAAAGGGATGTAGGGGGACTTGTGCTTCGATAGGATGACTTGTTTAGCTAATCAACCTAATTTTAATTCCCGTTCCTATATGCGTTCCTGTTGAAGCAAATTAGTCAACTTCCTATTCTTCAGGGCCTCTGCTATCCGTGTCTCTCCCTCCGCAAGTGTCCCAAGTGCAGTAAACTGTACCAGCTCAACGATAACATCATCCGGTGCAGCCAGTGCATGAAGTGCGTTAATATTCATTTATTATTTATGTTATTTCACATCAAACAGTCATACGACGCTCAAAGCACCTTATTCGAAACTGATCTCAAACTAGGTGATTTTGTGCTTCAATGGATTTGATATGAGCATGGAGAGAACGTTACATCAATTCTTACCCAATAACTGAAATACAGTCAACTAGGTGATTTTGTGTTTCACGGATTTGATATTAACTAGACGTAGACGCTATCATCAATGCCACGTTGATACCGACTTTACATTCATTATTATAATTTGTCAATTTAAATCGTTCAGATGGTACCACGGTGCGTGCGAGGACCTTCTGACGGAGGAGATGCTCGAGTCGGCTGCACTCAACAAGATGAGATGCAGCAGCTGCAGGTGAGAAGAGGGGAAGGTGCATGCTATGAGAGACGGGTTAGAGATAGGGGGATCAAGGGTGACTGCTGTAGAAGCTTTTGTTTTCGTGATTATTTATAAGCCGAATCTCCACAAGAATTGTCCTTGCCATACCACCGAGTTAACGATGCAGCGCAAGTGCGCAAATTCACCTAGCAAATTATGGTGTCTTTTCAAAAACAATGTTCAACTCGATGGCAATAACACATGTACATAACACCGTTTGTTTCTATCATTTTCCACGAAGGCACTATTCGAGCCTGGTTGCTGGAGTTATGTTGTAGTCGAAATACGCTAATTCGCCAGCTGGAAATTGTATTCTGGTTTTTTGTTTGGTTGAATTTGTCACTAGGTGATTTAGTGTTTCATGCATTCTACTTGTTAAAAGATTCTATGCGGGCTCATGCATGGATATATTTCCGTTTTAAATTCAATATTTTTTGCAGACCGAACGCGAATCGCGGTTTCACGTCGATGAACGATGGCAACATTACTATCTGCGATAATGTGGCACTGAACAAGTGCGCTGATGAGGTCGGTTTTGTACTTTGTTTTGAACTGTAATTTATTTATTGGATATTTAAATTACCTGGTTAGCTGTCTAACAAACGTGATGTGATCAACATTAACTAAAAGTTGTATTATGACACCACTGCAGCGCGAAAGGCACAGGTTCGAATCGTTTGTGTTCAGGTGCTGAAATCGAAGATGATGCCATCTCTCTTCCGTGCCAATTCCTTCACCGAATCATCGGGAGGATCGAGTGCACTGTCCGGATTATTGGGAGAGTTCAGGAGTGGAGGATCCATTGACAGCCATTGTGAGGATCTTTATAATTATATATATATTAATATTCTGTTTGCGAAATATCTGGGATTAACCCGTTCAAGTTTGGTTTATTATTGACACAAACATTCGGTACCATCTGCGATACCCATTGTACCCATTTTAGTTCTCATTTTTTATTATGCTGGGAGTAAGCGGTGGCCTTCATATTGCTGACATCAACATTTTCGCTTCTTTGGGCAGTCGTTGAAACACGAATTTCACTGATCTGATTTCATAAAATAATCAATTCTCAGACGGCGGTGGTTCAATGGACGACGAGAACGGGCCGGATGATGATGGACCGGGAAGTGGATTGAGTGGACTGATCACGTTCGGACCTGGTGAGTTGTTGATTTATTTTTGTTGAAATACATGCTAACATTGCATTGTGGACAATCAACATCTAGCGAATATGTAATGAGCCTGATACCGTAGGGTCATGGGTAGGATTCCCTCTTTTTTAAACTCTTGTTTTTATTATAGAACCTAATCAGTGTCTTCTTACCCATCATGATTGTTGGAGTGAGTATCCTAGTGAGTATGTAATGGGCATGAAACGGTAACGTTGTGGGTATGAGGTCCGTTTGAACTCGATATGTGATGAGCAATCGATGATACCCCAAAGGGCTTCCAGAGGCAAGATGGGTTGTTGAATAACTTATGATTTCAATATTTCCTTGTTAAGGTTCGCGCGGCGGTCGTGGTGGCGGCCGAGGCGGTGGCGCGGGTCGCGGACGAATGCTCAAGCTGGGAGTGGGCGGATTCTTCGTTAAGGTACGGTAATTGTAGATTACGGTATTATTTTCGATTCAAGGTACGGTAGCTAAAGAAGGTGGGATGTGTAGTTATCGATTCATGGTACGGTCGCTAGGGGTCATGAGATGAGATATTCATCGATTCGTTGTAAGGTATGGTATCTAATGCAGATGAGATACAGTAGCTATGGGGTACGGTAGTTATCTATCGATTCCGTGGTTACAGTACCCCCGTTTGCAGCTGCCCAAATCGAAGATGCTTGCCGTGGGCAACGAAGAGAATGGAATGATCGACCCGAATGATCCGACGAAAAAGGTGAGACTCTCCTCGATTTGCGCGCTATCTTGTATGCTTGGCCGACGAGAGAGAATTCTACTGAGAGAGCGCGTGCCTATCAACTTTAGTGCGATTACAATTTTTGTTCAGGAAGTGTTCATCCTATCACTGCTCTTTGAATGTCATACTTCTTATGAGTACAAGCCGAAACATAAAAGCGACAGGGCGAATATAATTTGAAATTTTATTTGTAATTACGAATTATTCAGGTGAAAGCGGTTCGTAAGCCTCGTCGCTCTCAGCTGGAGGACCTCTATCCGTCCCAGATCCAGGAGGGATTCTTTGGTATCGAGTTTTTCTTTTTTTTTCACCTTGGATGTCTTGTGTTTCATAATGTCTATTAGCTATGGGTATGCCTTGTGAATGTAATTCTTCCATATCGCTTTGTGTAATAGTAGAGTAAGTATTCATAGGATTGTTTGGTATCGTATTCTTTTTTTACAGTGTTTCGGCTAGGACGTCTTGTGTTTCACTATGTGCATTAATTACAAGTGAATCTTGTGAATACAATTTTCCGTCGTCTTGATTTAAAAAATATACAATACATATTAATAATAATCGTTAATGGCAGGCTCTCGCCCGGTGGACGGCAAGGCGCTTGCAGAGATGGAAGTGGCCGAGCCAACCCTCGAGGAGTACAAAACACCAAAGTACGGTAGAACGAGATTACGGTAGATATTTGGGGGGGGGTCGGGGGGAGTGGCTCGAGGAGCTACAGTGCTCATGATGCTGATATGTATTTTATAAATGAATAGGTGGAGTTGGTAAGAATTCGTGGCTCGGTAGTCAAGGCGGCGTCGGGTTTCATGGAGATGTGAATATGCTTTTATCGCTCAAGTTGTGGCAAAAAAAAACTAATTACGGTAGATGTGTGCGGGTTACGGTATCTATAAACTGTTCCTTTCAGGACCATCCGTGATCCATTCGCGATGGGCAACACTCTCAGTCAGACGGCCACTGACAAACTGAGAACGGATATCGAAGAGAGCAGCATGCTGGTGGGTTGTTGTTGTTATTGTTAGTTATTTTATTAATGCAGTTCAACTAGCTATTGCAAAGTCAGAAAAGTCTTGAATAAGGGAATGTGGTGAAATATGAAACCTGCTGTTTTTCTGACATTGAAATATGCTTGAAAGCTGTAAACCTAGCCTCCTTTCAATTAGTCCGTTTGGTGAAACATGATACAGTAGCATGTAAGCGCATCTCGAAAACAGTAGAAGTAATAGGTGTTAGGCATTATCCTCGCAAGGCGGGCAAGCCACCCCCATCGTCGAGTAGCAACGTTTGTCTAACCTGGGACGACCAGTGGCCGTTGCGAGACTTTAACCGCCCGCGTTGTGCGCACGTGGTAGGGGATTTCTTTACTGCGATTTTCACCACTTCCAACATTTCTTAACCCCCTTGGTTTGGGTGGATCTGAGGGCGGGCGGGGTCGAACTCGTGACCTTCGAATCGCATTCCTGGCACACAACCACTGCGCCACCGCGCCGTGGTTGTGTGCCAGGAATGCAAAAAAAGTGTTACTTTTTTTCGATAAGCATCCTTTACGGTCAATGGAAGTTATGAAATTTCTCTATCAAATACACGCCGTGAAACAGTAAAGGTTGAAATTGCAGGAGAACATGAATCTGAACGAGATGATGAACTTTGATGACACTTTGGATTTTGATGATCTGTTCAACGACGATGACGTCGATGATCTCGCACTTACTGGTACGGTATTTTTAACCGGTTAAAACTGGGAGATTCGAGTTTCAAAGAATCTAATATACCGCTGAATGGTGGTGTCAATAGTGAATGAGCTGGACTGCGGCTAGAAATAACTAAAGTATTTATGAATGAAAACTCCGGTGCACTCGGTGCTTCGTTAGCTCAAAGTAGGTCAGTGTGAGATATTTAGATATTCAGTGTGAGATATTGTACGATATTTTTAATTATTTAAATTACAAAAAATGATTCTGTAGGTCTCGACAGTGGTCTATAGTTAGACTTCCCCGATGTTTCAAAATGAAACCCCGGTGTTTTATGTGTTTCAATGAGTTTACATAGCTCAAGAGGGGTTGCTCATAACAGTGCTACTGCCAATTTTATTGTTCAAAATAACTTTGTTCAACGAATTCGTTATAACTCGAGGGCTCTGCTCTCAGTAGTCAGATTTTTTTTAATTCAAAGGGAACATGTTCGTGCTTCTAGTTGTGTTTGTGTCTCACCGAGTTTAGATATCTCGATGGGAATGCTTCTTTTCAGTTCCATTCTCGATTCTTGGAGTAATAATAAATATAAATGAAGTAATTAATTGAGACGCCCTCGACTTCATGAAGGACGACACGGAGAACTCGCAGCCTAAACCGGAGATGGATGAGGAGGGAACAAGTGTATCGGTGAGTGAGGGGGGGGGTTACGGTAGCGATTAAGAGCTACAGTACTTATTGGGTAGATGTAGATGGAAGATGGGGTCATACTTGGATGATGAACAGGGCAATCAAGCGGGGGGGGGGGGGGGGGGGGGGGGTGGGGGGTATGGTAGTTATTGACGTTATGGTTCGCGGCATATTACGACTTGGTTATTATGGGTAACGTCATTGTGGGGACAGGCATTGTTCGCAGCATTGGTGTTTCGTGAACATCTAGGGATACCATGTGTTGGTGAAGCCTAAATAAATTAGGTACTCTAATGTAAAGCAAAGCATCGAAGTGGAGGGATTAGGAGGATTCCGGTATATGGAATTTGATTTTTAGATTATTGAACAGAGAAAGCTGAAAAGCATTGGTTTAAAAATTGACATTGTGTTCCGTTTGAATTAGGATGTTTTCAAGCAATGTCTGGAATGAAACTGTACAGAATTGCGAGTTTTCTAATAATATTCTTTCTAAAACCGAGCAGTGCTTGGCCTAAATAAAAATGTTTTAATAAATTTCACTTTTTCAGGCCCCTCATCCCGCCCACCATCCGATGCCTCATCATCCTCACGCGATGCCCATGCAGCCGGGAATGGGACCGGGCGCAATGATGATCAAGCAGGAGCCGGGAATCATGCATCCGGTAAATAGAGTAATTTTGGAAATTTGTTAAACAGTGATCATTTTTGCATTGGCCGGGAATCATACATCCGGATAATGTTTTTTATCTGACTTGATTAATAGGTTTGCATGCATGGTTTGAACGTTGAGCCTTTTGAAAGTTGAAATTAATTATGATTTTGCAGCGAATGATGATAAAGCAGGAGCCGGGATCGATGCATCCGGTAACTAGGCTAATTATTGGGCGGATGTAGTACTGTTGTGTTGATGGTGTTGTAAAAATATGTATTTAAATATTTAATTTAATTATTTAAATATTTAATTTTGCAGCATCAGATGATACAGCAGCAACAGCACGCGCACCATATGATGGGCCCGGGAGGAATGATGATCAAGCATGAACCCGGAATGATGAGGTGAGAGGGAAGGAGTGTATGGGTTTCAAAGGGGATGCATGGAGGGGGGGGGACATAAATTAGCAGTGAATTTTTCGTGTACATGAATACAAATTGTTACTTCTGTTTGTTGAACATCCCCATCCGTGCAATTTTCGTGTCAAATTCATGAATGGGTTCAAAAATGGGTTCGGATAATTCGATAACAGTGATGTAGCCCCCACATTACGGAATGATGATCAAGCAGGAACCCGGAATAACGTGGTAAGAGACAACGAGTGTTTGGGTTTCTGGTAGGATTGATAGGGAAGGAACAATTCAGAGGTCAATATGAGGTTCATTTATCTCGACGAAAAAATAATTCTTCATGGCATGTTGGCGTTTCGTCTATACTAGAAATCAGTGTTGAATCAGGATACATCAATGCACGTATGATGGCTTTAGAAAAAATATATCATTTTAATTAGCATTCGAAGGAACAAAAATGACGTAACCCTCCCCTATTCAGGTCAGTATCGTCGAATAATGCCTTAAACCTTACCGCAATCCTCCCTTTTCCAGACCCGAATCATCAATGAGTGGCGGTTCTAACATGGCTGCTGCCGTTGGCGCCGCTCATTCGGGTGAACGAGTCAGCGCATCCCAAGCAGCGACGGAGAGATGGGAAGAAGATGAACCATTGGGAGATAAGGCGACTAAGGTACGGTACATATACGGTAGCAAAGTTACGGTAGTCTCATTTTAGTTTTCTTTTATTTGTTGTAGTAGGGGGAAATTGTGTTGCACGGTTGTCATATCAAGTGTATTTCTTTATATTGTGGATCACTGCGCAATATTTTTAAACTAAAGATTCTTTTATGTTTGGTGTTTCTCATTTAAGTTATGATTGGGTGTTCATTATGTGTGACGATCGTCACTGGTTTGGCTTGTAAATGAAAAATATACATTTATTTCCAGGCGGCGGTTCTGTACGTGAACATGAGCTTTCCTCGACTACGAGAGCAGATGCCCGAGTGGAGTGAACGAGCAAAGTTCATCCATAAGACATGGAGGAGTTTGAGCTCCGAGGATCGACAGGTAGGGAGATCAGGGGATGGGGGCTGGATGTAGTGACCTTGAAACATAGGGTAGATTGGTATCATTCGTAGATCTGCGGATTGTTGATTTTTTTTCGGAGAAGATTTGCCGAGCACTAAACAGAGTTGTTCAATCGAGGGTCATAGTAGTATCGGTGAGACACAGAATGAACATGTGTTATTTTAATTTTAGACAGGCTCATGAATGTTGATGAGTTTTGGGAACAATCGAACAATTTTTTACCTATGCATAGTACATTCCATTAAGCAAAGTTTCTATGGAAAGAGTCATAGCGGAAATAGCGGTGAAATACAGGATGAACAGGTGTTACTTGAATGTTAGCTATGGAAGACGCGGCAATGCCCTGGAATTTTTGGTCCTCGAAAAATTGAATTTAAAAATTTAAAACGCAACACCCTTATGTATATTGAACAATGTTTTGCTTTCGAAAGTTATATTAGCAATGAAACGGTTCTTCTTGACCATTCGTAGACCTTGCGCTTATTGAACAATTTCGTGTATAGCCAAGCCGCCTGCGTATGATTAGAAAACGTAACTCTTGCTTAGGTTATGCTACTGATGAGACACAAATAAACCCCCTCTCCCATTGCAGACGTACGTCCAAAAGGCGCGCTTCAATCGAGCTCAGCGCGAAAAAGTTCCTCGCCCGAGAGGACCGAGGAATCCGCCACTGGGAGGTACGGTAGTCATCTTTGATCTTTGATCTTTCTGTTACTTTCGTTAGCACATTGAACAAACGTAGCGGAGAATCCCAGTTACATACACCTTATGTTAGTGTTAGAATCGAGCAAGGATCTTTCACGTTTCAGTTCTAACACAATATAATACTGGTAATGCAAACGTAATGGGTACAGAAGAATCAGCTCACAGAAGAAAGCAGCAAGTCTGTTCTCCGTTTCATCGATACTATAATACCATTGTTCGTGCAGTTGCAGCGACGGCGCCGGGTGGCGCGATCACGGCGGGTCACGTGGCGATGCGAATGGCCGCCGGATCGGGAGCACTACCGCCGTCCACTTTTGTGAGTAAAAATGCATTATTATTGTTGTTGTTGTTTTTTCCGTCATTGGAATATTCACTGGTTGCACATTTGAAATGCAGTAAAAATATAGTAGGCCCGAACGAGGATCATTGTTACACGATTGATCAGTAGGAGATGAGATGAGCATGGAACTCCAAATAGAATGGCCGGAGAAATCCGACCTCACCGACCTCGCGAGTGTGGAATGATCTTATTTTTTAATGCCCAAAGAAAGCGCACAGAACTGTTAGAATAGTTGATTGATAGATATTATGGCAAGGGTGGAACGCGAATTCCCCGGGTCTGAAATTAATTATTGATTGCAGGGCATCCAGGGTCCGATCGGCAACGTGCGAGGACCGCTGCCAGGAATGCCCGTGAGATAATTAATTCATTATGTTTATTGTTTAAATTTATTTTCATTTTGTTCTTTGACGCCTAGTGGGAGTGTGGCTTCGTAGGTGTATGATACAACACGGTGTATCGTTTAAACTGATTTAACGATCTTTGAATGTAGCACAAAATTATTAATAACAATCGCGAAGTCTGTGCTTCATGAAACTTCGCTAGCAATATTAACATGTACCGATCTTCTGTAGACATGCTAGCTGTATAATAAAATAATACTAATATAATTATTTCGTTGCAGCAACAGCCTCCCTCTATCGACCATCTCCCTCCCGACTTACAGCAGCAGTACATTAAGATGAGGAAGGAGCACGTCGAATTCTCCTCGAAGGAAGAGGTACGGCAGTTATTGAAGAGAATTGGGATACGGTAGCTGTTCTAAAGCAGGGCTACGGTAGTAGATATCGTATAATCAAACGAATGTTTTCGAACTTTCATAGTACGGTAGATGTTCTGTTGAGTACGATAGATTCGTGATACGGTAACTGCTTTAATCGATCACTTTCAGGGTCTGATGAAGGAATTGGCGGCGATTCGAACGACGAAGAAGAAGTTGGGCGCGAAACTCCGTCAGATTCAGAAGGTCGAAACGGCGAAGTCACTGGTACAGGCACAGAATGCTGCCGCAGCTGCAGGTAATGAGCTGATATTTTAAATATATTTTGTTCTAATTGCTTATGAATAGGAATGTTGAATTACACTGAGGTGCCATCAAGACATTGCTTCGCGTGAGATAAGAGAAAGTGATGAAACGGGAAAGTTATTGGCACACTTGTTGGTAAACGTCGCAGGGAATCGATTGTTTAATGAGCCGAACAGGGATAATTGTTTGAGTTTGTAGATAATGTGGTATTGATGAGGGCTTGAAACTTACACTCTCTTGGTGATTTTTATGGACGAACGAGAAATGTTTCAGGCGTTCCTCCGCCCACAGAAGTCCCCGTTGTCGGCGACCTCAACCCGATCGAGAAGGATCAATTGAAGGTGAGTTGTTGTTATTGTTAATGTTAATGTTGTTGTTGTTTTTGTTATCTCAAACAACATTTCCCCTTCAGGTTGCTGCCGAGCAGGCGCCGATAACGTCGAAGGCGCTGGACGACGCGAAGAGAGACGCCAAGGTGGGAGGGGGGGGGGGTTCAGGGGGGAAGGGAAGGGATGAGATAAATCGAGTTTCCTCAATGTCGCTTTGGCAATCGGTGGCGTTTGGGTGGCATGATGGGTAAGGGTTTCGGGGGGGGGGGGGGCGTTTCAGGGGCTTAAAGGCACCCTGGGGATCGTTGAGTTTTATAAACAAATCTAATGATTGTTGTGAATTACAATGCGAAAGTAGGAATGAGGTTTCAGAGAGTAGTGAAATGGTTTGTTTGTGGGATCACTAATGAACTTTTCAGCTTCTTTCTCACTCGCCAATTCGAATGGCATTAGGGTGTCCTATTGACTCTAGGATTCAGGAAATCTTCAAGATACCATTGATTATCGTGATTGCAATGTCAGTTACTGCAGTGATTCAATGCTATAATAACGAAATTCGTTGTTGTTTATTATAATTTAGTGATTTTTTTCCAGTCGCACTCGACGCAGATGCATCAGTTCGAGACGACGCATCGGATTCTGTCCGAGTACGTCCTCGCCCATGTGAGTTTCAATTTATTTTTGTATCCCTGGTCCCCTCAGAAGTGCCGCTTTGTTACTATTTAAAATTGCGTTAAAATAGTGATATACTTTCGTACTTACTTCTTTGGCTAAAGACTGCTTGAATGTACGCTTCACACATCGTTCAAAAGTATAGGGTGATTAGGCGAATTCAATTGATTAAGGATACTTAATTAATCGTGCATTGTTTTGTTTCTGTAGCACCCGGTAGTTCTCTGCTGCGCCAGTATTGTATAGTAGGGTTGGCACGATACAATCGATATTGAAGCGATTGCTTTTTCAAAAAAAAATGCGATATTTGCGATCTCTCCTTTTTTACCCGCATTTTCAGCGCTACGCAGATCCTGTATAGATACTATATGCGCAGTGTATGCAATCGTCTGCTACACTTGTCCGAGCAAAAATGAATCAATATGATTAATAATCGCTCGTTTGCAGCAGCAAACGAGCAGTGCTCCGGGCGGCAGCAGTGGCAGCAACAGCGGCCCGACCGTAGGAGGAATGCTATCGGCAACGATGGGCCGACAGGGAATGGGCATGGGCATGACCGGACCGCACGGTGAGTGGGGGGGGGCAGCTATACAGTGAAGTGGAGGCAGCTAGGCAGTCAGTAGGAAAACTGGTGTATGCGAAAATAGGCCTACGGGAAATGCGAGTATCACTAAAACTATATGTCAGGCTACCAATCGATGACTGCGCCACCACAGATGCCGTTCAGCCAGATGATGGGACAGGAGGTAATTAGTTTGATTAACTTAATTAGTGATTTAATTAATTTGATGCTATTTGTAATGTGAGCCAAGGCAGTTCCCTATCTCGCGCAATCATAATAGGCCGAAGGTCGACTGTAAGTGTTGATGGTTTTCGGATCACATCGAAAAAAAACAATTTCCCATTTCAGCGCACGTTCCAATTGGGGGCGATCGGCGGTGGAGGCGGAGGAGCAATGATGGGCAGTCGAATGGGACCGATGGCGAGGTGAGCGGTGATGTTTGAATATTTGAATCTCCCGCCGGAAATATTGCGAAAATCGAAAAATTGAGCATTTTTGCATTACGACGATGGAAGCGCGATACAGTGTTCCGAACCTTTCGATGTGGGGTTTCATCTATGGTTGTAATGCTGCAGGAATCTATTTTATCAATTCTATCTCAACTAGTTTTAAAATATCGAGAAAAAACGGAATTTGCATTACGATATAGTGTTCGTGAAATAATACTAATAATACTCCAGATGGGGTCCCACCCACCTCCGTTCTCCCTCTCTCGGCGCCGTTCGCTACGATCAGATTCAGACGGCAGAGGAACGAGACGTGTACGAGTGTCTGGATGAGATGATTGGGAAGGTACGGTAGTTAGTGGTTTATTCAATTTTCATTGATCCTTTTTTTCCGTTGGTTAGTCGAGTAAATTCTATTTGCCCTGACCGTGGTAGTTCCTAGTTTCATGAACAAACCTTATTGTAATGCGTGTCCCTGTCTTCGATTGATTTCCAGGTTGTCTTCAAATTTAATGTTATATCCGTATTTGCAGATCGCATACGACATGGACGGCCCTCCGCCTATGCTGCAGCAGCCGCAGCAAATGGGAGGATTCCCAGGGGGTTCGTGCATTTGAAATTAGATGTAACTCGGGGAATTTCTGTTGCGTGAAGGGTGTTTGAGAGGAGTTGATTGGATAGGGACAATACGTTGTGCGTGTTGATTATCCATAATACAAAAAGAAAAAAATCGTCTGAACGTGGTGAATCAGGGTTGCACGAGGAGTGTATGGGTGGGGTAGATGGGATAACAACGGGGGTATGCACAATGTTGCACAAGGGGTCTAAGTGGCAGACTGTTGGGGTTGCAATCATTGTACTGCTTGTCGATATGGCTAAATACATGCCTAAATGTCTACATCTTCATTGTGGGTAAATGGAAGCTTCTCTTATGTTCAGGCGGTCCGTCTCTCAAGCGAATGCTCGATCCGATGGCGCCGCCGTTGATGAATTCGATGGGATTGAATGCGATGATGCAAGGTGAGAATTTATTAGTAATATAATTTATTTGGCTACCCGATATAGGTACGTCTACATTGTCAACCGATTTCATCTTGTGACAACGATGACAGGTGTTTTTGTGCTGCGCGAGTATTTCTTATACGTTGCGTTCAGGTTTTTGCAATGGATCTAGTTTTTCAATCTTACAGGTGGAATAAAAAATTGTCTATTGTTGATTGGGTGAGTTGGTGTTGCACATATACCTTGTATTTAACGAACTGGGAATCGCTCAATTTTAGCCTACTGGCTTTTTTCTATAAATTAATTTAACGTTTATTTCTCTATAAGTTAACTGTCAAGGATTGTAAGGAATGAAAAATCAATATTCCTTATCTACCGTAATCTCAGGCGACGACGGGGCTCCCAAACAAAAGAAGAAGCGGCAGATGCAGAAGAAGACGACCACGCTGCCAGGGGGACAGGATTATGAGGTACGGTAGGGAGGGGGGAGTACGGTAGAACAGGATTATGAGGTACGGTAGGAAGTGGGAGTACGGTAGGGATACGGTAGGGCTATAGTAGAGATACGGTAGGGCTATGGTAGGGATACGGTAGGGCTATGGTAGAGATACGGTAGGGATACGGTAGGGATACGGTAGGGCTATGGTAGGGATACGGTAGCACCGGTAGTTACGCTATCGAACAAAGTTACTGTTGCGAAATTGGAATTGGAGAATTGTGAATGGAGTTGGTGGGTTTCATTTTTTGAAACCAGTCACTCTACCGTTTCACGTTACCTATGACTAACCATCATCTGCCTGGAATGCAATTCCCTCCTGGTCATTGTTATGAAGAAAAATGAGACAGAACGGGAAAGTTATCAATCGATCTTATTTCAGTCGTGTCTCGACCGCATGCGAGCCGCCCTCGCTGCCTGTCCCCCACTCACTCGGAAAGCCATCGAACCCGTCCCCCGCAACGAATCCAGCCCCTTCCCATGGGCGGGTATGAGCGAATTGGGTGAGTGATTACGGTAGTTTTAGGATATACGGTTGTTTAATGTTGTTGCTCAGAATTGGGCTGGTTTAAAACATGGTGGATTCAGGCATCACTGACTCTTTTAGAACAGTGCTGATCAGAGTGGGTAATAACTGTGCCAGCGCTTGGACCAGAGAAAATATTAATTTTTCTTTGCAGTACATATGTCAGAGTGGTTACGATAGTTTCATTGACAGAGTCAATTGATAGGGGCAATGCCATTCGAGCGGAATGATAGCCGTTCTTGCGCATTGTATGCGGGGTTACGGTAGTTTATGGTAGTCTTTGGGCGATGTTGTGATCTTAAGGTACGGTAGCCATCATTTTCAGATCGTTTCCCGGAAGCGAACGCTACGATGGGCAATCTCACGCTGTCCTTCGCCCTCGACATCTACAAAGTGAGTCCTTTGTTTCTTAATCGAGATAGAATTTCTTTGTTTTTGAACCCAGTAAGCACTTTGGCAAAAAAAAAAAAAAAAAACTATGGTGAGAGTTCTGGCAATTTTGCGAATATTTTACCATTTTTTCGGGACATGGTGAGTTCGTGATTCATGAAAGAGATGAAAGAGGTTGCTCTCCTTGAAAATTAATGCAGAGTTGATTAATTCTCAAACGCTATTCTCTAATTCGTGAACATGGAATTTCGGTGCCGCACATCTTATGGAAAACTCTTGACAAATAGTGTGAGCAATTGTAGGCCTATGGTTACGGGATTTGCACAATAATTATTGTGATGATTTGTAGAACATCCGTTACGCTCCTCCGCCCGCAGAAGTATCGATGGCGAAGTTGATGCCGAATGTGCGAATGGGAATATTGCAGCAGTCAGTTTGATTGTTATTTTAATTAATTAATGGATAATTAAATTGGATAGCGCGCCCCCGGCGGGGCTAAGGACCCTAGGCTCCGCTCCCTTTTGGGGTGGCCCCCACTTGTAAAGCAGTGCCTGGGCTTGGTGGTTAGATGTAGCATTGATCGTATACCACACAAGTAGCATTTGCTACTCCTTCGTCGTCGCTAAGTCTTTGGAAACAAAAAAAACCTGCAAAGGTGCTTTCCGGTTGCACGGATATTTCATAGGTCGAGATAGTGGGTTTCGACAGTCCATCTTGACTGACTCATACAATTAATAATAAATAAATAAATGTATTGAAGGATGTGCCAGCCGTCCTCCTGTGCCTCTCCCTCCACTCCGTGCATGGTGAGGGACGAGGGCGATCTCGCCTCCCCGTCCACCTCACAGGTATATTTGAATTTCGCGCCATAAATTTGGTAAAATGAGAAAATGTGGTCAATGTTGCATTGCGGCGATTTGTTTTGTGGATACTCTCGAGGAGTTCATGGTTTTTATATATCATGTGGAGACCTCCCAGGGTGTTTATATCATTAAAAATGGACTTCCCAGGGCGTCGCAAACGTTTCGAATGCTCCCGGAGCCGCGAGTGACGTCATCAGAAATCTCGTGAATGGAGTGGAGAAGAAGAGGAATGTGTTGAGGTGAGCGAATTATTGGGAAACGTAATCTGAGGATTCATTACTAAGCCTGAAGATTCTGTGTATTAGAAGTGAGTGTGAAACCGGAGTATGACTATGATGACAATTTTGTTTATTGGTAACCGTGGGGACGCAGAATCATTAGTCCTGAATGCGTTAGAAGGAAGCGTGAAAACGGGAGAGTTATTGGGGATTTTGGCATTGTGATTTGACAATGGTGAGATGCTGATGATTAAACGTAATGCTGATGATTAAACGGGAGTGTGCAATAGAAGAAGGAAGGAATCACTAAGAATATGGAAAAATAGAAGAATCACTTGATAATCGATTGGTTGTGTTAGACGGCCCGAGAAATGATCACCATATCTTCTAATGGAATTGTGGATTAGAAGGGAGCGTGAAACGGAGGAGTGGGCGGGATCGTGATTTCTATATATTTTCTTCACAATTAGGTGGTTTATAGTATGGTTTTGTAGTTCAACTCAGGACTTTATCATTTCGAATGCATTTCATGGCCTTATCATGTCAAACGGTAATGTGAGCGGTTTACATTGCAAATTTTTATTTTTAGCCCCATATTCAGATGCATTCTGCACAATATTTGATATTTATCTTGATATTTGAGGAATGTCCTACGTATTAATGAGTTTCGATTGCACATAGAGATGTTAGCAGCGTGAAACGGGAATGTAGCCAGGGGGGATGTCAACTAAAGCTCACCATTATTTAACCCCCTCTTCTTCAGATGCCTCGTCAAATCGGCGGAAAGCGCCTTCCCGCCCACTGATCCTCATCGAATTGCATTCAAGGAAGCGAAGAGGGAAGAGGATGAAGAGGTCGAGATCGCCATTGAGGTACGGTAGGATTACGGTAGGGGATGGGGTATTGATTGAAGATGGTTGATTGCGGTAATGGGGATGCGGTATTGATTGATACGGTAGATGGGAAGGATAATGACTGGTACGGTAGATTAAGGTATGGAGGGGATAGTGATTGAGGTACGGTATATTACGGTATCTGGATTATATTGATCGCTATCGATTGCAGATCGAGGAACGCTGCGCGCCCGGACCCTCGGGATCGGGAGGAGGAGGAGAGGTACGGAAGCTTATTCGGATCTCTACTGGAAGGAGGGGTTACGATAGCTGCTAATTATCGATTTTCTCAGATGTCCTCTGCGAATTCGACGAGCAGTCAGGCTTGCAGGGACGAGATCACGAAGGCACTACTGCAGAAACTGCAACAGATGCTCGAGACGAAGGTGAGGAGTACGGTAGGGTACGGTAGAGGGCATGATGGGGAGTGCGGTAGACTTCGGTAAATGAATGATGAGTCGGTAGGGAATTTGAATGTCGCGGAAAAGTTACTCAAACAATTTGAATTTGATTTCGTAGTTGGTACCGGCGAGATTGAGGTAGCACTAGCTCTACAATTTACGAAAGATTGCTTGTTACGTAGTGGTTGATTGCTCGCCCGGCCTGTAAAAATACAATAACCCACGAAGGTTTTCAAACGATCAGTTTGTGTTCTAATTCGGCTACGCATGTTGTTTAAGTGATGATGGGAGCAACCAGGGTGAACAATAATTGCAGAAGCCGATCGACGACTACCAAATGGACACACCGCCACAGTCGCCCGCCGGAGTGGAACCACAGAGTGAGGATTAGATTAATTAATTAATAAACTGCATAATTTAGCCAATTTGTTGTTTGATGCATAATGTGTGAAGCGACAGTACTATCGTATTACTATAGCTATTTTAACTCTAGGCCAGATGTAGCATCGTAGTAGAGCTTAGATTGCATCGAAGTTAGTAGATGTGCGATTTCTGAAAGGATTGTTGCGGCTAGTGGATTTGACGCAACACGTGGGATTTATCCGACTCGGTGATCTTGGTCGCGCTTGTATGTGACCGGTAGTGGCTAGGATTTACCAAAAAAAAATTGTGGGTAATTAGAATCTCGTTTCAAAGTGTGCATTGAATGCATTGAATGCACTGTATTAGGTGCAGGAGAATACTGGTTTCTGATCTCTTCCTGATTCGGCTTCCCAACTTTACTATCTGTGCTGTGAAAACCAACAACAATATGAACGATTTGTGTCCTCGCGGATGCCGGCTACTCGTTTGTGGTTACGCAAAAAAAAAATCAAAGTGCATTCAAATTAGTGTTTCATGTTTGCTTCATAGGCGGTGGGAATAATTTTGTAGTCGATCCTATCGTCTTGGGTAGGCTGAACTAACTCTTATTTTTTCAGTGGACGTGCAGCCCTCCCCTCTCGGTTTCCACTCGCCTCGCTGCCGAATGTGCGACCGAGACACGACAGCCAATGGAGTGCAACAAAGCATGAGCAGACTCGGTCTGACCCCGAGCGATGATGGGGTACGGTAGTTATTGATTGGGTTTCGGTAGATGGGTAGTATTGATCATTTGAGGGGTAATAATCAGAGTGTGTGTCGAAAATAGGCGAAAAAAAAAATGCAGAAAGTGCATTTTGTAAAACCGTGATATTTTGTGTTTCGCAAGAGGCAGACAGGTGCGCGATGCACATGGGAAAGTGATCGGGCCTCTTTTCTCTCTTAAAAAATAATTGCAGAAAGAGGACTTCGTAACCTTCTGTGCGCTCAAGTGCTACTACATGTTCGTTGCTGCGGCCAAGGTATTGATTTAGTGAGCTACCGTAATCTCGAGAACTGAATTACTTGTCGATAGGCTAATTTTGCGGATCTACCGTAACCATACCGTAATCACTTCAATTAGAATTGATTTTTCGACTACCGTCTGTTTAAATACGGTACTTTTATTATTAAGGGATTTACAATAGTATTCAGTAGAATCAAGCCATTCATCGATTAGGAGTGTTTGGTGCGCCTACCGTACTCCTCCCCATCCCTCGCTAATTTTGTCCTTTCCTAAAGGTCGCCCTGTCACCGGAGCAACTAGCGAGTGCGGAGGCGCACGTCGATGAGCACACGTACTCGCGACTGAAGCAGATATCAGCCGACTCGTTCGCACGATGCATCAATCAGGTACGGTAGAGGGGTATGGTGGCTATCGATCAGATACGGTAGGAGGGGGGAGGTGGTACGGTAGGTATTGATTAGATACGTTAGGCTGCACAATCGGTGGACGGTAGCTTCGAGATGTGATTAATTCTAGCTCCGGAAAAATTGTTAGACGTTTTATGTTTTTCGAGTCCGATAGCAACGACTAATTGTTGTCGCAAGTCAAGTGGAGACTACATCAGACTAGTGAAGCACATTTGTGACAGGTCGTTGAAGAAAATTTGTTACTTCGCATATTTTTTTACAAATTAACCTTGTTGTGCTCGGATAATGACAGGCGCTGTTCTATTTAGAATCAAGTAAAGAGAGTGAAACACAATACTGATGATTAATGTTTGTTCCTCCCGTTCGCCTCTTTTTATCGACATTTGTCATTCTTACCTAATATAGCTTATAGGGGCTGTTCATTTGTTGTCACTGGTCCTCAGTTGTGACAGGGGATTGCAAGTGTTCATACGAATTGTTTTTAAGGACTCTTTCAAAATAATGATCATGAAATCACTAATTAATAATCAAATGAAGGTGGTGAAACTTCAACAAGGCACCATTCTATCGACAGTTTGGCTTAACGATACTGCTTATTTGTCACTGGTCCTTGATTCATCAATTTGGTTCCCTTGCCAGAATACGTAGGATAATGGTTTTAATAGACTGGCCAAGTTCATAAGATCGAATGGAGAGGATCTCGAGGCTATATATATATATATTTGGTTATTGAAACACAATCCTGCTGGGTCGGCTAAAAACATATTTCCATTGCAGAGTGCGATGGCGCGTGTGAAGCCGGAGTTGACGGTGGGCGCAGCGGTCGCAGCGCATCTCGCGTCGGCCGGTGCAGCCGGACTGGTCGGAGGAGTCGCAGGAATGGGAGGCGTGCAGCCGACCACCGGACCGCCCCCGCCCACGCCCATTGGAGGAGCAGCAGGGATGATAGGGGAGGCCATGAGGGAACAGAGGTGAGGAGTTGATCTTTGATCTTTGCTTAGTAATTGAGTTTCACCTCTAACGTCGGTTTCAGTGAGAATAAGAAAGTTGATATCATCGAAATACTTTCGCACGCTCCTGTTGTGTTTCAGGAGTGTATGATAAGGATAAGCAGAATCAAGCATTAATAGACGGCTGGTTCTGGTCCAAAAATCAAAGTGGCATCTTTTCGGGCATCGGTTTCTAAAAAAACGTTGATCCTTCTGAATAATAGCCGCGAAATTTATGTTGCAGATATGAAATATAAATAGGCGAGAGCTAGTCTTTGTAATAACGTTGACTGATTTTTTTCTTTCAATAAATTCATCCATAGTTATTGCTAAATTGAGCTGGATAAGTGATTTTTGATCTTTGATCTCCTCTCCAGATTTTCGTCTCTTCTCGACGAGCCGACGCCCCGCAAGGAGAACGTGCACGTCATTCGCGTATCCGACCTCGCCAAACTGGATGATCCCGGTGGGTGGTCTGCTTGTTTTGTAGTTTGTAGTTTGGACTTTTTCTGATCGATTCAACTAATCGCTTGGGCAGCTTTTTTGATGTATTGTAGTTTTCGGTCTCAACAAACATCAAAACTCCAACTCATTTCGATTTTTGCCTTTTATTATAATAATAATAACAATCATAAATATTCAGGTCGTAAGGAACGGGCGCGCGCCGCTGGCGAAGACTGGAAGAAGTACGACCAGGCGACACTCGAGACATTCTTGAGGATACATCGAATGAAGAAGGTATGGGGTTTTGATCTTTGATCTTTGATCCTTTGATCCCTCTAGGTTGAAGTAGGATTCCTCATAATTTACAAGATTTTTACACCTATAGTCTGATCTCTGATCACCGTAGTTTGTAGTCTGATCTCTGATCACCCTAGTTTGTAGTCTGATCTTTGATCTCTCAGGATCTCGCATTCGCTCCCAAGATGGGCATCGAGTACGTCCACTCGCAGTACGACAATCGAAAGTGTATCCTCTGCGGTCAGAAGGTACCGTATTTATTGTTATTGTTGTATTTTCTTTTTTTTTTGTTGTAAAATTTGTATTATTCGACTATAATGTTCCTTTGTTGTTCCGAATTATTTGTGGGTACTTTGACCGAAGAGAGAACACTTGAAATGAAGAGGCGAATTTATAATAGTGACAAGCCTGTTGGTGATCTTACGCTTCAGGCTGCCTGTTTAGTCAGGGAGTGCTGAAGTGGTCAATGATCCTATTCTTCCTATTAGCAAAAAAATACAATGCAAACATAGAACATCAAGTGATATCATGATTGTGGGATACGGTAGATCAACTATTCGACAATCTATTCAGGGAGACAGTGAGCCGTCGCAGTGCGGTCGACTGCTCAATTACGACGCGTGCGGATGGGTGCACTCTAATTGCGCCCTCTGGAGTAGTGAGGTACGGTAGGAGGGATACGGTAGGGTGGGGATCGATATCTGAATGACTTCATTTTTAAAAATCTCGTTTAGTAATGCCACTGCAAGTCGATTGCTCAGTTAAATCAGTTAAATCAATCAGTAGTAATCGATAACTGAGTGGATACGGATACGGTAGCTTATTGATCGATATTCTTTAGGTGTACGAGAATCCGAACGGTGCACTGGACAACGTGGAGCGAGCGATTATCAGAGGATCGATGATTAGATGGTGAGATTGAAGTTCGAATTGATATTATTATATAGAGTTGTTATTCCGAGTGACTGGACACTCGCGAGTGGAAAATGAGAAATCCACTCGCGAGTGGATTTTCACCCGCGAGTGGATTCCTTTGTTCGCACTCGCGAGTCAAATCCACTCGCCGAGATAATTGAATTTGCCTCATTCCTTCTCCCCTCGCCAATGCAAAGTGACCGGTCTCTCACTTCAATGAAGGGTTCAATGGAGAAATAAAATTTAATCAATTCTCGATTCGAATTCTACAAAAACACTCGCGAATGAATTTTTCATTTGTCACTCGCGAGTGATCCAACCAGTCCGAGTGAATCGAAAATGAACTCGGCGAGTGCGAGCGCTCGCCGAGTGTCACTTGAGCAAACAACTCTATTATTATACGGGAATAGCTGGAGCAATACTATGGAGTAGTAGTTCGACCAGGCTATCAAGACTGGGTGAAGCATCAACCCTGCAGGTGATAGGAAATCAGTTCGGGAAAACAATTGCAAGATAATTAGATTATCGATTGGTGTTACATCAATCGATAATCGACGGATACGGTAACTGAACCCCATTTCCAGTGTAATCTGTGGGAACGCGGGCGCAACTCTTCACTGCTACAAGGTTGACTGCCTCAAGCCATTCCATTTCGGATGTGCAGCCAAGAGTTTCGGACGATTCCTCAAGGATAAGGTACGCGAATTACGATTTGAACGGCATGAATTAGGATAGAAATCGACCTGTAGGTTTGGGGTTTCAATGTCGATTGGTATGACAATGGTGATGATGAACAGAGATAATGAACTCCAGTGTTCCTCATTAAAATATCATTTTGATGAGCGATGCGCTAATGTATTTGTTGATTTGTTGTAGGATTCAGTGAATATCGAGTGTGGGAAATTTCGTTGTAGACATTGATGTTTCAGACATGGAACATAACAATGGCGGTTTGAGAAGTTTCAGTGATGTATTCGATCGGTTTCCTTAGACAGAATATGCATTGGTGTTTCATGCGCTACTGATATTCCATTGTGCAATGTTAGGTCGACGTGTTCACAACATTAAGTGTAAATAACAATTCTCCCTCATTTCCACAGACGCGCGTCTTTTCGAATCATTCGAACAGATGATCGTATTGTAGTATATATTTGCGTTGATGTTTCACTAGTTAGTCATATTTTGGAAAGTATTGAAAGATCCAATCGACCTGGGGTTGCGCTGGATAATATGATAATTATACCTCTTTCTCAATTTCCAGACCTTCATCTATCTCAAACAGAGTGTGAAGTTCAAACCAATTGTGACTTTTCGGGAAAATAATATAATAGCATAGAAATAATAATAATACCTTTATTATTCTCATTTCCAGACGTTCATCTGTCCCAATCACTCTGATGTCCATGCCGATGTGCTAGCGACCCTCGAACCACTGAGGAGATTGTACATTCCAAGGGATGAGAACAAACTGTTGACGAGGCTCTTCGAGGTACGGTACATGATACGGTATCGATTAATTATGTAAGAATATTTGGCTTTCGAAGGTGTTTGTGGTACACGGTACAATTAAACGGAAATATTCCTTTGATGTTTGGACTACGGTTGGTTTCGGCAGGCAAGATACTCTGGTAGCAATACGTCTCAAACATGCAGTTCATGGTATACTGTAGCTGAGTCACGGTTGCGTGAAGACAGCATGAGTGTACGGTAGTTGATACGGTGCATTTCAGAATCTGGACGGTCCTCGATTGATGCTTCGATTGGGTGCATTCACCTTCCTCCGACTGGGACAGCTACTGCCTGAGCAGCTGAAGGTACGGTAGCTTTATTGATTTGTATTGTTTGATTTAGGAAACCGCAGACGAATTGGTGAAGGAGCTTGACTTCTAGGGTATAGTACATATGAAACCAAAATTGTGATGGTAACTCAATATGCTGGGAAAATTTATTGTTTTGTCTTTTTTTGTCGTCGTACCATGTGAAGTTATCGAAAGGATTGTTAGGAGTCGGTGACTATTGGTTCAATGAAGCCTGAATGTTCCTACTTGAATATATGAAAATATTAGATTTTTTTTGCTCCAGAATATGAATTAAACGAAGGAATAGCTTGAGCCAGTACAAATAGAATTCATGCGACCTGAATCTTCCTGCTCGCTCCAATTCAAATTAATCACGAATAATTTTAAAGGCATGTCACAACGATCGGTACATCTTCCCTCTGGGATACATGGCACAGCGAATGTACTGGTCGCCCATGGATGCGAGAAGGAGGGTCAAGTACACACTGGCCATCACTGGTGAGATATTAATTTATAGTGTTGTTTTCTTGCAAATGAGCAATATATTGATTCACTTGGTTATCTTCGCCTTGTGTAGAATCGCAGTAGCGAGAATGCGCAAGGTGAAAATGGCCCGGAAAATTGTTGTTGCACTGTGCGCTCAAGTATGTTCCAAGGGACAATTGAATAATTGAATCCAGTTGTCTATCATAAAAAATAAAAGTATAATAAATCCATTAAAATCCTATAAATTGCAGAGCAGGTGAAGTGCGCAAGATGAGAAATTGAAAATTTCCAGAAAAATTGATGTTGCGCAGTTTACTCAAGTATGCGCGTAGGGGCCTTTGTATGATTTGAGGAATGAATTCTTTTACACGAGCAATTAATTCAATATATATATATACTTGCAGAACACGAGGGTCGTCCTCTCTTCTCCGTGTCGATGCCGCCGCTGAGGGATGATGTGGTGGGAGCCGCGCTGCATGGTGAGGGGATTTTTAAATTAAAATTGATTGAGAAATAAATATTGCCTCGAGCAAGCCAGTCGTGACTTGAAGAGCTATTGAAGCATGAAATTATCTGGTTGAGGCTATTGCGAGGATGTGTTATTTTAAATCCGGGATAGTCGAAATGATCACGGTGTCACGGTGATGGATGGTTAATGAGCTCACATGGAAACTAGCGATCAGCGGGGCTTTTTATCGTTCATGTTTCAAAATTATTTCTATTCAATTAATAGAATTGCAGGCAATCCGGCAGCGTCTCAGCCGATGATCTGGCGCAAACCGAGCGCTGCCGAGGCATGGAAGGATGTCAGTTGTTGATTTATTTTAATACCAATCTTACTTTGTTTTTTATCTGACCGACGAAATAGGAATACTTGCGTTTCATGTGTTCGCCAAGTCGGAATGAAAAGATCCATTTTGATATATTACACTCTCTATTCCAAAACTATCTCTCGTTTCACCGTTCAAACATAGTCCTCAGAAAATTTTGAGATCCAATCTCATCTGCGTTCCATGGTTACTTCTGAAAATTTGTATTCCGTGACTGTAATCAAATCGTACCTTAAAATAAATTTATCTATTTAATTATCTATTATCTTTCCCCTAATTCGCAGGTCCTCGAGGGCGTTGCAAACGTGCGAATGCGCTCTGGAACGTATCTGAGATCGACAGCGAATACGATGGAAGCCGAGTGGTTGTTCGGATTGGGAGAGGGAGTCATTACGAAAATGACCGAATCGGTAAGGATTGTGTTTCAATATTTCTATGAAAGATAGTTGAATGCTAGCGACATTAATTTGACAGCGCATCAAGAGATAGTATACAATAAAATGTGGGCCTTGGAAAGATGATCGAATCAATGCCCTTGTTTTGCGGCTGGTAGGCAATGGTTTCACAGACAACATTAATTCATTCATGATTGTTCTCAGGGCTTTAGTCTAAAAAAAAAATTAAAAATGCGAAGATGGCCTATTCGGTGGCATCATGTTTCACTAATTTCATATGGGGTGTGGATATCTCTCAAAGTGATCGTCGTCATCGTCCTTTTGCTGGAAAAAAAGATAATTTCAGTTGCCGGGAGTGGACACTCTGTACTCGTATTCGTTTCGCCACGGTGGGGCGCCAATCCTCGAATTGCCACTGGCCGAGAACCCGAGCGGATGCGCACGATGCGAACCGAGATTACGGTAAGCGGGGATTATCGATTAGTGATTAGTGATTTTTTAAATGTACTTGAAGTGGTGGTTGCACACCCAGTAGGTGCTAGGCTATCCAGAATGTAACGCTGATCAGATAGAATACTTTTCAAACCAGAAATATTTGAGTTTCGCGCTCCGGGCATAATAGCTTGTGGTGTACAATTTTCAATATTGCCGATATTTGGTATAAAAAAGATAATAAAAAAATTCCAGAACCCTGATCAAATCGCATCGTCGTCCGGCTCCCTCTGGCACGAAATCGTCGTCGAGTGGAGGAGGAGGAAAGAGAACACAGACGTTGTATGAGGAATTGCAGGTGAGGGAATTTTGTGTAATTCGAATTGGCTCATACATTATTGTCAGAGCTGAACCTTGAAGATGAAAAAGATCTGAAACGGCAATCTTTAATGTGAATTTTGTTTGGAATTACCTGACAATTGAAATTCGCAAAATATATTTTAACAATTAATTGATTACAGATGCAGATGAAGGCGTCGGGCATCAGGGGCGACTTCTCCGCGGGATTGAACGGAAAGTACGTGATTATTGATCTTTGATTTTTGATTATTGATCTGTTTTGGCTGAATTGCCGCCTTCCAATGATCAAGATAGTGTAGGGCTTCACTGGCCTTTCATAAGTTGTAGATTTCTTAGCTTTTCAATAGGGCGCTGATAGGCCGTGCTTAAAAAACTTTCATTAATCAATAATTTTTCATTAATCGTCAGATGTGGAAACGAGACACTGTTGTGTTTCACAAATCTTGCATAACTTTCCGAATTCAAAGTTTTTCGATATTATTCTCCGAGACTTCCTATTATTACTCTTATAATTAGTCAATATTCGGTATAATTAATTAATAAATTCTCATCAGGTGGGACCAATACGGTTCGACGGAGCAGTCCTTCTCCGCGTATCAGAAGATGCGCAAGGAGTGGAGGAATACGGTGTATCTGGCAAGGAGCAAGATCCAGGTACAGTAGGGGTACTGTAGATCGATATCGGTATTGAATTATTGTATTTTGAATACTAGAGCAAGATCCAGATACGGTAGGGGATACGATAGATAGCGACGATAATGAAATATTGTATTTCGAACACTTGAGAAAGATCCAGGCACGGTAGGGGTACTGTAGATGCTTGGAGATATTGAAATATTGTATTTTGATGACTGGATATTTTTTGCGCTTCATTGATCTATCTTAAAGCCTATATACTTCATTGATCAAGCGCAGCTTCAAGCTTTCAAAAAAAACAATACCAGTGACACTTGCGTTTCCACAGTTTGTCTAATAGATTCGATCTGACCATTTTATCAATTTTAATTTTGATCCCTGCTCTAACAAATCTGAAACTTTATTTCATTATTAATTCTGCAAATTCTTCAGGGTCTGGGTCTGTACGCGAAACGCGACATCGACATGGGAGCTATGATCATCGAGTACAAGGGAGAAATCGTGAGGGGAGAAGTGTGCGAGGTGAGGAGGAGATGATATTTTATCTTTGGGTTGGTATTTCACCTCGGTTATTGTTTTGGTGGTGTCTGTTATTATTGGAGAGTTGAACGTCGAGTTTGGAATCAAACTTTGGATGCTGTGAACGTAATTTGAAAGTTGATCTTTGATCTGCAACCTAGTAACTGATCTTTGATCTCTTATCTCTTTCAGATGCGTGAGAAGAAGTACTTCGCGCAGAACCGCGGCACGTACATGTTCAAGGCGTCCGACGAATGCATTATTGATGCAACGATGAAGGGAGGACCGGCGAGGTGAGGGTGTTGATCTTTGATCTTTGAACTTTGATAGGGAAGGGAAGGGAGGACCAGCGAGGTGAGGGATTGATCTTTGATTGGGAAGGGGGGACCAGCGAGGTGAGTTGATCTTTGATCTCTGATCTTGGATCTATAAGTATTGGTAGCGAAGGGAGGACCAGCGAGGTGAGAAGATTTGAGCCCTTGATGTTGAATTATGAGTTTTGGTAGATTTGAGGAGGGAGCCGCGATGTTTGTGATACATACCCTCCATATCTCTATTTGGTGACCGCTTTTGTTGATGCGTTTGACGGATGCTGTAATAACAGACAAACGAAACAAGGGTTTATTGGAGTCTGGAATCTATGTGTAAAGAAAGGGATATCTTGTTTACTACTGTTTTCCGTTTGTGGGCTCCGTTAATGGGCAACCGACCAGCAAAACTAACTAGCAACAAGTCCTTTCTTACAAAGTGTTGTTCTCGTCCACAACCGTCGACTCGGGCTACTGCAACAAATAAATATTTGGGCAGAGCCTTCGGCGAGGGGTGGGTAAACTATGTCCCTGAGGGAATGTTTTTACGGAATGTCCTTACGGAATTGTCCTTACGGAATGTCCTTACGGAATTGTCCTTGCGGAAAAGGGCGACGCGACAAGAAAAGGTGAACTCAAGATGGAGTCCTAACTCCCTTACTAGGCACGCAACGAGTTGCAAGTGTTTTAATGAATGATTTATAAAGATAAGACACAAAAACAACAAGCAAAAACGTAAACCCTAAGTGATAACAACAAGTATCGATCAGAGAAAGGAAAAGACAATATTCGAAATGTTCGGATTACGGTAAGCGAAATGTTCTAACTTTTCGTGGCGATAAACATATTTGAACAATTTTGGCGGGAAATATTCTATTTTCAGTGTGTGCTATTGATATCATAAAGTGATTTAATTATTGTTTTAATTATTTAAATATTGGTTTTGTATAAAGTGATCAAATATTCACAGAATTAGCAATTATATTCAAGGGGAAATAATAAATTGAATAGATGGGGGCACCTCATCTACATATGGATGTTGAAAATCTATGATCTTTCCGGAATATCTTGCGGAATATCTTGAATTCTCCGGAATATCTTGCGTTTCTTTTGCTTCGCTAGAAGTTGGAAAGCTGTGCGTCAACGCTGCTTGACCACCTCCGGCTGTTAAAAAATACATAAATTGCCCATTTGGTTTTCACGAAATTCATTAAGCCGTGGGTTCGGTGCGCTGTTGATTTTCCCTGGGTTGATTTTCCCAGTCAGGCTTAACAACGTATTCATCTATTTGTACACAATTCTGCAATTCAATAATCGTATATTAAAAACCAATTTATCATAGTTTCACGAAAACTATTGGACTCTTGGTTGGGTTCATTGATGATTTCATCATTTCTCGTAAAATCTCCAATGTATAACCATCTTGAAAAATATCTTCAATATTTTTTTCTCAAATCATTTCAATATTGCTCAGATACATCAATCACTCGTGCGATCCGAACTGCGCCACCCACATAATGCACCTGGGAATGAATGGAGAGGACAAGAAGATTATTATCACGGCCAATCGACCGATTAAGGCGGATGAAGAGGTAAGGGGAGGGGTACGGTAGTTGGTTATGACAGGGGTACGGTAGAGGAGTAGGGGGAGACGGTAGGATACTGTAGTCTTATAATACAATAGGGTTAATTGTATGACAATTGTTGGAACAATGATATATTAAACCCGGAAGATTGCGGTTGCATGGCGCAGTGAAGTGTAAGAAAGGCCTCTGTTTCCAATAACTCCGGGACTTTTATTTTTCTATAAGCAATGTTATTGATGATTTCTCTTTGCAGTTGACATACGATTATCAATTTGATATCGAGGACGATTCTGAGAAGGTTGCATGTCTGTGTGGAGCGCCCAATTGCCAACGATGGATGAACTAATAGTCGATGACGTCATCAGAGGGTTCACATCTACCGTAATCTACTCTCTTGTCCCCTGTGCCCCTCATTCTTTAACATATTGATTGATTTGCCCCCGGTTTCTCTCTTGTGGATACCTCATTTTAGGGTAGTTCTAGTTGCTATTTTTCTTGTAATTTTGTTGGTTTTTACCAGATTTTATCTGTTCCTTATGTCCATAGTCAGGTATGACGCACGTTTTTTTGTCTCCGAGAAATCACCTCCCTTTTCTGTATATTTTGTGTCCTTTTCTGCCTTCTTTTTCTTCATACTTTCTTTGCTTCACAACTTTCGTTGTTCCATTACTTTTGTGTTCCATTGCTTTCTTGTGCATTGCCCCTTGTCCATATTTTCTCAACAATATGCAAAACATCAGAATCTCATCGACCCTTAAATAATATATTCAAAATTTAGCGCTAAGCCAATCAATCGTGTGTATTATTTTTCTCAAAAGCATCTAAGACGATCGATCATATTTATTTGCCGTTTGCTTGAGAATTTCCCAGTTGCCTTCACAATGACCAACCAGTAAACCATTTAGCCGCACCACTCAAAATGATTACAATTCAATACATTCAAATCTTTGTTGTTTTGTCCACTTGGTAATACGAAATTCAATCAACAGATAAATATTTATTATCGAATTTAATCATGGAGTTGAATGTCGTGCAAAGTTTGTCGTCAGAGTCGAAGCGTATTCTGCTTATCGTTATAGTTTGATCTCTCGGGGGTGAATTGTAGTTTGATCTTCGATCTCTCAGAATGAAATTGGCCGAGTGCGCCAACGGCTCGGGCGGTCCGAGCACATCTGCGGCTGACGAGTATCCGAAGTTTGATCTTTGTAGTTTGTAGTTTGTAGTTTACTTACCGGAATTGCCATTACCTATTGCTTCTACAAGACGGGTGTTATTGGGTGGTGTGGGTGCAAAGCGAGATGTTCGTTTGCTCGAGAGTTTGAATATCAGAATTTTGAAAGAGTCGGGAAGGGGGTAAAAGGTTGACCTTTGATTTTTGCAGTTTCAAAGTTCGCGCGGTTCTAGCGGATTCCGAGGTAGCCGAGGAGGTGCCGCTGGAGAAGGTTTACGTACTCACTGGTTTGTTCTTTTTTTTTGAAATGGGAAAGGTGGTCCCATTACTTCAAACGAAAAAAGTGCGATGATATGAATGCTTTGAAACATGGATTCGAACGTTAGATTGGTGATATTTCGTACTCACTGGTGGTTTTTTTTCATATTTGTAACTTTTTTAGGCGGATCTCGAAATATCAGCCCTGTGAGCAGTGCATTTTAATGATAAGTAGGATGTGAAACATGAATTGACAAGGTTCATTGATGTTGCTCACAGGTTGCTGATGTTTGTATATTTTTGTGCAGAAGCAGCGTTAATCTTAACATTGGGAACAACACTTTCTGGTGATAAGAAGGTTATGAAACACGGATTGGCTAGTTAGATTGGGTTGCATGCTCACTGGTGGGATATTTATGTTTAAAAAAATATTCGATGTCGTCACAACTATGACATCTATACGCATAGATGATAAGAACGGTATGAAATGTGAAATGTTAAGGTACATTAATCGATCATGCGCACCATCGGTTTTTTTTTAGCTTGTATTCAGTTGTATTCAGCAATTGTATTCGTAATTCTATTCAGCATTACAATTGAAACCACTCATAATTCCGTGACTATTTAATACTTCGTGGAGCACCAAAATCCTGGCTTCCACTGTTTCTCGACCCCATTTCCCGCGTTTCAGTAAAAGATCGTCGTTCTTTCTCTTCCATTCTTCCCCTTCTGCCGCCGCTGCCCGAGAGACTCACCCACCTAAAGAGGTATGCTTTATTATTTATTTATTTTCTTTTTTTATCGAAATTAAATACAATTTTAATATTTTTCACATTGAATCGTTTTATTAATCGTAGAATTTCCGAAATTTTAGAAGATACCGATTAGTTGAAACGAGTTTCTGATGTGTGAGAATGTTTTAGTCCAAAAATGCTCCACGTTCACTGTTAATGCTTGGATAGCAACGCATACAAGAGCTTGATGAAACTCAGATGCTCCTTGGTTCCTTGAGTTGCTGTTAAAAATCTTCCCAATCTTTTATTGTTTGACCTCTAATCTTTAATCTTTGATCTTTGATCTTTCCTCAGGATAAACGAGTCGCGCGTCGTCGTTTGTCCGTACGACGGCGACGAGAGCATTCCGAATCTGGAGGAGTACGGTAGATTGAGTGGTGAGGGTTACTGTATTACGGCCGAGGGTATGGCAATAGGTAGGGCAGGCAAGAACGGACTCTTATTTTGCATATTTTCTCTAATAATGAAGAGAAATTTCTTGCGTTTTTCATTTCTCACTTTCAGGGGTTCCAAATGATGGGTGATGTGGTTGTACCATTAATATGGTAGGATAAAAGTGGTTATGTCACTATCAATCAATTTCGAATTTTCATTAAATATAAAGCCGCTGAAAATGAGCTTCATGGTTTCTTCTTGAGCAGTTAATGGAAAGTGATCGCAACATGCTTCTGTAGAGAATAACTAAATATAATTTGATTGGCAATCTGGGTGCTTTCGAGTTTCCAATGAAACATTAGGTACGGCATTATGTGTTGGATAGGATTGTCCGTGGGTTGATTCACATTAACTACAAATTTAAACTATTCTTTTCAGAATGTCATGTGCCCAAGGAGAAGCCCCTCACTCGGCGTCAATTCGAGTGGGCGAAGACACGATGGCCGACCGCATTTCATCCGAATAAGGTACGTCGACTGCCGTACTCTCGTGCACCATAAATGGCTATCGAAAACTGATTTTAATCCCCCATTTCTCCCCTTTAGGAGCTGGAGTCGCTTCTCGCTTCCGAATCGGACGCGTCGTTGGTCGCGTCCGTCCGCGGGGCGCTTGACGTGCTGCGCGGGCGGCGCGCCGCGTGTGCGGTCGTGCGACGCGGCGAACGCGTCGCGGCCGGCACGCAAGGCGGCGGCCTGGTGGCGCACGCGTCAATGCGCGCCGTACGCGCGCTTGCGGGCGCGCATCGCGCCGCGATGGCGCGTGCGAAAGCCGCGATGGCGGCAGTGACGCGTAAGCGGTCCGCGCCAGGCGCGTCTCCCTCCGTCGGCAACGTCGAGAGCGGCCCTTCTTCTTCCTCATCTGATCAGAATCCGATCGTTCTTCCTCCACTTTCCTCACTCGATTACTTGGCAACCGGAGCCGACGTTTTCCTGACGCACGAACCGTGCGCGATGTGCGCCATGGCACTCGTGCACGCGCGCGCGCAACGGGTAAGGGGGCGGGGCTTAGGGGTACGACAGGATGAGAGGCAATTATTGTTTCCAGGTGTTCTTCGCGAGACGCACGAAGAACGGCGTCCTGGCGCGGAGGGAACCGGCGAGATTGGGTGAGGACAACGGTAGGCTGCTTATAGTTGGGGTTATGGTGGAAGGGATTAGAGATACGTTAGGAATAATTTGTTCACCAAGGCTGCTATTAGCAAATCGATGTATGTCCATTCGTCAGGCATGTAAGAGAAGTGTGAAGCCTGAATCGTACAAGCGCTTACCTTTATTTTTTATGCATGAGGAGCTCTCAAGGTATTGATAGGTGCCGAATATATTATATATATATATATATATATATATATATGAAAAATGCATTTGCGTGAGTTGTGAAACCTAGAATACCCAGGTGATCAGAAGGAATCTTGTAAGGGAGGAATAGATAAAGTGTGTAACTGCGGGGTGAAAGACGGACGGTAGGAGAATATGGTTGAATTAATGGTAGAGTGGTGCTTCGCAGGGTAGGGAGCTGGTTCATTTTTGTCAGAAAAATTTTTTGTACATTATTTGTGGTTTAGAAAAGAAAACCCTGAAAAATTGATTGGATCTGAACATTGTTGCCTTTGTGTAACTTGTGAAACCAAACCCTAGATTCCCTAGAGTATCAAGGTGATCCGAGTGTTTCTTGAAAGGGTGATTAGATAAAGAATATTATTACAGGCTGTCTGACGGACGAACGCGGCTGGCAGCTGCACTTGGAACCTGTGCTCAACCATCACTATAGAGTGTTCGAGGTACGGTAGAGGTGGGGGAATAGGTGGGGTACAGTAGTGGATGGATACACTACGAAAAGTTAGATAGGGTCGGTACGGTTGAGGATTTGGTTAGATGAGAGCAACCAACACTACAGAGTGTTTGAGCTATGGTGGATAAAGTACGATAAGATTAGATTAATTTTTGGGGTGTATGAGCTACGGTAGGGGGAGGGTACGTACGGTAGGTAAGTAGGATTGGCGAGGTACAGTAAGATGAGATCAAATACTATTAGGGAGATGTGTAATGGAAATGGTTTGGATACGTTAGGTAAGGTAGGGGGGGGGCAATGCGGTTAGCAACAGTGGAATAAAGTAAATACGATGGTTTGTGTTAATACAGCTGATGTCCGAATCATTGATCTTGAATCGTATCCGCTACGTTTGTGGTCTCGCTGAAACATAAAAAGTCCGGGGCGAAATGTCATCTTACAACTCTGATTTTCAAGGTGATCTTCGACGACGAAACCGGGCCGAGAGAGCCGTCGAATGGCGAGAGAAACGGACAGGAGGAGGAAGAGGGTACGGTAGTTGATTATTGAGATTATTGTGAGGATATGATAGTTTGAGTGCAGTAAAAATGGGGGCGAAATCAATAGACCAGATATTTATGAGTTTCATCGATTCCACATTACCACGGTTGTATTGGGATTTATGATAACGCGTAGACTCTGCTTGGAAAATAATAAAATAAATTTGATTTTGCAGACGTTCGCTGCGGAGCGATGGTGGGAGGAGAACAAGGTGAGATGATGAAGGGGTTCGATGAGAAATGAGACAGTAATATGATTGATATTGAGCGTAATCGTTGTAAAATTTAGCAAGTTGTAGACAAAGTGATAGTAGGTTTCGTAGAACTCTCAATTGTTTGGGATGATGAGCAGGACAATGAAAACCTTGATCTTTTTCAATACGGATTAGAATAAATAGTTCTGAATGTGTGAAATGTAGAGCAAGATGAGACGGTGTTTCGCAAGAGGAGTCAAATGGGTAGAATCTAGAGCTATAATTGACAGGTCATTTATTTATGGTCCTTATAGCATTATAATCTAATGATGTTAGTGTAGAGGGGTTATCCAGGCGAGAAGAAGTTTTATAGTTAGTTATTCAGTTTATCTTAAAAATGCTTTTCGATTGTCATATGATTGGTGAAAATGAGTTTCACTCATTCTACGTGAGGCAATGCTTGCTTGTTTCGACAATTTGTTTTTAATGATAAAAAAATATTCAGATAAATTCTTCTTATTTTCAGTTGTGGAGCGTGAGGAAAGTGTCGATGTGGACGATATGGACAGAGGAGAGGGCGGACAGTGGGCAGATGAAGGAGTGGAGGAGAATGATCTTTGATCTTTGGTTGGCTTCGCTCCTGACAATGAGTGGAAGAGAATGATCTTTGATCTTCGATAAGCTCCTCCCCCTTTAGCCCCGCCCCCAAGTGTAGGAGAATGATCTTTGATCATTGATAAGCTCCGACTCCCCCTTTCCTGAAGTTTGTGATCGTTGAATGATGTTTGAATCTTGATAGCTATTACTTTGACTTTTCCCTCAAATTGTGATCCCATTTATTATGTTTGTGCTAATCTTTTAACTCATCTCGATTCATTGTTGGTTTTTCTATGTACCTGTGATTAACTTTAACTTCTTTCATTGTTAAAAAGGGTCTAACGTTTCACTTTTCTCGCTAATGTCAGTTACTGATAAAGAATATTCACAAAATAATTGATTGGTTGTAGTCATCACGTTTGAATCATTCGAATATTGAGAAGCAGTGGGGGAGAAAATCGATAGCTACAGTAGCCGATAGGTACAGTATGCCCTGGGATATCGTACCGAGATCCCTGCGGCTAACTGTATTGGATGAGCGGGGAGTGGAAAGTGAGACACTGGGAGGAGCAGAAATCGATAAGGAGGTATACGGTAGTTGATATCGATTGGAGGAGAATCAATCGATATTCAGGTCTCATCGATGGATACCGTACTCGCTACCGTACCTCTCAACTCATTGGTCTCGTTGAGAATGGACAGTAGGAAGGATACACTGCTGTCGATGATCGCGTGAGTTACGGTAGGATAGAGGAAGTACGGTAGGTATTGATTGATATCGAACCATCCTGTAATTATTCGATAGCTATCAATAACCGTCGCTTTCATAGAATGCCAGTAAGAATTTTGTTTCACCCAGAATTCGAATGGATGATGCAAAAACTGTATTAGTGCGTGCTATTTCTACAAACAATAATCAATACCGTACTTCAGTCTCTTTCGTCGCGGGACGCCATTTATCGTCGTGGAATCCGATCGACCGACGACGTCAAAATGGTCAATGGAGGAGGGAAGAGTGATGGTGGAGAACGAGGGACGGGTACGGTAGGAAGGGGGGGGGGGGGTACGGTAGTGGATAGACAAATGTGAATGAGCACTGTAGAAATACTGTTAGCGGATAGCGCACTAGTTAGTGCAGAGTAAATATGCGAATTATCGTATGCATAGGAATAGGGATCTATATTGGATGAGCAATCGATAATCTATTCTTGGTTACTGTAGCTTTCAATTACCGTATCCTCAATTTTCCCTTCAGGGTGT
Organism: Pristionchus pacificus; assembly: GCA_000180635.4. Classification (NCBI taxonomy): domain Eukaryota; kingdom Metazoa; phylum Nematoda; class Chromadorea; order Rhabditida; family Neodiplogasteridae; genus Pristionchus; species Pristionchus pacificus. Next base: position 16,784,999 of record CM026577.1, read on the forward strand.
GGATCTACTCGAGCCAGGCATCGCCTACAGTATCTGCACCTCGGGCACCACTGGTTTGTGGTGTTAAAATGTTTATTTTGAATGATGAGATCAGCCGCATCGTCGCTATAAATAACCTTGAAATACGTGGAACAAAGGGAGCGCGAAATCACCTTGAAAGATTGTTTCTACAATTATTTTGGGAGTGTGATCGATGCCCTGAAATCTTTCGCAATGAGAAGAGTGTGTGAAACATAAAAGTACATTGTGGTTTTCTTACTTTATTGTGCGATTAGCTTCATGGAGGAGAGTTGTGTTGACTCGGAGATGAAATGAATTTCTTAACACACTGTTTGTCATGGAATAAGCGTAGCCCCTACCGCGCAATTACTCAATTAATTGCAGGAGCACGAAAACGTGTGGACGTCCCTGAAGAGTGCATCCGAGTGAATATTCAGGATTTCAAGTGAGTGAGAATGAATCTGTTCGTTGAATATTAAAAATTAAAGTTCAAAACGTGAGACGAATTTATTGAAATATTGTATTTCTGGGAGGTTCACGAGTATCAGTACCTTTTCAAACACGCTAGCCCTGATATGATAAACATGAAACATTGATTCAACAGTCAGAACAAATTCGATTCTCTTTTCGCCAATAAATATGGTTGTACATTGGAAGGCAGGTCGGCGTTTCATGATACCCATGTTATCGCGCCAATCAATGATTGTTCAATGGAAGGGCAGTGGCTGGAAAATACAAATCTTCGTCGTTTGTGAGTCGATTGCTAAAATAAGTGATCGCAAGTGGTGATTAATCTTTGATCAAGATTATAGTATGTTTAACTTTGGGGCTTGTCATTGGAACGTTTGGAAGATATTCAATGAGACAGCAGGTGGCGGAGGCAAGCAATCAATAGGATACTGCTGAGATTGCTTCATTGATGTCTGTTGATCTTTGATCTTTCAGACGTCGTTTCTCCTTCTCTTCCTCTTCACACTCGATTCTCCTCTGCACTTCCTTCCACTTTGATCCATCGATGGTCGATGTGCTACTGTGGTCGACCACTCCAGGTATGCGGTAGGGGTACTGATAGTATGATAACGAAAGGTGCTGGGATACTGAAACAATAGCAGATCTTGTTCGGGAGAACCGTATCGTTTTCTACTTCTTTAGGGTTACCGAAAGGGGTAAGATTATTACTGTTAAATAAAGATATTACATGATGGAAGAAAACTGTAAGAGTACGATGTCCACTCCAGGCACTCATCTGCTGTTGTTGGAGAAAGAAGCGGCTCGCGCGCCAGGAGCACTTCCAGTTGCACTCTCGAGGAATGATGTCACGTTCGTGCAGGTGAGGGTAGTTTTTATAGCGGATCGCAACCAGAATAGTGGAGAATGTGGTTTACTGCGACTGTAATGGTTTTTGCATGGGTTTTCCCGTGTACCTCATGTGGAATTCTCGACTGAGACTGTCCTGGCCTAGGACTCCTGAGGTTTCTGGTTGGGGATAGTTTCGCTAGCATCTTCGGAATGTGGTTTGCCCGCTGATCATCAGTACCCCTGTAGTCGAATGTCGGTAATGGTCCGTGAATTCCCTTTCTTTATCAAAGGAAAGGTGAAAGGTGTATCCACGTCAAGCGATTTTACAGTCATACGACAACGCTAGGTGGGACCCACTGGTAAGGCCAGCTGTTTAGACGGACTACATACCCGGCTGTCCAATGCTTTCTCGGGTAGCCTTACCTTTCGCAACCGAGGTCGCTACCAATTTGCCGACCCCGGGGGGATAGCAAGGCTTGGTTGGCCACGGCGGGGGGATTGGACTCGGTACCCTTCGAATGGCGAGCGGCGCCTTACACCACTCGGCCATCCCGCCTTCAAAGGGATGGCCGAGTGGTTTATCAAAGGGTTCGCTTTCAAATTGATCTTATGTATTAAGTGAAACTCAGAAGAGCATAATCGTCCATCTCTTATTAAACTCAAAATGATCGACTATTCGGGTTTTGAACTGTTCTCGAAAATTTAGTGAAACTTAAATGATGATGTTTAATTCTGAGTATTCATTCCAGCTGTGTCCCTCGCTCCTCTCTCGCTGTCCGCTCTCTTGCCTGCAGCAGCTGCTGCAACCACGGTCGCAGCTGCGAGTGATGCTGCTGGGAGGTCAGAAATGATCTTTAATCTCTGAAATGAGTGAAGACAGGATGAGATGGGTTGGTCTTTGATCTTTCGGATATGCTAACGAGTAATTTTGGAAGGGACAGTGTTATTTAGATGATCTCTTTTTGATTATTTTTTAAACCATGCACAACAACTAACGTAAAATCCTGTCCAGCTTCCTATTAGAATAAATTATGAAACTTAGAACTGTAGAGGACGCAGGAGGTGGAAGATTCAGGCAAATTTTCAATTTAGGCGAGCCCTTCCCTCTGGATCTCATCAATACAGTGAGACACGCCGATTGTCCGGCCCGCATCTACGACGTATACGGTATCACTGAGGTACGGTAGCTATCGACTACTGACTATTTATCGTCTTGATATGATGGATTAATCCGTAAAGGAAGTAAAACTTCGCTCCTAATACAGTAATCGTTTCAGGTCTCCTGCTGGGCTACGGTAGCCGAGGTCCCGCACGGAGCGACAACCGTAACCGTCGGTGAGCCAATCGATGGAACGGAGATTACGGTAGACGATGAGAGGAGATTGTTGATCGGAGGAGCGAGGAGGAGGTACGGTAGGGGTACTGTATGATTGATTGTGGGCGCTGTTTTCCACTCATTTTATCCAAAACATTCCTTCGAAATTCGTGTTCCATCTATCCCTCATGATCGTTGTTTTCATGTTGTCTACAATTGTATTCCACTTGTAATCATCTAATAACTGTGTGTAATCGTAGCATTGGAAGCTACTATGAGCAACAGAAGTTAGACTACCATGATCCCAATTACTTTCGGTAGTCAATTACCATTAACCAGATACAGTATCACTAGTATGTTACCGTACTCATAATTCAGATGCATCGTTGACGGTGTACGAGAGGGCGAATGGACGAATTCGGGCGATCGAGTGGAGAAAGTGGACGGAGGATGGAGAATTGAGGGGAGGGAGGGAGATGAGGTACGGTGGATAAAGTTATGATCAAAGCAAGTACGACTGAGCAGGGTAATAGATTGATTTGTTGCGATTTTCGAATCAAGATGTGGTAGAAATCGATATCACTGAAGAAATTCATCAGATATAGTGTGGGTGAAACATACGAGAAACATGTGATTCAAATGCAGTAACATGACTTGTCATCTAGGAGATCTTTTTTTTTTGTATTTGCACTATTGCACGAACCCACTATTAGCGAATCCTAGACAGCTCGACCAATATGCCTTCATTGAAACTCAAAGGTCGGTTGGTAGTAATAACCCGAAGAAACCGAAATTCTCAGGTTAAACTGCACGGTGTGCGCGTGAATCTCGCGCACGCGGCGCGTCAACTAATGCGCGGACGCGCGGACACCGTCCGCTTCGCCAAATTCGCCGTGCACAGGTATACGGTAATCTCGGGGTACGGTAGGATTCGAAAATAATCAATAATCCTCCAGCTCCACCTTCCTCGTGTTGTTCGTGCAGGGAGACGTGAGCAGAGAAGAAGTGAGAAGTTGATCTTTGAACTTTGATCTTTCAACTCGGACTATCGACATATTTACGGTACCTGGCACATGTTCTTTTGTCTCGCAGACGATTTGGATGCAAAGTTGCACTTGGTGTTGATTATGAGTAGATACCGTATCTGGTTGTCGATATATGCTCTTTAATCTTTAATCTTTGATCTCTTCAGGCCGACGCAGTTCTCCCGCCCGGTCTGAGCGTCCATCACGTTGAGCGCATGCAAGAAGTGCCGCTGAATTCGAGTGGTGAGTTTTTCTTCAGTCAACCTGGAGAATTGGGGCTATTGATGGGATTCATATCGCCTTGCTCCTTTTTGCAATTGATTGCTTTGTCACGAAAAATTCTTGCGAATTCCGATTGTTGATCTTTGATCCTTCTCTCAGGCAAGTCTGACACGAGCGCGCTTCTCGACCTTCTGGAGCGACCCGTCGTTGTCGATGAGAACACGCTAAGGGAGGAGCTGGAGAGGTGATCTTTGATCTTTGGAAGCTGGACTTTGATCTTTACCCTTTGAAATGTTGTATCTCGTTATTGATATGATCTTTGATCTCGTCAGACTGGGTTATTGATATGATCTTTGATCTCGTCAGACTGGGCATCTTATCACCTTTCAATGAGGACAGCACACTGGCCGAGTTGGGAATGGATTCTGCAGCGATGCTAAGTGAGCTTTTTCAGTTAATTTTTCGTTTTCTATACAATATACATTTAATGAGAAAAATATTGAGTTCTACCAATTGGAATTTTGGTTAAAGAGACGGTGAAACCGCAACAGTACTTGCAATTTTGGTTGACATATAGCACATGTTCGCTACACATGGCACATGTTATTTGATTATTGTTGAATTATGAGTATAGTTTATTGAATTATTTATTTGAGGACTGGCGTTCGCTCTTCGTAACGAAGTGTGCACTCGTTTGATCCTATCGGGAGATGTGAGGATGAGACAGTTGAGGGAAGCCGTTGGAGGGGGTGAGGCGTTATGTTTCGAGTTCTGTCTGCTTCTGTTAGAGGACAATCCAGTGTTAGTGAGTGGTTGTCAGTGAATGTTATGTGTGGTTCGAGTAGAAAAATATAATCAGAATATTGAGTTTTACACCAGTCTAGACGGTAGGAAAGAGCATTGAAGGAATTCCGTTTCTGCTTGATGTCGAGTTTCACCGTGTGTCAGGTCGAAGGCGAGCTGACAATTCGTTTATATCATGCACTTGCAACAATTCAGATGACCCCACCACATCTACGGCTACTCACTGGCCATTCCGTGCAGTAGTGCAATTGAAAGAGGACGGAGATCAAAGATCAACCGGCAAAGATCAAAGATCAGCAGTGATCGAAAGATGGTCGCACCCAATGGAGAAATGCGTGGACGCGGCGCCGTTGATTGTGAAGAGGTGAGAAAGATCAAAGGTCCTACTAAATTTTGTTTTTGCATTCGCACTAATCTATGCGAACCTACCGGTTATCGAAAGGCAGAAGTATTCCAGAATTAGAACATTAAAGACCTTTTTCGCTTCATCATTCTGGTGTATAATAATGGGCATATGTTCTAGTAATTTGACCCTCGCTCGGTTTTTAGTCAATATATGTGAAAGCAACTACCGTAATCTTCTCAGCTACCGTAATTCCTCCACTAAATGCAGTAAGTATTGCAGTCCCGACGGTAATCTGCTCATCATTGGCAGTCACTCCGGGCTGGTGGTTTGTGTGCAGGAGAAGGACGGAGGTTAGTGAGGGTGGTATTTTATCTTTGATTGATATTAGGGACCATCATATTTCCTAATGGCAATGACTTCAGAATTGACACTTTGAATATGTTTTGTTGCAATGTGACCGGCAAGGATTAGGCCGACGTAGTGTAGGCAATTCTCCTCACGTACCTCCTCGAATCGCATGCTTTTTCTCACCTATCTATCAGAGCGGCGATAGTGTGCAAAATTAGGAGTGGCTCACTCTACATTATCATAGCCCCCGCTTTCCCTTTGCAGCCCCCGCTTTCCTTCTATGGTCTAACCGCGTTTCTCATCGAGTGGAAACGGCGGCCGTGCGAGTGGGAGAGGATGCAGTGGCAGTGTGTGAGTGTGGAGTTTGATCTTTGATCTTTGGCCTTAGGATTCGGAAAACTGGGGGCGTTTGTTCGATAGTATTGCCCGATCGGATTGGCGAGAACGCAGTGGTCGTGTGTAAGTGATATGTTTCAACCGGGACAAATCGAAATTGGTGAAATTTAATTTAATATGATAGGATTGTGAAGCACAGAACTTCTGTAATTTTTGGAATTATTTTTTTATAATCATACGTGAGCCAGGGAACTCCTTGGAATATTTTTGTACGATTTGAACGGGTCTCCGCGTACAAAAACGACTTCTGAAGTACGAGTCACCTCCCTTTTTGGACCTATTTTCTACTATTTTGCTTCAAAATCAACGGGTTACCGCTCAAATTTTCGAAAATTGTCCTTATTTGAACGGGTCACCGCCTCCTCAAAGTTCTTCAGGGAAATCGGTGCTCAGCTATGTTTATAATTTATCTCTGCTTAGGCAGCTACGATGGCGTTGTTACGGTCTATCAAGCGGAAACGGGCGAGGTGGAGTGGAGGTGAGAGATACAGTAATTCAAAGTACTGTAATAGTAGCTCATGTACGGTATCCGTAACTACGGTAATCCAATGTCAAAAATATCATCTTAATAGAAAAACCGAGCGGGGGTGTAGTTTGCCTCCAGTCGTCTGTCTACTACTTAGTTTCGATTTTACAGTACTTTTCGCAATACACTTATGTATTGTGAACTTGAATCGTTTACAGAATCACACACCCAGTATCTATAGAGTAGCTACCGCGATCTCCTATCTCAGGTACGAGTGCGCTGCGAATGTGAGAGGCGGATTAGTGGCGATCGATCGGTTCATCTACGTTGGCGACTACGACGGTCGACTGCACAAACTCGACGCTACGGTAGGTTTGGTGGTGTGGCTCGTAGTGTGCAGTAGATTTTGCAATACGGCGAATCGTCTCTTGATTGCGGAATTCCGCATTCTCGAATGATGCATTTCACTATTAGAATACAATGAAACTATTCATTCTAATTGAATTATCCCCCCCCCCCCCCCATCTAGCCCGCTCGAACGAGAGAGGAAGAGTGAGAATTGCGGAATTCCGCAACGAATAATGAGAGGGGTCGACCGCATTGCGGAATGAATGAAATAGAGGAATGAAAATGGGAGGAGTTCCGCGTTCCGTTTAGAAACCCCTAGTGTGCAGTGATCGACGTTTCAGAATCGTCGTCGCGTGTGGTGCACGCAAGTGGGCGGAGCGTTGCGAGCACCGCCTACTGTGGAAGACAAGTTCGCGGCCACAGTGAGCATCCAGGGAACGCCTACTGTAGTGGATGCGGTAAGTGGGGATTGCGATAGCTGAGGGTACGGTATCACAAATGGATTATTTTCGCAGGAGAGTGGCGCAATTTTGTGGAATACAAATGGAAGGCAGAGGCCGATTTTCGCCTCGACATTGTTCCTGAGATCGGCATCTCGACTAGATTATCGATTGGTTACGGTAGACGTGGATGGATACGTAATGATGAGGAATGTAGTCAATGGAGATGAGGTACGGTAGAATACGGTAGATTACGTTAGTATTGATTGATCCAGATCCGTTCGATATCGATCGATGAACGGGTGTTCTCGACGCCTTTGCAGGTACGGTAGCAAAGGGATACGGCATCGATCAATATCATTTTACAGATCGAATCAAGAATTGTCATAGTGACTGCATCAGAAGGACAGAAGTCATCCTCTATTCTGGTTTTGGACGGTGAGAATACTTGGCTCTTTCTGATATGAAAAGGGTCACTTCCAGACGATTTGACCCCTCTGAGACGAATTGATTTATCTTCATCGACTACAGTATCCCTTTACCACACGCCGATTCCCATCAACCATTCGATAATGATGATGACGTCAGGTGGAATGTTGATTACTGTACCCATTACAGTATTGATTGACGGGCAGATCGATAGTAGATTAGTGATTTCGAAACGATTGTTTCCTCCTGGCGGACCCCCTATTTTCTCGCCGCCTAGATTTGTTAGCGATGACGTAATCGTGATTGGAACTAGGGATGATGTTGTAGTCTCGTTGAAATTGTAATTAATGTTGATTGATTATTAGATTTCGGTTGAGTATTCGAGTGATCTCACTGAAAACTTGTTACGAGTACGTTGTTGGAGTACTATAGAGTGCTTAAATTGTGATAAAACCTGACTTTCCCTTGAATCTGTATCAGATACCGTGTGCACAGAATCATTTTTCAAGATCAGGCTTGATAAATAATGGATTCGAGGAATTGCGATTCTAATCTTTGCATTATGCTTTTCGTTTCTTTTCCATTAAAAATTCTACTTACATTTATGTTCTTGTGAACGTCATTAAAAAAAACATTTGGAAAAGTGAAATGAACAGCTAAATTCTTCTAACCTTGGCAGCCAAATTCGTTTTCCGATGTTTTCCCACTACTACCTTGTCCGTCGAATATCTTGAAATGGCTTTCATTCTCACGGTGACTGATAGAACAAATGAGAAATGGGTAAAACGAATCGATGGCGTTTGGAGAATTCCCGAAATCTTTTTCAATGATCGTCCCTCTTCCAGAGCTCGAAATGATGATTCAATGATTGTGAAAATTATTTATCGATGGAGAACAACTTCGGCAGATACAACAGAACGCATAAGAGAAAGGAGCAACGAGAAAATATAGCAAGAAATAAAAGCAACAAGTGCAATAAAGCCTTCTACTGTGGAATAACTTCGCCTCTTTCCTTGCCTTTCTTCTCATTCTCAACTGACTCCTGATTCTCGTGCAGTTTGAGAGTGAAACGCGAGATATTTTTAATATAAAAGGTTTAGTCGATATAATTCGATAATGTTTTAGTCGATATATTTCGATCACTTTAAAAATATTTTAAAGAAGTCAGTCCATGATCGGAAGTGGTTCCCGTACTTCACTCAGCTACCGTAGCCGTCTGTGCCACTCGTCTTACTCTCGTTCGAACTCCCTGTCGTGATAGTTTTTTGCTAGTTGTTTTTTTCTGAAGTGCTATTCACAGCTAACTTCGTAGCCACCACATACTAGAAGCTAATTCTGATATGTATTGTCTCCCAATTCTCAGCCTTCCTGTGAATGGTCCGTTTTCAAACCTGCCCTATCATTTTTTGCGCGTAATTTATAGTCCGGTTACCTTTGTGCTCGTTTTGCGCTCGCGATAAGCATCCCTCGTGTAGTCCTTAATCGCTGACGCATTTCTCCGTTTATTATTGACCTTTTCGCGATCGATTGACCCCCGCATTTCTCATCATTTCCGCGTAGATGCTATCTGTTACCAGTGTTCGTGTGAATTGTTTGTCTTATATTGATCCAATTACGCGCTGCTTTCGCTGCAGATTCATATGGGTAAGGCGAAGGGCGGTCGGCGATCGGCGGCAACTCAGAAGGAGGGTGGCGGAGACGTCGTCGCCAACGACGTTGCCGGACCGAAGAAGGTCGACTTCAAGCACGAAGCGAAACCGGCCAATGGAAACGGCACCAAGTGAGCTGATTTTCATTCTATTCTTTTAAGAAGGATGATAGCTTTTTGTTCAGATGCGAAATTTCTCCTTTTTCTCATAATCACAAGTCAGTTTCTTGACAGAAAGTGCCTTGTTTGATGTAAATGGAGCGAAATTTCTCATTGAATTCACATAATCTTGTCCAGTTTGTCAAGTACAGCTAAAGTAATCAGTAATCTACGCTGCTTTATGGCGAAATTTCCTCGTAAACGTGCTCAACTTAGTGCCAAATGCGCAATATTTTCGCAATCGTTGCGTGTTCTTGCCTAACTCGCCCTTTAAACGAGGCTGAAAGTCATGAGCGCGATGCATTTTCGAGTGACTCTCATCGCTCCCTAGGGCCCTCGAGCGGAATTGACAATGATTGAGTCAGGGCCCTTTCGAGAGCTCGATTAGGCGAAAAGTTCGTCCGGACCTTCTAAAATGGGAAAATATATCTGGATTTCGGAGTTTTCGTTATGGCGGTCAGAGAGGGCGAGAGACAAGGCGTAATGGAGAGAGTTAGAGATAATAAATAAATCCTTAATTTCAGGGGCCTGAAGCCGTCGCCGTCGATGAACACGCTGAGCCGACTGGACAGGGAGAAGGTTGTTTAAATATATTTAACTGTTTAATTAGTAATTTGAAATAATGAAATTTAACAATGTATTGAAAAGGTGATGCAATTGAATGAGGAAGCCTAACTATTTCATATTTGATTGTACTAATTTACATAATTAATTAGCATAATTAAATTAATAATAACATAATGTAGGTGGTGATCTGGCGCCGGCCGTTCACCGTGTTCTACTACGCCGTCGCCGAGGCCATCTGTCTCGTCAGCGAGGGTCTCGTCAGGTACGGTGGTTATTGGTTACGGTAGTTATTAATTAGGTACGGTAGGTATTGATTTTACTGTCTCAAAAATTTACTGTAGTTTTAGTCAGGGGTCGATGCGTTTCTATAATTTTTTATCATCATTGCCCACAATATTGCCATTTTTTTGAGGGTCGTCCGACGCCTGGAAACGATTATTATTGATTTCTCTCGCTATAATAGCTTGATGGTTTATGGGCCCTGGTTGATGTATCGATCGTCTTGCGGGTTTGTAGTGCTCGCTGTTTGTACTTTCTCTGCGATTGTAGTAGTACACTTATGAGAGAAGAGGGGAAAGAAGGATGGGGGGAGACATTGGTACTTTCTATCTCACTTTTTCTAGTCTTAGACACAAGATGGATAATTGATAGAGTGCTCGATTTGATGGATTTATCCATAGGCAAGCGAGAGAGCATGGAAAATCGAGAGAGTCAGTGCATCGGTCGAGATGTTGGGTAGAGAAACGACAAACGTTTTCTCACGCGAGAGGTCAGGTGTTCAGCCAATCATGCGATACTTCCGTGTGATTTCTTAATGCTAGAGGATGAACGATCTGACAAGGTTAGAAAGATGTAAACAAAATCGAATTCAATGTTCGATAATTACCTAAAAACCTAGACATCCCTGGGTTTCATTCAGTTGGTCGGTTTTTATTTTAGAGTTGTTTCTTTTTTTTGGACGATTACACTGTCATCCTGGATGTAGCGAACATTTCCCGGGTACGGATTTGATTGAATATTCTATGTTTCTCTTCGTAATAGCCTTACAGTAATCCCCCGGGGAACAGGTAGCATCGCATTTCCGATATGTTGATGCGGGTAGAGCAATCGAGCCAGGGAGATGGGGGCGAGGGAGCGCGTGGAATGGAGAGAGACAGAGAAAGAGAGCAGATAATCCATTATACTGCCCCCCCCCTAGTTACTCGCTCTGCTGTTTATCTCTCGTTCTCTCTCTCCATTCTCTCGTTCTTCTCAATAGCACGTTCTCCCACATAGGCATACTGCGAGGGGCTTACTGGAAGAGGGAATGAAGGAAGGGGGGGGGGAAGTTGACAGTCTGCCTCTCTTGCCTCTAAATAGTCTTCCGTTTCTCCGACTGACGAGGGATTAGGCCAAAAGAGGAGAGGGAAAGAGAGGAAAGGGAAGTAAGGCTAATCAGAATGGACATGGGGCAGTATCTCCCGACAAGGGGAGATAAGTGTGGGTTGGCAGTAGCTCGAGAGAGGGAAAGGGGGACGAGATAATGGAGGGGTAGAGAACAGCGATGAGCGCTCTCTTCAATTCACCTTCAAAACAGAGGGTTTTCCAGGAAAAGTGGATAAATTCGCTGGTTTGATCGGAGCAATCCGAAATGAAATGGCGAAAATGTAATGAGGAAGGTAATCAGCGAAGAAGATTTGGAATCTGAACGTGAGGGATTTGGGTTTCGTGTGTTGAGTGATGAAAGTGATTATCTCATCTTGGTGTGGATAACGAAGCAATGAAACATATGGCTAAATAGGAATAGTTACACAATTTCGTCCCTTGTAATTTTAGGTTGCGCTGACTATTTGTTAGTAACTAGTTACGTGACAAGATCGATGCTGTCCATATGTGCAATTCAATCATGACCAACTTCAAATTGTGATCTTTAATTAACCCTATTCCTGTCAAATTCATGTTGCATCAGTGATATACTACATCAGCACTGAAAATTACCAACATTATTACCATAGAGGTGGAAAAATCAATTATAACAAATTGATCAATTTATAAATATAATAACGCAATTCCAGTGTGCTGCCGTACCGCTTTTATTTTCAAACACACATTAGATGACTGCCAAATACACGATAAATCATACTATGCGTTCAAATGCATCGCATTCCAGTGAGGGAAGATGCTATGCCATATCCATTCCAATGCAGCCCATTCCAGTCTGCTGCAGTACCGCCTCTTCCTCACGGTGGTATCCGCTCTGTCCGCAGTGTGCACGTACGCCTACGTCACGCCCGGCCCGCACCAGGAGTGGGTCGGACTGGTGGGTCGATTTGAATAATTAATTAGTTAATTAAGTTTGTTAATTAATAAGAAATAGGATTGAAATATTATTGAATGTATTGAAAGTTACTATTGTAAGTTACTATTCACTCGGGCCTTATCTCCAATGCTGAAACCATTATGGGCCTACCCCGAAAAATTTAAATAGTTGGTATCTATATGAGCAATGCGCAATTTCCAGTTGGAGTACTTTTCTTTTTCTTACTTAACTTACTCTTACTCTTTTTTTTCTCAAAGCATCGTTTATCGAGCCAAAACTAAGTTCTTTTCCTAACCTACCGTATCCGCAATCAATGTTTTCCCATTGCCAGGTGGAGTCGAAGCTGCTGTGGTGGTCGTGGTGGGTGCTGCTGGGCGTGCTCTCCTCGATCGGGCTTGGCTCCGGCCTGCACACCTTCTTGTTGTATCTGGTGAGTGGATGAAACCGAAAAGTAGCGGGAAGGGGGAGGAGGCACCTTTCTTGTACCTGGTGAGTATATAAGATGTTTGAAACCTAGAATCATCACTATCTACTGTCTTATTGTATTGTCTTATCGAGTCTGTTGAAATGTGGCTGAAACCTAGAGTCACTTGATAAAAATGAATTCTGTAGTAATTATCCTACCTCCCGTATTTGGTGAGTGGTTGAGGTGTGATTGAATTCTGAAGCAAGGGTACGTCGTCTTGAGAAGCATAAACACATCTAATTTGTTGGCGATGTTTTACAATTGTATGAGTTCCGATTTTACGATTATTACACATTTATCAAGAGGTTGGGTTAGGTGAGAGCTCTGATGTGCATGGCATTCCAACTGGCTTTTCTTGCTTCGTTGGGAAAGTTCGGGACAACAGTCTTGCGGAAGATATCGTTCCATCTAGTCATTGGTCGACCTCTTCTTCTTTTTCTTATCGGGAACCATTCTATCACAGATCGGCTCCACTTCCAATTGTCGTCATTCGCGATCTTGTGCAACCAAAACCATTTCCTTTTCTGCGCATCTCGAACAAAGTCCCGAATTCGAGTTGAATCTCGCAACCGCTCATTAGAGACATGATCGAGCACAGTACAACCTACCATCCATCTTTCCATTCGACGTTGAGCCACTGATAATCGATTCATTTGTGCATTGGTCAGAGCCCAACATTCGCAACCATACAATACCGCGGGGAGAATGCAGCCATTGAATAAGCGACGTTTGTGAGCCATTGGGATACCCTGCTTGAATTCTCCGTGTTATTTCCCAGTCGTCAGTCCCGTTAATTGTTATCCCACTTCCCAAGTATACCACCTTTTCCTGCAATTTTACAACCTTTCCAGCTACTTTAACTATTCTGGGTAGGGGTTTGGATGTCATTCCGATGGTCTTATCCCCGTTGAGCTGCAGTCCCACGCCCGCCAAAACCTTTTCTAGTTCCACGGCCATGCTTTGAATTTGTCGTTCATCGTGTGAGATAATGACAGCATCATCAGCAAATAGGATATGAGAAAGGAACCGACCATTTATGCAAATTCCCTTCTTAGACCAGTCTAATTGGCGGAATGCCCTATCTAAAACTGCAGTAAAGAGTCTTGGGGACAAGCAGTCACCTTGACGAACCCCCCTTCCAACCTTAATTTCCACCTCACTCCCGTTGACCACCAGCGCATTCTTACTTCCCTGAGAGAGACCCGCTAAGAATGAAACCACCTCCGACGGAATTCCTTCCATCTCTACCGCTCTGAATACTGCTTCTGTGAATACACTGTCGAAAGCCTTCGATATATCCACAAAAAAGCAGATAGATCGGCAGCCTGTAATCAACACAATGTGCAATGACCGATTTAAGAGTATGGATTGCGTCAATAGTGGAATGGCCTTGTCTAAAACCCATTTGTTCCCAGCTTTTGTTCCTATCCAAGACCGGCGCGTACCTCTTATTGAGCAGTCCAGTTAATGCTTTCTGTAAAACAGGCAGCAAACTGATTGGTCTGTATTGTATGAGTACATTCCAACAAAGATTGGCTAGGCCCAAGCAGTAGTACCGACGCTGAAACCGCTGAGCGCCAGTACGAAAATGTCTAGCGCAATTTCAAAGTAAAAAATCCTATTTATGATATAAATGTGATTTGTTAATTAAATTAATAATTGCTAATAAATTAAATTCTCAGGGCCCGCACATCGCAGCTGTCACACTCGCCGCGTACGAGTGCAACTCGCTCGACTTCCCCGAGCCGCCCTACCCGGACAGGTACGGTAGATGGGAGGGGGTAAGGTAGCGCTTGAGTTTAGAGAGAGAGAGGTACGGTAAAGTGGAAGGGGTTACAGTAGACCATAGCTGGACAGGTACTGTAGGGCTTGAACTACGGTAGGGGGGGGAGGCGTGGAGTTACGGTGGTTTCCGGGCAAGTACGATTGTTAAGAAGGAGATACGGTACCTAGCGATGCGGTGCGTTGATATGATAGATATGATACGTTAGCGTACCGTGACCAAAATCAGTAAGGTCAACCGTAGATCGCATTCGAGGGAAGAGTCAAAAAGGAAATTGCTCCATTGGACATCAGCGTTTGTTTGTGTTTCAGTTGTGAGCCTTGTCTGGCAGATCTTGCGCAGTTCAATCGTGGCTATCCTTTGAGCGAACAAAATGTACAAAAAAAAACAGTTGAGCAATACCTCCGAAGCCTTTTGCGAGCCCGGTGACCTACTTTTTCAAAATGGGCAATATTTTTCCAAAAAAAATATCCTCGGACAATTGCACAAAATCGGGAGTTCGGCAATAAACCTGTTGAACATCTGCGTTGGTTTGTGTTTCATTAGCAAGTATTGTTTGGCAGATCTTGCGCGTCTCAATCGTATTCTTCCTGTGGAGTTGCAAATGATAAGAATAATATCCTACATTCTGCAGCATCGTGTGTCCGTCGTCCTCCGCGGCGACGACCGCCATCACGCTGTGGAACATCGTCGCCAAGGTGAGGGGGTGATCTTTGATCTTTGAGCTTTAGCTGATTTTCTATCTTAAATAGGGGATGTCGATTGAAAGGGGCGTGTTGTAGCGCATCCGCTTCACGCGGTTAATATTTGAAAAGAATTATGGAATCTTAAAAAAAAGGATTTTCTTTACTAATCATCGATATTGGATCTGTTGGGAATAGATAAGATCGATGAAACACGAGTGGGGAGAGTGGAACAGTGCGCTACATTTTTTTGTTTTTTGTTTTTATTTTCTTTTAAGAATTTAGCGTTTACATGTTCACACTTTAACATTTCTGTTTCGTCTATGCTATTTACTGTCGTCCGATTCAGTAGCTGTAATGGGTTTGCAAGAGTGGCTACAAATAATAATAATTCTAAAAACAATACTGCAATTTAGTTGACAACTATCATTCAAAGCGCTTGAGTGTTTGAGTATTACCGTACATACGAGCCAAACTTCCACCCCGGGGGGTATACGGCACTAATCGATAATCACTACTCGCTCTCGATTGCAGATCCGCGTGGAGGCGTTCCTGTGGGGCGTGGGCACGGCGATCGGCGAGCTGCCGCCCTACTTCATGGCGCGCGCCGCCAGGTGAGAAAAGAAGACCTACCGCAATGAATAACAGCTAGCCTTACCAGTGGGTCCCACCTAGCGTTGTCGTACGACTGTAAAATCGCTTGACGTGGATACACCTTTACCTTTACCTTTTACCGCAATGAATTATTGGGTTTTTTTGAGTGCTAGACACGAAAATATTGCATCTGTCGAACGTTCACGACTTGCATATTTTTGCCGAAGCGTGGATTGGGCGGGCATTCAATTAGCGCGCCGCGAGGTGAGAGAGTGAGAGGCCTACCGGAGTGATTTATCAATTTTATATTTATCGATGTATTGGAAAATCCTATATTGATTTACTTATTTGAAAGTGAGTACCGGCATGTGAGTGTACGATTTGATTGAGTTTTTTTAGCGGTTGACGCGGATTAATGAGAATAAGCGAACCTCCACTAGTAATGTAGGGTTGCCGAAGCATGGATTGCGCGGGTATTTTGTTTACGGATTCGAGTGTTTTCGACTGGGGCTGCATTCTACTGATTTTTTGCTGATTTTTGTTCTCCAGCTCATTTGTTAAAGGTGGCCGGATGGTACTGTTCAGTAATTTGAGTGCTTGAATGAGTCTCAAACCGGTTCTCTGTCAAACATCCAATACAGGCTGCTCTGGGTTTCAGAGATATGACAAACATACATTTGTCTTTCATTTTTGATTAACGCATGGAAGCTACCATAGGAAACAATAATCAATCAATAATTCGAATCGCAGACTGAGTGGGAACGAGCCGGATGACGAGGAGTACAGGGAGTTCCTCGAACTGCTCGAGGCTGGCAAGGGAGGCACCGGAGAAATGGTAAGGAGTACGGTAGGGTTATCGATAACTGAAAGAACGGTAATATGGGTACTGTAGTAAAGAATGGTGTTACTCGAACTGCTCGAGGCGGGCAAGGAAGGCACGCTAGAAATGGTAGATGGAAGAGGTACGGTAGAGTACGGTAGATCGATCGATAAGTGGTTTTATACGGCAGTAGGGGTAGTGTAGCCGGGGCAAGTAAATAGTTCCTCGAACTGCTCGAGGACGGCAAGGGAGGCACGGGAGAAATGGTAAGTGGGATACGGTACGGTAGATTGATCGATAACTGAGTGGGGGTACTGTAGCTGGACAATGGAAGCTCGGGAGAAATGGTAAGGATTACGGTAGGATACGGTAGATTGATCGATAAATGAGTGGGGGTACGGTAGCTGAACAAGGGAAGCACGTGAGAAATGATTAGGGGGGTGCGGTAGGATACTGTTGATTGATCGGGGTGGGGGGGGGGGGCACTGTAGCTGGACAAGGGAGGCACTGGTCAAAAAGGTGAGGATACGGTAGTCCGTTCGATATCTGTTTCCGTACAAAGTTCAATAGTGTATTATTAATCGATGCGGTGGGGACGAGTTGCCCCAATGCCATGATTACGGTAGCTTCCTGATATTAATTATCGTTTTCCTCGCAGGGTCTCGTCGACCGTGCCAAGGCCTGGATGGAGAAGACGGTGGCGAAGGTAAGATTATTGATTATTTATCCAAAGAGAGTTCGTGTGAGCATCTCGGCAACGCTCGAGGTTATACATAGATTCAGTGAAACGGAATATCAGCGGTGTGATTTTTGGGGTAAAATCTGTGAAATTTATCTGCATTTGCAGTTGTTAGGACATCAATATGAAAAATTGATGGAGAAGACGGTTGCGAAGGCGAATTATTTATTATTGATTTTTTGTCTCATCAGACACCTTCAAAGCGACTAGAAAGCGCTCGAGGGAATACATGTATGCACTGAAACGGAATATCAGCGGCATGAATTTTGGATGAAATCAGTGCATTGTTTCGGGAATAGTACATCTGTGAAATTTATTTGTAGTTGTGATTGTTAGGACATCAACATTGAATAATGGATGGAGGAAACGGTTTAGAAGGTGAATGATTGTTTTTTATTCGATGTCAGCAAGAGAACGCACGAAGGCATACATGGATCCACTGAAACGAAATAGTATCAGGCTTGATCCAGGAGGGTCCATTTTCGTTATTTGTCAGATGTCGAGTTCTGGTTCATCTTAGTTTCAGCCATTGCTCATACGCCAATGTTTCCTTGCTTTTTTTGATCTGCTGCTCGTACTCTATGCTGATATAAATATCAACTTTATTAGTGATGATGAGTCCTGTGATACAGGGCGAGAGAATGCGCGGAATGGAGAGAGTCAGAGAAATGTCTAATTTAAAAAAAAAGTAATTCCAGGTCGGCTTCTTCGGCATTCTCGCGTGCGCCTCCGTGCCCAATCCGCTGTTCGACCTGGCTGGGATTACCTGTGGTACGGTAGTGATTATCGATTTTATTGATTTTATTGATTGGTCGATTCATTTCAAGTCATTTTGCAAGGAAACCGCGCTAGGTTTTGACAAAATATGGTCAAATATTGGTGCATGGTGAATTCGTTTTGCACGCGTAGCTCTTGAAGACTGTGCGAGGCTAGGTAATGATGCGTCCTCACTAGTTCGTTGTAAAAAAAAACAAATATCCGCGTGCGCCTCCGTGCCGAATCCGCTGTTCGACCTGGCCGGAATCACTTGTGGTACGGTAGCATTTTGTTGATCTATTGGCAAGCCGGCATTGTCTTTGGTACGGTAGCCTAGGTTGGTCTGTCATTGGTTGGTCGGGAGTATATAGATCATTGATTGGCCGGAATGTGGTACGGTAGTGATGATATTATTGATGCTAAGATCTTAATCGGAAACCTGGTGATGTAGGGTTGCGCAAGTTGGATTTCAGCTCTGTGTGTTTCGGGGAACAATATTACGGCTTTCTCAAACTTCTCAACATACTAACTAATCTCGTGCTGCAGGTGTAGCTCATGAATAGAAGTGCCAGATGGCGTTGTTACGTCGACAGTCGTCTACATAGTATAAAGACAAACTAATACACGCCCCTTGCTCTTTCAGTATGGTGTTGATGTCGATCGATAACATTACTGTGGCCATCGTAGTGTTGGTGTTCAATGTCACATTTGATTCACTTGAGTTGTGGGAGTGATACCATGTGAATTGTGGAGGAAACCAACGAGATTGTCTTGTGCTTCAGGATTTTATCATATATCGAATAGACGAGGTTGAAATGATCGAGTAGTAGCAGTAGTATGAAAACCTTTACATGGCGATTCTGAAAACAACGTAGTGCGCTCCCGCTTCACAAACGCTCCTTGAGATTCTGGCTAGTGGAGATATGTGATGCTTGGGTGTTGGCAACTTTAGCAATTTTAGCAGCGCTTCTTTTCTGGGCTGATGTTTGGTCATCTGATTGTAGCTGTGTGAACTGGTGCTCTCACTGTTGCTTATAGCCATGGGTTTGAGCAGGATAAGTAATGGAACGAAGCCGTCGAGTAGATAAAATACATTTATTCACCGCTTGCCACTCTCTGGTCAATTAGTGAAAGACTATGATGCTTGAAACAGAACAAGGCGATCTTGCGTAGCTAGCACGTCCTTCTCATGAACGAATGCTGGGGTGGAGCAGCGATCAGAATTAGGGCACCGGTTAAAAAAAACCAAACAAAAGGTAAATAACAAACAAGATAATGCTGCGTTTCACTAGCTTCTCAAGAGCCGCAGATCTGTTTAGATCGGTAATGATGAGAAGGTCTTTGTGGAAATAATAATAATTTTCTGGAAGCTTACGTCCTCCCATTTCATATGGTTTCGGTTAGAGTAAGCGAGATAGCATGCGAAATGGAGAGAGTCAGACGAAATCTCCCCATAATTTGTTCAATTCAGGCCACTTCCTCGTGCCGTTCTGGACGTTCTTCGGCGCCACCGTGATCGGCAAGGCAGTGGTGAAGATGCATGTGCAGGTACGGTAGCGAATATTGATTGGATTACGGTATCGATTGATTACGGTAGCTAGGAATTATCGATTATTGGTTGGGTAATCGTAGCTACTGAAAGCGGGAGTAGGCCATGGAGGGCACGTACAGTCATACACCTTGTATAATGATTGATTATGCCGTTAGTTGCCCAATATAGCCGTGAGAGTAAGAAGGTGATCGAATGAGTTGTCTGTGAAACTTCGATTCGCGTAGCCTCCGCTTTTGTACTCACAACTAGTAGATGAAAACATATCGACAATCAACCGATATTAAATCAATTATTCAATCAACAATCGCCGCACTCACTCCATCGATGTTTCACAGTTATCACATTACATTGGGTTAGGCTAACAAGAGCAATAGTCATATCTGATGGGAAAAAAATCAAAAAATCAAAAAAATCACTAATTCGATAGTTAATGAATATTCCCTCCGAAGAGAAAATCAATAATCTCCCCTTCACTTCAGATGCTGTTCGTGATCGTGGTCTTCTCGGCGCACCACGTGGAGCACGCGCTGCAGCTGCTGGAGGGCATCCCGGAGATGGGCAAGATGCTCAGGGGACCCATTGAGGTACGGTAGGGGGGGTGCGGTAGGCAACCGATCTACCACAAAGTGGGTTTTCGAAAGGTGTGCGGTAAGGTACGGTAGGGAGGGTGCGATCGAGAACTGAGTTTGGGTACGGTAGGAGCGCTGCAGCCGCTGGAGGGCGTTCCCGAGATGGTCAAGATTCTCAGGGACCCATTGAGGTGCGGTATTGGGGGTACGGTAATCGAGGATTGATCGAGAACTGAGTGGGGTTACGGTAGGAAGTGGGCGATCGAGAACTGAGTTTTCAAAGAGATCGAGGTACGGTGGGGTACGGAAGGTGTGAGGCGCTGCTGGAGGGCATCCCGGAGATGGGCAAGATGCTCAGGGGTCCCATCGAGGTACGGTATTAGGGGTACGGTAGGGAGAGGGGGACGATCGAGAACTGAGCGGTAAAGGGATACGGTATCGATTCCTGATTCGAGATGCGGTAGGGTGTTTTTGTAGTAGAGATACTAGGCGAGATAAGAATGCTGTCGGACGTGGTGAGTTGGCGCTGCTCGCATTGGTATTGTAGCAGCAGGCTGGGGTTCGTTCAATTCATCTTCGATCGAGGTGACAAAAAGTAAACTTATATTTTTGCACATGAAATGAGTGATAATTCGGGGACTTGCTATTTTAGTGGTGAGATTTTTTAAATATGGAACACGGTGAGTATGCGATGCGCATGTTGATAACTTGGGGAAAGATTTTCGTTCTCCAATCTTGGAAAGAGTGGGAAGCATTCAATCAATATCATTTAGATTTCGTATCGCGTACGTGAAATTAGTTTTGTGGTTTCTCCTTGTGCATGGAGTTGATGTTGCACGCTCTAATGAAGTGAGCTGGGGGGCGATTTATGAGCGATTTGCGATCACAACTCCAAACTGTCAGCTCCGTCTTTTTTGAACTGCAAATAAACGGATCAATGGTCGAAAAGTATGTCAACATCAACATGAAGTGCCCGACGAGATCGGGCAAACTTTTAGTCTAAGTGCCCGAAAGGTTGAATTTTCAAGTGTTCTAACCAAGTGTGAAAGCATTTTTTTTGTCATTTTTAGGTATAAGTGCCCGAAAACATTTGAAAATATATTGGCCTAAGTGCCCTATGGCAAAACCCTGTTAACATGACTTTTCGACCACTGAAACGGATGATCACGATGATGACAACCCGATAGCGAAACAAATGATTGTGATAAATGGGAATGATAGTGGAGTAGTCGTTGAATGGGTGTTTGTACTTATTAGGGGCATCAGAGGAGATAACTGTGCAGTAATCTCTAGGAAACTTTTTAATGCTAACGGTGATATTAGTGTTGCCATGTTGTCGGTGAATTCGTGCTGCACGTATTAGTGGCCTCTGGGGACAGATGTAATTGCGCAGTAGACGCAGTAGAGGGAATGTGTTCGAAAAACAATTGTATTGATGTTGACCGTGGACTTTGTTGTAAGCATGCAGTCGGTGAATTCACGCTCCACTTATTAATGACGTTAGGGCCAGTGGTGACTGTGCAGTATCATCTGGCTTATCTCAATCCGTAGCAAAATAACAATTTTGTTGATATTGTAACCATGGAGGTGAATCGGTGCTGCGCTGTCTAGTGACATCAGCCACAGTGGAAAATGTGCAATAAGAGCTCGGTTCAATTCAATTCAATTCAATTCAATTCTTAATCCACCAGGTTTAAGGGAAATACATGGCAATACATGGATACGGTTCGTAGTTGAAAAATAAATTTTGTTGATTTGACTGTGGACTTCTTGTAGGCACGCAGTTGGTGAATTCGTGATCCACTTATTAGTGATTTCATGGCCAGCGGTATTTGTACAGTATCTTCTTGGTTCGTGATGGGAAAGCTTTATTTTTGTTGACGCTGCCGGTGGACTTCTTCTAACCACGCAGTTGGTGAACCTGTGTTGCACGTATTAGTGACATCAGAGACATCTGTAATTGTGCAGTAAACTTTGGGTTCGCAGTAGAAAAATAATATTTTTGATGATATTGGGTATGGGCGATGTCGGTGAATGAGTGCTCCACTTATTAGTGCCTTCAGGGACAACAGTAATTGTGCAGTAATTACTGGGTTCGTGGTTCAAAAAATATTATTAATATTGACGATGATATTAGTGTAGCAATGCAATCGGTGAATCCGCGCTACACGCATTAGTGACATCTCGAGACATCGATAATTGTGCAGTAATCGTGGATTTTCGAAGTTGAAAAATCACTTTGTTGATATTGACGGTGAGATTAGTGTAGCAATACGATCGGTGAATCGGTGCTGCACGCATTAGTCGTCTCGAGGGGCAGTCATTATTGTGCAATGATTTTGTATGGTTCTATGAATAAACAATATCAAAAAAAGGATAAAAACTCGATTCCAAACTGCACTGATATTTGATCTCTAGCGTTATCAATTTCATTCTTTCAGGACTTCCTCGCCAAAAAGAGGAAGGCGTAGGCGTAGATTTCGAATAGGGAAAAGAGTGACGTCATCGATTACTGCGCGCCCAGAATAATCATTCATTCAGTCATTATTTTCTTTGCAGGACTTCCTCGCCAAGCAGAAGAAGGCGCTGCATCGAGCGCCCGGTTCGAGTGTGGAGGCCAAGTCGAGTGTGCTGTCGGATATTATGGGACTGGTCGTGTCCACGATGGTGAGTGACTTTATAGATGATTTGAAAAGGAACGGAAGATATTATTAGAAATGAGTAAATGAGGTGTGCTTGTGTAGTAGGTATGAATCATTATTCGCGCGGGACAATATTGTGAGAGATTGGGATGAGAGTCCAATGTCCTGTTGGATATAATTGAACTGATTGTTTTGGCGGTGGTGAGTATATTATTGAAGTTTTTTTGAATCAACCAAAGCGGAATTCCATTGAGATTAGATCAAAGGACATATAACGTAAGGATGGTGAAACGTCAATCTAGAGCATATCATGGGGGGGGGGGTCGAGGATTGGGGATGACTGTGGAGGCCAAGTCGAGTGTGCTGTCGGATATTATGGGGCTGGTCGTGTCGACGATGGTGAGTATTTTTGTAGTTTTTTTTTTTGAATCTACCAGTCGAGATCGCACTGAGATTAGATCAAAGGAAGGATAACGTACGGATGGTGAAATATGACTCTAGAGCTTTTTTTTTTGGGGGGGGGGGGTTCGGGGATTAGGGAAGGGAAGTCCAGTGTCCTGTCGGGCATCATGGGACTGGTGGTGATGAGACGATGGTTAGTCTGCTAATATGGTAGGCATAGAGGTAATATTTGTTCGAAAGGGTTCAGGCCAACCATTGATAATACGTAAACCTTCCATATTAATGATGCAACTCGAATCCTCCTTCTCGGTTTAATGTCTTCCTATTGCAGATCCTCTACTTCCTGATCACGCTCATCAACGGCCTCGCGCAGTCCTACCACAAGCGTCTCTACGAGCGCTCCAAGGCCAAGCGCGACTAGTCGACTACCGTACCCCGACCACACCACCTACCCCAACCGATAACTGACTTTATTCTTCTCTTCTTTCATATCTTTCTTTTTCCAGACACATTCCGATTGATTTTTCCAGATGGCTATTGAGCATTCTCTCCGATGATGAGAACCGTGGTTGTAACGTGCAATTTTGTTTACCAAATTAGTATTTTTTTTGTAAAATTATGATTATAGGCGCCCTATCTCACACCATTCTTTCCCCGCTCCGCACGCAAACAAGTCTGATTCCTGTACGTGAGGGTAACCCCGTAACTTATCCTGTTGGTTTCTTCTCTTTGTTGCTCTTCAGTATCTTTACATTGGTGTTGATTCTTTCCTAAGCAATCGTTTTTCTTGTCTCCCTTTTTATCTCTCAATTCCCACCCCATCCCTAATTTGTGGCAAAACAACCCGTCCGTAAATGTGATAGCTAGATGATTTTTTTCGGCCATTTCAGAAGATTTTCCATGATTTTTGAGCTCATTTTTGTTGTCTCTTGTCTGGATATCGTAAGAGTTGCTAAATATTATTGTGTAATTAATAAATGTTATTTTCTAAAGAGCTTGATTTGAGCGCATGATTCACAGCGGAAAGTTCTTTATTATTAAGGGGAAGCTAAGTGATTCCTTGTTATTTCGAGTTGTAGATCTTTTAACCCCGAAACGTCTCAATAAATCAATCGCCATCTATCATGTTCGCACTCTGGCCACACTTCGAAGTCTCAATATCTGGTTCTTTATTGTCGTGACTTTGAAATCAAAAACCGTCGGATTTCATCGTTATTCGCCTTCTTTCGCCTACGCAGATCAACGCCGAAATTGTACGAATTTTTATTTTGTTGAATAATCAAGATCACTTCATCATCGAATTCTGCAGCGATAACCTATATCTCCAGAGTGAAACATAACAAAATTGAATTGTAATTCCCTTTAACTCAATTCTCACTAACCTTATCGAATTGTCTCGCCAAATTTGAATCGTCGAATCTATTCCTCATATTTTTAGATAGGCGATCATGAGCTGATATTCGTATGGAATTCCCCTCTAACGCATCACTGCACCTTTCGCAACATCCTCTTCAACTACTCGCTGATTCTTTCTAATCCTACCCCCCGACACCCCCCCCCCCCCCCTCTTTCTCCGTCATTCCAGGCAGGAGCAGAAATTGCGAAGAAAAAAGCTACATTGCGTCTAGAAGTACTGGTGGGCTAGTTAAAAGTGAGTGTAAAGTACTGGTGGCTACCACCTTTTCTAAAAGGCGACAGATCTCTATTTGCGTATGTGAATGCCCTGAGCCATTTTACGGATGCGCCCACTCAGTCACCCTTCGATTCCACAAGTGTGGAGGCTGACAAGAAGATACGCAGAAACCGGGCTGATTCCTCAATTTTTCCCCAACTACTCGCTCATTCTCTCTAATCCCCACTTCTCTTCCTCCTTCTCCTTCGTCATTCCAGACCCCTCCCTCATCCTACCGCCTCAAAACATGGTAATCCCACTTGCGCCCTACTGAAGAGTAAAGAAAAGAGGAGGGAATCAAGGCTACATTTTGAGCCTGCCTTCATTTTGAGCCCCATTGCCAATCCCTTCCTTTTCTGGCCCCGAAATTCCCGGAGCTTATGGTCCATATTTTATAGAGAAAAATCCGCACCACAGCTGATTCTCGCATATTTATTCAGGAAAGGGGAGACAGAAAAGAAAATAATAATGTAGTACTCTTACCCCCCCCCCCCCCCCCCCACATAAAGACTAGGCTCTAATGCACCCTTTTTCATTATTGCGTATGAAATATCGGGATGATGGGCTGAGAGTGAGCTTATGAGATGGGGTCTAATGGAAATATCCAAGGGTCGAATGATTCATATCCGCTGCAAGTTTTCCATAAAGAAACACATCATTTCAGTGCGTTGCTTAAGCTTTCTCTTGAAGAGTTCAATAAGAATAATGGCAGCATTAGATGGGCACGGAGTAATGGAAGATATGAGTTTGCCGATTAGGAGGATGTATTGAAATTCGCCCAAAGATTCGTTAAGGAGACAAGACGAAAAGTTCGAGATGCAATCTATCCGCATTCACAATTAGGTTTCACCGTTCAATCAAGTATTTATATTTGTTATAACAATTATTCATACATTTGATATCATTCGTTTATATGATTTAAAACTAATACCGGTGATTAGCGAGCAATGCATTTCTGCTAGAGTGCGCAATACGGGTCGTCGTCCCCTCATTTCACTCGCTCTCTCATCGATCAGACAGGTCCCTCTTGTCGATGTCTCCACCTGTACAATGAGGCTAAGCAGTGACACTGTTCTCAGGATTGGTGAACGTATTGAATGGTCTCTCTCTCTCTCAAATAGGTTTCACTACGGTCATAAATACTACTTTGATAGACGAGTTTGATCGTTCTGTTCCGTTCCTTTCCAAAACAATCCTAGTTCAAGAATGAGCTGCTTTCCAGCTGCTTTACCATCGCTAAGGCCCTATTGAACACCACTTGAGAAGAGTCCTCCTAATCCTAAAAGAGGAGGTCTCCTCTCGCCGACCCCTATCCGACATCATTATTCAGTCGAAGAACCCATGCATCAATCCTCCATCCCGAGTAAATAGCCAAACTCTCCGTTGCAATCACTCTTTCGCCTTCCACAAGCAACGAAGCAGTACGAAAACGATGCGATTCGAAGCTTAGCTCCTTCTCCTGGCAATAAGCATGGGCAGTGGTGACGCTAACCCTTATCTGACATCATCACTGTTCAGTTGCACACAACTTCCTCTTCGTTCGCATTTCGAATGTCTCTTCATTTCCCCCGATCTCTCTTCCATCAGAGACCGCGAGAGAGCAGGGAGAATGAAGAGAGATAATCCATTTTCCTCTTCATCTTCCTCCAACCCTCCTCCTTCCAACCCATCGAGAACCATAAGTGCGTGTGAGGGGGAAAGACGCAAGCCTCATATAAGCCCCCCTCTCGAAGCTTGAGAGGTCCTAGCTCTCATCATTTTTGGGCTGGCCGGGCCAAGATGGGTTGTCGAGATTAGTTCTTCTTTCCCTCATTTCTCGCAAGCCTCATAACTCATTTGCTCTCCTTCTTTCGCACGCTATCTCGCCGTCTTTCGCGTCTGCGCTCTCTCAAATAAGTTCACTCTCTCGTCCCAAGGAAATGATGAAATGATGTCAGGGGGCTAGGCTCGCGGAGGAAGTGTGATCAACTCTCGAAGAAGGATTACGGTGGGAAAGAGGGGGCGGAGTTAGTAGGAAGCTCCGCCCACTTAGAGACGCCCTGAGAGGAGGGAAGGGGGAAGTTTGCAGTCGAGAAGGAACTCGTAACGACGCAACAACGACGCCTACGGCAGCTATGGACGAGAAGTCGCTCGCGGAGCTGAAGTACTCAGGTATGGTAGGGGGTTCATGGTAGGCAAGGGGGTAACGGTAGACGGTTACGGTAGGCACAAGCAAGCCATCTCCCACGCGCAGTTAGAAGAGGAGAAGAGTGGATAGATAGGATACTGTGGAGTCCGGTGATTGACTCTTTTCAACTCTTTTGACTATTTTTCTTTTCGAGGTGACTTTTCAATTTCGCTGCATCTCTCCTTTGTGGGGGTGATTGAATTAATAGAGACCGGAGAGTAAAAGGAACTTTCGGCAACTGCAAATACGTTTCATCTTCTCTAAAAAACGCTTCGTCTTTGTAGTCTTCAATAGTTTGCATTCTTTCAATATTTACTAACAAATTACTTCACTATAGATCCGCTAGAACCACGGACGTTACGGTAGACGGGTATTCTCATCCAAATTTCTGGTGAATAAAAATTATCTTGGTTTTGGCGCCTCCCAGATGCTTGCTGAGTGGTCTCACAAGTGTCTATACATTTTCTGAAGGATCTCGCAGTCTGTACAAGGAATAACGATTGCCAATACCAAGATTGCGGCAGTTTGATTTCATCTGGTAGATATTAGAACCAATTCGGGAAAAAAAGTTCCTCCTGCGCTTCTATTTAGAATACTTGCTGGCAATGAGCGTGTCTCACAAGAGTCTATTCTTTGTGTGAAGTGTCTCGAAGTGTTTAGGAGGAGAGAAAGATTGCTAAACAAGACATCGACTTTCATTTCACATTGTATCTTGATACATGAATGCGAGGGCTAACGATGTATGAGCCTGTTCTTTTCAAATTTTAGATTTTTCTTGATCGCTCAAGCGATGTTCGGACTACGACAAATTTTTACAAATTATGTAAAGCCGGTGTTTTGTGCTTGCTGCCAACATTGACTTCTTGAGATTTCATCGGTTATTTTCTCCTGTTCTGTGACGGAGCGGGGGGGGGGACGTGAAATGAAACGAAGGATTCTCTTGTTTCTCGCAACCATTAGGCAACCATAACCTCTACCAGTAGGTAGTGAATGCCCCAAAATTAGTGGAGCTTATGGTTACCTAGTGGTCGGGGTTATGGTTGCCTAGTGGTGGGGAGAAGCCAGAGTTATTCATGCCGATAGCCCTACTCTTCACAATCTGTATTGGCTGTGGAAAATCAGATAAAGAAACCGAGAGAGCACGTCAAATGAAGAGAGTCAGACGAAAAATCGCCCTCACCTGTTCAAAATCGCCCCAATTCAGACCTGATCCCGCACAAACCGGACGGCTGGGACGACACGGAGAAGTTCCTGCGCAATGTGAGGCTGTTTTCGAAAATACTGAAATCAAATTTCAGGTCATTTTCACAATTTCAAATTTATGGGTCATAATGAGTATCAATCACTACATTTTTTTTTAGAAAAATAAGCTGAATATAATAGAAAGACAAGCTCGATTGATCGCTGATGATTCGAACTAATTCAATTCGAATCAAATCACTTTTATTCAAGCTTCAAGGTTTGGGCTTGTTGAATTCCAAACATCGGAGTATCTTCGGCACACACTTTGCCATTTAGGTCCCAATCGTAGCGCCATTTCGTCTTGAATTATTCTAATTATCATTTGTAAAATATTTATAAATTACCAATTAATTAATTAGTTGATTGATTAATTAATTTAGGTAATGGAGGTGCTTCTTTCGTACTTGAAGCAGCAGTCGGACCGGAACACCAAGGTTGGTAAATAGATAGAGCGCGCAATACGGGTTATCGTCTCTTCATTTCCCAAACATCCTCACCGGTCAGAGACGCGGGAGAGTATGTGAAATGAAGAGATGATTACCCGTATTTCGAATTCTTTCGGTATAGTGCAAAGGAGTATCCATGAGTAGAGTATCGGAAACAAACGACCAGTCGAACCATTTCAATTCGACTAGTCGAAAACAAGTTATTTCGACTAGTCGATTCATTTCGACTAGTCTAAAATAATTCAATTTCGACTAATCGAAAATCGAAATTCATTTGTTTTCGAGACTCTATCCATGAGGTTCATTGAATATCATAATTTAATGGCGACTATGGATTAATGATGAAACATAACAGAATGCCTTTGCTTCAACGCGAAAATCATTCGATAAGTTCTAATCGACAAAATGTGCCACTCTTCGAGTCTTTGGCAACACTGTTCTCGATACATTCTTGTGAAGTCTAATTAAAGTCTAATTCTTCCCCCTTCGCAGATCCTCGAGTTCCACCATCCGGCCGAGATGGCCAA
Source organism: Pristionchus pacificus (assembly GCA_000180635.4). NCBI lineage: Eukaryota > Metazoa > Nematoda > Chromadorea > Rhabditida > Neodiplogasteridae > Pristionchus > Pristionchus pacificus. The sequence goes on from CM026577.1 coordinate 16,814,170, forward strand.
GCTGATCGAGATGGAGATCCCGGATGGGGGTGAAAATCTGGAGACGCTGGTCAAGGTAAATCATAAAGATCAAACACCTGAGCCGAAAAGATTTTTGTGTGAAAGAGAGAGAATCTGGAGACACTTGTGAAGGCGTGTCACACAGTTACTCGTTAATTTCAGGATAAATTTGGATATTTTGAGAATTATTTTGCTGTTTTAGCAGTACGCTGTGAGAATATCAGGGTGTCCCACATATTTTTGGAATTTGCTTGCCAATAATTACTGCATGATCGACAATCATTCTGATGCAATACAATATTACGTCATCATGTTGTGCAATTGTTTACACTTAGCCGCTTCTCGATTGCATCAGTCTTTGACTAGTTTCATCAGTTATAGTCATGAACACTGCTCGAGACTACCGCTCCGTTTTGCTTCATTATTTTCTCCTGGGTCGAACGGCGACGGAATCCCACCGTAAGCTGGTCCAGACTCATGGCGAAAATGCCCCCTCCCTTCACACCTGCTTCAATTGGTTCACCCGATTCAAGCGAGGGGATTACAATCTGGAACACCAACCCCATCCTGGACGCCCTTCTTCTCGTGTTCGGGGTCGTGTTCTCAGGGAACTGAAGGCCAATCCCAAATCTAGTGTGCGCGATATTGAGAAGACCATCCATATTCCTAAGACCACAGTTGCTCGAATCCTGCATGATGCTGGGAAGACACCTAAGCTCCCCCAAGTGATTCCGTATGACCTCACGACAGCTCAGCTGAAAAAGCGGGTTGACGTTTGTCAGGGATTACTCCACCGTAGGTCCAATTTCAATTGGGTCAGCCACATCGTCGCCATGGATGAGAAGTGGATCACCTACGATAATCCTGAGAGGAAACTTCAGTGGGTGGACGTCGATGAGAAACCCCAGCAGGCTCCAAAGGCGGAACTTCACGGAAAGAAGGAACTCCTCTGTTTCTTCTTCTCCGTCCTCGGTCCCATCTACTGGGAGATCCTCCCTCCCGGCATCACCATCAAGGCTGACCTCTTCACTACCCAACTGGAAGAGGTGGCGGTCAGGGTCCCTCCCAAACTCCTGAGCGAGGGCAAAATCCTCATGCTCATGGACAACGCGCGCCCTCATCATGCGAAAATCACCCAGAAGAAAATGGACGAGCTGGAGATGGAATGGCTCCCTCACCCACCTTACTCCCCTGATCTGTCCCCTTGCGACTACCACTGTTTCCGCTCCCTCTCTAACTTCTGTCGAGGAAAGAAGTTCAAGAACCGAGACGCACTTGTGAAGGAGTTCGAGGCATGGATCAACTCTAAGCCCCAGGCCTTTTGGAAGAGAGGGATCGAGACCCTGTCCGATCGATGGAGGCAGGTCGTGACTACTAAGGGAGCATACATTGATTACTGATCATTTGTTGTTGTTGAAGGAATAAACAAAAAAATAAAAATAAATAAAAATGTCACAAATATGTGGGACACCCCAATATTACACTTATTTTCAGTCGTGCGCCAAGGTGCTCTCGCTCGGTGTGAAGACCGGCCATCCTCGCTTCTACAACCAGGTTCGTCCTTTTTTGCTCTCTAAAGTTCCGCATGAAATGTTTGTTAATTTCACATGCCCTTTCTTCGATTGGATAGACCAAAGAGTATGTCGAATGCGATAATAAACCATGCTTCAAGCCACTTCATACGCTACGAAGCCGGGTCGGTAATTAAATATTATTATTAAAATAAATGCTCTTCAGATCTCGTGCGGTCTCGACCTCGTGTCGATGGCGGGCGAGTGGCTAACCGCCACTGCCAACACCAATATGTGGGCTAATTTAATTTATTCTTCCTGTGTGACCGGCTGCAGGGAATGACTAAAAGAATGAATTTTAAGATGAAAATAACTCCATTTTCCTCTTAATCTGTCTAACTGATTAGAGCTTTGGAGATCAAAATAAGATGTTTGGTTCAGGCTGTATAACGACGCTTCATTACAGTTAACGAATCATTCATGATTTTCTGCTATCCGTGAAACGTATTTGTTTTCTATTCTATGTTTTAAAAACGACTTTTCAATTCCATGCAATTTCCTGGCAGCGAATTTTCCCACTTGGTCTCAGCTGATAAACTCACGCACATGCCCTTCACTCGCATTATTGTTTTTTCCTCCATTCTTCCTCCATTGTTGCCATTCATTCTCAGTCCAATCCCTCTCCTCTTGAGGGCCCTGCATTTCTCATCTTTTCTTACCCATTTTTGTCTACTGCGTCTGAGTCTCTCGATTCCACATGCTCTCTTCTCTGCTCTAACCGAGGAGGGATTAGTGGAAAATGAGAGAGTGCTCCTCCCATACATCTACTGTATCTGACTCTCTCGATTCCACTCACTCTTTTCCTTTCTCTACCCGAAGAGATTCGTTTCTTCATTTGTTCCTGCTCGCCTTTGTCGCTTCACGGATTGCGAGTGAAGCGCGCGCTCTCTCCATTCCGCATGATCTCTCTCTCTCTCTCTCTCTGCTCTGACTCGCGACTTTGCTTTCGGGATGAAAATTCATCACACACAACTGAAAATCCCTTCCCTGCGTGACGGCGTGAGAAAGCTGGGGCTAGAATCTTTATTATCTCTCGGCTTTGGATTTGAAATTGACCACAATCCTCCACTTTGATCTTAGCGAGAACGTGAAACTCAAGTAAAATCGAGCAAAAGCCAAACATGAAAATTCGTTTATCTCTTAGTCATTTAGAATTGGAATCAAGAAATGCTACAAAAACGTACCAATTTTACAATATTTCTAATAACATAGTGATAAATAACAAATAAAAAATAGTTTTAAAAATTATAAAATTGACAGGTTTACGTACGAGATCGCGCCCGTCTTCATTCTCATGGAGAAGGAGGTGGGGAATTTAATATTTAAAATTAATTAATTAAATAACAAAATGTTGAAATATCCTTCAATTTTATGTGTTGTGTTGTATTGACATAACAATATGAGATCAACTTGAACATTCAGTGTCAGATAATTTTGAGAAGATTGTGAAACATATTCCGAGACGGTAAAATATATAATTTTATTTCTTTATTCCAGGTCATGAAGAAGATGTGGGAGGCGATCGGATGGGACACGGAGAAGGCGGATGGCATCTTTGCGCCTGGTAATACATTGTAGCTTTGGCCTGAATCGAATACGAGAGCATTTCAAAATTAGACAACATACGGATTTACGTGCTTTTTTGAGTGATCGTTTTTTTTTCGATTATGTTCTTGAAAACATACCTAGACTGTAAACTACCTAGTGTTCTACGACATTAAATGTCCGGTTCATTTCAGGCGGAGCCATCGCCAACCTCTATGCTATGCTCGCGGCCCGCCATCACATGTACCCGAGGAGCAAACATCTCGGAGTGAGCGACCTGCCCACGCTGTGTACCTTCACCAGTGAGGATGTGAGTTGATCTTTGATCTTGAGTCATCATGACACGAACGGAAACCGGAAAAAAGAGTGATGAGATGCCCAAAGACAAAGTTTATCTACTGAACTAATTTAGACAAAAGAGGCAAGAAGATAGATGATAGATTGAACCTAGGAGTGAGCGACCTATCCACGCTCAGCACCTTCACGAGTGAGGATGCGAGTTTCAAATCAGCTCCAGAAAACTCGAATTGCTCCCAAGATCTAACAATAAGAGATCTTTTGATTAGGGTTGGCTAAACGTTTACGACATAGGTCACATAGCAACGTTGCAATGGTAGGGAGAGGGTTGCAACGTTGCAACTCGTAGCAACGTTGCTACCCTCCCCTACCTCGCCTCTCCGTTGCAACGTTGCTACCTAGGGAAGCGCTATTGCAACGTTGCAAACGCCGAAATGCCAACCATACTTTTGATCTCAAAACGTGTTCTACGCCAAAATCTCATTGTTTATGTTTTTTGAACAATGGGTGATGAGAAATTAAAAACTTCACTAATCTTCACTTCTTCTATTCCATCTGAAACTTATCGTAAATCATGCCAGTTCTAAAAAAATTAATGAGCTTGATATTTCGATTCGCGTACTATGGCATGAGAATAATCGATGTAAATACCCAATTTTCAGTCGCACTACTCGATCAAGTCGGCCGCTGCAGTCTCCGGCATCGGCACCGACTACTGCTTCAATATTCCGGTGAGGATTTTAATTTTTAAATATTGTCTCTTGTAAATTGAAGTATGCTTCACCGGGCGATGGTCATCATGCAAAAACAGAGGAGCGTCAATGGATATTTGATCGGAAATTTTTACTAGATAATAATCATTCGTTTGAAAACAATTCGCTTGCAAATGCCAATCATAGAAAATTATCACGATAAACGCCTCTAATCATTCGTTTTTTACCCCCGTGGTGTATAAAAGGGTAAATGGCACGAAGGCATGCGGGAGCCCACTGCTAGGCCACACACTATTAGGCTAATTCAGTGCGGATTGCCCAATCGCTTCTTCGGACCTACTTGATAAAGTCACTCCCAGTTCCCCTTTCGGGCGCCATTGCGGGGTGGAGACGGTGACACGGCCGGAAATTGATCCTGGGGTGTATCAAATAAACAAATGAATTCGCAGGTGGACTCGTGTGGTCGCATGATCCCCGAGGCGCTCGAGGCCAAGATCGTCCAATGCAAGAAGGATGGTGAGTAGTCTCTTCTCATCTTGCTTGCTGTCTTGTCTGCCTGATCGGCCCCGAATGGGATGATAAAGAACGATATGTAAAATATGTACAATCCTGCAGGCCTCTGCCCGTTCTTCGTCTCCGCCACTGCCGGCACCACGGTATACGGTGAGGAGAGGGAGGGGCTACGATGGAGATGGTCTATGTCTCTCATTTCACAATGCTCTCTCGTTTCTCTGACTGACGAGAGATAAGGCAAATTGAAGAGACGAGATCATTGCTCGGGCCTACGGTAGACATAGATACCACGGGGACAGGCACCATACGCGGCGTATTCAAGAAGGGATTGGGAAATTATAACGAATTATCTTCCGAAATCATACGCTTGAGATCTTACGAGATTTGGGCTTTTGACATAAAAAGAGTTTTTAACAGCGATATTGAAATAGTTCACTATCTCTGATTTTACCTACTGCGTGAAACACAAGACAACACATTTCGCAGTGCGAACAGTCTGTAAATTTCACCTGCGATTCCAGAATAATTGAGTAAAAATCAGAATGAACAGACGAATGCATCGCTGCCAAATCCTGTAGTCCCTTGATGCAGTACTCAACTTGCAATTTGCAGGCGCCTGGGACCCGATCGAGAAGATTGCCGACATCTGCGAGCGGCACAAGCTGTGGTTCCACGTTGATGTGAGACCAGTTTCCTTATTCCCAGTTCCCGGATTCTCGAGACTCTAACAAACTCATAGTATCCTTGCTATCAAGTTTTACGATAGCGTTTTCCGTGTTTGCTGCGCCACAAGCGTTGACGTGAAACTTGTTTCCTAATTCCCGGCTCCCGGATTCCTGGCCCTAACAAGCAAAACGACAGGAACGACAGCAGGCATTATCTTTGCTTTCACGTTGATCGATGTTGCCTCCCTAAATACTGTAGGCATTTGGTCGAAAACCGGATACCGTAATCGCTACCTCCACTTGCAGGCGGCATGGGGCGGCGGAGTCCTTCTCTCGCCCGAGCACCGCTACAAGCTCAGCGGTGAGCCAACTGATCTATCACCCTTGGTTTTTGATTTCCAAAAATCAAAGAGATCCTGAGTCCTGAGATGAGATGAGAGGAAAGAGATCCTGAGCAAAATACCAGGTCTCTAGTCTTCTTACGATCTTTGATCTCTCCATTTTAATCTTTGACCTCTCCCTACAGGCATCGAGCGGGCCAATTCCGTGACGTGGAACCCGCACAAGCTCATGGGCGCTCTCCTGCAGTGCTCCGCAGTGCTGTTGCGACAGGATGTAAGCATTTTGATATGCAGTTGAAAGTAGTTGATCAGACGCCAGGCTAGGGTAGCGCGAGCGCTGTGAATAGGGCAACACCACCCAGTCGCTTATTTTGTATGTAATAGGGCCTTCTTCGGTGCTTCGTAGACAGGATGTACGCACTTTCGTCCCGATCAGTTAAATCTAAAACGAACGAATTATAAAAAAAACCCTGAATGGGTCAGTCAACTATTGAAATTCTGCGATGATAATTGTGATGAACAGACGCTTACACAATTTGCGTAACACGCAAATCACAAAATAGTTAGAGAAACATTCGGAGATGGAATAGGCTTCACGTCTGGCAGATAAGTGCGGGCGTCATTGAAGTTTTGATTCAATTCCGCTGTTGAATTGTGGAAACAATCAATCTTCACTATTGTGTTCTCTGGGGCTATTTTTTAATATTCATAAAAATAAAATTTCAGGGCATCCTCTTCCAGTGCAACCAGATGTCCGCTGACTATCTGTTCATGCAGGTATTGTTGATGTTTGACCTCTGATCTCTAACATTTGATCTTTGATCTTCACAAACTGTATGATCGTTGCAAATCGCTCATGAGTTGATAACATAGCTTTATCATCTTTGATTGAGGAATTCCGTTGCGAAGACAATTTCAAAAATTGAAAAATCTAATTTCAAATTAATATTTATAGGACAAGCCGTATGACTGCAGCTTCGACACGGGCGACAAGGCGAGTTAATTTAAATGTTTAAATTATCAAAATTAATAATAATTACATATATTAATTAACTAATAATCATTGTTAAGGCGATGCAGTGCGGCCGGCACAACGACATCTTCAAGCTATGGTTGATGTGGAAGAGCAAGGTTGGGCGTGAACGTCGATCATTGATCAACAACTTTCTTTTGTTCCTATTTAAAGAAGAACGCAGCAATTCATGCCAGTCTGCCGCATCTTGACCACCTGTTGAAACATATTTCCGCTGAAATCCTCTGTGATGTAGAAATTGCTGATCTTCGAGCCTGTTCTCAAATGTTTTTCGAGTAGCTACTCTATCTATCAAAATTAGCGCAAATTCAAGGGCACGGACGGATTCCGTCGCCAGATCAACCAGTCGTTCGACCTCACCGCATACATGGCGGAGCAACTGCGCAAGACGGAGGGATACGAGCTGGTCGTGGATCCGGTGAGGGATTTTATCTTTGATCTTTGGTCTTTGATCGTTGCTTTCGGAACCACGGTGCGGTAGGGTTGCAGGTTCGGGAGCGTAGACTTCGCTCCCTTTTACAACCCCTTCCCTCCCCCCAAGCATATGCTCTTCCCAAGGGGTCGCGCGCCCCTTCCCTCGCGAAGTCTCCTTCCCTCTCCCAGCGGGTGCGGGAACTTCGCAATGATGCGGGAACTTCGCACTCTCTCCTCTCCCTCTTCCCATCTCCCTCTCGCTTCCCCTTTGCATAGCTCTGCTAACTCCGCCCCCTTCCTACCTCTTCCCATCGCTGTTTTCCAACCCGTCGTGGATAGCACGCACCCTGCCCAGGCAAGGGATGTTTTCCCTCTATATTTGTCTCTCAACCGTTCTGAATGAAGAATCTTCTTGTCTACTGTTTCCTGATCAATAATGATCATATCAATAATGATCAACCAATCATTATGTAGCAGCCCCGACTGAACTCTGACAACAGCTCAAGCATCAGCACTTGGAATGAGAACATTATCCGTGAAATGCAACTGTGTCTACGTTACCCGTACCTAAAAAGAGGCGAAATATCGGCCTAAATATGCTGCGAAAGTTGTTCGTGAACCGCTCCCCAGAACGAATGTTTTTTTTCACGGTTGGCCTATGATCTGAGCTGAGCATCTTTGGAGAAAACACTGAAAACATATAAAGTAAGAGCATTTACCATCATTATTGACGGTTCTTCATTCATTTTCGGAACGATTGAGATTTACCCCAAAGAACAGTCCTAATAATCTTTCATTTATCCCCTTATTGACATTCCCCAGAATATTGAGAAATAAACTAACTTTATACAAAGCATGTCTTTTTTTTTATCAATCATTACTCGCCCTTGATATCTCACAGCAAGGGCGGGGAATGAACGAGAGAAGAGACAAGATGGGAAGAGTTGGGAAGGGGAAGGGGGAGAGAGTGCGAAGTTCCCGCATCCTTGCGAAGTTCCCGCACCCCCTGGCATAGATCGGAAGGGGTTGCGTGATTTGACGAGAGAAGGGGGAGAGGGAGGGAATAGGGTGCGGGAATCACGAATTCGCTTTCGAAACGGGAAGCCTACGGTGCGGATACCTCAAAATGGCATCGACATGAACCATTAGCTCAAAATACATCAATGTGAACGGCAGGCGAATGGCTAAACTGATCTTTGATCTCTCTCTCTCTCTTTTCCAGCCCTTTTCCAGTAAACTTCGAACGGGGCTTGTATCATATTTTTAATATGATACGATTGTAATTGCACACCTATTAAACTATTCCGCGCGGCAAACGCGTTAGCTCCGCCCACTTTCACTTCGTTTTACGCGTTTTCAGCCTATTTTCACTATCTTTTCTTAGTTTTTAATGATAAAACACGATTTCTGGGATGGTTTCGCGATCATTAAGCACAAATTATATAATTAATGCTTAAGTTTAAACGCGACCATAGTTTAGTAGCAATTTTGTTACGCGCGGAACAATAAACAACTTTACGTCAAAATGTGATATGTTTCGTGATTGTGAATTTCCGTGCCCTTTGAGGGTAGAAGTGCTAATCTGTCTTTGATCTTTAATCTCTCTGTTCCAGCCCGAGTTCCTCAACGTGTGCTTCTGGTACATTCCGCAGAGCATCCGCGGCTTCGATGAGAAGGAGAAAATGGCGAGACTGGAGAAGGTGAGCACAAATAATTTGTACATTATTTGAAATTTGTTTTTTTTGAAATACAATGAAATATGATGAAAATGTGTGTAACGTGAAGCTTTCTAACATGATTGGAGACGATTTGTTTCTGTTTCTTAAGCGCGACGGGGTACGTTTCACCGACTGTTCTAAGCGCGAAAGAAATATTTTAAACGATTACGGTCTCTCTTTCCATCTAGATAAATCATTGTGAAAAAAATCAAAGATCTGTAAGTAAAAAAATTGCGGGAGACGTTCAAAGAATGATTATTTTCTTCGGCTATCTTGCTGTTCATCAAAAGAGCGGGAAAACACAACAATAATCATAGATCGCCCCCAAGATCAAGGCAAAGATGATGGAAAAGGGCACGACTATGGTCGGGTATCAACCGGACAAGCAAAGGCCCAACTTCTTCCGAATGATTCTCAGCAATCAGGTATGAACTTTCCTGCTTATATCTCAAGCATTAACCCCTGATAGTGGAGGGGATGAGAGTGATCTGATACTCTGTGAGGGCGAGGAGGGAATCAGATATATGACCTTTTAAAATTCTTCCGGATGATCCTCAGCAATCAGGTGTGCAAGCTCCCAGCCAGGGCTGTCAGGGTGAAGAATCCGTCTCTACATTTCACATGCTCTCTAGCATCTCTGACCGGTGATAGAGCACGCGGAATGAAGAGACGGATTCTTCACCCTAACAGCCCTAATCCCAACTAGAACTGAAAGAATAACGAATCCGTCTCTTCCTTCCTCGTGCCCTCTCACCGGTCGATATTTCGAGTTATATAGTAACTGCAAAAAACACCTTTGATGTGTCAATTTCTTCAGAATTGCGCTAGTTACGATTGCGATTGTTCAGATACGTTTCAAAGAGAATCAAAATCACCCGTGATTGGTCTTTCATTGATAATTTTCGTATCAATATTATTATTTCAAAAACAACAATCGTTACTGTCAATCTGGGAAGGCGCTAATCCTTGATCTCTGATCTTTGATCTCTCAGGCCATCACCACGGACGACATCGACTTCCTCGTGAAGGAAATCGCCGAGATTGGCGAGAGTCTCTGAGCTGATCTTTGATCTTTGATCTCCCGTCTCCACCCCTGCTTCAATATTCCCATTGTCGCTATCTCCTATGCATTCATCCCGGAAATTTTGTCTTTGATCTCGAGGCATTTTTTTTCGTGTCTATCCTTTGCAATTCTAACTCAGCTTCATCAAATTTCTGCTAATTGTAAGTTCTCTCGCTACTGTTTTGTCGTCTTTTGTTTGATCTCTGTGCAATTGAGCTCATGGTTTCTCTCATGAATAACTTTGCCAGTATTCCATCATAATCGATCCTTTCTTCTTTTCCGTCGCAGGATTCTCGGTGCCACTTTTCTTCTCTCTTTTTCGAAAATATTTATCTCTTCTGTCCTGTGCCTATCCACTTCACTCGCCCCGTGGAACTTTTGCCCCCATGACCTTTGATCTTTGATCTCTGATCTCTGATCTCACCCCCCCCCCCTTTCCGAAGATCTCGCATTCTGAATGTACCAGCTTTTCTGTAATGTGTAGTCTGTAGTTTGTATAAATATTGATTAGCAGCAGTTTATCATGTCACAACGAAAACGGGCAAAATAATAACACCGAGGCGAGAGGGGTTAAAAGTTACTGCTAAACTCTAGAAACGTTTTTTTTAGTTACAAGTATGTACAAAAGGACCGGGGATCAACTCATTATGATTAATTATTTTGAACCGAGAAAATAGTCTTAAAAGAAAGTGTAACCCTGCTGGCCAAAGGGTAAGAAAGAAACGTAATCGTTGAGAAGAAATATCGTATTTCTTCTGCAAGAACAAGGGGGGGATCACATTGCAAAAAGAGAGATAAGGAGGAGGGAAAGAAAGAGCAATGGACTGGAAATACAGGTCGACGTCTCTTCATTTCGTGCACTCTCTCGTCGATCAGAGTAGGCGAGAGAGCGTGCGGAATGGAGAGATGCAGAGAAAGCGAAGGAAAGAACTAGGGCAAAAATGTTGATGAATGGCAGGCAATCACACGGAATGAAGCGCCTAGAGCAACAAACAAGAGCGCCTGACGAATCTGTGGGCTAGTGGGAAGAAGGGCGACGATTACTAATGGCGGAAATTTTGACAGGACGAGATTTACGAATTGTTTCACCACGCACGAAGAAACAAGGATACGGTATGAGAAAGAAGAATCGATACTACAGTATCCTCCAGAGTCCCGCCACGTCTACCGGCAGCTGATTCGGTAACCGTAAGTGGCGAAAGTACGGTAGGATACGGTATGGGAGGGGAAAATCGATACTACAGTATCCTCCACATTCCCGCCACGATGATCAGCAGCGGGTACGGTAACCGTACGTGGGCGGAGTCGCTTCGCCGGAGCGCAAGGGCTCGGGGGCGCGGCGTTGAGGAGTGACAGCAGAACAGGGAATTGCCGAAGATGAGCTGCATGTGGCTGCAATAGGAGGGCGGCGATTACTGTGCAGATATATGATTTTTTGGGAACACGCTTACACACTATTAGCGGAAGAGCCCGTAATAATCTTCCTGCTGCTGGCTTTTGGATCAGTCCTCCGGCCGAAAGTAAAACAGCAACATAAAGAAGGAACGAACGAGAAAAAATCAACTATCACGGCTGTAACTTAGAAGTATTTGTAATAGGAAGTTCATCCCCCCATTTCTACTATTGCTTAGTCATTTTTGTCAGGATCATTCAATTGTTCAGTAGATGTTTTCTTCAACATCAATTTCTTCTTTCAAGCCCTGGATCAAATATCAGAGCGAGAAAGAACCTCAAATAACGTTGAATTTTTCCGACTCCATACCCAAATTGCTCCGGCACATGGTGCCGGAGCTAAGCAACTAGCTCGCGCTTGATTTAGTGGATGCTTGAGAAGAGATACTCTGGCTAATGGGGCTAATGAGCCTGCGCTCTCTTCATTTGCCATGATCTCTAGTCTAGCCTGAGTCAGACTAATGGCTCGGGAGGAGACCCGATAAAAAGAGTGATGAGATTGAAAGCACGGGAAACATAAGATGAAAGAGCGCCGATAGATGCAATAAATGCTGGCTGACGCAATAAATTCAGAGTATGGAATGAGTTTCAGAGAGGGTGTAAAGCGGTACATCTTTTTGAGATCAATGTTTCTCTTATCGCTCCCGATAAAACAAAACGTTACTAACCTAACATCAGTGATATTCGATAAGCTGTCAAAAGTTTCGCTCTCACTGTACAGAAAGTTGAGATAGCATGCAATAAGTGAAACGCATGTCGAACTACAAAATCTTTCTTGTAAATGTACCCGATGCACTCTCTCGTTTTCGCATGCTTTCTAGTTCATTTCTATCAACGCTTAGCAAGAAAAATAAAGACCTTTAAATAGTCACCTTACTGTTCCAGATTGGACTGAGTCAATCCTACTCAGTATTACAAAAGCGTTGCTTCATCCTTGACGTTCGATAACTGATATTGAACACTCACCGCTTCTTGTCTTCTTTGTACGTCAATCCCAGTCGGGCGCCCTCCGAACTCCACTGACGGACGAGCTCAAAAAGTATTGTATTATTTGGATAGGTCCGATCGTAGAGTGAGAAAACGAAAGACACTCTACGATCGGACACGACTGGTGGTCGATAACAGACCAGGAATACAGAACTAGAAAAGATCAGCATGTGACGTAGCACCTATCTACCACGCATGATTCTGATAAACATTGATTGATTGATTGATTGATTGATTTGGATAGCTTCGGAATTTTTCGCATTGACTTGAACTTGAAAAACAACTACTACGATCGAAAACAATTGAATTTCTAGCGATATCACCGAAATTTCGAACAGAGCTAGTTTAAAAAATACCATTAAACGACCAAGAACATGAGCTGATATTTTGGTGTTGATTTTATATCCCAAGATTGTCGTTTAGAGGAGGAGTAACATGAATATTTTGGTGACTAATTTGTCAACGTCACATTGTAGCAATCCATAACCATATCAGATTTCCGAAACTCAAAAAAATGTTTTCAATTTTCGTTTGAACTGAGATATGAGCATTTGGCTGTGTGCCAAATGACCCTGAAGATCCGGCAACGAGCGAGAGACTATGCAAAGTGAGGAGAGTGCGCCCTCTCGCCTCACTTTGCATAGTCTCCCGCGCGGTTCGTGATACGCTTCCTTTAAATCATCGTGGGTTACAAAACTCTATCGGTTCTTGAAAGATCTGTGAAACACAAGAGATTCGCAAAATGGTTCACACCTGCTTTCAAACTATTTTTCGTTCTTGTCTCTTCTTGTTTTATCTTGAGAAACGATCGATCATGTGAAATAAGAGAGGGTCTATGTTCCAAATACGGGTAGTCGTCTCTTCATTTAGCACGCTATCTCGCCTCTGTGACCCGTGACAGAGTGTGGGGAATGTAGTGACGATTACACGTATTTCGATTTTTATACGTATTTCGAACACTAATATCGTCTATCGCTTACCCTCTGTGCGAACGAATTCAGAGTCGCGTATGATCGACATCCCGTTGCACCGATGACGGAACAGAGCCGGTCCTGAAGTTATTAATTATTTTCGATTTCGCTTTTTTTTCTGTAACAATAAAGAGCTCTTCCTAGAAGCTTTAGAAGCAGATTTTTGTTGCAAAATCTAATATCTACAGTTATCACGGAGCAGAGACGGTCCTGAAGGGAAAACAATGATTGAAAACAAAAACAAAATGAGGGTTTTCGTCGTAGGCATCATATGATCTTTCCTTGAACTAACGCCATAGATACTCTCCGCAAGTTTCTCTCCAACTCGCAAGCTCACTAGGCCTATTTATCTGATCACTAGTTCAATGAGCGAAACGATGTGTCTCGCCTTCCACCCCATACTAAATTCTAGTCCCATCGCCAGCACTGACATAATCGCCGGTCATTGCTCTTTTTACACTGCTGACATCGGCGCGAAATAGAGCGTCAAGAGAGGCGAGAGGGTGGCTAGGAATAAACGGGCTAATGAATTGGATAATTATCAGTCGTTACTGGAGTGCTCCTGCCTAGAGCGACAGCTCCATGGGCCATATAGACTAGGGGGACCTTCAGTTAAAAGGTGCGAACTATTCAGAATTTGAGGTGTACTAGAGGTTTAAATTGGGATCAAAAGGGAAATTGTGACCTTGAAGCAGCTGCAGCTTTTCAGCGATCGATCACCCTCGAGCTCACGATCATAGAATCTAAAAGAGACGTTGCAATTACTTAAATTTTCAGGTTAAAATACTAGGCAACTGCGAAATGGCCGAAATTGCATGACAAATTGCGTGCAAAAGAGAGAAGAAGAGAACGAGAAATAGTGATTGGCATCTTATTGTGTTTTTTTTTACTACGATATGCGGTTAAACTAATATGAATAGCAAAAATTCCATTTTCACTCCGCAGTGAAACATAGCTAACACCGTTTCCGCAAATCACAAAATGAGTGGATGACTTCTATTCCAAACTCGCTTGTCCTCACAATCCGATCCATTAGATAGTTTAACTTACTATACGTATTTGCGTGAATCAGCTCCAGGTGGACAAATATATAAAAATAATATGTTAAATAATGATTGCGAAGGATTGAAGTTGACCTCATGAACCGCGCCTCGCAGAATCCGCCACACAGCGCCGCATCGCAGTCGCCCGGTCGCCAACTGTTGCAGCTGCCCTTGGGAGCACCCGATGTGGAGCGGGCCTGAAGAAGGCGGAGATCAAAGATCAAGACACATCATTCTATTGCTCAAAGTGGATGAAAGAATAGAAAATGAAAGAAAATTGACGAACCCAGATCACTAATTGACAATGATCGGGCCTAGAACGCGAAAGATCAAAGTCTACGAAATCCAACTTTCTCAACAAAAAGTTGAGTTGAGCAAATGTCAAATGTCAAACTCGAGTTCAATCTCACCTTAGCAGATAGCGGGACGACCCGGTTGCCCTTCTGCGGCTCTCCTGCTATCAATTGTGTCAATTCCAGCAGGCACAACAGCGGCAGCAGCAGACGGGTTATCATACCCTTCGAATAATTGGCATTAGCTATTTCAAATACGAGAAACAATAATATATTTCACGACGAGCATAAGGCAATGAGGACAAGAGCGGTTGTGATAGTGAAGTGATCTCGTGTTTCCAGAAGTTAATCAAAGCGGCATCAGAACAGAACATTGTGCCAACTCGAAGTAGAAATCTGAGAAGGAACAAGTACCAGAAATATGCTTCACGGTGAGCATATTTCTGTAATGGAGAGGGAAATAAATCAGATTTTTTTAGATTTGCTTTTTATCAAAACTATTTGAAAAGAAAACTACGACGCGGTAGCCTTTGGGAGGTCTCACCTTCCTCCTCGTTATTCGATCAAATACAGTGCCAACATTGATCTGTGCCAAGAGACAAAAGGACAAACAAAAACTTGGACGAAAAACATCACGATGTTGGTAAGTTAAGTTGGTACGGTTATGTTTCACAGCGAGTACAACGTGCAGGTGATAAATGCACACCTAGTGATTACGACATATCTGTGTGATTAAAAACTAATATTTTTCAAGTTAGATCCACCGAACTCATTATAATTATTGGGCTATGTGAAGAGAGGCGATGGTTACGAATGGAAGTGGATGAGGGGAATGAGGCAGCGGCCAAATAAATTCAAATTTAAAAGATAGGAAAAAAAATACTGTCAGCTATGTTTCACAACGAGTATAATACACTGAGAATTTATACTGAGGTTTAATTTTTGCCTTGTTGCTCATATCAAAAACTAAGTACAGTAAAGATAAAAGTAAAACTAGAACCTCTCGCTATAAATGGGCACTTTATTATCATTGGGCTATGCGAAGAGGTGCGATGGGAACAAATGAGAGTGGGGGGGGGGGGGGGGGGGGGGAGAGAACGAGAAGGTAAAGGAGATGGCGGTCAAATGAATTTTAAAAATTGAAGTTCAGAAGAAATATAGTCTCAGCTATGTTTCACAGCCGAGTACAACAGAGTGATGAACAGTTCAGGTCTAATGATGTAGCGTTGTATGAGATTTTCACAGACAAATAATTATCATCAAAGGCCGAAAGGGCTCGCTATTAGTTATGCGAAGAGATGGGAACAAATGAGAGTAGGGGGGGGAGAGAGAAGAGCCGTGTGATGGCGGCAGAAAAACCTCGGAAATTTCGCGCTTAGTCGTCGTGAGATCTTGAGAAAGGCGAAGGAGAAAGATGAATATTGAGGGGCGATTTGAAATGACGGAAAAGAAGAAGAATAGATTCTCCAAAGGAAAGATGATAGAAACAGAAAAAATGATCGTAAGACGGGACATGCGAATTTGAAAAATAAGTGCCGATTAATCTGATCTTCCGTCCCCACTTTCCGTAAGCTCTATCACAGGTAAGAGCCGCGGGAGATGGGGCGAAATGCAGAGACCACTCTGGTTTTTCTCATCAACTGGAAAACCAATAAAAGTGGGCAGCGTTTGGGCAATCCACCGGATATCCATAACGTTGGATTTTAGAAAAAAAAGAGAATACGTCAAATTTCCAGAGCTAGACTGACATTGAGAGTGAAAAGGAGGTTGAGGAGTTCTGCTGAGCTTTGGCGTCATCTAACATGTCAGGCAAAAGTGTGGGCCGGCTTGAAAGAGGACACCTGACGTTTCAGCGAATTTTAGGGGGTCAGTTTTGATCTGGAAGGCTGGTTCTTCCGGCACAGTGCTATTCAACAAGCGTGGCAACCGAGGCATTCTGGAAGCATTATTGAAATTTTCGCATATCAGTTTTGGCCAGGAAACTTTTTTTTATGTCTTGGGCATTCTATCACGATATGTTTCAACGCAGCTAGACGAGTCTCGGCAAAATCAACTAAATGTTGAATCGATGGAAATAGAAATATTAATTATCGTAAATGTTTTTGGAAAAACTATGGTATATTTAATAAATATTTAATTAACAAGGAGAAGAGGTGATTATCGTGAAATATTAAACCGTTCCGCGTATTACGATTCCTATCGTTCATTTCAACTTTCGACAGGAGGGTCTTCGACCCCAGCTCTTGTTTCTAATCGTTTCCTAGCAGCACTAGATAGTAGCAGTTGCTGAGAAAACGAGAATTTTAGAATTAATAAATAAGGAGCCGGCGAATAAATTGTTCCGTATTATGCTATAAACACCGTAGCGTCTCAGCTGAGCATTTGAATGTTACGATAGACGCATGAAAGCGACTGCTTGTTGGTTTTATATTTACAAGCTCGTGAAAAGGAGACGACGCAAGACTATATTAGTTCCCAACGAGTTAAACATTCTAATGTGATGATCAATCAACCCGAGGTACAAAAACCGGCGAGTTATTACTAGATGCATAAAAACGACTGCTTCTTGGCGCCTACAAGCTCGTGAAAGGGAGACGACACAAGGGATAAGTGTGGGCCGGCTTACTGAAAAGAGGACACCTGACGTTTCAGCTAGTGAAGTCATTGGCAAGTTGGAGAGACTCTTCATTTCTCTTTATCTCTCGCTGATTAGAGATGGTGATAGAGTGTACGATTTGAAGAGAGTTAGAGAAGCAGTGGGCTCTTCACTTCAGGTGATCTCTTGGTGGTTAGAGAGGGTGAGAGAGAATAGGGAATGGAGAGAGTTAGAGAAAGAGATAGGAAAGAGTGGAAGAGGAGGAGGATCTGTGTGTGCGAAAGAAGCAGTAGAGTGATAGAGATTAATGTTCGGGAAAGAAACATTGGGGCGCCCCGGGAGCGAATCCCTGGGTTGGGAATGAGGCGGCTAATTGATCCGGAGGATCTTCTATCTGTCGACAGATTACATTTTGGGGGCCTGGAGTGATCGGGTGGTATCCGATGGAGGAGGCAATAGCTCGTGAAAAAATTCGGGTACTTGCTGTGTTTGGAAGCACATTCGGTACAAATTGACCACCCGATAAGAACAATGAACTCTCTGGAGCAATATAAGATTCAGATCAGAACATGAGACGGGCTGTTTCGAGCTGCTTGCAGTGGACAGAGAAGAAATGGATGGGGGCAGAGAAGTCATAGAGATTAATGTCGCCGGGAAAGAAAGGGGTTGGGTGCACGTCTCGGAGATATGAGACATCCGCATCAACAACATCTTCCGACAATTCGATATTTCCGGAACGATAACTCAAGATCCGACTCCACTTTCATGACTTTCATGACCAAGACAAATGCAATCGAGTTTGTGGTAATGAAGTCCCTTCTGATTGGTGACCTGATGAAAATATCATCGATTGAAGCCTACTGTTTACTGTATCCAGAGGAAGAATAAGGTCGGTCAAACAATCGCACCTTCGCGAGAACGGACACGGTGAGAAAAGAACGGAAAAATGTGCGAAACAGTAGGGGATGGGCGAGAACAAAAATGGCTCTTGGATACTACTTTGAATGCATCAACAGGTGCATAACGAGCTGCGAAATTTCAATAGATGGAGGAGAACAAGGGTGGAACTCTCTTGTATCTTGCACGCTCCCCTAGGTTTTCAAGAAGTTCAAATCTCACATTTGTGAAGAATCCAGCAAGCTAGAAAGAAACTGCAAGAGAAAGGACAGAATGTGAGATGAGAAGTCAACAATAGGGAGAAGTTCCCGGGATGGAGCTCAGTGTGAAAGGGATAGCTATTTCTCTATTTTTTGTTTCCATTTTCGATTTATGCTTTTGAAAACCCAGGTTTTATCATGATTATTTAGAAGAATTTATCCGAGTTTTTGTAGCTGCGTTGAAACACAACTGCTTTGAAAATTCGTTGTATTTCGCAGCGGAAAAAACGAGCATAGCTAGAATTCCAATTTCTAGCGAAAGAAAATTGTGAATGTGACAAGACCATTTCAGCAAGGGAAATGAGAAATGCGATGCAGTAACAAGGATGCGTGAACGATATTTGGAAGAATATTGCCGAACGGAATGAGCATTAGAGAAATGAGCAGATATTATTTTAAACAGATATTTGGCTCGAATATTCTGTCCAAACGAGACTCTTCTGATTTTTTTAGTTGATGTGCAATTGGGCTTAGGAACTGACGTCAGCACATGGTTGGGTCCGAGCAGCAAAGAATCTTGGGAGATCCAACTGGAATGGATCGCAAAAGCAGAATTTTCTTTTTTTTTTGCAATTTACAGTTTTCGTGAAGTCTTCTCGGATTTTTCTCGGAAGTCTTATCGGATTCTGTGGCTTCAAAGTTGGTGTTAGTGTAAGTTGTATTTTTCGAGCGAAATTCAACTCATTTTCAGCTGCGTCGGTGATCACTGGTCATGCATCGTCATGCCTGGTGCAACGATGTAGACCTGAAGGATGATGACCTGTGTGCTGACCGTGCCCGGTCATTGGCCCGACAGGTAGGTCACGACCTCCCGTGTCTCCCAGAGATGACCTGTGATGACCGTGTCCGGTCATTGGCCCGACAGGTAGGTCACGACCTCCCGTGCGTGTCTCCCAGAGATGATGACCTGTGATGACCGTGCGCGGGCGGGGTCAGGCCGGTCGCCGATCCAGGTCAAGCTCCCGAGAGATGACCTCAACAGTGCGGGAGCGGGACTAGGTCAGGAGGAGGTCGAGGCCGACACCGTGTCGTGTTAGTGCAGGTGCCAGCTTTCGTAGAGTCGAAGAGCACAATCAACGTCAGCCCGCTTCGCTATCTGAAAATAGCAGAAAGTCGAAGGATTTCTGTCTCCTATCTCATTGTCTGTGAATGCGACTAGCTGCGAGTTGTTGTATTCATTATAAATACAGCTTGGATACCGTATCTCCCAGATCCTAATGTATTTGTCATTACATCCTACAAATCTCATCACGATCAAATTATGGCTCTCATCGCGCCATTACGCGTTCTTACGACAGAGGGAGAATAATCTTAGATAATCTGAGAGCTTGACGCGACTCTCTCCGAATCCCGTGCTCTCTCGCCTTTGTCTGACCAGCTTGAGGAATAAGAGAAGGGGGGGGGGAATGGACTACCTGTGGAAATCAAAGAGTGGCCCGACAGCCACTGGATACACATGAAAGGTACAGTTATTAGGCGCTAATCTGAGCCTCCTTCTGGCGCTCCCTTTTCTTGTCTATTGTGCGTATGTTGTGAATTAGTTTTGAAAGAATTTTTATGCCCTGTATTCGTGAAATTAGAAAATGAAAATAAGAAATTGATTGAACAATTCAGTAGTGAGAAGCTAGGGACAACTCTCACGATTTCTCACGACTCTCACGATTTTTCACCATTCGTGTACTATTAGTAAACTAATAGTGAATCATTAGTACGCAATTAGGGAATTTCGAGCATTTGTACACAATTTGTGATCACCGGACACCCCCCCCCCCCTTTTTATTTGTACACAATTAGTAAACTCATACCAGAGAAGACGCATTCTTGTCTGGCTGATAGCTCTCATTCCTTATCTCGAGTAACACACGCGAACAAAGTCACATGACGCGCCTTATCGACACCTGAGTTCTGCCACGATCATCAGCTGATTACGGTATCTATCGATCGATTCTTAGCTGGTTACGATATCTAACGATTATGTCTCAGTTTACAGTAGATCGATCTATTTTTATTTCATCGTAACTTTCGGATACGGTATCCATTGATCTGTTGGTTCCGTTCAGAATACGGTATCTATCGATCGATCGCGCAAGATCCCAGTATCGGATTACGGCCTATCGCGCAGCTAGATCTAATAAACTGCCCTCCTCCTCCCCTCGCGGGACCCTAAATCACCCCTCATTATGGGGGGATTAGTGCAGAATTTCCGCATTCTCAGCGATTTCCCAGATTATAGTATCGATTATGAGCTACATCATTTTCGTGTTTATCGATTTTCCCTGAATACGGTATCTATCGATTTATCTCAGAGACATTATCTAATCAATCCTCCATTATCGAGATGAATTAGTGACACTCTGTTCATTCTTACGGATGGATGATTTCATTGTTATAAAGATCATCTAGACATCAATTACGGCATCTATGGATCGAATACCAGTTGATTACGGTAGCAGGCGATCTATCGATCACAACTCGAGACTGTAAATCAGCCCTCATTATCTAGAAGGGGGGATTAGTGCCATTCCCACTCGCAGATTGGCACTTCTGTTATTCCATTTGCACGTATGGGAGAGAGAAGAAGAGGGGTGAGAATGAGAGCTGCCAGAGGCAGTCCCCCCCCCCCCCCCCCCCCCCCCCCCCCCCCCCCATCTCACAGTCCAAGATACGGCTGATGGACAGTTTTCGACAAGAAAGGATTCTCCAGAATGGAGCTAGATCCCGACTGATAACTCAGTATTACAGCCAGAGGCAATAAAATCGAGATAGAGCTTGTCACTTACATTCAGATCGTTATCATTTTACCGATTGTTTTCGAGAACTTTCGCTCAAATTTGTTCCTTGCGCGTTATCTTTTATGATTTGACAAGCCTAGAGATAAGATTGCATTGTTGGCGTTTTCTAGATTGCTGACAATTGATTTTCAGCTATTTTTAGTTTTTCCAAATACAATTTTGATAGAAATAAAACGACAAGAATAGGCAAATGATTAAATAGAGATTCGCTCATTGCGTCCCCTTCCTATTGCCCAATCCGTCATATTCCGCCATCATTTGTCTTCCTCTCCCCCCCCCCCCCTTCCCTCATCCGCCCCTTACGCATGCATGGTCTGTCTTCTTCATCCCATTCCCCATTTTTTGCGTAATAACCGGCGAGATAGTGCGCGATTGGAGGAGAGCAGGCAGAGAAAGAGAGAGCGGCGAGAGAGGCGGGAGGACGGAAGAGACGGTGCGAGAGCGAGAGGGACAGCGCTTGTATTTTTTTTGCCGCGCACGTTTTTTGCACGCTTCCTTTGTGTTGCAAGGCGTTTTTCTCGCTTTCTCTCGTTTCTCTCGCTCGATTTCGCTCTACGATTCTCGGATCATTTTTCGCAGTGCTTTCAAAACCTCGATCACACCTGGCTTATCGCTATCACTTGCTGAGCGTGCGCTAAAATTGGCAGTTTTGTGGCGCTCAGCTTGTTGTTTTTTCTTCGATCGTTATTTTTCAATCAGCTATTTTCGCATATTCGCTTTTCAATTCCTCATTTCTCGACACCTTTTGTTTTCTAAGCCCCTCTAATTTCGCAATTGCAGCAATGGAGTCGGGGCAGCCGCTGCAGCCGCTGCCGGCGCAGAGTCAAACGGATAAGCAGGAGAGCAAGGCACCGCCGCCCCCGCCTCCGCACCATCAACAGCAACAGCCGCCGCAGTTGCTGCACTTACAGGTGATTTGCATTTACTCTCACAGGCATTTCTTGCTCCTATTGTGCTATTTTTGCTTTTGTGCTGTGAACGAGAAACCGAACAAAATGCCAGCAAGCGTTGAGCGTCCTCAAAATGATCATTAATCATGCCACTAAAAAGTGAAAGCTTTCTCTTTCTTCCTTGAGGTTTTCTGATGCTTTGCTGCGCTTGTTTCCTCGTGTCAAACTGATAATCAGTCATTCTTAGCGCGAGAGACAATGATCCCTTGTTTCACACCGAAGCTTTGTGTGTGAGAAAGTCGTTTTGACTCGCGCGAGATAGATTATTGATTATTTATTTTTGTATTTTATTAACTTAATTAATTAACTAACAAATTAAGGTCCCGCAGCACATTCCGCACAGCGCTGCCGCCACGGGCGGATACCACTTCATGTACCCCGAAGGCGTCGGTTTCCCTCATCATCCCATCAAGGTTGGTAGGATTTCCCCTCACCTTTCATGTTTCAACCCACTGATAATACTAGATCATTGTGTACTCCTTGATTATCCATTGCAGCATTGTTGATATAAATCTATATTTTCCTACTTTTCCTAGATTATTGATAGGGGTGCGCGCACTAGCGTATGGTTCTCATCTAGAGGATAAATCTCATAGACAAATCCCGAAAAAATCACTGCTAGATCTTTATCACCTTCGGTTTTGCCTTTTGTCGCTTGCCATTAATTTGCAACATTTCTATTTCTATTGTTCAGTTGGAGTACCACTCGCCGCCGGGCGCCTACAATGAGGTCACGCTGAGCAGGGGCGACGAGAACATCCATCGTTAGTTTATCGTTTCTTTCCTAGTTCGGTGACTCTGATTCCGATCTTGAGCTTCTATTCTATTAGAAATTAGATGAAGTTAGTAGAACATCATCGTATTCTTGGTGGCAGCATCAATTTTGAGCTCATGGCGCATTTGTGTTATGACCACACCTGATATTGCCAGTATGTGAGGTTGATTCGATTCTCCGATCGCTTTAAGGAGTATAACAAATTTCTGTCAACATGTAGTGTCAGACTTTTCGACGATCACCCTTGTACTTATTGAAAGAAAAAAAATGCCAGAAGAATACGTTGATCTGAAATGTGTCTTTTGCAGCGCCCGCAGCTTTCGCTGCCGCCCAGTGCTGCCGGGTGTGCGGCGACAAGAGCTCCGGCGTGCACTACGGGGTGATCACCTGCGAGGGGTGCAAGGTGAGCATTGTGAATTGCCCAATTTGAGTTGTGCACCGCGCACTTCCTCTCGTGATGTATTCTGAGCATTGGCGTTCTGAGCATCGATGTGATAACGTTCGATAGATACATTGTTAGTTAGGATAACAACTAAATACATTGTAGAGCGAGTATTATTGCATTGATATTTGGCCAGAAAGTGAAAATTCAATTAGTCGATTCGGGACTCTATGGTTTTGGGTTACCCTTGAAGCGCCAAGTCACCGGGTTTACAACTTCCGCGCGTGGGTTGCAATTATTGCGCCACAGTGCAGTAAACACGAATTGTAATCGGATGCCGCGCTAGGTGTCTGACGATGTGTGGCTAGAATTGCGCAAGCACATCTCTTTTTTTTGTTCTCATCACCATGTTCATTTTCCAAGCTGTTGTATGGACGGTTTTTCGTCGAGAGGAGCGAGTACTCTCTCCGTTTCACGTGCTATTCCGTCATTCTGATGCCTGCGCTCTCTCAAATTGCCGTTGTCTCTCGCTCCTCTCTGACTGTCTGCCACGCGTTCACACACTCTCGAATGTGTAGAGGAGGGAGATAGGACTGTACGCGCAACGCCGTTGCGCAAGATGGAGCTAAGACTGAGCAAAGAATGGGGGAAGGGAGAACACTAGAAGAGAGATCCCCCGCTGGGATGAGTGAGGGATTGTATGTGTGAGGAGTGGAGAGGAAATAGGACCAGAAAGTGAAGGCATGGTGAGAGGATAAGACCGATTGTTTGTTTTTTCAGTGTTTGGTTTTTTGTGGCAGCTGAACCAATGTTTCATTGATTTAGGAAGAGGAATCAAAGATTAGTGCAATCATTAATAGAAACAAGGTTCTGGAAAAGTGCATAGATAAGTGCCTAGATAAGCCTATTGTTTGTCATCAGTCAATATTCCTTATCAAGCAATTTTCTCGATATTGCTATCCTTGCCATTATGCCTATTCCTGGAGATGGAATTGAGCGCTCTGTCAAAACCAGGCGTTGTGAGACCCTACTGCCTTGTTGCGGCGCGTGCTATCAGCGATATCAGCCACCTTATCACTTGCCATTCTCTGTTCAGCATTCAAGATTGTGCAGGCATTGTGTGGCCAAGTTTGCCTTTCTGACGCGCGGAGGCGATTCTCAGAGCCACGCAGACATCTCCTTCTTGTTACTGCGAACAATGGACAGTGAAGCATCACGTCACTGATAAGAAGGGGGAAACGAGGAAACTCGAGAGATAAAGTGATAAAGCGCCTGAGGCGAAGTAGTGACGATGAGGAGGTGATAAGGAGAGTGACGTGGTGTGCGAAACAGGGGTGCAAGGTAGATTTGGGCTTGACGGGAAATACTAGGGAACGTATGCGTTATTTCAAATAGTTCTGATCTGAATGTGTGTGAAAATAGATGTAAGCGACTCACGAGGGGGACTCTGGTTATGAGAATGTGATGTAAGGATTGAAATACTTGGAAAAAATAATTGATATGTGATATGGAGAAAAGGAGATGAGGACGATGTGGTGTTTTTAAACAAAAAAAGCAAAGCAAAAAAAAACCAAAACGCAAAAGTTTTTAAAAAGCAGGGAGATTGAGGTTTTGAAGGAAATACTAAAGGATGAGCATTTACCATTAAGATACGTTTGATTATTTTTAAAAAAAAATCAACGTATGTTTTGAGGTTGTCGAAATAAAAATAAAAAGTATCAATATCAGAGTCGACTTGATAAAAATTGAAGGACTAGGAAAATTGTGACGTGGGCACAAGGCCGATTCTAGTTCTGAGGGAAATATTAGGGAATGGGATTTTGCCCTCGTTGATTAATGGTTCTTGTACAGTTTTGGGTAAATATCAATTTGCGAAGCGTATGCACTCTGCCTAGAGACACTGCAGTTATGTTCTAAACTGTCGGTGTCCCGTTTCACTCCTTCTCCGTTACGTTTGATATTCTTTCTAGATTGATGAACTTACTGCTCCCCTGGTCATTTAAAATATTTGAATTGGTGTTGCCTTGAAGTACTTTCGAAAGTGATTGCTAATTAATTAATTATATACTTATTGCAGGGTTTCTTCCGTCGATCGCAGCAGACGGCGACGGCGTTCCAGTGCAATCAGAAGCAAGAATGCGAGATCAATAGGACGACCAGGTACGGTAGGGGGAGTAGGGGGGGGGGGAGTTTCGGTAGGACAGGTACGGTAGAGGTAAGAAGAAGGTTGGGAGTACCAGTAAAGATGTTGTAGTGAATCTAGTGTTTGTTCGAGATTAATAGGATGACTAGAAACTGTAAAGTAATGTGCGGTGTGGGAATACTGTAGGTGAAATTCGAGACCACTACCTGCAAATAAATATTGATGATTGTAACTACCCCTGTATTCATAATAGTCGTCAGACATGAGCCCTCCTAGTTTTTCATTCAAATTTTCTACCATTCTTCTCCAACTATGTTATGCGTGATAGAGTGAGCCTGTTCACAGATTCCGATGCTAATATAGTCATAATCCATCGCCGTTATTCGAAAAAAAACCCCGCGACTGTTCATGTTTCATCGTTGATATGTAGTAATTTAAGTCTGCTACTTTTCTAATTTTGTCGCGGTTCCATAGAAATACCCCTAATCTTTCATTCTAATTCCGATTTCTTTGCCTACCGTTTCCCGCGATATTATCGATAACTCAATTTTACATTGAGTACCCCCTCCGGGAACCGATGTCAGTACTCCTGTCATAACTATCGAATTAATGACTACCGTAACCGACATGCTTTACCTGCATGAACGGCTGCCAGTATCAATATCAAAATAAAATATCGATTTTTCGATTACCGTAATCGTCCGTTTCCGTGCAGGAACCGGTGCCAGTACTGCCGTCTGCAGAAGTGCCTCTCGCTCGGAATGAGCCGAGACGCGTCCAAGGGCGTGCGGTCGCCCAAGAATGGAGGAGGAGGAGGGAAGAAGGTGAGGGGGTGAAAATGAGATCACTATGCCGGGTTACGGTAGGGAACAGTTAATAGTTGAAGGAGGGGAGGGGTACTGTATCGACAAGCACGAGTCAAGCACGATGTATCGCTATGTCCACACTAGGAAGGGAAATAGGTAGCTATTTGCCGACCCCCCCCCCCCCCCCCCCCCTAGTGGTACAGATTAGGGTTGGCAGAATGAATCTTTCTAGGCAGCTCAACACGCGAGGAGAGAGAGCGGAATGAATCTGTGAATGAGAATGAGTGGAAAAGAAAGATTCCACAGAATCTTCTTCTCATTCCTCAGATTCTGCAGAATCTTAGATCTTATTTGTGTTTCTAAAGGGAAAAACTATACAAATATTGTTTTATCCTGCTCATCTAACAAGGGAATGGTAACTGGGCAGGTTAAAATTATGGATTGAGACCTAGTGGACCTTGTTAGGTACCATGAGGACATTCGAAATCAGTTTTCAAAAAATTCGCATATTGATCTTTGATCGAGAAAAATCGATATGAAGTTTCGAGGATTTTCTACACACCCCGATTTCGCGGCTCTTATTCAGTTCTCACATTCAGAGCCCTATAAACATGACAGCGTAGCTTAGTGGCTAAAGCGCCGTGCTACTTTTATTTTGCCGTGAGTTCGATGCCCGGCCAAGGTATTTATTTTTTGCTGCTTTTATTTTTTGCTGCTGCTCGGTGAAGTTGAAAACGCAAACAATTTGTAGAGACTGTGCCAGGAAATTTTTAAAAAAATGCAACTGTTCTTTTCATATGCCTTGCAACAAGTTATGACAACAAGTTTCAGGTATGTTTCATTAGCATCATAATATTTTGTCGATAGTCGACCATAGATTCTTGAGATTTTCCTGCCCAGTTACCATTCCCTTGTAAGATTGGGGATCAATTTGGCACTTCATCCCTGTTCCATAAACTGTCCTAAATGGCATCCATATTGATATGAGTTATCTCATGTTCCTGCTTTCGGTCTTCATTTTTTGTCATATTTTCTCCAAGTAGATTCACAACATACATAATACGGCTCATTTGAATGACTTTAGGTCAACTTGTCTCACTGAATTCACGTTTGCAGAGAGTGAATGAGTGTGGTGTATTTCGCATAGCGATCATTACATGATTTTCTTGATTTGAAGTGGTCAGATTCGAATTCGAAAGGGTCGAAAACCTTGGAGCCATAGAAACTGCATAAAAAAATGAAGTTGTTCAGCCTTTCCGAAGCAAATATTCGCAGGAATCTTCGTTTCGAAGATTCCCTAGAATCGATTCATTTGAATCTCACCACCGCGCGATTCGGCATTCTGCCAACCCTAGTACAGATTTAATGTCTGCGGAGCCTCCAAAGATCAGTGTGAACACTTCTTATTGATTTAGTATTTCTTCTTTAACAAATGAACGAAGTTACGATCGCTGTTCGATCTCTCTCGCGCCTTTGATAAATATCTGCAACCGCGAAGTAGCTGACCACTGCGTTCACTCGTAGTTTTGAGTTGCAGTGGTATATTTTTTTGCTATCAACTAAGAAATGCAAGCAGAATTGCCTCTGACAGTCTTGCTCAGCCTTTGTGTTCAACGTGAAACCTAAAAACCCGCCACTCGCAGGTGAAGCAAGAGCCGGGCATCGTCAAGGGTCCCGAGGTGGTGGATGCTGCAGCTGCTGCAGCTGCTGCAGCCGCAGCGCACCCATCGCTGCAGCAGATGCAGCAGGCTGCTGTCGACTCGGCAGCCATTGCAGCTGCAATGGCCGTGATGGCTGCAGGAGGCGGTAGACCGCCCATGCAGCAGCAGATGCACACTGCAATGCAGGTGAGTATTGATACATGGGCTTCTGATTATGACGGCCCTTTGACAACAGG
This sequence comes from Pristionchus pacificus, assembly GCA_000180635.4. Lineage (NCBI taxonomy): Eukaryota > Metazoa > Nematoda > Chromadorea > Rhabditida > Neodiplogasteridae > Pristionchus > Pristionchus pacificus. Next base: position 16,842,287 of record CM026577.1, read on the forward strand.
AAGCCAGTACGAAAGGTAGTGCAAAATCGGCTTTCAATGACTGTTGCAAGGAGTTTTGAATTCTTTTTCCACTAGGGAGGTTGGTGCCGCAGCAACAGTATGGGCGTAGAGGAAACCAGTTACACTAATAAAGCCGTGGAGCTTTTTGACAAAAAAAATAGCAAGGCACTAGGGGGATAGATGCAGCAATGGTAGGATGAGAGTTGAGAAATCGAGTTAATTTAATATTGTTTAGGAGCCTATTGTTTAGGAGCCTAGTGAGTAAATGATGTATCGAGGTAAATGATGTATCGAGGTATCAAAATTCCAGAATCCGCAAACAGTCCTCGTTCCCTCTGCTACTGTGCGTCCGCCCCCTCAACTGCTCACGCCCGCCTCCTCCACCACCGACGGATCCATACTCGTCTACAGTAGCAGCGACAGCGAGCGAACACTCAGGTTGGCCATCGATGACTGACTTTTTAGAAAATGAAGTAGAAGAACGGTAACCCTACGGTTATGGGATAGAGTATTTATTTTTAATCTATTTGATAATCGATAATTACAGTAACTCGCCGGACGAGCCGCTTCTCGATGACGATATCACGGCAGCAGTCATGCAAGGTACGGTTGTCTAGGATGGGTTACGGTAGTTTGATATGGGAAAAATAATGTATTGTCCATTCTTTCGTGCGAAACATCGCAAAATGGTTAATCAGGGATGTTTTAGACATTGGGACATTGAGGTTTCGAATGTAGCGTAAGAGCGGGAGATGTCTGCGACTAAGATGATACCGCGACATGCGGCTCTCAAAAACAGTGATAGTTCACTTGAGTACAGTAAATTGTGTGTTAGAACTCTAGCGAGATTCGCGTTGCACTGATAATATAAGACAGGGTGAAACGAAGTGTTGCAATGCCTTTTTTATTTACTGCTGTAATTCATAGCAATAATGGATGAGTCCCCCATGGATTCAGGGCTCGCGGCCTCTGAGGCGGATACCTCCATCATTCCCGCCCTACCTCCCGGTTCCAGTGGCACACCACTCAAGGAGGAACGGGACACCGCCACACACGCTACCGTACCCTATCGTCCATGTGGGGTCAGTGATCGATTACTTATTGTTTTTTTAACATAAAAAAGTGGTCGACTCGAAATAGTTATTTTACCAATTTTTGTTGATCATGTGAGTTGGAGAGGTGAACTTTTCCTTGTTTTGTGGACAGGCAATTTTGATGGGACCGTATTCCCATATTACCGTAATCCATCTTACCTACCGTATTCCAGTTCATCCACGAAGACGACGAATACGAACCGTACGTCGTCGAGCAACTTCGCGCCCGAAATATTAAAGGTGAGCAATTACGGTAGGATACGGTAGGCACGCCTCTAAAAGGATATTCTATAACAAAATGATCGATCAGTCGGCATCGTTTAATATTTAAGTGTTACGATCACTAGTGGTCTTTCATCTTGCTAGATTTCTTTGAAGGGGGGCACCACAGAAATATGTCCTGTGATGCTACGGGGTTCCGTTGATCTTTGTCAATTTCTCGTAGCAGGTTCCGCACCCCCACTGCCTGAACCGTGACCAGCAATGGTTCCGCTATCTGTCAATTCGCAAATTTGTCCATTCGAAATCTTGTGAGCAATTCGTATTGCATGCGAGCTTGAGGTTCATAGTATGAGATCAGGGTGGCTGTGAATATGTGATTATTGCATTTAAAAGAATCCTTACTGTGTAGCTGTTCTTCGCAGTTTCTAATATCGAATATCAGATACCGTAGTCCACACACTTACCGTATTCCCCTCTCATTTCCGCCACTAATATCGATTAACAGTCACCGTAGTCTGCACACTTACCGTATTCCTCCCTCCTTTTCAGTGACGAAAGAGCTAGTGTACTTACCGTAATGCCTACCGTAACCCCCCTCTTTTCAATCACTAATATAAATTGTCAGATACCGTAATCCCCCCTCTCATTGCAGTGACGAACGAGCTGGAAGAGTCGTGGCTGCGGATTCGATCGGGCATGCTCATCTACGGGTACCCATTCTCGCCCGCCATGTTTCCCACGTACGGCAAGAGCAGAAAAGCGGCCAGGGTAAGGAGTGTGACCCGGCGGAATATCGTAGTCTGCCTTAATCGGTTTGGGTGTCACGGGAAAGAGAGTCACGAGATTTTTGATGGTACCAGTTACGCTTGTTGTGACTGTGGTGTTCGTGCCTTTTAAATTCCTGCCGAGTTTGTTTCTGGTTTCATGGTTGATATTGAAGGAACGGTTATGTCTGATTGCATTGAACGCCTGAACCGGATTTGAAATAAACTAAAATAAAGAAAGGTACAAAAATTAGCAATTCAGGCAGAATACGGCGCGGGTCTGGCTGACGGGTACGATGGTCTTGGGAATATCCAGCCACTTCCCCTTCCCGTCGAACCGGTGGATCCATCCTGGACAAAGGATGACCTTCTGAAGCACGAGGTGAGTACGGTAGATCGATTGGTCAGACTTTTGACTTACTGCATGTTACGGAGAGTAAGATGTAGGATACAACAAATTTATATTTGTATTTTTTCCGTACACCTTACGATAACAACCCAGCAATGCCCAGTCGAGTAGTATTCATGGTTTGTCGAAACCTCGATCTAAGCTTGGTTCTAGTATGAGCTAGTATGTGCAAAGTTACTGACAGTGAGAGAGATCGTTCATTCCCACAGACCAATTATATTTGTATTTTTCTGTCCATAGCGGTCCATAACCATCGTGTAATACCTGTCTCGAGTACTATTTACGGGGTGTCGAAACATCGATCTAGCTTGTCTACAAAATGAAATAGAATATGCAAAGTTACTGACAATGAGAAAGCCGACTATAGTTCATTAGGCAGCACTGTCCACCGCTGAAATCTATGATGATCACAGGTGCGCCCCTCCGAACTACCGTAACCCTTCATTTTCCGATAAATGAGTTATTTCCCGCAGGCAATCAACGATTCGTGGCTGCGCGGAACGCGGCTGGTGATGGAATTGGAGAAGTGGTGCAGTGAGACATTCCGACATGCGAACGCGCCCAACGCGGAGAAGTACAAGACCATGGTACGGTAGATATTGATTTCCTGGTTACTGTAAGTTAGAGCGTGGTAACGAACCAACATTGAGAACGTTTGAACACCCTAGGTGATTTATGATTAGACGGAAAATATAAACAATGCGAGAAAATATAAACAGAAGTATGCTGGGATCTTGAACTGCTATGATTGTTTAGCAAAAAATCATCGATTACAATCGATCGTTTTGGTACAATCCCGTAATATACCGTAACCAATCATTTATCGATTCCCATTCCTGAACGAGACGAAGTGGACGAGACGAAGTAGTGTAGTGGTCTATGGCGCGCCCTCCCATTCCATTCTACCTAGGTTCGATTCCCGGTCACCGTCTCAGCCCCATCAAGGCGCCGGAAAGGGGAATTGGAAGTGACTAGATCACGCAGTAATGTATGTCTGAAGAAGAGATTAGGCCCTTCGGACTAAATTGGCCTCATTATCACTGGCATAGCAGTGCTCACCCGCAGGACGCAAGTGCCTTGATTAACGGGATGACTTTACCTTTTACCTTTACCATTCCTGAACCATGTGTAAAAGGCTACAGTAGGGTAGTGGATACGGAACTTCTATGTTTTTTTTTGCCCAGCCAACAACTTCTTTAAATGCGTTGGGGGTGGGCAAACACTGCGAGAAATGGTTGGGCAAAAAAAAAAGAAAAGTGCCGAGGATACGGTAACATTGTTTGTATCGATTCCGTTTTTCCAGTCTCGATTGGACATGTGGGGTCACATGACGCGGCTGACGTGTCGCGTGTTCACCGGCATCATCGAGTTCTGCAAGCACATGCGGTACTTCCAGGTGAGGACGACGTTTCCCAGATTGCACCGAGCATACCACCCCCCCCCCTCCCCCTCACACTACTGTAGATGTAGAGTGTTGTAATGTTTTTGATGTTATGCCCCAATGATCGCTGTCGTAGATAGAGCAGTGCGTATGAAGTGAGGGTGAAACATTAATGAATCGGGCAGTGAATCTGATGGGATCGCGCATTAAAGAAAATATAGACGCGCCAGATTACCGTAACAGTAGGTGTTAGTAGGTGATGTTGACTGCTGAGCTATTCGAATATTATCGCCTAGAGCAGTGAAAACTATCGTTGTTGTAGAAAACACAGGGCGTAAGTAGTGAGGGTATCGGGTAGTGTCTGGTCTGGTGGGATGAAGGGTACAAGACAAATAGGAGTCCTGTCAAATGCTCATTCCATCCACACTATAGTAGATGTAGAGTGTTAGAATGTACCTTCGTGCTCATGAGTTGATACGAATTGTTTCTTCAATAGCCGTCCAGGAATTATCGCTGCTATTGAAAATATTGCGCGAATGTAGTGAGGGTGAAGCATGAATGAATGGGGATAATAAATCTCGTGCGATAAACGGTAATAGGACTCCTTCCAAATGCCTTTACCCGTTTGATCTAAACATGTGTGCTCAGAGTTGCCTCGTTGTTTCGTGCTACTGCGTGTCCTAGTATCAACGATGAGTGGGCACACTCAATTTTGATTTTGCCTTTTTGAATCACGTTCATGTTTTCTAGTACTGTCGGAGTGATCACAAATTTGATATTACCGTATCTTTCATTCATTTACGCATTCTTCCATTTTCAGCAAGTCCCTCAGCACGAGCAAATCGCACTGCTCAAGAGCAAACTCTTCCCGCTGCTGTTCCTTCTCGTTGCCAGGGCCATCAAGTGGGAGGAGGTGAGGGGGGATTAATTAATTGTTTAATTATTAATTTAATTATTTTTTTATTATAATTAAGAAAAGGATTTGGAATAGTTGATAGAACTTGGTGAGTTGGGGTTCCCTGGATAGTTGGTAAGGCGGCACAGAAGCTATTGAAAGTTAATTAATCAAACTCATATCATTAATAAAAAATATAGTACATTGTGATACCGTACCCCGCCCTGACCGATCGATAATATCCCTCTTCTTCCGTTCAGGAGCCATTCCCGTCGCTCCGCCTGGCCGACGAATCCATCAGCAGGGAAATGATCGAGGCCGTGCCCGAGGAGTATGAGTGAGTAGTACGGTAGGGGGGAGGGGGAGGGGATACAGTAGGGATATTGATCGGCGATATGCTGGTTGTGAGTACGGAAGCGGAGCAATATGTACGGTAGCGATATTTATTGATTGTTTGCTGATTGATGCTACACGGTAGTAGAGGAGTATTGTTGAAACACAGATCTGCACTTCAATTGAAAGACATTTGCTTACATTTTCTGGGGTTATTGTTAGACGAAGCTAGACATAGAGGTGATGCCGCGTATGGTAAGATGAATCGGGTTCCTTGATTACGGTAACTACAGTATCCAATCAATCGATAATTGCAGGGAGGGCAAGTTGCTGCGCGAAGCCTACAACATCGTGTTGGCGATTCACGCATGGTAATTTCCAAATTAATTTATCAGTACTGGTGCTTTCTCGTTTCATGGATCATGATAAGATTACATGTTATCAGAGTTTCTGAGTTAAAGGCATGTTATCTGAGTTTATAAAAATACAATAAATAATTTTTATTAAATTACAGCGCCCTCTCGCATGCGGAGCTCGGCCTGCTGCTGGGCACGATCCTGTGTGATGGAGAGCCGAAGGAGCAAGGTGAGTACGGTAGATACAGTAGGAGGGGGGATGTAATGATGAGAGAAAATCGGGGAGGTTTGGTAACGCTGCAAGAAAGATAGTGGTGTTTTTCGAACGAGATTTGCCGGTCCATTATTTTGTCAGCAGTTGTGGACTTTTGAAAAGTTTGTGTTTCCTAAAAGCACCGAGAGCTAATTTTTTTTTGTTAATGAAGTATAAGATTAGCGTTCGCAGTAAAATGAAATTTAAAAAATATTAACTGCTCACTTTTCAGCCTCCTTCCATCACTTCCAGCAGTGGCCGCTGAAGCAATTTGTCTACGAACTCTTCTGGTACCCGCGAGGACCGAGGAGGGGATCGTTCAAGGTCGCTGAGGTGGGTTGATTGTGTATTAATTAATTAATTAATAAATATTTTTTTTATATAATTATTAAATTTAAATAATTATTTAATTATATATATATATATGTTGCAGTTGATCCAGCGCGCGAACGACCTGTGCAAGCAGCAGAGACAGGTACTTTTATTTATTTATCTATTCAAAATTAATAAAAAAATAAAATATATCTAGGGGCCACAAGCTCCGCCCACTTTGGTGGAACATGCTTTCGCGATAAAGCGATAAAACAAAGTCACGGGTTCTTTCTAAACCAAATCGGACGTTCGACAGCGCGTTGGATAGCTGGTAGCATCCCTAATCGATCCATCACTATACAAAATTTGCATAATATCACTAAGTGGGTCAAAATTGTATTTAAATGAAGGCAATAGGCCGTTTCTGCATGTTCCAGTATGCCACTGCTGTTTGTATAGAGATTTTCTGGCTAATTCGAATATTTTAGGATTTTTAGAATTTTTTTCAGATTTTTAGCATGCTTCCCCGGCTTGTGACTTTTGGGCGGGGAGAGGCGCGCGAGAGGGCGGGGGAGGGAGAGAGACGCACGCAAATGAGACTCCGCCCCCCTTTCCCTCTCGTCTCGCCTTTCCCTCATCTCCCTCAGTGAGTTGCGCGCGTACTTCTCGGGCTCTAGCGCAGCTCAGGGGAAAGATATCAACAAACGGCCAAAAGTATCATGTTATTGGGACCACGAGGGGTAGTTTGAAGACGCTTTTGACCGCACTGTGCAAAATCGGCAATCTGGGTTGTGGCCCCTAAATATATCTTTCGGATGATCTTGCGTAGTTAAAAATCGATTTATTTCAACCATCTATTGATTTGATCAATTGCTTCTGCAATTGTGTTTTTGTGCTACACATTGCGGAAACTTTGAACCGATCTTCTTGAACACTTCATGAAACCGTAATCTCGCAGGTGTTACACAATCTGACTGCCGAATCGCAGCAAGATCCGGCTATCTCCGAATTGTACAGGGAACTTTTCCTAATGGACGATTAGATGGACATCTCGCTCTCTCAATTTCCCACACTCTCTCGCTCTGTCTAACCGACGAGAGAGTGCGCGAAGGCGTAGAGAGTCCAGTCCTCCTACCGGTTACCGTACCCCCACCAGTTCTCGTTAGTAGTTGCTAGTTACCGTATTCATGCGCCCAATTCAGTTCTTTCTTCACACGCAATATCGATTTTCCTACTTCCAAATCTCATGTTGACGTTAACACGAGTCCAATCGCAACTACACTGCCTCAAAGTTGTGTGTACATTTCCCCCCACCACTCGGTACAAAACACTTTACCATTTCCCGACATTTTACCATTGTACGACGTTTAGAATTTTGCATCATGATTGTGCACATACACCACACCACTCTACCAAAAGTTGAAATATATTTGACGTGAATTGTACTAAATTGAAGTAAGTTCTCACTTTGTCCTACCCACTGTTACTTTGTTCCTGTAAGTCCAGGAAGTATATGTGCTGATTATAAAGAAACTTGGTCTTATCTCAGAGTTCGAGTTTCTATGAGGTCCATAGTGTCCACTACAGTATTTATCGTGCATGCATTGTTTGGAAAATATAGATTCAAGGAAAACTGCGTGATTGTTGAGTATGTAGTTGTTGTTGTGTTTCTGAGAATGAGAGCAAGCGGTTATACGCGGTAGTCGTGGTGAATGAGGTTCCGAATTATTGCGAGTTGTGGAATACATGTAAAGACCCTAGGACGTGTCATTTTTTGTCTGAAATTAGTGTGCGAGCGCGCGAAAAATAAAATACGGTCACGAAACGTTTCATGATATTTTAATTTTGAGAAGTTTCCTTCAGCAATTCTTAGTGCTTTCTACTCGTCTGTTATTCTCCAGAAACAAAAATAATCGATTGGCTTGGGATCACAGTATGTGACTCATAATATTTTCAGTTACAGTTAAGTTTTGTTTAGTTCCCCGATTCGGAGGATATTTGTGATGATATCTGCAGCATTATCGAGGATGTTAAGTATATTAGATATGCCAGTTTCAAGGTAAAATAATAATAATCATTTTTCAAGTGATTTTCAAATTTAGGATGAGGACAAAGCAAATGAGATTATGACCGATTCGTTCTTCCTCGATTTATCGAAAAAATGCAAGGAACTCGAACTGGATTATATCGGAAATATTTCGTCACAAACACTTCATCAATTGTATAAGGTATGCGATTTTTTTCTTTCACTTATCTCATTGTTTTTTGTTAAACACATTTAATAATATATGTTTAATTCAAAACATGGACAAAACACTCTTTTTTTCAAATCATGCAAATCGAGTTAACCCATTTTTACGTTGAAGAATATGAACGACAGCTTCTCGTTTATTCGTTGCTTCAACGTTAATTCTGTTGAGAGGGAAGCTATGGACTCATTCTTCAACTTACTTGGAATCACTTACAGAGATGGAAGACTTATTTCTAGCAGGAACATCGAGGTTTCGTTTGCCGTGTGCTTTCTTAAAATGTATTGTTCATCTTAAAGGCATACATATGTTACATCGGCATTACTGAAGACTGCTATGTCTTTGTCTTCGATGGTCTGGTGGAGATTTCCTTTATGGACGTGGAAGATAGCAATGATTTCTTTGAACTGCGTATCCAATTGCACGAGAATTATGAATCAGTTGAGAATGATAAAAAGTATAAGGAGCGACTTCAGGTCACTCCATTCTAGAATCATTTCTTATCTTTCTAAAGTTCGCTTGATGTGATTCACTCTGTTTTGTTGGCATTCATTGTTTATGTTGGTCCTTTGTTGATTTCACTAATTGTTGCACAATTTACTCGTTGTAGAAGATACATTGTTGCATCCAATGATTGTTTATTTTATCGCCGTCTCTAATCACTCGTTGTTTACAATACAGTTGTTCTCCATCGATAAATCGTTTACGAATTTTTTCTTCGATTTATTTACAGTGAATAGTGTGGAGCAAGCGGGTATTGGGGGAAATACGATCAGAGAATAAGCAAGCTGCAGGTTCAACTCTGGTTAACTGCACCTATGATCCTCGTGTATGAATGATTTTTTTCCCGATTACGATGCACCCGGAGGCATTGATTGATAGAGCAGCATTATTTTTTCATAAGAGATGGTTCAATTGTAGTCGAAGGTGAAGTAAACATTGTGGCAAGAATAAACATGTTTGTTACGTATGAAAATTATAGATGGAGATGGTGTTATGGTTGCCCTGTAGGTTCAGTTCAATGCCTCAGCCTTGGCCACATCGTTGCACTTCTCTCCGTAGCAGCAGCAGAAGCGTGACTTCATCGTGAATCCGTCCTCCGTTTCTGGAAAATATTGTATTTCGACAATAAGTGAACAATTAGCTTTAAAATGTGATAATCATTGAACAGATAACATAATATTGTGTAAGGTGACCCCACTAAGGTCCTACTAAGTAAGATGCTAAGGATCTTATTAAGGTTCAGCTGATCATTAGAAAACTCGCCCGAGATATCTCGACACTTCTCCTCCCTCCCGCTGTTGCACATGCTCGCCCCGCAGCCACCCTGCGATCGATATTCTTTTTCTTACAATACTCTAAAATATTCAATAACAGATGATTAGCGAGAGAGTTTAGAGAAGGGGTCGATATTTCCGATATTTGTCATTCCTGGGATTTCCGATCCCGAACGTGCAATGACTACCGTATAACCGTATACCTCGACGAAGCCCGCCTGCAGTCCCGAGTCGTCGGCGTACCGGCGATAGAAGCAGCCCGATGCGGCGTAGTCGTGACCTGCGGAGGAGTACGGTAGATGTTGGGGAACTTCTGCCGTATTTGGCCCAGGCAACAACATCTCCGAATGTGGAGGGGGTGGGGAATGACAATGATACTAGGAATATTCTGCGAGAGAAGCCTGGGCCAAAATCGAAGAAGTGCCGACGGTGGTGATACGGTGGGTTCATGGTACTGTAGATTAGTGTCGCACAGAGTACTGATTATGAAGAAGGGTTTTCATGCTGAATAGTTCGTCGCGTCATCCCAGTCGGTCACTGATCACTATGAGCAGTGGAACCGGATGAGGAATGAGGAGAAACTGCTACCGTAATCCAACAACTCTATAGATTGTAGGCTTCAGTAGTGGTACGGTACCTGGATTCGAGGTGCAATCCAGCTTCTGCGCGCGGCCTCCGGCATGAGGAATACTGCATTTTATGATGTACTCTTTCTTTTTTTCCGCATAAATGTGAAAATAATCGCAGAAAATAAGAATTGACCTTGCACAAATTAATTTAAATACTTTCAAGTTTCTCGATTCTCGTTGGAAAATAATATAAAACTCACGGAAAAACGTAGCACTGTCGCACAGCAATCACTGCATGGAGTAAGGCAAACAGAAAACAGAGTAGATAAACAATAGAAGCCATTCTTCAACGCCCCTCGAGTCGCTAACTGGTCGATTTCAAGTGGAAGAACGGGATCGATTCAGAGAGGAAAATGCATTGAAGAAAGTGACGACGCGTGGGAGAATAATCTGTAGCTTTCTGTTGCATCGATTGTGTGATCATACAGAGCAATACTAATCTGATTGTTTAGTGAACTATTCAAATTCCTTTTTGAACGTGTTCTTTTTTTGACGATTGTTAAACAATTCCCTAAGATACTTCCTGCAGTGAAACAAATACAATCCATTTCGCCTCAAGTAAAGGGTACTTGTTATGCGCCCTTCTTGTTATTCACTTTTCGTCTATCTCTGCCCATTCTAATCATGTTCCTATCGCCTTTCACTATGTACATGTTTACGCGTAGTGTATGAGCATTTTCTCATAGCGCCGCCCAATGTTTCTCTCCACTTTTAGAGACTTTTAGAGATTCATATTGCTGCGATAAATATTGTTTTTATAATGATCCGAAGAGAAGTTGCCAGGTCTCACTCTTCTGTAATTCTTGTATATTTGGCCCGCAATTACCGATAAACGTGATTCCGTGTACATAGTGTATGTTCTGCTGCTCATAGCGACATCCCTTCCACCCACTGGAATAGATTTAAAAATCTTTGAGCAATACATCCACTGGAACAGAATCAGTTCGTCATTGGCGAATTCTCTCCTCAAGGCCCGCCCACGAGAACGTGAAAGAAGACGCATGTTGTACAATTAAAAAAAATAAACGAGCGCGAAAAACGAGAATAAACGAGAGAATAAACGAGTGCGGAATATATTTTAAAAATATGCATCGATATTCAATAGCATGCACCCAGTGGTATGCATTTCGGCTTGTCATGAAGCCACTAATGCCACACCTGAAGCTCCGCCCACAAGTGCGGAGTGGAAGCGTGTTTCAGCCTGTTCATTCAATCACTATCCGCTTAGTTTGGTTGCCGACTCCCTCTCTATTTTAATTTGTTGTTATTTTTCTATTAAATTATCCCTCTCACAACTGTTTATTTTTCCAGAAATCTACGCTTTCTCAGCAAGGTTCTCGGCAAGGAAAGAACTTCGAATATCCAAAAACAATTATGTGAGTGAATCTTGCCTCGTCCCATCCACTGTCAATAAATCGCGACTATTACAGTATATCCAGCATCAAGAATTATCAGCGAACCTCGTCGGACTACACGAACCTTTCGCCTACGCGTCCCGTCAAGACCTCCGGTAAGTAGACAGGGAGGGGGGGGGGGTTGAATCATAGCATTCTAATCATGACATGTTTGCAGCTTCAGCACCGGGTGCTCGCTGTCAATGGTGGATGCGGCGGATGAGCGTCAATGGCGGGGCTCAAATGCCCTGGGACAAATATTGACCGCTGTACAAGACCTGATCACCCACTACTACTAATATACTACATATTGCTACTACATATTGTTATCTCATCTTGTCTATACTTGTAATCACTAATTATGATAAAATAGTCTCTCTCTCAGCCAGCGACTATCATATTGTTATCTCATCTTGTCTATACACCGCGATCTTCTTTGGAGACCTTTCTCTCTCTCTCTCTCTCTCTCTTTGGAGACCTTTCTCTCTCACACACACATAAGGAGAGGGAGGAGGAGTAGGAGGCGGGAAGAAAGGGAGAAGAAGAAGAAGGAGGGAAGGGGAGATAGTATTGTTGAGAATGGGCTCCTTGTTGTCCGTACCAAATTGGTCCTCGTATGATCTCAAGATGGTAATAATAGTTAACATGTCGCTGAAGATGCGTGCGGGCAAGATAGCCTCTCAGGCATCACATGGGACTCTTGCTTTGTACCGCTCTGCCCTTGCCACCGAGGAGGGCAGGTGTGGAATTACCCGTTGGCTGAGTGCTGGGGAGCCGATAATAGTTGTGAGGGGCGATGACAGAGATCATCTCGCATCGTTGTTTCGTGATGCATTGCGTGAAGGCCTACTTCCGGTTATGGTTCAAGACGATGGTAAAACTCAAGTCGGATCCGGCGCCACGACGGTGTTGGTGCTCTTCGGACCAGCGCGGTCAATGAACCGAGTTACCGGTCACCTCAGATTACTGTAGAGATCTCCCTCCTTCTCCCTCCCTCACCCCCCCCCCCCTTCCCCTCCACACGTTTGCAATACCCATTCAAATTGTTCTGATCATGTAAATCGAATTACCCGCTTGGGATGAACTATCGTGTAAACATTTCTGCTCTTTGAAAGACAAAGGTGTGAGTATGCAAATCGTTTCAAAACTCTATCATTTATCAATGAATCAACATCAACAATAACAGCATTAAACATCAATTATCAGCACCTTTCAATCAGCATCAACAATAGCAGCATTAAACATCAATTATCAAATCATCCTCACAAATGGGAGTTGCAATCAATTCTTCACATAAGGGATTCCCGTATGAGAGAGCGAGAAACTCTTTGTTCTCGGAAGCGCGCACACTACGGCGGATGCACAGCCAGCACACGAATACGGCCAGAAGAAGGACGCAGATCACTGCCGTTACCCAGAAGATGGAGAGAGTGAGTGTTGAGAACCCTTCATCGGTAGTCGAACCAGCGGCACTGATATCTGAATAGGGAGGACAGTGAAAGATCAAAAATTGGAGATCAAAGATCAAAATCAGAGGATAAAGATTAAAGATCAACTATCAAGAATCGGAATCAAGGTTAAGGGGTAAAGATCAAAGAATAAAGCTCACAGATCAAGGTCAAAGTTTATAGATCAGAGGTCTAATAACGGATATTGGAGATCAAAGGTTCAGAAACAAAGTCAATGTTTCAAGATCAGAGATCAAATCAATGGGTAAATAGATATAGTTACTCACCTTGTTGACCGATCGAGTACGCTACAGTACGTGTCGCGAGAGACGGAGATGAGATACTCTGAGTGAGAGCGGCATCTCGACGACGTTGAATGAGTGTCACATAATCAGATCCTGTAATGAGACGCGGTCGCTACATGCAAACTATATAAAGTACGAGGGGAAAAGAAAGGGCATTGGAAAGATACCTGTTATACAAGCAACCAGTGAGCTTGCTATTCACACATACAAAACCGGGCGGGCAGAAGCAGACCATATCGTGGAGAGCGAACTGCCGCTAGCGAGCAGGGAAAGGAGCGAAGAGTGAGGGTGAGAATCGACTCGAGCGATCGCTTTTGCATAATTACCATACTCGCTCTCTACGCTAATAGGTGAGAGAGACTACTCGTCCAGACAGCGATTATGCAAATAGGTGTGATGTGACAGATGTTTGTTGTATCATCATTGAGATCCAATAATTGATAATTTTCAATCTTTTGGGTTTTGCAAAATATGCAGTGTATACAGACATAGCTAATTGATTCATCAGCTTTATCAGTTCCAATTTGTGAGCCACATTTTGACAAGATCACGACACTTTACACATATTCTCCGCCTTCTTCGCCGACTTGATCAGTCGCTTCTCGATCCACGGCGGTTTCACCTGAAATATTCTCAATTTCGTTTCGTATTTTTACTGGTATCTCAACCGGCGAAGGTGCATTGAAAGGAGTCGCGATCGCTTCAATTAACCACCTTTTCGCCTTTCACTTTTTCATACTCCGAGCTGCATTGCCGAGTTGTCATTACTGACGGAAAACCTGGGCCGATGTAGTCTCTATACTTATCACACTTTTCGCAGGAACTATAGTGGCGAGAAAATGTGCAGTGATCGGAGATTATAGTCAGTCTTAAAAACTCTACAAGCAACGCAAACCTCGGGCGACGATAGTGGATCTCCATTGTTGTTGCTGCCGGGACTGGGCGGGGTGAACTTGCGCGGCAGGACGGGACTGGAATAATCATTCTGAATTATTTACGCTCATCATTTCCCACAATTGTTTTCTGATTTATTAAGTAATAGTTTTTTTTTATAACCGAACAAGAAGCATGAATCACTTTCAACGGACTCGGCCTCCATTTCACTTGACCTTGAAACATATTCGAAATTGGGAATTGCCAAAGGATCGCAGATAATTTTATGGAATCATTTTCCCTTTTCTTATTTTTAGTCAATTATAGCCTGATCAACTTGAATAATATTACATCCGTCCATTCCCCGGTGGCGGTTCGTATCGCAGATCGTTCTTGCTGATCACGTGATGGATAACACATCTATCTTATGCTCCCCTTCTCACATTCCGCAATTATGTTATAGCTAGGCACAAGTAACTATTTCAATGTGGTCCCTGGTGTTATGCATGACTACTCATCTTGCCCGGAGGTGGCTCGCCAGTTTTAATCAATTTTTCTATTTTCCCACGGATCTAACTGCTGGTGAAAAGCCGGTAATCAACAATTGAGCAATATTACCTCCTTCCGTTCCCCGGCGGCGGCTCGTATCGCAGGTCGTTCTTGCTGATTACATGATGGACGACGGGACCGGGCGAGAGATCGTGAGGGAGGGGACGGCCTACAATTAGGAGTGGAGTCAGAACAGGGTTTATTGTTAGTTTTGTTCGTACTGAAAGCAACCATTGATTGCGAATTATTGCTTGATATTAATGGAGCAGGTGAAACATAACGAAATTCTACTTTACGAAGTTGATGATGTCACCAATAAGGTCAGGTTAATTACAAAAACAATCGGACCGTCAGTTTCCGCTTCGAGATTATCTGCCATTTCGTTGAACTCGATGATCCTTCTGCAAAAAGTCGTTCAAGTGGTTCAGTCATAGATGTCCAGTAGTGGCGGCACCGCCGGCGATTCTATTTTGACCATGTATGGTCGAAATTGAGCCGTCGAAAAAAACTTTAAAAAAGTTAAAATGAATGAATTTGTTCTTCTTAGATTCGAATTCCGCTATTTGACCTTGCTCCACTACGCTGCTACTCGGAAGTGTTTTGATACTTGAAGAAGAAGCAAATTCACCTCAACGAGCTCATCATCATCTTGCAGTTCTTGACCACTGCCTCTTGCAGGTTTCGCTCAGCCGTGGCGATGTATCTGATAATTTTGAAATTATTAATATTCTATGTTTGAAAAAATACGAATGCACCATATCACTCGCTGAGGTGGTCTCAACAATTCAGTGATGTGTCTCATCTAGTATGTTTCAGCACTCTCTTCTATTGCGGACAGCTTCTTCTTCTCATCGGGTATTTTTTTACCAACAATCACCTCATGAAAATCTAACCCCATCCCTTAATCATTCTCAGATCTCACTTGGCCATCGCAATCAACTCCTGCTTCTTCTTCTTGTTCTCTTCGGGTCGCGTGGCGCTTCGCTTTTCGTCCAAATCCTCCAGGATTTCTGCAAAGTTCAGTATTTTCTGCTGTCAATTTTTTTTTGCTTTTTTCCATTGTTCAAATATGTTTCACAACTCTCATTATTGCCTAATCATTATCCGTACAGTGATCGTCCGAAGTACCGTAATTTAAATAATTCCAACCAAAGCTTGAAATCTAGATCGAAATTATTTTCCGACACAATAACAACATAGTGATGCTTTATGTTCCATAAATAAACTCACGCAAGCAGTTATAAACCACAAGTGTGGCCTCCTGAAGGTCGTCAAACATTCGGAATTCATCAGGCGTCCGCGTCTTGAACGTGATCACGGCTCGGTCCCTGCAGTAGGATTGGCTAAAAGGTAAAGGGGTTTACCTGCTCTCCCCAACCCGTCTAGCGCGCGCTTTTTTTGTAGACTGCGCGAACGAGCTCCCTTTCCCGAAACGTAGCGGACCGTTACCTCCGAAATACCAATCCTACCTTGCAAACAGTTAGCCTCTTAATTCTTTTTTTTTTTTAGATTATCAGATGTAATTCTACATGTGCAGGCCTTCATGCATGCAGTGCAATTCCATAATTTATTGTAAATACTACCTTTCATCGATACAACTGACGTGCGAACATCATTCAAGTCTTGATGCCCACGTGAAACATATTTTTTTGTAGATTAGGTGATCTCAAATGGATCATTATCCAAATGCTAAAAAAACACCTCAATTCCGTATTCGCCCTAAGCTGACTCCTATCCAGTGCCTCCTTCATCTTCTTTATCACCCCAATATACTCTATCACTTGTCTTCCTAACGATTTACAGTTTTTTTTAGGATCTTCACCATGAATCAACTGTATGCGTTCACGGCAATTTTTTACGCTATTTCTAGAACCGGCATTTAGGCTATTTTTGTCTCTTTGGCCTGCATTTCCCACCTCAATTCCGTGTTCGGCCTTAGTTGACTTCTATCCAGTGCCTCCTTCATCTTTTTTATTGCCACTCTTCGCTGTGATTCGATCGTGTACGAAATGCGATGGGTGTTCTCGATGAATTCCTGGATTATTTGTTAAATTCATGTTTTCTCAACCAATAATCAACACAGGACTAATTGCTAGATAATAAAATAATTGTAAAGTTCTTAGATTTATTTTACATGCGCCCAACTTTTTTTTACTCTAGTCATCGTCGAGCATGTCACGAGTGATTCAATGAAAGTGATAGTTTTGATACCTGCAGTGCGAGTAGGTCATAGTGAGCGATGCCCGCGCACGTATCGGGCGAGAGCGAGGCGAAGTCTGCAATAGATTCGTTGTTTTTCTCTTCACACGGCCGCAGACTCTCCTTGTTGGCAAAATCATATATTTCTTGATGACGAACAGGTGCAGTTGGGCCCTTTTTCAGCAAGTTTGGAAAGAGCCCAGAAAAGGACTGTTTCGAAATTATTCGCAACTCACTGTCCTCAATCTGCCTGACCAACTCCTTCGGACTCACTGCCGGGGGCGCTTTTCTCATGCGATCGAGCGGACGCTCACACACAATCTGAGACTTTCTTTTATATGATCCATTCCAAACAGGTTCACTCGATTTGCGCAAAAATGAAGGTAGTTTTCGATTATTTCCGAGAGCACTGCTCAGAGGAGCTCTAACTAACCGCAAAAGTAGACAGAAAAGGTTTAACTTTTTGACAGTTGGTGTACAGCAAGAAAACGAAGGTGAAAATTCACCAGAAAGTTGCCGGGCACATCGTTGATTTGCGAGAGCGGCGCAGCTTTGCGTTGCCGCAACCACTTCTCGTCTTGTTGCCTGGAAGAGAGCATATTAAAATTGTTGTTTCTACAAAATGATAACCACACAACGACTATCGAAGTTTTCATTGGCATTTTATGGCTCGTTGAAACACATTAGGATTCATTTAATGGTCGGTAAATATAAACGTTAGTAGAGCTTGAAAGAGATAATTCACGAACCGCCTCCAAGTCATATTCACATTATCATACAGTGACTTCGAGAACCGATCCGCCTCACCCGCTCCCAGGAAGCGGACCTCCTTGCTGGAAAGGTGAGATTAGATGAAAAAAACGCTGTAGTTCGAGCTTTATTATATCGAGAGACCTTGTAATTTTTTGAGCAACTCGAAAGAGCCATAGCGGTGTTAGTCAAACTCTTTCCTACTTTACGCCTCAGTGAAACACAGCGCGTCGACTAGAAATCGTGAAATCGTGCAAATGTCGGTAATACTGTTTGCAGTGCTGATAACCAAAGATCAATCATTCTACACCTTTATCAAGCTCACCCCTCATTGAGCACGCACACTCTCGCCTCGTCATCAACATCCACCTGCGCCGGCTTCAGCTTCCACTCCTCCATGAACCTGGAAGAGAGTGATTGGTCTTTGATCTCAAATTTCTGATCTGTAGCTTGACTTATGCTGTGTTAGTTTTTCGGAAAAAGAAAAGGCACCAGATTTGAATTCCCGCATTTTCCGTTTTTGCGTAATTTCTCGGTTCCTGATGAATCAATCGATACAAAAACTTGGCTCCGCATGTATTACCCATCTGGGAATCTTAATTTAAATTTCTGTGATGAATGGGCAATTGGTAGCCGAGATATTGGTCAAAATCGGAAAATGCGGGAATTCAAATCCGGTGCTTTTTCCAAGTCTTTTTCCGAAAAACTAAAGCCACATTAGTCTACTCCGCTCAACTTCCTAAATCAATTCAACTTGGGGCTTCCAGACCATGGAATTTCCAGGCAACACGAACACCCTTCTCCCCCTTGCCCTTCTAGTTTTGATGGTTGTGTTTGGAAATCGGACCCGCCTCTCACCATACGTACAACTCCTCCAGCGATATAGAAAACCACACTTCTTTCATCCCACCTCTCAAAGTTTAAACTCTGATCTTTGATCTTCAATCTCTGATCTTTGATCTCACCACATGTGCCTCTCCTCCAGCTGCGGGTGGCTGATGTAGAAGACGTTCTTCCTCACGTTATAAACGACTCGTGATCGCAGTTTGGACAGCTCGGTCATGAGCATTGCAATGTTCTGGAATGATCTTTGTAGTTTGATCTTTGATCTTTGTAGGTTGATCATTGATCTCTGACCTCTGAGTTCTTCTGGTGCAGCAATAGCCGGATCATTACGGTCATCGTGTCCTGGAACCACCTAAAAGGATCTTTCGTTTTTGAAGTCGTGCCAGATTACGGTAGTTCATTTTCGAAAATCTTATCGAAAATTGTACCTCGGATGAATCACTGCGTGCAGTTTCTCCTCGAATTTGCCGCCGCGATGAGCGATTACTGGAAGCAAGAAAAATTTATTCCGGTTATCTTTCACACTCGCTTCTTCTTCTCTCGGCCTTTTTGAGGTGCGTTGAGTAATTAGAAGGCATATTAGTACGAATGAGCGATTCATGCAGAATTGCGAGGTTGACAATAATTGTTTCAGGCCTAAATGGTTTAACACCTTTCAGCGCCCCTTTGTTTCAGCTCTATTTACCACAGCCGTTTTTGACAACGCTTTAGGATTTCATCAGTATGTTTCATCCTTACTACATTCGTTTCTGATCTGTTCTTCATGTGATTTCATCATCATATGCGATGAACAAAAAGATCCCGTTCACCTCGATTATTCGGTCATCTTGTGTGACTAACATTAAGTCTGTTTTTATTCCGTACACCATTTTTTTGTGAATTCAGTATCAATTACCAGTCAACTCACCAAGATTATTCGGCCGCACATCGATAATTCTCAGTAGCTTGTGCGGACTATGTCTATTTTTGTCCCGTATTACCTCTTCTTGATTACACCCTTTTTGTGATTTCAGTATCGATTACCAGGCAACTCACCTTTCGGCCTCTCATCGATCATTCTCAGCAGTTTGTGCGGACTTCTCCCAATTTCAGCTTACAACCAGTGTTATTTTCTTTCGCTCCTACAACATGTGCTGCGCTTCTAGCTATTCCCCAGAGCAATGTATCAAAAATGATTCAAAAATATGTCGATCACCTCGATTATTCGGCCTCTCATCGATCATTCTGAGCAACGTGTGGACTTATCCCTATTTAAAATTAATATTTTGATTAAAACCTACTACATGCGCTGCAGTTATATGATTCTAGCGATTTCCAGAGTATGTCGATTCAAAACAAAATTTTTCGATCACCTCGATTATTCGGCCTTTCGTCAATCATTCTCAGCAGTTTGTGCGGACTGAACGGGCGCGGGTCGAACGGCAGGTGACCGGTTACACAGCGGAACAAAGTGATGCCAAGGGACCAGAGATCGATTCTGAACAACATGATTATAAATTGGTTTGGCAAAAGCCAAGCCAAGGGTTATGCTTGTAGGAATATTTATTTCGTCCATTTATTGTTAAGGGGATCTCTCTTTGAAGGATAATGAACAGAGTGATGCCCAGGGACCACAGATCGATTCAGATAAGGAAAAGTATCACAATAAATTCGAGAGAAAATGGGAGAAAACGAGAGAAAATGGGGATAACTATTGAGGATATCGGCTCCGTATATCTCAAATCCCTCGCCATCTGATGTCCCAGTTCATCAATACCATCATATGCTACAGGGAGATACCGAGAGACCACAGATCGATTCTGATAACGGTAAAGGTAAAGGTCATCCCGGCACTTCAAGGCAAGGCACTTGCGATGCACTTGCGTCCTGCGGGAGATCACTGCTAGGGCACTGATTCTGATAAGGAAAAGTATCTAAATTCGCATGATTTCGAGAAAAAATGTGGATATTTGACTGCTCCGATCTCTAATTCCTCCAGCTTCAAGATAAGTCCCGGTGATCAGAGACCGATTCTTCGATTGTTTTTTTCGTTCTATTTTTTGTTGTGTTACTCTTGCATTGACCATCTTTGAATCAGTTAGTTGTGTTTCATCATTAGTACATACGCTTCATTTTTAGCGATAAATTGATCTTGGGAATTTATATTCTACAAAACTAAAAAGTAAAAGGCTCACTTCTCCGCATTCATAGATGGTTTGTCGTGGCTGCGCAAGTAGCGCGCGAGCACTTGCGGGGCCTGAAATTATAGCTCGAGAAATGATACCGCCGTCTCTTCATTTCACACACTCTCTAACCACTTTGACCGGTGAGAGAGAGTGTGTTAAATGAACAGACGATCACCCTTATTTGGAACTCCACTGCAAATATTAGAGTTGTATTACGGTGGATCGATGATCGCTAACTGGTTTTCTAGTGTTTAGCGACTGTAGGACATTGGTGAAACTAGCAAATGGATCAATAATGGTCAGAAGTTCACCCCGTATAGCTCGAAAACATGATTTCCCATTGATTTACGTATTTTTCAAATGCAATTCGATCGCGGAACGATCAGAGAGACAACTAACCATGTAGTGCAGCGTGCCTCCAATGGTCTGGAATGAATACTCCACGTCTACGACCGACCGACCGCCGCCGAAATCGCACAACTTGAATGTGTAGCGCTCTCTGAACAATAGTCCAATTTATGAATAATCTGACGCACATTGCACAACTTTCGAGTGTTTACAGATGAGATTCAATGGATTCAAGCGAGGATGAAAATAAGGCACTTCTCTATTTTTTCGTCCAGCTTTTTCTCGCAGAGTTTTCCTTCCTTATCTTTCTCATTCACTATCCCCACCACATTCAGAGAGAGCTTAACCAAAAAAACAACAAAAAACAGAGAATTTGGAAATTTATTACCCAATCCTGGGCGAGTCCCTATCCGCAAAGTAGAGAATGTTCATGGGTTTGATGTCGCGATGCGCTACTTTCATCTCGAAGAGCACTGTGAGGGCTTTCGCTGAAAAGGGAATGCAATTATATTTCGGCATTTAGGTACTTACTAACGATTTACTAACGGCTAACGGCATTTGAGAATTCTCACCCAGATCGCCGACCAGATCCAGCACCGTCTGCATGGGAAGACCGAGCGAGTGACGAGGGAGATTGAGTAGGTGCTGAGAGATCAAAGATCAACTCAGAGATCAAAGATCTATTGCTCGTGCAATGATTTCCGTTCTCTACGCTACAACGACTAACTGCAAGAGGGAAATCGATGAGAGTTTTATTTTCACACTGTGGGTTTTCAGATGCGTTTCACCGTTGGAATAAATGTTGAGGATACGTTCAGGTACAGTGACTCCCTTCGTTCGATAAGCAATAATGTAAAAAATAACCTCCAACGCGCCATCCGCCCTCTCAAGGACAATGCATCGGAAGGATCTCATTCAATCTACCTCTCCTACTTAGCGATCTTGCACTACTTACGGAAATGGTGAAACGAGAGGAATGAGCGAGTAAACGTAAAATTAAATCACCTCCAACGCCCCGTCCGCCCTCTCAAGCACAATGCAGCGAAAGGAACCCGTGTCGGAGTAGCTGGAATTTCATATTAATTTTGAAAAAAAATGGCACGAAAATAAAATATATTAATTCGTATGTGAATGTTATGTTTCATTATTACTACATATTGTGATGGAAAGGCTACGGCCAATGATTCCAACTCCATCATTGTAATAAATAGGAGAAAAGTTGAACATACCCGTATGTCTGAATGATTGCATCCTTGCCCTTTAGCTTGGCGAGCAGTTCGAATTCGCGTTCGAACGTGTGATCCTGGGAAAAATTTGCATGATCGCTATAAATTATTCCAAATGAAATTTAGATCACGTTATTATTTTTTTATTATTTTGTTTACAAGAGTTCGAAATACGGGCAATCGTCACACACACTCTCTCTCTTTACTTTGACTGGTGAGAGAATACGTGAAATGAAGAGACGATCACCTGTATTTCGAACCCTTTTCTGGTCCGTTTTTTTTATTATTGTGGACAGCAATATGTTTTCGATGAGTTTCATTCTCTGAATAATTACTGAAAAACCTTCAATGCTCAGTGACGATTTCACCTCATACATAGAAAAAAAAACAAACAATAATTGAATACCATACCGATCCATCCTTTGTGACCTTGACGCAGATGGGCGTTTTTGTCGCTGTTAGAGTGCCGAAGAAGACCTGACAGTCATTGTCAGTTGTTTCTTATCTTATTCTTATTTGTGATTGTTTCTTATCAATTCATCCTTTGCATCTACAGATTTTTTTCATACTATGCATTGATTACGAACAAAATGAGAAATAACAAATATAGACAAAAAAATCAAACCTTTCCAAAACTGCCCTCGCCGATGACCACTCGATCATCGAATGTGAAGGGCGGAGGCGAGAAGAAGGCCCGGCGCATTCACTGGAAATAATGTGCTCGTACGATTACAAAATGTTAATGTTTGTTTTCGATCATGTTTCGTGGAAAAAAAATAGCAAAATGTGCTCGAAAGTCGCGCAAACAAAGCGAAAATGCGATCTGAAAATGCAATGAAGCGATCTGTCGACAAGATTTCCGCTGTAGGTGTCGAGTTTGTGTGTAAGCAGACAATTTTGTATCGAAAAATCAGGAACGACTGAAACAGAGCCAGCACGAGTATCGAGTATAAAAATGTATTCATAACCAAAAATCGGAAAAAAATGGTAACGAAAAGCAAAATCATAGCTGAGTTAGTGGTCACATCGGTGAAAGCGGAATGATCATCTGTAAAGCCACACCCTTGATGTTGTTCTCTAAATGACGAAGCGGAAACAACGGATTCGGAATCAAACACGAGAGCGGGTAAAGCGAATATGACTCAGTATGTGATCGATAACAAGATTTCGATCGAAGAGCTTTAAGAGTGATTAGCGCAAGCCGGCGTTCGCTTTGTTTATCAGATTGCAAAATTAGACATTGTTTGAGTGGTAAATAGCACATTTTGACACTTCTCTGTTTTTTGGCCCAGCCATTTCTCACAGAGTATCCCCTCCCTATCATTCTCATTCTCTACGCCCAAAGCATTTAGAGCGGCAGTTGACTGGGCCAAAAACAGAGAAGTGTTCACATTTTATTTAATATCGGAAAAGATCGGCGGAAAAGCGAGTCAGAATGTCAACATTGGAGAGATGAAAAGGATGATAACTGGGCTTTGTTCTTATCACCTCCGCATCACTCTGCCTTTATCAGACCGCAAAGTGAAATGTATATCGAATATTGCTGTCAAATATTTGGTTTGACCCATTTTTTTGTACTTTTGTCTGAGGGGAGGGAGAGATCTGGTCGGCGATCTGGGTGAGAATTCTCAGGCGAGCGCTCGCACTCGCCGAGTTCATTTTCGATTCACTCGGACTGGTTGGATCACTCGCGAGTGAAAAATGAAAAATTCACTCGCGAGTGAAAATCCACTCGCGAGTGTTTTTGTAGAATTCGAATCGAGAATTGATTAACTTGTATTTCTCCATTGAACCCTTCATTGAAGTGAGAGACCGGTCACTTTGCATTGGCGAGGGGAGAAGGAATGAGGCAATTTCAATCAACTCGGCGAGTGGATTTGACTCGCGAGTGCGAACAAAGGAATCCACTCGCGAGTGGATTTCTCATTTTCCACTCGCGAGTGCCGAGTCATTCGGAATAACAACTCTAACATGCAATGATTGGTCAATGAATTTGTGTGCGTGGTTAATCCTTCTCTTCATTCCTGATTTTCGGTTTCTCAATTTCCCATGGTCTCTTGTTCTCTCGTCGCTCTAACTGGCGAGAGTGAGCGACCACTAGAGAGACTATTCTCCATCCCTGGCTCTCCTGCTAGTGAGAATCAAGATCATGAATAATTTCCACTTTCAGAATCCTACGCGTTCTCTACAACGATCGTTTTTGGGTCGCAAGCAGAAGTGTTTGCTGAAATAGATCATTTCAAATCGGAGAGATACGTTTTATTGATCGCAATCAATGATTTCTAATATCTTTCCATGCCCATGAGCTCTTACTTTTTGCCAGTTGATATTTATCGCAAAAACGCAAAAAGAAAACCTTACTCTGGGTGTTTAGACATTTCATTAAGTATTCATAAATGCAGAATTCCTGGAAATCAAGCGTATGTTTAAGAGTCTTGTGAGACTGTCCACAAAAACCCGGCTTTGTTCCGTGAAAATCGAACCTTGTCGTACGGGTCGAACGTCTGGCTGCTGCATCTGAAGACGGGGCTCGTAGTTATGGGCGGGAAGCGACGGTGGACTTGATTAGTCCGACTCTTTCGCATTTAGCGCACTAGTAAGACTGTCCCTCTTTATTTTTCTAACTCTCCAGCTGATGTTTCCGTCTCTTAGTTCTTTCAACTCAACATCCTTTCAGTCATGTCAAACCCTTGGATGAACAAGACGCTTCCTGTAGTTCCAACAGAAACGGAAGGCGGCGGACAGGTACCCCATCAGTTTCATTATGTGTACGAGACTAGTGTTAGCCGAAAATGAAAGATTTCGTTTTCTTGCAGACACCCTCCCTTCTCGACATTCCCCTTCCTCCTCCTCCTCCTCCTCCAGAAGAACCTCATATAGCTTACCTAGGTGGTCGATGAAATCAATGACGAAATCACCTACAATGACGAGGGCAGTCAGACGGATGTGGCCTACTACAATGAGGTACTAAAAGAGAACAATTTATGCGTAAATGAGATAATTCAATGAGTAGGAAGAGAGGAAGAAGAGAGAAGAACTCAAACAGGAGAACACAGAGCTCAAGGCCAAGCTCTCACAATCAGCCCTTGAGAAGGAGAAGAATCGTCTGGAAGCTTCCTTGCGCACAAGCACGCAACTCACTGCACACCTCATGGAGAAACAGAGAGTCGAGGGGGAGCTGAAGTCTCACTCACTCTATATTATCATGATCATTTATCTGTCCTCGTCTAAGTATTTTGTTTATTCCCTGCTATACAAATACTTCTTTAGAACTACACGTTCTCAACTGCCCTGCGTTGCACACTGGACGATTCGTCTTCATTGATAAGGACCAGGAGAGGTGAGTTATCATCTTTTAAGAGGAATATTATTTAAATCGTTTTTTTAAAAATAAATTACTTTTTCAGTCCCAATTTTTCAGGATCATCGATCCATTGCGATTCAATCATGGAGAGCTCGGGATTACTTTTCCCACTCAAAACTTCAGCGTTCCGAACAAGAATCACCTATATTCGTTTTCTCATTTCTCTGCCCTTTGAGCCACTCTGTGTCATTTTCCCGCCATTTCTTCTCTCTCCGCTATATATATGCTCGAACTGAGTCTCCATATTACGAATTAATATCAGATGAAGACCGTGTCAACGGCCCCGCCATCTCTTCTCATTTATTGTACAACTGCTTACGTATCGCAAATAAATGAATGATTGCTCATTTTCATCTGTTCTATTCAATTGGGACTATCTCCACAATCAGTACTTGCGGCTCTAATTGAAATCATTCTCTCTGTCTCTCATATTTTCCCTCCATATCTTCACTATTCGTTTTCTCACTTCTCTGCCCTTTGAGCCACTCTGTGTCATTTTCCCGCCATTTCTTCTCTCTCCGCTCTTCTTCCTTTCTCTTCTGTCCGAACTTTCAATCACTTCTTTCCCCGCCTCTTTTCGGACTTCTTCTTTGTTATCCTCACAAGAGGTCACAGATGGTTCTAGAATTCGATCTATATTTATTTACTGCTTATCATCTTTGATTATTTCCAGAACTCTACTCGTTCTCATAACTTGAAGACTGCAATCTTTATAGAGGAATACTTTGCTACAGTGAGCCCTTTTCTACTAGTGAAATATGCATTCGCCGATGATATTTCGCATGTTAACGTAACTTAGCTACTGAAAAATGAGAAAATAGTACCCACGCTCAGTATATTAGCTCCACTGTCCGCCACTGAACCGTACGTATCAGCTAGCTCTTTCTATTTCCGTGCTCCGGTTCATCCCCAATCTAACTCATGCCTTACATCACACGGTAAAATTATTCAAACGTTTCAGGTAGCTCCCACCAGGGAAAGAAGGATGACCATCACGATGGTCGCCACCAGCCACCAGAAAAGGGCTGTAATGAATATCAATATTTAAAGAGAGTCTGCGTCCGAAAATAAATATTTTCCAATTTCTTCAAAAGTTCACATTTGAGCGTTTACATGCTCTAATAATCCAAAAATGTTCAAAAAATATAGAAAAAATATTTCAAAATACTCAAAACAAAAATAAAATAATTTGCGTGTATTTAGGGGTACTGTCGCTCCTGCATAGTACAAGTTGGGACATTTCAGAAAAGTCGCACAAGCGCACCATAAATTTTCCTTTTTTTCGAGAGATGAGTTCTGTCTTTCCTTTCGTTTTTATCAGTGTTTAGTTGATATTTTTCATTATATTTCCGTGTAAATCAATTCAAACGGTTCGTCTTAGAAGTAGTTGACAGTTATCGAGCTTTAATCACGGTTATTTACCTTATCCTTTATTCGCAACCGTTTTCCGTGGCTCCTTCTTTTTTCCATTTTAGCTACTCGGCTATACGAAACAATTATTGGATAACGAACCGTTCTATTTGGTATTTGTGTTGTTATTCGTGTTATTTCACTGACTGTTACAAGTATTTACTATATAATTATCAAATTTAGCCAAACATGGCCGACGAATGGGCAGTTGATGAGGTTAATGAGGCCGTGGACGTTGCTCCCGCCTTCGAGCTCAAGAGTGATCTTCCAGAGGTCAAGCTCTTCGGAAAATGGAACCACCAAGAGGTATTATAAATCTGTTTTTAAAATTTTTCTGTTGCTATGTTCATCAGTTCTACCATCTATGAAGAAAACAATCCCAGCTCTCTGAAAGCACCTTGTAGTTAGAACATTCCGAGATTGGCAAACTTTTGTTTTAGTCTTATGATGCGAATAGTGTCGACGTCTAGACCATTTCTCTGGAAATGACCCCTCAATATCTTCTAGACGGTTTTTCCCCAGAGAAATGGTCAAGACGTCGACACTGTTCACACCATTATCGTTCTTCGTACTCGCAATATTTAATACATCTCAGGCTATGTTGCTCCTCTGCACTGGAGCTCGCGAGGTCGCCTTCCGTAACATCAAGAGTGCCTGGCCGACGAGTTGATCAACGCCGCCAAGGAATCCTCCAACAGCTACGCCATCAAGAAGAAGGACGAACTCGAGCGTGTCGCCGAGTTTAACGGCTACGCCGTTTTGTTATCTAGACATACCTCACTCACCCTTAAGATTGTTCGTTTGTTGTTGGGTAAATTGTGAGTATTTACTCTCTTATGTGTTTAATACACTCGTTATTATTCAACAGTAGTCGTTGCAACAGACACATTTAAAGTTGTTTTTATGGCTTTCATATAAGGAAGTGGAGGGAGTAGTTGCAGAACATGCGTGTATCCGTATCGATTGTGTGTTGGGTACGAAAGGATAGGGAAAGCTTCTATCAAAGACTGCCTGCATGTCTGCCGAAGTCGTCCACGACCTTTGTTATTCTCTCCTTGAGAGAGATTCTCTCGTTCTTTCGATTGCAGTGCTGGCCTAGGTTCATCCCTACCCTATCAACTATTACGACTGATATTCCCTAAAATTAAGCTTGTTTCGCGTCGTGCCTCGGTGCGACCAGCGTTGCTTGTCATTTCATTGACCATTAGGAGGCTGCCTCGCTCGGGAAAGATCACCTGTGTTCAGAGAATGTTTTATCACGCCTATTGGATTGTGCTAGTAGGACCTGCTGCTCTCCCACCCTCTTCCTCCGCTCCTTCAGCAGCAGTTCATCTTATATCGCCAGAAAAATAAGGAATTCTAATAGGCTTGTTTACGTGCCAGAGAGTTGATGGGGAACGACCTAACAAAGCCAGACTGCTCAAACAAAGCGCAGACATGGCTAAATATCGATCACAAATCGTTGCACTAAGGTAAAATGTGTACTTAGTAACGAGCTTAAGCTTAAAATGGCGGAACTTGAGAGCCGAAACTGTTTCAAGGAGCAACAAACGAGACATTTGATGGTAAAACTGAAACCCCAATGCATAATTACAACCAGACTATGTATTTCCTTGTCGAACAAGAAGAGAATAGCAGTCATACGGCGTATTCTAATAAAAAAAAAGGTAAAAATTGACCTAAAAACGTTAAGGTAACGAAAACTTCGCCAAATTCGCGAAAGAATAAATCGATAAGCACAGCAATACAGTTATCGTTAATTTTCCTTAATGCCGGCTTTGGCTTGTGTGTGCATACAAACAACGCCACACCAACTATGCAGGAGCTACCGTAACCCAAAACTTGTTTTCTATTTTTCTCCTTTAGTAAGCATTTATATTTTCTAATATTTTGGCTTTGTACTCAGGTAATGATACTAATATGATACTATTCATATGAACAATGGTCATTTTTTGGTTGCCGACTCCCTTTAATGAATATAGTATTCTAGTCGTAACCAACTACTAAGAGCCATAGTAGTATCGTGCGCAGACGGCGATCCGCATGGCGAGGAATGGACTCTCCCAGCTCCATCAACACTTCGTTGTTTCCTCGTGAGCGCCTCCCCGCCCTCCGCCGATCCCGGTAAGTTTTACCATTGAAGTAGATGATACGGATTGAGCGTTGAAATAATATTTGACCTCTTCAGATCCCGTACAATAACTTCCTGGATGATGAGGAGGATGAGGAGCAGGCCAATCCAAGGGTAAATATTTTAAACTAGCTCTTGAAGCATCTATAGACGTATTTATTGTTACTCCCTCTTCACTCTTACGAATTTTACAGTTGAAGACAATATTATTTTCAGGGACGATCCGGACCCGGTACCCCGAAGGTCCCGCGCAAATCCAAGTAGCTCCTCCACCGCTACCTCCTCAACTCGGCTCACTCCGCCCCTTCCTCATCTCTTATCGTATCTTTTTCACAGTTCCTCGATTGTAAATTGTGTTGATAAACGATGTATTTTTCTCCCTTTTCTTCTCAGATACTGTAATTTTGTGATGGTAGTGGAATTATTGATGGGTGGATGCTTCTTATTTTTAGGAGATGCGATTTTTAATTCAATCTCTTTAAAGAAGGCGTCCCACGAATCGCGCGGGCGATTATGCAAAGTGAGGAGCGAGAGGGCGCGCTCTCCTCATTTCGTACGCTCTCCCACTCGTTGCCTGCGCGAGAAAGGTCACTTGGAACGCAGCCAAATGCTCATATCTCAGTTCAAACGAAAATTGAAGACATGGGAGTTTCGAAAGTGTCATCGGGTATCCACGACCCACCATCTCATATCGAGAACTCAGTTAGTCAGATATTCGTGGGACACCTCCTTTAAGCGTCTTTAAATCACCCTCTGGATCAGCTCTCAACAAGCGTCATCAGGCCTTCTTCTTTTGGCTTCTCCTAGTTGCGATTATATCATTATTATCTATCTCTTTAGTTGATCTTCCCGTTCGCGAATTGCTGTTCATATTTCACGAGTTTCCTTTCTTTCCCTTCCATTTTATTTTTTTACCAACTTCATCTCAGAACCCTACACGTTCTCGACAGAGCTCCTTGTTCGGAATGTCACGGAAAATTCGTCAACAGTACGGAAAACAGTGAGTAATCGCAAGGCATTGCTTTAATGAAACTTATGTGTCGATCTTTAGGAACATATATAATGATGAAGAGGACTGTTATGATAAAGTTGTCAACGTGGGAATGGACAAGACAAGTGAGCTCAAATGATACGGGAACAAATGCATTTTTTTCATTCAGAAGTTACGAGTGTTCGTATGGAGTAAAGAGGCTTGTGAGTGGGAAGTTGACTACGATATTTTCGTAAGCGTCATTAATAAAAAAAAGTTTATTTTTCTTTAAATTTTAGCCATCACAAAAACTAGCTGATTATTTCTACCTGAAGGGCCTCGAAGATCCTAACTTCAATATCAGTGAGAAGCTGAATCAAACAGTTCAGAAAACTAACAATAAGGGATTCTATCACACCGATCCTGAATGTGATGATGGTGTGGAATGTTGGTACAGCATTATTGTAACTTACTGTGATCCTGATTTTTGCGTGTTGTTTTTGATGCTTTGTTTACGATAAATAGATATTGATATCTTTCTCTAATACTAACCTTATTAGATCTTCAGTATTACTCTGTGTAAAAGAAATAAACAAGTACTCATTCGTTTACTTTAGTTGTAATGATGACTATACTATCTGTGATGCTCACCGGTCAGAGAGGCGAGAGAGTGTGTGAAATGAAGAGACAGCATTACGCTCTCTACCTCTCACTATCCACGGTCTCTCTAGAGGTTGCAAGTGACAAATGTCCAGATGTGAGTGCGTGACAACGCCGCTATAGATCACATTCCTCTCCTTTCCTCACCTGACTTTCCTTCTCTTCACTCCTTCGAATGATCGAGCTGAACTTAAACCTTTCACTTCTTCTACTCATTAGCAACATATTTCGATGGAAATTAAATCATTGTTTTATTAAATTTCGATAACGTAATTATGTGTTCGCTCTCCATCGAATGATTACATCTTTTGGATTGATATGTATTCGTTCTCAGAACCCTACACGTTCTCGATTGCGTTTTTCTAAGCGGCCTAACGACGAATATAAAACAGTGTGAGTTGTGTTTCCTTCCTGTTCAAGCATAATAATTATACCATGTTAAATTTTCAGCTATGATGTTTTAAAATTACAGATCTGAACTTCACGAGAATCTCGAAGGACGAGTCAGTTCAAAAGATGATCGAGCTCATTGTCAGTGCGGTATGAAATTGTAATCTCGCGTGCCGTAATTCATTTACCGTATCCTGGCTAATATGTAATAGTGTGTAATCGTAAGTAATCGTGCATTTTATCGATTATTGTGGTGGCAGTATTTGAGTAATAAATCTATTGTTAAATAGACTACAATAACGTACTTATCATAAATGGGGGAAAGGACATATAGAGATGATAAGGATTGAGCGTTGAAATAATATTTGACCTCTTCAGATCCCGTACAATAACTTCCTGGATGATGAGGAGGTTGAGGAGCAGGCCAATCCAAGGGTAAATATTTTAAACTAGCTCTTGAAGCATCTATAGACGTATTTATTGTTACTCCCTCTTCACTCTTACGAATTTTACAGTTGAAGCCAATATTATTTTCAGGGACGATCCGGACCCGGTACCCCGAAGGCCCCGCGCAAATCCAAGTAGCTCCTCCACCGCTACCTCCTCAACTCGGCTCACTCCGCTTCTTCCTCATCTCTTATCGTATCTTTTTTCACAGTTCCTCTCTCATCCATCGATGATTTATTTGCTCCCCAGCATTAGATAAACAAACAATGAAAACATGTTATCGAACACAGAAAGATACGGTGGTATTATATTGTTTTTTTAAAATAATGGAACGTGATGCCTTCGATTAGAGAAATATTGTGATTATCGAGGAGTGAAAGGTGCGTTCAGACCGCATTACAGTAGCCAGCTTTCCTTCCCGTGTGCCAGTTTTTTATGTTCGGTAGGGGAGAGTATCGTCGCGCGCGAGGGGAATAAGAAGGAATGAATGCCTAAATTCACGGACAAAACAGAAGATAGCGAAAAAACGGATTCTCTAACCCCTACACTCTGCATGCGATGGTTCTAGAATTCGATCTATATTTATTTACTGCTTATCATCTTTGATTATTTCCAGAACTCTACTCGTTCTCATAACTTGAAGACTACAATCTTTATAGAGGAATACTTTGCTACAGTGAGTCCTTTTCTACTAGTGAAATATGCATTCGCCGATGATATTTCGCATGTTAACGTAACTTAGCTACTGAAAAATGAGAAAATAGTAACCACGCTCAGTATATTAGCGCCATTGTCCGCCACTGAACCGTATCAGCTAGCTCTTTCTATTTCTGTGCTCCGGTTCATACCCAATAACTCATGCCTTACATCACACGGTAAAATTATTCAAACGTTTCAGGTAGCTGCATCTGTCAGAACTCCGCGATGTTCACTTGAGATCTCGCTCCAGCTCCAACAGCCCCAACAACAGTCTTCCTACTATCACGGGACATGCCCGGTAAGTAAGCTTTTCCGTTAGTCCGTTAGAACTGGGACATGATAGGCCTGTGAGAGAGTATGTGTTGCCCGTGCCTAGCAGAAAAATCAATAGAAGAAACAGAGAAAAAGGGAATAGAGAGTGCGGTCAATATATGCATGAGAGATTGATATGTGATCCTATCGACTCACGGGTCAACATCAACAAGTCTTTCCGAATCCTCACTCCTCCCTCTTCTCCTTCTCACAATCGCCCAGCATGCAGCTCCCACCAGGGAAATAAGGATGACCATCACGATGGTCGCCAACAGCCACCAATAAAGGGCTGTAATGAATATCAATATTTAATGAATATAGTATTCTAGTCGTAACCAATTACTAGTGCCAAAAGAGCCATAATAGTACCGTGCGCAGACGGCGATTCGCATGGCGAGGAATGGACTCACCCAGCTCCATCAACACTTCGTTGTTTCCTCGAGATCGCCTCCCCGCCCTCCGCCGATCCCGGTAAGTTTTACCAATTTCCCCACCGTACACCGAGAATTGATAGAGGGTAGTGAAGTAGAGGATAAGGATTGAGCGTTGAAATAATATTTGACCTCTTCAGATCCCGTACAATAACTTCCTGGATGATGACTTCGGCTCACTCCGCCCCTTCCTCATCTCTTATCGTATCTTTTTCACAGTTCCTCTCTCCTCCATCGATGATTTATTTGCTCCCCAGCATTTACCGCATCCTGGCTAATATGTAATAGTGTGTAATCGTAAGTAATCGTGCATTTTATCGATTATTGTGGTGGCAGTATTTGAGTAATAAATCTATTGTTAAATAGACTACAATAACGTACTTATCATAAATGGGGGAAAGGACATATAGCATTAAATAGATAAACAAACAATGAAAACACGTTATCGAACACAGAAAGATACGGTGGTATTATATTGTTTTTTTAAAATAATGGAACGTGATGCCTTCGATTAGAGAAATATTGTGATTATCGAGGAGTGAAAGGTGCGTTCAGACCGCATTACAGTAGCCAGCTTTCCTTCCCGTGTGCCAGTTTTTTATGTTCGGTAGGGGAGAGTATCGTCGCGCGCGAGGGGAATAAGAAGGAATGAATGCCTAAATTCACGGACAAAACAGAAGATAGCGAAAAAAACGGATTCTCTAACCCCTACACTCTGCATATGAAAAATGATCCTCTCAACAAGGCGCAACGTTTAAAAATAATTTCGGATTCCACTTAGGCCTGTTGTTCAAATTCCAAATTTTATATAGCGAACCAATGCATTTTATAAAATGTGAATGTCCTGGTTGGAATCAGCGTGGCCGATTACATACGCTGTTTAATTTTTAGTTAATTCCATCGACGGCAAGCTGATATATGGAAAAAAAGGTACCGTGCAGCAAGGTTGCAGCACGGCTGCACCGGTCGAGTTGGGGCAAAATGAAGTAGACCATGATCATCAGCACCCTCAAGAACCTTTATTCTCAAATTTTCGTAAAATCGCTGTCCAAACTATAACACACGAGTTACTGATTCTTACGCAACCACGCTCATATAAATTATACACTTGATAATTACGGCACGCGAGATTACAATTTCATACCGCACTGACAATGAGCTCGATCAATCGAAGATTACATATGGGATATCAGTAGGAGGAGATAAACTCATTCGAAGCATTATTTATTTATTTTTTCTTCGTTTCTCTGACTTCTGGTCCTTGATTTCGAGAGTTGTCACGTAATTGTAATACAGTAGCGCCGGAAAGTAATTGCCCACTTTGTTTTTTTGGTGTAACTTTTGAACCAGAAAAGGAATCTGGCTGATTTTTTCACTGGATGTAGTAAATCCTCTTGGAACACAGCCCTGTTTTGAGACTTGACGAAAATTAGTATTTATTGCGTAGTGATGACGTAATCAAAGTGCACTTTTTCGAAAAATCATATAAAATCGTAGAGATTTTTCTGACATGCGAATCTTTCTGGATTTGAAGAACTTACTATGGACTACTCAGAAAAAAAATTTCAAGTGGCTGCGATTTTTTTCAGCTGCTGCAGCCAGGTCGCAAGGTTTCGGCTGCAAAAATCATAACTCAGCTTCCAGGCATGCAAGAGACCCGTTCTTTGTTGCAAAATAATCCTCTCAGTGTCCCCGATGTACCCTGAAAGTTTGGTAGAGATCGGCCGACAATTGTTTGTTTGAGCCAAATAAGTCACTTTTTCGCATCAGTCAACTTTGAAGGCTTACAATTCCAAAGGAGAATTTTCTAAAATTATCATTCCTGTGCAGAAAGTTGCGAAAACCATTCGAGAATAGATTCCCAACTTTTCATAATTTTAGTTTTTCATTCCTGTCCGCGGCAGTCGCTTCCCCGAGGCGCCTTGTGCGCGCGACCTCTTAGCTCCGCCCCCTTCCCTCCCTCTCGCCTCTCTCTCCCTCTCACCAAGTCAACACACACAACCCTTGCGCGCGCGAACAAGGCGGGGAAGCGATTGCCGCGGACAGGGAAGTGAAACGAAAAATATGAAAATTTGGGAATCTATTCTCGAATGGATTTAGCAACTTTCTGAACAGGAATGACATTTTTAGAAAATTCTCCTTTGGAATTGTAAGCCTTCAAAGTTGACTGATGCGAAAAAGTGACTTATTTGGCTCAAACAAACAATTGTCGGCCGATCTCTACCAAACTTTCAGGGTACATCGAAGACACTGAGAGGATTATTTTGCAACAAAGAACGGGTCTCTAGCATGCCTGGAAGCTGAGTTATGATTTTTGCAGCCGAAACCTTGCGACCTGGCTGCAGAAGCTGAAAAAAATCGCAGCCACTTGAAAAAAATTTTCTGAGTAGTCCATAGTAAGTTTTTCAAATCCAGAAAGATTCGCATGTCAGAAAAATCTCTACGATTTTATATGATTTTTCGAAAAAGTGCACTTTGATTACGTCATCACTACGCAATAAATACTAATTTTCGTCAAGTCTCAAAACAGGGCTGTGTTCCAAGATGGATTTACTACATCCAGTGAAAAAATCAGCCAGATTCCTTTTCTGGTTCAAAAATTACACCAAAAAAACAAAGTGGGCAATTACTTTCCGGCGCTACTGTATGTTGGTGAAATAAATATTTTTTTATTGTTTCCGAGTGAGAGATTGAGATTAATTCAATTACCTTGCATTTGTAACGTGATTCACTGTTTCATTTTTTAACAAGCGATATACTCCTGTTATGTCAGCTCGCTCTGTCTAATACATCCATATAAAAGATGACTGATATTTGATTAACCTACCCTTCGCCGGATCAACACCTCCTTCTATTTGCTTACTAGGACATACGATTCTCCTCTCCTCCTCCTTCTTACTCGCCTTACTCCTTCTTTAGCCTTCCCTTTCTTTGTTTGCTCCGGTTGCTTCTCCTAATTTGTCTCTTTCGCGATCTTTAATAATTCGTTTTTTTTCTAATCGAAAGTGCAATTTTGGAGAAAAAAAAACAAAAAAATGTAATACTGCAGAACTCTACACGTTCTCGACAGCGCATCTCTATGCGTGAACATCGACCGAAAACTTTTCTTCATTATGAAATAAGAGGAAAGCCGCGAAGAATTCCATCGACAAGGTGAGTTCTAATGAATTAATATGCACATCGTTATGTTGCGCAGTTTCTCTGTAATTCGTTCTCATGTATGCGGAAGAGGATGATGTAGTTACCCCCAATGAATGACGAAATGATTTCGTAATTGAGATGGTTGCCGGATGAGCGCAAAGCAATTCATTAGAGCAAAAAGGGTCCATTTAATGCTCATCAGCTCTGATCGCAATCATTAACCATAATCGAATCATTGTCAGATCTTGAGCGACCGTAGTGTGCAACGTTGACATTCAACGCAAACATTTTCGCCCGATGCTCGATGAAAGTATGTGGTTTCCAGTAGATTATGCACATTTTCACAATACCAATTTAATTGATAGACTCAACAGTCCACTTGAATTCTTGTACATTCATTCAGAAGCTCCCCGCTGATGCAATAATTTCAGTTACGATTTCCAGACGTGCCGGATCTGTCGGAGGGCGATTACGGAACCCTGGTGAAGATCGCCAATGGAATGATACGTGATAAAGTGTATTATAATTTCGCCGATTCGATTTCGATTGAGTACAGTTGATAATGCAAATGAATCTCTCTCTCTCTCTCTCTCTCTTCACGCGCTAGTTCTCTCGCTTCGAAAATGCCGAAAATTTGTGGACTATTATGTGAGCAACAGCATAAGGCGATGCCACCACTTGCCTTTTGCATTCTTCTGGCGATTATTGGCTCACAAATTATCCTTCTTTTACGTAAATTCCTCGCTTGTCAGAATTCTACACATTTTCAACGATATTTCAACAAGCTGCATAAACTCGCTGGTTCTCTCCATCATCTGCTCTGATTGTGTAAGTTTTGCTTGTTCACTTATTCAGTTGTCTGTGAATGCACCAATGCTCTTAGTTCAGGTCAATGGCATAATGAGCGTTGTGGAGTTATGCTCCATGTACACCGTGGCTGGGTTCTGTCCCATTCATAATTTTTCAACTCGTGAAATATGAAGCCAGCAAGTATCTGTCACTGTGTTTGTTGATGGAGATGTGCTCAAGATGGTGTATTACGTCCTTCTGTATAGCGCTTTCATGATGAACAATTTGTCTCTTCATTTCTATTGCTCTCACTCCGGTCAAAGTACCGACGCGCGAGACGGATTCCTCACTACGACAACTATGAGACTGCTAAACTGCTGAATAAATATAATAGAATAAATAAAGATCAACAGTGCAATCAATATCTTGCAAGGAATGTGATCAGGGAGCGGATTGAGCATATCTTTAGCGAAGGATGCACTTTGATCTATGAACTCCGATTTAATTCCTTCTCAGTCGTGTCCATTAGCTAGAGGATGTGAGCACGCTTTGTATTTCGACTGTGAAAATAGGTAATTTTTACCCATCTTCTCGCGTGCGCGATCAGCTACCAAATGAATGTCGAGCTCTGAAATCACTCAGGACAACTATAAGCGTAGAATCATCATAAAGCAAGTTTTTCAAATCAATCGAAGTATTTTTTCGAATGATCAACTGCGAGATATGGCTCTCATTCTCCTCTGGTAAATAGAACGACTAGAAACACTGATAATACATCTGGAATAGGTTAGGGAGGATCAAGAAAACGCAAAATCATTAATCGCGAACTTGTTGTGATAAGCACCTCAAAAAACCCAGGTCAAAACAGTCAATCAGAGAGCACCTCTTAAATAAGAGTTCCATTCCCTTATTTAAGGATTTTTAAAAGGGTGCGCTTTTTGTTTCAAGAAGCGCGGGGAGAAGCGAGCGAGAGGGCGGGGGGAGAGAGAGACACACACGCAAATTAGGCTCCGCCCCCCCCCCCTCCCTCTCGTCTCGCCTTTCCCTCCTCTTCCCCAGTGCGTTGCGCGCGTACTTCTCGGGCTCTAGCGCGACTCAGAGACAAGATAATCACAAACGGCAAAAAGCATGATGTTATTGGGTCCATGATGGATAGTTGGAACACACTTTTGACACCATTGCGTAAAATCGGCTATCTGCGTTGTGGCCCCTACCTTTACAGTACATTCTAGAGACAAAAAAGTATTAAATAATTATTTCGATTCAGAGGAAACGCCATACAACAAATGGAAAAGGTAATGGTTCAACATCAATACTTGCAATAGGTGAGCATGTATTTACGACCAGCCTTTTCAAATTTTTCATCAACAAATTCGACCGAATCGGATTATGGGCGCCAAACAGTTCAAATAGAGTTCTGGTATCTTTCTTTCAAGCTCAACACAGTAGGAATATCTTCAACTTGTCTCTCCAATTCCTCAAAACACTGCTGGCAATCATTCAGCACGGTAACGCTGATTGTTTCATCGGGCTTTGATTTCTGCAAAGATCATGCGATAATCAAAAGTAAGCAATCTTTTTTAAAAGAAATTAAAAGGCTCCAAATTATTGCGAAATATGGGTGAAAAAACTCGCCAATTCCTCCATCTCTCGTTTGAGTGTTGACAGAAGCACAACAGCCGCATCGGCTACTCCCTGCGCGCTTTCCTGATAATGCATTTGTCTAAACCCAGTGATCCTACTAGTTAAAAAAGTAATAATGTTTAAAAAGGGATTTATAGTTTCGACACATTAGTGATTTTTACCTCAATATCTGTTAGAAATCCAGCTTGGGGATATTTCATCTTGAATTCTTGCATATCCACAACTTCATCATTCATCGTCGTAATTTCGCCTCGCAATTCGTCTTTCAGGAGTGTGAGTTCACCCTGCACATCAAATTCGATTGATCTACGCTTGAAACTCCAATTAAAAGCACACAAACAACAAAACGAACACGTACCATTACTTGCAGATGCGAGACCCTAGATCCAGAGCTACCTCCTTGGGCTTGATCCAGAAGACAAAGCGATAGGTTCATGAAACGTCGGCGAACCGGCTCGTGGGCGTTTCTGATAAAACAATTACAGAACCTGAAACATGAAAATGATCAAGTTACCTCAGCAAATTGAGTCTGCTACACAAGTGCGCCTCTGATTGTCGTGACCACTCTTCATTACGCCACATTTCGAATAGCCTAGCCAACTACAATCACAATTTAAAAAAAAATCATAGATTATGCATACTGATACCATTTCTCTTCTCATTCGTCTGTGTTCCTCGAACACTCTCGCAATGGAATCTCTAGCTTCCATTAGCTTCTCCTCGAACAATTCCTCAGCTCGCCTCGACTCTTCTGCGATTCGACTCAGCTCCGCATCGCCTGAGATTACTTTTGTGTTTACATCCGAAAGAAAAATTGAATACGAACGCTCTTCATTGCTCCTCAGGGAGAGTGATGAATACTCGTTTATGATTTGGTCCCGCTCGTGTCCGAGAATGCGAAGCGATTCCTCCCATCTGAGATTGTGATTATGAATGGAATCTCCGGTTTCCAAGATCCGTCTTCGGTAAAAAATTGCCTTTGATAAATCGAACACACCGTTCTTGGCGTTGTTGTCGTTCATGAGATTCGAGGGCGACTTCATGCGATGTGTCACTGTAAACTAGCCACTGTTTTGGAAAGTCATTCCCTGAACTGATGACAATGAAACAAGCGAGGAAATCTTACCTGTTTATTCTCGCGGAAGGTTGTGTTTCAACCCGTTCTCCACGCTCTTCAGCGATGCTGATTCCCTGACGATTCTAAATACACGAACTGAAATAGAGATGTGAAAATAATTTGAATTCCTCACCGTTATCTTCAACCAGTGGCAGGCGATCCATTTCCAGAACCTTTCCAATTTATTTGAAATACTTCTGAGCAAACTCAACATCGGCGCCTAAAGCCTGGAATATGTTGAAGACGTAACACATACAAATAAGGTAAATATTGGATGGATACCATCGAAAGTCAGATGAATAAACAATTAAGCTGAACACTTTATCCATAAATAAACACTCATCAAATAAATAAAGTTGTCATATATCGTACATCGCTCCCATTACCGAACAAACGGCCTTTTCTACCTTTTTGGCCTTTTTTCCCTTTAAGCGAATTCACGCTTAATATTCTTGTTTTTTTGTTTCATATTTTTTTTCCACCCCCATAACTGGACGAATACAAAAATTGGCCGGTGAAATATTATTTTAAATAGGTGAAAAATGAGAGCCGTTGCCTCTATTTTCAATTAAAATACGGCTCTACCGTAATCTCCACGTCATCACAAATTTTCCGTACATTTTCTGTATTACGGCTGTAATTTTTCACCCATTTAAAATAATATTTCACCGGCCAATTTTTGTATTCGTCCAGTTATGGGGGTGGATAAAAAATATGAAACAAAAAACAAGAATATTAAGCGTGAATTCGCTTAAAGGGAAAAAAGGCCAAAAAGGTAGAAAAGGCCGTTTGTTCGGTAATGGGAGCGATGTACGATATGTGCAGATAAGTGAGAAACAATAAAGTGTATTTATAACGAGTAAAACAAGCAGTCATTCTTTCGCAGCCTGAATTGCTTCCATCCGATTCAGTTCTCCAATCACTGAAGATAATAATACGTTACTTGACGATTAATCATAAACCATTCTACCAAATCTGGAATAATCGAAAAATGCTCACACGCGTCCATTCCATTGGTGTTGTTGTGTGTTATCTGTGCCAGATCGCCGCTAAAAACACAAATTGTATCATATTTGATTTCCAACTGCATCGTCTCATAACTCACCCGACCGCAAGTAAAGGGATATTGCGGACGCTCAAAGTGATCATCTCGAAGCAGCTTTCGAGCTGCTCAAGCATCATCTCTGATATTACCGATGGCTGAATACGTTAAACTTGATATCACTGTTACAATACTGTATCTCACATGGGAACCGTCTCAGGACACATTTCCCGATCTTGATGATAAATTCAGGGTCTACTAAGTTGACTGCGCTGATTCCAAATCTGTTTTCAAAAACTGCCACCGAAGTCGTTGAAGCGAGTTGTCGACTTCTGAAGTTTTGCACGTGATTTCACAAAAACCGTTCGCGCGAGGTGTAAGGAGTTCGCTCGATCGCTTTACCATCGGCAGCCGTAGCCAAGTGGTTAAGAGGATCGGCTCGATTTCCTTTTGGGTATGAGTTCGACTCCCTCCCGATGCAATTTTCTTTTGCCGATTTTTTACACTATTTTTCATTGAATTTCAAGTAACAATATGAACGAGTTATGACATGCCAGAATCGACCACAGAACATTTTCTCAAATCTGGTGTGATGAATAAATTCGAGTTCTCTTCTCTACTTGAAGTGCTATCAATCAATGAAGGTAACCCCACGATCAGATCAATTTAGTGTGCAAATCCTATTCCATTAGACGAAATTCAAAGAATTGCGATTCCACGACCTATGAAAATGCGAACGAGTATGCAAAGTGTTTCGCCAAAATTGACTCCATTGATTGATAGCACTTCAAGTAGAGAAGAGAACTCGAATTTATTCATCACACCAGATTTGAGAAAATGTTCTGTGGTCGATTCTGGCATGTCATAACTCGTTCAAAACCATATTGTTACTTGAAATTCAATGAAAAATAGTGTAAAAAATCGGCAAAAGAAAATTGCATCGGGAGGGAGTCGAACTCATACCCAAAAGAAAAGCGAGCCGATCCTCTTAACCACTCGGCTACGGCTGCTGATGGTAAGGGGATCGAGCGAACTCCTTACACCTCGCGCGAACGGTTTTTGAGAAATAACGTGCAAAACTTCAGAAGTCGACAACTCGCTTCAACGACTTCGGTGGCAGTTTTTGAAAACAGATTTGGAATCAGCGCAGTCAACTTAGTAGACCCTGAATTTATCATCAAGATCGGGAAATGTGTCCTGAGACGGTTCCCATGTCAAACCGGATTTATCGACATCTTTCGGGATAGAATATTTGTGCACTTAGAATATTCAGCAAGTGGCGAAGCCAAACCTGTGATAAGGTCCTGAAAGCATAATTTGTTTCAGAACACAAAATGGGATCCTGCCCTGAGTTTCAGCCTCGTCTCTAACGGTACAGAGGATTCTCTATCCAATACGGCGAGCAACGAGTTTTGTGAAGTGGTGAGTTGCACGATGCTTTTATCGAGAGCTGATAGTGATCCCTGAAGCATTCCATGAAAATAGATTTGTGTCGTCGCCACTGAGCATCTTAGTAGGAACCATCTTAGTACTAACCAGCTTAGTGCTATCCAACTTTGTACTAACCAGCT
Source organism: Pristionchus pacificus (assembly GCA_000180635.4). NCBI lineage: Eukaryota > Metazoa > Nematoda > Chromadorea > Rhabditida > Neodiplogasteridae > Pristionchus > Pristionchus pacificus. Next base: position 16,884,682 of record CM026577.1, read on the forward strand.
TAGTACTATCCAACTTAGTACTGAGCAACTCGGTGCCCCTTAGTACTTAGTACTAACCAGCTTAGTACTATAAAACTTAGTACTCAGCAACTCGGTGCCCAATCACATAGTTTCATAGAAGCAACTTAGAAGTAAATGACCTCACCCTTGCCATTCCGATGTTCATGATTTGATAATCGTCCATAGCAAGCTTCATCTGGAATATTCTCTTCACAAACGTTTTTATTACGATGATATCCGAGGTTTAAAGAACCCGCGATCGATAACGAACATATACTAGTCTATACTTACATCTCCGATCCACTGCACATGATTGCTTTCCATGTGTGAAAAATTTGCCCGAAAGGAATTCACCTGATCAGCGAGGCTCATGCATCCTGAACGATTTTTTCTTTGAATAAGTAAGAAATTACCAAACCTATAGCTTGATAATGCGCCATGAGCAGTGCGGTCTCTCTTCTGTGATGATTTCTCTCGGCCTCAATCTGTCGCTCCAGAAAGTCCCGGACACTGACAAAACAATACTGCTCTTTGATCTGGCAACAGCTGGCCTTACCAGTGCGTCCCACCTAGCATCGTTTTACGACTGTAAAACCGCTTGACGTGGATACACCTCATTCATCTTATTAGTGCTCTTTGATTACTGATAAAGGCGAGCAACAAAGAATGAACTTACACTATACCATGTTCTCGGTGTTGTTTGATGACTCTCTCCTGTAATTCCTGTACTTGCATTCCGTGCCTTTCGACGAGATGACGAACGACCTCTGAGTGATGCTTCTCCTGATTGTACAAAAGTTTAGAAGACATCGACTACCATTACATAATCAATTAGTTATTCTATACTATTCTACCTATTCTATACTATCTTTACTTCAACAAAATAATGCGTGTTTCGTCTAAAGTCCATTCAAACTGACCTGTTTCAGCATGCATTCATGCAGCGTGCGCTCATGGTTTAAAAGCTCTTGTTGACGCGCTTCGAATGTTCTCTGAAATAACTTGCAGGATGAAACAAAAATAAAAGAAAAAAAGCTTTACCCGCTCCACCTCTAGTTCCTTATTTGCTTCTGATTGGACATTTCGAAGGTCGGTTTTTAATTCCTAAAAAACGGCGATCAAATTCTTGATAGACGATCAGGATAACCTTGATTTGCTTTCGATATCGCTCTTGGAGTTCGTTGCGTTCCCGTCTGCTTGCGTTTTGCAACTCCTGAGATGCCAATTTATAGGATTATTTTAAAAAAAACACGCACCTTTGTCCTCAGTTCGAGCTCTGCTTCAGCAGCTGCGATTCTGTCGGCAAGTTCCTTTTCATGTTCCGCGAATGTCTCGTTCCGCTTTCGCATCTAAATTAATTATTCAAGGTAATGCATGATTATTTACTCTCTTCTAATCTTAACTAGAAGACATCGGTAACTACACTTCGTTCTCAAATACCACCGTCCAAAGAGGAGCGCGAAATGATTGATTATAAAAATGCGCTGATACGGCAGATACTGTGCGAGAAAGAGGTGTGATCAAAACACGCAATAAAAGCATAGTTAGTAGACTTTCAATCGTAACGAAACAACTGGTCGTTTAATAGGGAAATGCACCGCCTCCTTCACGAGAGACAGCACGGAATGAAGAGAACGATGGGTGATTTCCCTATTAAACGACTAGTTGTTTCGTTACCATTGAAAGTCTAATAGAGAGTAAGCAAAAATGTCAATTGCAGCATAGTCACTGACCAATTCATCAAAATTTCTCACAACAGCCTCCCTCTCCATTTCTGTATCCTTCTGCAGGCAACGATAAGCATCAAGATTTGCCTGACATTAATTAATGATTAATTAATTAATGATTGCATTAATGATCCCAGTAACATCATGTCTGAGGCCACATAAACCGATTAATCTTTCACATTTTTCTGCATTTTCAACTGTGAACATGAGAGACCGACCTGCATCCGATCCAGCTGGTCCTCAAGCAGCTCACGTTCGCGCTCTGACTTGTCAGCGCGCCTTTCATCAATGCATCGAATCACTTCGGCAGCGAGCTAGAACGATGATAATGTGATAACACTGTTTCTGTATCACTGTCTACTTCCACGAAAAGACGAAAAGATCAAATAATATGTAAAGAAGAAAATATTTTTTCATATTTTTTTTTACCCTGTGTTCAATAAAGTGGCTGATTGTGGGCCAATAGCGAGTTGATGAGCACCTTACCGGAATAAGAAGAGGAATCACCGCAGTCCAGGCAGGCATTGGCGTCACGTCTTCTTGATTAAGACAAGATGACGAGTCCAGAGCTCAGCCGGTGACAGACACGGACTGATATCTTATCTCTCGTCCCATCCCCCCAACAACAAACCATAAATTTCAAAATTTGAGGTACTTTGGTATCGCTATTTGCTCATTATCATAATACGAACGCTCACGAAAACAACAAACAGTCGTTTTGAAATTTTAGAGAAGTCGTTATGTGAAAAGCTTGCAATGAATATGAGTACTTCCATGCTTCCACTAATATCGGTTCGTCCCTGTCCATCCTCGGTCATAATGTGTGCACTATTTAAATATTATTTACGGTCAAGAATATCCGGAGAGGTACAAAAATGCGAAAACATCAGCAGATAACGTTAACGTATCGATCTCGATCTAGAGCTCTATACCCAGTTTAGTCAATCGCTTCTTTCCTCTTATTTTCCACAAGCAGCGCTAAGCAAAACATCTCTATAAAAATAAAAGATAAGAACGGTTCGACTCGGAAATACACTCGTGTGGGAAGACGGTCCGATGAAAACAAAATTTCGAAAATGGAAAACTAGAGATAGAGGGAAATTGAGAGAGTCTATCATCTCGGGAATCGTCATGTGTTCGCTCTCAAAACGCTCAACCAAGGTGCGGCTCTGTAAGACACCGAGTGATTGTTATGACGGGCGCCTATTTATGATGCGGAATTCACCTTGTGCATCATACAGCCTCGCTTGCAGCATACTTGCTTGTGCTCTCTTTCCTTTTCCTTCTTTCGAGCCCCACTTTAACTCGATCAATTCAAATCTGCGCATTTTTCAGGTATATGGGCTTAGTACATTCGTGCCCCAACAAGGACCCACAGGTGAGAGCTACGCAATTACTCATGATAACTTGCAACAAGTGACCTCGAAGAAGCATCATCCAAAGCCCTTCTCTAATGAGAGGCAATGGCTAACACAATAAGAAACTTTCCACATATCCATAGGATAATAATCTCCGAACTACCAGTATTTCGGGCTCCTTGAATTTCACGCTGAATTTATATTTTTTTATCGCAGGTGATCAAGGAACGGGAGGAGGCGCAAGCGATGATTAAAGAGCTGCAGAAAAAAGTGGAAGAGGAGCAGAAAGCACGAAATGAGGAACTACTCAAGTTTTATAAGGAGAGTCTCGAGCGGGTTAGTCAGATCATTATAAGACTTTTATGCTGATGATAAAATGAGATTTTTATGCCAACTTCAATCAGTATTTGATTCTCGATAAACATCGCAAAAACATAGCAAATATTGTTTCCTTCACAGGAGCGAGAACACGGTGACGACCGTGTGCAGGCAGCGTTCGATATGAAAGAGGCGACGGAGAGGATGATCGAGAAAATGAACGAACAACAAACGTGAGTGGTATTTTTGTTTTTGGTTTTGTTGTTGTTATTGTTGCTGAACATCTGTTTTTCAGAAAGAATACGGAGAAACTGTTCGAGCTCATGGTCGAAAACGACAAAGTGATGGCGAGAGGAATCGAGTACATGCAGAAAGTTCCGCTGTATGTCACGGCCGAGGAGGGTGAGTACTGTTCATTCAAAATGACATTTTCTGAACTGTTTGATATATTATGAAAACCTATCGTAAGATGACATAACTTATCACGCACGGATCAGATTACGACTGTAGATGACCGTAGTTTGACTGTAGTTTCGTGAGTTTGTGATGATGGGAAAGATAACAATCAAAAAAATATGATTGCAGAATCGAAGAAGCTCGCTCCGATGCTCGAAAATGTTCGCGCAAACTTGTCAGAATCCCGTGAAATCTGCGGTGAACTCTTTAAAATGGTACAAAATAGCGTACTTTAAAAATATGAACCTCTATTTTTCAGGTTGCTAGAAAAGCTTCCGATGAAGCTGTGAAGGTTAGACTCTTTTGAAACGACGGCAATAATTTGTTGTGTGTTTTAGGAAAAGCTCAGCGAGTTGAGCAAGAAGGCCTGCTATGAAGGAAGAATGAGTCGAAACGAGATGCTATCGGAGCTGAGCAATAGCCGTAATATCGATTCTAAACTGAGAGATGCTGCAACAGTTAAGCGTTTGCCAATAGTAGCTTTTCATATCTCATATTTCAAGGGAGCTCTGATTCAATTGAACAAATGGGCTGATGTTCTATTCAAGGAGATCATATCGAAATATAGCACGGTAATTCTATTTTTTTTCTATATTTTGCAAAACATTACGTGGGTATGAAGCATTTCTTTAAAAAAAGATTTTATATGTTATTGTTAGATTAACAATTCCCTTCCATTCCAGTCTGCAATCGTCCACGATGACATACTACACTTGGACAGTTCCATCGCTCAGATGCAGGAGGTTTCCTACGGCATCACGCACCTGCAGGTACAATTTGCGATATGCGAAGTCCACACTTCATTTGGGCAAATTGTCCGAGCGAGTCCTTGAAATAGAAACGGAGAAGTTTTGGTTCTTTTCGCACAACCTCTCACCCGTCAAAGAAGTGGCATGTAAATTGAAAATGATTGCTTGCTAAAGCATCCCTAGTGTAAACTGCAGAGACATTTACCAAACTCTACCTGCAGGGCCAGAGCATCGCGCATCGCACTATGGAGACTATGGAGCAGATCCATAAAGATAAGAGGACCATTCTAAATGGACTCGCGACCGCATCCCGTGTGGTCGAAGACCCTACAACGGCTCCGGACAAGCAGAAAACTGATCAGTGAGGGTTCACGAGACCTAAGAATCGAGCAAGAATAAACACTGTAAAATATTTCTGATTGCTATATTCGATTTGCTCGATTCTTAGACATACGGCATCTTTCACTAATATCTTCCCAGAATATTATTATTATTCTCCAAAACCATGTTTCTTTTTAACATCTACGTTTTAATAGTGGGGAAATTTAAGTTGATGAATTGTATTTATAAATATTTCTCTTATTATTATGTGTGCACTCATTTCTTGAATAAATATTTATTTTTATGGTGCTTCGTCTTCCTGTCGAATGGTTGGAATCCATCTCTCGATGCTATCTCATGATACTTGTCTATTGGATCGTTGCTCTTCAGATGGGAAACATGATGTGTTGTGCCAAAGCTTCTGAGAAAGAGAGCAATTCAAAAAAAATACAGATGGTGAGCGGCAATATGGACACTTATCCTGACAAAATGAATAGAGTTTGACATCAAGCTATCTAAATAACGATCTAAATGTTAACAATGAAGGCATTTTTCATTCTCTAGAGGTTCTCCATTATTGCAAGATTTGTTGCGCTTTAAAATATTATGTTCTAGGGACAAGGAGTCAGCAATCACGAAGCCCGTGAAGAACGGAAGAAACGAGAAGTTGCAGAAGACGTTGAGGCACTGCTTAAATGGAAGCAAGAACAGGAGAGGCAATCGACTGTTAGGGTAATTATTCGAACTGTAAATGAAATATATTTTTAATAATATTTCTATTACAGCGTGAAGAGTCTCCGGCCATTCCGTCACAATAACATGTCGTTTCACTAAGAGGTATGAAGTTTCACGAAGTATTCGAATTTATTGTTATTCATTTACAAATGATTCAGAAACAGCCGTGAAAGAGGAGAAATCTGCATTAGACCGCTTCAAACCTTTTCTGGAAATTAATCGAGAAGACAAAAATGCAGAATCGGAAAACGAAGAACGAATGGAACAGTTGAGGAGAGAGAGGGAGGAAGCGGATAGGAGGTAGATCCATCCTAAAATACTTTGTTTCAACGGTTACGACTTTAGAATGTAATTCATTTCTACTATATCAGGTTCAACGAGAAACAAATGACACTTGCTATTGAACGCAATAAAATAATGAACAATTACCACATGCAGTCTACGATGATCAAAGAAAAGGGTGATATTGAATGCGCTTGATTTTAAAATTGTTTTTTATGAAAATATTCAGTGAGCGATGAGCTGAGCAGACTCAATGATCAATCGCGAAGAACTGAAGCATCATTCAAAGAAAAACTACGCGCTGAAGATGAAGAAAGAGACCGATTAATCGAAGAGATGAGGAAAAGGAGAAGGGAGCAGGTACGCTATTTCAGGTCGAACGGCTTACAATTGACTTTTTAGATGGCTCAGCTGGTTCGTCATCTGCTCTTCACGTACTTATCGAATGAGGCAGAGAAAGAATGGTCGCAGAAACTAAGTTCACTAAGGTAATTCACAAAATATTTGCAAAACAATGTGTCGTAGTTTGTGCAATAGCGAAAAGAGAAACAAGCTGATGTTGCGTGCCGGATATTAGCATATAAGAGAGCGGATCGGTAATTTTCGACCATTATGACTCACCCCCGGACACGTTACCCCGAATTGCGAACCAAGGGCCCATACTTCATGCATGGACACCCCTTGGCCCTGTATACAACATAGTGCTAAGGAGCCCCTCATTTGGGCTTCCATAGGGAAAATATTGATTCGCAAAGTTAAAAAATCGAAAACTCGTAACTTTTGAACGGGACCAGCTAGACTCAAAATTGTTTTTGTGATGCACTAGGCATGTCTAGAAACCAAAAATAAGCCACCGCGATCGAACTTCATATCTCGTTGAACTTGATTTCATGACCAATTTTTTTGATTATTGGGGTTTTACCCCAAAATAAAGAGAGACCGACAGCTCCAACTTTGCTTCAAATGCGACCAATGGGTTCCTCTATGTAACCTATAACTTGAATCACTAAATATTTTTGCCTAAAGTGCCTAAATTGAAGATTTTTTTTGAAGTCTTTCGAAGTGTGTTTTTTTCGACGGGAAATTACTGGAATTGTTTAGAAATGATAATAAATCGTCGATTTCAATCGCTCTTCGTCTAAAGTATAAGTCAAACATAGTTTATTAGCACATCCTCATTTCATTCCATATGTGCTCCGAAATGCAACTTTGAAATGGCAAAGCAAAAATATTTAGTGATTCAAGTTATAGGTTACATAGAGGAACCCATTGGTCGAATTTGAAGCAAAGTTGGAGCTGTCGGTCTCTCTTTATTTTGGGGGTAAAACCCCAATAATCAAAAAAATTGGTCATGAAATCAAGTTCAACGAGATATGAAGTTCGATCGCGGTGGCTTATTTTTGGTTTCTAGACATGCCTAGTGCATCACAAAAACAATTTTGAGTCTAGCTGGTCCCGTTCAAAAGTTACGAGTTTTTGATTTTTTAACTTTGCGAATCAATATTTTCCCTATGGAAGCCCAAATGAGGGGCTCCTTAGCACTATGTTGTATACAGGGCCAAGGGGTGTCCATGCATGAAGTATGGCCCCTTGGTTCGCAATTCGGGTGAACGTGTCCGGGGGGTGGTCGAAAATTACCGATCCGCTCTCATAAATGTGTATAACATTGGACACCATTTTTTGAGAAACGTACATGACCCTGTGCGACTTCGCTTCACTACTCTTTATGCATTCATTTCGGATCAGATTAAAAACGGAGACCTCAGCCTTCCCGTTCCTTACGAGCATGCAATGGTAAATATTTATGCGGATCAAGTCAAATAAATATCTTCTTTATACATGAATCATTGAAGGAACATATCAAGAACCTCAAATATGAATTGTGCGAGGAGAGAACGGTAATGGAAGATACAGTGTTAGACATGCACGAGCTCAAGATCGACAATCCGCAAGCGAAATTCCTTACCGACATTGAGGTATACTATTCGGTACACCCCTTACGATAGATTTTAATAAAATCACATTCGTTCAAGGAAATTGCAGGAAAGCGCAATGAGCGTGCTGGAGTCCGCCACCATACTGATCGCGAAGGTTGCAGAGGTCAAATTCCATCTGGCATGTAACCATGTAATTAATTGCACAAGTTATTTTATCCAGTTATCATTGGTATCATTTTAGGAATCAGGCGACCACGCCGTCAGTCTTGCGCTGTTGAATGAGTGCAAGCTCTGTTTCGACACACTTGAAAGAAGAGTGAACACTATTCCGACTGTGATGGATTTGAGAAGCAAATATGAAAATAGAGTTTGAGTGAGTCAGAGGCGGATCGGCGCAGGCAATTCGGCAACATTTATCGAGTTTTATTCTTGAAATTGAAATTTGTTTACACAAGGTCATGCATAATCACGAACAAAATGAAGAGATGAGCATTGCTGAAGTCGATATCAAATTTGTATTCATATTCCCATTTCGAAAAAAAAGTTATTTCTTATTTGAATTTATTTTCGTAAACTTTTTAGATCGATTGCTCCTCAATGTCTTCTATCTGGATCATATGCCTGTTCACTCCATTGAGCTCTGTTGAAGTTATTGCTGATATTTCCATCGTTATTTCACCAATCACTGAAATCGTTATTAGTTCACATACAAAGACAACAAAGAAAGAATTAATGCAACTATTTTGAAACAGAACTTCCTTTCTTGTGCTTGTGCGCAGTCGCCTGCTATCTGTGCAACATTATCACTAAAATTGAGTTCATTAAAAATGAATAAAAATTATAAAATTTGCTTTAGTTCTAGCATCGGAATGTTCTTCACATCGGCGCTGAGTTGAGCAAACAAGCGTTCGACCTCTTCCACAACTTTCACTGGCAATACATCGTTCTGCAAATTGGTAAATAATTCTAGCTTTACCGATGTATGCTCACAGGTCTTCTTATCAAATCGCCCGATACGAGTCTCGCACACTCGGAATATTCTTGACGCCGTGTCGCCAAGGCCTTTATGAACTCCTGCAATTGTTTTATGCAAACTATCCCAATCGAAGACACAAACTCTAATTTCTTTCCTTGCAGTGAGAGGAACGGAAGAGGCCTTATCAAGTGCAGATAATAAGGAATCCTCCGCAGAAGATAGCTGGGCGAGGCTCGTATCAAGATCACTCATGGTCCTCTGAAAATCATTGATCGAAATAAGCCCCTAATTATTTGTGCAAATACCTTGACTAGCCCAGTATTGATCTCTTGTGAGTTGTCAATAGCTGTCCTAATCTGAAACCATTCGAAGTTCAAATGTAATTTTTAAGACGATTCAGTTGTGTTGTGTTTTTGTGCCTCTTCTATTTTCTTTTATTGGCATGAAAAGCTGTCAAAATAATGCTAACTGACTAACATCCTCAATCAACTGCGCGTGTTTTCTCTCCACCAGTGAGAAATTGGTACGGACGGCATGGATGTCATCGGCTAGACTGACGTGTCCTGCATTTAATATCTTTTTTGGGTCAAAAAATATCGAAGCTTACGAATTTCCTCATAGTGCGCAACGATTAAAGCAGCCTCTCTACCACGATTAGTTTTCTCGTCCTCGAGCCGCTGTTCGTGCATGCCTTGGACTCTGTAACATGGCGCGTTTCCTCGCAAATAGTCCTAAGGGGTCATCAACCTAACATCTCATTCACTGCCATCATACTCACACAACTCCATGTTCCTTCTGCTGCTCTACAATTCTCTCCTGTAGTTGCTCCACCTTCGCACTGTGTTTCTCCAGGAGGAGTCTGATAACTTCAACGTGGTGCTTCTCCTAAAATCTTGCTTGGGCATGTTGTAGGAGAGCAGCATGGAAGCTCGTATGTCGCTCCTCGATAGGAGGTGTCATTTTGTGTTCAAACGACCGTCTCAGACAGAATTGAGTCCTAAGCTTTCAGACACATTTGCATCCCATTTCTTCTCACTTGCCTCATACGTAGATTTGCTCTGAATGAGAGGGATAGCCAAATTGAGCCAACCCCAACTCCCCGATGAATGACGAGAGTCTCTCAATCACATTTGCTTCTGTGATCATCATCATTTCAAAATAAGTGTGCAAAATGAATGTTCCGCTTCCTAGGATAGTTTCCTTGGTAACAAACGTACCTGAACTACTGTGTTGTTCAAAACTTGAATTCTGGACAATCACCTGTTTCAGCATGCAATCGTGAAGGTTTCGCTCGTAAATAGCCATCTCACGCTGACGAATTACAAACGCTTTCTGTGAAAACAATGGAAGTGAGTTAAGGAGAACTAAACCTTGACTCACTCTCTCCGCCTCTCGTTCTCTTCTCGCCTCTAACCGCGCCTTGTTCAACGCGTCCTCTCGAGTCTGAAGGAATAGGGTTTTTATCCAACATAGTTCGTGTTCAGTTTGCTGTTGAAATTAACCTTTATTTGTTCTCGATAAGCTAAACGCATTCGCTCACGCTCTTCTTTCGATGCAGTCTGCATTTCCTGAAATGCAATTTATTATTGTGGCTTACGTTCATTGATTGTGTCAAAAAATAAAATAATAAAGCAGTTTGGAGTACTTGTGTCTTCTTGTCGAAGTCCGCTTGCGTTTTCGCTACCTTATCGCTTAGTCGTTTCTCGCGCTCCACGTACTCTTGCTCTCGTTTTAGTATCTGAATGTGTTGAACGGGAATTGATTAGCAAATTGCAATGTGTACAAGAATATGTAGTTCTATTTATCATTGTTCTTTATTTTTTTACTTCTTCACTGTCACTTTCCGGCAATTGGATTTTAGCACCCTACACCAAATTCTAATATGAGGCCGTTTGAAGGAGAGTCGAGCAGATCTGATTTGGTCTGGCATATCCATATCTATCGAAAAAAAACAATGTTTTGAAAAATACCGTCTCCTTGTGCTTGCTGACGACTTCCTCCTTCTCCTTCACAATCTGCTCGTGTAGACGTCGATACGAGTCGAGATTGGTCTGCAACAGATTGGTCTTGGGATCTCCAATAATCAGGCAAAATCTTCTAAAATCAAAATGATTTCTTGGTAGTTTGCTACTCTCAAAGCAAATTGTTCCCACCTGCATTTTTTTCGCCTCCGCTTCCAATATTTCCCGTCTCTTCTCAGCATTCTCTACGCGCTTGTCGCCAACGCATTTGACCACTTCTGACAGTAGCTGAAAGTGGAGTGATGAATGCGAAATTGATCAGAAATGCCCACATCAGTGGCTGCGATACCGATCTCAATATCTCGCGGTATCCTGGCTGCTCAACATCCCCAAGATTCAGCAGATATCGCAAATGAGAATTCAAATGTGAAGTCGCAATGAACTTACAGGCAAAACAAGAGGAAGAGCGGCAGTCCATGCAGGCATTCCTGTTGCCGCTACTGTGGAGACCAAATCAGTTGTAGGCTCCAGGATGCCGGAATCGATTCGCTAAAAATGAAAGCGCATGACAATTTTTTGTTGTTGCGAATTTCAAAATCTACGACGAGTAATCATCTACAAAATTCTCCAAAACATTTTCATCAAATGATCTTCACATCAACGGCCCCGCCATCATTTCTCATTTATTGTAAAACTGCTTACGTTTCGCAAACAAATGAATGATTGCTCATTTTCATCTGTTCTTTTCAATTGGGACTATCTCCACAATCAGTACTTGCGGCTCTAATTGAAATCATTCTCTCTGTCTATATTTTCCCTCCATATTTTCACTATTCGTTTTCTCACTTCTCTGCCCTTTGAGCCACTCTGTGTCATTTTCCCGCCATTTCTTCTCTCTCCGCTCTTCTTCCTTTCTCTTCTGTCCGAACTTTCAATCACTTCTTTCCCCGCCTCTTTTCGGACTTCTTCTTTGTTATCCTCACAAGAGGTCACAGATGGTTCTAGAATTCGATCTATATTTATTTACTGCTTATCATCTTTGATTATTTCCAGAACTCTACTCGTTCTCATAACTTGAAGACTACAATCTTTATAGAGGAATACTTTGCTACAGTGAGTCCTTTTCTACTAGTGAAATATGCATTCGCCGATGATATTTCGCATGTTAACGTAACTTAGCTACTGAAAAATGAGAAAATAGTAACCACGCTCAGTATATTAGCGCCATTGTCCGCCACTGAACCGTATCAGCTAGCTCTTTCTATTTCTGTGCTCCGGTTCATACCCAATAACTCATGCCTTACATCACACGGTAAAATTATTCAAACGTTTCAGGTAGCTGCATCTGTCAGAACTCCGCGATGTTCACTTGAGATCTCGCTCCAGCTCCAACAGCCCCAACAACAGTCTTCCTACTATCACGGGACATGCCCGGTAAGTAAGCTTTTCCGTTAGTCCGTTAGAACTGGGACATGATAGGCCTGTGAGAGAGTATGTGTTGCCCGTGCCTAGCAGAAAAATCAATAGAAGAAACAGAGAAAAAGGGAATAGAGAGTGCGGTCAATATATGCATGAGAGATTGATATGTGATCCTATCGACTCACGGGTCAACATCAACAAGTCTTTCCGAATCCTCACTCCTCCCTCTTCTCCTTCTCACAATCGCCCAGCATGCAGCTCCCACCAGGGAAATAAGGATGACCATCACGATGGTCGCCAACAGCCACCAATAAAGGGCTGTAATGAATATCAATATTTAATGAATATAGTATTCTAGTCGTAACCAATTACTAGTGCCAAAAGAGCCATAATAGTACCGTGCGCAGACGGCGATTCGCATGGCGAGGAATGGACTCACCCAGCTCCATCAACACTTCGTTGTTTCCTCGAGATCGCCTCCCCGCCCTCCGCCGATCCCGGTAAGTTTTACCAATTTCCCCACCGTACACCGAGAATTGATAGAGGGTAGTGAAGTAGAGGATAAGGATTGAGCGTTGAAATAATATTTGACCTCTTCAGATCCCGTACAATAACTTCCTGGATGATGACTTCGGCTCACTCCGCCCCTTCCTCATCTCTTATCGTATCTTTTTCACAGTTCCTCTCTCCTCCATCGATGATTTATTTGCTCCCCAGCATTTACCGCATCCTGGCTAATATGTAATAGTGTGTAATCGTAAGTAATCGTGCATTTTATCGATTATTGTGGTGGCAGTATTTGAGTAATAAATCTATTGTTAAATAGACTACAATAACGTACTTATCATAAATGGGGGAAAGGACATATAGCATTAAATAGATAAACAAACAATGAAAACACGTTATCGAACACAGAAAGATACGGTGGTATTATATTGTTTTTTTAAAATAATGGAACGTGATGCCTTCGATTAGAGAAATATTGTGATTATCGAGGAGTGAAAGGTGCGTTCAGACCGCATTACAGTAGCCAGCTTTCCTTCCCGTGTGCCAGTTTTTTATGTTCGGTAGGGGAGAGTATCGTCGCGCGCGAGGGGAATAAGAAGGAATGAATGCCTAAATTCACGGACAAAACAGAAGATAGCGAAAAAACGGATTCTCTAACCCCTACACTCTGCATATGAAAAATGATCCTCTCAACAAGGCGCAACGTTTAAAAATAATTTCGGATTCCACTTAGGCCTGTTGTTCAAATTCCAAATTTTATATAGCGAACCAATGCATTTTATAAAATGTGAATGTCCTGGTTGGAATCAGCGTGGCCGATTACATACGCTGTTTAATTTTTAGTTAATTCCATCGACGGCAAGCTGATATATGGAAAAAAAGGTACCGTGCAGCAAGGTTGCAGCACGGCTGCACCGGTCGAGTTGGGGCAAAATGAAGTAGACCATGATCATCAGCACCCTCAAGAACCTTTATTCTCAAATTTTCGTAAAATCGCTGTCCAAACTATAACACACGAGTTACTGATTCTTACGCAACCACGCTCATATAAATTATACACTTGATAATTACGGCACGCGAGATTACAATTTCATACCGCACTGACAATGAGCTCGATCAATCGAAGATTACATATGGGATATCAGTAGGAGGAGATAAACTCATTCGAAGCATTATTTATTTATTTTTTCTTCGTTTCTCTGACTTCTGGTCCTTGATTTCGAGAGTTGTCACGTAATTGTAATATGTTGGTGAAATAAATATTTTTTTATAGTTTCCGAGTGAGAGATTGAGATTAATTCAATTACCTTGCATTTGTAACGTGATTCACTGTTTCATTTTTTAACAAGCGATATACTCCTGTTATGTCAGCTCGCTCTGTCTAATACATCCATATAAAAGATGACTGATATTTGATTAACCTACCCTTCGCCGGATCAACACCTCCTTCTATTTGCTTACTAGGACATACGATTCTCCTCTCCTCCTCCTTCTTACTCGCCTTACTCCTTCTTTAGCCTTCCCTTTCTTTGTTTGCTCCGGTTGCTTCTCCTAATTTGTCTCTTTCGCGATCTTTAATAATTCGTTTTTTTTCTAATCGAAAGTGCAATTTTGGAGAAAAAAAAACAAAAAAATGTAATACTGCAGAACTCTACACGTTCTCGACAGCGCATCTCTATGCGTGAACATCGACCGAAAACTTTTCTTCATTATGAAATAAGAGGAAAGCCGCGAAGAATTCCATCGACAAGGTGAGTTCTAATGAATTAATATGCACATCGTTATGTTGCGCAGTTTCTCTGTAATTCGTTCTCATGTATGCGGAAGAGGATGATGTAGTTACCCCCAATGAATGACGAAATGATTTCGTAATTGAGATGGTTGCCGGATGAGCGCAAAGCAATTCATTAGAGCAAAAAGGGTCCATTTAATGCTCATCAGCTCTGATCGCAATCATTAACCATAATCGAATCATTGTCAGATCTTGAGCGACCGTAGTGTGCAACGTTGACATTCAACGCAAACATTTTCGCCCGATGCTCGATGAAAGTATGTGGTTTCCAGTAGATTATGCACATTTTCACAATACCAATTTAATTGATAGACTCAACAGTCCACTTGAATTCTTGTACATTCATTCAGAAGCTCCCCGCTGATGCAATAATTTCAGTTACGATTTCCAGACGTGCCGGATCTGTCGGAGGGCGATTACGGAACCCTGGTGAAGATCGCCAATGGAATGATACGTGATAAAGTGTATTATAATTTCGCCGATTCGATTTCGATTGAGTACAGTTGATAATGCAAATGAATCTCTCTCTCTCTCTCTCTCTCTCTCTCTCTCTCTCTCTCTCTCTCTCTCTCTCTCTCTCTCTCTCTCTCTCTCTCTCTCTCTCTCTCTCTCTCTCTCTCTTCACGCGCTAGTTCTCTCGCTTCGAAAATGCCGAAAATTTGTGGACTATTATGTGAGCAACAGCATAAGGCGATGCCACCACTTGCCTTTTGCATTCTTCTGGCGATTATTGGCTCACAAATTATCCTTCTTTTACGTAAATTCCTCGCTTGTCAGAATTCTACACATTTTCAACGATATTTCAACAAGCTGCATAAACTCGCTGGTTCTCTCCATCATCTGCTCTGATTGTGTAAGTTTTGCTTGTTCACTTATTCAGTTGTCTGTGAATGCACCAATGCTCTTAGTTCAGGTCAATGGCATAATGAGCGTTGTGGAGTTATGCTCCATGTACACCGTGGCTGGGTTCTGTCCCATTCATAATTTTTCAACTCGTGAAATATGAAGCCAGCAAGTATCTGTCACTGTGTTTGTTGATGGAGATGTGCTCAAGATGGTGTATTACGTCCTTCTGTATAGCGCTTTCATGATGAACAATTTGTCTCTTCATTTCTATTGCTCTCACTCCGGTCAAAGTACCGACGCGCGAGACGGATTCCTCACTACGACAACTATGAGACTGCTAAACTGCTGAATAAATATAATAGAATAAATAAAGATCAACAGTGCAATCAATATCTTGCAAGGAATGTGATCAGGGAGCGGATTGAGCATATCTTTAGCGAAGGATGCACTTTGATCTATGAACTCCGATTTAATTCCTTCTCAGTCGTGTCCATTAGCTAGAGGATGTGAGCACGCTTTGTATTTCGACTGTGAAAATAGGTAATTTTTACCCATCTTCTCGCGTGCGCGATCAGCTACCAAATGAATGTCGAGCTCTGAAATCACTCAGGACAACTATAAGCGTAGAATCATCATAAAGCAAGTTTTTCAAATCAATCGAAGTATTTTTTCGAATGATCAACTGCGAGATATGGCTCTCATTCTCCTCTGGTAAATAGAACGACTAGAAACACTGATAATACATCTGGAATAGGTTAGGGAGGATCAAGAAAACGCAAAATCATTAATCGCGAACTTGTTGTGATAAGCACCTCAAAAAACCCAGGTCAAAACAGTCAATCAGAGAGCACCTCTTAAATAAGAGTTCCATTCCCTTATTTAAGGATTTTTAAAAGGGTGCGCTTTTTGTTTCAAGAAGCGCGGGGAGAAGCGAGCGAGAGGGCGGGGGGAGAGAGAGACACACACGCAAATTAGGCTCCGCCCCCCCCCCCCCCCCCCTCCCTCTCGTCTCGCCTTTCCCTCCTCTTCCCCAGTGCGTTGCGCGCGTACTTCTCGGGCTCTAGCGCGACTCAGAGACAAGATAATCACAAACGGCAAAAAGCATGATGTTATTGGGTCCATGATGGATAGTTGGAACACACTTTTGACACCATTGCGTAAAATCGGCTATCTGCGTTGTGGCCCCTACCTTTACAGTACATTCTAGAGACAAAAAAGTATTAAATAATTATTTCGATTCAGAGGAAACGCCATGCAACAAATGGAAAAGGTAATGGTTCAACATCAATACTTGCAATAGGTGAGCATGTATTTACGACCAGCCTTTTCAAATTTTTCATCAACAAATTCGACCGAATCGGATTATGGGCGCCAAACAGTTCAAATAGAGTTCTGGTATCTTTCTTTCAAGCTCAAAACAGTAGGAATATCTTCAACTTGTCTCTCCAATTCCTCAAAACACTGCTGGCAATCATTCAGCACGGTAACGCTGATTGTTTCATCGGGCTTTGATTTCTGCAAAGATCATGCGATAATCAAAAGTAAGCAATCTTTTTTAAAAGAAATTAAAAGGCTCCAAATTATTGCGAAATATGGGTGAAAAAACTCGCCAATTCCTCCATCTCTCGTTTGAGTGTTGACAGAAGCACAACAGCCGCATCGGCTACTCCCTGCGCGCTTTCCTGATAATGCATTTGTCTAAACCCAGTGATCCTACTAGTTAAAAAAGTAATAATGTTTAAAAAGGGATTTATAGTTTCGACACATTAGTGATTTTTACCTCAATATCTGTTAGAAATCCAGCTTGGGGATATTTCATCTTGAATTCTTGCATATCCACAACTTCATCATTCATCGTCGTAATTTCGCCTCGCAATTCGTCTTTCAGGAGTGTGAGTTCACCCTGCACATCAAATTCGATTGATCTACGCTTGAAACTCCAATTAAAAGCACACAAACAACAAAACGAACACGTACCATTACTTGCAGATGCGAGACCCTAGATCCAGAGCTACCTCCTTGGGCTTGATCCAGAAGACAAAGCGATAGGTTCATGAAACGTCGGCGAACCGGCTCGTGGGCGTTTCTGATAAAACAATTACAGAACCTGAAACATGAAAATGATCAAGTTACCTCAGCAAATTGAGTCTGCTACACAAGTGCGCCTCTGATTGTCGTGACCACTCTTCATTACGCCACATTTCGAATAGCCTAGCCAACTACAATCACAATTTTAAAAAAAATCATAGATTATGCATACTGATACCATTTCTCTTCTCATTCGTCTGTGTTCCTCGAACACTCTCGCAATGGAATCTCTAGCTTCCATTAGCTTCTCCTCGAACAATTCCTCAGCTCGCCTCGACTCTTCTGCGATTCGACTCAGATCCGCATCGCCTGAAATTACTTTTGTGTTTGCATCCGAAAGAAAAATTGAATACGAACGCTCTTCATTGCTCCTCAGGGAGAGTGATGAATACTCGTTTATGATTTGGTCCCGCTCGTGTCCGAGAATGCGAAGCGATTCCTCCCATCTGAGATTGTGATTATGAATGGAATCTCCGGTTTCCAAGATCCGTCTTCGGTAAAAAATTGCCTTTGATAAATGCAACACACCGTTGTTGGCGTTGTTGTCCTTCATGAGATTCGAGGGCTACTTCATGCGATGTGTCACTGTAAACTAGCCACTGTTTTGGAAAGTCATTCCTTGAACTGATGACAATGAAACAAGCGAGGGAATCTTGCCTGTTTATTCTCGCGGAAGGTTGTGTTTCAACCCGTTCTCCACGCTCTTCAGCGATGCTGATTCCCTGACGATTCTAAATACACGAACTGAAATAGAGATGTGAAAATAATTTGAATTCCTCACCGTTATCTTCAACCAGTGGCAGGTGATCCATTTCCAGAACCCTTGCAATTTATTTGAAATACTTCTGAGCAAACTCGACATCGGCGCCTAAAGCCTGGAATATGTTGAAGACGGAACACATACAAATAAGGTAAATATTGGATGGATACCATCGAAAGTCAGATGAATAAACAATTAAGCTGAACACTTTATCCATAAATATACACTCATCAAATAAATAAAGTTGTCAATTATGTGCAGATAAGTGAGAAACAATATAGCGTATTTATAACGAGTAAAACAAGCAGTCATTCTTTTGCGGCCTGAATCGCTTCCATCCGATTCAGTTCTCCAATCACTGAAGATAATAATACGTTACTTGACGATTAATCATAAACCATTCTACCAAATCTGGAATAATCGAAAAATGCTCACACGCGTCCATTCCATTGGTGTTGTTGTGTGTTATCTGTGCCAGATCGCCGCTAAAAATAGATACAAATTTATCATATTTGATTTCCAACTGCATCGTCTCATAACTCACCCGACCGCAAGTAAAGGGATATTGCGGACGCTCAAAGTGATCATCTCGAAGCAGCTTTCGAGCTGCTCAAGCATCATCTCTGATATTACCGCTGGCTGAATACGTTAAACGTGATATCACTGTTACAATACTGTATCTCAAACCGGATTTCTCGACAGCTGGCGGGATAGTATATTTGTACACTTAGAATATTCAGCAAGTGGCGAAGCCAAACCTGTGATAAGATCCTGAAAGCATAATTTGTTTCAGAACACAAAATGGGATCCTGCCCTGAGTTTCAGCCTCGTCTCTAACGGTACAGAGGATTCTCTATCCAATACAGCGAGCAACGAGTTTTGTGAAGTGGTGAGTTGCACGATGCTTTTATCGAGAGCTGATAGAGATCCCTGAAGCATTCCATGAAAATGTATTTGTGTCGTCGCCACTGAGCATCTTAGTAGGAACCAACTTAGTACTAACCAGCTTAGTGCTATCCAACTTAGTACTAACCAGCTTAGTACTATCCAATTTAGTACTACCCAACTTAGTGCTAACTAACTTTGTACTAACAATCTCAGTACTATCCAACTTAGTACTATCCAACTTAGTACTATCCAGCTAAGTACTATCCAACTTCGTACTAACCAGCTTAGTACTATACAACTTAGTACTCAGCAACTCGGTGCCCAATCACATAGTTCCATTACCGAACAAACGGCCTTTTCTACCTTTTTGGCCTTTTTTCCCTTTAAGCGAATTCACGCTTAATATTCTTGTTTTTTGTTTCATATTTTTTATCCACCCCCATAACTGGACGAATACAAAAATTGGCCGGTGAAATATTATTTTAAATAGGTGAAAAATGAGAGCCGTTGCCTCTATTTTCAATTAAAATACGGCTCTACCGTAATCTCCACGTCATCACAAATTTTCCGTACATTTTCTGTATTACGGCTGTAGGTAGAAAAGGCCGTTTGTTCGGTAATGGGAGCGATGTACGATAGCAGTAATTGACCTCACCCTCGCCATTCCGATGTTCATGATTTGATAATCATCCATAGCAAGCTTCATCTGGAATATTCTCTTTACAAACGTTTCTATTACGATGATATCCGAGGTTTAAAGAACCCGCGATCGATAACGAACATATAGATACTAGTCTATACTTACATCTCCGATCCACTGCACATGATTGCTTTCCATGTGTGAAAAATTTGCCCGGAAGGAATTCACCTGATCAGCGAGGCTCATGTATCCTGAACGATTTTTTCTTTGAATAAGTAAGAAATTACCAAACCTATAGCTTGATAATGCGCCATGAGCAGTGCGGTCTCTCTTCTGTGATGATTTCTCTCGGCCTCAATCTGTCGCTCCAGAAAGTCCCGGACACTGACAAAACAATACTGCTCTTTGATCTGGCAACAGCTGGCCTTACCAGTGCGTCCCACCTAGCATCGTTTTACGACTGTAAAACCGCTTGACGTGGATACACCTCATTCATCTTATTAGTGCTCTTTGATTACTGATAAAGGCGAGCAACAAAGAATGAACTTACACTATACCATGTTCTCGGTGTTGTTTGATGACTCTCTCCTGTAATTCCTGTACTTGCATTCCGTGCCTTTCGACGAGATGACGAACGACCTCTGAGTGATGCTTCTCCTGATTGTACAAAAGTTTAGAAGACATCGACTACCATTACATAATCAATTAGTTATTCTATACTATTCTACCTATTCTATACTATCTTTACTTCAACAAAATAATGCGTGTTTCGTCTAAAGTCCATTCAAACTGACCTGTTTCAGCATGCATTCATGCAGCGTGCGCTCATGGTTTAAAAGCTCTTGTTGACGCGCTTCGAATGTTCTCTGAAATAACTTGCAGGATGAAACAAAAATAAAAGAAAAAAAGCTTTACCCGCTCCACCTCTAGTTCCTTATTTGCTTCTGATTGGACATTTCGAAGGTCGGTGTTTAATTCCTAAAAAACGGCGATCAAATTCTTGATAGACGATCAGGATAACCTTGATTTGCTTTCGATATCGCTCTTGGAGTTCGTTGCGTTCCCGTCTGCTTGCGTTTTGCAACTCCTGAGATGCCAATTTATAGGATTATTTTAAAAAAAAACACGCACCTTTGTCCTCAGTTCGAGCTCTGCTTCAGCAGCTGCGATTCTGTCGGCAAGTTCCTTTTCATGTTCCGCGAATGTCTCGTTCCGCTTTCGCATCTAAATTAATTATTCAAGGTAATGCATGATTATTTACTCTCTTCTAATCTTAACTAGAAGACATCGGTAACTACACTTCGTTCTCAAATACCACCGTCCAAAGAGGAGCGCGAAATGATTGATTATAAAAATGCGCTGATACGGCAGATACTGTGCGAGAAAGAGGTGTGATCAAAACACGCAATAAAAGCATAGTTAGTAGACTTTCAATCGTAACGAAACAACTGGTCGTTTAATAGGGAAATGCACCGCCTCCTTCACGAGAGACAGCACGGAATGAAGAGAACGATGGGTGATTTCCCTATTAAACGACTAGTTGTTTCGTTACCATTGAAAGTCTAATAGAGAGTAAGCAAAAATGTCAATTGCAGCATAGTCACTGACCAATTCATCAAAATTTCTCACAACAGCCTCCCTCTCCATTTCTGTATCCTCCTGCAGGCAACGATAAGCATCAAGATTTGCCTGACATTAATTAATGATTAATTAATTAATGATTGCATTAATGATCACAGTAACATCATGTCTGAGGCCACATAAACCGATTAATCTTTCACTTTTTTCTTAATTTTCAACTGTGAACATGAGAGACCGACCTGCATCCGATCCAGCTGGTCCTCAAGCAGCTCACGTTCGCGCTCTGACTCGTCAGCGCACCTTTCATCAATGCATCGAATCACTTCGGCAGCGAGCTAGAATGATGATAATGTGATAACACTGTTTCTGTATCACTGTCTACTTCCACGAAAAGACAAAAAGATCAAATAATATGTAAAGAAGAAAATATTTTTTCTTATTTTTTTTACCCTGTGTTCAATAAAGTGGCTGATTGTGGGCGAATAGCGAGTTGATGAGCACCTTACCGGAATAAGAAGAGGAATCACCGCAGTCCAGGCAGGCATTGGCGTCACGTCAGAGTGCTCAGCCGGTCAACAATGACAGACACGGACTGATATCTTATCTCTCGTCCCATCCTTCCCTCAACAACAAACCATAAATTTCAAAATTTGAGGTACTTTGGTATCGCTATTTGCTCATTATCATAATACGAACGCTCACGAAAACAACAAACAGTCGTTTTGAAATTTTAGAGAAGTCGTTATGTGAAAAGCTTGCAATGAATATGAGTACTTCCATGCTTCCACTAATATAGGTTCGTCCCTGTCCATCCTCGGTCATAATGTGTGCACTATTTAAATATTATTTACGGTCAAGAATATCCGGAGAGGTACAAAAATGCGAAAACATCAGCAGATAACGTTAACGTATCGATCTAGATCTAGAGCTCTATACCTAGTTTTGTCAATCGCTTCTTTCCTCTTATTTTCCACAAGCAGCGCTAAGCAAAACATCTCAATAAAAATAAAAGATAAGAACGGTTCGACTCGGAAATATACTCGTGTGGGAAGACGGTCCGATGAAAACAAAATTTCGAAAATGGAAAACTAGAGATAGAGGGAAATTGAGAGAGTCTATCATCTCGGGAATCGTCATGTGTTTTTTCGCTCTCAAAACGCTCAACCAAGGTGCGGCTCTGTAAGACACCGAGTGATTGTTATGACGGGCGCCTATTTATGATGCGGAATTCACCTTGTGACTCATACAGCCTCGCTTGCAGCATACTTGCTTGTGCTCTCTTTCCTTTTCCTTCTTTCGAGCCCCACTTTAACTCTATCAATTCAAATCTGCGCATTTTTCATGTGTATGGGCTTAGGACTTTCGTGCCCGGGGACGTGCCCGGGGATGACGGGGATTTTTTTAATGGTTGATTTGCAGCACTTGGAATTACCTGCAAACATACGAGAAACATATAACCAATTTTCACAACAAGGTAGTATCAGTTGCCGCACTTCCTTCGCTAAACTGCCGTATATGACTTTGTATTTAGGAACCCTCTTCACTGATGTTAATAAGAGGCGTGACCTCGAAAGAAGGAAAAGGAAAGAGAGCACAAGCAAGTATTCTGCACTTTAACTCTATCAATTCAAATGTGCGCATTTTTCAGGTATATGGGCTTAGTACATTCGTGCCCCAACAAGGACCCACAGGTGAGAGCTACGCAATTACTCATGATAACTTGCAACAAGTGACCTCGAAGAAGCATCATCCAAAGCCCTTCTCTAATGAGAGGCAATGGCTAACACAATAAGAAACTTTCCACATATCCATAGGATAATAATCTCCGAACTACCAGTATTTCGGGCTCCTTGAATTTCACGCGGAATTTTTTTTTTTATCGCAGGTGATCAAGGAACTTGAGGCGGCGCAAGCGATGATTGAAGAGCTGCAGAAAAAAGTGGAAGAGGAGCAGAAAGCACGAAATGAGGAACTACTCAAGTTTTATGAGAAGAGTCTCGAGCGGGTTAGTCAGATCATTATAAGACTTTTAGGCTGATGATAAAATGAGATTTTTATGCCAACTTCAATCAGTATTTGATTCTCGATAAAAATCGCGCAAACATAGCAAATATTGTTTTCTTCACAGGAGCGAGAACACGGTATCGACCGTGTACAGGCAGCGTTCGATATGAAAGAGGCGACGGAGAGGATGACCGAGAAAATGAACGAACAACAAATGTGAGTGGTATTTTTGTTTTTGGTTTTGTTGTTGTTATTGTTGCTGAACATCTGTTTTCCAGAAAGAATACGGAGAAACTGATCGAGCTCATGGTCGAAAACGACAGGCTCATGCATCCTGAACGATTTTTTCTTTGAATAAGTAAGAAATTACCAAACCTATAGCTTGATAATGCGCCATGAGCAGTGCGGTCTCTCTTCTGTGATGATTTCTCTCGGCCTCAATCTGTCGCTCCAGAAGGTCCCGGACACTGACAAAACAATACTGCTCTTTGATCTGGCAACAGCTGGCCTTACCAGTGCGTCCCACCTAGGATTCTCTTACGACTGTAAAACCTCTTGACGTGGATACACCTTATTCATCTTATTAGTGCTCTTTGATTACTGATAAAGGCGAGCAACAGAGAATGAACTTACACTATACCATGTTCTCGGTGTTGTTTGATGACTCTCTCTTGTAGTTCCTGTACTTACATTCCGTGCCTTTCGACGAGATGACGAACGACCTCTGAGTGGTGCTTCTCCTGATTGTACAAAAGTTTAGAAGACATCGACAACCATTACATAATCAATTAGTTATTCTATACTATTCTACCTATTCTATACTATCTTTACTTCTTTGTTTACTTCTTAACAAAATAATGCGCGTTTCGTCTAAAGTCCATTCAAACTGACCTGTTTCAGCATGCATTCATGCAGCGTGCGCTCATGGTTTAAAAGCTCTTGTTGACGCGCTTCGAATGTTCTCTGAAATAACTTGCAGGATGAAACAAAAATAAAAGAAAAAAAGCTTTACCCGCTCCACCTCTAGTTCCTTATTTGCTTCTGATTGGGCATTTCGAAGGTCGGTTTTTATTTCCTAAAAAACGGCGATCAAATTCTTGACAGACGATCAGGATAACCTTGATTTGCTTTCGATATCGCTCCTCGAGTTCGTTGCGCTCCTGTCTGCACGCGTTTTTCAACTCCTGAGATGCCAATTTATAGGATTATTTTTTTAAAAAAACACGCACCATTGTCCTCAGTTCGAGCTCTGCTTCAGCAGCCGCGATTCTGTCGACAAGTTCCTTTTCATGTTCCGCGAATGTCTCGTTCCGCTTTCGCATCTAAATTAATTATTCAAGATAATGCATGATTATTTACTCTTTTCTAATCTTAGCTAGAAGACATCGGTAACTACACTTCGTTCTCAAATACCACCGTCCAAAGAGGAGCCCGAAATGACTGATTATAAAAATGCGCTGATACGGCAGATACTGTGCGAGAAAGACGTGTGATCAAAACACGCAATAAAAGCATAGAGAGTAGACTTTCAATCGTAACGAAACAACTGGTCGTTTAATAGGGAAATGCACCGCCTCCTTCACGAGAGACAGCACGGAATGAAGAAAACGATGGGTGATTTCCCTATGAAACGGCTAGTTGTTTCGTTACGATTGAAAGTCTAATAGAGAGTAAGCAAAAATGTCAATTGCAGCATAGTCACTGACCAATTCATCATAATTTCTCACAACAGCCTCCCTCTCCATTTCTGTATCCTCCTGCAGGCAACGATAAGCATCGAGATTTGCCTGACATTGCATTAATGATTAATTAATTAATGATTGCATTAATGATCACAGTAACATCATGTCTGAGGCCACATAAACCGATTAATCTTTCACATTTTTCTGAATTTTCAACTGTGAACATGAGAGACCGACCTGCATCCGATCCAGCTGGTCCTCAAGCAGCTCACGTTCGCGCTCTGACTCGTCAGCGCACCTTTCATCAATGCATCGAATCACTTCGGCAGCGAGCTAGAATGATGATAATGTGATAACACTGTTTCTGTATCACTGTCTACTTCCACGAAAAGACGAAAAGATCAAATAATATGTAAAGAAGAAAATATTTTTTCATATTTTTTTTACCCTGTGTTCAATAAAGTGGCTGATTGTGGGCCAATAGCGAGTTGATGAGCACCTTACCGGAATAAGAAGACGAATCACCGCAGTCCAGGCAGGCATTGGCGTCACGTCTTCTTGATTAAGACAAGATGACGAGTCCAGAGCTCAGCCGGTGACAGACACGGACTGATATCTTATCTCTCGTCCCATCCTTCCCTCAACAAGAAACCATAAATTTCAAAATTTGAGGTACTTTGGTATCTCTATTTGCTCATTATCATAATACGAACGCTCACGAAAACAACAAAAAGTCGTTTTGAAATTTTAGAGAAGTCGTTATGTGAAAAGCTTGCAATGAATATGAATACTTCCATGCTTCCACTAATATAGGTTCGTCCCTGTCCATCCTCGGTCATAATGTGTGCACTATTTAAATATTATTTACGGTCAAGAATATCCGGAGAGGTACAAAAATGCGAAAACATCGGCAGATAACGTTAACGTATCGATCTAGATCTAGAGCTCTATACCTAGTTTTGTCAATCGCTTCTTTCCTCTTATTTTCCACAAGCAGCGCTAAGCAAAACATCTCAATAAAAATAAAAGATAAGAACGGTTCGACTCGGAAATATACTCGTGTGGGAAGACGGTCCGATGAAAACAAAATTTCGAAAATGGAAAACTAGAGATAGAGGGAAATTGAGAGAGTCTATCATCTCGGGAATCGTCATGTGTTTTTTCGCTCTCAAAACGCTCAACCAAGGTGCGGCTCTGTAAGACACCGAGTGATTGTTATGACGGGCGCCTATTTATGATGCGGAATTCACCTTGTGACTCATACAGCCTCGCTTGCAGCATACTTGCTTGTGCTCTCTTTCCTTTTCCTTCTTTCGAGCCCCACTTTAACTCTATCAATTCAAATCTGCGCATTTTTCATGTGTATGGGCTTAGGACTTTCGTGCCCGGGGACGTGCCCGGGGATGACGGGGATTTTTTTAATGGTTGATTTGCAGCACTTGGAATTACCTGCAAACATACGAGAAACATATAACCAATTTTCACAACAAGGTAGTATCAGTTGCCGCACTTCCTTCGCTAAACTGCCGTATATGACTTTGTATTTAGGAACCCTCTTCACTGATGTTAATAAGAGGCGTGACCTCGAAAGAAGGAAAAGGAAAGAGAGCACAAGCAAGTATTCTGCACTTTAACTCTATCAATTCAAATGTGCGCATTTTTCAGGTATATGGGCTTAGTACATTCGTGCCCCAACAAGGACCCACAGGTGAGAGCTACGCAATTACTCATGATAACTTGCAACAAGTGACCTCGAAGAAGCATCATCCAAAGCCCTTCTCTAATGAGAGGCAATGGCTAACACAATAAGAAACTTTCCACATATCCATAGGATAATAATCTCCGAACTACCAGTATTTCGGGCTCCTTGAATTTCACGCTGAATTTATTTTTTTTAATCGCAGGTGATCAAGGAACGGGAGGCGGCGCAAGCGAAGATTGAAGAGCTGCAGAAAAAAGTGGAAGAGGAGCAGAAAGCACGAAATGAGGAACTACTCAAGTTTTATGAGAAGAGTCTCGAGCGGGTTAGTCAGATCTTTTAAGACTTTTAGGCTGATGATAAAGTGAGATTTTTATGCCAACTTCAATCAGTATTTGATTCTCGATAAACATCGCAAAAAAATAGCAAATATTGTTTCCTTCACAGGAGCGAGAACACGGTAACGACCGTATACAGGCAGCGTTGGATATGAAAGAGGCGACGGAGAGGGTGACCGAGAAAATGAACGAACAACAAATGTGAGTGGTATTTTTGTTTTTGGTTGTTGTTGTTGTTATTGTTGCTGAACATCTGTTTTTCAGAAAGAATACGGAGAAACTGTTCGAGCTCATGGTCGAAAACGACAAAGTTATGGCGAGAGGAATCGAGTACATGCAGAAAGTTCCGCTGTATGTCACGGCCGAGGAGGGTGAGTACTGTTCATTCAAATTGACATTTTCTGAACTGTTTGATATATTATGAAGACCTATCGTAAGATGACGTAACTTATCACGCACGGATCAGATTACGACTGTAGTTTCGTGAGTTTGTGATGATGGGAAAGATAACAATCAAAAAAATATGATTGCAGAATCGAAGAAGCTCGCTCCGATGCTCGAAAATGTTCGCGCAAACTTGTCAGAATCCCGTGAAATCTGCGGTGAACTCTTTAAAATGGTACAAAATAGCGTACTTTAAAAATATAAACCTCTATTTATCAGGTTGCTGAAAAAGCTTCCGATGAAGCTGTGAAGGTTAGACTCTTTTGAAACGACGGCAATAAATTGTTGTGTGTTTTAGGAAAAGCTCAGCGAGTTGAGCAGGAAGGCCTGCGATGAAGGAAGAACGAGTCGAAACGAGATGCTATCGGAGCTGAGCAATAGCCGTAATATCGATTCTAAACTGAGAGATGCTGCAACAGTTAAGCGTTTGCCAATAGTAGCTTTTCATATCTCATATTTCAAGAGAGCTCTGATTCAATTGAACAAATGGTCAGATGTTCTATTCAAGGAGATGTTCATATTGAAATATAACACGGTAATTCTATTTTTTTCTTCTATATTTTACAAAACATTACGTGGGTATGAAGCATTTCTTAAAAAAAAAGATTTTGTATGTTATTGCATGTTAGATTAACAATTGCCTTCCATTCCAGTCTGCAATCGTCCACGATGACATACTACACTTGGACAGTTCCATCGCTCAGATGCAGGAGGTTTCCTACGGAATCACGCACCTGCAGGTACAATTTGCGATATGCGAAGTCGACACTTCATTTGGGCAAATTGTCCGAGCGAGTCCTTGAAATAGAAACGGAGAAGTTTTGGTTCTTTTCGCACAACCTCTCACCCGTCAAAGAAGTGGCATGTAAATTGAAAATGATTGCTTGCTAAAGCATCCCTAGTGTAAACTGCAGAGACATTTACCAAACTCTACCTGCAGGGCCAGAGCATCGCGCATCGCACTATGGAGACTATGGAGCAGATCCATCAAGATAAGAGGACCATTCTAAGTGGACTCGCGACCGCATCCCGTGTGGTCGAAGACCCTACAACGGCTCCGGCCAAGCAGAAAACTGATTAGTGAGGGTTCACGAGACCTAAGAATCGAGCAAGAATAAACACTGTAAAATATTTCTGATTGCTATATTCGATTTGCTCGATTCTTAGACATACGGCATCTTTCACTAATATCTTCCCAGAATATTATTATTATTCTCCAAAACCATGTTTCTTTTTAACATCTACGTTTTAATAGTGGAGAAATTTAAGTTGATGAATTGTATTTATAAATATTCCCATTCTCTTATTATTATGTGTGCACTCATTTCTTGAATAAATATTTATTTTTATGGTGCTTCGTCTTCCTGTCGAATGGTTGGAATCCATCTCTCGAAGCTATCTCATCATACCTGTCTATTGGATCGTTGCTCTTCAGATGGGAAACATGATGTGTTGTGCCAAAGCTTGTGAGCAAGAGAGCAATTCAAAAAAATACAGATGGTGAGCGGCAATATGGACACTTATCCTGACAAAATGAATAGAGTTTGACATCAAGCTATCTAAATAACGATCTAAATGTTAACAATGAAGGCATTTTTCATTCTCTAGAGGTTCTCCATTCATGCAAGATTTGTTATTTTTTTATTATTATTATATTTCCATTACAGCGTGAAGAGTCTCCGGCCATTCCGTCACAACAACATGTAGTTTCACTAAGAGGTATGAAGTTTCACGAAGTATTCGAATTTATTGTTATTCATTTACAATTGATTCAGAAACAGCCGTGAAAGAGGAGAAATCTGCAGTTGACCGCTTCAAATCTTTTCTGAAAATTAATCGAGAAGACAAAAATGCAGAATCGGAAGACGAAGAACGAATGGAACAGTTGAGGAGAGAGAGGGAGGAAGCGGATAGGAGGTAGATCCATCCTAAAATACTTTGTTTCAACGGTTACGACTTTAGAATGTAATTCATTTCTACTATATCAGGTTCAACGAGAAACAAATGACACTTGCTATTGAACGCAATAAAATAATGAACAATTACCACATGCAGTCTACGATGATCAAAGAAAAGGGTGATATTGAATGCGCTTGATTTTATTTTATGAAAATATTCAGTGAGCGATGAGCTGAGCAGAATCAATGATCAATCGCGAAGAACTGAAGCATCATTCAAAGAAAAACTACGCGCTGAAGATGAAGAAAGAGACCGATTAATCGAAGAGATGAGGAAGAGGAGAAGGGATCACGTACGCTATTCCAGGTCGAACTTCTTACAATTGACTTTTTAGATGGCTCAGCTGGTTCGTCATCTGCTCTTCACGTACTTATCGAATGAGGCAGAGAAAGAATGGTCGCAGAAACTAAGTTCACTAAGGTAATTCACAAAATATTAGCAAAACAATGTGTCGTAGTTTGTGCAATACCGAAAAGAGAAACAAGCTGATGTTGCGTGCCGGATATTAGCATATAAAAGAGCGGATCGGTAATTTTCGACCACCCCCCGGACACGTTACCCCGAATTGCGAACCAAGGGCCCATACTTCATGCATGGACACCCCTTGGCCCTGTATACAACATAGTGCTAAGGAGCCCCTCATTTGGGCTTCCATAGGCAAAATATTGATTCGCAAAGTTAAAAAATCGAAAACTCGTAACTTTTGAACGGGACCAGCTAGACTCAAAATTGTTTTTGTGATGCACTAGGCATGTCTAGAAACCAAAAATAAGCCACCGCGATCGAACTTCATATCTCGTTGAACTTGATTTCATGACCAATTTTTTTGATTATTGGGGTTTTACCCCAAAATAAAGAGAGACCGACAGCTCCAACTTTGCTTCAAATTCGATCAAATTCAAATGGGTTCCTCTATGTAACCTATAACTTGAATCACTAAATATTTTTGCCTAAAGTTGCCATTTCGGAGCACATGTGGAATGAAATGACGTAGGATGTGCTAATAAACTATGTTTGACTTATACTTTAGATGAAGAGCGATTGAAATCGATGATTTATTATTATTTCTAAACAATTCCAGTAATTTCCCGTCGAAAAAAACACACTTCGAAAGACAAAACAATTTTGAGTCTAGCTGGTCCCGTTCAAAAGTTACGAGTTTTCGATTTTTTAACTTTGCGAATCAATATTTTCCTTGTGGAAGCCCAAATGAGGGGCTCCTTAGCACTATGTTGTATACAGGGCCAAGGGGTGTCCATGCATGAAGTATGGGCCCTTGGTTCGCAATTCGGGGTAACGTGTCCGGGTGGTGGTCGAAAATTACCGATCCGCTCTCATAAATGTGTATTACATTGGACACCATTTTTGAGAAACGTACATGACCCTGTGCGACTTCGCTTCACCACTCTTTATGCATTCATTTCGGATCAGATAAAAAAAGGAGACCTCAGCCTTCCCGTTCCTTACAAGCATGCAATGGTAAATATTTATGCGGATCAAGTCAAATAAATATCTTCTTTATACATGAATCATTGAAGGAACATATCAACAACCTCAAATATGATTTGTGCGAGGAGAGAATGGTAATGGAAGATGCAGTGTTAGACATGCACGAGCTCAAGATCGACAATCCGCAAGCGAAATTCCTCACCGACATTGAGGTATACTATTCAGTACACCCCTTACGATAGGTTTTAATAAAATCACATTCGTTCAAGGAAATTCCAGGAAAGCGCAATGAGCGTGGTGGAGTCCGCCACCATACTGATCGCGAAGGTTGCAGAGGTCAAATTCCAACTGGTAGGTAACCATGTGATTACTTGCACAAGTTATTTTATCCAGTTATCATTGGTATCATTTTAGGAATCAGGCGACCACGTCGTCAGTCTTGCGCTGTTGAATGAGTGCAAGCTCTGTTTCGACACACTTGAAAGAAGAGTGAACACTATTCCGACTGTGATGGATTTGAGAAGCAAATATGAAAATAGAAATTGAAATTTGTTTACACAAGGTCATGCATAATCACGAACAAAATGAAGGGATGAGCTTTGCTGAAGTCGATATCACATTTGTATTCATATTCCCATTTCGAAAAAAAAAGTTATTTCTTATTTGAATTTATTTTCGTAAACTTTTTAGATCGATTGCTCCTCAATGTCTTCTATCTGGATCATATGCCTGTTCACTCCATTGAGCTCTGTTGAAGTTATTGCTGATATTTCCATCGTTATTTCACCAGTCACTGAAATCGTTATTAGTTCACATACAAAGACAACAAAGAAAGAATTAACTATTTTGAAACAGAACTTCCTTTCTTGTGTTTGTGCGCAGTCGCCTGCTATCTGTGCAACATTATCACTAAAATTGAGTTCATTAAAAATGAATAAAAATTATAAAATTTACTTTAGTTCTAGCATCGGAATGTTCTTCACATCGACGCTGAGTTGAGCAAACAAGCGTTCGACCTCTTCCACAACTTCCACTGGCAATACATCGTTCTGCAAATTGGTAATTAATTCTAGCTTTACCGATGTATGCTCACAGGTCTTCTTATCAAACCACCCGATACGAGTCTCGCACACGCGGAATATTCTTGACGCCGTGTCGCCAAGGCCTTTATAAACTCCTGCAATTGTTTTATGCAAATTATCCCAATCGAAGATACAAACTCTAATTTCGCTCCTTGCAGTGAGAGGAACGGAAGAGGCCTTATCAAGTGCAGATAATAAGGAATCCTCCGCAGAAGATAGCTGGGCGAGGCTCGTATCAAGATCACTCATGGTCCTCTGAAAATCATTGATCGAAATAAGTCCCTAATTATTTGTGCAAATACCTTGACTAGCCCAGTATTGATCTCTTGTGAATTGTCAATAGCTGTCCTAATCTGAAACCATTCGCAGTTCAAATGTAATTTTTAAGACGATTCAGTTGTGTTGTGTTTTTGTGCCTCTTCTATTTTCTTTTATTGGCATGAAAAGCTGTCAAAAGTAATGCTAACTGACTAACATCCTCAATCAACTGCGCGTGTTTTCTCTCCACCAGTGAAAAATTGGTACGGACGGCATGGATGTTATCGGCTAGACTGACGTGTCCTGCATTTAATATCTTTTTTTGGGTCAAAAAATATCGAAGCTTACGAATTTCCTCATAGTGCGCAACGATTAAAGCAGCCTCTCTACCACGATTAGTTTTTTCGTCCTCGAGCCGCTGTTCGTGCATGCCTTGGACTCTGTAACATGGCGCGTTTCCTCGCAAATAGTCCTAAGGGGTCATCAACCTAACATCTCATTCACTGCCATCATACTCACACCACTCCATGTTCCTTCTGCTGCTCTACAATTCTCTCCTGTAGTTGCTCCACCTTCTCACTGTGTTTCTCCAGGAGGAGTCTGATAACTTCAACGTGATGCTTCTCCTAAAATTTTGCTTGGGCATGTTGTAGGAGAGCAGCATGAAAGCCCCTCTGTCGCTCCTCGATAGGGATGTCATTTTGTGTTCAAACGGCCGTCTCAGACAGAATTGAGTCCTAAGCTTTCAGACACATTTGCATCCCATTTCTTCTCACTTCCCTCATACGTAGATTTGCTCTGAATGAGAGGGATAGCCAAATTGAGCCAACCCCAACTCCCCGATGAATGACGAGAGTCTCTCAATCACATTTGCTTCTGTGATCATCATCATTTCAAAATAAGTGTGCAAAATGAATGTTCCGCTTCCTAGGATTGGTAACAAACGTACCTGAACTACTGCGTTGTTCAAAACTTGGATTCTGGACAATCACCTGTTTCAACATGCAATCGTGAAGGTTTCGCTCGTAAACAGTCATCTCACGCTGACGAATTTCAAACGCTTTCTGTGAAAACAATGGAAGTGAGTTAAAGAGAACTAAACCTTGACTCACTCTCTCCGCGTCTCGTTCTCTTCTCGCCTCTAACCGCGCCTTGTTCAACGCGTCCTCTCGAGTCTGAAGGAATATGGTTTTTATCCAACAAAGTTCGTGTTCAGTTTGCTGTTGAAATTAACCTTTATTTGTTCTCGATAAGCTAAACGCATTCGCTCACGCTCTTCTTTCGATGCAGTCTGCATTTCCTGAAATGAAATTTATTATTGTGGTTTACGTTCATTGATTGTGTCAAAAAATAAAATAATAAAGCAGTTTGGAGTACTTGTGTCTTCTTGGCGAAGTCCGCTTGCGTTTTCGCTACATTATCGCTTAGTCGTTTCTCGCGCTCCACGTACTCTTGCTCTCGTTTTAGCATCTGAATATGTTGAACGGGAATTGATTAGCAAATTTCAAGGTGTACAAGAATATGTAGTTCTATTTATCATTGTTCTTTATTTTTTTTTACTTCTTCACAGTCACTATCCGGCAATTGGATTTTAGCACCCTACACCAAATTCTAATATGAGGCCGTTTGAAGGAGAGTCGAGCAGATCTGATTTGGTCTGGCATATCCATATCTATCGAAAAAAACAATGTTTTGAAAAATACCGTCTCATTGTGCTTGCTGACGACTTCCTCCTTCTCCTTCACAATCTGCTCGTGTAGACGTCGATACGAGTCGAGATTGGTCTGCAACAGATTGGTCTTGGGATCTCCAATAATCAGGCAAAATGTTCTAAAATCAAAATGTTTTCTTGGTAGTTTGCTACTCTCAAAGCAAATTGTTCCCACCTGCATTTTTTTCGCCTCCGCTTCCAATATTTCCCGTCTCTTCTCAGCATTCTCTACGCGCTTGTCGCCAACGCATTTGACCACTTCTGACAGTAGCTGAAAAGTGGAGTAATGAATGCGAAATTGATCAGAAATGCCCACATCAGTGGCTGCGATACCGATCTCAATATCAGAAATGCCCACATCAGTGGCTACGATACCGATCTCAATATCTCGCGGTATCCCGGCTGCTCAACATCCCCAAGATTCAGCAGATATCGCTAATGAGAATTCAAATGTGAAGTCGCAATGAACTTACAGGCAAAACAAGAGGAAGAGCGGCAGTCCATACAGGCATTCCTGTTGCCGCTACTGTGGACACCAAATTAGTTGTATGCTTCAGGATGCCGGAATCGATTCGCTAGAAATGAAAGCGCATGACAATTTTTTGTTGTTGCGAATTTCAAAATCTACGACGAGTAATCATCTACAAAATTCTCCAAAACATTTTCATCAAATGACCTTCACATGACCCGATCGTTTGTTAAGACTGACTATGTGGTGTATTGGCAATATTTACCGAAATGAATGAATTGCATGCAAAACGACGAATGATCATAGATAGGCAACACTAAGACTTTTTGAACGTTTGATTCTGGGGGGGGGGGGGGGGGGGGGAAATAACGATGGCTAAATCACGGAAGATCCCTCTATAGAGGATAGGATGTTTTCCACATCGCAATGGTTTAGATGATGACAATTTTTGTTGTTGTCGTTTGGCGTCGTTTTGCATGAGAAGCAAAACGATAAAGATGGAGACGATAACACGGACTGCTGTTATCTTCTTTTTTAGGTTTGCCGACATACCGTACACATTACGTAACACTGCATAATTTGAATGAAAGAGTCAGTACCGTGAAAATTCAATGCTTGTATATCACATTTTGACGCAAAGTTGTTTCTTGTTCCGTGTGTAACGAAATTGCTATTAAATTAAGGTCGCGTTTAAAATTGAGCATTAATTATATAATTGGTGCTTAAATAACGCGAAACCATCCCAGAAATCGTGTTTTATCATTAAAAACTAAGAAAAGATAGTGAAAATAGGCGGAAAACGCGCAAAACGAAGTGAAAGTGGGCGGAGCTAACACGTTTGCCGCGCGAAATAGTTTAGTAGGTGTGCAATTACAATCGTATCATTTTAAAAATGTGATACATATCGACTAGATTGCTGAAAATTTAGCGGCTGTATCTCGTCACGGCTACTCGCAATTGTAAGTTAGCGATGCACTTTTGCAAATATACTCATACGCACGAGTAGCTCTATTTCGAAATCATAAGAGATTTGGACAATGTTACGCGTTTTAACAACTAATTTCATCGTGAATGTCTAGAGGTGAAACTTGATCGAACAAAATATAATGCGTTGAAAACGACAAGAAATTCAAATAAGAGACGACGAGAGTTCTCGTGATGAGATTGCCGGACGATGCAAATTTTGAAATCAATATTAGATACATAGTGTAGTATGCGCGTCGTACCAAAGAAGGATGATTAAGAGCTTGTTTGTTCATACCTGTTATCAGCGGTGTCACTGTGTGCAATGAGAAAGGTGAGAATTTCGAAAACCTTCCGTTTTGGTTGCGACTGTATTGCCTCTAACCTTGATGTTTTCACCTTTGCTTGGTCCTTTCTAAAGTTTTCTTAGTCTTTCGCCGTCGCAGATGAAATAAAGTTCAGTTACGGTAATGACTCGCAGTTCGGCGAAAACACATTCATGGCTGCTAGTATCGAAACAGAGATGCATAGTGTA
The DNA here is from genome assembly GCA_000180635.4 of Pristionchus pacificus. Classification (NCBI taxonomy): domain Eukaryota; kingdom Metazoa; phylum Nematoda; class Chromadorea; order Rhabditida; family Neodiplogasteridae; genus Pristionchus; species Pristionchus pacificus. Next base: position 16,920,616 of record CM026577.1, read on the forward strand.
GTATGTGCATCTCAGCGAATCAACGAGAGAAAGATAAGATTAGTCACTTATCTGTTTTCGCGTGATCGCAACTTGCACAGTACCGTATTCATCAAACAATATATTTCGCCCCATAACCAGTCGTTCAACTTCTCTCATTCAGCTCATTCGCGTAAATGGTTTCGTTTTAACAAAGTATGTTATGTTTTAGAGGAATGGGAGCAGCAGCGACCAAGAGGGCTGAAGAGCTTCAGAAGAAATTAGACGAGGAGAAAAAAGCTGCGCTTGACGAACTCAAGAAAACGACTACAGAGCGAATTGAGAAAGTTAGTGCGCTTTGAAAGACTGGTTATGATTTCCCACGATTTCACGACGCACGATTTCAAAATCCTTGTTATGGTGATGTGTTTTTTCAACAATTGTCACTACTTCTGATCAGGAAAAGGAACTTAGCAGTCAAGTTATGAAGGCGGCTAAGGAGGTGGCGGAGACGAAAATGGCGATGAACGACAAGCTTAATGAGCAAAAACTGTTCGTGCATGTTAATCTCTCTCATCCGATTCTATTGTTATAGAAAGCACCAGGAGCAATTGTTTCAACTCAAGAACAATAACGACCAAATAATGGCGAAGGGGCTCGAGTTCATCCAGAAGGTTCCACTATACCTAGCTGCCGATGAGGGTTAGTGCAAAATTGAACGAATAATGGTGTATATCTTGACGCTGGTTGAGCATGTGAAAAACTGGTTTTCATTGAGGAAGTTTTGTTTGTAGAGTCCGATAAGCTCACCGACATGAAAGGAAAGATTCGCGGAAACTTGACCGAATTAAGGGACGCATGTACGGCGCTCTATAAAATGGTTACATTTCTTATTCGGGCAAACATGACTTATACAGATTTTCAGATTGAAGATGAAGCTCCGAATGCTGATGTGCAGGTTCGGAAATTTTCCAGGTTAACGAACACAAGCAAGCATCCAGGAAAAAATCAAGGAGATGAGAGACAAGACGTTTACCGAAGGAAGATCGCATCGTGGTGAAATGCTCACTCTATTGAGCACCAGCAAGAATATTGACCTGGCCCTCCGAAATGCGGCAACAGTTGAGTCCTCTCAAATCCTAGGAAATAAATTATATATTTTGAGGACGCAGTAAATAAGCTGAATTCGGAATCCAACGTAGGCCTGAACAAGAAGTTGTTCAGCCTGGTGATGATGAAGGTATATTTGATCTTGATTATTAACCATGCTGTTTCCTTTTTTTTGCCAGTCTATTATAATTGTAATCCAGCCAACGCTCTATTATTTTTATTTATGATGAAACACAAATATTTGAGAATATCAGATCTTGCGTTTTCTTTGAAAACAATTTCAATCTTATATTTAGGGAAAATGATCATTGCAGGCTCCAATACTTCTCGATGACGTCTCCGAAGTGGATGACTTGGTTGCTCAGATGGAAGCGAACTTTGCAGCCATTCCATCCTTGCAAGGTCCAACTACCGCGCATCACTCATTCGCCACATTGAAGGATATCTACCTAGAGAGTGCCGCTAGGAGCACCGGTCTTGGATCGGAAGACTTAGTGGATGATCTTGATGACCCGGCGAGTACCACACTGCAAGCTAATTCGTGAGGAATAATAGTTGAAAGAAGGAACAGTGATGATCGTTTCCGGTTTTTGAACATATTATGCTTGTATTGGTTTTCTGTTAAAACATTGCATTTCTGACTCAAACACGTTTCTTTAAAGACTTTTCCTCAACTTTTGATATACTCGCCCATGATTGTTGTTGTCCATTGAATAAAGGATTGCATTACGTATAATCTTCATTTTTATATCTATTGGTTCAAGACCATCCCGGAATATCTGATTCACTCGGCCATTAGATGCTCTCTCTTCAGATGGGAATCTATACCGATTCGAGACCAACCGATTGTTCTGAAGAGGCGCTGCACATGGCAAGTTGAAGTGGCTAGTCTCTAATCCACTAGGGCATCTTTCGCTGCTAAACTTTAACAGCATTTTTCTGTAGAATAGTATTGAATATAGCAAGAGTAGAATTCGTATTTCGATATGGTCAGCTGATAATTTGGATTGAAGGACACCCCAGTTGACGTGGTTCAACTCCAGCCTGAATGCTTTGAACGAGATCTGGAAAGCAGAGAAGCTCTGAATGAAGTGAATGAGACGATGCAAGGAGGCAACCAATATCAGTTGGCGAGAGGGGTAGCGTTAACGGACTCAAGAATACGGAATAATGGATGATTTGCAGCACGTGGAATTACCTGTAAACATACGAGAAAATCATAATCAATTTTCACAACAAGGTACTATCCGTTGCCGCACTTCTTTCGCTAAACTGTATTTAGGAACCCTCTTCACTGATGTTAATAAGAGGCGTGAAGGAGGGGCACCTAAAGATCACCCATTGAACCTTCCGAAAGGTATGGTGCTCAACATTAATCTGTTCTTTCATTTTTATTTTATCGGAAAAATATGTATTTGAGGATCGCTTGCGGAGGTTGCACGGGCGAAATTTCGCAACACTATTGAGGTTAGCGGAATCGCGACACCTAAAGATAACGGCAAGAAGACAGGAAAGACGAAGAAAGACAAGTCAAAGAAGAAAATCAACGAAGCAGACAGAAGGTACTATCAACAAGCCCGTTCCTCATTAATCCATTGGTAAAATTATTATCGTCAGTTTCGAAGAGCGGCAACGTGCGCTTGACGAGGAAATGGATCGAATTAGAAAAAGCTATAACACGCAGTCCGCACAGATCAAAGAAGAGGGCGAGCAATTTTTTTTCACAGCCGAAGACGATTCGTCTATTGAGATTATACCCACTCCGTTTGAAGAGAACTCTAGTGAACGAGATATAATTGAAGTGTTAGATATGTTTGAATTGGTCTCTTTAGTAAGCGCCGTGCTTACCGAAGCTGAGGAGAAATCGAGAAGAGCCGATGCAGTGCTTGAAGAGACTTTGCGCATCGACAACGTGGAAAGGGAGAGGATTAGCGAAGAGATCCGAAGTCAGGCAAGAGCTCAGGTACGACACAGCTAAATAAGGGGGTAGCGTCACTTCGATTCACAAAAATGCGCGAAAGTAGGCTGATTCAGAGACATTTCAAAAGGTTATTCGCATTTCAGACGGCAACAATGATGCGGCTCATAGTACAGTCGTTCATGTCAGACCAGGCTGAAGCAGAGTTTACAACGAGACTTGCCATTCTTAGGTGAGATTGGCCAGTGATGAACAGTTTACCACATCAGCCATCAGGAGTGTGCATGAGCCTATTCGACTACGATTCACTACGCTCGACGAATTCATTCGGGATCACATATCCAGCCGAGGAACCGACATGGACGTACCATTCGGCAACGCTATGGTTGTTCCTTGCAAATAGTTTTTTATGCCATACGAGTGTTTATTTTATCCGACGTATAATAGTGAATAAAATTAACTACAGGATGAGCTGAAGAGCTTGAAAAAGGCACTGGTCAACGAAATCACTACCATGAAAGACGAAGTCGCGGAAATGCGTGCCTTGAAAGGCGAACATCCAGAGGCCAACTTTCTTGACGATATTGAGGTTTGATGCAGTGCAACTTCTATACAACTACAAGGGACCATTTTTTACTTAAATCTAGTGATATCGAGAAAATTTATTTCATTATCTTGAAAGCGAAAGCCGTCCTTTTTAGACGCAGTTGTAGCTCTTTGATTAAAAAATCGTCTCAGAAAAGTGCTCAATCAGTGGCGGATGCAGCTAACGCTCTTCTTCTCAAGATCGCCGAGGTGGAGTATCAACTCGTGAGTTATTTTTGTGACAGAGAACATTGATCTTGTGAATTTGTCGTTTAGATATCTGACAAACAAACGGATATTACACTGCTGAATGTTTGCACACATTGTTTCAACGAACTTGAGAGTGCAGTGGCAACTATTCCAACCGTGATGGAGCTGAGAAGTAGATATCAGCAGAAATAAAAACAGCAGCAAATAACTGACACACTCTTAACTTTTAGAAAACGTTGACAACTCGAAATTATCATGTTTTCTCGATTTATCAATTTATAAACACGTTATTTACATCGAAAGTGTTTAGACATGTAATTAACATCGAAAGCTTTTTTAGAAAATCTTTGAGACTGAGGTCGTTTGGAATTGTTGGTGAATAATGAAAGTCTTATGCTTCACAACTTTCACAGACCAGATCAGAATTAATTACGAAAAATGAAGGAGTGAAGAGGCAAATATTATTTTCTGACAACACTACTGTTCACTCACACACACATACACTTACTACAAACATGTTTTTTCGTCACTAAACCCTTTTGAAAAGAATTTCAAATATTTTTTTCGAAATTGGTTTCGATATTGTGAGAGAGCTCATAAATGAAGGGGAAAGGTGACACATGTATTCCCCATTTCTCTTATTCACAAACATCACATGTGGATTTTCTCCTGTAGTTTGGATTCTTTTTTTTTGGTCGAGTTCTAGATACCCGATGCTGTCAAGCACAATATTATTACAGACACAAACGCATCATGAGTATTTTTCTCGTGACAGAACCATTTCGAAGATAATTTCAAAACCCGATTTTGAAATGGGTTTCGATACACTGCAGCTGTCCATAAAAGGAGGATTTATATCAGTGCGTTCGTCTAAGAATCGCACCCCCTCCGGTACAGAAAAAAAGGACCCCTTGAGACAAACATATATTATGATAGCCCAAGGTACCCTGCATCGATTTCTGTTATCGTCATGTTCCAATCAATCTCATTTGCATAATTACATGCATCCAAAGTTTGACTACTTTTCCACATTTCATTGAATAATTTCGCGGAAACGCGTCCGATTGGGCTGAAATTTTGGCTACAGCCTAATCTTGACATGCTGCATCCACCTGTGTGTTCAGATTATGCAAATTCCAAATTTGAATTTTATCACTAAATTTCAAGGCCTGATTTCTCAGAGATAAGGCCGAACACCTCGCTAATTTTTTGATATGTTATGTCAATTGGTGTGATCTGCCCAGAAAAAAAATTTCATCCAATTTCGTTGTCAGACTGAGAAGTTAGAGCCTGAAAACCGAAGTTTTCTTTAGAGAGAAACCCCCTCATTTCGACCCATTCGCCGACCCGCGCGGTGTGGAATGAGAGAGACGCGAATGAAATTCACGTGATTTGCGGCGATCTTTGCTGCGAGAATCGTTTGCATTCTATATTACCCTGATTATCCATGCAGTCTCTCAGAAATTCTTTTTCGAGCAGAGGGCAGAGGGGAAGCGTTCTCCTGTGGAATGCTGTGAACTAATTCGTACAATGATGAACGAGAAGAACGACACTTCCGTTTCCCACTCGCTCTATGTCCTTCTGAGAAATCTCTCACATCTACTTTCGGCACATGGGAGACTTCGCCGTAAGTATCAAATTATTTGTGTTTTGACTTTCCATACTTTCCAAACATCCAACCACCCATTAATTTCCATAAACAATATTTTATTCAGCCATTACGAGTGCTTTGAAAGGACGTGGTAGATCGAAGAAGACTGTATCCTCGAATGCTACTAATAGCAAGACTCGCAAGCGTAGTATCGCAGAAGTAGATGATATTGTTGTGGGAGGAACGGAGGCGAAGGCTGGCGAAGACTTTAATACATGGGATTTGATCACAAATGAGACCAATGACAAGGAGGGCTATGATGATGAGGATGAAGAGGAAGAAACTATCCTAGTGAACAGACAAGACGACGAAGAGATCATGATGTGCATGATTCAAGAGGGATTTAATGATGTCTTCTACCATTAGTAATAAATTTGATCTAAAACATATTCGATTCGCTTCATTTCATTTGTCGAATGAGTTCATTCCACACCGCACGGGTCGGCGAATGGGTCGAAATGAGGGGGTTTCTCTCTAAAGAAAAACTTCGGTTTTCAGGCTCTAACTTCTCAGTCTGACAACGAAATTGGATGAATTTTTTTTTCTGGGCAGATCAAACCAATTGACATAACATATCAAAAAATTAGCGAGGTGTTCGGCCTTATCTCTGAGAAATCAGGCTTTGAAATTTAGTGATAAAATTCAAATTTGGAATTTGCATAATCTGAACACACAGGTGGATGCAGCATGTCAAGATTAGGCTGTAGCCAAAATTTCAGCCCAATCGGACGCGTTTCCGCGAAATTATTCAATGAAATGTGGAAAAGTAGTCAAACTTTGGATGCATGTAATTATGCAAATGAGATTGATTGAAACATGACGATAACAGAAATCGATGCAGGGTACCTTGGGCTATCATAATATATGTTTGTCTCAAGGGTTCCTTTTTTTCTGTACCGGAATTCCCAGGAATTGTGCGATTCTTAGGCGAACGCACTGATATACGATTCTCTCCACTCTCATTTCAACACCTCACTTTCCTGAGTCTTGATGGCCTGTCCCTTTTCTCACATTAACATTACGCATTGGCGCAGATGAATGATATAGTGTTTTCGGTGCGATGGGAAACTCGAACAGTGTCCCCACAACTGAACAAATCGAGGAGGAAAAGCGAAAGGCTGCTGCGCCGAGCTGGAAGCAGCCCAGCACAAGGCCGCTGCTGAGGTTTGTTTTTTGATTTTACATGTCAAAATGCGATTTTTCGAATGTTCAAAAAAACTTTTTTTAAGGAACTGCGACGAAATCAGCTCAGAGAGCGAGAGGAGGTCAAGAGAAATCTGGAAGAAGCAAGAGAGAAGACAGAGGCCGCGATGAAGGTGTGAAATTTATCCTCTCCTTTCCCCTGCCATTTCTATACGACCTTAAATTTACTAATCGAAATCTGATTCAAAGAAATTTATTAATTTATATTTGAGGCACACACCGACGAACTGCGAAGGATCGGCGAGGAGAGGCGCCGGCAGGTCAGAAATTATTTACAATTGATTTTATTTTTCACGTCCAATGTCGCAAACCACTAAACAAATTGAATTTTGAAATGTGCGCTCTCTCATTTCCCTCTATCCCGTGACTAGCACAATGGTATACGAGTGACAACACTCACTTTCTCTCATCTCGGCCAAACATTGATTACCTTTCGAAATCTTTCTTTATTCTTGATGGTGTGAGAGGAAAAATTATGCGTCATAATAAAATTTGATTCAAAATACGCTGTGAGCGAAGGATGGCAAGATGTCATTGGCAACGTCGGGGAATTTTTTTTAGAACACTCCCATTTCGCAATACCCTCTCGCCTGTCAAAGAAAGCGAGAGAGCGTTTCGAAATGAGATATCGAAAAAATAATTTGCACCCCCAGTTACACGCAAATAAAGAAATAGCTTTATTATTATCCAGGAAGAGCATCATGGCAGGGAGCAAGTGCGTCGTATGATGGAATCCACTGAGAAAGTGGAGCAGATCCGAAAGGAGATGACAGACAAGATCACTTATGTAAAGAAGTGGGAGGAGTGTTTCTTGTTGCGCAATCTAGAGCTAAGAGCTCCATGCCATAACACCACCTTCTTTTCAAAGCAATACCATTGATGAAAAGGGCTTCATCACTAGAAGAAAGACAATCATTTTGCTGTCATTTACCATCCAAAATACACATATATGTAGAGAATCAAAAATAACCCCAAGGGCCATCTTTAAGAGTTTTCGATTTTTTACCTGTTCCCAGCATTTGATGACCCTTAGGCGGACGGACTCATATTCATTCAAGGGAAACGAAGGAGCACGTGCGCATCCTCGAGAGAACATTCATGGAGACGATGGAGAATGATCTGGCCTTCATTCAGAGCGTGCCGAGCTCGATCGCTGCTGACAAAGGTGAATACAGATTACAAAATATTTATCAGTAATCGCGAAGTTGCGCTGATCGGGATGCGGCCTTCCATTCTTCGTCTGTTAGACTCCACCAACGTTGACCTGGTGTTTCTCAAAAAAATAACGAAGCTCGCAGGCGAATCGCTGTTCCAATTACATCTATAATGAAATTCATCTCAGAATCACAGCTCCTTCTTCCTCTCTTGGAGGCCATTCGTGTTAACCTCTCAGAGATTCACGGAGCCTATGCTCACTTCTGCGAGACGCAGAGCTTCAAGAGTCTCGTGCATGTGAGTTATTTTATTTTAATTTGCGAATATTGCGATGATATTGAGTTTTATAGGTCGTAGACGGCACTGAGGACGCCGATACTTCCCTGGTATGTTTCATATAAGACGGGTGAAACTATTTTTTCCAAGAGAGAATGACAGTTATGTAGAAACTGTGAATCAGTTCCTAGAAAATCGTCGCAAAATAAGACTGCCGATCTACATTGAGGGCTATATTGCCATTGCAGTTTCGCGATATGTATTTTTCTACTTTTCGATTTTCATGTACTGTTTGACAACATTTATGTGATGCATATATTTATCATTTAATTTATCTTTTTTCGATCATGTACTTTCTTCGTATTTCTCGTTGGCCCTTTTTTTCTTCATGAACAGTAGTAAATACCGCGGATGAGATGTCCACAAACTGAAAGTATGGGAAGTATCAACGAGTTCAACACTCTACTTTCAACGCTTCACGAAACTATTCACGTTCCCTCTCTCTCTCTTTCTAGCTATCTGTCGCGTTTTCTGACTCTCAAAACGCGACTGATTCAACTCATTTCTCACTCTTCCCTTTTATCATTCATGGTCGTTTTCTCAGACAGTCGCGTTTTGAGACTTGAAACCGCGACAGATTCGAATCATTTCTCACTCTTTCCCTTCTCTCACTCGGTCGTCCTCTCGAAGAGTCGCGTTTTGAGAGTCAGAAAACGCGACAGAGACAAATAGGATGAGTCATTCTACACTCTCTCGCCATTCACCATCGGTTGACCTCGTCTCTCGCACGTATAAAAGGATAGAGAAGATTCAAGACGATAAGTTCCTCACTTTTTCATCTCCAAGCGTTCACTGCAGATTTATTTCTTCATTCGAGAGCTTTATTCTGCGAATCGAACATCCTGAATGGACTGGTATGAAATGAATTTGATGTTTTCGACCTGATTTTGAGATTCAGGTATGACGAAGGAAAAGCAATGATACTTCTCGAATGATGAAATAAATCTGCAGTGAACGCTTGGAGATGAAAAAGTGAGGAACTTATCATCTTGAATCTTCTCTATCCTTTATTATACGTGCGAGAGACGAGGTCAACCGATGGTGAATGGCGAGAGAGTGTAGAATGACTCATCCTATTTGTCTCTGTCGGGTTTTCTGACTCTCAAAACGCGACTCTTCGAGAGGACGACCGAGTGAGAGAAGGGAAAGAGTGAGAAATGATTCGAATCTGTCGCGTTTTGAGAGTCAGAAAACGCGACAGATAGCTAGAAAGAGAGAGAGGGAACGTGAATAGTTTCGTGAAGCGTTGAAGAGTGTTGAACTCGTTGATACTTCCCATACTTTCAGTTTGTGGACATCTCATCCGCGGTATCTACTACTGTTCATGAAGAAAAAAGGCCAACGAGAAATACGAAGAAAGAACATGATCGAAAAAAAAGATAAATGAAATGATAAATATATGCATCACATAAATGTTGTAAAAAACAGTGCAACGTAAGCCAGAAAAGAATGAAAAATTGAAAAAAGTAATGAAAGCAAGACTCAAAAAGGCAGTTGCTGAAATTCACTCGTACAGATTGGCACCCCAAATTTGCGACTAAGCACATCCACAGTTTCTACATAACTGTCAATCTCTCATGGAAAAAATAGTTTCACCCGTCTTATATCATTCCCGATATTGGTCAGCTTTAATTTCGCAAGACTTATTTCCTAATAAACGTCTAGTTTCAAAATTGCGATGTCATTTAGAAATTCGAGAGCAATTTCAACATTGCCAATACTACTGCCATCCAGGAATTCGCACTGATGAATCTGTGCGAGCGGGGAAGGACATTGAGAACGAATCTGCTCACGCAACTCGCTGCCACGCAGAGCATTGTCTTCCGTCTCCGAGAGGCGACCAGGGTGGGTTGCGTAATTAGTACTATTCCGTCGCACGACACTCTCGCCAGTGTCAGTGTGGCCTTCTTGGAGGGATGGACAGAACCAAACCTGTGCTTAATTTTAGATCGCCCTCAATGACATGCAGAAAATCTCCAACGCGCTCTTCCAGATGCTGTTTCTGCTGCAGAATAGAAAGGTATAGAACATGAAAGTTAGAATTTTTCTCACAATGTGATGTAAACAAGTAGCAGTTCTAGATCAATTCGTGGACAGACATGGCTCAGTTGAACTACCAATTTACTGAACGTTTGTATAGGAGCCAATCTCCATCGAAGACCTCACTGCCGTCCACAATCACATCACTCAGATGGAGGAGATCTACGCGAACATTCCGGAGCTTCAGGTTAATTCAAAGTATTTTCTTCTTCACTTATTTTTCATATTTTCGTATTCTAGAAGGCCTGATGGCTTATGACACGCTTAAAATCATGCAGCAAAAAGATATTCGTATAAATAGACAATACGAGAGGAAGAAAATGTGACGAGTATGAACAATAAATGTCAGGGACCAACGACCTCGGAGAGGGCCCAACAGGCGTTGAGGGAGCACTATGCCCTTGACTGCGCAAGAAGGGATGCCATAGAGAGGGCCAGAGGAGAGACCGAGGAGGAGGAAGGGGAGGACGGGGATAAGGGAGGAGATGATGAGGCAGCTGGTCCTTCCACTTCGTCCACTATTAATGGAGCGGTGAGATGTGAGGGAAGTGAGTGAGATGATTTCAAACACTACTGCATTGGCCCAATGTATTCGATGATTATCGTTCCCATTTATCGTGTGATTTTTCTTACTAATCAGTATTCACTACAAATAAATCACAATTTTTGTATAACCTGTGAATAAAAGCGTATTTATAATTATCCATCGAGAGTGATGATGAAAATGGTTTGCAACCAATCGATATATATATGCTTTCGCTCTGCGCAATCGCTGGAGCTGAAATCCTTACTTACAATTAGATGCTCAATTGTCTCGAGGTACTTCTATCGTTGTTTAGCGGCTGGTTGGTGGTGAGCCTAAATATATAATAATTGGGCAACTTTCAAGTTCGAAAAGAGAGAGAGGAATAGTTGACCACGTGGAAAACCTGCATATTTTCATAGCCAATAATGGAAGAAAAAATAGTTTATTGAGTTCAAAGCGGGAAATCCTGTGAAATGAGTAGAATTTACCTCTGTTGCAGGAAAAAGCGGAGCCGGCTTACGAAGAAGATCAGGCACGCAATTTGGCTACCCTTGGCATGCCGTGAGTTTTTTTTCCGAATCGTCAATTCATTTATTCACGAAGGCAAATTTCCTATTTGCCAAATGTTTGGCTCCAGTTTGACTCTATTGCCCATATTGCTGTAGCTTCGCGCCATCAATGATCAAGTGAAAACAATTCCAGCAACAACGGATATTCGCCGTCGGATGCCGGTCGACTGACGGCTGAGGCCATGACTGCACATAAGAAAGAAGAGCAGCGGTGGGCGGAGAGGGTGAATGATCTTCCCTTCTTATCCTCCAATTCTTCTTCATTTTCCTATACGGATATTTGATTTTTTTTAGAACGCGGTAACAATTGCGGAACAGCGTCAAATCGAGGAGGAAATTTACAAAGAAAGTATGTTCACTTTTTTTGGTCACGTTGACAGTCATTTGAAAAATTGAATAATATTGTTCACTCAGAAATGCAACTGAAGCTACAGATTGAAGAGCGATTGCGAGCTATCGAAGAAGAGGAGGAGCAACGACGACAGGAGTACGCGCGACAAGAGAAAGAAGCGTTAGTTTGAACTGTCACGTATCACAATGCACTCTCGTCGATCGGAGAGGCGAGATATCATGAGAATGTGATAGTGTCAAGCTATTTATAGTGCGTTTTTAGCCTTAACTGAACAGAAATATGAACTGTAAATAATAATGCTTAGTTGGGAAATATCGCTCCGCTCACTGGACATGGAACGCGACAAAGTGCGCAAAGAGTATTCGATGATGGCCATAACGTGGCACGATGATGGTGAGTCACTCTTTTTGACGGAGTAGTTGGTCGTTACATTTTTTTAAACTGAAGTAACCATTTCTCCTTGTGCTGAAACCGCCGTGTATAGTTTTATGTATGAAACTAACGAGGTGGTTGACAGCTAACCACGCAAAAATACCATTCAGCTCAGTCTGAGGTCGCTCGAATGGAGGAACATTCGAAAATGGCAATGGTGCTATTCAATCATGCAATGATCGATGCGAAAGACTCGATAGCCAGAGAGTTCGAAGAGCACCGAAGAATGAGGAGCGTGAAGGTATGAAAAAGGGTTTTGAAATCGGACGAGACAGCCGAGATCTCGGCAATGTATCTCGACTCGAGACAAAATGATCGAGACGTCCGACAAACAAGAAAGCCCGGCGGGCGGCCGGAACGCTCGAGACGCGCTCGAGACACAGGCGTCTCGTGTCTCGAGTCGAGATGGTGAAGGAAGGGGAGAGGGAAGTGACTGCCGCTCCCTCACGGCAACGAATGAAAATGAGGGAAGGGGAGAGGGAAATGAGTGAACCCTTCCGGAAGGGTTGGCCCCCCTTCCGGAAGGGGAGAGGTGGGAAATAGCCGTTTTCGAGCGTTTGAAATCGGGATTCCTTGCCTGTGAACATGGTATCACCATTCAGGGTTGGAATATGTGTTTCCAAGCGTTTTCGCAAACATTTGACTTAGCATGACGTGTACTTAGTCATTTGCTTGTCGCTTCCTAAACTTCGTGTAAATAGCTATTTTGAACATTGTGTGTATCTGTGATCATTCAGACTACTTTTGTTGTCCGTTTAGTTGACCTAAAGGCTGAAATGATTGACTACTGTTTTACATTTGATCACTAAAACTCGAATGAGGGCAGCAATTGATCGATAATTGATGTAAAATGGTTTGAAATCGGTCTTAATATGATTACGGAAACGGTATGCACATGCGTGAGAAATTCCCATGTCAAACGATCGAAAACGGTCAATTCCCAAGCCACCCCTTCCGGAAGGATTCGAAACCCTTCCGGAAGGGTTGGCCATTTCCCTCTCCCCTTCCTCTCATTCCTCGCCACACAGCGCACCCTTCCCCCTTCCTTCACCATCTCTAGTCTCGACTCTCCTGTTTAGTGCCTGAATATGAGTTAGAAATCGCGGGCATCTTTTGCTCGTTATATTCTTCAAAAATAAACACTTTTGCTCATTTGTTGTCATCACACGTGAATTCAGATAGATTGTCAAAGAAGTATGATATAAAGTGAGCAAAAGATGCTCGCAGTTGGTGGGATTCGAACTTACGCGCAAAAGAGGAGAGTCGAGACAAAGTCGAGACAGTCGAGACGGGCCGAGACACGAGACGCCCGTGTCTCGAGCGCGTCTCGAGCGTTCCCTCTCGCGATCGGGCCGCCCAACCGGTAATCGAGACAACTCGTGACAACTAACGGAGCTCCAAAATCGAGATCTCGAATACCGGAATATCGCGATTTCACCAATCCTAGTATGAAGTCTTTCACAAAGATATTGATCATGCCAAATATGCCAACACACCTAGCTCGAACTCTGTGTGTGTTTCATTGCACAGTTGTGAAAGCGCCGATCGGCACTATCGAGAGGAAGTTTCAACAAATATAGAGAACACGAAATCTTTCCAGATGGCAAAGCTGTTCCAGCTTCTCACAAACGAAATGTGGTCGAGACAAGCTGAAGCACAGTTGTCGAGCAGACTCTTCACACTCAGGTCATTTATGAATACCAACTCTGGTGTCCGGAATCAACTTGGAATCAAGCAATTCCCACAAGTTGGAATCAAGCTTGATGGCAACTTGTGGGAAGTGCTTGATTCCAACTTGTGGGATCGTTAGAAATCGGTGAGGATTGCGGTAGCTTTCTCTATTATTGATTGATAGAGAGCATGGGGTTCCCCATACCGTAGCCAAAGGCCTCACATGGTACGACCATCTGGGGACGGTCACATCCAAAATATGGTCCTACTGGGGACCGTAGGCAATCGATCGCACTCGTGCCCGAAGACAGTCAGAACAGGACTGTGAAAAGGGACTTTATAGGCGAGTTGCGGGCTGGACGCTGCGGATACGTAAGCCTGCTTGATTCCAACTTGTGGGAATGGGGTACTTGATTCCAACTTGAAAACCCATTTCTACTTGATTCCAAGTTGATTCCGGACACCAGAAAATCACGTATGCGTGGGATATCGCGCATTAATCGATTGTGAACCTCATTTTCACATTTGTCTTTTGTTTTTTTCCAGAAATTCCCACGAACCTGTTCGCCATCGCTTTGTCAACCTGAGCATGAGTATTCTGGCAGTAGTGCAAAACCAAGGATCCTCAAATCACGCATCATATCGCCAACAAGCGATAGTCAGTTCTTCCTAATCGAATGCACTGATCTCTAGAAAATATTCCACAATGTTTTTTTTTTTCAGAATGAGCTGGCTCTGCTCAAGGATGAATTGCGCGGCGAAATCACTATTATGACCGATGAAGTAGCGGACATGCAAGAGATCAAGGATGCCTATCCACAAGCATATTTTGTATCGGACATTCAGGTATATTTGGGGTGCTCACTGCTAGGACAGTGATTGTTCCGTGATTAGATCAGAGACAGCAGTCGGGCGCAAGTGAACGGGATGACTCCTCCTTACTTACTATTCTCGTTCTAGAAGATGGAAAAACCTGTATTATGTGCAGGAAAGTGCTCAGCGAGTGGCCTACGCAGCCATCATCCTTCTATCGAAGATCAAAGGAGCGAAAGATGAACTGGTAAGCACTACAGCTAGAAAATCAATAGTTGTTTCGATTAAGTTTTGCTTGGGCGACTGTTATTTTGAAACTCGACATTCTTTTTGGGGAGTATAACAAGTTCATGGTTCCGGTCACGATCTTTAAAGATGGTTTTCCGTTATTAATGCGTATATATGGTTCATTACAGAAATCATCGCCCTATCTGACGATCAGCGTTTCCACAGCGAATGACTGCCAGCAGTGCTTCGAGGAGCTGGAGAAGCAAGTGGAAGCCATACCTACACTAGAGGATCTCAGGGAGAAGTATCTGTGAATATCGATAATGATGCGATGTATATTAAACATCTCTATCTAAATGTGTAAGCAATGCCACCTATTGGCGTATTCACTATTCTATAATTCGACCAAATTCGATAAATTGCAAAGTCCATTCCCTGCAGCTTCTATTTTATTTTATAGTAATATAATTGTTTTCTTTTAGATTCCCAGAAAGAGCGTGTCATGAACAAATTGCACTGACTTTATCTGAATCACTGCTTCTTGTTCCTATTTGCATTGTGGAAATCGAAGTAATTTCATAGAAAGTAATTACAATTATTGCACAGAGTTTGGGGGTTCGAACATTTTCAAGATTCCCGATGCTCAATAGGCGTCGAACACCTGGCTTCGTCTTCTTTCCTTCCTTCTGTCTCATTTCCACGTTTGCGCCATGTCTCGATGTTCTTGAGAACCTTCCTCGCCATGTCTTTTGTATCATGTAATACATCAGATTGAAATTAAATTTGAAGTAGAACTTAGAAGCAAACTCAAAAATCGAAAAAAAATCAATTTATTGTGAAATCGAAGAGAATCAGTGGAAAGGAAGGGTTAGGGAAGAGGTGGAGAGTGACTGACTCGACAGTTTTGTTTTCCTCTTTTGTCCCTTCTCTTATAATCACCATCTTAATGTTTGCCGCTGTTACTCGTGCGATCTACTGTGGAGTTCAGCATACTATATTTAAATTCAATTTTTTATAGGAGCATACAAGTATAGCAATCATAGGAGCATAGCATACAATTACGTGAGACCTCTGGTGCCGGTCTTAACGGTTTTCGCTCTCGTAAGACTGTATATGCTAATGACGTGGATACACCTTATTTCGACGGCAGGGAATACTTCCGGACTGGAGGAGAGCACGCCTATATCTCCCCTCTCTCCAATTCCCTTCCCATTCAATCGCACGCAACATTTTATCAACAATGGCAACCAAAATTATGACTCGGGAAAACAAAAGAGTGAATCTCGATTGAAAAGAGTGAATCCGATAAGGGAAGGTATGGAGAAGAGAACAAAACTTTCGCGTCTGTCACGCTCACCTCCTCTCTTCATGGCACTGTATCTCTTCACATCTGCTTCTTTCTTATTATGATGTGATTACCCGTATTCGTTATCATCGTAATTAGCATTTTTTCGTCTTCAAAATATTTAAACACATC
This sequence comes from Pristionchus pacificus, assembly GCA_000180635.4. Classification (NCBI taxonomy): domain Eukaryota; kingdom Metazoa; phylum Nematoda; class Chromadorea; order Rhabditida; family Neodiplogasteridae; genus Pristionchus; species Pristionchus pacificus. The sequence goes on from CM026577.1 coordinate 16,936,850, forward strand.
ATGGCACCTTCTTGGCATTTTTCTATTTTTCGTCGCAGTCTCGACTGTTCCTCCATCAAAATATTTCAAATGAACTGCGTGAATTCAGGTCAATGAACGGCGATTTATCTCGCGCGCCAGCCTTCACATACGACGAAAACAAATGTGTGGGTGGAGGGGCGTTCGGAGCGGTAAAATTTTAAAAATATAATTTGTGTATGAATTTATAAAAATCAGGTCTACGAGGGTATTCTAACTAAGAACAACACTCGCGTGTGCGTTAAAGTTTCAACTGCCATGGTAGGATTTTTTTTCGCTTATCTTTCAGGCCAATTATCGAATAACTGTAAAAATGTACGCACTGCACATCTCCAATTGTAGAACGATTCGTTGAAACGAGAATACGATTATTTGTGTAGATTGCGAGGCCGCAAGGGTATTATCAAGACATACGGGTAACTATTGTTATCAGAACACAATCAAAACGAGAGTTTAGATTTCGCAACCGAGAAAATATGCTATGCCTAGTGCTCGAACGTGCTGATGGTGCTCTGGAAGTAAGTTCTTTATGAAGTTCGATGCGCACAGGCCACCAGAGATTGAAATACGGGTACGGTCAAATACGGAAATTCCGAAGTCTACAGGCCACAGTCAGTGCAGCTGCCACTTTGTTTCTAAAATTTTCCCGCGCAACATGTAGCAATGAGTCTTAATAAGGAGGCCGGATGTGTAAATATCATACAATGTTTCAAAGGGGGTGGCGCAGCGATTTTCTGAATATTTGAGAAAAGATGTTATCGAGGATGGCAATCATCGTAGGCAACTTCATTTTGCACCATCTCGACCGGTAGGGCCATGCTACATCTCATCTGATACTGTGCTAAATAGGTTATTTTATACATAACTTCTGAACCGCTTATCCGATTCATTTAAAAATTTAGCAGTGGTTTTATGAATGGAAGATAAGTATCATATCAAATTTCCATATTTTCCCGTGACATGATAAGCCTGATAAAATTCAAATTTCGAATACTAGGGCGTTGTGGAACTATTCTCCTGCATGGCTGGATTGGCCTTGTTCTGGGGATTCTTTTTCATATGCGGAGTGCAGGTTTTTATTTAGTCCTTTTTTCACAATCGGCCATTTTACAGTCACTTTATCTATTCGAGACCGTTCGCTTTGCGTGGAAAGTGAGGAATAAGAATGTGTTTCATCGCTCGTATCCTCTCATTTCACGAAATTCGATGTAAATGAGCGGTTCTCTGGTGAAACTCATTCCAATTCCTCACTTTTCGTGCACAACGCGCGGTCTAAAATTGATAATGTACTGACAAAATTGTGAAAAAAGGACGATTGTGAAAAAAGGACTAAATAAAAACCTGCACTCCGCATATGAAAAAGAATACCCAGGACAAGGCCAATCCAGCCATGCAGGAGAATAGTTCCACAACGCTCTAGTGTTCGAAAATTGAATTTTATCAGGCTTTTCATATCACGGGAAAATATGAAAAATTGATATGATACTTATCTTCCATTCATAAAACCACTGTTAAAATTTAAGTGAGTCGAATAAACGGTTCAGAAGTTATGTATAAAAATACCTATTTAGCACAGTATCAGATGAGATGTAGCCTCGCTCTACCGGTCGAGATGGGGCAAAATGAAGTTGCCTACGATGATTGCCATCCTCGATAACATCTTTTCGCAAATATTCAGAAAATCGCTGCGCCAAGCCTTGTTTGATTCTTACGCAACCGGCCTCATATGTTCCATTCACATTACTTTTGTATTACAAGGACAAAACATAATTAATTGCAGCAGCTGCTGAATCTTCCACGCCATTCACTAGGCCTTCCAACTCAAATAATCCTCGACCTGATTGGAGATCTCGGTTTGTTGAAGAAAGCAGCTCTAAAATATGAGTTTGATATATATCCCAGCGAACGCCCTCTCCGCGCTTTTCGATGAGAAAATTGTTCATCGTGATATTAAACCCACGAACATCCTGTACTTCTCGCACAAGGGTATGAAAGGATATTCTTTAACGCATCCAAAATGAAATTTTGACATGAAACTCACATGAAAATGAAAATGAAAGAAAAATAAAAATAAACTACAGGAATCGGGCACTTACGGCGTACCAGATGAGAAGACCAAGAGCGTTCGCGATGAAGGAAAGTCTCGACAAAGCAACCGCAGTTGTGCAGCTCGAGCTGTGTGAGTTTTCCATCCATCGATTGTCGACAGGCAACACATATTCAATTCAATTTTATATCCACCCAGAATATTTAAGGGGAATAGGGGAGTGTCGTGGATCTTCGTTAAGTTTGGCGGAGGTCCGTCGTCTTGATATCACATGTATATTTAACATGCATGGTTAGGAAACGCCACATTTTGCTATGTCACTATTCCACAAACTTTTTGCTAACCGCATTTTAGACATCTTGGACAAACACGACGAGGAGCGAAACGTCGTGGACACTGCTGTCGATGTAAAACGTAAAAAGGAATTGGTACAGTTGACTAAGTATGACAAGCACCTAACATACGAGATAAAAAAATATTCAGAAACGTCGCAAATGCGCAGAAAGAACTACAAACAGAATTTGGTAATAACTGCCAGAAAATGATGAGCTCTTTGAGGTAAAAAAATACTATTATCTATTGTGATGGACAAACAACTCAGGCGAATAATAAAGTTCAACGAGCTCGCGGATAATCTAACAGCTGAATTTTTCGGTACGCATCATGAACAGAGCAATTATGAGCACTGGTGGAACGATTTTAGCGCGTTCATCACATGTAACAGCAGAAATAAACGCAGGCACTCCACTTCCGCATGCGCGACGCTTGGTTCATTTCGCGGTTAGAGCCGAAGATGTCAGATATGAACCTCCGCCGATCGTGGTTGCGCCGGCGAAGGATGAGAGGAGGTTGGTTTGGCAGTTTCATTTCCCTTGTGCAGTTGAGGCCTCACAGAATATACTGCCGCATTGATCGACTGTAATCGTTGCAATGATACTCACAGTAGACTCCCCTCAAGCGCGTTTTTTTTCACGGTAATTGCCTAAAGACAGTGCATTCTCGCTCAGCTTCGACCGACAGCGCAATGCGCATCAGCGAAGGAGCATGATACTCTCGTCGACGCCGTCCTTCCTCGTTCCACGTCGACCCTCAACGCCACCTCCAATGCCTCCATCGTGAAGAGGCGGATTTCTCATCCTGTCAGCTCCAAGAATGAGCATTTCAACCAATTTAGTTTATCAACTTAGGATCCAACGTCGGTAATTTGACTTAATCGGTCAATTTACAAGTAAAATTGTGATGAATACAAATAAACAGATTAGTGATACTGCTTTCGATATAATTCCACTTTACACAAAAATTTAAATATCGAGTTACATAATGTCAAAATATTTATGAGCTGATACATTTTATTGCTGAAAACAAACAACAAATGCTACAACAAAATATTTGTTCTTATCTAATGTTGCGGAATTCTAAAATTAAAAAAAAATATATCGAGAACGGCTAGCGATACTTTAAAGGGAGCGAAATTTTGTGAACAAGTAAATTAATTTGCGTAATTTACTTATGGGTCTGAGAACACATATTCTCTAGAAGTGCTTCCAAGTGAGGAACGGCGCTGGCAGAGCACATTCGTACCTCCTTCATGCATCCGTCAACGGTGGTCTGTGCACACGACGATAGGAGATTACGGCTCCTGTGGGCAAGTGCACGATCCGTGCTTTTAGCATTTGCCTCTGTAAACTCGAATAAGAAAACACGCTGAAGAGAACGTTTTGAAACTGATTATGTAGAAGAAATGGAGCAGGTGACCATTTTCTTCTCCGGACTGGACCAGACAATCTGCAATAGATTAATATTTGATACAGTGGTTGAAAAACTGACATAAGGTATAGGGGTATACACGTCAAGCGATGTTACAGTCATATCCCTACGCTAGGTGGGACCCGCCGGTAAGGCCAGTTGTTACCTGACTAGAAGGAAATGATAATAATGATTAAAATTCAGTGATTGACACATAAATATCACCTCGAATGCTCTCATGAGTCCAGCAGAAGTGATTTTTGACTGAAGACAAGTCAGATTTGCCGAAGTTGAGGTATTATTGACGAGGTGGAGTAAAATTTCATCATCAACGATGGATGTATAATTGATCTAAAATTAATAATTTTTTCAATAATATATTTTCTAAAATCAGGTGCGGATTCCTCTCAAGCATATCTAACATTCTGAAGCTACATAAGCCCCTAGTACAGTTTTGTTTTTTTCACAGTTTTTTCAATATCATTTAAGGGGGTAGGCATCAATGACTGGCTAGTTGAGTTCTCGATGTGAGATGATGGGTCACTGTTACTCGATCACACTTTCGAATCCCCTTGTTTTTAATTTTTGTTTGAACGGAGATATGATCGTGCAGGCAGCGAGCGAGAGAGAAAAAAATGAAGAAACATCGAATGCAAATCGGTGCGCGCGGCTCGCTTATGATAATTGAGCATGCGTTGATGTCTATCCCGGAAAGGCATCAATGCCTGCTTCAAAGAGCTATGCCCCTTTAAAGAGGAAATAAACTAGTTTCCTTACCAAAACATTCTTACCAAGTTATAGGAGTTCGTTGGCGGTAAATCCAGAAGCATTTGTTTGACCTTTTTGAGACCTTGTTCGCAATATTCAAGCGAATGGTCACTTCATTAATGTCTCTGTTACAAACAAATATTGTCAAGAACCTGAAATCGTGTATTTGATATTATTTTTTAAAGAATTGTTCATACCCAATTGAACGATTGTCGAAAATTGTGATGTCCAACTTTGTGCGGTTTTTGACTGCAACTGCGGTTTTTGACTGCATCTGCGGTTTTTGACTGCAACTGAGGTTTTTGACTGCAACTGCGGATATCGACTGTAACTGCGGTTTTTGACTGCAACTGCGGTTTTCTACGGCAACGGCGGATATCGACTGTAACTGCGGTTTTTGACTGTAACCGCGGATTTTGACTGCAACTGCGGTTTTAGCGCAGGGCAGTTGAAATACAGCTAAAGGGCCATAAAAAATAAAATGGGGGACTAAGAGAAGAATATGAGTAAACGAAACAAAGAAATAGAACGGAGAAGGAGAACCGGGAGAGCGGTCGTCAATGGAGTTTCCTCGTTAGCTTTGTTGTCGCGACTCACAATGGAAGCACGACTGTTGAGAGAAAAGACGAACTGAAATGCCACGACTGGAATTTTGCCATCATATGGCACAATTTCCTTTTCAATTTCTTCAATATTTATAAGATACTAAATAGCAATCAAAACGAAGTACTAGGGTTCCACAATGACTCATCTCCTCATAGAAGGAAGGAAGGAAGGCATCCCCACTCACTCATGTCTCCCTCGGCTACGCCTATCCGTCCACAATGAGAGGGAAACGAAACCTATTTTTCTTTGTTCTCCTCCCTCACTAGGACTCGAAACAAAAGCTCATTGTTCATTCACAAACTTTCCAACTCTCATTTGAGTCACCTCAAGTGAGGGCGCGAGGTAATAAGTTTCGTTTCCCTGTCTCCAATTTTGAAAGAACACGCACGAGCCTCTTCCGTTCGTAGCCCCAGAATTATATCCTTTACAATTATAGCTGCTTCATACAAAAAGAGTACATGCCTTCTCTCAGTATTCTTTCTCTCGTTTTGGTTTCTTTCGTTTGTCAATTTATGTTGATTCCTCTCATCACGTTCATCTTTTTTTTTATAAAATACTATATTTTTTAGGATCCTAGGCGAAAAATGAAGCGGGTTGTTCTGCTTTATGTGCTGATTACGGGCTGCCTTTGCGGGGTACGTTTGCTATTTGCTGAATGATTGTCATATGTCATAGCTGAATCTCTCAAAATATTCGTACCATCGAAGACCACTTCCCAGGTACGAGTCCATGTCCGGGTGACCGGTTCTCTTTCATGCTCCTCAGCTCCTTTCCGATACGCAATCGATCTGCTGGTAATTTTGAAATGATAAAACACTTTGCGTGGCAAAATTTCGAACATTTTTCAGGAAGACGACTATTTCGATGACGAGGTTGATGTCCTTTGGGTTCGTGCGAGCAACGAATCGGTGATGCACTATGAAGTCTCGGGATGGGTTAGTTTCAACAGTATCTCTATGGTTTTCATGGTTATGAATGGGGTTTTAATGGTTTATTGGTTTTTATAACGGTTCTCTTAGCGATACACTTTCCCAGAAGGAAAAGTTTTTTCACCTAGAATTTTGCAGGCTACGGAGGGAATGTTTGACAATTCTGTGGAGCCCTTTATCCGTATCTATCACACTTGCGGAACCGGTGAGCACTTCATTTTGAGTTCGCATTGTTAGATCAGAGGAGTGCGCAAAAGTCAGTTGGAGGCAGAGGGAGTCGAACCCCCGACCTTCCGATACGTATGCGGGTGCTCTAACCACTGAGCTATACCCCATGATACTGGCATGCCCTCGTGCTCGCACTATGGTCTTAGGGCCGCGGCCATGCATTCCCTTACAGCATTTCACGATATTGTACCAAAAAAAAGTTTTGATCTTTGCAGAACTAGGCTGTGCATGCAAAGAATGGATCAACATCAAAAAGGATATGGATGAGACTATCAATGTAAATCTCGATAGGAATGATTTGAAGTGCAGCCAATGTGAAGGCCTAGAGAAGAAAAAGATAACGGAGAAATTGGATGTGAATGATAGACGAGGGATAACGAATTGAAAGGATCCATTTCTCTTATACAAAATAATTTCCGAGAATATGAATAAAGAACGGTAATGTATGTGGAATAATTTACTTTTTTGTTGTTCTATTTTTCATTTCCCTCTCATTTTCGTCTGCCGCGCTCGTAAGTGGAGGTTGGTTGCTCCTTCCTTTTTGGAAAATGCTATTCGTTTTCAGTTGCCGAAGCAAAAAAATGAATCTGGCTCTTCTGATTTGTGTGCTGATTACGGGCTGCCTTTGCGGGGTTTGCACATTGATTTTCATTAAGCATGTCCCAAATTCCACGGACAGGCATAGCCAAATCGTGAAAAATTTATCTTGCTTCGTCGTCGGAACTTCATTTTTTATTGAAAGCCCTTCCAGATCGTAGTATTTTTTCAGGTAAGAGTTCACGTTCGAGTATCCGGCACTCTTTCATGTTCCTCCGCTCCCTTCCGTTATGCCGTACATCTTCTGGTAATCATTATTCATTCCTCTTACATGATCTAAAGAACAGCTTTTCAATATGTGGGAAATTAGGAGTAGGATGCCAAATGAATATCGCTCTCTCAATTTCGCGGTCAAGCCGTCGAGTAATGAGGGGATTTCTGTAAACTTTTCGTAATTTGCCCAATTTATTAGATATGCATTTCCCTTCAGGAAGACGACTACATTGACGATGAGGTTGATGTCCTTTGGGTCCGCACGAGCAACGACTCGGTGGTGAACTATGAAGTATCCGGATGGGTAAGTTATGAACAAATTTTTGGCCTAGAAAGTGAAAAAATAACTGTTATGAAGAGCACAAGCTTTGACACGCTTCTTATAGGAGTTGATAACGGTTCCCTTCGCAATGCCTGGAAATATTCTGATTCTCATTTACAAGTTTACAGGCTGCGGAGGGCATTTTCGAACCTTGGAACAACTACGTCGAACCGTTCATCATCATCTATCACACTTGCGGAACAGGTGAGTCCTTGTTATTTTACATTTCTTTGTTTTCTTGGATATTTGGTTACATTTCGCAGTTTTTAGGGCTTATCGTGTATGCAATGTATATCAAATTTTATGTATTTCTCGACTGGCATTTTATGAAATGTTTCATTTTTAGATGTGGGCTGTGCCTGCAAGGAATGGGCCGAAACCAGAGAGGATATGGACGAGACTCTCAATGTAAATCTGGATAGGAATGATTTGAAGTGCAGTCAATGCAAAGGACTAGACAAACTGAAGATTGTGGAGAAATTGGATGTGAATGATAGACGAGGGATTACGAATTGAATGAGCAGAAATGTATCTTCAAGAATTAATAGAATCGGAAATTAATAGAAAGTTAAAGTATCGGAATAAAGAACGTTTTGGCGTGTATTCGTGTTTGCACAAAAATATTCTGCGAATGAACAATGTTCTCGATACACCGAAATGCGCTACGTTTATTCTGTTATTTCATTTTTATCACTTCACTGTAAAACATGTCCCAATTAATGCCTCAGTATTGCAAGCAAAAATATTCGACCAATACCTATCAGAAGATCTGCCCTTGTCATCTCTCGTATGACGCGTCGGTTTTTGCTCGGGGATACCCCACTGACCCGCAAACTACGAGAATACAGAGGGATAGCCGTTCTCAAATCGTGGGAAGCGGTAAAACGAAGAAATACCCTTCCACGCACAACCAACACGGGCGGTATAGCCCCATGAATAAGCCGCCGAAAGGAACAGACTGAACGCAGAATTAGTTTGAGGTGGCTGAGTTCTCTTCGTGCTAATTTGAATATTATACTTTCGTTGTTCTCGATTCTCGTCCTCATTCTCACCTCATTTTCGTCTCTAGCGCTCGTCAGTGGAGGTTGGTTGCTATTTTCCACCATCGAATCATTTGTCACTTTCAGTTTTCAAAACAATAAAATGCTGGCTCTGCTGATTTGTGTGCTGATTACGGGCTGTCTTTGCGGGGTTTGTTTAGCATTGAGTGACTCTCTTTTTCCTCCACTTTCTGGCTAGATCACATTTATGGGGTTTAGTATGTGTATTTTCGGCTCTGTTACATTCAAAAATGGTCCCATGAAGATAAATAAGGTCTCATGACGATTGAAGGGTCCCATCACGATTAAATTTTTATTTTATTAGTTTCACGTTCGAGTGTCCGGCACTATCTCCTGCTCCCACACTCCCTTCCGCTACGCCATCGATCTCATCGTACTTGTTACTTCTAAATCAGTCAAATTATCGTTTTTGTGTTCTGGTTATAGTATGCGGATTTTCAAAATTTCCCTTCAGGAAGACGACTATATTGACGACGATATTGACTCGCTCTGGGTGCGCACTACCGACCAGTCCATGGTGCACTACGAGCTCTCCGGCTTTGTGAGTTTTGAAAATACATTGTCTTTTAAAAGGTGACAAAATACGCTTTTCTAAACAGTTGAACTATTCCAAGATAAACTCATCTGGAAGGGATTCAAATGTCTAAGCAAAAGGAGTAAACCCTTGCAGGCTTACGACCCCGAGCCGTTCAACAACCACGTCGAACCCTTCATCGTCATCTATCACACCTGCGGAGAAAGTGAGTGGTTATTCGTTACGCCAGACTGGATTATCTGTCACTGACTACGAGCACCGCTACCTATTACCGAGCATTAGTGCAGATTTGTCATCGTGCATGTTGTGATGCTTGAAGAAATTTAAAATGAACTCCTTTCAGAATTGGGCTGCGCCTGCAAGGAATGGCTCGACGTCAACAAGGATTTGGACGTAACGCTCAACGTGAATCTGGATAACAAGAACGAAATGAAGTGTAGTCAGTGCGATAAGCTCGGTTGGATGGAGAGATCGGACAAATTGTACTGGAGTGAGCGACGCAGATTGCCCGATGGTCGAATGAACTAGATGTGATTTGAAATTCCGCGAATTCGAATAAATATTATTTCGCAGTTTTTTGCTGTGTCGGCAAAATAACGACAGCACTAGAGTAGCCAGACTAACATTTGGATTAGATTTTTTAAATAAATTGGACTCCGCGCGCACGCGATAGAGAAGATTGGAGAAATTTCGAACCACGCCGGTTGAAGAAGAGTCCACTACCAAGTTACTGAGTAAGTAAGAAATTAAATACTAATTTGAAATAAATATTATTGTCTTGTTTTTTATGGAATAGATTCACCATGTGATGTACCAACTACTCTGCAAACTGGAAAATTATTTATTCCGAGTCACAATTCTCATTTTCTTCTCAAAAATGACCATTTTCCATGTTTTCCATGTCTATTATCCCAAGAGTATTTGATATTCTCGATCGTGTCGGGAGATGCGCACAAATCGCACTGTACATCACTGATGTTCCCATTCAGGTCAATATCCACAGTAATTTCCGTGTCATCGTAGATATTCTCCCATTTCTTGCACACGCAACCGGAATCTAAAAATTAAGAAAATAATTGACGATAAAAATGCTCCGTGTCAAATTCTCTTCACTAAATCACTCACTCGTTCCGCAATTGTGATAGATTCTGATCCAAGGTTCGACGGCGTTGTTGAGCGGCTCTCCTTCCTTACACTGAAGTAAAGTGGCATCAAAAGGTGCTTCCACGTAATGCACTTGCGTAATGCATTTTTGTAAGAGAACGCTAGGTGGGACCCACCGGAGACGAATATCCGAATTACGCACTCTATTATCATACTTACCCATCCATGGACGTCATAGTGCTCCACGGTTCCCTTGGTGCGCCGAAATCTCGTGAAGTCGATCTTATCGTTTTCAACCGGATCGTCTTCCTGCAACAGTTTATCATATATGGTTATTTGATGCGTGCGAAGCCCGGGAAAGAATGCGAGATTTTATGTACTTGTGGCATCTCATTGACAGCTCAGAGTGAAGTGACGGTGGACACATGGACATTAGGTATGGCAAATCGACACGCGCTTCTCTCTTTGTGCAATGGTCTCGCGTCAGTCTAGCAAACGACAGAGCATGCAAATTTAGGAGAGTTGTGCGCCGCTTTCCCATCCATTGTTGACACCAATGGCTCACCACAAGTTCGACGGCGTATTCGAATGGAGTGGAGCATGTGAGAGTGCCGTCGATTCTCACGAAGATCGAGCTCTGAGCAAAAGTTCACACTGTGTTTAATTTAGTCACAAGAAAAACCATGATACGAACTCGTTTTTTCTCGAAGTGAACATGTTAAGAGAACGAGAACAATCAACAAGCTCGGTAAACAAACCATTCCAAGGCAGCCCGGAATCAGCACACAAATCAGAAGAGCCAGCTTCATTTTCTTGCTTAGGGAACTGAAATGGACCAGTGTTTCAAGAGATAGAAAGAGTAACCGACCTCCACTGAGAGTCGAAAATGAGGAAAGGGGGAGTCGAGAATAGCAATAACAAAATAGTGAATTCGCAGAATCCACGTATTCATTCAGATAAATGTTTGCAAATATTGGTAAGTGTGTTTTGAACGAAATCAAAATTGTAATAAGAAATTTCAAAAAAATTGAAATGTTTGTTACACGCGTCGATATTTGTGTGATTGACGATAGTATTTGTTGCTTGATCGTCTTCAGTAGGCCCATCGCTTCATGCTAAAATTAATTGGAGAGCTGAAATATCGGAAAATCTTCGGGCTCGGTGAAATTTTGATTTCTTTTTAATTTGTGAATATTTCCTTTAATGAGTCCATTTCTAGGCGTAATGTTTCGCTCTACGATGCACTGACAAATACCAACATTGAAAATGCAGAAAATAGGATTTATTCGTTATCCCAAACAGCTTTATTTGCCCCATTGACCGTGTTTCAACAGCCACTGTCCCCTAAGATCCGCCACTGAATCGGGGGACGCACATAGGTCGCCGCACATCACATCATTCTTGTCCAGATTAATGTTGAGCGTAATCTCCGTGTGCGAGTAGATATTGTCCCATTTCTTGCAGACGCAACCGGATTCTGTGAAAAAATATAAATATGACTATAACATGAGTTTTTTTTGAGTTCTTTTATCTGAAATTTGCTCAAAATGATCTGCATGTTCAGGGAAAATACCTGATTTTGCGTGTGGAAATATTAAAAGCTCTAGATTGAAATGCTCACTCGTTCCGCAAGTATGATAAATCCTCATCCAGGGTTCGATGGCGTTATTGAAGAATTCACTTTCCGTTTCCTAAAGTGATGATCGATAATGCTGGTTTGATCGCTCGGCCGACAGAAAAGCATGAATGAACAACGTCTTTTTAATGATTGCAGGTTTGGTATCGGTCTTCCCCAATATCGATAATACCGTCAATCAATTGTGCGACACCAATCGCCACTAACCCATCCATGCACTTCATAGTTCTCCACTGATCCCTTGCTGGTGCGAAAATCCGTGAAATCGATCAAATCGTCCGAAATCGTGTCGGCTTCCTGAAAGAAAAACTCTATTCTTTTTTCGTGTTTTTTTTTCGTGGTCAAACATCGAGGAGGCTTAAAATCCCATTAGCTAGAGCCCTGTCATTCTTCGCCTTGGCCATCGACGAAAGCAAGTTTCATCCATCTAGTTCGTACAATATCAGGAACGGGTAACTGACGACAAGCTCGATGGCGTATTCGAATTGCGCGGAGCAAGTGAGAGTGCCGTTGATTCTCACAAAAACGGAATTCTATAAAAGATCTTGATAAATTTATCGAAGTATTATGCGATTGTGCGTCACAGAATGATGTTATCTTTCAGTATAAGAAGCGATACTTTTTATCAAAGACTATTCAAACTGTGTGGGTATAACCGTAATTTTAAGGAGAAAAACAAACGGTGCCAATGCAGCCCGGTATGAGGACACAAATAAGAAGAGCGAACCACATATTGGGAACCTGCAATTTCGTGTGCTATAATTAATAGTTTTTTCTATAATTACATAGCCTATAAAAGGAGGACAGTGATTTGCAAACACAGCCGAGAGGTGAAAATGAGAACATAATTGGGATTGAGAAAAAAGGCAATAATACAACAAATGGAGAAGATGTAGAGGTGGATGATCTACTAATATACTAGATACACTGCAAAGATAGTGGTGAATCACTGTGGAAAAAATTCAAACAGTATGTGTGAAAAATCTTTGTGTAACAGTTCGAACAAATGCATTTTCATTGACTTAAAAATGTTAAAATACATTTGTCACGTCTTTCAACCAACTCAATTAAGCATATTATCTTGTGTTATTCACATTTATCAATATTGTACAATTGTCAAATTCTTCATCTGTTATTCTCGATTCTCGTCCTAATCTCCTCTCATTTTAGTCTTTCGCTCTCGTCAGTGGAGGTTGGTTGCTTTTTTCTCTCGAGAAACACGATTCTTTTCAGTTTCTGGAACGAAAACATGAAGGTGGTTCTTCTGATTTGTGTGCTGATTTCGAGCTGTCTCGTTTCGGTGAGTCTCCCATTCCTCTGATGTAGTTGTCCCATATGCAGGATTTAACCTCGTTTTTGTGCGCCCACAAGTTTCCTCATAGCTTTATCCAAAACTTGTGGGTGGCAATATCTTGGATTATCACACGCCCCTCATTCGTCTATTGTCGTTTATCTATACTGTCATGCCACTGTGGTTTTGTCTATCCACTGATATACTGGTACCACCGAAAGATACGGCATGGATGAGCCTTAAGCCGCCCAAGACCTAGCCTAAATCACTTGCCTAGATATATCCCGATTTAGGTGTCTTCGGTTGGAACGTCCGTGAGCGTGGTCGTAAAAGGAACTCTCACCTGCTCGACTCCCTTCAAATACGCAATCATGCTCGAGGTCACTTCAAAATAATATCATTTTTATTAATAAAAACAATAATAAAATTGTTGTTATTATCATAATTATCATTATTTTAACACATTGTTGTGTCATAATTATTTTATCATTTAAAAATTCAATTAATATCATTTTGAGGAAAAAGACAACTTTGCATCCACTCACGACCTTATGGACACAATCGATACACTGTACAGTGAGCAGCCATTCGCGTACTATGAAGTATCTGGAACGGTTAGTTGTCAATGATTATACATCTTGGTATTGTCATCAAATGAGAATTACAATACGATTGAAAATTCGTATCGGCAAGATCGATTTGGCACTATGTCGGATGAGAACCAAAAAAGTTTTTACCCAGGTCATAACCAGGTCATAAGACACAAACGGAGAAATTTTTTGCGGTTCTCATCGGACATAGTTCCATAGATTTGCTCAATTATGCGTTTATTTTAGGCGGTCGACTCCGATGCCGGACAGTACAACGTCGAACCGCGCATCGCTTTCTATCACAATTGCGGAGCGAGTGAGCTTATTTTTACACTTTTCAAAAATCAGATGTTTTCCTACTGATACACATGTGAATCCAGCTGGCCTTCCTAGTGGCTCCCACCTAGCATTATCTTACGACTTTAACCTTTACACACGCGAATCCATTACAGAACAGAGTTGCGTGTGAAGGAATGGGAAGAAATCAGTGCTGATTTGGTCGAAACTGTCGATGTGAATCTGGAGACAACGAAGCTGCAGCGATGCGATATGTGCGATCGATTCAAAAATGTGGACGATGTCAGAAAGAAGAGGCAGTAGGATAAGCGAATCCCGATTTCTGTACCGAAATAAATGATGTTTCGTCCTTTTGTTATGCCTTTGGAAATTGCAATGCGCTGAACGAAGGAAATACAAAATTAATTACATTTTCTTCGTAATTCAATCAACCATTAATACTTTTATCCTCACTAATATTAGGCAATTTGACTATTCCCTCCTTTGTAATTCTTGATTGTCACCTTCACTCTTCCGCTCATTTTCGTCTCTCGCGCTCGTCAGTGGAGGTTGGCTGCTATTTTCCTCTCCTGACTATTTATTATCAGTTTCCGAAGCAAGAAAATGAAGCTGGCTCTTCTGATTTGTGTGTTGATCTCGATCTGCCTTGCCGGGGTTCGTTTCGGTCGGACTCGTCTCTCCATTTCGCACGCCCTTTCGTCAGTAATCCTTGAAAAATGAGCCACCGTCTCTTTCTTTAGCACACAAATAAAGAGACCGCGGCTAATACTATGCGCGCTCTGTCGTTGGCCAGACGGCGCGAAAAAGTGCTTGCCATGGAGAGAAACAGTTCATCACCGCCGATTTGTACTTATGAGCTGTAAAACTATCGCTCTTATTCCAAGCTCGATCAGCAGCATACGATGTGGCGAGCTATTACCTCAGTTATTAAATGAAGAGCCTGAATTTTGCCACGCCCCCTTTTAGCTCCGCCCCTTTCACCAATCTCTATCATTTCCCTTTCCAGGTGAGCATTAGCGTGCGAGTGCACGGCACCATCTCCTGCACTGATAAGAGCTGGTACTTCGGCATGTGGGTTGAGGTTCGTTGTCAAGCCACGCCCTCTTTTGGTGGTTACACTTCACGTTTAGCCTCACCGTCATTTGTGGCTCCTCCCCTTTTGACACCGTCCCGTTTACACTCGTTGAAAGGGGCGGAGCCTATTTCGAAAACACACTCCTTCCCGCTTTGAGGATGACGACAGTCCGTGGCGCAACGATCTCATCGGGGAAGTGAAGAAGACGAGCTTTGCCAATACAACGATGTCGCCCTTCGACATCTCGGGGACGGTTCGTTGCTGTAGGGGGCGCTTCTTTGGACAGAGCGCGATGATACGCTTACGCTGCTTAGGCTCAGCCTTAGGCTCTAGCTGCTTAGGCTGAGAGCTTAGTGCTTAGTCTACCCCTTAGTCTACCCTATAGTTAGATTATTTCCCATTCCACACATAGTTGACCTTTGACGAACTGAGGGAGGAGGGAGGAAGAGGCCGGGGGGAGGCTGCCGGGCGACAACGAAGTGGAACTGTACGTGATCTACCTGCTCTCCTCTCCCCTACCTCTTCCCTTCCTCTCCCAGACAATCAGACAATCAATGGTTCACTAAGCAGCACATTGAGTTTGCTGAGCATTTGAAACGCACGATACGTGCAGGTAAGCGAGACGATGAAGGGCGACAACGAAGTGGAACTGTACATGCTCGTGTACAGTAACTGCGGAGGAGGTCGGTCCATTTTTTTCCATTTTTTTAATAATACGACAAATGAAAGACAAAATTTTCACTGAAAAATCGTAAAAAATCAAAGAACTTCGGAAAAAAGGATCAATTCTTACAGGATTCCGCTGCGGTTGCTTCGAATTGGGCGACACTAGCGAGGATGTGGATATGTATCTCGACTTCGACGCTTATAGTTGGTCTGCGAAGAATGTTAATCTAGAGAGAGGAAGGTGCAAAGAAGAATGCAAATTCTTCGACCCCCAGGAGTGGAAAATATGAGAGAATAGGGGAAGGGAAGACATTTGTCCCTAATTTCTGAATAAAGAATGCTTCGACATAAATTTCGATTATTGAAGAAAGAAAAACACTGATTCCGATGTTGGACTTCCTGATACTCCTCCTTTAAACGAGCCATGGACAGCATTGACAACAAAATACGGCGAAACATTCTTTATTCCTGCTCGAGGTTAAAACTATCTTCTTCTATCATTTCCTCCGAAAAAGTTCCCAATTGCATCTTTGAAATTCTTGAACTTTTCCCCAGCGTCCAAATAGAATTTAGACTTAGACTTCGCACCGATCACACCGCCTGAAATTACGTGCTTAATGATGGTGATTCTTCATTGACTTTATTAAAAATTCGGTTGTTATTTGAATTTAATTATTTGGGCATTAATCATCTAAGTAACAAAATGCTCTGTTTTTAATCCACAATAACAGAAAATACCATTTCTACTTGTCAAGACGAACTCCCTTTCTCCGTTCCTCTGGGCTCTCACACCGATCGTGGAGTGGTGAGAGAGCCGAGTAAAATTAAGTGATGAATTCTCTAATTTCCCTACTTCAGATCCGTCCGTGCCAAATCGACATCGAGCGTTACGACCATTTCTTCCTTGACATTTTCCCATTTCTTGCAAACGCAGCCGAATTCTGCAAAAAAAAATAGTTTCGTGGCGAAATTTCATACAATCTACTAGTGCGTTTAAAATCGTTCCTTGTTTGTTTCACTCGATGCAATCCCGCATGCCCCTAGAGTTCGAAATACGAGGGTCGTCGTCTCTTCATTTCGCGTGCTCTCTCGCCGGTCAGAGATGATAGAGAGTGTGTTGAGTGAAGAGACGAATACCCGTATTTTGAAGTCTACGTTCCTCTGGAAGCCCTTACCCGTTCCGCACGTATGATAGATGACGACGAACGGCTCGATCCCATTGTCAAAAGGCTCGGGATCAATGGCCTGAAGACATGTATAAATGCGATTGTGAAAAATACAAAAAAAAATAAATTTAAAAAATACAGGCACACCAAACAAAAAAAAGAATATTTCTGTTTCTCGAAATAATAAATAATTGTAAATAATTGTTGACTAACCGATCCTTTGACTTCGTATTTCACTTCATACTCGTAGTCTTGGCTCTTCTTATACTCGGTTTCGTCGATGTAGTCGTCGGTTATCCAACTGCCATCTTCTTCCTGGTGTTGTTTTTTAATTACAATTATTAACAAAGTTTAATTGAGGGTTAAATTGGTCATTGTCTGTGAGGAAATTTGATTTGGCCAAATGTAAAATAATATTCAAATCTTTTAATTTTAGTTGATTTTTTTCCACTCATTTCGGTGCGCGAATGCCGTAGCGGGCGGTTGACCATGAAGAATGAGGTATTTTTTTCACTTTTTGGTCATTGTCTGTGAGGAAATTTTTTCCTTTTTCCCTTCAAACCCTCAATTTTCAGTCCAAAATCGCGCCGAAAAGCGCGGATTCGGGCGGCGCGAAGAAGTCGCTCGTCAACGTGGACGATCACGGATGGAAGATGTGAGCTATTCTGAAGGCTCCGCCCCCTCCTAAGCTCCGCCCCTTTTGCAGCGCCTCCCGAAATCGCGCCGCCCAACTCACGGTGATGAAGCGGACTACGTTCCCAGACAAACTCAACCTCGAACCGGCCGATTCGCAGAAGTTAGTGGTAGAGCTCGAGAAATGATACTGCCGTCTAGGGTTTCCTTTTTCAGGTCATTCGACCTATTCAGGTAAAAATGAAATAGTCGAATTACCTGGTCAGGTCATTTAAATTGCATTACCTGACCAGGTCAGAGTTCTTTGTCCGCCTAGTCTGGCCTGCCAGGTCATTTTCAATTTTTTCTCATTTCGATCTATCCCTCTCTTTTTTGATGCGCGAGCCCAGTCCACCAGTCGAAATGACGAGGAATGAGAGGAATGGGCGCCCAGGTCACATAATCCTCTTTTCTCTCTTCCTCAATCAGGTCGTATAGACTTTATTCATTCAACGATATTTTGAAGATAATGAGTTCAGGTCGCCTAGGCGCCACCTGAAAAAGGAAACCCTACTGTCTTCGTTGCACCGGCTCTCTCACCGGTCAGAGAGGCGAGGGAGTGTGTTAAATGAAGAGACCCGTACTACTAGCCCTAGTGGTCGGGTTAGGTGGTTGGGTTTACACGCTCCCTTTGTGGGCGGGCTCTCTGGTAAAAGTTTCCAGCTGGATCCCAGTGGTGGACTTCCTAGTGTGTATCTTGCGGGTTTCCTAGTTTCCTACTGCGAAATTACTATCTAGGGAGAGCCCCAATAATTCCTGCGCACTATAATCCTGCCAGGAAACTGTTACATGAGTTTGAAAAGGGGCGGAGTCAGACAAGGGATACATAACCCCTTCCCTGATCATCAGGGCCATCAGTTTCGTGCTCGTGATGGGCATTCTGACCGTAGTCGGCTTCGTGTTCCTCGTCGGCTACTTCAGCTTCGATATGTACAGTGAGTTGCTGATCTTTGGTCTTTGGTCTTTAATTTTTGACCCTTAGTCTTTGATCTTTGTTTTCTGATGTTTGATCTTTGGTCTTTAGTCTTAGGTTTTTGATCTTGGTCTTTAGTCTTTGGTCTTTAAACTTTGATCTCTGTTATTTGATCTATGTCTATTCAGGTTCCATATCGCGCCGCGCCTCCTACCTGCTCGTCTACAAGGTTTAGCTTGTCTTTCAAAATTGATCTTTGATCTTTGGAAAAATATTCCAAATTCAGGCAGTTCACACGTCGAAAATGACCGAAGATGACAAGAAGGAGTATGACGAAATTTGGAATGTGGGCGTGTGCCATGGAATGGTATGTTGATTAGGAAAGATCAAAGATCAACGATCAGAAAGCTACTTTGCAGCACGTAACCAAGTGGACGGACTGGCGCCTCGCACTGATGCCCCGGAAGCCGGATGGAGATTGTGAGCGACGATTGATCTTTGATCTCTTGATCATTGACCTTTCTCTGATCGTTCATGCCACACCCAAAGAGCACTTACATTACTGCATTAGTGGCTACAGTGTCTTTGATACAATGTCTTCCCTTCTGTCCCCTCATTTCATCCTACCGTACCCTATTGATCTCTGATCTTTGATCTTTGATCTTTGACCCCATCCTCCCTCTCTCAGGTGCGGTGTGTCACAAAGTGGTCAAGATGCGCACGCGGACGCTCATTGCAAGGGAACCGCCGGACAATGGAAGAGGATGCCCGGCAACGATTGAATGGGCAGAATTGGTGAGGAAGATCAAAGATCATCTAAGATAGGAAAGGGATACGGTAGCATCGAATAGGCCGAATTGGTGAGGATGATTATCAAGAGAACTACCGTGACCCAGCGAACTAGCATACTGTATCAGCTTGTTGTTCAGTGGATTAGACATACAGATACTACCGTATCCATATAGTACTAATGACGGCTCTGCCCGGCCTCCATGGAATGGGCCAAACTGGTGAGGAAGATCACTGACCGATCTACCGTATCTCTTGATCGATAGAGCTACCGTATCCCATGACCCTCAGAAGCACCATATCAGGACGCCCAAAAGATCAAAGATCACGCATTCCAGGAGGATGAAAACTTGCGCGACGCAGTCTTCAGTGGAGAGGATATCAAGGACAAAATCCTATTCTACGATTGATCGAAAAGTGGAAAACAAAACAAATGCATAAAACTGTGAACTTTGCTCGTTGGTGGTATTCAAACAATGCATCAATCTTACCATAGGCGAGAGTAGGGTTGCCGGATCGAAGTCGGTTTCGATTTATCCCACACTTTGTCCCCTCCTTTCCCTCTCCCTCAATCAAAACCGCGAGAGAGGGACGATATGCAAAGTAGCGGCGCTACTTAAAATCAAACAGTTGTGCCCTGACCAATTTCTCCGATTTTCCCCGATCGAAACAAGTACTTTGGTGATTGATGGTGCATGAAATTTTAGGAATATTTGAACGAAGAAATGTTGTTGCATTGATAAAAAAAAACGTGTGGAAGAAGCGGACATACTACTATAGCATTCTGCCGAACATTATGCTCGTGAGTTATCATCGATGGTGTTAATTGGTGTTAATTGATGGTGTCAGTGCTGATGAAGAGGTATTTCTCTGATTGTTTGCCCAGTCAGAGTATTCTCTCCCTAACATTCTCATCCCCTACCGACTTCACATTTCGAGTGATGTCTGCTGATGAATTATCCAATAATATTTTAGGCTCGGCCGACTCGCTTTCTCGCCTTCACTCCCACGTCCACCAAGCCAAAAACGACAAAGAAAAAGAAGAGTAAAAAGTCCGATTTATGAAATTTTGTAGTTCTGATAAATCGATGTTATTTCCAATAAGCTACGCATTCACCTCATAACATAATGAACAATTAATACGAAAACCAAAATCTATTTCGTTACACAAATCGTTTTACTTCTTGGTCTTTATCTTGCCGTCCACAATTTCGATGCGATCGCACGAATTGCATCTTTGAAGATCCGTATGCTCCAGATTTACATCGACAACCGGGCGGAAAGAACCGCCGATTCCCTCCCACTCCTTGCACACGCACGGAAGTTCACCGAGTTCTGAAATAATAATAATTATAATAATTTTTTAAATAAAATCGTTTGAGTTTCGCCCATTTTCGAAAGGATTTTTCGTAGCAAATTAATTTGACGAATTTCTCATTGCGCGAATCAAACAGTGAAATAAGAGCCCAAACACACACGCCCAAAAGCAGCTTACTCGCTCCGCAATTGTGAACGAAAACGATGCGTGGCTCGACGGTCACTTGCCAGGGTTCGAGGTCCTTAGCCTAAAATGATCGTATTGCTACATAGAGCAAACCGATGTCCAATGAATGGCATTGGCACTTCAATGTCATCGGATGGCGGTGTCATTGCCATTGTCACCAATGACAATGAAAAGTATGTCAACTCACAAATCCCCATATTTCGTAGTCCGCTGACGGTTTCTCGCTCTGATTCGGGCCAATTACTTGCAATCGGTCGTGAGATTAAAGCCAACCATGGTCAAGTTCCTGATGAAAACATTCGTATTATCCTTTCCCAAATGCGTTTCGAATTAATTGAATAATTAATTGTTAATTAATTAAATAACTAACTGGTTAATTAGTTAATTAATTGAAATTAAGTAACCTCGAGAATGATTGCGTAATGGAATGGAGTGGAGCAGGTGAGAGTTCCTTTCACCTCCACATAGGCCGACGTTCCAAAAGGCCAATCCCACGGACTCGGCGCGCTTTCCTGAACGAACGGCGTCTAAGAAGAGGCCCTGTCCCTAAGTAGCTTAGGCTGCTAAGGCAGCCTAAGCACCTTAATGGTCTTCCATCTAAGGAGGCCCTGTCTCTAAGCAGCTTATAAGTAGTAACTCTGGTGTCGGGAATCAACTTGGAATCAAGCAATTCCCACAAGTTGGAATCAAGATTGATGGCAACTTGTGGGAAGTGCTTGATTCCAACTTGTGGGATCGTTTGAAATCGGCGAGGACTACGGTAGCTTTCTCTATTATTGATTGATAGAGAGCATGAGTTCCCTCACACAGTAACCAAAGGCCCCGCATGGTACGACCATGTGGGGAGGTCACATCCAAAAGGCGGTCCCACTGGGGTCCGCAGATAGTCAAGCGCACTCGTGCCCGAAGGCAGTCTGAACAGGGCTGCAAAAAGGGACCTTATAGGCGATGTTTGTGCTGGACGCTGCGGGTACGTAAGCCTGCTTGATTCCAAGTTGTGGGAATGGGTCACTTGATTCCAACTTGAAACCCCATTTCTACTTGATTTCAAGTTGATTCCGGATACCAGAGAAGCTGCCAGACGTTCATAAACGCATCACGTTCGGAGATAAATAAGTATTGCCAAGTAGTCTAAATTCACTTCCGCAGCGACGAGACAGCTCGAAATCAGCGCACACATCAGCAGAACGAGCTTCATTTTCTTGTTTCAGAAACTGAAAACGAATAATTTTTCAATTGAGGAAACGAGCAACCAACCTCCACTGACAAGCGCGAGAGACGAAAAAGAGAGAAGAATAAGACTGATATTCGAGAATGACAAAGGAGGGAATAGGCAAATTGGTTCATTTTGAGTAATTATAATTGTTTCATTTCCCGAGATTATGTAAAATGATTTTAATTAATATATTTCACTGCTTATAGCCGACTTAGTAGCCATGTTCAAGATTCGATCGAGAATAGAGAAACAAAATTCTGGCGGCGGACTTAAGCTGAAAAGCACGAGCTCGGGAGATGTTTCCATTGACTGCTCGTTTTAAAAAAAAACAATGAGTTATGTTTCAATTAGGGCTGTCGATGTGAAGAATGAGTTTTGTCTCTTCATTCTCACTCACAAAGGACCGCGACGCGGCGTCATTCTTCATGAAGAACGATAGCGACGCGGTCATTCTTCACGAAGAATGAGGGTGTTCTTCGTGAAGAATGGGGCCAGATATGAGATATTTTGGATGGGTTTTGACAGATATAAATAATGGGAACTCATGACATTGAAAGGAAACCGTCTACACTATGATTTGCCACTCATAATTCTCATCTAATAGGGTGTCATACTTCGTAACGCTGAAGGGCGCTTTGGGTATCAGTACTAACTAGCACTCTCAAGGTAGAATTAAGTAGAAGATGTGTATGCTATTTTCGAGTGACATGGCAGCGATTATAACTTGGGAGAGCGCACGAGAGCCTCCTTCGTCTCGTCTCGCCTTCCTCTCCTCTCCCTCAGTGCTTGCGCGCGTTATTCTCGGGGTTTAGCACATCTTAGGAATAATATTTCAACATACGGCTTTAAGTATGATATTATTGGGTTCATGACGGGCAGTTTGAATATTCTATCGACCCTACTGTGAAAATCCGACTCTCACATAGCAGTGTCACCGATATATGACACCAATTGCTCACCAACTAAAAGAAAGATATTTTTTGATGATTGCCAAAGTGTTTTCGACTCGTCCTGTCAAACAGGAACTATAAATGCCGATGGAGAAGCATGAAAGACCCAGAACAGATTTCGCAAATCTATAGGGCAGGATAAATTTAGCCGTTTGTGACATAATAAGCAAATAAATTCTTCCTTACTTTGACATGAGTAAATTTGGAATGACCCTGGTAGGCCATATTTAAAATTTCATAAGAAAACATGCATTTATACCCTAGTTATGGCTCATTTAGTGCAAATCGTTCTTCATGAAGAACGAGAGTCGCCGGGTCATTCTTCGTGAAGAGAGAATGAGAGGGAGGGAAACTTCATTCTTCATTTGACACTTGTTTCTTCGACACCCCTAGTTTCAATGCAGTAAATTGTGTGTAGCACTTTTCGCATTCACTTTATCACATAGAGAAGAAAAAGAACAATGATGCGCGCGACAAAACGAATGAGAAGGCTCTCATTTAAAATGACAGGCATGGAATTGGCCTCTGAGAAGTCACCGGTTGACTGCTTGTGCTCGGAATTCATCAAAGTTCTCCAGGTGACCGGTGAGGAATTTCGCGGGCGCTCTCTCCGTTAGTTTTTGCGCGATGGCGATGCGCGCAGCAGGTTGATGCTCAGCCATGTTTGGTCTTTTGTGTACGAGACGACGAGTCGCTGCAAGATAAGATTATTACGAAAAAGCCATTGGGTCGCCAGTAGAAAAGGCTACAGGAGAAAACATTGTACAGCCGGGTATGTAGTCCGTCTAACAGTTGGCCTTACCAGTGCGTCCCTTCCTCCGCTGGGATCCGATCAAACGGATTCCAGCGGAGGAACGGCCGGACAAAAGCGTTAACCACTATACCATGGTGGCTTGTTGGCAGTGAAGGTAAGAAGGAGTATAGATATTCTCCCCTACCGAACATAAAAAACTGGCACACGGGAAGGAAAGTCTGCTGGCTACTGTAATGCGGTCTTTCAACATTTCACTCCTCGATAATCACAATATTTCTCTAATCGAAGGCATTTTAAAAAACAATATAATAATATATTGTAAGACCGTTTGTTCACCGTGTCTATCATAAACAAGACATAGATTATCACCCTGTTTTTATCGCATAACTTACAACGTAGCTATGATATCAAAGGTACGTAATCATCCTAGCAGTTATATCACTAGAGGACACAAACAGCAACAACTAGCCAACTATATAGCTCAAGAAAACGGAAACATAACATTGACTAATATATTTAATATGTGATCCTATCGACTCACGGGTCAACATCAACAAGTCTTTCCGAATCCTCACTCCTCCCTCTTCTCCTTCTCACAATCGCCCAGCATGCAGCTCCCACCAGGGAAATAAGGATGACCATCACGATGGTCGCCACCAGCCACCAGAAAAGGGCTGTAATGAATATCAATATTTAATGAATATAGTAGTATATACCAAGCGCCACCCTGCTTCTCTATCCCTCTGCATGCCCCTCCTCCTTCCTCTCCCTCTTCATTGTCTCAAAGTTTTTTTTCCAAATGCTAGGAGAAGGGGCAGGAGAGGGGGAGGGTTCATTTCACCCATTTGAATTTCCCCTGTTTCAAATTCGAATACCTCCGTGCATCGTTCGCATAGAACTACTGTAGATTTGGGAATGGAACTGCCCTCTTGGACTACCGTAACTAAAATGATCAGCAGACTTTCCTCCCCGTGTGCCAGTTTTTTTATGTTCGGTAGGGGAGAGTATCTATACTCCTTCTTACCTTCACTGCCAACAAGCCACCATGGTATAGTGGTTAACGCTTTTGTCCGGCCGTTCCTCTGCGGGGATCCGTTTGATACATGTTTCAGTTGTGTTTTTGTTTTTTCGAGAGTCTCGACTCCCGACTCTCGATGTTTTTTATGTTCGGTAGGGGAGAGTATCTATACTCCTTCTTACCTTCACTGCCAACAAGCCACCATGGTATAGTGATTAACGCTTTTGTCCGGCCGTTCCTCTGCGGGGATCCGTTTGATACATGTTTCAGTTGTGTTTTTGTTTTTTCGAGAGTCTCGACTCCCGATTCTCGATGTTCTCGACTCCCGACTCTCGATGTTTTTTATGTTCGGTAGGGGAGAGTATCTATACTCCTTCTTACCTTCACTGCCAACAAGCCACCATGGTATAGTGGTTAACGCTTTTGTCCGGCCGTTCCTCCGCGGGGATCCGTTTGATACATGTTTCAGTTGTGTTTTTGTTTTTTCGAGAGTCTCGACTCCCGACTCTCGATGTTCTCGAGAGTCGAGAATCCCGATTATTATTGTTGCGGAGGAATCCGGCAAAAGTATTTCCAATGGCCGACCCACGGCCGACTACTTGTACACCTCCCCACCGATCGTTCCGAATGATGCCATAGCTCAGTCGGTTAGCATCGCCGATCTCCGCTTCAGCACCCCGTAAGTTCGACCCCAGCAAAAGACGGGTAAGTCCGCCAAAATAGTCTCGAACCAAAACATAGAATAATAATCGAGAATATTTGGAATAATAATAATAATCGGGATTATATAGAATAACAATAATAATCGGGATTCTCGACTCTCGAGAACATCGAGAGTCGGGAGTCGAGACTCTCGAAAAAACAAAAACACAACTGAAACATGTATCATACTACTATTATTCTAGGAAGTCTTTCTCATTTCTCAATTGGTATAGTGGTTAACGCTTTTGTCCGGCCGTTCCTTATCCTGCCCCTCTTCAATTATAAACCAAGTTTCTTTTTAAATTACCATACTACTTTGGTTTGCCAACTAACGCACCTCATACATTCCTCTAATCACACAGTTTCGTTGCATGTGCACTGCTCGAAGATGTGTGCGATTCACTGTTGACGTTGACGAGAGGAAGTTGTTAGAAGTGCTGGTGCACTTCAGTGAGCGTCCGCGTGTAGAACGGACAGACTGCAATAAAAAAATATAAATATTTAAATAACAAATAATAAATAGAGGTGCTGAATACGTGAAAGACTAGACCGAGAATGCTTCAAGCGAGGCTCAGTTCGGCTTTTATACCGACTTTGCACCGACGCTTGATGGCGATACTTGTCATAACATGTGGCGTATACGATAAGCGTCTGCTCTTACTCTAGCGGTTCTCGCTGATCCCTTCCAGGAGGAGATTTCGAGCTGATTCCGTTTCCTCTATCTCTAGATGACAGGAGACCGGCAATGATTTTTGAGAGAACTTCTTGGGAGTTCTATGATAGTCACATAAATTGTTATAAAAAAATTGTTCTTTTATCACATAAATTGTTGTATTTGTGATATGTGAAAAAAAGCAAAAATAGGATGATTTAAATTCCTAGGCAGTATCATTTTTTTTGTCAAACTCGTTCCGTTTTGTTGTTCGACCGACCATTCGGTCACAAAATCACATTGAACTGTATTGTTACGTATTGTCTCCAAAAAAAAACGTTGAAAACAGCGAGATCTTGCTGTTCGCGTTGAAAACAGCAAGATCTCGCGTTGAAAACAGCTGGTCGTAAAGGAAAAAAGGATACCATGAATTTGCTTTCATCATTGTTATCATTGTTAGAATTGTTATTTGTACCCCCGTCGCTCCTATAAAGCTATAATCCAATCGCCGTTACGATAGATTGTGTTCTCATACCATTCTCTTTAAAGCGCTTTTTCTTCGTTCTCGTTTTCAGAAATTCAACGAGATGCAGGTGTTTATAGAGAAACATCGAGGACGAAGGCGGACCAACAGTTCAGTTATTTTCCACTTGAAACGAGCCATTTACTGCCCATATTTTTTGATGAATTCTTCTGGACATGATGGAACCATTGAACAAAATATTGTAATGTACCATCGAATTACAGGTAATTTTCTTTTGTTATGGTTTTTTGTTGCTGATAAAGCACGACAAAGTATTGCAGGGCCTTCTTTCTTCTTGGTCAACGTAATCATCGGACTGCTAATTATTTTTGATAAGGACAAACGAGGTCGCGAGTATCGCAAATATTTGTTACTAACGCAGGTGTTATTTGAAATATGTTTATTTTCATAATGTTATTTTACCGGTTCGAAAGCGTAACCGAAACCTATCCGAATTTCAGACGTTTTCAACGCTCACTGACATATTGTTTACTCTCGGAATTCCAATTTTGGTTGTGAACGTCAAAATGATTTACAATGCTGGTTTCAATCCATTTCGAGTTCGAACCTCTACGTTTCTGGTATGATACCTTTAATTTTCGACAACCAACATCTTTGTTTCAGATCGTTTTCTTCGTTTTCTTCACTGAGATCGGAAGTTCATACTTTTGTTGTGCGTACTACAGAAGGAATGTGAGTTGTCTAAAGAATTATGAATAGACAATAATATTGTAGGCTTTGGAGATTACAAAAATATATGCTCTTTCAGGCCATATTTCCTGAAGGGCATGACTACAGATGGGAGGGCAGGAGAAAAATAGCTCTCTATTTTTGTATTCGGATTAATGCAGTCTTAGCTGCAATTGTTATTTACTATTGTACGATACAAATTGATATGAATGACGAGGTAAATTGATACTTTTAGAGCATTTTTGTGCACTGATAAAAAATGAAGAAATAGGAGAAACAATGTCATTTCAGGAAATTCCGTCATCTCTAAATTGGGTCTTCTCAAAACCAGCGCACATGGTGCTACGGTCGAACTCGTACCTCTACGTGCTTTTGGCAGGTTGTTCTTTTTGTTGACCCAGTCGAATGGTAAAGGGGATCGAACAACTCGTCCTTGAATCTAATAGAACATTCACTGTGCTTTGGTTACCTGATAAGGTCAGTAATATTTATTTACGTGGGTGAAATTGACGGTGACAGTTCACCAGTCTTACGTGCGAAACAAGAGTACATTTGCTATAAATAACCAACAAAGTGATTTTTCAGTGATTATTATCTGGGGAGGCTCTCTATTCGCAGACATTATTGTGATTGTAATCGAATTATCGCGACAGCTCAACAGTGGACTCGCATTTTACATCAGCCCGGCAGCGAAAAGGTTTCTATTTTGTTGCACAATCATTTTTAGGAATTTCAAAACATAAGGAAAATCATTTCTACAATAGCTCTTCAGATATCAACAGCGCGCAGTGCGCTCTCTCAAATTGCAGGTATTTTTTATTATTATTTTCCAGAGAACGTGAGAGCAACAACGATCCAGCAACATTAATTTCCGATTTATGAAATCATTGAAACATATCTGTTTTCCTTTCATCCTTCCTTATTTGGAATGAATTCTTATGTGCTATTGAATATTTTCTGAAGGAAAAATGCAGGGTGCAGTCCCGGGCATTGTCTACATCATCCCCGTCGTCACAATGCTGATAGCGTTAAGTTTAACGGGATCCAACGATTCGACAAGTGGGTAGATCAATCAGAATAAAGAATACTGCTCTTCAATGCCGAGCGTGTGCTTTCTCCTTCTTTATACACGAGGAATATTGATATGGATTCTTCCTTTTATCAGCCTTAAAATGGCTAACGAACCGATTTCTCCTTTGATTATTTCAAGTCCACACTATCGTCACACTTGCAGTAACAACCGCTTCCGCCCTCCTCTTCAACGCGATCTCTCTGCACACTGTGGTCAAGTCAATAACTACGGTTGCGTGCACCAAATCGTATGAGAGAACCCTGAAAGGTCTAGTGTTGAGGTATGCAGATCAGAGACCATTTCTGTTATCAGCAAATAATACAAATTCTCGCGAATGACGAAGAAATTTTATTTTTCACTATTAGGATGAGTTTTCTTTTCGAGCCCGATGAACTACGGTCAACAGCTCACAGAATTCTAGCCCGACAGAAAAGGGTTGTAGTCGAACTGCAAACTTGAGCTATGAAATGTTTCTGAAACCTATTCCGATTCTCATTCAGAGTTTGGCTGAGAGGTTGAATTCCGGATAAGTTTCAGAAATATTTTATATTCTGCTATCGATTTGCAGTTCGATTACGGTGTGGCGGGAAAATTCAAAACTTAATCCCCTTGTTCACCCTTATCTGGAGAGGACAAAGGGGGTCAGAATGTTATGAGCTAACTAATGAGCTAATTGCAGATCCCGTGGGCGAATTGCACACAGCTCGCGTGCCGTCGATTCAACAAAGGGCCACAATTCGGAGTCTCCCGCCAAAACTTAGTTTCAATATATCACGAAGGATTCCAAAATAAAAAGATGGCATTGTGAATAAGAAACGTAGTGAGCAGGCAAAATGATTTGGAGGCATGGGGAATTGAACCCCAGCCCTCTCGCATGCTAAGCGAGCGCTCTACCACTGAGCTATGCCCCCGAAGGGTACCTCCTCCATTTCATTTGCTCTTGCTTTCAATGTACTCATCCTCACCGCTCATAATATATAGTCCTACTGAAATGTGAGCAAAAATTCTCGATTAAATATGTTTTCATATTTGCATTAGTGTTTGTGCATCTCATATCGTGCACCCAGTTCGTCTTTCTCAAACTCATATATCTGATCCATTTGTGAAAAGTGTTCAAATTAAAATTTTTACGCTGAAATTCAACAACAAACTTACTTAACTGTGCAATACAACAAAAAAAAACAATTCAAACACTTAATCGATAAACCTAACACCTAATTGTAATCTCATCGGAATCCGACGGCCTTCAATACGATCTTCATCGTGTCGGATACGGTAGCTCGCGCCTTCTCCTCGTTCGTCTCAAGAATACGGTAGACCTGGAATCGATTACCGTAATCCAGGAGCATTACCCGATCATTATTCGTATACACTAACAATAAAACAAAATCACTGTGTTTCCGCTAGGATGCCCATCGCAACCCAGAAGTATTGAATGAATCGATACCCCTCCCCTCCTACCGTACCTCTTGGGGATCCTTGGTGATGGTCTCATATCGTTGTCTGATCGGCCCAATCAGTACTTCCGTCTCGGCCGCAAGTGCTTCCTACGGTAAGATTACGTTAATCGCACATTAGTTCGTCGCTTCAATATTTTTTCGCACTACACCCGCACGATTCCCGCTACGTGATTTTAATAATCGACAGGAAATGCCCGGGATTTTAATTATTTAACGTTGTGCTGGGTATCAAAAAAAGGTAATAAGCCTGAATACCTTCAACTGGACGATATCCCATCCCTCGGCAGCCTTCACAATCTCCTCCGGTGTCGTGTCACGTACAGCGGCAAGGAGATCGATCTGCAAATTAGATACCGTAATCCCTTTCAATCGATATTCAAATATTCTACCGTAATACTTCCCACTTACAGTACTTTCATTCACTGACATACTAATTTGAAAAGATTAACCATAATCTTGGGACTCTATTGAAATAACCGAAATCCCACAGTTTTCTACCGTACCAGATTGGCAACGGCCGTTCTTCTTCCCGGATCGTATTTGATTCCCGGCTCTGCATCAGACTGCGCCTTCCTGCACTTGTCTGCGATCGCATCTAAGTCGTCCGTAAGGTTGATGCGACCTCTGAAGAGATAAAGCAGATTTCAAAGATAACCGCTTGAAAGTTGATCAATCACTATTTTTCAAATGTTATTTTAGTACTAGATCGCAAAAAGAAATCGAAATGACCAAACACAATCGAACTTGAACGACCAATGAAACACCGATCTCACACCAGCTGTAACGAAACCGTATTCTAGCAGTTGAATGTTCTTCATATTATTCATGTTCCATACATGTTCTCAAGTTGAACTATGGATTCAGGCAACAAAGTATCGAGATCAAAGACCAAAGACCAAAGATCATCGCCCTGACCTCTCACTGCTGTCGCTCTTGCTCATCTTCTGCTGGGGCGCACGGAGGGATTTGATGCGAGCGTGAGGAGAGATCAACTGAAATGGGGGATTGATCTTTGAACTCTGTGTTGCGCATTAATATCTGCTTTCATGTCAGTTTAGAAAAATGAAAATATCACAACTCGCGAATTTCTCGATACGCTGATAGTCCAATGCAAGATCTAACCAAGAACCACCTCCACTTGCTGTGCTACACAAAAACTATCCAAACAACTAACCGATTTGGGTATGGGGAACATTTCTTGACGAATTCACGTATCCACCACTCATAAACCTAGTAAGATTGAGATACATCCTACGTATCTTATCTCAAAACATCATAATTGACTAACCGCTTTCGGAATGGGGAACATGTCGTCCATCCATGCAGTATTCGCAGAGAGGGCGAGATCAGTGAGAAGATTCATGTGCTGTGATTGATCGGCGCCCACCGGGACGTGTGTGGCCCTTCAATTATACTGATTATTTTTTAAAAAATAGTTACAGAAATTGCACACTAAATTTATGTTTCACCATCTCATCGTAAGCACAAACTTCTACAGTTTCTCAATTATTTCGAATTAGCTGGTCGTAAATTCAATTTTAGCACTATCAACATTCCCGCTTCACCTTGCCCAAATAACTTCCGGACACATTGACCTTGATCTTGAGCGCAGGCTTTTTCGAAATACCAATTATCGCACCCACACGATCCCCAGCCCCCCACTGAACATTTCAAAGCGTAGAAACAATGGTTTTCGAAAAATTAATTTTCCTCACCTGAATGCGAGTACATCTGCAGCCTGCAGCACGGGATACGACAGCAGACCGAGTGGGACTCCCGAGCGAGCGAATCTGGAAGATGATTATGATAAGGAGAGTGTGAACGGAAATGCTGATAAGGACAACAGAATGAGAGCGATGATGGAATGTAACGGTAAAGAAACCGTTTTCTCATTTGTTGTGCTCCTTCACAGGTCAGAATGACGAGAGAGCGCGCGGAATGAAGAGAGGATGATGCATCATGAAACAGAAAAGGAGTAAAAAAAGACACTTCGAGGAAAGAGAAATATGATGTGCACTAGATGTCAGAAAAGATACAAGTTTTTCAGAATAGGAAACCTACATTGGCAAGCAGAAGATGCATCTAACAAGAGGCAATGCTGAAGCTCTAAAGCTACCAGTCACGCACCTTACACACCTCAAAAATTCCTATAACTTTATATTTCAACTTTACTTTGTTCCGCTCTAATATCGATTCGTCAAGTTAGATAATCTTAACTATTATAGATTAACTCAGCCACGCTCACCTTCCCGATTTATCCTTGTACTGTGGTAGTCTATTCAATTTCGATACCGTCTGAAGCGAACCGAGAATCCAGCTGAGTTGAGAGATCTGATAGGGAATGATATCATTGGAGAATTCAAGAAATTGACGGATCCTAGAAAAGCAGTAGTTTTATTCGAACGACCATCATTGGACTAATGTTCAAAATTGATTCTCTCCCATTATACTACCCCATGAAACTCAAAAACTCTAGATTCTAAGAATGAAGGAACTTTGTTGTGAAAGAGTTTTCAACGCCTCAGTTATCAATATAATCAACAATACTCTTCTACCGTATACCTCGGGTATCGTTGACATTCGGAAGAGTACGGTAGTCGATGGATCGATTCCTGCTGCGATGAGAGAGGCCGCCATGTGAAAGACATCGTTATGGAGCTGAGAAAAGGAGGGATACGGTAGGAGGCTAGAGAGATCAAAGATCAAATAGCAAATAGCAAATTAAACAAGTAACTTTTTATGAAGCTCATGAAGGGCTGAATCATCCAACCCTCGTGATCAGGCCATTAATTGCAAGTGCGAAACACAACGTTGTCTAGTGGCACTGCTCTAGCAGGACAACTAACTCCACGAACACGTTTGATTATTTTTAACCATTCATCGTTTATAAATTGATGGCACACCAATGACTGGGCGCACATACAAGTCGTGAAACTCAAATCTCCACATATCGCTATCGATGAAATCCAAAGGAGCTCAGCAAGAGACGCAGAGAAAGCGCGAGAATGCAAAAGTGAGAGACCTCTAGTGAGAGACCTCGTCGATGGTCAACTCTGCCTAAGACGAAGCGAAAATAGATCTCACTTTATCCACTGGCACGGGTCCGAGTGAGATTGCGTGCATGTCAGCGATGCCGAGGAAGAACGGAGTGGAGGGACGATCCTGCAATGGAGGGAGCGATCGAAGACCAAAGATCAAAGATCAGGAATACAAATGGTACCACGCGAACCACATTCGGCTTTTGTTTCCTAATTATAAAGCTGTTGTACAGCAAAACTAAAATTTAGGTGTTCTTTGCTGTATGTATCGCCTGTGAAACTTACAAGCACCATATCGAGAAAACAGCAGTGCTACTTTGGCACTACTTTGGCAATTCCAAAACCTTCATCGGCTACAATTCCACCGTACCTTCTGTATCTTCAACCATGGTCGAATGGCGCCGAAGTAGTTGCCAAGATGGGGAATTCCCGTGGGTTGAATGCCCGAGAGAATCACATCCGGATGCTTCTGAAAGGGAGGAAATCATTCGATTGGAAGGAACTACTGTATTCAAAAAAATGGTTCGCTACAACGAGGAGGATTCATACTTGGTCTAAAGAAAAAGAGAGCATCATTGGTTTCTATATGAAAGTCGTCTACAAGTATGAGCAGTGAAACACAACTTCACCATTTGAACAATCCCTTTTCATTGCACTACAATTGACTACTTTTCAGTGATATCTTTCGGTAATAACAATCCAAGTAGTGCTGTAGTGCAGAGATCTACCGTACCTCTCTCCTTACCGTACTCGAGGCGGTCTCCGTGGACGAAAGACGCGAGGCGATTACGGTAGCACTTCGGAGCGCTGATCTACCGCCCATTCTAAGATACAAAGATCAGTGATCAACCCTTCAATCCCCTATCTGATGTACTATCAAGGCAATTGCTACCTCTAATTCAACACCAAGCAAACAATTTTGAGGTAGCTCTTTATCATCGAATCACAGACATTATTTTATAGTTGATATGTACATCGTGTAATACAAGGGGAATGTGAGTTACAAACAAACTGTACAGACTACAAACTACAAACTACAAATTCATCAGAGGCACCAGCTGCTGTGGTTTGAAGGCCGAGCGGCAGTGCGGGCAGCGTGCGCCGTCCTCCTGCAATTGGGTGTGGTGTGGTAAACGTCGCCCTGGCTCACGCTGTCGAAAAATTGACAGAACTTCTCAAATTAGTAAACGTCGCCCTCACCGTGGTCGCAATCTGCGCTAGACACGTCCAGCAGGCGACATGGCCACACGGTGGGCAGGCGGGCGGCCGTGCACACGCACACAACGCGCACGAGGGGTACTGTAAGTACACCACTTCATCTTCAGCTACCGTATCCTACCGTACCTTCTCCTCATTCTCCTGCTCTCCATCCTCCTCGTCTACCGTACTCTTCCCTCCCTTTCTCCTCTCTTCCCTTCTTTCATCTGCTTTTGCCGATTCGGATGCTGCCCAGAGAAGGAATGAGAGGGCGCACTCGGCAAAGGTCACGTACCCAAGCCAGCGGTACACTTTCAGCGACTGAGGAATCAGAATATATCGTAACGTTATTCTAAAAATAATTTTGCGTCAGGAACACTGCCCATATTGATTACAGGTTATGCGGAGAATTCTTAGCAAATCAAAGAAACACAACTCTTCCTGCCCTCAAAATCCCAAATTCTACATTTTTCAGATTCTTCACAATTGATAGTTGTCACCTAATTTCGTACACAACGTGACCTTTCAATTATAATTTAAATCAAGATCTTACAGTACTAAGATTCTACCGTACCTTGAGATCCGAGTTGGGCGAGAATGATACGAATCGAATTCCGGCCATTCTCCTCGACAGTTGATAGTATGCACCGAAGATGTAGAAGGAAGCGATGTGGAGACGATGGAGAGAAGTCGAGAAGGAATTACTGGAATAAGGGAGATTAGACAATGATCTTATTATCACAAAGAATGAATTGTTAGAGTCGTAGTGCGACGAAAATCAATAACTGATCAGACGAAGAAACTATATGGGAACGGTGCAGTACAAATCTACAAGGCTTCAGCAGAATTCATTTGGGCGGTGTGGAATATTTTTTGCTGTTCAGGGTGCACCGAATCAAAACGTCGCACGACCCCCAACACTTGTCCCCATTTCGAAGCACGAAAGCGCGCGGTTCTCCAAGTTTCCCATAATTTTCATTTCAATTCGGTAATTATACCCACCGTCCTTCTTTTTACCGTAGTCGTACTGTAGAATAGAATTCTGTATTCCCTCCCTAACTTACCGTAACCACTGTACAATCCTCGTGAGAGTCTCTCTCGCCACTCGATTCTTCCTTATATCGACGCCCGCAAATCGTTCCGTCTCCGGCGACTGCAGCGACGTCTCCGCTCTGAAAGATACTGTAGTTTTGAGATCTACCGTAACCGAATCAGTGTCTTCTACCATACATAGACCATACATTTTATTCCACTGACCCTTCTGGGGGCAATACCACTGGTGAAGCCCAGTATCCCCACGTCGAAATGTCACCTTCAAGAAACTATCCACCGTACCCTTACCATACCTCGCCAGTGCTCGATCCACGAATATCGGCGCGTAGACGTGAAGGAAGACGAAGAGTGCTCTCCTGTAACGAGAAAAATACTCCGTGAGAACTCAAACCAGACAGCCACAGGCCGTATTCCAGATTGAAGTAGTTGTAGTTTTTTTAAATACCTACCGAAATAAAACTTGTGTTACCCAGGTCAGTCAAGACTATACAAAAGGTGAAACACACTTCCGCAATGAACAAAATAATCGTAGAGTAAATCTCAGTAAACAGCAATTCAATTCAATGTCTCTCAGAATCGTGAGGGGTGGGTGCTAAATCGCATGCTGATGCATTCTGCTATTGTATGGTGAAATCGACCACCAATCAATTCTAACCCCCTAGAAAACGCCAGATAACTAACCTCGCCCAGCTGGGAGTGGATGGATGGGGAGAGGAACTCTCCATTAGACGAACGTACTCCTCACCAAGGGTTTGCGAACCTGGAATAGAGTGTTTTACCGCACGATATCGACAACGCATTGCAAAATTTACGGAAGCATTGAAAATTTGAACAATGTCACTGGTTACGAAGCGGTGCAACAATAATCTACCGGCTCATATCTAGTTTTTCACAAATTTGTCAAATTTCGAAAAAAATAACGGACAGAAGAAATATCAAACAGCATCTCAGCATGTGGTTGAATTCGGGAACCACTGCATTTCTGTCATCGAATCATGACTAAATATGCGCAATCAAACACCCGCCACATTCTCGTCTCCGGATTCCTCCAAAACCTTCAACGCGGTAAGCACTGTGACTTCTTCAGTACTTCAAAACAAAAAAAATTCGCCTTTCCACAATTTATTTCCACGATGTCATATACCCACAGCAATTAGGGTGTCGTCTAATAATGCATAAATTCACTCATTACCGCCTGTCCAATGTGAGTGTCCTTCAAGATGTTCATCAATGTATCACTAACCCGATAATAGCGTGGCCGAGTAGTACAACGTCTTGGATGCAGCAGCCAGATACGGTACAGCACGCATCCATTGACGGTGAGAGAGCAACTGGAAAGAGATGGAAAGAACATCCATTTCTTGTATAAGCCCTATCACAAGTTTGCAAGGACATCTTTCTTCCAGCCTATTTTGAGTTCAACAAACAGAAACACCAGGTGAGTTCGTGCAACCTTTTCCTATCTAATAAGTCATTCATTACAAGGTTTGATTTGCGGTTTACTCCATCGATACATCTACAAATTGACACAACTACATCATTCCACCGCCTTCTGCTTTACTGCATCTCAATCAGCCTATCAGACTTAAACCTCACCCACAAATTAAACTATCATTAACCCAAATCTACCGTATCCTCCCCTCTCCTCTCACCTGATTGAGTATACTACTCATCCTCTCCTCCATCTCTCTCACTGCCTCTTCGTCTCTTCTCTGCGCCCGTACGATCTCGCCCACTTCCGCCACGTACGTACGCATTCTTAAGGTAGGGGAAATTTAATGGACAAAACAAAATCGCAATCTACTAAAAGCACTCGATGGGCCACTTGTAATGATGATTAGACTTCAAACATAAACGGAATTTCGAATTCAGGATCTTCGAAAGCTATTTAATAAATCTTTCACTGCAATATATTGAAGCCAAATAGATTTCAGTAGAGAATAGTGTGAGAATAGTGAAGCTTATTTCGGCCTACAGCAATTTACCTGCCCAAGATATGACGGTCCGCTATCCTCTCCCTCTCTCGTTGCGGACCGTTACCCCCGAAATGCCAGCCCTAGCGTGGACTAGCTGATCGATCAACAGCAATATCACAGTCAGAGGACACAATGTATCACTGAAACCCCTATTCCCATCTCGATATTCTCTTTTGGCTCTCAAACCATTTACTTATTCTCACCAGCTCTTTCACGATTCATTTTAAGATTATCTTTATCTAACGATCAGTGCACAACACACACCCGGAACGAGATCTTATCAACGACTGATAACAAAATTGTAGAGAAAATCGATAATGAACTCACGAAAAGGGGATGAAATAATAAAAACAAACAAAAGGGACGCTGTCAATAGCAATCGGGTAAGGATCCTAGACTACAAAATACACAGAGAGGAAAGAACGAGGGAGAGAGGGTATACTAGAGAAATGTGATTAGATAACATTACTGGCCTAATCGATATCTCCCATCTACCGTAATCGATCGATCGCCCTCTCAGACTACCGTAGTCTTCTCTGCATCGGCAGTCGTGAAAGGACCCAGTGTCTTCTCGTACAGACGACCCTTCTGACGGGTAGGTGTGCCCTCCTGAAGGAAAACGATATTTGAAACTTCTGTATTTAAGAATAATAATGGTTCCGAAATCGAAGTACACCGCATTATCTGCATCCACCCCCACTATCATTTCAGCATTCATTGTCGCTCAAATCGGCCTAGTTATTTGGTAAACATGAAAACGACGAAATACCCCCCCCCCCCCCGTACTAAATCCCAGTAACTCTAGCCAATTAAACATTGTATTTACGTCAGGGATGTTCGATTCATTGCGAGAGAAAACACTCTCCTCTATTTCAGAATTTACCGCAGCTTTAACCTTCCTTGTTTGACCTTTTTTCTTGTGACCTTTTTTTCTCTCCTTTTCCTTCAATTAATACCGTACTCTACCCGTACCTGGTACTTCACGGGCGGTTCCTCCACGTATTTCTTGCCCGATCGATCGATCGCGTAGTCGTATACGGTAGGTGAATCAAGCGCCTGAAATACTCCTTTATTCTACTGTGTTGAGATCGGTTTCAATCCCCTCTTATCCATCTGGCATTCCATTTCACGGCAATGCTTCCGACAATGAGACTGACTCTAGACAAAACAAAACAACCGAAATAGATCAATATTCTTTCGGAAAATCAATAACCATCTTCGGTTGTATCCCTATCGTACCTTGAGAATACCCATTCGGTTCAACCATTGTGAAATGAGTTTCTTTATTCTTTATTCACCACAAGAGACAATGTGCGTTAAGGGCGGTATGTGTGCAACAGGTGGTATTCGGGTTCAGGCGAGCTTTTGGGAAAGGGGGTTTGTGGCAGTCCGTGTTACAATTTAATATGTGATTTGGGGAGGACAGATAGAGGGGTTCGTCTTAGAAGATTACGGTAGGGTATGCGGGGCAGGGTAACTACAGGGGTGGAAAGGGAATTCCAGAGCGTTAGCGATCGTGATGCACAGGATGAGAACGAGACTGGCATTAAAAATGGGATTGCGAGACGCAAGTTATGAGAGGAACGGAGACTACGGGAGAGAGGAGCGATCGAGTAAAGATTAGAGGTGTCTAAGTGTACAAATCCATTCACAGAGTCAAACAGGAAGTACATGTCGTTTAGAGCACGTCGATATTCGAGCGTCTCTAGTTGCAAATGCTCAAGTCTCTGGGGATATGGGAGGTATGGCAAGTGCGATCGCCATAGTACGCGTCTCGTAAATTCTCGCTGCACTGATTCTAACCTATTTACAAGACCAATGGCAGTAGGGTTCCAGATTACGGTAGATGACTCGAGAAGGGGGCGGATGTAAATTTTGTACGCTTTTACAAGTGCTTCAGAAGAGGCAGTGAGAAAGGATCGAAGCATAAGGTTACACATAGATCTAGCTTTGCGCGTTACCTGATCGATATGATGTTCAAAATGGAATTTACTGTCGAAGAAAACACCAAGGTCACGAATTTCATTTTTAGGAGAAATAACGCAGCCATTAAGAACATATTTCGATCGAGATTTAAGGCGGCCAAGATGTAAAACTGCACATTTTGGAGCGCTTATGGTCATGTTCCATTGGCAGGTCCAAGATTCTATATTCTCGATCGCCATCTGAAGGTCAGAGCTATGGTCAGGGACAATGGCATAGATTTTTAGGTCGTCAGCAAATATGTTGTAGTTTACAGAAGGGGGGATGTGTTTACCTAGGTCGTTTATGTAAATAATAAAGAGCAAGGGACCGATTGCAGAACCTTGTGGAACTCCTGATTTTATAGGGGATGGGGGAGAAAGGAAGTCACCAATAAATACGCGCTGCGACCTACCTAAAAGGTAAGACTCGAACCAAAGTACTAGATGCTCTGAGACCCCTAACGAGGACATTTTGTGCAAGAGTAGACGTAAGTCAATAGAGTCAAACGCCTTTTGATAATCAAAAAATATCGTGTCGACTGATTGCTTTGAACTCAATGCCCTCGTGTAGAAAGCGGTAGTCTCGCAAAGGGAAGATGTGGTGCTACGGTGCTTCCTGAATCCCGCTTGGCGCGGATCAAGAAGGGAGTTATCATCTAAGTAGGAAACCAGATCGTTTATAACGATTTTCTCAAAGAGTTTTGATGCGGTAACAGTGAGTGAAATGGGACGGTGATTAGAGATCTCAGCATTCCCGGTTTTTTAGGAATGGGTTTAACGTGCGCGATTTTCCACTGAGAAGGGGCAACACCAGAGGTAAGGGAGATGTTAAAGATAAGGGACAGGGGTACTGCAATGGTGAACTTACACTTAGTGTACACGAGATTGGGTATTTTATCGGGCGATCCGTTAACTTTAGGCACTAGCTGAGAGATGGCAACAAGAATTTGTTCAATGGAGATGTAAGGAATGTCAAAAGAGGTGCCAGAAGGGGGTGGAAGAGGAAGGACAGAAATCATAGGGGGTGTTTGGACTTTCGAAAAGAACTTGGAAAAGGCAGTAGCCTTGTCTTTGTTAGTGAGTAGGATAGCGCCGCTACCATCAACAATCCCAGGAAGAGAGGAAGAGCTAGGTTTAAAGCGTGATTTGCAGTATTTAAAAAACAAGTTTGCGTTACCAGAATGAATCGCGTCGCTCTCACGTTTAATTTCAAAAGTTTTCAATGCTTTGTTAAACCTAGCTCGGAGCATGTGAGTGGAGTCACAGTTAGGGGCTGCGCTGTGTAAACGTTCTAGTCGGTCATGGAGAATACTAAGGAATTTGGGATAACCAGAGGAGGACTTGGGCACTTTCAAGGGAACGAAGGCATCTAGGAGACCGTTCACAAAGTTACTGAAGTAGGAATAAGCCTCAGTTGCAGTTTTATTCAAAAGCGAAATTGTCCAATCATGACACGCTATGTGGGAGTTGATAATGTCCCAATTAGCAAGTGAGAAGTTCCTCGATGGTGCAGAAAAAGACACTTTGGTGGTTTCAAAGGAGACGGTTACAGTAATCCCAACATGGTCAGAGAGAGGAATGTCGGGTTTCACAGAACTGATAATTGGTGAGTTACAAAAAACCAGGTCTAGAATGTTTATTTCCCTAGTTGGAAAGTCAATGAATTGGTTAAAGGCATTGGTGGTTATAAAGTCCAGGAAAGGCTTCACTGAAGAGGTAGGGGAGGAATACGTATACCAATCAATGGTGGGGTAATTGAAATCACCGATAACTATGGACGGATGGGCACAGCTGGTAATTTGGGAGAGTGTTCATTCTCCCTCTCGAGCGGTTCGCTCTCATTTCTCTCTTCGATGGATTCGTCGCCTTCTCTCGCGACGCAGGAATCTATCGACAACCTATCGAAGTTAGTTCAAGAACTCCATGTCAAACTCGACAAGCTATTGGCCAATCCCTCCTCTACCGTATCTCCGATTCATACCATCTCCGAACAGTCCTCGTACGCTTCTATCGTGCGCGCGCTCTCGCAATCCGAAAAGATAAAGGACAAATCTCAACGCGCCGTTCTGGTAGGATCTCAGGAGAAAGCCACCCCACAGGAAACGGCACAACATGATGAGGAAGTACTCAAGGAGATAATCGATGCAACTCACGATAAGGAACTCAAGGATGCATACACCTCTGGATCCATTACTCACAAACGATTCCCGGAGAACAAGACGCCTGGTCGTCGTATTGTGAAATATACCCTTCCTTCGACGAGTCTCCGCGATCGACTGCTCTCTAGTATTCGATCGATTGGTCGCCCTGTCTCGTTTGAGCCATCGATGTATCTTCGGCGTGATCTCATGCCTTCCGAACTCAATCAAGAGAAAATCTCCCGAGAGGAAGCCCGCAAAAGAAATAACGAAGCTGGATGCCTCAAATGGGGCGTTAGAGACTGTGATCTTATCAAATTCCGTGGTCCCAATTACCGTCCTCTACCAACTGGTTACCGTAATCTGAAAGACAATGAAGTTGATTCCAAAGTTCTACCTAAATCTACGGAGCAAGCCAAAGCCAAAATCACTGAATCCTCTACTCCTATCTCGAACCAATCCAATTTGAATTCAAATACTGCTACTATTTCTACTACTGTTCCTACTGTTACTACAAAGAGCACTGCTGCCCCTTCTGCTGAATTCGTAACGACGAGAAAGAAAGAAGAGAAATCATCCACTTCCACTCCTCTCTCTACCGTTCCTTATCATGTGGTACGACGGCGAAGGGTGAACGAGCACCGTCTCTTCACTAGGGATTTTGTGGCAGTCTTGTGAGTCTAACCCCTGTCGACCCATCTTCTAATTGTAACCCATCTTACGGTCCCCCTTCGTCTAGGCAAAACATTTCCCTTTTTTTCGCTAATTCCAGGAGCGTTCGCAATGTGATAGATACCGTGTGCTTTCTCATTAAACAGCGCAATTTCGATATATTCGCTCTAACTGAAACATGGCTCAACGATACTGATTGCGATGCGTTTTTGCTGAGAGGAATGTCAGATTATTTTGTCTTCCGCGCTGATCGAGTCGATTCTAGAGGTGGCGGTGTGCTCATTTACGCTCATTCTAGCATGCTCCCTGTCCCAGTATCGTCTCTTGTTATTCCCGGATACGAGTGTATAGCGTTTGACATTTTCTCGAACTCTTCCACCTCAGCGCATAATTGCATCCGAATAGTCACTGTTTATAGAGCACCAAACGCCCCCATTTCCGAAACTCCCACTTTTATCAATTACCTCTTTCAACGTAATCTTATCTTTCCCATGCTTCTGTTCCTTACAATAAGCAAGAAAATTTTCAAAAATACTTTTTTCATCAAATAGACGTCTACCGTACCCCAACCGTACCTTGAGAATGCTCTCCTCTAGATTCTCTCTCGTGACGAAGTGAGCGGAGCGAGCGATCGCATCTCGCACCTGCAAATGAGGACTTCGAATCTTCCAAGAGCATTCGGGGTTCAGCAATCTGATATCTGTGCGAATTCTGCCGTGAGTGAATTGTGAATTGTCTGCCATTCTTTACAAACTAATGTAAAAACAATTCGTCACTCATAATTGGGGTTTCATTGTGTTAAATAGTTACATGGCTGCACTACGACTTCAATATTACCATCACAAATTTGCAACATTTTTTCAGAGAATGGAAAGTCAACAACTAAAATAACCCATCACCATAATTCTTGTTTCCGTTAAAATGCTAGCGTAAGCGCGATAAAACGCCACTATTTAATAAAGCAGAATTTGTGTTTCACCGTCCTGATGTCTTCTCAAAATTTCTTCTCAAAGTTTAATTTCTTCAATTTCACGCGTGCGAACAAATAAAATCTCAGCAAAGCTTAGTTTTCATTAATTACTATCTTCCTGCATCCCTCTCAATCTCTGTTTCATCATTCCAATATCCGATCCGGTTCAGCACTAACATCGATCGACGACAGTCATTTTTTCGAAAAAAAATCACCAATTGAGCCGCACAACATCAGACCAGTGCATTTGCGCTTCACCACCACTATATCCTTTCTACACAAACTATGGGATCAATTACAGCCATTTAGCTATCTCTTACGAACAAAAACACCCCGAGAACTAACCTCCTTCGCGCTCTTCTCCGCTCTTTTCTTATCCTCTTCCAATTTTCCTTCAATTTCCTTCAACATTTCCTCTCTCGTTCTTCTCATTTCCTCTTCTTCTCTTCTCATTCTCGCTACTCTTCTCTCTTCATTACGACGTTCCGCCGCAGCCAGAAGACCGTCCAACTCCTTCTCTTCCTGATAATGAAGGGATGATTTGAGTTCTATCTGGGTTAATCAGAAGCAATAGCACGAATATTCCTAGTGCAAATACATCTAAAATATCGTTCAGCTCATTCTCTTCTTCAAGAAATAGAATGTAATGGTGACTTTTAAAATATATACTGAGAATTATCGGTTCATTAGCTAAGACACGCATTTGGTCCAAGATAACGCGCATCTATAGCGCACATGCACCTAGTCGTTATTGACAAAAGGCCGTCCAGCTCCTTCTCTTCCTGCGAATATTGTTGAAATTATTAAGACTAAAGTGAGCTCTCGATTGCAGACGATAACACATACTCTGGATTGCTGCAATAACACCAATTTTCCTGCTGCAATAACACCAATTTTCCTGGTGCAACGTAGCGAAAAAATAGCGTTCATTTTTTGTTTGCATTCCTTTTTATTTTATTTTTTTTTTTGAGTTTTCTTTTCTTTCCCATCACAGATTACATAAGTTCACATCCCATTTAATCTAACCAACAG
This sequence comes from Pristionchus pacificus, assembly GCA_000180635.4. Classification (NCBI taxonomy): domain Eukaryota; kingdom Metazoa; phylum Nematoda; class Chromadorea; order Rhabditida; family Neodiplogasteridae; genus Pristionchus; species Pristionchus pacificus. The sequence goes on from CM026577.1 coordinate 16,980,700, forward strand.
CGTAAGCACTGACCAAACCAGTGCTCAAAAAGTCATGTCAAATGCACCCGACAGCAATTTATATAAAGGTGCCCGAATGAAAACCATTGCCTTTGCGACAGATTTTTTTATACGTCTGGTAGTCTCAAATGTACGTAGGAAAAAAATTAGACAAATAGATAACGAAACGGCGGAGAAAACCACCTCGAAGCACTTGACATGTCTTTTTCACTTTTTGATCACTGGACCAAACTATTGCAGTAATAATGCGAGTATTTTACACGCTCACAATGTGTGGTTAAATATAAGTCATGTGACAATTACGAGTAGCCTCACACATTCCAATTATTAAAACTAGTGCAGCCTAGATCAGTCTGGTCCAATTACGAAAAAAAAAATCTTGCAATATTATAACTCTCTCATTCACATTTTTCTCTAATCGATCAGAAGCTAGAGAGCATGGGAAAAAAGAGTCATTCGTAACATGCTCTTACTGACCAGGCAGATAAAAGCTACAGCCTTTCTATTAATCAATGACTCAGGAGGAATAAGTACTATCAAAAGGTCTGTCGTATATCAACAAATTACAATTGATCTACTGCTGATCTCCTTCGTTCGGCTAGGTTTCTTTCAATTACATAATTAATCGATTAATCAATAAATCAATACCCCCCCCCCTCCTCACCTCCTCCCTCATGTGTTCTACTCCCGTTCCCGCTTGTTCCTTCGTCTTCAACTCCTGTCGCCACACCTCAACGATCGATTGTTAACTCGATTACAGTATACTCTCCACAAGCTACCGTACTATCAGCACGAACGTTAACTGACTAGACTACTGTATACCCCCTCTACGAAATACTACAATATCTGCAATAATCGACCCACGAGAAAGCCACAAAGTCGGATCATTGATTGATTTTTATAAATTGTTGTTCTACGTGCATTCATTCAATCAATGAAGGCGCAATTGCTCGTTATATGAGAACCTTATGAAACACAATTGTGGAGGCTAGGGAATTTCGAATTTGGTCTTATTTTTGTCTTATTTTTTGTGGTTATCATTTGGTCTACGCTCGTGCATGCAATCAATCAAAGCGCAATTCGTCACCATATGAGATCAATGTGAAACACAATAGTTAAAGCCCGCGAATTTCGAATTTCCCCCAGATTTTCTCCACTTTTTGAGACATCATTTAGTTTTGTTCTACGTATTTTACTGCAATCAAAGGAAACGGCTTCATTCACCACTTGAGAGCACTGTGAAGCACAATTGTAAACGGAGGAGTTTGGGGGGGGGGGGGGAACTCCGACTTGGCTCAACCATCAATAATCGCTTGAGATATCTTTGTCAAATCGCACCACTGTTTCCCACTACATATACAATTATTTTTACTTATCTGTAATAAGCTTCTATTCGTTCGATCAATCGACGCAAAGAAAGTAGCCCGAGCTATGGCAACACTATGAAACGCAAATATTGCGACACTTTTTTGCACCGGCATATTTCATCAGATTCATCTAAACAGCGGCCTACCTTGGTTCAATTTCATCTCGTAGTCAAAGTAGCTTCTGCCGGTATCTCTCAATTACTCTGTTCCTACCGTACTTCTACCTTACTAATCAACACTACTACATTATATTTTTCGAAACGAAACATCTACTTCTATCAGGCTACTCTACAGTGTTCTGTCGTACCTCTCTGATGGACATGACAGCATTATTGTATGTCAGTCGCCTCCAGAGTAGCTCCTCCACGTCCCGATGCGATTGCCACTCGGGATGCACCACATGGTATAGTACCTGCAATATTTAATGTATTCCATAACACTGTCAATTTATATCTTTTTTAACACATGTTCTACAAATCGATTCTCCTGCCTATCTACTTTCAATTATCGAACTAGTGCAGCGCAACTACTCCTACCAAGACTGCACAAATAAAAATCGCAAAATTTGAGAAAATTGGAGATTTTCATGATTTTGAAAAACCAAGGTGGAGTTTTCATCAAACCATCAACCATTGCCGGTCTATTACTGCATAGTTGAAACGAAATTTCTCCTGGTCAGGTGTAAAGGCTAAATTTGTGCTATCAATTTAATAACCGCGTATTTTGGTAATTAAATTCATGATCACCTTCTTACTTGGCGGTAGAATGGGCGGTTTGCCCTGTTTGGGCGCCCGTCTGCCCATTCCTCGCGCCGTACTCACGAGAGATACACGCGCCGGAAGCATCTAATTAGGGTAATTAGGCTCATTAGCTTAATTAATGATGCTGCCAGTGATTAATAATCACTTGTAATGATATCTCCGACGCAATTAATAACTACCAAATCATACAGAAATCCAAGTATCGAATGGGCTCGATAACCCCAAGTTTTAGTATCAAAACATGAGCCATTCCAAGGGACAAACACATTTATTCGCGAGTATACGGCACAAGGAAAGACGTAATTATGCGACAATTGGAGCGACAAGTGACTAGAATGGACTGAATTGTATGGCAAAATCGGTGTTAAGTGAGATCAAAGACTATTCGGAATAGACAAATTGACTAGATACTGTGATGGTAAAGCTTTACAAAATACAATCATGTGAAATCAGCTAGATACAATAGCAAAAAAGAATCAGCACGAAAAGTGAAAATAGACGATTATCATGAAACAAAGTATTAGGAATACAGTGAAAATGGGAATGAACTGAACTAGATCGGACAGGAAATATCAGTGCTACAAAATGATCTACATACAACACAATCTTTGTCTGATCTCTCTCGCTGGTTAGACTGTGCTAGAGAGCATGGGAAACGAGGAGAGGCAGACATTCAGACAGTCTCTACACCCTCCTCCTCCTGACTCCATCCCTCGTCGGATCCCCCTCTTCCTCTTCCTCTCTCTCACTTTCTCCCTCCTCTCCGCTCTCCTCCACTTCAGACAATTCCTCTTCGTCTTCGTATTCATCCTGAAGAAATTAGTCGTTAATCAGTTATCGTATTCTGATCAATACTTTGGATGTACCGTCCAAAATACCGCATCCCAACCGATATTCGGTCGATATCGTACGCTGATTCTTCTTTCACAAGGAGAAAAACGTGCGCACCATTTCCAAACTGTGAAATTGTTCACCAAAGTGACTTTTTCGTATGTCGCACCACCTTGCCAGAGCTCGGTTTCACAGCTGCTTAGTATCCGATATCAATCTGCACTTACAATCGGTAGGATGGCCTAGAGGATAAAACTAATCAATACTCTGGTGTCCGGAATCAACTTGGAATAAAGCAAATCCCACAAGTTGGAATCAAGCTTGATGGCAACTTGTGGGAAGTGCTTGATTCCAACTTGTGGGATCGTTAGAAATTGGTGAGAATTACGGTAGCTTCCTCCATTATTGATTGATGGAGAGCATGGGTTTCCCCATACCGTGACCAAAGGCCTCACATGGTACGACCATGTGGGGACGGTCACATTCAAAAGGCGGTCCAACTGGGGTCCGCAAATAGTCAAGCGCGCTCGTGCCCGAAGGCAGTCAGAACAGGACTGTGAAAAGGGACCTTATAGGCGAGGTGCGTGCTGGACACTGCGGGTACGTAAGCCTGCTTGATTCCAACTTTTGGGAATGGGGCAGGGGTACTGTACTTGATTCCAATTTGAAAACCCATTTCTACTTGATTCCAAGTTGATTCCGGACACCAGAGTAACAACACCTCCCCTCTCATCTCCTCCGTACTCTACCAAGTCACGATATCGTGTTCAATATTTCCCAACTACTAGAATCCTAAAAAAATATACTTAATGCTACCGTATCATGATGGATATGTTGATAGTCAACCTGTCACCATATTATGTTCCTATGTCCCACCTACCGCACCCCTTCACAAGGAATCAAGTGCCCACAAACCAAAAATACTATCAAATTGTTCATTTAATGGACAGGTCAGAGCTCGGTTTCACAGCTGCTATGTATCCCCTATCAATCCGCATTTACAATCGATCTTGCGGCGCCATGTGAAAAATTATTCAATACCCTCACTTCCCCTCATCTCCGCCGTACTCTCCCTCACCACCGTACCCCAATCGAGATCTCCCTCCTACCGTACTGCCTACCGTACGTACTCCCTACCGTACTCCCTACCGTACTCCCTTACCGTACCTCTTCCTCCAGTCCATGTCTATCGATTGCAAGGAACAAATCCTCCGCCCACACACGAAACAGCTCGTCCGCATCGTAACCTGACAAGTATCGATTCGCTACCGTATCCTTAAGCTACTGTAATCAACCATAACTCAGTTATTGATTGATACCGTATCCATAAGCTACTGTAACCCATAATGCAATCAATTATCGATCGCTACAGGATCTAGTAGATGTCGAAATCGAACAATCAAATAACTATAACTTTCAAATAACTTTCAATTGAGAACGTATCCCAAGGCTATTGTGATCAATATTTCCTCGATTATCGATCGACACCGTACCCGTTCCCCTGCCTACCGTACCTTCGCACTCCTTGTCGAAGTTCCGGTCGGGAACGACGGGCGACGCGCCGAGGATGCGCAGTCGCTTCGAGAGCGTCTCCGCCGCCTGAAGAGGTATAGTTCCTTCCAGATTCAAAGCGATTTCACAGTCGTCCAGGGTCAACTAGGCTTGGTGATATATACAGGCAAAGCCGCCTAAAGTGAAAGAAGATGAGATTACTGTACTCCGCGATACCGTACTCTGTTACAGATCGTAGTGTCTATGTATCATAGTGGTGCAAGAGCGACAGTCTGTAGTCGTACAATATTGAGACAAAAAGAGAAACGTCTTCATGTTTCAACTCCATTCATTTTTGTGTTTTACAGTATCATAAATATCATGACAGATATGCTCAAAACAATGAGCCTCGATTTCCTGCACGAAACAAATCATTATACAGATCTCCTATGATACTACATAAAATCATACCATGTGCCTCACCATACCCTTACCACAGTAACCCCTACCGTACTCCTCACCCTGCTCACAGCTACATCGCTCATTTCTCGCCCGCCTATTCCTCACCTCTACCTATACCGTACCCCTACCGTATACTTCTACCGCATCCCCAAACTACTCACCATGTTCACAGCCACCTTCCCTCGCTCATTGCGAGTATCACTACCTTCCCCTACCGTACCCACTACCGTATACCGTACTATCCTACAGTACTCCTTACCCTGTTCACAGCGACATTCCCTCCCTCGCTCATTCCGAGTATCGCATACTTCATCTCTCCCGTTTGCAGTCGCTTCCGCTGGTTCTTGTCAGCGGCCACCGTCTGAATGTAAGGAGGGATTGCATCGCCATTATGATACTAAACAATGATGAAATGATTTATCCCCCGCTCTTATTCTCAGACCACTTTGTTCAGCTCAATTCACACTATAAAATGAGCCATTGGTGGGATAATTCTAGTACGCGTCTGAATGTGAGGAGGGATTGCATCATCACTACATAGGTAGTACGTAAATCAGAAAAACTATTCGCGAGGAGAAAAATGTTTTATTTACTGTTTCATGCCTGTCTTTGATCACAGTTGATGTTGTGTTTCATTGTCATATAAAATCAGAAGCTTAGTATCTCGGAACAATAGTCGATCAAAACATCTCCCCAATGCACTAACAAAGAATTCTTATACTACCGTAAACTACACCTTACTATCCTTCCTACCGTAGTGCATCGGCTCTACCGTACTCCCTACCGTACCTCCAACCAATCGAGGAACCACTCGTAGCTGTCCAGTGCGTGGCCGCTCTCGCCACACTCGATGATGAAGATGGCGAAACCCTGCGAGAGATCAAAGATCAGATAAGTATTTTATTGAGAACGGCTGCTGTCTACATTACACATTGCATCTTAATAAAACTATCGATTCAAGGCAAATATCTGAAACAATAATCCGCCAAATTCGCTGGATCAAATAATACAGGAATTTTGGGTGCCCTCGGGTTTTTTTTAAATAGTTCAATATGCAAAGAGGATACTCGAATTATCTTCTCAGTTACTCTACCCTGAATGCCAACTCACGAAGTACGTATTTGCCAGTTTCGTTAGAAAGATATTAAATTCAGATTTTCCGATTAGCAGCCCTTACCCAAAGAAAAATACAACGAATCTGGAATAGGTTTTTTTTTGCGAAGTGCGGTTTCGACTCATCAGCGCAAAACAATTTTCTATCTTCAAGGCAACTCCCCGAAGCACGACATAGCCTGCCACTTTCAGTCATATCACCCGTTGGTTCTCCTAATACACGTTCCTACAGTATCCTCCCCTTCACCATACCGTACTCTTAATACCGTACCTTGTACTGTGCGAATTCCTCCTTTCTCATTTCCTCAATCACTCTCATCTTTGGTCTCTCCTCTCCCATGAATTCCTCCAGTAATCGCGCCCTTCGCTCCGCCACTCCCATCGAGGAGGGCGAGGGCAGCTCCTGAGAAGAGGAACAGGTTGATAACCATTGAAATAATATTTAAATTTTGGGAGAATTTTTGGAGGAAACAAATTCCGCTATCTCAAACTCCTCATTCGAGAACACGAGAGAAAAAGTAATCGATTAGGTGAAAATCGCATTTTAGAATGAACGCTTATACCCAATTGATTAGCGTTTCACGAGGATGCTATCACCGATATGTCACCAACTTTTCTAATGGGATTGAGAGTCCTTTCTCTGAATAAATTAAATTTTTATTGATCGATTTTGATGAATTCTGCCCATTAAAAATCGGTTTCACGGGTGCTTTGAAACTGCTATAGCGTGCACTCTCACAATGTACGGAGATAGATGTTCGAAAAAACAATATCACTTCACCTCTCACTCATTTCCACTGTACCTCCCCCCCTCCGTTGTTCTAGAACACAGTACCTCCACAGCCTCTCCCTCCTCCTTCTCCTTATTCTCCTCCTTTCTCTCCCTTACTGCTCCTCTCGTGTAGAAAATGGCCAATTCCGCCTTGGCCTTCTCTTCCGCCAGTCGGGTGGCCTCCTTGCGCTGAAAGGGAGATAGAGATCAAAGATCAAACATCAGATTAGAGACCATAGATCTAAGATCAAAGACCGACATTTTGAGTTTCATCATCATGTTCGGTTAGTTCAGCAGCCTATCGCTAACAGGGCAGAGATCAAAGATCAAACTAGCAAAATGGAAGTCAGATCAGGAACATGTTCCCCGAAGGAATCGTGTTTCATCAACAGGTGATCCTTCTTTAGCATCGATTTCAGTAATATCTGATCATTATTCAGGCGAACAAAAACATTGACCATTCGAGAATTTTGAACATTCAATAAAATTAAGACGTTTCCTGTGTTGTGATCAAGAAATAATTTCAAAGATAAAATATCTAGCCCAATCTAGCTTATCCCTGATTATCTCGAGTAAGTCAATAATACTGAGGTAACAACTAAAGTGGCCGAAGATCAAAGATCACCCTCGCTCACCCTCGCATATCTCATGTAGGCAGCGTGGACTCTTGTGTAGATGAGATAGATCACGCCCGGCATAAGCACTCCGATCACTGCAGTCACCCACAGAAGGAGATCGTCCTGAAGTGAGCGTATACGGTAACTATAGGGATACTGTAGTCTGGCAGGCTGTTGCACGGTTTTGGTAAGTTGACATGGAGAGGAGTTTGCTGTACATATTTAGAGGAAAGGAAGTTACGAGTCGAAATCAGTGGCCAGCAGAGTTGAGTTTCACCGGCACAAGAAAGTTATGTACCGCCTTACTCCGATGATGAACAGAAGACGTATGTTTGAAAAAAATAAAACCTCATTTTCATAGCACTCTTCCTGCACCATTTGTCTATTCTAGTGGAATAATGTATCCTCATATATCTTACCCCCCCCCTACCGTACTTTCTGTTGGGCCCATCTCAATGGCTCCATGTTCACCTTTTGCTTACCTATCCTTCAAACTACCTGACGCCTCTATCGTTTTCATTGCCCTATCGCATCACACTACCGTACCTTACCTTCACTACCCTATCCCTACAGCATCCCTACCATATCCCTACCGTATCCCTACCGTACCTTCTGTGCCAGTTGCTGCATCCAACCGAGTGGTTCGACGTGCGACTGTTGCTGGCCGGGCTGACGGGCAGTCGGCCGAATCGGCGGTTGGAAGGAGGGCATCGAGGGGATACTGTAATGGGGGATAACTGTACGGCGACAGGGTACTGTAATTGGGAGGCTGTGCGGGATACTGCAAGGTGATACAGCAACAATGCTTTAAGGAGGGCATTTCTAGGGCAGAATGGTAACCGAGTACAGTAAAAAGGAGATAGTATGAGATACTGTAGCTGTTTGAAGGAAGCACTACCTGTTGAATAACTACTGAGTCAATTGATAATGCCAGCAGACAGGAATGACTGCAAAAAGAGCCAGGGTGAATCAGTGTTACACTCTCTGCTATATCTTTCGCCGAGCGGAGAATGATACAGTAAAGTGAAGAAATTTAATTGCAATTCACCTGCTCTCTTTTTAGTGAAGAACGTCTCTTGTTGCCGCGTCTGAGAAAATTCAGAAATAAAAACCCATTTAAAAATCTGCTCAGGTATCGCAATCGCTTCTAACGATTTCCATTCCACCAAATGATGATAACATGAAGGAAAAATCTATTTATCACTTCATTTCGACAGAATGTTTTCTTTTGCAAAGAACAACACAATTTTGAGCTAACTGAACTATTTGCATACTGAGGAATTATGTGAATGGACTTCGAAATCGATATCTGAAAGATACGGTAATGATCTTAATTACTCTTTCAAATAACAACTATGTCAAGTAGATAGTAAAAGAACAAAAGAAACAACAAAAGTAAACATAATAAATGATGATGGTGAAAGATCGGAATATCTCTGAGACTCTTTAGGTTCGTAAGGCATGTCTTCGAGGGATGATGTGTAGCTGTTGCAACGATACTAGCTCTAAGCTCTTGACACAACCAAAAGTCGACTAATCCTACTACAAGGGGTAATTGGTGGTGTGACTACCGTACTCTACACCATGACATTCAGCAGATACGGTCGTGCGCACTGGAAGAGGTCAAGTTCCGGATCCAGCGAGCGACCGAAACCCTCGAGTACCATCATGGACAGAACGATCGTAGTGAAGGAGGAGTCCAGTTTCACCTGTGGGATACAACACGTTAATATCGGATAAGTTTAATAACCCCTCGTTACTTTCTTGTAGAATTCAACAAAAACTGCCAAATTGGACAGTATATCAATAACTCAGGATTACTGTAACCAGAAAAAAATCAATAACTCACTCGGTGTTCGGATACGATGGAGAACAGTTCCGACAGCAGCGCGCCAATGTTCAGCTGGAAGAGGCATTTCATAAATTAATTCCTACCGTACCCCCCAGATTTCTGTATCCGCACCAAATATCGATCGAGACTCCTCACTCAAAGCTCAACAAACAATCTATGAACGTCCTTCTACAGCACCTATACATTGAAGTATCTAACCGATTTCTGCACGGAACTACAACGCAATGAAAATCGATAAAGACATTTCTACCGTATCCTCACTACCATAATTAAATCAATATCTTTTTTTGCACTACCTATTTTGGAAACTGAATTTACATCCTTCTACCGTATCCTCTGACTGCCGTACTCCTACTTCCACTTCCCTTCAGGACTCACCAATCGCAGGCTCGTGCACTCGCGCGCCTTCGTGATCAGATCGGCCACCTGAAGAGAGAGGGAAAATCGATAATTATAAAGTACCGTAATCACCGTCTCTCATCATGTTTGTTTGAAATTGTGGTTATACAATCGGTCCACATATGAGGCTGTTTGCGAGAGAGTCGAGCAGATCAGGCTGGGTTTGGCACTGCTCAAAAATGTCGATTCTCTGAGAATCTCGAATTCGGGGTTCTCAAGGCTGCTAATGAAAATTTTCTCCCGCCGCCAAAATGGCTGAGAATTTAAACTTTTCTCGCCATGCCATGACTATTCTCGCCATGCCGGTCCGATCTATGTAGGTCGCACCTCTCAGTTTTACGTTGTTCAAAAGTTACGTATATCTAATTATTAACAAAATTTCATGAAAAATGAATTAGACAGGCGTATTCAGCATCAAAATCTACCCTGGGAAACCTATTGCCTTAATTTTAGCGAAATCTGTAGCGGAGAAATATAGTAAAAACCATTTTCGACGTGACGTCGTCTGGAGACAAAGGAGACTCAATATGAATAATGACTGTGCTCATCGTCATCAGCTCCCTTGAGAACCCCGAATTCGAGATTCTCAGAGAATCGACATTTTTGAGCTGTGCCAGACCTTGCTCGACTCTCTCGCGAACGGCCTCATATAATTGTTTTGAAAATGTTCCGTGTTGTATTAGTGAAACTATGAAACACAAATAAAATAGGGGTAAATCGTGCTCATTGCAGCTCCCTTTTCCAATCACCGTCTTCATTCCCAGTTATATGTGTATACACTAGTGCTACACAACCTTACTCACTACAACCGAATTCCATACACAAGGTTACAGTGGCCTACGCTACCGTACCCTTCCCTACCGTACCCCTCCCTACCGTAACCCCACTCTACCGTACCCCTACTCTACCGTACCCCTACTCTACCGTACCCCTACTCTACCGTAACCCTCCCTACCGTATACCTGGGTGCAGAATCTCTCGGGATCATCGCAGTGCTGCTCCTCCGTGCGCGACAGCAACAGCTGACCCACCTCGTAGCCCTGCAATTCATTTAATTAATTATTAATAATTTTAAAGTAAAAGTCGTTTTGCCCAGCCATATTCATGTTTCGAGATCCTTACTACATACTTGAAAGGTTATCGTTGCAATTTTACCTTCTATTCTGATTTTTAAAAAAAGCAAACACTAGAAAAATTAGATTCTCGCCACCTGGCACTCCACTGTTTCACCTTTGCTATGTCAGCCATTGATTTCATTCAATTCCAACCAGGCTGCTTGATCAGTGCAATTTTATAATTTTATAACTGACCTCCTTATCAACGTTTCAAAATCACTTCAACAATGCTACCACATCGGAACAGCCACCGGAATAACCGTCACAACTTTGTTTCTCCCCAGCTACAACCCTCTTCTCTTCTCCCCATTATAATATATTCTTCTTCATCTGGGTTAAACATCACAAAGGAACCATTTCAAATAGTCAACAATCATGTCGAAGAACTGTTTCATCCTCGCTACAACCATGCAACTTTCCCGGTGCTTTAATCTTATCTTGGCCTCGCTCTCAATAATCTACAAACCTTCTTCCCAGCGATGCAGATGAACCACCTTAACTACTTCCTGTTTCAATTATTTTAAAAGCCCTCCCTCATGACACCAATTCGTTACGATCGTCCTCTTCTCGACAATGCATCTGAACAGCTCAGCTAACCACCTCGTCCAATTAATGATTCACCTTCACTACAACCTTGCAACCTTCCCAACGCTTTAATCATATCGTATCTCTTTTTGGTTCTGACTAACCCTCTTCTCCACAATGCACCTGAACAATTCCTTCAGATTGCGCAGATTCTTCGGCGTCTCCGAGATGGCGATTCCTGAATGAGAGGGATATTGATTGGATTAATGTAAACGAGATTATAGATTACCCCATTACAAGCTGTTCTCATACAAAGGGAACATATTAGGATGCGATTGTTCAGCACTGCTGCAAAGAAATCACTCCATGACCTGCATCCCCGTTCTATGCAAAGTGTAGAACAGAAGACCGCCTTGCAGCAACAAACTACTCCGTCAGTCTCATCTTATCCACACTTGACTGATCTTTGATCTCTCACCAGTATCCAACACGACGAGTGTCGGTTCGTCCTCTGTGTAGGGCGAGTCAGTGAATCGAATGCGAGGAGAGCGAGAGATGCGAACGAGCGAGGCAAGAGTGTCCCACTGCAATTTATGAATGGAAATACTATTTTTTTTTCAAAATGTTATTGTGAACACGAGCTCTTCGTGGAATCTCTTCGTGTTTCCACAATCACTGTGAAAAGGAAACCTCGCAACAAAGAAGTCACTTGGAACTTTCACGCGCTTTCAGAGATTCCATAATATCTGTTTTCAATTGCATAACTTCAATGCATTACCAAACACTGCATACTCAAACTTATGAAGTAACTTCTTAACATCAATCTGCCTAGAGCTGCTTATAAACTGAGAATGAATCACAGCAATTGTATTTGATATGGCCATTCACTGATATTGTAAATAGCCGTTTCGTGAGAAACATGAAGGCTGAAGCATCAAACATGCAACCCTCACCAAAATTGTCACGCCCTAAATAAGCGAATTTCAAATTAGAGTCTTGCACTGGAGAGATGAACATATTTCTATCCCTCCACTCGAATAAATCAATGAAATACTCAAATAGCCCTTTTCTATCGTCAGTGTTAATGCAATCTCCCCTTCCCCATCATCATTAAACCACTCACGACTCGATCAAAGAATCCCTCCTCGATATGCGCGCGGTGCACGCCCGGCAGCGTCTCCGCGTTGTCGTTGAATCTATAGATTGATTAATTATATATTAGAAATATTTTTAAGAACTATTTTTAAAAAATATCGATCGGATTTGTTATTGTCCCCTGTATGGTTAAACGTAATCGCAGGAGCGCTTTCCTTAGAATATGAAGAAACTGTGCAACGACAACTGGCCAGGTATTTTGATCATTGTAAAGGTACCTAGGAATCCTGGACCAGGATTTCCATTTTTTCCACAATTCCTACTACCCCATTGTATTTGCATCTTAATATCACGACCCCTTTATCACTCCACCGCTAACCTGATCAGAATGTTTCCCGGATGTAGATCTCCGTGGACGAAATTGTCGACGAAGAGCATCTTCAGAAGGGCTCTTGCGCCGATTAAAGCGATGCGACGACGGACTGCCGGAGATTGACGGGATTGCAACTGCAATGTATATAGATATTATTATTATTATTTAAATATTCAAACTTATTCTGGACTCAAGAACGTTACTCTTCTCAACGCTATTTTGAACACGGAAAGCGGTGACAGGGACAGGAAAAGGCGGGATTGCAGTTGCATGGAGATGATGAGAGGGAAGGGCGGAGCGATTGTTTAGTGCTTGTATGGACGCAATGGTGTGATAAAATAACAACCAGTCATAGGTGCGTATACAGAAAACGCTAGATAAATTGCCTTGGAAGACCTGGTGGAGGACAAGCGGAAATGAAGTTCCACCTGTTCTATTAGATATGTTGGGGGGGGGGGGGAGGGAAGGCGATGAATGCCCGCCGCAGCAACATAAGGGAAATTGTTAGCATACCCTTTGTCAGATTCAGGTTTCGAGGCTATCATTAAGGAGGAAATGGGGTGTCACAATGATTATTCCCGTGGATGTTGTCAGCACCTAAATATAAATGTAAGTGCACTAACAAGAACATAGGGCAAATTATAGTCGGGTTTGATGTTGCACAGGAATACGAGAAGCAAGGACGAGGGAGGGACAGTGATTTCACTCTCCTGGTCGACCCGATACACAGTCATGTACATTCAGGACTGTTGGGAACGGACGTAAATCAAAGATCAAAGGTTAAAGATCCAGAATTATGATTGGATGGAGTAAGAGAAGCGTGACGTGTAGCCAGCAACAGAGATCGCAAAATTGGTTGAGCAATTAATTTAAAGATTCTCGATAATCATTAAAACACACCCTTTCTCCATAGTTCTGCCCCGCGTGAGATTCCTAGAAGAAAAGGAGGATTGAGGTTTCGGTTTTATAGGATATTGGGAAATAATCGATCAAACTAATAATCCGTACTCAACTTTCAATATTCGAATCACATGGTTGAAAATAAATTTCCGAAGGCTATCACAGTTTCAAGACATCACGACAAAGATCAAATTTCAAAGATCACTCTCACCTCCTGGTCCTCCTTATCAATCAATCTGTTGATATACATTCCCTCTTCGAATGTCTCTACAATGGCGCTTTTCGTGTAAGCGAGAACGATTGGGAACTTCACTCCCGTCACAACAGGGTCGAAGTTGTGAGCGAATTTCTGCAATTAATTGTTATATATACAAAGGTATTTAATTGTAAGTCAAAAACGTGTCAACCCAAAAAAAGGCTAATTAGCTTCTCCTTGTTTGAATACGACTCGAAATGATTGCATTTTTACGAAACTGTTCCTTATCTCGAAAAAAAAACTCGAAACACGAACATTCTAAGGTCGCAGTGGTTCAATAATTTCAGCAATTAATAATATTAATATTTTCGATGGGGAAACGGGAATTGATTGTGTGTTGGCCGACGCATCACCATGTATGAAGAACGTGAAACTACAACATTCCAGGAAATCTAAGAATCCACAATTCAAAACGTATGAATTCGCTTTTCTCATCTAACCTATTCTGTGCCACCATACCATACATAAGAACCTGGTGATGGGTATCACCCTAGAGATAAAAGATCAAAGATTAAAGACCAAAGATCAAAGATCACTCCCCCACCCCCTCACCTCAAGTGCTCTAGCCTCATTGCGCAGGTCGACCTGTCGTCGCAGCACCATCTCGAATTGATTGATCGCTCCTAAAATATTCCACAGATTATGGTCACTCTTGGCAATCGGTGCGGGAAAAAATGAACTATTTGTGCGCCGTGCATACACTTATCAACATCTTAATACATCCAATTATCAAAGTATTGTATTTCTGACGTTTCGCACGAGACACACTGATAAAGACGGAACCTCGTTGTTATGCACAACTATTGAAACCACGACTTGCATAGTAGATCCACATGACTCACAGACGCTTTCTTCTTATTGTTTTTTTATTTGAAATCAATGACTTCGTAAAACTATGACTTCGAAGGCCCAAGTCTACTAATTAAATATGTGAAACATAAACGCACCCAGTGGATCGACATACTTCATACTGGGTACAATTCTGAGTGCGACCCTCGCTGCGAATCGAATAATGGACAGATCCATCTCCATCTGCTCCTCCACGCCCTCTTCCGCTACCTGTGATTTATCTATTTTAATGCTTTTAATTAATTAACTTTTGAAAACATGCTTTCCATGCCATCCTCTGCTTCTAAATCATGTAATTAAATAATTTAATGAGATAGATTTGTTTATCAAATGAAAAATCCATTAGTACATTCGCAGAATCATGACCCCTCACTTTCGTGTCGCACAGGCAAAAGATAAAGGTAAAAGGTAAAGGTAGTTCCGTATTCAGCGTATTTTTCAACGCGCGGAACATGCGCAGGTTTCTTTTGATCGGTGTGCGCGCATCCATAGCCTATAACGGAATATCTTGTCAGTCAGTTGCCAGCCGGCGATACCGTCCCTTTACTCCCGGTTTTATACCAGTACCAATTGGACCAGGCTTGGTTTGCCTGCGGGGGTGGTCTGGCAAGACTCATGCCGCGCGCGGGATTCGAACCCGGGACCTTGCGTCACACAGTCAGGCACACAACCGACTGCGCTATGCCCTCCCTAGGCGAAAGATAATGGAGAAAACTCGATCAGGACGCTAAGAACGAGATTTCTTTGTCAACCACTACATTTTCAGCTTGAGATGCACCATCTAGCTCGTGATATGTTTCCTTTATCTGTTAAGCGAGCGAGAATCACTGAGCGATACCAATAAATAAATTGCACAATACAAGAGGTATCATCTCGCTGTCCCCCTCCCCTCCCCGTCCCCCTTAGTCACATGCTTTGCTTTCCCTTCAATTTCTCCACTTTCCTCCCACCACCACCCATGTTTCGCTAGCCTCATTTTTAACTCCAAATCTCACTTGACCGACAACAGATCACTTTCTGATACAAACAAAAACTTATTTTCAAATGCAACCAACCTTAATGGCGATATCGACCTCCTTCTTTCCTTTCAATGCCTCTATCTTCCTACCCGTCACTCGCTCGAACTCGGGCACGTTCAGCGTCGCCTTGTACACCTATAATTCGTATTTAGACAATGAATTTAAGTAAAATAATTTTTAAAAAGTGTGCATTTTATCCTACATGATCAACGCTCCTTTGATTAGAATAGTTTTTTACGGTGCATAATGAACGGATCATTGTGTTCAGTGGTCCAGTGATATTTAGTAAAAGCTGTGCAGCCCGCGCTAACCTGGTGAATGATTTGAAAATGTTTACTTTTACGTCGAGAACAACGATACGATTGAACAACGCCTCTTCCCGATCGCTCCCGATCAACTGGTGATTTTGGCATTATCCTCGCTAAGGGCGGGCTAGCCACCCCAACGCCGATTAGCAACTCTGTATCCTATTTCCGATATTTCTAAAAATATTTATCAATCAAAAGCATAATCGAACATATTATTATTTCACGTGCAGCTGTGAACAAAACTAACTACTACATTATATTGAACAATGGTATTTTCTACTATCAATTTTGAGTCCATCAATCGACTAGCACCCAGTTCCTATCTACTAGTTACACTGCTCGAATTCACCCTGTCCCCACTTCGCTCCTCCCCTCCATAACTACAACGATGTTTCGCGTGAGGGAGGGGGACGTAATTATCTTAATGCGACTCCTTCTCTTTCTACTCTCGTCCGCATGTGTGCTGCACCCCGATGTTGTGCTATTAGATGATTATTTTCCAACCAGCCACCTTCCTTCGATCAAGTGCTATTACTTTCTTCCTTTCACTAGTCATCGTACGGCTCGAATGCACCTAGTCGTTTCCATCCTATCCAAACGAAACTCGCTGCTACCATTCCTATCTTTCTCCCTCCTCACCTGCGCGATGCATCCCGATCCGATGCTCTACGGCTCGCTCGTTTTTATTTACTAGATTGAGATTCGAGGCAGTATTGAGCAGCTCTCGTTCCCGCCCGCTTTGTTATATTTCCGTTGCACGAAACACCCTAGTCACATCGAAACTCACTTCCATCGCAATCACACACTTTCCCACAATATTAAATGTAAGAAGGTCGACAATAAACTCAATAGTCTGTCCCTTCATAATGTGAATTCTATCGCGCAATTTCTATTCACCTCTCGAACATACTCATTAGAATACTTGAAATCTCCTAGTGAAATTTACCCACATAGAATGCGAGGTTTACATTTGTGTCAATTTCTCACCTGGGCGATGCACCCTGATTCAATGATTTTTTTTGTGTCGCAAAGCGGTAAGGATAACATCGGAACGCAACGGTTTCGATGTGGTTTGTACTATTTACGCAGCTCGAATGCACCTACTCCCCCCCCCCTCCCCCCGCCCCCAAACTTAAAGTCTTGCACACTCCTCTGCGCAAAGCATCCCGATCCATTGCCATCAGTGTCAAAATATTTTTTCCAATGTCTTCCACGGTTATATTAATTCCATCACTTCTTCTTTCCCTTCATTGGCATTACGCATCCCAGATCACCTAGTGCATTCTCCCCCCATACATTCTCACTGCGCGATGCACGCTGACCCGATACTGTAATGCTCAAATGATATCCAGCATCAAAATATTTCATATTAGAGCTACCCCTGTACCCACAGCTGAGCGCACATTTCCTTGGGGAACGTTGAAGCGGCGATGATCCGTTCAAATAGGGAGAAATTTCGAAATTTTGAGCGGCAGCCCGTTGATTTTGAGGAAAAATAGGCGAAAATTGGTCCAAAAAGGGAGGTAACCCGTTCCTCGGAAGCCGTTTTTGAACCCGGAGACCCGTTCAATTCGTACAGAAAATTTCCAGAGAGCACACTGGCTCACGTATGCCTGTACCATTCCCTTTTTAAAGGGACCCGGACATACAAATGAAGTAAAGTTCAGAAAAAAGTGCTGTTTTTTTCTGAGAAAAACTCAAAAAACCGCATATTTTTACGATTTTTTTGAAAGAAGTTATGATTTTTCAAAGTTGTGCATTTTGGCCCATTGGTGTGTCCGGGTCCCTTTAAGCTTTGCGCAACACGAATGCACCTACCCCCCCCCCCAATCTAACCAATTTCTCGCTCACCTGTGCGATGCATCCCGATCCGATGCTGTACGGTTCGATGGCGGACAACACGGCGGATTTGTGGCGCGCCGTGAACCCTTCCCCGAACACCTGAGAGGATATGTTGATACAACAATACAGAATGGTTAGGGAAGATACATATATTATCCAATTGTCTTCTTTTAGTATGGTACACTATTCTCCACGTCCACCTACTCTATCCAAACGCCAATCAACATGGCATCCCGTGTACTTATTCTTCGAATTCTTACCGTACTCAAAGTGCGGTACTCTCGATCAATATTAGCTACCGTACACCTCATCTAATTAGCCATATGGCAATAGATACCCCCCCCCACCGTACTCTCAATCAATACCCCTACCGTATACCTCATCGAGCTAACCGTTTGTCCCTATATTCAATACCCGTTACCGTATCCCAACAATGGGGGGGGGGGGGGGGGGAGGGGCTACCGCATACCTCATCCAATGTCCTCTCACAATCTCGGAAGTAGCGCGTCTTCCTCGTCTTCGTGTGCAGAACGGACAGCTGCAAGGAGATCGATCGATAATCTACCGTACTCACGGACTACCGTATCCGAATAGTTACACCTACACTTCATCATTGGTTAGACAATGCAGGTTGATAGAATCGTATATTGTCGCAAAGTTTGCACGATTGCCAAGATATGAGCTTTACCCTCTTCACGGAATGGTGAAACTCGCATCGGCCTATGGCGGAAACCGCGTTGTCTATTATGATTCTCCAACCACAAAATTAATACAATCGCGAACAAGCGCTTGATAATTGTAGTCATCATCACTCACAAGAGATGTCGAAATTTAATTTAAGTGAATATTGTACAAGCAGCATTACGAGCATTATTAGGAAACAACCCGATATCCGATTTTTTTTTTGGAACAATCTTGCAGCAGATCACCTACGTAAAACAATTCACAGATCAAATATGTAGTCGTTCTCTACCATAATCAAGCCAACCTACTACCGTATTCTACCGTAGTCTAACATCCGAACAACAAACGTTATCTCCTACCGTATCCCTCCCCTACCGTACCCGATCGCAGAATGACTTGGAGAAGACGTCCCTTCGCGTGCTCAGCCACTGACCGAGCTTGATGAAGGTGGGACCGGCTGTCTGTAATAGAATCGATACCGATGTTGCTTCCGTAACCCGAAAGCACTTTTCCTAGTGGTTCCGGAAGATGTTCTTTGCAATTATTTAAACACCGTAAAGATAGCCCTATCTTAGTCCTTCAAAACTCCGATGATACTTGTGCAACCACTAGGCATTTTGATACTGCAGCTCTACTATGAGACCTAATCCACTGACGGCCTGTAATCACGCTGTCTCCCACTAGAGCAAAAACATTTATTGCTGGAAGTTTTATGCTACAGTTGTAATATTAGATATGATAAGTGGCTGATCCATGATCTTGTTCCTATGCGTGATCTAACAACAAACATAATTCTCCCTCACAATCTTAGATCTATATTTCGTGAGAGCACAGTATTCATTGGGTACCGTGACCCCATCCTTCTAAGCACCGTATCCCCCCCTACCATACCTGCAGTGCCCAAATGTATGCAGTCCACCATGCTCTCTCCATTCCTTCTCCCCTGCATGCCAGAGGGTACACACACGTGAGAGGAACGAGCAGAATGAAGAGGGAGACGCACCTGGAATGGACTTTAATCTCCTTTCTGATTACTGTACTCTACCGTAATACCTCACCTACGTACAGTACTCCTCACCACCTACAGTACTGCAGTACAGTTCTAGTACACCTACAAATAACCTCATTCTACCGTATCCTACCGTACTCGTCTATCTAGAGTACGCTTACCGTATTCCCTCCCCAGAACCACTTGGTCTGCTTCACCCTCGTGCACATCATCTCAAAAACAAATTTTCTCAAAAAAACGATACCGTATCCCGTCCTACTGTACCCCTTATCCATCTACCGTAACCCTACCCTATCCAAATACCCTACCGTATCCCCCTACCGTACCTGGCAGTTAACTTGGCCGTCGTCCATACCATCTCCAGCAGGGTGATCGGTGCTCTCAGTACCCTTACTATTCCGGTGTACTTTCTTCTCTTATCCTCCATTCTCGCATTGGGCACGAGCAGCCACGGGTTGTCCAGCGCCTCCGCTGTCGTTACTGCGGCGCATTGGGCGCGTCGCAGCCGCAGCAGCGCCGGAAGCGCCAAACTGGCGCCCGCGCCGACCGCGATCACGCGGACGGAGACGCGTGGAACGCGTGACGCGTACCGCGTCGCGACCGCTGCGACGCGTACGCTCGTGGACGCGTGCCGGCAGCACGCCGCTCCGAGCATTTTCTCTCTGTCTCGTGCGTCACTAGCGGATGCGGACGCTGAGACGCGGATGGAATAATTATTGAAAAAGAATTAGAACCAACAATATCAAAGACGATGTCAAACGTCTCAACTTGAATCAACCATGAAACATGAATGAACCGTTTATTCTGAGCAAATTTTGAAACATTACACAGTGATATGGAATCGTAACCGAACAAAATGAGAATCAGTAGTTAGAAAGAATCATTAAAGTGGTTCGAACCTGAAACAGTGTGAATGAGCTGTTGATCTAACTACAAAAGCTGACTAAAAACAACACAATGTCTGATTCTGATCGATGTTATAATCGTGAATACTCGTTTACCACAAATACTGATATTGAAAACCCCTAGAAAACTACGATTTACTATTAGTAAAGATTATGTACAATATTACAAGACTACTTCACTACTACAAAACTATCAATTTCTACGACTACCGTAATCTTCGGCTACCGTACTCACTCCTTCCTCGTATCGATCATCTGGAGGTCCAATAAGTGATCGACCGATCGTGCTAGGATCTTCTTGTGGACCATCCGCCAGTGCTTCGCACTGCGGTTCGCGTCCTGAATCATTATAGTTGTTATTTTTTTATACACAACCCACACATTTTGCACAGCGCTGTAGACTTGGGTACAGAAGATTACGTCATCACTAGGTAACGTTTTTGAAAACAAAACTCACTCGTCTAATCTTCGCTCGCTGTTCCTTCAGTAGATCCTTCGCGTCGACTGGAGGAGGCGGCTGAAAAGAGAAGGGAGGATTGGGGTTTCGTACACTTTACAAATATCTTTTTTCTGGAGTTCTTTGATAGAGAGAGAGCAATTTAATACAAAAACTAGCCCCCACCGGGGGCTAGTCCTCCGGAGGCCCATGCAGGGGCTGGGGCGAGCTACGCTCGCCCCCTGGCGCTCCGCTGTCGTGTTTCATCGTGAGCTCGATGAAACTGTCGTGTTTCATCGAGCTCACTTAGTCATCGGAACATCGGGGATTCAATAAATCACAGGTGCATAATAACAAACAAGGAAGACGTGCGTTTCGCAGGGTTCTCTTATTCTTGTCATTTTAGCTGTGGCCGATAATGAGCACATGAGAAAAAACACAAAAAAACTTCGTATCGTAAGGCTTGAGTTTCATCAGAATCACTTATTCGTTCTATCTTATCAGTGGCTGATTTTCCAACTGATTCATTGTAGTCAAACCTCACCCCCCCCCTTGCAGTTGACATACACAACAACAACAACAATAACAATAACAATGCACTCATCTCTACTGTAATCAACTCACCGGTATGATCTCTCCCTTCCTCTTCTGGTCGTGATATCGCCGCCAGTACTCACGCTTCTGGTCCTGCAATATTCCTGTTTCTAGTGGAATACGTAACCTAGTCGCTTCTTCCCACCATTGATGGTTTTGGCAGACTGAATAAAAAAATCAAAATTAATTTCAGTTGAGTAGGACAACAACAACGTTCTCGCTTCAACAACTTTGTAATATCGCAACATAGTCAGTCACCAATCAACAATCAACGGAAGAATGACTTTTTCTAATTTAAAATGTATATGCAATTATCAATTGGATCACGTACGCTTCTCTTCCACTCTTTCATCGCTTTGTCTTCCCGATCATTCAAACTTCATACAGCTCAAATTATCACCTATCCCTTATTGAATACTCGCAACACAAAATACTCGAGCACATACAAATGTCCATCAAATCTACCATACCTCATACTCCCTCTCCTTCTCCATCCTCTCATTCCTCCTCTTATTCGTCTCATCCACTGCCTTGTTGATTCGAGCGATGCGAGCGTGCTCGTCCAAATACACCTATGATTATAAAATAATAATTATAAAAACAAAAGCTTTACATTTTCCCAATTATCATTGTATTTTACAGCGAGACCAATCAAAATATTGCGATGCGGAAAAACCATCGGGAACTATACGCAGCATGTAACACCAATACTCACGCTCGCCCATTGCACAGCTCAAAGTCCTTTCAATCTAAAAAAAGACAAACTGAGCAAATTAAGGATTCAGCAATTACACTAATAATTCGCTGTTGCACTGCTTGTAATGGTGTGTAGCTTTCTCCTCTGACAAATATATCAATGTTTTACCTTTATTTATTATTATTATTAAATGAATAAAATCCGCGACCTTCATTTTCTCGCATCGCTGATTCTCCTCGTCCGTGTACATCTCGGCCAGATTGAAGCGTCTGGACAATTAATTTTTAATCTTCATTTTGAAATAAAAATAATAAAATAATTCGTCCTCGCCCTTCCCCGTTTCAACGTGGCTACATCCAGTTTCACAACAAGAAAGACCAGTAATTGGTACGGGCGTGTTGGATAATGATAATAGCTACTGAAGACAAAATAGCGCATCACGTGACCTCGCACTTTCCCGTTTCAGCATTTTCATAATAATGTTTGTAAATCTCGAAAGACAATCGGCAGTAGGGTGGTGCTACAAAAATAATAATAGCAACTTCCTTAGAACCTCTAAATCAATCGTTGAACCACAAATCAAATGCATCCAAAGCTTTCGATTAAGCTCTGTTGCTCAATCAACAACCAATCAAATAATACCGTACTTGGGTCCTCCCCTCTTCGCCCATTCCTTGTCCGCACCTAGCGTATTCCCGTTTCATCAACTTCATAACACCATAGAGAAGACACAAGTCCAGTAACTTGTAGAATTACTTGTAAACTATCACACAATTTCTCAATCACTAACAACACATTTAATTGTAAGAAATGATCAATAAATGCATACTTTGGTCTTCCCCTCTTCGCCCATTCCTTGTCCATACCACCTACAGTATCCGTGTTACACTGTATTGATAACCCCATCGGAACGGATAACACACAATACCGTTCCGGGGGTAGTGACCACAAACAATAACAACACAAACAATAATCAATAATCCTTACTTGGGTCCTCCCCTCTTTGCCCATTCCTTGTCGACATCGATCTTGATACAGGCCGGCTTCGGTTCGCCCACACGCGGCAGTCGGGGATCAGACACGCCCAGGGCCTGGAATGATGACAAATTTTTAAAAAAAATGCGTGTTTCGGTGACTCGCGCACTATCCTCCTGCCCAAAACTGGTGACGCTACTCTACCTAAAAACTACAGACCAATCAGTTTGCTGCCTGTTTTACAGAAAGCATTAACTGGACTGCTCAATAAGAGGTACGCGCCGGTCTTGGATAGGAACAAAAGCTGGGAACAAATGGGGTTTAGACAAGGCCATTCCACTATTGACGCAATCCATACTCTTAAATCGGTCATTGCACATTGTGTTGATTACAGGCTGCCGATCTATCTGCTTTTTGTGGATATATCGAAGGCTTTCGACAGTGTATTCACAGAAGCAGTATTCAGATCAGTAGAGATGGAAGGAATTCCGTCGGAGGTGGTTTCATTCTTAGCGGATCTCTCTCAGGGAAGTAAGAATGCGCTGTTGGTCAACGGGAGTGAGGTGGAAATTAAGGTTGGAAGGGGGGTTCGTCAAGGTGACTGCTTGTCCCCAAGACTCTTTACTGCAGTTTTAGATAGGGCATTCCGCCAATTAGACTGGTCTAAGAAGGGAATTTGCATAAATGGTCGGTTCCTTTCTCATATCCTATTTGCTGATGATGCTGTCATTATCTCACACGATGAACGACAAATTCAAAGCATGGCCGTGGAACTAGAAAAGGTTTTGGCGGGAGTGGGACTGCAGCTCAACGGGGATAAGACCATCGGAATGACATCCAAACCCCTACCCAGAATAGTTAAAGTAGCTGGAAAGGTTGTAAAATTGCAGGAAAAGGTGGTAAACTTCGAATGTGGCTCAACGTCGAATGGAAAGATGGATGGTAGGTTGTACTGTGCTCGATCATGTCTCTAATGAGCGGTTGCGAGATTCAACTCGAGTTCGGGACTTTGTTCGAGATGCGCAGAAAAGGAAATGGTTTTGGTTGCACAAGATCGCGAATGACGACAATTGGAAGTGGAGCCGATCTGTGATCGAATGGTTCCCGACAAGAAAAAGAAGAAGAGGTCGACCAATGACTAGATGGAGCGATATCTTCCGCAAGACTGTTGGCCCGAACTTTCTCAACGAAGCAAGAAAAGCCAGTTGGAATGCCATGCACATCAGAGCTCTCACCTAACCCGACCTCTTGATAAATGTGTTATAATCGAATCGAATTACAAGTTTAAAAACAACTAAAAGGTGAGTATGCTAGTTTTTGCAATAGATCATTCATCGCAGCACCGAAAACATTTATAATAATGTGCAGATTGCGCAGCCTAACATCACCGGCTCGAATGGGGCTTGAAAAAAGAACGCCACCTCGATATCATTAATATATTTGATTCCGGAAAGACAATCATTGGCACACAGTCAAACATTGACGTAAGAAAAAATCGAGCAGCCCGAAACTACCTTGACGAAATGTCTAAGATCCTACCTAACATATGGTCACTCGTATCCCTTCCCCCAACTCAACGTGATTTATAAATATCTAGGAGATTAACACAGTACAATCACACAATTGCCTTCACTTCTACTAAAATGCCAATTCTACTGCTTTACCATGAAATATTTTCAACAAACCTCGCACAATAATATCAAAAGCTCAGTCAATCACTCTAACTTGAAACACACGCGCAGCACCCATCCACCTAGTTCCCTTTGACGAAATGTCCCCCTCCCCCGATATGATCACTCTTATTTATTTCATTCAGTTAAATAAGGCGGATAATTAGATTGGCAAAAAAACAGGACCAGATCACACAAGCGCAGTCACAACTGGTTCTCACATATTCACAAAATGTCAATTCTCCTGCATTACGAACGGATCTTCGCCTGATAGCAGAAGCTCATTCCATCAACCTAACTTGTACCACTCACGCAGCACCCACTCACCTAGTTTCCCTTAACGAAATGTCCCTCCCTTAATATTCACAAAACGCCAATTCGCCTACTTCGCAAAAAAGTGAAATGTTTGGGGATATCTCATTGTCAGATGGTAAATCAACACATTGCGCCCGCAATCGAACTCGAGCCCTTCGCGCAGCACTCATACACCTAGTTTCCCTTGACGAAATGTCCCTCCCTTCCTCTCCTCCCATATGGTCACTCTTATCTCCTTTCTCCTCCCTTCAAAAGACAATCACTCGCACACAACTGAAACAAGTGGGCTCTCGTATTCCGTCACTACTTTCAATCTTATCTGCCCTACTCCAGCTGCAATTTAACTTTTACAGCCGGAACGACGGACCGACCGACTCTATCCTTTAGCCACGATGTCTCGCCGGTCAAACAGAGTGAGAGATAACGCTTTGTGAAGAGAGACAGACATATCCACAATTAACAGCCTATCAATGCACACTGTGCCAAAGCACACCTATTTCCTTCACACTACACACTAAACCATCTTACACCTAATCACGGTTTCGCGTTTACTGTTTCCCTCTTAGGGATCAATGATTAGACTTTCAGATTGTCTTATCTGATCTCACAGAGTTCAAAGCCTACAGATCAAAGACCAACCCTCACCTTTAGATCCTCCAACAAAGCCTTGTCATTGAGCGTCTTCTCCAACTCCCTTTCCCTCTCCTCCTTCTCCTTTGTCTTCCTCTCCGCCGCCTCTTTCTCCTTTGGATCGAACAGACGACGCGGCGGGGGAGGGTTCTGGAATGATAATATTATTTTACATTTATTGTTTCACTACGGAAAACTCCTACGATCGACCTCGTAGCATCTCGGCCCATTTATCTGATTATACCAAGACAAAAACAACCGATTCAACTTGTGCGACACAACAAGAATATTCCAAATTACGAAAAAAACGATAAACCTTTCTTCTCTTGATTTTTTCTACAGAATATGACAACGGTCATCAATCAACGCCCTCGTCACATCCACACTTAAACCCAGTCTGGGCAACTCCCAACCACCTTGTCGATTCAAGTCATATCGTGGTCATATAGCTGATTTTAAGGCATTCTAGATCATACTGACATTGAGAACGAGATAGACAACAAGTACTATCTAGGCAAGGGTATGAAGAAGAAGAAATCGAATCCTCCACCCAGCCTACCTTTACAATAGGAACCTGAAACACCAACCAAGCTCAACAATATGCTATGACAAAATTGATTCTACCCCCCCCCCCCCCCCCCCCACCGAACAATCTAGCACTAAAATGATCAAATCGCTTCGTCAAAATCTCAGCACACATTGTTGTTTTGTCAAGAATGCTTTTTTTCAACCGGCAACTACCCCAGAATCAATTAGCTGACTACTTCTTCCATATGACCCGTCATTGCAACCTCAACTCACCTCCTTGATTCACACTCGCACCTGTATCCACTTCCATTTCGGGAACTCAATTGTCTATCTAACTACAAACCGCCAACTTTTTTCATTTAAAAAAAATATTTGTGAGAACGCCCTACAATGAATCGACAGCTGCACTCGAAGGTGCATACAATCCCTATCAAATAACATAAATCCACTACCTGGATCATTCTGGTTCTCTACAAGGGCTTTTGCAGACCATTGTAGCAAAGCCAATAATGTATCCCAAATCGAATGAAGTATCATCAAGGGTCTCATCAATCTTATCCTTATAATAATAATATGAAACCCGAACTCACATTCGATCGATAGACCCGCTCCCGTATCCTCTTCCTTTCATGTAAGCTTCTTACTTTCCATTCACTATCAGCCGTCAAATTACAACACTAAAGATCCCTTCCGTTTTTTCCTTCCTATTTGTATCTATTGTAATGATTATGAGAAAATTTCATCACTACTATCACCGACATTGCATTGCTGAACAATAAACCCCGTTCATGAAACCCCAACTAACCTTCGGTCGATACACCCTCTCCTCCATCCGCTTCCACTTCTCGTAGCGCACGCGCGTGCTCTCCCTGCAAATAATATTTCAAATATTTCGGAGAACAAAGATCAAACTACGGTAATCAACGCCTGCCACACGCAATGGGACTCCGTAATTCTCATCAACTACCGTACTCCTAACTTATCCATCATAACGTCATCTTATCAACACTATTATCAAACATCTAACCTTGTCTACCGTACTCTCTCTACAGTAAACCCGCCCCACACCGGTACCCCCTACCGTACTCACTTATTCCTCTTGGCCACTCCCTCTGCGTATCTTCTCATCACTAGCACATCCATCCTCCTCTTCATACTCATTCTCGACCAGCCGGGAATCACGCGAGAGTAAGCAGATATGAAGTTCTCCTGCGGTTCGCAAATATTGATTTATTTGTTTTCCAATCAAACCGCGAATCCATTAGATCATTCAATCCGTCCAAAAGAAGTAGCAACAGTGGAACCACAATTCCCAGCGTAAAAATAATATGTATATATATAATATATAATATATATATATATATATATATATATATATATATATATATATATATATATATATATATATATGTCGGAATTACCGACTTGTTAGTGCAATGTTAATACAAATAAATGTTGATGCAGTACGGGAATATCATCAGATAGTAACGCGTGGAAATAAGGGTGTAGCATCAGTGCAATACCAAATCACTTGTTTTCATATTGTTTGCTAAGAGATTCTCACCTCAAATTAGCGGACTCTACGCGGACTGAACACATAGTAACGCTGCAACCGCTACCCCTCAACCTCATTCTTGACCTACCGGAAATTACGCTCTATTACGCAGGAAGGAGGAGTTCTCTAGGAAATGGTAGTTATTGATTTGTTGATAGCGGGAACTGCGGGACTACCAAATTGTATGCAACTGTACTAAGGAAATAGGAACCGTGCAACCATAAGTCACCACGTAAAAAAAAGAACATTAGTTTTTTAAAACTCTATTAATCAGATCAAAGATCTACTAGCGACGGCGACACAATTGGCACAAGTAGCACCAGTGCAACCTCAGTTCATCTACTCCAGAATGTCGATGAAATTGTTTATTATTCTCGCTAACAATCCTTGTAGTCACTAACGATACTCGTCCAGAAAGTAAAGAAACCATGAAACCATATTTCAGCGCTGTTGAATTCACCCCAAATCCGACAAAAGTTTTAACTTCACTACATACAGTATAAATGCACACTGAGGGTTCAAACCTCACTCCAATTACATACTCCTTCGAAACCTCACAACACCTATTCACTGCCTCCACACAAACTACAACATTATCTGCGATTTCCTCTTGTAAATCTAGCTTCGATTACGCTCCCTCCCACCCTCTCTAACCCATCTCGTCTATCACACTCCTCTCCCTCACCTTTCTCCTGCATCCCTTGCCATCATCCTCCTCCAACAGTCTCCTCGCGTAGTCTGCCTTGCCCGGATTGTAGTTGAGACGCGTCTTCCGCGGCGCAAGCATCGCCGCTCTGATCAAGGGATGTTATCAATTTTTTCACGAACAATCGAGGCACGGAACCACTGCCCAGACAGCTGATCGCCCCTGTTGATGAATATGTGAAACAAGAAAACATAATGCCGAAATAGCTTAAGTTTTTCCCGCTCTAACAACGAGATGATAATGTTTATTTTTTCCAGCAGTGGCACCTACAGCATTATCCACACAACAAATCTCCTCAATTTCATACCAACTACATAGATGAGGCTGTTCGCCTAAGGTTCAACAAGCCTCCCCAGGGGTCTGGAACAGGTCAAGAATAAAAAATCTCTCAAAAGTTGGCCCTATGGGTTATTTTTTACCCTCTACACGCTGGTACACTCGATTTCGAAATATGTCCCCTCCCCGCTCCAGGAGGGGACACCCCCCATTTCGCCCAAGAACGCGTTTTTCGATGTTTGTTCGTTAAACGTCACATTGGCCAAAATGTCACAAAATCTCACGTACCCGACCAGAATTTCGAGCTCTATCTCGTGGTGCTCTTGAATTGTCATGATTATTTTTCATTCTCGTGGAAAAACCAATTTTTTGACCGAGAGGATATGCCCGGAAAAGCTTTCCAGAGTTGATAGAGGAGGTTCTCCTGATCATTTTGGTATATTGGAGATAGGGTTTTAATTTACATTTTGATGTTTTGGTGGGTGGAGCTAAAATGGGACACAAAAACTGTTCGCGAATACCCTCGTGTTTGTGCTCTTTTTGTAGAGCTCATCAAACTGATCAACTTTTGTGTTGGACTTTTTCTTGAAAACGTTTCTGTAAGAAATTACAATCGATCAAAAAGGCCGTTTTCGCGAGATGTCCGATAGGCAGTTTTTCGATAGCTATAAATTCTTAAAGAAACATTTTCAAGAAAATGTCCAACCCAAAAGTTGATCAGTTTGATGAGCTCTACAAAAAGAGCACAAACACGAGGGTACTCGCGAACATTTTTTTTGTGTCCCATTTTTGCTCCACCCCCCAAAACATCAAAATGTAAATTAAAACCCTATGTCCAATATACCAAAATGATCAGGAGAACCTCCTCTATCAACTCTGGAAGGCTTTTCCGGGCATATCCTCTCGGTCAAAAAATGATTTTTCTCGAGAATGAAAAATAATCATGACAATTCAAGAGCACCACGAGATAGAGCTCGAAATTCTGGTCGGGTACGTGAGATTTTGTGACATTTTGGTCAATTTTTAACGAACAAACATCGAAAAACGCGTTCTTGGGCGAAATGGGGGGTGTCCCCTCCTGGAGCGGGGAGGGGACATATTGCGAAATCGAGTGTACCATCGTGTAGAGGGTCAAAAATAACCCTTAGGGCCAACTTTTGAGAGATTTTTATTCTAGACCTGTTCCAGACCCTTGTTGATCCTAAGGCGAACGGCCTCATATATTTGATTATTCTAACAAGAAATGATAGACACAAATCATTCCATCCACCCCCTGCTGTTTTTTTACATACTCGTGAAGCACGAACCCACACATCGCAATAGAAAAAATGTCTAACGAAAGAAGTTCACCTAGGCGCATCTGCCACAAATCATTAGATATTATTTTTCCCTAGCTATACATTACATATTAATCTCGCTCTCTTCACCTTGCTCATAGCCCAACCATGAAACACATTCTCCACTGGTCCTCACTCTCACCTTCCTTCATTACGTCTCATTCGATTTTAGGAAATGGGGAATGGAGTGATCTCCTCTCTTCACGCGAGTATGGGGAATGGAGTGATCTCCTCTCTTCACGCCCATTCCTTCATTCCTCACCTCCATCCTCTCCTTCCCGTCATTCTCGCCTTCCTCTTCTTCTTGCCCCAGCTCTTCGTCGAGTATGCGCAGCCGGATCTGACGATTAGATTTTTTTTTGAATAATTGAATAATTTGAATATTCAAACTTGTTTCAAGGTACCTAGGATAACACCCAGGATAAATCTAGTTTCGAAGAATCTACGTCACGTCAGGGTCAAGTCCAAAACAATTCCACCAAGAATTGCCACCAAAATAATGATTGCACGCAGCTCTATTGTTGCCACTCTCGGTGACTTCCCGTTGCACCATTTCTATCTATGTGCACAGCCACTTCCAACCACAATATGGTTTCCGCAAGAGTTCGTTCAAAAATTGCCCCTACAATTAAAACCCGTATTGAACCCTCCCGTCGATTACGAGCTTCCCTATTCCTACGTACATACAAAGACTCTCCGAATTTAATGACTTTCTTTCATCGGGCTTAAAATTACAATAACTTCCACTCACAATCCCTTGCCTCTCGTCATCCATCCTTCCTGTGATCTTCCCATTACAGGCCATTTCATGTTTCTATATCTCTATTCACTCCCAAATTTAGGACAAGCGTAATATCGCGCAACCTCCCCGTTGAAAACAGCGGCCACTCATACAACCTCTATTGCAACGTCTACATACCTCTATTCATCCTATCTTTTGCAATCCCTGCGATTCCCCGCTTATCCATTTCTATCTAGACACCATGTTGCACAAAAACCAATTACTCAATGGCAGTTACTGTTAACAAAAATACAAACAATTCAACTCACATTCCCCTTCCCCCTGCCTTTCTTCCTTTACCCCCCCCCCCCCCCTCGACACTTTCCCGTTTCACATTTCCTATGTAGGCACACAATTACTACAAATATAATGTCACAACCTCTTTCAGTTTAAACAACTAAGAACTCCCTGCCTCTTTTCCCGATCATTAATTGACCACTCCCGGCGGTTCCCCGCTACTAAATTCCTCCCTAGACACAAAATTACACTACATGCAATGTCTCCTCGTAGCAGGTATCCAAAAACTTTACTCACAATCCCCTGCCTCCCTTTCACCCTCCCATCTTCGTTTTACTACTCCCGGCTCTTGCCCGTTACACATCCCCAATATAGATACACAATTATAACAAAAATAATGGTAGATCCTTTTTCGCCGACATAAAAACAACTGACAGTCCCCTGCCTCTCTTCCCCCATTCACATCTCGCTCACACCACTCCTGACGATTTCCCGTTTCTGAATTTCTATCTAAACGGTAAGTTGCACCTAATTCAATGATTGGATGCCCTTGTTTTCTAAAAACTTTAATATATTTCAATCACATTCCCCTGCGTATCTTCCTCCATCCTTACTTTACACAGTAGAAAACCAACTCACAATCCCCTTCCCCTCTTCCTCCATCCTCCTCCTCTCCTTCTCTCTGGTTGGCCGTGGACTCGTCTGGCTGCCTTCCGACTGAATAATCGACGAAGGACACCGTTGACGTCAGCCAGATGCTCTTTCAGGCGGAAGAATGGCATCTCCTGCAATGATAACAGTGATCAATAGACACTGTATGCACAGTATCATCGAATTGATAACATCAATAGCTTTATTATCAACTAATAACACTAGCACAGTGCACTGTACTACCAAAAGCAGTGTGTTTTAAACATGATATGAAGTTGTGATTATCAATTACGGCGCATTCAAAATTAAAGGTATACACGAAACCTTAAACTAAGACTTGTGAACAGTGAATTGAAAACTATCAACAAATCAAAGAATGTTGTACATGCTGGACATAGATCTATCATCCGTGCAACTGCACTGCAACTCCATAATCTAATCGCCAGGGAGCACAATTTCTCATTTCACTATGAAGCGCCTTTCGGTTTCACGTAGCTATGTTCAACAAACAAGACTTTGCCTAACAATCGATGAGTCATTTCGTATTTTTATGCGCCATCAACAGCGCCTACCGTACCCCTCCCCTCCCATCAATTCGGGTTTGTTCATTGCAAACAGTGGATGTCGATAGAACACGCTCTGCTTCTACCGTAGTCTACATACCGTACCCCTCCCCATTCTACCGTACTCACCATCAATTCGGGTTTGTTCATTGCAAACAGTGGATGTCGATAGAACACGCTCTGCTTCTACCGTACTCTACCTACCGTACCCCTCCCCATTCTTCCGTACTCACCATCAATTCGGGTTTGTTCATTGCAAACAGTGGATGTCGATAGAATGCCCTCGGGAGTAGTCTTCGGCATCCCAATTTCCTCTGCCAGTCAATCGCCTGCCACTCCAACATCTTCGCCAGCTCTTCCTGCACAGGGAATATCGATTAAACCAATACCGTACCCTACCGTGACCCTTCATCACCTTACAGTAAGTGCAATCAATTGCACTCATCAGGTAGCCCAGGCCTAGCCTTGGTAAATGTTAGAGTACTCCTCAGCTACCCTACTCACCAGCGTAAGCTTGGCATAGTTACTCCTAAACTCCAAAGTCTAGGCTGGATCAATGCTACAGTATCCCTGCTACCGTACTCACCAGCGTAAACTTTGCATAGTTACTTCTGTACTCCTCGGGCACTCTTGGTTCCTTGCCCAGTCCCAGCCCGGGTCGCACTCGCTTGAACTTGGCAGGAGTATTCGCGGGGAAACGATGACGATCGATTACGGTAACGCTGAAAATATCGATTGAATTTCAGCTACCGTATCCTCGTCTATAATTGAGAGGAACGGTTGCAAAAGTCGGCAGGGAAAAAAGGTTTATGCAAGAGATCAGGAATAATATTGCCAAGCGTCTATCACTATCAACCTGGCAGTTTCATGATACAGGATATCCTTGTGATCCTTATGATTCGGTTTCTGCGGGTTGAGAGGCGTTCTATGAACAACCGTTGTTTGCAAGAGATGAAGAATGCATGCTCCCAAAACAATTAAGAGAATCTAAACCTTTTAATTTATGCTTCACGTTACTTCGAATATCCGTCGTTTCCACAATTTAATAATTTCAGTGAATCTTGCTGTGCTTACAGGAATTAATAATGCCACTTCTCAAGTTCATATCAGAAAAAATTGCCCGTTGAATTCACATTTCACATATGTCATATGTCTCCAGTATTCACTACTGCTCAATGTTTCGCCAACTTCCTTGAATCATTTGGTCATATTCCACTTGCTTTTTTGGCTGTTTTGTTCCTCATCAAATTCCTCAATCTCCATCACAATAGATGCCCCCGCTAGATTCAATCTTCGAGCAATTCATATACCGTTGAATGAAGTAAACAGGCAACGCTAGTGCCAAAACCCAATAATCATAATCAAGCTTCACGAACATCATAAGTTCCCCAGTTTTCACCATTACTCAATCTCAGGGGCGATCTCAAACCAATAACTATCTTGCTCTCATCGTTCTGCACTTTTCTTTACAATGCAATGCCATCCGCTAAATTCCATTTTTCCAATCACGAAATCCTCAGATCTGTCCAAATAGTCAATGCAATCATCAATTATCGCCTTGGTCTCACTAATGTTGTCGTAACCCTTTTATTCCGATTATGATCACAGTAATGTTTCGTCCTTTTTATAAGCTTTCCGTTTTCCACGATTTGTCAAACTGACATTGTCTGCGCCCTCAGGTTACCCAACTTGCTCTCGTTACTACTCATCCCCTCGTCGCTCTCCACGCCCTTTCTTACAATTCAATGTCACCCGCTAGATTCTAACTTCGGATAGCTCTTATACCGTCTAATGCATCAAAAAGCCAATGCGAGTATCGAAGCTATTCCCTAACCCAATAATCAATTATTGAATTTGCGTTACCTTATTTTCGCAATAGGATTTCACCCCATCACAATACTTCTTGCTTATCTCAAGTTTTTTTATTTTCCATCATACCCCAATCGGAAGACGAAATCCACCATTTAATTGCTCAAACCAAATCAGGCTCAAATCGGTGCTCAGTCCCTCGTTGCTCTTCACGCCCTCCCTCACTCCGAGTTCAATTTCACCCATTAGATTCTACCTTCACGCTAACCGTGAATTCATTGATGCCGCAAGGAGGCAATTAACTCATCAAAAGGTAGTTGTTACACACCCCTCAATTATTCCCCCCCCCCCGGTCTTACTTTTAAAGCAATTTTCACCCATTACATTCATGCTTCGCGCTAATGATAAGTTCTCATATTCCACCATTAGACGATCGGAAGGTGACATCTGCCTTTTACTAAAAAAAAACAAACCACTTGCTCTCATCGCTGCTCCTTCCCTCGTCGCTCTCCACGCCCTCCCTCACAAGACAATACAACCCGTTAGATTCAAACACCTCGCTTCTCATAAGTCACAGGATCAATGGATAGTACCAAAATAACCAAAAACCCGCTCATACTATCATTTCACCCCCTAGATTCATGCTTCGCGATTCTTATAACTTCCCTTTTTTCCACAATCAGTCAATAAACATGCTCCTCCTGCGATGAGAGCAAGTGAGTTAAAAAATAACTCACTTGCTCTCATCGCTCCCCTTTCCACTCCCTATTCAATTTTACCCGTCTCTTTTGTACTTCCCAAAAAACGGTAAAGCAGCAAGCAATATGGACAGGACTTCTTGGCGATGCGAGTTCAGTCCTATCACATTTATGCTTCGCGCTTTCCATAAGACCCCCTTTACAACAATCAGTCAATGGTCTTCGGAAAAATCCTTCAAACCACTAACTTGCTCTCATCACTGCTCCTTCCCTCGTCGCTCTCCACTCCCTCACGCACGATCGGACGGAATCTCCTCGCTCGCGGTCTGCAATCACAACAATAATGAAACTTAAAAACGACAACAAAAATGCGAAATTGCTATCGTTATCAACGCAATCGGGGTAGATAAACAATGATAATTTATATAATTAATTAGTTTATTAATCAACTACCTCTTCCACCTCGGTCGCACTCCCCACTCGCGATGCATCGCACGCTGCAGTGACGTCGCGAACGCGTCCCTTTATTCATTATTTTAATTTATTTATTTCAATAATATCCCCTTCCTCGAAAATCAACCCGGCTAATTCGTGCCCCGCGAGATTCATGAAAACTGTAATTGTAAAGTGGAGCCAATAAAGAACACTCGTTTCTGATTCAAAAATAACATGAAATATTATATATTCAAACGGAAATATTCAAACGATTCCCAACGAAATAGCGTACCCCTCTCTCACCTATTCCTCTTTGCTTTTTCCCTCTTCTCCTTGTTGCCCCTTCTCGTCCATCTCGAACCCGTGCCTTCAAATTGAATTAATATTACATTTTTAAGAGTCCGGAGAAATGTTACATGAATCGAGTAACTAGCGACTCGCGCGTTTCACACGCACCAGATCTACTCCAATTTCACAGTGCATTATTGCTTCTGCCATTGCGTTTTCCAACAATCGATATTTCCATTATCTTTTTCAATGTTGCTGACAGGTACAAAATAGTGTCAAAATATTTTTAAAATACCAACCAGGCGAGCCCCCCCCCCACTATCTTCTCTAAAGCGCCTTGCCAAGAGCGCGCGCTTTCTTAAAGTCGCGTAGTCAAACGTACCAGGCGTGGCCATTCTCGCTTCTCTCATTCTCTCCACTCTATCCAATTGATATCTCCATCGGTGCATCAGACGACAGTCCGGACAGAACCCGCAACTGGAAAAAAAAAGGATTTTGAGTGAGAGATTCAATTGCAAAGTTCCCTAGTTGATTTCAGCTACAGCGATTCCCCAAAAGCACGGTAGCTTCCCGTATTCAATGGCACTCAGGCTCCAATCCAAAGATCAACAATCCAAGTTCCCGGGCGTATATCGGCTACATCGATTGTTAATAACTGATATAATAACTCCTCGGGAATTGTATCAAGATAGCCTAAACAAGAACCTTACAAGATTATGTGGAGAATACTATCGTTAAGCGATCAAGAAATACACTATATCACACTACCGTACCCTCTCTTGCTTTTTAGTACAATGTACATTTACGGCGTACGCTATGCCTGATTGATCAAGGCATTTCGACACTTCAATTGTATGAAATCGATAATCTCCCGCACCACTACACTACCGTAGCCCTCCTACCATACCTGCAATCCCACTCCACCTCCTCCACTGCCTCTTCATCTTCTTCCTCCTCTTCTCCCTTCGCCTCTCCTTCTCCCTCTCCCTCTTCATCATCACTATCCACAATGCTGCCCAACTTGCGCAACTCCTAAAAATAGAACAAAATTAATGAACTTAATAGCAACAACAATAACAATAATAACAATAACAAACCTGTTTCCTCTTCTTCCTCAGTTCCTCTTCCTCATCATCAGCCTCTTCCAAACTACGCAATCGACGGGATAGAGGACCGCGGAATCCTGGAAATATTGTTTTCATTTCAACCTTCACTAATCCCGTTTCATCGTTACTACACATTTTTCATTAGTTACGCGAAAATGATGGACGTCTTCCGTGCCCTCATAAATTAAATTGACATTCACCCAGCTACAATCGCGGATATGACAAAGACTGAAGAGGTTAGTAGTAACGATAACAGTTCAGTAGTGTATTGTAACAACAAGACCCATCTTTCTGCACAACCGCCGCTGCTTTCGAGCCGCAGTCAGTTCGTAAGTACGATTGATAACTGGTGCATCAATAAATTACTGATTCTTTTCAAAAAGCATTATCAATCCCTCACCAAGCATAACCGTCATGAATTTCCTACAATCCTTGCCCATCCCTCTAATTCATATTTTCACAACTCGGTTCATTCTAGTATCACTCATTGCATGAAAGCCTGTGGCTCACTGACAGAACAATTTTACTGCGATATTCAAACTTCTATTCAATATTTTAATCTCACATGGCACTGCAGTCAAGAGCATCCTGCAGTCATTGTTCCTCCTTTTCACTAATGAACAATTTCCGACCCCGGTCATTCTAGCTTCCCATCTTTTATACAGCTCATGGGATCACTGACTAAACAATTAGCATGCGTTGCCCTTGGAATAATTAAGCAAATATCTCACCAGGCATAGTAGTCATGAACATCCTTCCATATTTGTCCATTTTTCTCTCTAATATTAACTTTCTTCACCCGGTGTATTCTAGACCCCACAGATTATATACAAGACAAGAAATGCATGCCTTGACAATTAGTCCTGGACTGTCGTGAAATGTCAACAATCCCTCACCAGGCATAGTAGTCATGAACTTCCTTCCATCCTTGTCCCTCTTTCCCTTCTTCTTCCTTCTTGACCTTATCCTCTCTCCATTCCTATACACGAATATCTCCTCTTCACTCGACGACGAGAGATTGCGCCATCGATCGTAGTCCGGTCTGTGATTAGCAAGATTATTAAAATTGAATAATACTAGTTCATTTACATCCTCTAAAGCGTCACTATCACATAACAGTAAGTTGGCTGAACTTTACTAAACTACTGATTCACCGATCTACCTAGATTCGGTCCGGCCTACAATTTGATAATCCAGATTTTTACTAAAAAAAATAAAAATTTATGATACTTGTATCCATAAAAAAAATTAACAGAATGCTTTTGGTAAAATTAATAGCCCGAATTCAACAATAAATTATTGAGCAATGAACACATTGGCTATAGTAGAGCTTCCGCACCACCAAACCGCCTAGGCACAAACAGCTCATTTTATGCACTCTCCCCCCCCCCTCCACTTACTCATCCAGCCTCACTCCATGTCTCTTCAACTTGGCAACTTTCATCTGTCTCTCCATAATCATCTTCTGGATGTACGCAGGGCTGCCCAGTTGCGCACGCATCCGCCATTCTCTGCAATTAATTTATTATTTGATAATTATTTAAAATAATAAAACTAGCATTATCGTAATTTTCAACATGTTTCCATTAGAATTGTTTATAACCAAAGACTCACGCGAAACTGTCGACATCGTTTTACGAATACACGTATGAGCAATACTGTCGAAACACCAATCAATCTACTTTTTTGAAAAAAAACATCATTTTCGACGTTCACTAACGATTTATGGCGGCACAACGCTATATCACACTCACTCACCGTTCCACTTTCAGTTTCCAAATTCGGTGCACCTCTTTCTCTCCTCATTGTCAGCAGTTCCTCACCTCCTCCTATAGTATTCCTCCTGCAGCTCCGCAGCCAGCAGCTGATCGCTCAACAGGAATGTCTCCACGGTGAGTGGGCGTTGCGGAACCTGAGATTGACAGATCAACCATCAGAGTTCAAAGATCAAATATCAACGATCATGAATTGTCATCTACACAATTTCAGTTGCTACACATCTCAATTGCTCACTATCGTCTACCTCCATAAATCAATACTCTTAGTTGAACACACTACCGTAACCATTCCCCAATCAATCAATACTCAACCCTAAACATACTACCGTATTCCCACCCCCAATCAATCAATAACTCCTCCCCTCACCCTCACTACCGTATCCATTCCCCCATCAATCAATAATCCCCCTTTCTCACACTCACTACCGTACTCTTACTCTATCAATCAATACTCCACACTACCGTAACCCCTCCCCAATCAATACTCCCTCACCCTCTCCGGTCGCTGCTTGAGACTCTTCGGCCGCAGCAACAGCGGCTGAGTCTCCTCGGGTGGCGCCTGAATATGAATATTATTTCTTTTTCGAAGCGAAATGCCACAAGAATTGCTCTCTTTCATACACATGCCCATATACGAACAACATGAAACCCCGATGTAGCTATATTATTATTTAGATTCCCATAACTTTTCGCAATGTGAGTTAGATAAATGTTTTGTAAAGGCAGATCCACTTATATCATGTTTCCCATCGCATACCACATTTGTGTTCACGGTGAAACATTACAATGCCTAGTTGCACAGAGCAATGATTAGTAAACGTTTTTACAATATTAGTTTTTCCCACATTTTAGTAACAAATATCAATTTCTCTCCTCGCTTTCAGTATCACTAATCTGGATGAAACTGTGTCCTTGCTGGTCGCCAAATAATCAAAACTTGAGTGCTCACTTGCCGTCCAACGAATAATTACCTTCTATCTCTAGTAGGGCTGCCAATAAAAAAATACTGTACCCAGTCTGCGAAGCTATCATTAATATTGTACTGTCCCTAATAAGTCAAAGATAAGATACCGTACCCAGTAAGCGCACTCGCAGTCGCAGCCCACCACGGGGCACTGTGGCATCCGATCGAACCAATCACGGGCGTGTTTGGAGTGAGAGGCGTGCCCGCAACCGCCGCACGACCAACCGAGACCCGTGAGCTCGCGATGACTGAAAGAAAGGATTATTATTGTAATGCCGATGCAACAAGGAGACGATCGAAAAATATCACCATGAGATAATTAGTCACACAATCGCGGCACGAATGCACCGGGTTCACAAATAACACCATTTAATAGTATGTAATTTCAGTAAAGACCGGTGAGCCATCTTTCAGTTGATGTTTCCTTTCAAAACGTAAACAGCATCGAAACATGGATCCAGCTCGCTCTAAGTCATACCATTGCGGCACGAATGCTACTGGTTCAGCATTCACCGAAAATATAATTCATTCAAAAGGAAAACGCAATTACTATTCTCACTCCCAAATCCTAAGGCATACCCTCGCGGCACGAAAGCTCCTGGTGTCCAATCTACCGGCTCGAACGTCTAGATAGGAAATACCCCCCCCCCCTCCCACAAACTACAAGCTACAAAGATCAGAGATCAAACTACACTACTGACCAGACGGAGCATAGCGTCGCGGCGACACTCCTGCTGCACTTCTCGCACTTTCCTCCACTGATCAGCTTGCGACACGCAATGCAACCAAGCTTGAGGAACGTGCCCTGCAAGCAATTTTAGTTTTCGGATGTTTAGTTCAATTTAATTAGGAGACATATTCGAGACTCAAGTATTGACTGGCGTTGATTCTTTATGCCTATGTGACGAACGTGAAACAAGGACTCCGGCGGCTCTCGACAAGCGTGTAACATTTCCCCTCTCGATAAACTCAGTCGCAAGTAAATCCGAGGACCATACTTATGGAATTAAACAGACAGTCTGAACACACATTGACTAGCACAGCTGGACTTCCTGGATCCTGGACTTTATTGCTAACTATTAAGGGAGTGGCGCAGTGTCATTGAAGTCGAAGACGTACTATCAATTCAAAGCGCCCATGAAGCGGTAACGTGATGGGTCGTATTTTGGCAAACGGCAGTATGAATTTCAACTGATCATATACTCTCACGGCCTGTATTTTATCATCTCACCAACACGAACACCAACACCCAAGTTTCGTTCAATCTATTCTTACAACAAGACTTGATACTCACCGCGAGAGACTTGACGGCGATCTTGGGGAGTACACAGTACATCCTCACCTCTGACATCTAACCCACTTGGTGTTTTTGCTTTTCACCCAATCTCTATCACCACTAAGTATATTGCAACTCAATTCGTGCATTAGTTTTGTCGATTAATCACCAAAAAATATCATACTATCATCATTCATGTTTCACCCAGTCTACTTCTTTAACGTGAAATATTCACTAACCGCGAGTGACTTGGCCGCGATCTTCGGGAGTACACAGTACTTCCTCACTTCCGTCACGGCAGTCATCAGACGGAGACGATCGAGCATTGCTGTAATGTTGGATACGGTAGGATTGATGCAGTGAAGAGAGGAATACTGTAGGATACGGTAGATCGGATAGAACAGCATAGACGGTGAGTGTCAGCAAATAACTTTTTTTTCAACAGCGGAGCCCTACTAATCACAGTCGGAGAATGTCTCTAGAGTAGTACAATCAATGAAGCCCGGCTCAGCCTCTCCTAACAAATAATTTTCTTGCACTTTTATTGCTTTTCATAATTTTAACTATTTTTAACCTTATTTTACAACAACAAAAATTTCTTAAATCTCACATTCATAAGCCGCAATCCATGAGAATACGAGCTGTTCTCCCAGCAGATCGATCATCAGACGGCCGAAGACGATAGCGATCACCGCGCACGTTTGAATGTCGTTCTGGAACGGAAGAATGGCAATTATTTAATTAATATTAAATTTTTATTTTGATAAATTTCGAAATTTCTAATAGTGCTGATTTCGCACGTCTGCCGTATAGACTTTACAGTTTTTCAAATTCAATCACGGTCAAGTGTGAAAGAGAAGAAAACTTTCAATAACAATATCTGACAACGGCCTTATGATTTCGCGCTTCACCAACATCGTAAAACCATCCACTTCAAAGGTGATTAATCGAGTCATGATTGTCCACATGTACATTTTTCCGAGTATCTTCAATTTTGATAATTATTTTGATAACTAAACTTTTAAAAAAAAGAAAAAAAATTGCATCCACATTTTTCTTCACTAATTCTTACCATTCCTATTACGGCTTCACAACTATCACATCTACTTTATTTTTGGCTTACAGTAATAGTCCCAGGTGCTCATCGTTCTGAACCCGTCGCACCTATCACCCCCCCCCCCCCCCATATCCCCGTCCACTCACCGCATCCGCATGTCTCCTCAGCAGTTCTTCCACACTCGACGCCGCCGTCTCTCCCTCTTCCGGCGAATCGGGCGGAGGAGTGGGAGCTTCGCTGTAATGAAAAACAGTGGTATTAATACATAGTGGTATTAATGCATTTTTACTTGTTATCCAAAATCATTCAATAACGTAATTTACAGATGAAATTTGCCATCCTCATCGCATGGTACATACAAGCCGTCCGTTTGAGGCTACACCAATCATACAACCATGTTTTGAGCTGCATCGTCATTAATACATCATTGAATTGGCTCTTTCTCACTCGCCTGTCTTGTCAGTTTAACCTTTCAGTTTTCAACCTGGCAGATTCACGCTGCATCGATTACATAACCTCCATTAGATTATTCCCCCGGTAATGCTTTGTCGTCGTCTAAAAATCAGATAAAACTCTAAAACCTCACTCATCTCTCCCTACACCACCCAGTCGATTTCCGTTCTAATGTTAACATAACCGCAACTTAGCTCAACTACTTGAAGTTACGGTCGTTTCATGTCATGTTACAAAGAAAATCGTCTCTCACCTCTCCTGACTGTCTCCCCATCTCTTCGTCCTTCTCAATCCATCCCTCCATCCTCTCCTATCCTCCTCTTCCATTTTGATCCCGACCGTTTCTTGGACGAAGAATGCCTCGTTCGGGAGGGTGCGCCATGTGTGCGCCGATCGTCGAGATCTAAAAAAAACATAATCAATAACTGCACTATACCGCAATATTAGCGCCCAAATCACATTGAATGATCAATTATTTTTTATACCAAAACGAGAGTTGATCGGATTGCAGTACTACAATACAAACCAGGGAAGACTTATTGCTGAAACAGCAAACCAATTTGTAAGACGACAAGTAAAATAATACTCTTGGCTATAATTCTCGACCAATCGACAACTACCGTAATCTTCAATTTAATAAATCAATATCTACCGTAATCAACCCGTACCGTACCCGTGCCACGCAAGATCCTCATTCGTCTTCCTTCTCACGTCCGTCGGCTGCAGTCCGTGATGGTACTCGCCGAACATACCGTACCTCCTGAAGATGTATCCATTGATTACTCATAACGGAGTTCCCATTCTCCATTCTCCATTCTTGCGCTCGCGACGGGCGGTCTGCTCTCACCCCCGCTCTCTTCCATCCCCAGTTTGGAGAATCCTCGTCCATCAGCTTGGGCAACCCGACGAGTATCGCCTACTTGGATCATCAAGAGGAGGACTCGGAACGGATTCTAATCGTCTCAAGTGATCTACGGTCAAGAAAAGCCCCATTCAAGAAGACTACTTCGTGAGTTTACTCTTAACCACGCAAGTCAGGACTTCGGCGGCTGGATGATCTACTTCTGGACTAAAGCCATCGACTAAGCGCGACGGGCCACCGACAACAAACAGCTAAGAAGATATCATTCCTTGACCCTTTGATACTGAGCACGAAGATCCCAATCCCCTCCCTAACGATGTTTCTTCCTGCAGGCTCATGCCTTGATATCAGGATAAATCTGTAAATCTGTAACGGAG
This sequence comes from Pristionchus pacificus, assembly GCA_000180635.4. Lineage (NCBI taxonomy): Eukaryota > Metazoa > Nematoda > Chromadorea > Rhabditida > Neodiplogasteridae > Pristionchus > Pristionchus pacificus. Next base: position 17,024,299 of record CM026577.1, read on the forward strand.
TTCCCAGGTGTTTCTCATGAATTTTTGATTGACAATTATTTACCGGAGTCCTCGAAATGCGGTATCATGATTTTTCCATGCTACATTGTCCAAAATCCAGATCGAATTCATATCAGTCGGCCGTAATCCACACACATCCCCGCTCTCTACGCTTCTTACACTGATAAGCGCTTTTGCGCTTTTGAATCACTGCGCTTTTGAATCAAGCGAGCTGTCCTTATCACTAGTAATCGATACCCTTCGCATATACGTTTTCGCGTGTATTTTATCGATTTATTCGCTATTCACACTAATTTTTAAAGGTCTCTACACGTCCTCAACCATCTTCACCTTCATCGAAGAACAATTTAGAACTGGATTTTACTGAAAAACAAATAAGGTGAGCTGTTCATAGGTACGTGCAGCCTATTTGATCACATACTGCTTATAATTCTCGCCATTCTCGCAGGCCACTATGTAGTATTTCCATTGCAGATCCTTCACGATTTCACCCTCCAATCGATGAATCTAACTCGCCTGAGTTCATCCCACTACTGCATTGTCCCGACGGAAGCCGAAATCCCTATCAGAGATCTCGCCACTTCACAACCGCCTTGACCGGGTCACCCCCCTACCACAATGAACACAGAAGGAAACGCCACTCCCCCTGCCCCCTCTAAGAATGCCACTCGTTGATACCAGTGGATCCTTGTACTCAGTTCAACGCTGTACAGCACATCCATTGAATGAAATATGTTAATATGGCGATAAATCATTTGCCTATGTTGAAAGTATTCATTGGCAATATCCGTTAATAAAAAGAAAAGAAGCCCATCGATTAATCCGATCTCTAACTATAAGATGAACCCGCTAAACTTCACATAACCTCATCAGTCAATATAATCGCTCATACTGTAATAAAAAATCACTCCATAATCCCTCGCTACCGTGATCCACAATTTGGATACCGTAATCAATTAATCGATAACTCACGCGTCATCATCCATGGGGTCGTGCACGGGCGAGGGTGCCTCCGTACGCGGCACGCGCTCACTGCAAAATCGATATTTTATGAATACCGTAATCGAATACCATACCTTTGCTCAATCGATGACTGACATAATCTGATTTAAAATCTACATCGGAGAACATATCGATATGGAAGTTGTTCGGGAAAGATACCACCAGTTTGAAACACCAAACCGGGTTGATCACGGTTTCATCCGTATATCATAATCCGCTCACCGATTCGTTTTGTCCGTCGCGCGCAGCTTCGTGCGCATGCGCCAGTGCGCGAGGCGGGACGTGCGTCTGGAAAATAAGATTTTTTAAACCGATTAAAAAGTAGAAAGTTTTGTTTACAAAGAAGATAGAAGATATTACCCATCCACCCTACCCATAACTCTTGGATTATTGGTGAAACTGCCATCTCACTATATTCCCTAGAACATTGATATAATATTTTTGAAGGCAATAGCGAAGCCATATCAACAGTTCTAGCTGAGTTTGCCTCTTGTACCACCACTGAAACCAGTACCGCCATGGTTGAAATCCCAGCTCGCCTTTTTCTATTCTATTCAGTTTTTGAGTTTTTTCTACTGATCGCAATCATAATGTGCATTTTACTAAATAACCCCATTCCAATTTGATAGTATAGTGAAACTCAAATCCCCTGACTTCTCGGGATCCTCCGCCTCCTCTCCATCATCTTCTCCCGATGTGTCGCCCTCCTTGATCTTCTCCTGCTCCTTGACTGTGCCGTCGGCATTTCTGAAATTAATTAAAATATAATTATCATTATTAGTATTTATAAAATCGACACCGCCTTCAGATCAACTCCTATTCGCACATCAGAGCTCTTATCCATTTCTTGCAACCGAAAACAGCCATGACCCAGATCATTTGGGATTCAGCAATTACATATGCCACGAGAGATTAATCCAGGTTCAATAGTTCCAAGTGCGCCGCTCAAAAAATGCCCACTTAGCCCCTCGTGATCACATTACGAAATTGAAAATAAATAATTAACAATTATAATTTGAAAATAATTCCGCACATCGCCACCTCCCTCCTGCCCTTCACTTCTTTCCTACACTATTTCTGTTTCAGACACTACATATGCACCCCTCAGAGAGTCACCCTTTCGCAATTATTTCGAGTTCCTTCAGGGCAAAATAATCAAATTTAAGAGCCCCCACCTCCCTTCAGCCCATTAAATTCATGTTTCACATTAACAATATCCATACCTCGCCACGTCCCTCCTACTCCTTTCGATTCCAAGACCATTTCTGTTTCAGCAATTCCATAACCCATCAGAGATTCACCCACATTCAATAATTTGAATCCCGGAGAGGCTAAAAATAATTTTATTCTCAAAAAAATATCATTATCCAGTCAACCCAGTCAATGCATGTTTCACATTAACAATATCCCCCACCTCGCCACTTCCCTCCTTCCCCGTCGCTTCTTGCGCAGCAGCACGTCGTCACGGAAACCTACAAAGTGAATTTCAATTATTTCGATTCTATCGTAATCAGTATATATTTATACTATGTTTTGTTTGAACAAAAACCAACAGTAAAATTAAATTCTCGGAATAATTGCTTGAATTTCCAAAGTCACTGAAACCAGAAATTACCAATGAATTTTTGAAGCAAGATATCCGCAAACCGATCTTCCCCCATCTACCACACACAAACTCAATAGTACCTACGTCGTATCTATCGTTACAAATTTTTCTCCTACCTACCGTACCCCCCTCATTTCTACCGTACCTGGCTCATATCGATCCAGGGCAAAGTCCGCTACCAGATCCTTCGCCCGTATGGCCAATCTCTCTCCCTGCTGTGGCTGTCCATTCTCCATGTAGACAGTGCGAGACATGTACTCGCCTTCCTCTGCCTACAATTTAGATAATCGATAATACAAGGTCATGAAAAAATCCCCAGTGAACTAACAATGCCCGTTGGCGCGGCCAAAATGGTCATTTTTCGATCTTCCCTTGTTTCATGGTTTTTCTATCCGCATCATTCACCCTTTCCCTCACCCTTTCCTTCTTTTTTTTTTGAAAACCAGCCCGATTCGTGCCATTCAAATATCTGATAGACGTGATTGGTCTACAAAACGCAATAGCTTGTGTAGAGTCGCCCCCACATTCTCGTATTCGTCCACAACACACCATTTACTTCTTTACAAACCTGCACGATTCCTGCCACTCAAATATCTGATAAACATGATCCCCATTATAAATACAGTGACAATACGACCTTTGCTTTAAAAAATGCCCAATTATCTTCCTCATTTGGTTCTCCTTCATCTCTCCCTCCCCCCTTTCAATCGACTTCAGAATGTCGTCGTCAGCCTCCACCGAAACGAGCAACGCCTCTCACTTTCCCATGCTCTCTTCTCTAACGACGAATGACCGCGCTCTACTCTTTCCACACTCTGTCGTTCGAGATCTATGTAAGGACAATAACTCTCTTTGAAAGAGGATCTTTCTCTAGCCAATTCAACGATTCTGACCAGTAGCACCTTTCTATGCTCCACAACTGTGATTTTCTCACACAACGCCCTCTCTTGTGGTGATCAACTAGCCATTCTGGGGCTCCTAGCTTCCACCGTCATCTTTTCTACCCCCCCCCCCCCCCCTCCTTTGAAGACACCAGCACCAGTTTCAGCCACGAAGCAGGCACAAGCCGAATTCGCCCTGGTTAATTCGCGCTGCGCAGACTCTATGGAAGACATCAACTAAATTAAACACAATGGGCCCTCGTTGTCGCTTGTTAAACAAGTATTACACAATTATCCAGAAACAAACCAATCGACCCCGGTCAACTCGCGCTTCTCCAGCCCTATGCATGTGCACACAATGTGCTCAAGAATAATTTTGCATCAACTAATTTCTCAAACAATCCCGACCACATCCAGAGAGATACCGTACCCCGATCAATAGAGAATAAATAACTACCGTACCATTTGTATCGCCAACTGCTCCATTCGTCCCTTCCTTCTCTCTTCCTCATCCGTTCTCCACTCGGGCGGATAGCCAGACTGCCGCAGTTCGTGCAGGACCAAGCCAGTCATCTAAAAGATCAAAGACCTTTCGAAGCATGCTTCAGTATCATGCTTCAGTCACTAGGACTCTGCATTATCTAGGCGAAGTCCTTAAGGCAAATAAATACTACAACTGGAGAAATGCTAAAATCACAAATGTTTCACGACTCGGCGATTCGCCGCCGCTCCAACACTACATACTCCGCTCGCGCTAGCAGTGTCAATCCTAGCAGTGTCAACTACTTTTTTTCGCCAAAAAAAATAACAATACACTACGCTCTAACGAAGACTACGCTAGATCAAAGATCAAAGATCAAACTGACCAGTCTCCACGACCTCGCCACGTCGTGCAGTCCGTGTCGCTCGGCGACGTCCGAGTTGAAGCCGGCCAATTGAGGAGGAGAGGCACCGCCCATTCGATATCTGCAAAGGAGATCAATAGAAATTACGAAAACAAGATGTCACCAATTATCCGACAACCCGTTACTTATCTGCTTCTCGTGTTCTAGTAAATCCATATACACTATGTTCACCGGCTTTAACAAAAAATAAAAAAATCTGACTAAACACCCACAATGGTCACCCGGTGATTGATTGCTTCTCTGCTACTATTTCCTCTGCCCAAGCGGCCCTTACAGATGGTATCTCCTCCCCCACGTTTTAGCAATAATAAATAAACGCAATATCAAATCCCTGTGATTGCATCTCACCACACCACACGCTTTATCTCCGCTTCATACTCACCATTAATTCATCGTCCCCTGTTCGCACTGATTAGTTGTCCCCGTATTCACGGCAATAATTGAAAACCAATTCCGTCCTTTTTAGTGCCGTAAAGACTTCGTAAAGAGTCCCGTAAAGAAGCACGGTGCTAAGGACTCACTACATCTCTTTCTTCGCAAAATATTAACAATCTTCACTACTTGCTATCCGTATACTGGCCTCTGTAATCGGGGCTTTGTTGAATAGTAATACAAAAAAGCGATAATAAAACTCCAACACTGTCCAGTGCGATCTTACTAATATTAAGCCCAGCTGGTCACATCTCTGTAAAAAAAATGTTTCTTCTTCATTTTTTTTTCTACAAATACACAATTCCAACCAATACCAGAGTTATTTCGCCGAACCAACCAGTCAAATCTCTGCTTCGCGTTTTCTACTAAAGCCGCGACATCCATTGTCACAGATTCACACTTGACGAACTTATTCCAAACTAAAATAAATCATCCGAAGTCGCTCCAGTGACACCCATTTCCACCCGGTGATTACTCGCCTCATCCACTTTCATCAGCATATACCCTCACAATTCAACTGTTTGGCAATCTACATGAACAATACTGCTTCAGACACATAACCCAGTCATTCCCTGCTTCACTAATGCTACATATTCCTATCCTGCCGCCTACTAGGATATATATTTCCTTTCGAGGGCAATAATAATAATAATATCACTCCAGTTCACTAGAGCGCCGTTTCTGCACATCCGCCCCAACCCGGTACTCCCTCGCTTTATCTACTCTACCTACCCATTCCCCGCCGACATCCTGGATAAATCCATGGTGTTTCCGATATCTTTATTACTTTACCATCCATTATTTAGTACAATAATAATAATAATAAATACGAACTCCAATGCCATCTCGACAAAGCAGCGCTCATCAAACTTGTGTTTCTCACTGACTACTAACGCGATACACGCTATTCCCATCGATTGTTGCCCACTGTCAAAGGAAAAAATAGGAAACTGTCAACCAACTCCAACTGACTTCAGCTGCGCCAGATACAGAACCCGGAGATCTCTCGCCATGCCTGTCCAACATGTGCTTCCCCAGCTGACCTCTTAGATAGATCGACGTCAAAGCGCCCAATTGAACAACTTTACTTAGCTACCATCTCAACGACTACCTTTTTTCACTTACAATCAGTGTGGGAACAAAATCGCTATTTATATAAGTAATAATAACAAACTAACACCAATGCCATCTCCACAAAATATCGCTGCGCCAGAAACAGAACCTGGTGATCCCTCACTTCACCTACACTCATTCGCCGCCTATATCTTTGATAGATCCATCGAGTTTCCTATATCTTTATCACTTTTCTATCCATTATTTAGTAAAATAATAATTTTAAATACTAATCTCGCGAAGACTGCTCATTAAACTTCTGTTTCTCGCTTACTACTAACTCGGCATCCGCCCTTCCCACAGATTCTTGTCCATTATCTTGTAAGTTTCAAAGATTAAAATGTGAACTAACTCCAATGCCATCTCCACGAAGCATCGCTGCGTCAGGTGCTTCGACGCGTGCTCCGGCTGACCGCATCTCAATTAAAAAAAATGTTTTAACTAAAGATTTTAACAAATTTAAACCTTTCAAATTCCGTCCCAGTATGGCTTCCTGTAATAGCTAATCAGGTGTGCAAGACCGTGTTAGCGCTAAACCGTCCGAATTCATCCAAAGTTTAATTCGCGCACACCGCGCTTCTTGGTTTCACTGATCGTAGATAACGCGTGATCACCATGATCTCGTGATTATGTCCACGTTTACATCGGAGAAAACAAGGTGAAACTGATACATTAATCGCTGTATCGTGTAAACACTTGAAATTCAAACATCGCGTTTCTTCGTTTCACTGAGGCTTCATAGCGTGTGGTCACGAAGCGTTTGTGATCTTGCAGGGAGGAATATTCTTTCAACTACAAATACAAATAACCAAATGACTACCTGATCAACGAGGGCGTCGGTCCTCTGAATGCGTCGAACGTCGAATTGGCAGCAATGGCAGCCGCGTGGAGGGCGGCCTCCGCCGAGACGGCACCGCGGGGAAGGGGACGAGTGAACACCGGACCCTGAAAAGAGAATCGACTGTAAGCACTTTTATCATCTCTAGGTTCAAAAACGAGGCACCCGCGATTTTGGAACAAAAAAATTCTTCTGCAAGCCCTTTGCGCAAAGAATGTAGAATAAGAAATTAAGGGAACACCGGACCCTGCAGAAAAGAGAAAGTGATGGAACCAGGAGTGTTGAAGCTTAGTGGACATATCCTGCATTCGAAGTCTCGTAACTCGATAAAGTCATCAAATATGAAAGAACGATATCAAATGATCTAGTTAAATCCATCAATCTCTTATCCCCTCCATTTTTTATAACAAATCAAATTTATCCGTCTCACATCTACCGTATGCCCTAGACACCAGGGGACGTCAGTTTAGTACGTTAATTTTAACTTATCTTTCCCGCTTCTTCTGATTTTAGACATAAAACGTGCCCGTCTTTTCGCCTTTGGACTGAAAACGTACTCAACTCAAACAATTGTTTTCACCTAGGTAATTGATCCCTGCTAGACACTACGTGTTTTTGTTTTTTCCTTACGTGTATTTTTCGCCAAACTGCATTCTGAACAGCTCTGTATAACTACCGTAATCCTACTAACTACCGTACCTGTTCCCTCTCCTTCGGATCGATAATGGTCACTCGTCGCTGCGGTTTGTACTGCGGGGAGACGCTCAGCGAGCTGGATGCCGTCCCGCGGCCTGCAAATATTGTTTTTATTTGAATATTTAATATTAATAGAAAATTCCCTGACTAAACTAATACAGCTCCGGAGTGCTTTATTTTTTTAGGAATCGATCTCCACGTGCCATTGAAAGTTTAACAATCTTGCTTCCCTAAAGAAACTACTGGTGCACAAAACTGGCAAGCGAGTACAAAACCGTTATCCATCATTGCGGCCTAGTATTGATAGGTTATTATTGTAAACGTATCGACACCTCCTATCAATCTAATTCCATAAGCATGACTCATGAAATAATACTGTCACACGAAATCGATAAGGCGGCCTTTTTGGACTCGTTCATTATTATTGTATTGTGGAGCGAGAGTACCATAGGCACATTCAAAAACACCGAATCAAACGTATCGATCGAAACATAAACAATACCTGACTGTTTCTTTTAAAAAATAAAAATAAGTAAATAGCCATAAATGATTGCCACTCACCCACGATCAACAACTTGAGTGACAATTTACAGATCCGGCTTGCAAGAAATATTACCAAAGGTTCAAACTTCGATTTTATAGTTTCCAAAGGAAACCTTGAAGTGCCTATTTCAACTTACCCGAGCTTGACACATCGAACATCGAAGGAGGGACATTTGAGAGTACCCAGGGTATCAAAAAATTTCACACCGAACTCACCCGAACTGGAGGGCGACTGGGACGTCTGCTTCGACGCGGACGTCGTCAGGATGGAGTGGAGGATGAACGGATGCTTCGGAGGCTGCAAACGCTCGAATTGCTTGCTATTTTATGTTTTGTACATTCTTTGCTCATTCCAATTTCCCTCGTATACGGTGTCATAGCCTTCAAGGGGTCAAATATTATACTAATTGTGAGGTGAAAGAATCGCGATTCTATTGCAAATTCCCACCGCACTAGTTCATACAATCCTTCTGAAGTACAAAACTCGCAAATACCACAACAATCTTTGGATTCCAAAAAAATAACTTTTGAGTTGTCTCAACTGTATCCCCTGAAATAGCGCAATTACTCAGAACATGTATTTCACAATCTGTACTGTACCATTTCCGCCTGCCATTTCTCAGCTCACCTTCCAACAACAGGCTATGACACACATAAAAATAACAAAAGACATTGGTTGGATGAATATCGAATGAATCACAGCGCTTTCTTCTCTAAAACGTTTCTAATTTCAAGAATCTATGGATGACATCAATTCCGAATTTGTTGTACCACTATCCGGCCAATTTGCTGCTTCATCTTTCCCATATCAACTCGTCTTCTAAAATCGACAAATATCATGTTCCCCTCGAGTAAAATAACTCCTCCGTTTGTCAGACAGCACCAGAAAGTGGCTGTCTCTAATTAGTACACACTATCTCTTCCTTCTCTAACCAGCTAGAGAGCATGCTTGCTCTAGAGAGTCTCTCCAACCCAGTACGTGCATTCTCCGAATCTCACCACCCCAGTATCACAATATTCGTCATCTTCACTCCTCTCATTTCCTCTTCCTTCTCATCCAAAATAAAGGTTAGCCTATTTCCACTATATTAGCAACGGCTCCTCAATATGCTAGCATTAAATGAGATAGTGCCTCTCTTCAATCCAAGCACTCTCTCGAATTCTCGAACCTACGAGAGGGCATGTCTAATCGAGAGAGTATCCTCACGGTCGGACTTTCGGGTAAATCCTATCATTTCCGCATTTTCGGCCCCTGAATATTGTGCCACAGCTCATCACTAATGTAATCCAGACATTCGGACGCTTCATACCTTCCTCATCCATCACCCCCCCCCCTCCCTCCTTACCATAGACATCATGTGTTGTGACAATCCCTCAGCTGTTTGCCACTGGTCGTCACAAATGTCACCGGACATTCTGCAGTTTCATCCCCTCCGTATTCCTCATCCCTCTCATCACATTCGATTTATGCATCGACAACCTCTCAATACTGTGCGACTGCTCATTACTAAAATGCTTCTATTCGCCTTCCTCACCCTCGATCTCGTATCACATCCTACGCTCAGCATTTGCCACCTATCATCTCACAAATCCTCTAGGCATTCTGTTTCACTCCCTCCTTATCCCTCATCCCTCTCTTCACCTTCGATTTTGCAATAGCTCGTTACACCTACAACCCCTCAATATTGTACCGCTGTTCATTACCAAAATGCTCCCAGCAGTCTGCTGCTTTACCTCTTCCTCCCTCGATTCGTGATAGATTCTTTGCATTCCACTGATCCAAGCACACTGATGTTTCATCCCTTCCATATCCCCCCCCCTTCCTCTCACCTTGGGATTGGAGTAGATGCTGTCGGCCGCCTGCTTCTCCACGAACGGCATCTTCTCCGCCACCAGCGAGTTCACTGTAATTAAATTTATTAATTAAATCTAAATAACTAAAAACAATAATCCCCCAGCACTCCACCCGTTAAGGAGACCTTATGCAATTTTATAATTAGTAAAAAATATTTTTGAAACCGCCCCAAATTTCTGTTTCGCCTTGTTTTCCCTCCCAACATCCGCATCACCTTCTACATTAAAAATTCAAAAACAACAATGCCATTTTTGAAACCCTTTGCCCAGATCCTGATCCAGATCTCTGTTTCCTTCGCCCTCCTTCTTTACCCTCCCATTCTCCCCACATCTCCATCAACCATCCCCTGCCCCCATATCCCTGCTGGTCGTGTTCCCATGGTGCTGCCTGCCAAGCTGCTGCATTAGCAGTGATCAGTGTCAGTCCCCTTGTTAGAATGGCACCGGATCTTCGTTCGCTTGACTTCTCGTCGCTTTGACCGGCAAGGGAACACGCGAAACGAACATTCGTATTCTTCAGTCGGACAGCCCTCAGACAGAATCAGTCTCCTTATTTTCCCGCTATCTGATCGCTTAGAGATCACGAGATATCACGCATTGCGAAGAGACTCAAACAGTCACCCCTCCATTCAATCCCGGCGGTTCCCCGCTTCACCCGCACATCAGATACAGCTTTTCGCCGAGTGTTCAATCCGCACCACTGATGGAATGTATACATTCAAAAATTGCAGCTGGTAAAACTGCCGCCTGCTTTCCCTCACTTTTTAAAGATCGCTTACAAATCCCTTTCTGAGAATTCAAAACACCTTGCATGACGAATACTCTCGCTGATCTTCAAAGTCGAGCTCCTCTCTCCCTCCATTCCTCAACCGTCTGCCTCTCCTCCTTTCCCATGCTCTCTATCCGTCTCTGACCGGGAAGATGCTCCATGCATTCCTCACTCTCTCACCCCTCAATCTGCTCCGAAATGCACGGGTATCTAGCTAGTCCAGGGACAAAGCCCCTCAGGAGAGAGTGCACAAAGAAGCAGAGAGGCTGTGGAGACACCGAGTCATTGCCGGATAGAGCAACTAAGGGGGGCGATCCTTCCTCCCTCTGACTCCGCCCCCTTTTAAAGCATCCCCTTTCCTCCAGATTTCATTTCATTCAAACTGTTGCCATCCTCCCACAATGTTGTGTCTGATTGTTGTGTACAGCCTTTCCGACGTGCGATCATGAATCATGGTTCAATAGGTTCACTCGTGCTTCTGGCCATGGATACCGACCCCCTTCACATTTCCATGCGTCATTATTAGCCCAAACACCGCGAGTCAGGAAACAATATCCACCTTTCGCTCTACCTGTCGAAGATAGAGCATGGAGAAGACAGAGAGATTATTACTCATTATGTTATGATTCATCGATAATCCCTCATTCTTGCGAATTCTCACGTTTAAAGCCAGTTTATTCTTCAACGCCTCTCACGAATTATGTTTATGTTTACGTTTTTTCGCACGTTCAGTTTTTCAGAAAAAAAACGCTTTTTCCACTAGGGTCATTCTATTGAAACCATATCCAATCTGTTATCTGTTATCAACGCAATCTCCCTTATCCTCGCCATATCATACAGCTCTAGCAAGTACCGAACATTCACCCCATACGTCTATTCTCTGTTCCCCTCAACACACCCTAGTCACGCCTCTCCATGGCTTATTAGAATTCGCAATCTACACAATTCTCTCAAACAGCTTGAGCGAGTACAGAAAATAGTCACTATAATCATTCCCCCAATCAGAGAATTCCCTCTGCGCTGCAACACACCCTCGCCACACCTCTCCACACCCATCCAATCAGAATCACGAATCATGCTGACTGTCTCTAACCTTATCATCGAATGGTGACAAAAAGTGGACCTTTACGATCTCGATGGCGCTATAACTCTTGGAGCGATCTTTCGATTTTGTTTCATTCCTAGCGCGTTCCACGCCCTTTTCTTATCATACTTGAAGTGCAAGCCAGACGAAAGTTCAAAAACTTGAACAAAAAAAGCTCCATGTGGAACCTTTAGATCAATCTGTGCTGTGTCTTTCGATCTCACCATTTCTTCCTTCTTTCTTATCACTACTACAGGCCTCGACTGTCTCATGTTCCTGTTTGTCCTTTCTCCACACTAGATACCACTACCACTCGAGAGTGTCCAGTGATGAAAGGAGGAAAGGAGGGCCGTCTCCTTCTCTGATAACAGTCACTCTTCCAACATGCTACGTTCCTCTTGAGGCCATTGTACTTACAGTCCATTCACTGCTCGACCTTCCCATGCACTCGCATTCCTTCTCGGCACAAAATATCCCCCGGCGATTTCTTGTATCACCACTCGCATATCAAATCAAGTCGATCAGTATTGCGATCGTCCTTATACAATCTGCATAAAATTCTCCACATTCCCATTCCTCAATTCGCACCGCAGTTCTCTCATTGTTTTGTTTTGCTTCTTCCACCTGCTTTCATTCCCGCACCGCCTCTGCCTTTCAAAGAACTCTGCGCAAACAGGCCACGTCTCTGCCCTCTTCGCTACTTTGTTTGGCCAGGATCCGCCGGCATTGTCTCTTCTCCTCGCACACTTCCTCACTACGTCTGACCTCCAAGAGAACAGCAGAGCAGCAATTGGAGATACGTGCTCGCGGTTGAAATTCCAGGCTCAAATTACACACGTCGGCAGCCCGGGAGAGCCCCTCTCCTCCTGAATTATGCAATAGAAAACAGAGAAGGCAGAGGAGGGAGATCAGCATCGAATTCAGCCCGTCGCTCGTCAGAAGTGGGGTTGCCTAGAGGTGAGATGGAGATGTGGATGAGGAGGAGAAGGAAGAGAAGTGGGATGTCAAGCGACTTTTAAAGGATGGGGGAGGTAGTGGAGCAAACATCGTCGATGAATCATTTCATGTCTCTTGCAAGTCTTGGTCTTGTGTTAGTCGTCGGACTCTTTACGATAATGCCATTCTGCTATCCACGTATCTCCTGCCCGTAAATTACGTGATTATCTTTTTGTCCCTTTTGTGCATGGAGCATCGCCTCGGGAAATCCGCTGTCAAGATAAATAACGCAGTGCCTTCATATCAGCTCGCTTCTCAAAGTGTTTCTTAATCAGTTGGGAGTGTTGAAATTAATGCTTGGATCAATCTCTGATCACTATGTTAAAAGTTACTGTTAATTTACTTATCGCAACCATCGTTCATCTCCTCCAATCAGCGTGAATCACAGAAGGCACACACTTCCACTCCTATTTGCGCCTATTCGCAACAGACCCTCACTCCCTCTACCTGATATCAAGCCTCTCCTTCTACTAGCATCTCCGCTTTATCAAGCATCGATTGATATTGCCTGCGCGCCTGAAGTCTGATCTCAATGACGCACATTCAAAATAGTCCCATTACTCAAGTAAAGAAGCACACGTATCCATTTCCCGTTTCTAATTCCCTAGCCAGCCTTTCCTAGAGAGAAGCTCTAATTGTTGCTGCCTCAATTAACATCTGATCACGTACACCCCTCTTTTCTGCTCAATCTCCTCCTGTTTGCACCCTAACTCCACTCAATTCTCGCTCCGATCTATCCCGATATGCCGCCCATTGTTCGAGTGTGTTGCTCTCCTTGCCCATTTTCCTGTGCGTTCTTCATAAGTGAAGTGGAGGGGGCGGAAAGGGTGCAGGGCCAATAAAGTAGTTGCGTCTGCGTCCTCTAATTCAATCTGCGGCCGGCCCCCACTCAAAATCCGCCCCGAGTTCACCTCGTTCTCCGGTCGCCCATTCCCTAGAGGATTCGTCGCACCTTTTCTTTTCGAAATGTTCTCGCTCTCCTCATTTCGCGTGCTCTATCGCTCATTCCTGTCATTGGGAAATTTCCAATCGAGGAAAGCTGAATAATTGTACACCTTCCAGACCGTTTACCACATCAAATGCCTGTAAGCTGATAGGAGGAACTCCATCTGAGCTCTCCAATAACTTAATCCAATAGCCACTGGTCTCCTCATGAAAGGGTAAGTTTCATACGCTATAGCCAAGTGATTTGAAGGAAAATATAGTAAATTCGAAACGACATGGCTGCTAGATGAGTTCAACTTAAAACCACGTTGAAACTCAGAAATTCTTAGGATTGAGAAAAAAAAACTAAATCACGAAAACCTTTTGCTCATTGTCAATATGGACATGATTTAGTTAGTGATCCTACCGAGCGCGGTATAATTGATATCACGATGTACTCTCCAACTTCTACCCACCGCGAAACTCAGGTTCATCGGGTCACTCTTTCGGTCCCGCGTGAGCCAGGTCATCCTCGCCCTCTCCCTACTCGGCAGCGTCTATCTGCTGGCCGTCGGGCGCTTCTCCGATACGGTAACTACTTAACTGGCTTATTGTAGCTTACAAATTGAAATTTCAACATGTGTGTGGTATCCAAGTACAACTGCATCATTCTATTGCAAACCGCCCGGCACTGTCTGTCATAGCATACTTCTGAAACACAAAACCAGCGTGTGCAGACAGACACCCAGAAAATGCCGGTACGCCAAATCAAAACATTCCCAAGGTTCAGAGTGCGCTTCAATGGCAGCGCGGCCATTTCTACGGCGCCTACTTCGTCGACGATCGACGGGTAATCTATTAACTTAATTAAGCATCATTTACTTGAATAGTGATCATGTGAATAGCGTATCAAGAAATAACCATTGGATTACACCACCCGTTACACATACAACCAAGTTGAAACACAAAGCCACTTTCTCACTTTCGAGCATTTTGAAAAAAATGGGCAACCAAATAAATTACTTTCCAGTTGCAAAGCATCGATGAGACTCCCGTCCCTCCCTCCCTTGCCGAGCAGCCCAAACAAGAGACCAAGAAGCGGTACTACTCTCACAAGTCGTTCTACGCTCAGCGAGCGCGCGAGCGGCAGCAGAAGCTTCAGCGTGACGGCCGCGCGACCACCACCACCGCTGTATCTCCTGCTGTATCTCCGCGACGGACGGTACGCATCCACATCACTGACATTGAGATAGTGAAGCAATGAGCGGACAAGCATAAGCATCTCACTTCTTTCGTGCATCCTAGAAGCCTCATAAAGGCCTTAACAAGGCTGTTCATCATTATTATCGACCTGAAATCAGCCCATTTCAGGTCAACAAAACCGAGAACTCGGACACGATCTTCTTCCACACCGCCGTGCTGATCACGCAGCCGAAAGGTTGCTTCACCGAACTCAAAAATTGATCTTTCATCTTTCTGTTCTCAGGCGGAGTCGGCATTCGGATAACGTCGCTGCAGGAGTGTGGCAACAAGCGCACGACCAAGTTGCGTATTGGCGAGTTGTAAGTTTTTTTTATATGTTTCAACGATCCATCATCTTCAGCCATCTTTACAATTCATAATAACTCTGTGAAACCCAGAGTCACAATGTTTCAATTTCGCGATATCTCAGTACATAGACTGACGGCCTTCCAGAACCACGCGATAACGCAAATTCTCAGGCAAATTCCTCTTCGCAAGACCACGGTGCACAAGCTGTGTCCGTGGTTCTTCGCGCCGCACTGCAGTCTGGTCGGCTACTACGCCACTGGCGCAATTACCTCGAACGCGGAGCAGCCGGTAATCGATCTTTGGGAACTTCTTCGGTTTTTGGCCCAGTCAACAACAGCTCTGAATGTGGAGGGGCTAGGAAATGAAAATGATAGGGAGGGAATACTCTGCGAAACAAGGCCTGGCCAAAAACCGAAGTTCCACTTTTTGATCTTTCTCGGCTCGTATTCTATCCAGCTTACGCAAAGCTTAGTGGGGCCCAATAATCACTCGCCCGTCGAACAGGAATTACCTATCCCCCACCTTCTACAATGTGTGAAATAATAATCATGACGCTCAGGTGCCCCTGCCGCCTCATCTACCCGAGTTTGCAGAGATCTACGATAATCGACGGGGTACGCTATTTTCTAAAGAGTTTTTTTTTCTTAACCAGCCGCAACCGACGCATACCAAATATGAACCTCAACTGCTATGGCTACACAGTGAAACACAAATGACATCGGACTTACAACATATTTTCCGATCAACCTATACACTTTATCCATCTCCTTAGATCATCGAAACTTTATCCCCTTTCTGATCTGTGATTCACGACCAACTCATCGCAAATTCGCATTCTTTGCCAAACAAGCCAAATCTCTCCATTTTTCATCCTATTTCGGCTCAGAAATCACGAGGGAGTATTCTAAAAGAAAAGAAAACGTGCGCATTCTCATGCTGGCTTTCCCAGCTTATCACCCGAGGGCGTGGCTAGTTTTCGGGTAGGGCTATCTGGATGAAGAATGCGTCTCTTCATTCCGGTTGCTCTCTCGTTACTCTAACCGGTGAGAGAGTATGAGAAATGACGATGCGGATTCTTTATCGGGGCAACTCAATTTTCGGGGCTTTTAATAACCGCTCCAAAGTCCGTCCCGATCAGAATGATGATTGACGTCAGTGACAGTCATCGGCAATAAATATTTATATTTGTTAGACCGAGGGGGAATCGGTCTGAACAAGCGCCGTCGGCGTGGCAAAGAGCTTATTTATAGACGCGACTTGCGAATAACAAATAACCTGTACTCACTTTGGATACGAAACACTTAGAATCAGTTGAGGTCATTATATTCCGAACATCTTCCGAACTTCGCATCTAGTGATCTCAAAGATCAAAGATCAATCTCATCCTCCTTCCAGATCAATGGAAGCCTCTCCAACTGATCGACGGCCGTTCTGCTCCCGCTCACTCTCATCGACTCGCAGTGTGCCTGCAGCCAATGTACCTGATGGCAGACTGGCCGCTCATTCCCAACTTCTTCGAGGTTAATCGGAAATTGAATTATGACTATGACGATAACAACTAATCGTAAAGTCCATTGATGATCTATAGAAGTTTTTCGCTATTCGGAGGAAGAATAATCATTAAAAACCATGCCCACCCGCGACAATGACTGCCCCTTGTAACCGCAATGAACCTAGTGACGTTCGCATATGAAATATAGAAGAAACATAGAGCTTCCCTGACTACTTGAGCTTAATGTTAGACTATCACTGTCATGTCGTCATTAGGTTCCTAAGACCCGCCAACTTTCCTAAGGCCTGCCCTCTCATTCCAGACGTGGATCGGCAACGGCGCCACCATCTTCTACATCTACGTGCACTCGATCAGCGAGGAGGTCGACCTCATGATCAAGCTGTACGAGGCACAGAAGGATATTGAGGTGGGCTACGATCACCAGAGATCAAAGATCAAATACCAGAAAAACAATAAAGATCAAAGATCAATTCCTCCCTGATTTCAGGTCGTTCGGGTCAACTGGCCCGCGGTGCCCACTGGAAAGGGCGACGAGGACGATCACAATCCGAACAATCGAATGTACCGGACAGAGGTGATTTTATTGTTGTATACTACGCCTGAAGGAACTGGAATCATAGAACTGCGATGATGCTTATGGCTCATCCTTGAAACAGCAATCCCATTTTACTGAGGGTTGAAAGATCTGCACAGAGAGACAAACAAGTCCACAGCGTTCTTGCTTATGAGACACCCTTGAAACCCAACTCTCACTACTTGATTTTTACTTACAAAGAGAATGAAAAAATCACTGAACCCCCAACTTCGATGCTTATTGGACTCCCTCGAAACCGCAAGCGAGCGATATCACAATTCGATCAAATTGACGCAACAAAATCAATCAAGCGCTCACACCATCGCCTTAAGCTCACCCTTGCAACCGCATTCCCCCCCACACTAATTTTGGCGCGAACCTCTAGTTACAGCCGCAATACTTATCAAAATATGCACAAATAACAGGTCGCCACGGCCGTCAACGACTGCATCCTCCGTTCTCGGGCCACCGCTGACCTCGTCGTCTCTTCCGGTATCCCACTAATTTTACCAAATCACTGATATTCCCAACCACCAAACTATTCATCTCCATGTTCCATTGATCTGCAAAACACTGGTTCATATATACATGCGAGATACCACCACAAATCGAGAGACTATCACCATAACTCTCCACTTTCCTTGCAGACCTCGACGAGATCATCGCGCCGCTCAACCTCAAGGGCGGCAAGGAGACGCTCTTCGACATCATCGACGACCATCGGGTACGTTTCACAGCGCGTGAGAATCGCGCACAAAGCGTGCAATGCCGCGAGAATCGCGCGCCAATCGTGAATAACAGAAGGTTCAGACGAAGAAACTGCGCGGCAAAGTGGAGAATCTGCCCGGCGCCTTCCTGTTTCGGCAGAGCTTCGCGTACGCAGAGGTGAGCAACCATTCGATAGTTGAACGATTCATCCCCTAAACCCCACAACTAGCCACAAAATTAATATTAGCCCTCTAACGAACAAAAACTAGTATTGAAGCAGAGATACTGTGGCATAGTGACTGAAACTACCGAAATCAATCCACCACAGAAAATGAATAACCCAGCCTTTCAGAACAACTGGTTCTCCATCTCGCACCCCTCGCAGCTGTCGTTCGACCACTATCGCTCCGTGGACTACGAGACGAAGGTGTGGCAGCGAGGATACAGGAGCAAGGTATCGTACGCCATACAGTATCCAAAATTAGCACAACATTATACATTTCCACTCACATGCCGTTTCAATCGCAGAATCTAGCTACTACGGGCACAAGTAGATTTACTGCAACAGCAAATCACCCAGTTTCAATGCACTTGGGTGGAGATCAATTTCTTGCAACACCAATACAGCAATCAATACTCTCCAGGTGATCTACGTGCCGGACCGCGTGTTCCGGGCGCACGTTCACGACGTGATCGCCTTCGAGAACAGGAGATGGACGACCGTCGTCATTGACTCAGACCGGGCGAGGGTACTGCACTTCAGACAGGTAATAGTCCCTTCATTGTCATTTGAGGATGAAAACTGGCTGAGGTCACAGTGGTTAACATGATAACTAGTAAATATGAGAATATATTATTAAAATTCGAACTCATTGTCAGACGCAAATCACCGGACTACATGTGATCCGGTCAAGTAAATCTTGTGCAATCACGAACCACCCAGTTCGAAACAACCTGGTTTCAATTGAGAAAACGATGACAACTATTTCACTGGTTCCAAATTCGAATACCATCCGCGTTTGCATCAGTCTGCCCTAATATGCACTCTGTGCATCGAAAAACCACCAGGCAATAATTCATCCCTCAATTCGCAGGTGAATTCCAAGTGGATGGCGCGGGAGAACGAAAAAGTCGCTGATTATTAGATTCATCCACTTAGGAACACAAGATTTGTGCTTGCTTATGCATGCCCTGGCATTCAATCGGTGCAACGAAGAACCACCAGTCAAAACACCAACAAACCATAAATAAATATCAGGTGAATTCAAAGTGGATGGCGCGGGAGAACGTCACCGGCGACAGTGCGGTATTGCAAGCTGCAGCGGCCGGATGGCAGGCATCGTACGCAGCCAGGCTGGACGCCGTGATGAAGGTGAGAACGAACTATTGTGGCAGTGTACTTGGTCACAAATTACAAAAGGGAACCAAGCACAATGTAGCCTGAACATAAGCGGCGTTTTTGATTGTATCCAGACGAAATTCCGACGAATATCGGAAAATACACATCCATCAGCCCTATCATAACTACATGAAACACTAAACACCAGTGATCTGGACTTATCCGAATTAACGTTTGAAAATGCGCCAGAATTGTTAATGGAGGAAATTAAGTCTCATTTGATCACTCAGTAGGCCCCGCACTTGCTCATAATGCCACCGCGAAACCAGAATATCACTAGTCAATTATGAAAAAAGCCGCTGTTACTATTGCAGTTATTGATCACTGCTTCCCTCCCTGCTCATCCGTATCATTCCACAATGAAATCAGAAAGAAGCTGATTTATTCATCGACGATATTTCACTATTCTATTGGTAGGATAAGGTTGTGGCACAAGAAAAAGACAATAAATCACTCCCTCCCTCCTCATCCCTATCCCTCCAGAGTGAAACCTGAATTAGGCCGGGTCTATTCATCGACGAAGTGTTACTATTCAATTAGCCGTCAAGACGGTCAAACAGCACTGCTTTCTACCCCCTCATTCGTATCTCTCCAGAGTGAAACCGTGAACTCGCAGCTGGTAGGCGCCTTCAATCTCACCTTCTCAAAGCCGGAATGGCCCAATCTCGGCGAACAGGTCAGCCATTCATCTACATTTCGTGAAGATGAGAGCAAGTAAATACATAGAAGTCCAACCCTAGTCAAAATAGGTCGTATTAATATTCCAGCCTAAGAAAGAATCAAGATTTTGTATTGTAAAAGAAAATCCTTCGACGATCCCCGAACGCTCCCCTTCCGAATCACATCAACCTTCTGCAACCACGAACCACCTTTTTTGAATTCTCCCTAGAACCACCATACTCAACCAATCAATATTAATCCACCGTACTCTCAGGTTCTGTCCGAGATCGAGTCCTGCCGCGAGAAAAACGACGAGATCAAGAAGGACCGATGCGTGACCGAGTGGCGCTGCCGGTCGCAGATGGAAACCCTGCGACCGGGCCAGTGGGTCGAGCCGGACTCGGACGCCGCCTGGACCGTCATTTAGGACCATAATCTGACCTATTTCCTGGCCCTGTCTTTCCCGGCTCCTTTAGGGCCATTGCTTAGGCGCCTCTTAACATTCCTTACAGTACCCCCTCCCCCCCCCCCCCCTCCCCGTAGCAGTAGATAAGGTACTAGCGTAACCCAGCCACTCGCCCCTCTCACATGTACACACTCTCAGTCGGGTCGTATGCATCGATCTTTTTGAAAAGATACGGTAATCGTCATTTCTCAGCTCTTATCGATTGAATGTTGACCTCTACGAGGTTCCCTTCTAGAGTTCGAAATACGGATAATCGGCTTTTCATTTCACACACTCTCGCGTCTCTCTGACCGGTGAGAGAGTAAGGGAAATGAAGAGGCAACGGCCCGTATTTCGAAGTATAGTTCCTTTCCCTTGACACTCTCAAATTCACATGCTTTTTCTTTCATCAGACACCGTGAAAGATTGTACGAAATTGGCAGATGTTAGCTACGATTTCTCCTTCCTTTCTATTGTTATGCATCTTGCCCCCCATGAACAGGTTGACAGTTGATAAATTATTGTTTTCTAGAAAAAGTCCATCATAATCAAAAACGACAGACTGGTTCAGCTTCTATAATACCGATGAAACACAAACTCAATTGTGAAATTTCAGCAGTTGACCCAGCCAAACTAAATCGGAAATTCTGCAACACAAGCGTGTTTACAGTTGATAAATTATTATTTTCTATGAAGAAACGAGTCCATAACATCAAATTCAGGGCCCCGTGCTCACTAGGCAATAGCGATGAAACCCGAATTAAGCGCAATGAAGAACTGCATAGCATCTACAAGCAAAGCTAATTGTAAGCAGTTCTCTCAGCGAGACTAATTCATAAGGTGTGCCCCACGAACTGGTTGATAGCTGATAAATTTTCGTTTACTAACAGGATGGGCACCGCCTGAAGCATCAAATGCAGAACATCTGTACTCACTACGTAATCTCGATGAAACACGAATATGAATTAGGAAATGTCGAAGTGCATCGCTCCCGGTCATCATTCTTCAACCAGTAAGACTAATTTACCGCCAACAATTTGGCAAATTGATTTCTACGAGTTGTAAGAGAACGTGGAATCAAAAGCATCGCAACGGTGTTCATTATGTAACCACAATGAAACACGAATGGAAAATTTGAAATACCGAATTACAATTCTACAGTCCATCTAGCGAGACTAATTAAAAGGCCAAACAAACTGGAGACAGTGGATAAATTATTATTTTTCTCAAGTTTCGCGAGCGCTGTATCAAATACGTCGCCTCGACGCTCGCTATGTAATCATGATGAAACCCGAATGGGAATTGAGAAATGTCGTACTGCATTGCATCCGTCTGTCATTCTCATCACTTCAATCGGCGAAACTAATTCACATATCTTGCACCACTAACTCGGTGGCAGATGACCAATTGTTTTCTAGGATTAAAAAAGGATCAGTGCACAAATCAGAAACAACACACCGCCACTGGCTATGCAGCAATGACAATTGTGAATTCCCAAATTGCATTACACCCACATTATGAGTACTACCGCTCTCAGACTGACGCGCCCACCATTCCGTCCACCCTTTTCCTAACCGTCGGCTCGTCTATCACCGCACTCACCCGCCACTCCGATCAGTCCATCGGGCGCCGTATCCAGCGAGACGTCGTTCGCGTACTCGATCGGACGACGTGCGTCACAGCGAAAGTCGTTCAGAATCTGGATAGGCAGCGGTTTTATGATTCATCATTAGAGGAGACGAATAGAATAGAAGGATGCTAGTGGAGTTAGGGTTGACTGAGATGTTTCGTAACAAGAGGCATTACCAGTCGGCTGTGACAAAAACTCTTTTTTTTCATTTTTGAAGAGCGATTGGCTCGTATCAAGTGGTGTTAAAAATCAAGAAAAGATCGGAACTTTGATCAAATGCCTGTTAAAAAATCATGCAAAGATCCGATCTTTGCCTGAACAAAAATCGAAGCTTGCAATGATCGGATCTTTTATTTGAATTCCCGCACTTTTCGTTTTTAGCGAATAACTTGACTTCCAGAGTAGATGGGGACTTGAAATTTTAAATATCGTTTTCTAAACACCACTAAGAATCTACTCTGAAAATTTCAACTGTCTATCTTATCTGGGAGCCAAGTTATACGCCAAAAATGAAAATTGCGGGAATTCAAATTTTAGATCGGAACATTGCAGATTCTTTAACAGTATCATTGTAAAAGATCCGATCTTTTCACGGTTTTTAACATCGTATTAGTTCAACTTAAGTTCACGGCATTCAAAGTAATTGTAAAACGCCAGATCGTCTTGGAGGGAGAACAGATAGTTTTATGGAAGAGCAGACCTACCCACCATCATCATAATTCAGCGTCATGAGCATTTGCTCAACGAGTAAAACTTCAAATGTCCCTGATCTTCCCTGGATCATTATTTGTTCAGCAATTACGTTCAAATTATAGAGAAAAAGATCTTTTTTTAAAAGTTAGCACATGCGTCTGTCTTCAATTACCGTGACTGCAGTTCCAAGCTTTCCAACTATACGTGAAGCCTAAATCAACCGTCATACCGTTTTGCACACACCGCATGAGAGTTATTATCAGCCTCGTCATTCTCAATCATTTACATTGCTTCTATAACCTCGAGCTCCCTAGATCACTATTTTCTTTAAACTATAAATCTACAAGCACTACAATTTCTAAACTGATCATATTCCCACTCACCACCAGTCCGTCCTTGCCGCCCGACACGAAGCGCAGCTCGTCGTGCTGAAGGAACGCGAGGGCTGCAAATTCAAGTTATTTATTTTAAGAAATAAATTAAAATAATTCACTATAAATTGCGAACTCTTTTAATTTACAACACGGCCACACCTGAGCTTGTGAAAGCAATTTGCATTGCAAGTTTGCCCTGCGCATTTAGCGCTTCGCAGTTAGCATAGAAGTTTCAAATTGCGTACCTTCGTGATCCATTTCGCCCCTGTTCTCGCAAAAAAAAATTATCAGATATTCACAATGGGCAATCGGCAACAGCCGTTTTGTTGATTAGGATTCATTCCTCGCCAACGATAGAGTTCTTATGGTCCTAACTATAAACCGCCATATTATCGGACAATCCAAGCAACTATGCCCATAATTAAAACTAAATGTAAACTTTTAAATAATCCCCCACCAACGACGGAGTCCTTGTGGTCGGAGAAGCTTGCGTAGGGGAAGAAGGGCCGTCGCACGTCCCAGAAGTGCACGAGCGTATCGTTAACGACGGAGCACGATGCCAGTTGGAAGGACCTGCAAACAACAAGGAATACACGATTATTTAGCCCGGTATTAATCGTATACGAAGAAACTATGAGTCTTATCTAATGCATCCCGTTCCTTCTAATCTATATTCAGCGCATGCCGAAATATGAAAAATTCCGGACTCACAATCAATATTGAAAAAAAAGCACAATCAAATCAGTTCATGCCCCTCCACTCTATCAATACCACATCCTGGAGCACTAATAAACCATGTGTGCCGCATTTGGTCAGTAGCAGTCATGCATCATTTTCATTTCCTCATTCAGTTCTAAAAACGGATTCACGCGCCTGTCCAATTGCGGAAACTACAGTACAAAGCACCCTAACCACCGTATCCACTCACCCGTCTCCGTGCGGTCTCCACAATGCCTTGCCCACGGGCGCGCCCGTCTCGATCGAGTACACCGGCCCGTCGTCCAGCGACCGCGACCAGTCCCAGATCTGCCAAATAGGAATTACACAGCTGTGGAATAGGAAAATGAATCTGTTATCGGTCGTTATCGGCTTCACTACTACCCATGCAATTGAATGCACCTTATAATTGTTTTGTTCCACGACGAATACTCTTCCGAACACTACGTCGAAATAAATTCGGTTTGCCAGCAGCTCGTGAAACACAACTTTCGGTGTTTGCTAACAACACTTCAATATGTATTACTTTTTTTTTCTCTTTTTTCCTCTTTTTTACATCACTTCGCCTAACCAGCTCGGTATATCAGCCGCTCGTGAAACACCGAACTTTCAGTGTGTGCTAACCGCACTCAATCTTTTTTCCATCAGAATATCCCAACAAAACAACCGTCCCATCATGCTCAATTCGGCCGTACCTTGATGAACTTGTCCCTTCCTCCTCCTGTCGCTATGAGAAACCGTGACTTGGGCGCGAATTGCGCACTCGACACGAGACCGTGATGCGCGTGGAACACCAGGTACGGTCTGAAATTAACATTTTAATTAGTTTTTCATTATTTACAAATTTCTCTTTTTTCGAACCCAGACAACTCGTGTTTCCATTGCGGACCAAATAGGATGGCAATAATTCTTGTTCAATATTGCATAGTCGCGTTTGGAAAAATGATAACTTGCTTTCGGATTTTCACGGTTGTTCCAAACACGTATTTCCCCGTTTCAAGAACGCATGAACTTGTCACTCCTTCATTCGACAACGATGAATTGTAAGCACCTCGTATCGTTAAAAAATAAACGACGATGGAAAAGTTGAGATATATTTCATACCACACTAATTGTAATTTCTTGTTTCAAATGTTCCACAAATATTACTCAAGGACTAGAAAAGTCAATTGATCGGGATCTTTCATCTAACTTATCTTGCTAACTGGGTTTATAACTACAGTATCACCCATACTAAGATTCATAAACAACTCACTTGTCGATCCGTCTCCGGTCCCACAACCGTACCGTACCCGAGTCATCGCACGCGTTGAAGAGGTGCTCCTGACCATCGTGCATGCACCTGCAGTGAGAATCTCTCCGTCTCACCAAATCACACTGTCAACTCTACAGGTAGAACATGGCAAACTGAGTGTGAGAAGTAAACAACAAGTGCCCAGAAGAATAATTTTACCCATTCCAGATAGAATACTGCTCATTTGGACTACTATTTAATTTTTTTTCTGATTGATATTTATGATCACATAAGTCGTTCATAAAATTGTCCCGTAACATGCACTTCCGAACAAGAACAAACTTTGAAACACCGATGCTCCACTGCAACTCTGGAACCAGAACATTCCTTGAACATTCGATTCTTGAATATTCACGTTCTACAAGTATATTCTAATACTACACAAATCTCAATACCTACTAGAGATCACGCAATTCAAATCATAATCGCAACTTACCACTGCAGATCTCGCACCGCGTCGAACGAGCCGCTCCTGAAAGAATTTGAATAATATTTTACTTTTTTAAACACCAAAAAATCAATTAGCCTAAAGTGCAATTTGAACAGCGAATATTCTAAAGTGAGAATTTTATGATTTCAGTTTTAGAAGGTGAATCGGCGGTGGCATTGTCGCATCACCTTTCATTTAAGTATCAGGCAAAATCAAACACCGATGACGGTGCTTTTTAAAAAAGTAAATAAATTACGCGTATTTGCTCGTCGATTTTCCGACCCGAATGTCGTACAGCAACACCGTCGCATCTTTCGATGAAGAAATCAATATGTCCTTCTCCTACAAATGATAGCATTTTTGATTAACTCTAATAGAACCATTGTAATGTCTATCAGCAGGTGATAGCCGAGTTTTGCTAGTGGGAGAGTTGTTTCATGCCTCGGCTATCAGTAGTTCGTTCTCTTTGATCGACAGCATTAGCCGGGGAAATGGTAGATTATAAAAATGGCAAACTAACAGTCGGATGGAACTGGAGCGAAGTCGCGCTTCGCTTGTGCTCCTTGAAGTGGAAATCTACGAATAATACCGATTAAAAATAATAAATTGAACAATAAAACACACGAATAATCTCAATTTCCTTTTTCACGTATCTAATTAAAAATAATTTGATTAAAAAGTGATTTAAAACTGATTTAACAAAAAGGTGAATCCTCACTTCCCCCATAGTAAACTGAAGCACATACCCAAACATTGTCTCTCGATGTCCCAGAACACTACTGCTCCGTTCGTCGACGTTGTGCCGATTTGATTCGCTGAAACAATTTTTTTAATTGGAAAATGCACACACAATTAGCATAATGATTTGCAAATAAATATGCAGAAAAAAAAGATTAAAGTTTAGAAGTTTTGAAAGGGTGCAATGAAGAAATGTTAAAATTAGTAAAAGAGGAGCCTGAATATTTGAACTCACGTAAGTTATGATTCCAAGCGACTGCAAGCGGTGAATAGAGAAGGGTCAGCCGCTTGGACTTGATCCGGCGAAAGTTGCACGCCTCAGCTAGCGTATTGTCATCGTGTATACTGAACACCTTCAGCACTGAAAAGATCTATGTTATTCTCGAATAGGCCCCAACTTTAGTGATTCACTGCAGTAAACATGGCACGAGAGAGGGCTTTGTGGGAACGATTCTCGAACGTGAATATGAATCATAACGACCATCATTCGGTCATAAAATAAGAAAAAATTGAGAGAAAAACGAAAAACTCAAGCTCATAGCTGACCTCCCCTGCTGCCTCCGGCACAGAACATGGTGCCGTCGATGTTGGAGGTCATCGAATCGAGCGGCTCGCCCGTCTGCACCATTCGACCGCGCTGATTCGCCACGAAGATCGGCTCCTGAGCACACATTATCGTAACTACCGGAAATCATACCACTATATATTTAATGGAATATATCGTCAGACCACAATGTATCCCCTATACAGTCGCGGTTTAAGCCTTTAGTCCTTTCATTAGTATCTGACCACTAAATATTTTGTGTCCCCGGTTGGCAATGAAAATGTGATTTGGATTGAAAGGGGTTAGAATACATCCTCCTATATGATTACCAACACTTTATTTATACATCCCCTCTTTATTTTTTGTATAAGACACGCAATGTGTCAAAAATATGGCACTAGAAATCTTCCGACTTCCGGTAGATCATGAAACCCTTGGGTAGATCACTAGTCTGCCCAAAGGTCAGAGGTCACGCTATCGATTGCCCTTACCCCTTTCCCTTGGACGACGAGCGAAAACTGATCTACCCCTTCCCAATAAAATATAGAGATCAAACAAATCAGTTCAGTGTCTCAATATTGCCATGTTTAGAATCATTAGCTTGAATATCTTGTATAAGCTTTTATAAAAGTGAACACTTACATCATCCGAATCATCCTCGATGCCCAGTTCTCGCTCGGTCGCCGAGTATTCCGTAGGGTCTGCCGGAATCCTCGGCACTGGTCGAACGGGCGCGACTGGCGAATCGCCCCGAATTTCGGAGATTGGATTCAATCCAAAATGGACTCTGAAAAAAAAAAATATTCTATGTGATTGCACGCTATTCATATATATTCACGTTTGGTACTCTAGTCTGCGAAAATAGGCCACGGAAAATCAGGAACAGGCCACGGAACTGAACAGATCTATTGGGATTAGAAAATTTTGACTTTATGCTAAATTAATAAACTCACCTTCTTGGCTCCATTTCAGCTTAGATTACTTGAGAACATACTATTCTATGTACACGAGGTATCACCTGAGATTCCATGAATTATTGCATGACGTGAAAAAGAACAGAGAACCGCGATAACACGATAACAAAAAGTGCGAAATTCGACTGTCACATCAGCACATTTCAGTGACGCAATTACAGTACTCGAGCCGGCAAATGGTGTTAGTAAAATGCATAATGCTGAATTTTGCGACTGATGTACTCCCGCAGAGATCTTGCCTGCTACCGTACTTTAAATTCACTGGGCCCAAAATATTTCAGTATTTTATTTTTTCTTCTCGGTCAGATTGCATGCCCTTTTTATATTTGTTTTGTACCGCACTTACTCCTATTCGTAGCACAATTTTTCTTGCAGGTAATCAGTAGACATGGGTCGTATGCACAACCCCGGAAAGGGTATCTCCCGCTCGTCCATCCCCTACCGCCGCTCGGTCCCCACCTGGCTTAAGCTCTCCGGTGACGATGTCACTGAGCAGATTTGCAAGCTTGCCAAGAAGGTTTGTTTATGGCGTCGGTGAACGGTTTGGTTCGAGTCCAACCGTTGTCATAGACTGCCACTTACGGCGGACCGTAAAGAGTGGGCCTCCGCTCAGGTCCGTAGTTTAGTTGGGTGTTTTTCATGTCAGTTTCTGAAATATTTTTTTTAAGGGACTTCGCCCCTCCCAGATCGGTGTGATCCTCAGGGATTCGCACGGAGTTGCCCAGATCCGTCGCGTCACCGGCAACAAGATCGTCCGTATCCTCAAGGCCAAGGTCTGTTTGACATTTGTTTTTGTGTTAGTAAACTGTTATTTGCGCAATGATGCTTCACAATACCATCTTTCGGCTGAATCAATGTGCTGAGATTTTTTCTGTGACTGAGCTATCAATAATTTCTTGCATTTACCGTTTCGTTCGTAATTTTCCATTTCAAATATTTTTTTTTACAGGGAATGGCTCCCGAGATCCCCGAGGACCTCTACCATCTGATCAAGAAGGCCGTCAACATCCGCAAGCATCTTGAGCGCATGCGCAAGGACAGAGACGGAAAGTACAGACTCATTCTCGTCGAGTCCCGTATTCACCGTCTGGCTCGTTACTACAAGGTGATGCTTTACTACTACCGTAGAACTACATTACTTTGCGCAATGATGTTACACAATACCATCTTTCGGCTGAATCAATGTGCTGAATTTTTTTCTGTGCTGAGCAACACTACCGTTTCTTATCTTAAATGTATTTGATCATTAAATATGCTTAATTATCCAATTCAGACCACCCGTGCTCTTCCCTCCACCTGGAAGTACGAGTCTGCCACCGCCTCTGCCCTCGTCTCGTAAAGGGATTATCTTTAGGCAACTCGTTTCTTGTTATGTGTTGCCGAAATAAAATTGTTATCATCAAATCGATTATCGCAATTTAGCAAGAAGTTGGGATCTGGGAATTATCTATTTGGAGGGGGGGGGGGTGGAGTGCATAGAGGAGCGATATTTTGGACATTGTTCTCATCGAATAGTAATGTAACACGGGGGATAAATACGCCCATTGTATCCCCCCGTGTTATCGACCCTTCCATTGTCTCGGGACTATATTATTATCATCTTTATTGTATACAAGATGGGTCAGACAGGGGGAAGGGATGGTCTATCATTGCTGACGATCTAGCACTACTCCGTCTTCTACTCCACTAACTATTCTGAACCTCCCTAACCTCGTCTCTCTAGTGTCTCCTAACAGTTGCTCCGCCTCCTCTGGGGAGGGCGCTACAGTAACAAGTAATCAAGAGATCTTTGAAAGTCTAGTTTGCCTTATGACAATGCGAGTCTGCATGTAAAACTACCCGTTTTTGAATATCCGAATTGCTGTGAAGTAGGTCGTGCATTCGCTGATTCTGACCCTCCCCGTTATTAATTAGGTTTGATCTATTGGGATACCATAGATTTTCATGTTTGTTATCACAACGTTGTAATTATAGATTCCGGCCATTGCAAACGGAATAATATTGAAAGAAAGGCCAAGGGTGAGCCCGATGTTAGTTTGATTATGCTACTTTTCTATCTACTCTATATCTACTTTCCGAAAAGTTGAAGAAGTGGTGAATACTTTATTAGTAAACTGTTGCTATCCAAGCTGCTCCACCCGGCGGTGTTAGCGTGCCAAAAGTTGCCAGCCTCTTGGTTGCACGGGGAACCAGGGGGAACTGGTCCGGGTGCGGCTACCAGGGGCCGTTGGAGCATAGAATTCAGTTCTAAAATTCATATAGGAATGTGCTTACGAGACGAATCTCGCATCCCCAATCTGAGAATCGGAAAGAAAGGCTATACATACAGCTTGCATGCTACACACGACGAGTTAAGGATAGACGACGACAGCGTTGAAAAGGGGAGGAGCTTCGCGCCCATCATCGAAAAGGGAAATCGGTTGCTCCGACTCTAGGGTTAAAGAATACTTTATTTTTTCGATGTCAAGCTTTTGTCGGTTTACCGTGTCGACTTGTTGTTGAATAATACCTTCCAATCAGAGGGAAAGTTTAAAAAATAATACTTGCCCTACTAGCAAAATGGTATATGGTTGCTCCACCCGGCGGTGGTAGCGTGCCAAAAGTTGCCCAATTCTTTTGGTGCACGGGGAACCATGGGGGGAATGGTCCGGGTGCGTCGGCTACCAGGGGCCGTTGGAGCATGGAAATTATCGTGGGCGCTTATTAATTTTTTTAAAATTAATGCGGACGAATCTCGCTTACCACAATCACAGGATCGAAAAGTGAGGCTTTACCTACTATCTGCACGCTAGACGCGACGGGTTACAAATAGACGACGTCAGCGTTGAGAAGGAGCGGAGCTCGGCATTGAAAATGCAAATTTGTTGCCGGTCATGAGTGCGCTAGAGAAAACGCTCCAACTCTAAGGGTTGAAACTACTGTAACGTTTCTATGTCAAATTTTTCTCGATTCTCTGATTCAACTTGCAAGCATACGGAGGGACTTGTATCCGTTTGATTTATTGATTTTCCTTGATAAACCAATTCCATTTTTTCACAGTAACTGATTCGTATGATGGACACTGCTTCTATGTTACTAATCTTCATACAAAACATTGAATTTATCGCCATTTTTGTAGTTTGCTATTACGTTCACTTTTGACTATTTCAGCGGTCAGCCATGCGCGACTTAGCTATCGTTCTGATCGGTGCGGTGTTGCTGGTGCTCTACAGGTATGTGTCTGACGACTCTGCACTGCACTGCAGTATGCAGATTCTCAAGCGAGCCTATATTTTCGTTCCTCGTTTGCATCGACAAAACTTCCTGATCGCGTGCGAATCGATCAACAGATATGTGTGGTTATCCTAATCTATTTTAATTTAGTAACAAGATCGCGAAGGAAGAGGAGGCGAGGAGGGCAGCCGAGAATGCGAGTGTACGCGAGACTTTTTTTATGATCGTTCTCCTCGTAACACAATATGAAACTGAATGTGAGGGTTTGTAGGAAGTCTTTGTCTTGGCAATAATCCCTTCGCTGCGTGAACATCGGACAATTATTATGAGTCGTACTGTTAGGCTGCTTAGGTTTTCAGCTAGCTAAGCGCTGTTCGTGGCGATCACACTATCAGCATATTTTTTGTGATGTCTTTTGTGGAATCTTTTTTTTCTAACCAGGTTCTCGGCATTGCCTAAAAAAAAAGACAAATATGACGTCAACTGGCAGTGGCTGGAGCAGCGACTGCGGGGGAAGATGCGGGAGAACGAGAACACGTGCTGCATAGCTAATGTGAGTAACCGCTAGGGTCGCAGGTTCGGGTATCGGTATTAGAGTCTAAAGAAAAAAATGATTGGACCAATTTTCTCGGGATTACCGATCATGAGAACGTGCAACCCTAGTATCAACCACAAATGAAAAATAACCACAGATTAAAATACGATATTGCCCGATGATTCTTCGGGCTTTTGTACAATTAAATTGTGATTTTTTCTGATTAGCTGTTCTCGGCCGTCGTCAACAACGCCGTCGGCGTCTTCAAGCAAGTGAACACCGTCGGAGAAGTGAGGTTTTATTGAATAATTAATTTTTTGTATTAGGTAACAGTGGAGGGTCAGGATAACGAGTGAATCAGAACAGTATGGATGTAACCCTTGTTATGAAATGGCTTTTCCGCCTCTTTTGCGGATGCTAAAACTAAAACCGTCTTGCAGCCGATCTACAAGCACGTCAGCGGTGGCGCGTTGGGAATGCGACAGATCAACACTATGGGACAGGCGAGTTATTTTTTCACTTGAGTTGATACCTGTATTCTTACTCTCACAGTCTTTATTATATCTCTCCGTCTCAGGCCATCTACAAGCCGAGCTGGTTCGGCAGCACTTCGCAGTTCGTTGGCAAGGTAATTTACATTAATATTATTTACTAAACTATCCTATCCTCATGAGGCAAAAGACGAGGAAAATTTCTCAAAAAAAACAACTTTATCTCGAATTTATGTGATGAACCGTGAAGTGCCGTATTTGCAGGCCTCGTCCTTCATCGCTCTCGCCATCAATGGCGTTACGGTACTCGAGGCAGTTTCCGAGGTAATACCGACTTATTTTTTTAAAACTTTTTTTCACAACCAGCCAGTATAGTGCACTCCTCTTTACGTAGTGCGTGTACGATTCTTTTGCTTGCTACCGTAATCTTACCGTACCCGTATTCGTCTCAGGACTACCGTCGCGGACCAATGCACAATACGATTTGTTCGATGAGCAAAGCGGCAGGAGGATACTATGGCGCTGCATACGGTAGGTGGCCTAACTCTGAATTTTATCAACCGTTGTTTCTTCTTCCGGTCACTATCACCTGTACGAACTTAAAAAATGAATTTTTACTAAAACTAAAAAAAAGATTTAGTCTACTTGCACCCTGGAATCCGAGCACAATTGAGGCTCATCAGTGCCTGCGTGTTTCGGAAACCCGGTAATTATATTCCATTCAGGAGCCGCCACCGGTGCGACGGTGCTCTCGTTCGTGCCCCTCGTCGGCCCGCTGGCTGGAGGATTCATCGGAGGTGGGAAATTCTCATATTTTGTGGTGTAGGCAGTGGGGAACGTCGTCCTTTCGAAAATTGAACAAGAATCGAATCGCATCACCGGCTGGGCTGACCAGGAAAAATTGAATGGGGATCACCATCGATTCTTCACTGTTCATTTTCGAAATGTGGTTACCCTAACATACTGCTTACACTTATTGTTAGGTCGTGGGCGATTTGTTAGATCGACCATAGTGATTCGAATTCCTACCGTAGTCATCATGAATGCCACTTTCCAGGATCACTCGGAATGGTAAGCGGTACGTCCATCGGAGGATTCGTTGCCGAGGTGATTACTGAAACGCCCGAATGTTAGTTGGAAGGATTACGGTAGCCAGGTTACGGTAGCCCACACACCTCACTAATGTAGGATACGGTACTTCGATGTTTTTCTAGAGTACGGTAGCCCACTCATCTTACTTCTATTGATTATGGTATTCCTCAACTCACGGTTATTTCGCTCATATCACTAGCATAGATAACGGTATCCCGGAACTTGAGTACGGTAGCTTTCTCATCTTGCCTCTATTTTAATGATCTCACCCAAACTCACGTGTTTACTAATGCAATGTTATTGTTTTCTCTTTTTGTTTTGTTTCACTTGCCGAGCAGTGTTCTGACTAGAATTTGCCTAGAAGATCGGGATGTTGATTACTGTTCTAATGTTAGTGAAGCTTTTTTTGTCAAGAAGAATGTTCATGTTGTTATGATGCTAGATAATAAAGCGATTTCCCGCAAACCCTAATCATCATTCAAATCATTGGATACAGGGGTTGATGGGATGAGGAGGGGGAGGGGGGAGGGTCGTGACAGCCGGATGACAGCTCGCTTGTTCTCGGATGTTTGAGTTTTTGAAGCCAGGAATAAAACACAAGTTGAAATTGATCTATTTTATTGACGTTTTCGCTTCGATTAATTAGGAGATTCGTGGCAGCCGGTGATTCCTTTCTTTCTCTTCATTCTCTTCATTCTCGATGATTTCTCGCTCTGTCTGACCGGTTAGAAAGTGTTCGGATAAGAGGAACGACAGTCACAATTCCAACATTTTCGGTCAGAATTACGAGAGAGAGCATGGCAACTGAAGAGAGGCATTGTCTGCCTCGTCCCTTCCATGGGGTTGCTATGGGTACCCAGGGGGGGGGGGGGGGGGGGGAGTGTGCGGCGCATTCACTGACAGTTGCTCACTTTCTCCCCGTGATCTTCCGCCTCCGGCATGGCCAAGGTAGGCAATTCTGTGATTTAGCGTGGTTCGATATTCAGGAAACGTCGCCCTGTACCGACATTTTGATTGAAAACCTGCGTGGTGTGTCTAGGAAACATCGCCTTGCCGAAATTTTGATGGAAAATCAAGTGGTGTGTATGGGAAACGTCTCCCTGTCAAATTTTTACAGATAAGAGAGTGATGTGCCATTAGTAAACGTCGCCCCTCTTCCTAGATCCTCTACTCCAAACGGGAGGACTACTTCGGGCCGGGCACCACCAAGTTCCGATGGCGATCGGGAGGCAATATGCTCGCTGCGTCGGGGTTTGTATTTTGAGGGGTTTGTATTCTGTATTTATGATGCGCAAATGACTGAAAATGCTCAACGAAACAGAGTTCCGTGAACGCCGTAACGAAACCCCTTTTACTTCAAGTTTTACCTAATCGCATCGATGAGCAAAGAATGAAGAAGAGGAGCAATTTGTTAGAGATTCAAAGATCAGTTGGCCTAGAGTGAAGAGTGCGATCAAGTGCGATCAGAGATCTGGAATGAGAAACGCTAATTGCAGTTCGAACAACATCCTGGCAATCTTCGACCGCAAAGGCGACCAGATTGACTGCCATCACACGACATCGTGAGTGAAGATTGAAGAGGCTGGCTCTTCATTTCGCGCGAATTGTTTTGTAATTCTGCGAAAATAAGGAAACAATCGTAGCGAACGGCCACGGATTTCTTATCATCCTTCAAGATCACAGAATCCTGAATCACGCAGTTAAAAGTTATTATTCGAAACCGTGACGAATGATGATTGTTGGAGTAATGTTCTCTCCTCTTTGTGTATCTCTCGCCAGCGTGAGAAACGAGAGAGTACACATGTGTTTCAAACTAAGTTCATAGTTTACCAGTTTGAAATGGATCGATATCGCTAGGCTTTTCGCTTGCAAAAACACTGTTGAGGCACAATTTTTGCGAGAGTCAGACGGTTCATTGCTTGGACCTTTTCAAGGCACTTTTGTTTCAGCGGCGTCATCGATTTCGCTTGGGACTTCGAGGGCGACGTCATCGCCATGTTGATCGATAAGAGCCCCATTCTGACGCTGTTCGACGTTGCGACGAAGGGCATGGAGATGATCGATGTGTCCACCGGGCCGAAGTGCGTGGTGGTGTAGGGAGTGGGAAACGTCGCCCTGTCGAAAATTGAACAGATCTTGAAAATAGTAAGCGTCGACCTCAATTACGGTATTCATCAGAGAGTTCCCGCTGTGCGTCTCGTGGTCGCCCGTCAAGCAGGTGCTGGCGGTGGGCAACTCGAACGGCAACGTCGTCATCTACAATCACTCGAATCAGAAGTACGGTTGTCGTGGTGTGGTCATTGGGAAACGTCGCCTAGTCAATTTTGTCTATCGAATATCTAATCCACCTAATAGCTCAGAGAATCAAAAGTGATCTCTGACCTTTGATCTTGGAACTCTTCAAAAAGACACCGATTTCTCTCGAGCCCTATTCTCTAGAGAGCAAAAATCAAACGTGATATTTTATCTTTGATCTCTCATCTTCAGAAAGACGCCAATCATGGGCAAACACCAGCGGCGCATCACTCACATCTTCGTATCGGCTGACGACCTCATCTGCTGCGCCTCGGAAGATTCATCCATATCCGTCTCCAACTTTGAGGGCGAAACGGTGCGTTGTGTGGTGTAGTGAGAAACGTCGTCCTGTCGAAAATTGAACAGGATAGCCTCGTGGTGTAGTCACCGAGAAACATCGCCCTATCGAAAATTGATTAGAAACCAGATTAGAAATCGTCGCCCTCAGGTGTATCAGTTCCAATGCACCTCCGCGCCGTGGCTCGTAAGGACGTTCGAGATGCGTGTGCCGCGCGCCGACGACCCGGCCCAGAAGAGCAAGCAGACCGAGCTGCACGTGAGTGTGTGGTGTGCCCATGGTGCGCCGTGTGCATCCAGCAAGGCGACGTTTGCAGTTGAGCGCCATCCTCGGCACGAAGCACCTCATGCTGGTGAACCTGGCGAAGGAGACGCAGGGCGGCCAGGATATGCCCACGGTCAATCTCGCCTTCCAGGAGCAGTACGGAGAGATCGTCACGTACCAGTGGTGAGAGAGTGGGAAACTGTCGAAATTTGAACAAGAGCTGGAAATTCCGTGGTGTAGTCACATAGAAAAGTCTCCTGTCGAAATTTCAATTACATCTGGATTTACGCGGTGTGGTGGTAAACGGCACTCACGGAATTCCAGGTACGACAACGGCCGTCTGATAGTCGGTTTCCGCTCCGGACAGTGGGTGTCCATATCGGCCAGAGAGTCGGAGATCGGATCGGTAGGTTACTGTAGATTTCACGGTATGCGGTAGTTTGGAATGAGCGCGCTAGGAGGTTGGGGATTAGTGAAGCCCTCAAGAATAGGACGGGATGGAGGGTAGGCTACAACGGGGATACGGTAGACTATCGATTGGTTTCCTCTCAGCGGGAGTAGAAAATGTCAAACCGGACAAACGAAAGAGGACACATGTCACAAAAACCTGCTGGGCCGACAGCGAGAGCAAATTCCCTCTCGCCTCTCTCTGCCTCCCTCCTCCGCGCGTTTCTGACCCGGCTCGACTAGCACACGCTCTCGCGTCTCCCTATATAAGCGCGCGCGCTTTCGAGACCCTCGTTCATTCCAAATGAACATATACTAAAATTGGAACAATACAGAGAAGATTAGCATGGCCCCTGCGCAAGGATGACACGCAAATTCGTGAAGCGTTCCAAATTTTTAGAAGTTTTCAGTTTTATTTTTATCCGCCCTCCAGCTATTTTTCAGATAGAATACAGTTGAATGCGGTTAGGATAGGCTAAATTTTAGGTAACAGATATCTTAGGGTAGGATGTTGCCAGAATACGGCAGGGAACGGTAGTTTATCGATCGGCTAATCGCAGGAACTGCACACCGAGAAGGCCTTCTCCACCTATCTGTCGGATATCACTATCAACCAGGCACTCGGGAGGATCGTGTGCTGTGGTGACAATCAGTGAGTGGTGTGGTCAGTGGGAATCGTCGCCCTGTCAAAATTGACTAGTGTGAGCGTCCTGGGAATGGTAGCCTCTCGGCACAGTTAGCAATTTGTGTTTGAAAAAAAACATGGATGAAAAAATCGTTTCTTTTTTCCAACCGCTAACCTATGAACTTAGTCTGAAACACATCCGTGAAGTATGTATGACATGAAGACCAAATTGAACAATGCGTCTGGGTTTCCCTCTGATCTTTTATCCTTTCCAGAATTCGCGTCTACGACCTCTCCTCCTACCAGATTCTCGAGATTATCGGCGTGCTTGAATCGGAGAAAGGTCAGTTACCAATCGGTGGTGTGCCACTGAGAAACGTCGCGTGTCGGATTTTGCACTAAATTCCTAAATGGTGTTCTCGTTAGTAAAGGTCGCTTCAGAGCTGGTGCAGGTGGAGATCTCGCCGGACACGCGCATGTGCGCCGTCGCTTCGCAGGTGAGCCTGCGACTCTCTCGATTTCCCATACTCTCTCGTCGGTCAGAGCGGCGAGAGAGCGAGTGAAATGAAGAGAGTAAGCCATGAGTTTCAGGGCGGCTTCGTCGGCGTGTATCTGGTGGCGGTCACACAGCTGGGCACTGCGTACAAGGTACTACTGTAGGCACACCAAACTGGGAAACGTCTCCCTGTCGAAATTTGAACTAGATTGCAAATGGTGTAGTAGTAAACGTCGTCCTTCGCAGGACACGATCGCCGTGCTGACGGCCATCGACGAGATCACCGTGATGAAGGAGGTGGACAAGGTGAGCTCTCTCCATTCCATGCTCTCTCGCCGGTCAGAGAAAGGGCGAGAGAGTGTGAGAAATGAAGATACGGTAATCCGAGTACTGTGGTGCAGCTTGAATCGCTTCTTTACTTTCATACAAATAGCATCTAATGTCTCCGCCAACTGCATTATCAACCCTTCCTCTCATTTCCTTACATTGAGCGAGTGAAACTCATCACATTTCAATTTTGGAAAAGTCACACTTTCGTGGTGTACCCATCGCCAAACATAGCCTGTCGAAATTTCGACATCATCGCTAATTAGTAATCGACGCCCATGCAGCGGTCGGCGATTACGGAGCCCACCGTAGTCGTGGTGTTCCCTCCGGCAAACGTCGCCTGTCAAAATTCCAGCTGCATCGCTAATTAGTAATCGTCGCCCTCTTGCAGCGGTCCGCGATCACCGTTCCCACCGTGGTGGAGCCGAGCGTGATCGCCGTGGGCCCACGGCACGTCGGCGTCGGCGTGAACAACACCGTCTGGTTCTACGACTACGCGAACCGCAGTGAGTTCGGCACGCCCGTCGGTGAGCATGATCGTTTAATCGTTCCGTTAATGTCCCCCGCGTTCCGCCCTGTGGTGTGCACCGAGCGGAGAAACGTCGCCTGTCGAAATTTGAGCAGTACTGTGCCCCTATCGTTACCTGAACACTTGCTGTGGTTACCGATTACCCTGTGCTTCATATCATATACATTTGCTGTCTTTTTATGTTCCGCTAATGTCCTGCTTACGTGTTATAACTTACTGTGGTTAGCGACGACCCTCTGTTGCGTCTTGAGAGCTCGTGCGATGCGATGGCTTGCGTGTGCTAACCAGTGATGATGGTGTATCTAACCCTTGTTTAAGTACCGTACCCTACCGTACCCTGAGAGCACACCACCATGATACCGTATCTGCAGCCTCACAGCCGGTCTCCCACTACGAATACCTGTCTACCGTACTCGATGTGCGCGTGAATGGCGCATACGCCGCAATTATCATGGACGGACGACTACGGCTGCAGACGGTGAGTGTGGTGTAGTAGGAAACGTCGCCTGTTTGAAAATCCGACAGGAATGCGATTCCTGTGGTGTAGATAGTAAACGTCGCCCTCTGCAGATCCTCGAGGACGATCATCTGGACGCCGATGGACTGGTGCGGTCGGCCAACTTCCCGGAGCCGGAAAGGAACGCACGGCTGGTCGACGCGGCGCTGACCGACGACTTCCTCGTCTTCGCTACCGACGTGCGTTGCGTGGTGTAAAGAGTGGGAAAAGTCGCCCTGTCGAAATTTGAATGAAAACCAAATTAGTAATCGTCGCCCTTTGTAGACCAATTACGTGGTGTACTTTGCGCTCACCGAGTGGCAGGTCGTGTCCGAGTACCGGCATCCACAGGGCATCCGCAAGATCGTCGTCGAGCCGGACGGAGTCAGGTGAGGAGATGTGGTGGTGGCCTGTCGAAATTTCGACTATGTAGATTGGAATTGGTAAAAGTCGTCCTGCAGGCTGATCCTGTTCGACGCGAAGATGGACACGTTCGTGTACTCGCCCGTGGACGACTCGCTGCTCAAGCTGCCCGCCATCGGCGCCACCATTCAGGTGGTGTGCTCATTGGGAAACGTCGCCTGTCGGATTTTGAACAAGACGATAATTAGTAAACGTCGTCTTTTTCAGTACAAGGGTGCACTCTGGGAGACGTTCACCATCGATCGGGACACGTTCATCGTCTACGATTCCAACGAGATCTACGTGTTTCTGCTGTCGAGAGATGAGATTGGAGGTATGCTAGTGAACTTCCGAAAGGCGACGTTTACTAAAAGAGGTACGGAATCACACCATAATTCAGGCGAAGGCATCGTCCATGTCGGCAAAACGAAGCTGGACTATGGTCACACACCGTTGATGTTGAGCAAGGTGGGGCAAAAGAACTGCCACGAGCCGGGATCGAACCGGCGACCTTCCGATCTTCAGTCGGGCGCTCTCCCAACTGAGCTATCATGGCTGATGGGAGGGCTTTTGCAGGGCATCGTTAACTGCCTGACGACGAGCGGGCGCACGAGTACGATCCTGCTCCAGTCGAACATGACGGACAACGTGTTCGAGCGGAAGAAGCCCGAGGAGGTGCGGGCGACGTTTACTAATTTACTCGATCCTGTCGTTTTTTCGACCGGCGACGTTTCCCACTATCCACACCATTTCAGTTCGTTGCCATGCTCAAACAGGCCGTCTCGCTCAAACGGTAACCGTTTATCGCTTGCTTTCTCGCGTTTTCACAATCTCGATACTGTACAAATAGCAAAATAATGATGATATGATATGTGAGAATGACATGGAAATGTGTGTGGAATGTTGACCGGGAATAGGGTAGCCGGGAAATGGAAGATCCGGGAAGTATAAAATCCGGAAAATGGCAGGACCGGAGTTTAGCTGAGATTGACGGTCACGAGGCCTGAGCTGTCGAAGCGCTGGTGTCTCGGCTCAAAGTTCGATGTGGCCGGGTTGGCTGCAGATGCTGCAGTGGCCGCAGGAGCAGCGGGCGTAGCGGCTGCAAAGAGTGGTGTGCGCAGGGCGACGTTTACAAATTCGCTAGTGCTGTTAAAATTTTGACAGGCGACGAATACTAGCTCATACACCAACCAGGTCTTCCCATTGCGCCGATGTTGTCCGTAATGTAGTCGTCCATGTACGCGGAGTTAGCAGGGCGAGGCGGTGCGGCGGGTGGTGCTACAAGCGTGTGACTATTACTAATCGCGTTCGTACTAAATTTTCAACAAGCGACCTTTCCCACAAAACACCACACTCACGGTTCTGGAAGGCGTCGATGCGCTGGTTGTTGTAGCTCGAGTTCGCGTAGGAGACGCTGTAGTTAGCCTGCAACGAAGGCGACGTTTACCAATCATCCCTGCTGAATTTTCGACAGGCGACGTTTCCACGAAGGCACACCACGCACCTCCGGCTTGTAGGGATCGGCGGACGCAGAAGCAACACCACGGTTTCTCGGCGCCCAGCAGAAGAAGTAGAGGCAGGCACCGACCAGCACGATCAGAATGATGCCCTGCGATTGTGTGCATTGGGCGACATTTACCAAATGGCTTTTCAGTCTATTTTTCGACAGGCGACGAATACTAAATCGCACCATACCTCAATGACGGCGGCCCACACGGCGGCCGGATTGCCCGGCTCGTCCAGCACGTAATAGGCCACGGCGACGTTGATCGTGCTGAGGGTGGATCGATAAGCTACCGTATCCTACCGTACCATAATGTGATCTCTTCAGAGAAGAGAGAGCAATGGGATTATGTTTTCTCGTAAAGGCAGCAGTCGAATACACAAGGATAACATAAAGATCACTGTGTCTTTTAAGCTTGCAGCATCATTTTTCTGTAGTAGTAGGTTTATCAGAATGAAGAATGTGTCTCTTCATTTTGCGTCCTATCACGCTAACCAGTGAGAGACAACAAGGAATGAAGAGACGGATTCTTCATTTTGACAGCCCTATTTATGATGCAACCCTTACCTATCATCGACTGCGGGCGGCGGTACGTCATCGCGCTTCACACGGCGCTCCTGAATCAGTTCGCGATCAGCCATCGATAGTAATCGATAGCCCCGGGTTCGACTCCCGGCCTGTGCATTAACCTTTGCCACCCCAAATAGCGTTTGTGCCTTGAGCCTGCTCGGCAATCACTCAGAACAAAACTATTGTAATCGATACCGTATACCTCCTCATCGTCGTTAACCGTCTCCTTGACGGGATGGCGACGGCGGACAGCGGGTGGTCGGGCGGGGCCGGGACCGCGGAGTCGGACGGCCGGCGGAAGTGCGGCGGAGTCGGCGATGGAGACGTCGGGCTTGACGGGAAGGGGGAGGGGCAGGTTGGTCTTGATTGCGGTCGAGGGCAGTACCGCCTTTGGACCGGCTAGTCTGGAACATTCACGGTGTCCAAAAAGGCTTCACGAAAGATGTTTTGCTGGTTTCGAAAATCCGACTCACGGTTTGTTGCAAGGGTCCTTGTCTTTTGTATTGATCGTATTACAGTCGTTACATTCCGTTGTGGACGCTGCCACTGTGGTTGTTGGAGGGGCTGATGTTGCTGCAAAGATCTCTCTTGTGAATAACGAGGAAGATTTTTTGGCGTCAAAAAGTGATGAATAGCGACTCACCTAGCGGTGTGTATTTGGCGGCGGGAGTAGCTGTTTGTAGCTCGCCGGCCTGCAAGAGATCAAAGATCAAACAGGACTAAAGGCAGGTAAAAGATCAAAGATCAATAATCACACACCTTCATGTTCGGCTGCAGTTGGAACGTGATGGTCTGTCCATCCGTGAGTGTGATGTCGCAGTTGAGCGTTTTCGCAGTCGTCGGTATTACACCGCTCTGAATGGTGTAGTCAGTGGGAAATGCCGCCCTATCAAAATTTCGACAAGCAGAGATTACATAGTAAAAGTCGTCAGCACTCTCGTGTGACATACCGTGTAGACGACTTTTCTGGACTCGATAGCCTTCGGATCCGCCGTGTTCCTGACATCGTGGCAATCAATGTTGTACTGAAATAATGGTGTAGTGAATAGGAAACCTCGCACTGTCGACTTTCGAACAAGATTTGGATTAGTAAACGTCGCTCTCACCGTGAGTTCGCTAATGTGCAGCTGCGCGATGTTGTCGCAGTTCACCGTATTGCTGGTGATTAGGCCGCTGAGAAAGATCAAAGATCACTGACAGCAAAGATCAAAGATCACTCACCCGGTCAAAGTGAGCTCCTGGATGAGAAGGTTGTAGGCGCTAATCGCCGCCACGGCCGCTAAACACAGTATTAGTTGCCGCATTCTGCAAATATTGATTTGTTTATTGTAGACTTTGCGCAAAAAGACGCTAGCGTGTGCACAAAATCGCTCGATGATTCATACGGGACGGTTCCGGCGCTTGGAAAACTACGTTTTTGACGCGGGATCTTCTAATCTTCATCACATGACTGGATGAACTTTTAGT
Source organism: Pristionchus pacificus (assembly GCA_000180635.4). Classification (NCBI taxonomy): domain Eukaryota; kingdom Metazoa; phylum Nematoda; class Chromadorea; order Rhabditida; family Neodiplogasteridae; genus Pristionchus; species Pristionchus pacificus. Next base: position 17,067,237 of record CM026577.1, read on the forward strand.
GAGGTCACCTGATGGACCAGTCTTGAAAGGGATCTGGTAACACCATTTGCAAGAGACCAACGATGAAGAATCATAGACCAAAGATCAAAGATCAAACATTTAGATGGCCGTACGCCTATCGTCTGTGCGAGTTCGCCAAGCAGGACGAAATGTGGAGGGAGCTGGGAAGGGCATTGCTGCGGAACAATGAAGTACCGATGGGTGAGTACGATCATTTGTAGGGCTCGCAATATGGGCTATCGTCTATTAATTTCGCACAAAGTATTCAAAATGTAGAGACGATTACTTGCATTTCGATAATGTGAGTATCCCAAATGACAAAACGGAGACATTACCGACTGAAAAAGAGAAATTGACTTTTTATCGACAAGAGAGTACTGAGAGACTGTTGATTAGTGAATACGAAAATGAAATGAAAAAATATCACTGTAAAGTCCTTCAAGATTGGGTCGCCTATTGCGCAATAACCTTTCTAGCGCCTCACAATAATCGCTTGCGATGAATAATCGATACTGAAATGTGTGTCACAATTTTGATCACGATGCCATTGATCAATAAGAGGCAATCAGCAAATAAATCGACATCGAAAAAAATTCTGAGAATGATTCGATCACGAGTGAAATAACAATGCTATCATCGCTAAGGACAGAATCCGGGCGAGGTTTCGCTTTGAAAACTATGCCCGAGAGAGTGGATGGTTGAAGGAGGGCCAGAGAAAGAGAGACGGGAAAAATAGTGCGTGATAAGCGGAGATTATGACACGACACTTTTTCCAATGCCCTGATAACTGCCGGCCGGGCTAGTGTCAATAGCGGAGAGATGACTCAATGTAGATACGTATCTCCTCATTTTACGTGATCACTACCCGTCTCTCACCTATAGGAAACGTGTCGAAAAGCCGGCGGGAAATGGTGTGTTGAAATCTGGATTGGGGATGAAAAGCGGGAAATTTCCAGCGAGCACGCAACATGAATTAGTTAGTATCGCGGGAAGATGGAACTCGAGTTTGGAATGGGCAGGAAATAGTAAAACAGTATGACGAATGGGGAAAAATGCTGGAAACTGTAAAATTTAGTTCCTCAAAAAATTATTACAAAATGATTGCAAAAAAAGCAAAATTAACTTAAATTTTGGGATAAAAACTAGAATTGAAGACCAAAAAATCTGAGCAATAATTCGAGAAAAAATGATTGAGTGTCCAAAGAGACATGAATCCCCTCTTCCCTCCATCTCTCGACTGATAGCAGTCCCCTCTCTTCCGCCCCTTTTCCATAGATAAACATGCGGGCCCCTCCAGACAATATTTAGTAGTATAGAGTGAATAAGTGTCGTCTTGCCCTCTCCATTTCGCTCACAATCTCCCCTCTCTGACCGCTATACTTGTCAGTGAACAGGGCAGGCACTGTCTGACTCTCTCGCTTTCGCTTGCTCTCTAACGCGCTCTAACCGACGAGATAGTGTGCGAAATGAAGAGACGAGAACAGTCGTGTGTTTGTGCGGACAGTAAGAATGCGCAGTAGAAGAAAAGAAAGAGGAATGGAATGAGGAGGAGGAGGTGGAAAATAATGGGCACAAATAACCGCACAGTAAATGATAGGCAGAAGAATGGACAATTATCAATGGGTTTTGCGGTGTTTGAACAGACGAACAATGAACACAGGAACAATATAAACTTCAAGAGTGATACGGCCCCTTCGAGGATTGAACGCTTTCCAATTCCCTGGGGAACCAGTGACATATCAGTGCGTTCGCCTAAGAATCGCACAATTTCCGAGGATAAAAATCACCATATGGGTTTTTGCTATTTTATGATAGGTCTAGGTGCCCTGCAGCGATTTCTGTTAATGAGGTGGTCATAATTAGCTAATTTGCATAATTACATGATCCCAAAGTTTGACCACTTTTTCACTTTGATGGTTGTAACTCAGCGGAGAGATGTCCGATCTTCACAAAAAATTGGCTCTAGACTAATCTTGCAGGCTGAGTGAGCGGGGTGAATTGATGAGTTTTCCTCCATTATAAGTCTTCCGTTTTTCTCATGCAACTTCTCAACGCATCCTGCGATTGAGCTCTTCTTGTGCCCGTTCGATAGCCCTTGTCCAAACACACAACATATCAAAAAATTAGAGAGGTGTTCGGCTTTGTTTTCGAGAAATCGGAGGTTGAAATTTGAGTGGAAAATTCAAATATCGAATTTGCATAAACAAAATACATACACGGATTCAGCACATCAAGATTAGTCTAGAGCCAATTTTTTGTCTAGATCGGACATCTCCCCGCTGAGTTACAAACGTCAAAGTGAAAAAGTGGTCAAACTTTGGGATCATGTAATTATGCAAATTAGCAAATTATGACATATCGTTAACAGAAATCGATGCAGAGCACCTAGACCTATCATAAAATATCGAAAACCCATACGGTGATTTTTAGCTGTACCGAGAGGGATGCGATTCTTAGGCGAACGCACTGATATAAAGACTAAGAAGTCTAGACGACGTAAAAAAGTTTGTCGCTCATGTCTCAGGAGATCACAGCAGCCTTGGGTCTGACAAGGAACAATTAGTAAGAAAAAGTATCGAAAAATCTGAAGGTGCGCATTCTTACATAAATTATTACACGATGCACAGCTCAATAATGCCAACTCAGGGCCCTTTTAAAAGTTTTGTTCGAAAATTCCCATTTCTCAGCTCGTCGCGTGTTCGGTCTGATCGACGACGTGGGCATGGTCTGGTCACTGGAGGATATCGAGGTGAGTGGAACAGTGTAGAGTTTTGTGACGACACCTCGAAAAGTTACGACAGTTACGACAGTGAGGTCTTTACGGCAGCTTACTTTGTTTCTTCAAATGAAAACGGCTGCACAAAGACAATCTTGCGAATCTTGCCTCCATTCGCAATTGCACATTTTCGGTTGAGTTTCATCGCATCTGTAAAACGTGTGATGTAGCGGTGACTGCAATATCGTGCCGAAATTCTGACAAAAATATAAAAAAAACGTGAACCACGAAACATCTTCCATTACTTCAGGGCATCGAAGAGCGTGCCCTTCGGTCCGGTCATCTCGCCGTGCTTCTCGGAGACATTGAGGCGGCGGAGCGACTGTTTCTAGCATCTTCTGAGCCGATCGAGGCACTCAATGTGAGCGGAATAAATCATTTTCTTTAACGTTTATCATCATTTTTGTTTATCAGTGAATGATTCTTGTATGTAGGGGAATCTCTTCTTTATCTAGCAAACTGCACCGTCGCTTACCGCAACCTATCTACAACAGCGTATCCTATCCAACCCACCAACCCACCATTCTCATTATCAGATGCGTCGCGATCTCCTGCACTGGCCGCGCGCGCTCACCCTGGCGCAGGAGCTGAAACCCGACGAGATCCCTCACATATCCAAGGAGTACGCCCAGCAACTCGAGTACAAGTACGCGGACATTGGTCTTTGATCTTGCCTGTTTGTAGCCTGTGGTTTGTAGTTTCACCGTTGCTCTTTGAGCATCCAAGTACAAGTACATCCATGTATAGTGTTTGATCTTTGGAGTTTGTAGTCTGTGTTTCTGCTCGTTGAAGTTTATAGCTTGTAGTTTGATCTCTGATCTTCGATCCCTTCCAGTGGCCAGTACGCCGAAGCTCTTCGTCACTACGAAGAGGGCGAGTTGAAGTCGAAGGAGGGCGAGGACGAGGCGGATCAGGTGAGGGGAGGTCAAAGATCAAACTAGAGAGATCAAAGATCAATCCATCCGCTCAGGTCCTGGAGCACAACGAGATCTGCCGATCGGGCATCGCGAGAATGGCAATAAGGACTGGAGATTTGAGAAGGTATGGTGTTACTGTGGAAGTTCGCATTTATATTGAATACAATTTCTACTATGGAAAATGCTTATCAGTATTCTGCAACGAGCCCAGTCTCGAAGACGGAAATTACCTTCACCTTTACTGTGCGAAATTGAAACATGCAACAAATTGTAAATGGTGCAGGGGCTTCGATCTCGCTCGTTCGCTGGACGGACGGGTTGTGAAGAGGGATTGCGCGATCATCCTGGAGGAGTTGAGGGTGAGAGGATGCTACAGAACGATTTGCTTGGTCTTCATAGTGAGCACTAAGAAATGATTGAATACACAAGGTTTATTTTGCGGTTTGTTTTACGCTTCGAGAATCAATTTAGGTTGGCGGTGGCGGTGGTGAGTTTGGAGAGTGGCAACTGAAATGATTATATTTTCACCATCATTTTCTGCTCATTATATCGTCCACTTGCTCTCCCTTTGTTAAAAAAAATTTTTCGTTTAGCAATACTCGGACGCTGCGGTTCTCTTCGAGCAGGGCCGATACTACGACCGAGCGGCAGCTGTCTGCCTCAAGGCCAAGAATTGGCAAGTGTGATCTTTGATTTTGATTATTTTTTCTTTGATTTTTCTGTTATTCCTTCAATCTGATTGAATTCATAGCAAAAATCGGTTAAAATTATTCATGTTTCTGAAGAAAAAAATGATTGAAGGACGATTTCACTCCAATGATCTTTGATCTCTCTTGGCTGATCTTTGATCTTTGAAGGGTGAAAGTGGCCGATCTTCTGCCCAACGTTCGCTCGCCCAAGATCCACTCGCAGTACGGGAAAGTGATGGAGTCCGATCAGAAGTACAAGCAAGCAGCCATTGTGAGTGACACATGATTCATTCGCGTATAGCAATGATAAGCGAGAGATGGTGTGCTACGGGGTGCAGTAGGCAGGTCGACGTTTCCCTTCAGGCGTACAAGAACGCACGCGACTACGATAACCTCGTGCGCATGCTGCTCAACCACTTGAACATGCCTGAGGAGGCGGTGGCTATCGTGAGAGAAAGTCGATCGGCGGAGGGAGCGAAACTGGTCGCGAAGTGAGTGAAATCAAAGTTGAGAATGACAATATGAATATGTTTCACGCTGTATTGACAATCTTCGGGTGTTGGGAATTACAATTACTTTCTTTTTTGTTGGAAGAAAAAAAATAGTGTGAAATACGTTGAACAAGCCCGAGTTGGCAGTGACGATTGTCCGGGAGGGTTGATCTCCGAGGGGCGAAATCAGTGGCGAAGTGAGTGTATAGACGACCTTTACGTCAGCATAAAAAATAATACAAAAATTAGCCAGTTTGATTATGCTTCAAAGTTTATTTAGAAACCAGCGAAGAGTGGCTATTCAATACAGGAGTAGGTTGCAGATCGAAAAAAATACATACTGAAGCCTTGCGAAATGCATTGACCCGAGTCATTCGCGTATGGCCGAGGAGTTGAGCTAATTGCAACGCGATGCTCTTTCCACTGTGTGGAATAATGAGGACGACTATCTCTTGCATGAATCACATTTATCCCAAAGCAAACAAATTATATTCGGAAAAATGTTCCCTTAGAAGGGTAAGAATCTTTCCGATAATATTCTCTCCCTTCCATGTGGTCACGTCCGTTGGGCTCTGGCCGATACCGAGTCCGCGTCCCCATGAGCGTGAATGAGATCCCTAAACAAAATGGAAGCTTACTTTGTATCGAATTTGCCACAGAAGACGATTGCGCTGTCGCTTGTTGCCTAGAAGGGCCTCGTGCAGTAGCCGGTTCTGCATGACCTGAAAAGTATCATTGTTTTTGTATTTCTCGATTTACCATACGTTGTGGTACTGCGCGAGAGCCATGACGTCGGGAGCGTTTTCATCCCACTTGCGAGCATCGAAATTCCTCGCATGACGTCCGAGAGAGTGTGCCTTGAGAGGCATGAGACCATTGTGGACCACATCGGCGCTCTCACTGTCCTTGGCGTATACTGAACATCAAGGTAAACCTATTTCAGGACCTATTTCAGCGCTTACCTGCCCCCGACTGTTGCGATGTAACCGTTTCTCGACCATTCTCTATGCCCAATTGGCTGAAAAGCGAGCAGTTGCTGAGTTGATGAAGGCAACTGAAGAGAAATTGATTAATCTCGTGGTATCGGCCAATGGGAGACTGTGGAGGAGATAAACTCAGGAAAGGAATTGAGGAAGGAAAACCGAGGCGAGCCACGGAATGAATCAGCCTGCTAGCGAGTGGGAAGGCATGGGAAAGAACATTGAATGAATGAATGGGGGAGCGAAAGACAGTGAGAAATAGTGTGGGAAATGGAGAGAGCGATGGCACCTGGTAGTGCTTTCTTTGTGAATAGCCCGATCTTGCTGCCCGTTATCCTATATGAATGGAGTGAGAACCCGAAAACTTCGTGGTCTGGCTCTCGGTTATTGAACAATATTGAGAAGTTAGATGTGTTTCATGAGTAAAAGAAGAACATGAAGATCGCTGATGATCTAATATCGTTTGGTGAACCGGTTGAAAAAAATCAGATAATTTTCTCCTCCTCTCCTTCCAACTTTCGTTCTGCTTTTTTTAAACCGTAGATAGCAGCAATGACGATTACTAAAATCCCCCCCCCCCCTGAAAAGATATAAAAATATCATCTGTTCCAAAGATCTGATCTTTGATCTCCTTCCCTTTTTAGTTTCTTCCTCAAGCTCGGCGATCACTCGTCTGCAATCAAGTTCCTCGTCATGTCGCAGTGCCACCAGGTTGATCTTTGATCTTTAGTCTTTGGTCTTTGGTCATTAATCACTGAGAAATGAGTGTAGTGGTATCAGCGGTCTGTTGTTTGATTCTTAGCAGATTGCAGCTTTCATCGATGGCTGCGGTTTGTTCTATGATTTTCGTAGTTTGATCTTTGATCTCTGAATTCCCAGGAAGCGTACTACCTCGCCGAGCAGCACATGAAGATGGGCGAGTACGCGGAGGCCCTCGGGACGAGTGAGTGGCTGATCTTTGACCTTTGGTCTCCATCTAACTGCCTGATTAGGTGCACGATTGGTCAGAAGATTAAACATCCGTTCCGTATACACTCATGTTGATCTTTGGTCTTTGATCTTTGATCTTTGATCTCTTCCAGACGGCACAACCGAGCAGTACGCGCAGATCGCCGACCACTATCTGTCTCAGGTAATTAATAAAATTAATTAATTATAATAAATAAATAAAACAATTCCATCTTCTTACAGGGCAACACGGTGGAGGCGGGCCGGTTCTACCTCTACGCCTCAAACCACCAACTGGTACGGTATTTACGTTGTTAGAGAGTGATCTGTCAATCCGGCTAGTGAACGCGTTCCAACGAATAAATCGGTTGCGTTTCATAGGAGACTAAAAGATAGAAATAAACTTGGAGCAGTGATTATTTCATTTATTTGAGAATCAAAATAAAGTATTCATTCGAGTTCTGCTGTTCCAAGCAATCAATCGGCTGATGACCCATCAGGACATAAAAAAAATCAACAATCAGCGAAGTCCTTCTTCAACCATCCATTTCATTTTCAGTCCATTAAACTCCTTCTAATCCCTCAAAACTGAAAAAAAATCCGTTTCCTTTAGTTCTAACAACTGGTTTTATTTCAGGCCATCAACCTGCTGCTCACTCCCGAAAACGGCGAGAATCCTACAGCAATGATGCTCGGCATCGACACTTGCGTCGCGAGTAGAGATCCGGCACTGAGAAAGCACCTCACCAGCTTCCTGATGGGAGAGGAGGATGGGAGGCCGAAGGTGAAGCTTTGATCTTTCAACGCGTTTTTCAATGATGCTATCTGGAGCTTGTATTCTCTGGTATTTTTTACCTGACGAGCTTCCTGATGAAAAGGGAGGACGGAAGACCGAAGGTTTGTTTTTTTAAAAGAAATTGTAAAGGAGAAATGGAGCTGGGAATGTAGGTAGATAATATGCGAAAAGAGAGTTTGTTGAGACGTGCATTAGTGGGTGAAATGCCAGAGGAAGCATCTGACCAGCTTCCTGATGGGAGAGGAGGATGGGAGGCCGAAGGTGAAGCTTTGATCTCTTTGATGACTTTGATTACGATGGTTTACGAAAACTGGTTCCACTCGGCGGTTGCGCCCGAGCCGCACCCGATCTTCACTACGCACCCACCAATTTTGGGCAAATCGATTTTTTCGCTATGTCAAGGGTTTTCAAATCCACGGGTGGTCTAGGGCGTAAGTGATCCTTGATCTCTGAACATCTCTAATTCCAGGATCCCCGCTTCATCTTCAAGATGTTCGTCGCGTTCGGACAGACGCGCGAGGCTGCGAGGTATTACAAATATTTTCCCCTATCGATCGCATTATCGATCGCAGTGAGCGACGCTGTTTTAGTAAAAGGTGTGAAACATATCTCAAAATTTCGATGAAAGCGTTTGAAAAAAGGTAACAGATTAGAGTCATCCTGAGATTGTATCTTTCTGCACTCAGCCGATTTTTTAACGCTCGGCGATTGATCATAGAGCAGGAAGAGTCTCACCGCCTTTTCATAACGGCCGTGTTAATCGCTCGTGACGAGCACGAGCTTGATTTTAGACATAATCAACGATTAGATTGTTATTTTGCATAGCTTTCTTGTGCTCGGTTCTGAGAAGGATGACAATGGAGTGGTTCAAGATGAATCATTGTAGTTGTTCTCTCAGAACGGCCGTGCTGATCGCTCGTGACGAGCAGGAGAGAGGATCGTCCAAGACCGCCCACAAGATGCTGCACTCTATGCACAGGGCAAGACTTCTTGAATCTAGGCATCTGGAATTTTCCGGGAGAAAAACACAGCCTTGAAAAAAATAGAAAAACAGTTTACAGAACTTCTTCAAACAATGATTGGTGTAAAAGTTGAACTACCTCGACGATTAGGCTGTTAGGGTTGCTCGGATTGGTAATAAGTACATATCCTTCCCAACCATCTGGACGGTAATACGGATACCAAACTTGCAACCCTCTTACAGTCCTGGCGATTCCCCCCCAGTGAAAACGGAGCGCTCCGGGTGACCCCTGGTGACCCCCAGTGACCCCACGCTTCGTACTTTTTCAATAGTTTTTAAAAAGTCGCCAATTTGATTCCATCGTGTTCAGCGTTCGATTCTGCATCGATTCATATACAAACTTATAAAAATTATTAAATTTTAATTAATTAAATTAATTTTCAAAAAAAGTGAAGAACAAAACGATTCGTGCATCAAAGAGTACACTTCCGATATTTATGCGAAGCCGCTGCAAAAAGTATTTGCTAAATAGCGTAGGTGTACTGTTCGATGCAAGAATCGTTTTAATCTTCACTTTTTTGAAAATTAATTTAATTAATTAAAATTTAATTATTTTTATATGTTTGTATATGAATCGATTCAGAATCGAACGCTGAAGACAATGGAATCAAATTGGCGACTTTTTAAAAACAATTGAAAGAGTACGAAGCGTGGGGTCACTGGGGGTCACCCGGGGTCACCCGGAGCGCTCCGTTTTCACTGGGGGAATCGCCAGGACTGTAGACAATGAACAATCAATTATTGCATTCCTCGCAGGAACTTCACCTCAAAGGAATGCGCGTACCGAATGAGATGGACGATCTGTTGATGTTCATTCACTCGTATCTGATTACGAAGGTGAGAGATCAAAGATCACGATCAGAATCTATTGGGACAACATGCAACATCATATTTTTATAAGATATAAAGCGGTCTGTACTCAAATTTATCAGAAATGAAACTTTTTTTAAATTTTAAGACGGCCGCATCGCTCGGCCGCATCGCCCATACATCCGAAACATCCGAAATGTATGGGCGATGCGGCCGTCATAAAATTGAAAAAGTTTCATTTCTGACAAATTTGACTATAGACCGCCTTATATCTATCATGTCAAGAACAATTAGTGCCGGTCGCTTCGTATCTCACATAACAAATGCGTGAAACTTATTTGAAAACACATTTTTAATGAAATTCCTTTTTTCCAGCGTCTGATCCAAAGGATTTTCTTTTTTTTCCAGCGTCTGATCCAAAGGAATGAGCTGAAATGTGCGGCGAGGATGCTACTGCGGACTGCGGCTAACATCTCACTGTTCCCGAAACGTATGACTCTGCTTTCTCGTTGTCCCTTCCAACAGTAATAATAATTTAACTCGTTCCGCCAATTACTCCCATTCCAGACGCAACGACCATCCTCACGTCGGCCGTGGTGATCTGCGTGAAGGTACGAATAACATCACAAAAATAACAATAAAAACAAAACAATAACAACAACAGCAATAACAATAACACCCTCAGGCGGACATGCCGCACACGGCGCTCAAGCACGCCAAGACGCTCATGTCCCCAGAGCATCGACCGAAGATCGACCAGCGATATGCGAAGAAGATTGAGCTACTTGTGAGGTAAGGGTGCATACATACGGACATAAGCAAGGAACGTACAACGGCCACTTTAGCAACCATTGATATTAAGTTTAAAAATTCCCATTGAAACGCAATTCTTAATGCACTTCTTCACAAATGCCAGACCGTGAATCAATTCAATCCCTTCCTCCCTCAGGAAGGGTCCGCCCGCTTCATCCACGGCCAAGGCCGAGGAGGAACAGGCGACTCCCTGTCCATTCTGCAAGCAGATGGTGAGTAGGGTAGTAATTAGTAGATTATGTGCATTTCAAATCTCTGAAATATGTTTCATCTGGATCTCAAAATAGCTTGATGAAGATGAAATTGATGAAGATGAAATTGCTGATTTTATGGGCACCTTATTTTATTCATCAATTATAAATAATTGAACTTTATGCATATTCAGGTGGTGAATTCGATGCTCATCTGCACCAGCTGCAAGGCCCGTCTACCGTATTGCATCGTTACGGTAAGGAATGAATCGTTACCCTGTGCAAGCCACGTGCACTCTGTCCAATGGATGAGGTGGGCAACACTGGATGGATAGAGGAATGACAAATCGAAAAGTACCGTAATCTCTGCAATTGAGGGTCGACACGTGCTGTCGGACGATTTTGCCGTGTGTCCGACCTGCGATTTCCCCGCGATCCGCAGCGAGATGATCAAGGAGTTCGTTTCAATTCATTTTTTGGTGAAAAATTCCAATATGATTATTTTATTATAACTGCAATGAATTGGTCATGATTTCTATCAATTCCAGTATGAAATTCACCTTTCTATTCATTTTTATCAAAAAGTAAAAAAGGTTGATTGGATGTCAACTGGCAGTATAATTCAAATTATTTCCATCCATTCCAGCATGAAATCGTCCAACTACGCGTGCCCTATGTGCGAAGATGCAGTCGAGATGGAACAGGTAGATAATTTCAATAGACCTAAAATTAATTTCAGGCTACCAAATCTTAAATTCGGGTCTTCAGATAACAATCTATGATCAAAAAATTTTAATTTAATTTGAGGAGATCATATATTTATTTCAGCTCACCCCGATCGAGTTCAAAACGTACATGGCAAGAGACGAGCAACGAGAAGCAATCACGATTTAGTGGATTTTCGAAATTACGAATTTGATGTTTTTTATTTAAATATTCGATAAACGTTACTGACTTGGTTTTTTTTTATAAAATCAAACCTCCTGGCTGGCCTTCTTCAGTCTCATCAGAAAGTGATGCGCTTCTATTTTTTCGCCTTTTCATAGTCGTTACCTCAGTAACCCGCTGGGCTAGCGTCTCTTCAATGCCACACTATAAAAGCCGAAATAGAACCACACAATCACTCACTCTTCACATTTGTTTCGCGTTTTCAACTCCAATCAATAATTTGTTTTAATAATATTTAAATTATTATCTATCTCAGTTTGCCCGCTCTACACGCGGACGCTCACTCGTGACGAGTACTGGCATGCAAGGAATTAGATAAGGAAAGATTAGAAGATAACTCCTCAATGGATCCTTCACTAGGGCGTCTATGAAGAACTTCTACTCAATTGCCTACCACTTGAAGTCTCCTCGGTTCGTCTTTTTCCTCACCCCCAAGCTGATCTTGTTGATTGACCATTTCATTCCCGATTCGATCGTCTTTTCAGACGAACGAGGCTTGATAGACAACATGAAATGCTGAACTTGTCATTCGGTAAAACTATCCTGTTCGTCAAGTTCCTCAAGTTCCGAAGGCTGCTGGTTTATGTCAAGATCCTGTACGATTTCTGTGGAAAACTTACCCAACGATATGCTCTCTTCACGATCTCAATAGAGCTATTTTCAACAAAGCCGTAACGTTTACTGCACTCAGCCAAGTCTTCTTAGATAGGATACATTTCTTTGTACACACAGGACAGTATACGAGTGCTGCACGAACTGAATTGTTTAATTGTTTTTTTAATTGTATGATGGCATCTTTTGCTTTACCAGTACGCACGGATAAAAAAATTTGCTAAGAACACAATATTTTTTGAATTCATTTAAAATTAAATCGGGAGCCATGACAATAGGTGATGAAGATGGGTAATTTGAAAAACACCACCATGACCTGAACTACCGGGCGTTCCTATCTTCCAAGTCGCTTTCAAACAGATACGACGCCTATTCTAAACTCACGAACCCTCTGGCACGGCCTTTCTTCATTTCTCAAAGCGGAATACACATTCACTCTTCACAATTCAGTTGTTTCGTATTCACACTCTTCTCTATTTTTGAATCAATAACCATTATTTATTTTAATCAATTATATATTAATTTCCCTGTCAGTTTGTCCGATCTACACGCGGACGCTCACTTGTGACGAGTACTCAACGAATGGAAAGAATGAAAAGCAGCTGATTCTCGGAGAGAATTCGGAGCCGTAATATTCTTGAAAATTTTTTTTGGTACATTGTTTTCATTATCGTTGTGTGAGCCATTTCGCGCCTGTGCCAAGCTATCTCAGAATTAGTGTCTACTCCCAAGATTTTCGTCCTGAAAAGAGTTAGAAATAGATTCCTTTTTTTTTCAGAAGAACATCGTCTCTTATGGATAATGTCGATGGTCAGAAATGGAGTTAAGACGAAGAGCTTCTGTTCAAAGTGAGGGAAGGTCGCTTTGGAGAAGAGAGCCGATGCGAAGTCGATGCGGAATGGAATCAATGTTGAAGAAAGACAATCTACATTCACTCCTCTCCAAATCCGTGGTTGTGCTGGTCACGGCCTATTATTTCGCGTGCTTCCTACTTTATCAATGTCTAGATTATCGCCAGGAAGGCAAAAAAGGCGGTCCACCTTACTGAAGCAACTACTCATTCCACCACAGTCACTGTGCGCACACCACGTTTACTGCGCTCAGCCAAGTCTTCTCAAACTATACTTTTTCGTACAACAAGACGTTCGACCGCGTCCAATTGCATTGTTTAGTTGGAATATTTTTGCCATGTCACATTGTTATTTTCTTGATAAACGATATTAGTGTGCATCGGAAGAAGAACGGCAATGTAAGACACTGAAACATAGATACACTCAAGCATCGATTGGTTCTATGTGAGGTGACCTATTGTAATGAGAGGGTTGTAGGAGGAGGATTATTCTCTTCAGTCGGCGTGCTATCTCGCAGTTTAGAGGGACGAGAGAGTGGGAAGAATGAAGATACGTAAAGAATCTCACACTCAGTCGTTGATTGGATCTACGCAGCTGCATCCTTTCGCAGTAACTATTATTTGAAAATTTTGCATTCAATTTCGTTTATTTCTCACTTTCCCTAATTATATTCTGATCCTTCTATTTGCCCACCCCACTCTCCTCATTTCAATTGTCTCTCATCCCAGCCTCACTTTACATCTCCCCTCGCCCTCCCTCGCCCTCCCTCCTCCATTCCTACCCCTTTCGCTCGTCGAGTGTGGTTGCTTCGTGGCTATCTCGCAGCCCGCGCCCCCACCCCCGCCGCCCCCCCCAAGCAGCAGCAAAGATGCTCGCTACAGTACTCATAACAATCGTAAGTTTGCGCCGCGACCTACCGTAACCCCAGCTGTAGCCTGACCAACTACCGTAACCCTAGTACCTAGAGTACCCTTAGTACCTACCGTAACACTAGTACCTAGAGTACCCCTGGCATACCGTACTCCCTGAATACAGTACTCCTTTGCAGAGTTTGCTCTCACAAATCGCGCTCATTCTCATCGTCGGATGCGGAAAGAAGAACAAGAAGAAGGAGGTACGGTAATCGAGGACAGAAAGAGAATACCGTAACCCTAGTGCAACCCCAAATTTGTACACCTACCGCAACCCACAGTACCCCCACCGCCCACTAATCTCGAAGGCGCCAGCGAATACTATATCCGGACATTTGACATATTCCGTAACCTGCCCTATCTACACTTACCGTATCTGCAAATACAGCAATCACATACCGTATCCTCACCTACCGTAACCCTTCTCTTCGTTGCAGGAGCCGAAGCCGCTGGCGGGTGACGAGAAGGGCATGGTCACGGGCATCGCGGACAAGTCGGCCAAGTCCAATGTACGGAGATACCGTAACCCCCGGCATACCGTACCCCTGATCGCCTACTGTAACATGACTCAGCGTATTGTCTGTAACAAGATTACCCTACCGTAACATGTTCGACTCACCGTAACCCGGTCTACCGTATCCCAATCGACCTACTGAAGGATGACTGACACACCACAACCCTATAGTCAAACTGTTACAAGATTGCCCTACCTTAACCCGATCGATCAATATTACGACCACCGTACCCCTCTCATCGTACTACCTTTCAGGTGCCGTCCAAGGCGGCGTCCGCAGCCGCGGCTCCCGAGAAGAAGGACGACAAGAAGGATGATAAGGTACTACGGTAGCCTACCGTACTACACTACGGTACTACTACACTACCGTACCCCGTCAAGGAATTGTACCCCTGCGAGCTACAGTATCACATTGAATATCATGCCTGGATCACTGGCCAGCGGCCCCGATCATTAGGGCTACGGCATATCGTACCCTATGAACATCAGTTCCCTACTGAATAGTATACGGTACTGAAGAACTCAGGGGGTATCCTACCAAGTCCAATCGATTACTGTAGTCTACCGTGCCCCACCTTTCTCCTTTTCAGCCAGCATCGTCCGAGATCAAGCAGTCGGCTGCCGGAGCCGCGCCATCCGACAAGAAGGAAGAGAAGAAGGTACGGTAGGATTACGGTGGTCTACCGTACCGTAGGCTATAACTATCTCAATGTCACTTACGGTTGACCAACACCTGAGTTCGGTACTTTCCGTATCCATACCGTATACTCACAGTATACATACCGTATCCCCTGTATTTCAGGATGAGAAGGAGAGCTCGAAGAAGGAGGAGAAGCCCAAGGAAGAGAAGAAGGAGGGCGAGGGAGAGGGCGAGAAGAAGGAAGATGACAAGAAGGATGACGCCTCCACCAAGAATCGACCGTATCCGGAGGTACTGTAGGATGGTTTAGGAGTACTGTAGCTGTGGCAGTGGGCACTGTAGGGTCATCATCCGCCAAGAATAGACCGTATTCGAAGGTGAGGGAGCATGGAGATCACCGATGATACTCCCTGTGTTCCTTGGGATGCGTACCGTAAGATAACTGTGGAGGAACTGTACTGTAGCTGTGGTTATGGATTCTGTAAGAGCATACATTAGCTGTGGTACTGAAGGCTCTGAAGGTCAGGGATATGGTTTTGGCTCTAGCTACTGAAGGACGGTTTATGCTGTAGGAGTACTGTAACAGCGGTGCTGAATTAGTGGTATTGCACCGTTAGTACTGGGGGAATTAAAAACATATAAGGTGTGTAGGAGTACCGCTATGATTTCCTCTACCGTACAGTAGATGGGGTACGGGGGGGGGGGTACTGTAGGCTCAGAAATTCAGAGATACTGCTGATCTAATCTACCGTAATATACTGTAATTCAGGTCAAAGACCCGACTCCATCCGAGATTGAAAAGAAGAAAAAGGCACTCGAGAAAGAAAAAGCGGAGAAGATTGCGAATGGCGATTATCAGGTACAGACTAGAGATCAATAATCAAAGATCAAACTGCAAGACCAGGAATGTTTGGTTACGGTACTTGAGATCAAAGATTAGCACTACCTACCGTCTAGGGGCCAATCGTCAGGTGATTTAGAATTGAGCTGGAGATCAAAGATCAACTATCAAGTTACGGAACTTGTAAGATCAAACATCATTTTGCAAACTGATTTGTTTGCAGAAGAAATCGGACGAGGACGACACTCTGGAGAAGGTAGTCTCCCTGAAGGAGGAGCAAACCGAAAAGGAGAAGGCCAAGAAGAAGGCAGCGGAGGGAAAGTGAAGAGGCAAGAGAAGAGATATTGATGAGACCGGCCAATGACGATAAAGAGATGAGATAAGCGATAAAGTGCTCTGGTGATATGGGTTGACGTGCAATGGGGCAAAGACATTCTACCGTATCCTCGGCATACTGAATGATTGAAGACTGATTTTGTTATGCAAAGAATTCATGTACCAAATGCAATTGAAACGTCACTTGCCAGATCTACCACAAAAGACATCACTCAAGAGTGCTTATCATGACTTTAAAATCGACGTAGTCCATTTACCAGAAGGAATCGTCCCAAACAAATAAATGCATTATTAATATTTACATATTTATTTCATTATTCCCTGTTTTGTTATTCTCGATTCAACTCTTCTCTTTCTCCTCTCATTTTCGTCTCTCAGCGGATGTTGGTTGCTCCCTTAGTCCCTTCAAATTCGATTTGATTTCAGTTTCCGAAGTCAGAAAATGAAGCTGGCTCTTCTGATTTGCGTGCTGATTCCGAGCTGCCTTGCCGACGTGGGTTTCGAATGATTCTGTGAATTTAGATTGAAACAAATGGGGGAAAATAGTAAAAAAAAATATGAAAAAAAATTCGATTGCGAGCTTGCGAGTCGAGTAAAACCCCGCTCATTTCGTATCAGAATGGAATGAATGAGCCGAGTGCGCAGACGCAATTTCTTTGCTCACACTTGGGCGTATTGGGAATTATCTTAGACGCATTTGTGATCAGACACTGAACTGAACCGAACTACGGAACCCGTATTTTTGTACCATCCTTACTAGGGATGGCTATACGAAATTTATTCCGGAATGATGAATTGATTTTCCTTCTCATTCCTCCAATTCATTTATTCTGTAATCATTCCAGAAATTCTGAAATGATTCTTCATTCCGCATAGAAAATGAGACGACCACTCTCCATTTCGAAATGAATGAAATGAAGGAATGATTATTGCAATTTTCCGTTTTCCGTTTAGCCATCCCTAGTTGACAGTTGTTTGAACCTTGAAATTTACATTTCGTATTTAGTTGATAAGAATTCAGATGGCTCACAATTGTCAGTTTTCTCGCATTTTAATCGTTTTTCTTTCAGCCGCGGTCAGAGTAAAAGCGAAGATCAACGACAATTTTGCCATGAACACAAACTACCTCATGTTTGACCCTAATGGAGAAAAGAATGGAGTAAGTATTTTGATTCAAATCTGTTTTTCAATGTTTGAAAATAATTATATTTGTAGAACAAAGGGAAATCGAAGGAAGACGTTTCGCTCACAGATGACCATCGAGAGGAAGAAATGAAGAAATTGGGAAAGAAGCAATAAAGGCGCTCCTGCTTCGTAGAGCAGTGACAGAGTCTTTTCAATCGTATAAACGAGTTTTGTTCATTGAAATGGAATAAAAATGAGCGAGATTTGTCAAGTATTGTCAGTAATCGATTCGAAAGTCATACAGATACAGATATAGATACAGATTTATCAGTTATCGCAAAGTTTCGCTGATCAAGATGGGGTATCAGAAGCCGTTCTTCTTTCAAGATTTCATTTCGAGGGGTCTCGGGCCAGTGGATTTGTCTTCTTTCCTTATCACAGTCGCAATGGCTGGAGAAAGAGTCCTGCTCCATTGGTTCCCGATAGGACTGTTGACGGAGTTCCACGCAGATTGAGTCCCACTGTAGGTCGAATACGAAGCCTGGCGTGTGCTGGAGTCTTCTTTGTGCTCGAGTCCTCCAAACTCGAAAATCCATCTTTGAGCGAGAGATGCGAGCCTGGATTCTTAGGGACCAAACATCTTAGGAGGGCATACCCATCACACGGCGACCTGTCCGGCTTGGATGGGGATTCCGATCTTTTTGAGTCGTTGGTAGAGACGAGGGGAATTAGGAGAAACTGCTCTCCATCAGAGAGAATGGAGAGGGAACCGCTCGCGACGACTGACAGATATTATGAAAGTTTTCTTGAGTTTGAGAAGGAGAAGGACGGACATTGCATTTTACGTAATAATAACCACATGAGCGGTTCAAATTACAATTAATGAACGCACACCAAGTCAGACGGGAGAAAAAAACTCATTTTTTTCAGATTTCATCAGTCGAAGGATCCAGAATCCATTTTTAAGAGGGTGGTGCTGCCTGACACGACTGACACCCCCCCCCCCCCCCCCCCCCCCGAAAGCTCACGGGAAAAATAATCTTTTTTTTTAAATTTGTCCCGCACTCTCGTTAGTCGGAGTGGCGAGAGGGGCATGTGTGTGAAATGAAGAGTTCGAATTCTATTTCGGATTCTTAATCCATACATTACACCCACACTCTCTAACCGGTCAGAAAGGTGAGAGTGTGTGAAGTGAAGAGACTACCGTAATTCGAACCGTAATTCGAACTCTAACTTCAACAGGCGGATGGGCAGCTCCTTCTCAATCTACCGCCGTCGTCGTTCTGGCAGCAATGGCTTGTGCGAAAGGTGCTGCAGGGAGGCAGTGTGCGCTGCAATCATAAGTACGCTATGCTTATTCGAAACGCATTTTCGCAATATCTTTTGTTCAATAGCAAGTAAATTTTGTTTATTGAATATATATTTAACAATTATTAAATTCGGCAAAAAGCCACATTTGTTCCAGACCCTTCACTGCTCACACCGACCTCACGCAGCTTGTGTGTTCGCCCAACTGGATTGACTGGGGGATAGAGTAATGCTCGGCGCATATCTGATTGTAGTTTGGCAATGAGCAAATCTTGCTTCGGTCCCAAACTCGATAAAGTACTTGCATGAATAGCATGTTTAGTCCAAAATAATAAATTGGCAAATATGAATAGGGGCCACAAGCCCCGCCCACTTTTGTGTGACATGCTCCTCCAATAAAAACGAGATGGAGCAGCACAAAGTTCATTCTAAACGAAATAGGTCGTCCGATAGCGCGTTGGATAGCCACTAGCACCCCCTTTCAGAAAAATCTTGTAGGTCTTGAAAAAGTTTTCAGCGAGTAGGTCAAAATCGATAAAGAAGGTCGCGAGAGTAGCAATTTGACCTATTCTTGAGTATGTTCCCCAAACCTACAGCAATTTATTGACTAATTAGAATATTTTAGGATTTTTAGAATTTTTTTCAGATTTTTATCATTCCCCGCTAAGGTGTGCTTGGAACGCGGGGAGAGGCGCGCGAGAGGGCGGGGGGGGGGGGGGGGGGGGAGGGAGAGAAACACACGCAAATGAGACTCCGCCCCCGTCCCTCTCCTCTCGCCTTTCCCTCCTCTTCCCCAGTGCGTTGCGCGCGTACTTCTCGGGCTCAAGCGCAGCTCAGAGACACGATATCGACAAACGGCAAAAAACATGATGTTGTTGGGTCCATGAGAGATTGTTTGAACACTAATTTTATCCCAGTGCATAAAATCGGCTATCCACTTTGACGCCCCTAAATATGAATGTAGCGAATTATAGAGCTACAGAGCAATAGTGCTGTTCTCAGACAAGTATACTTGGAATGATTTTGTAGTCCATGCAATGGTTGCTTAATAATTGAATTTATTTCAATGGGGCATCGGTATCTTCTTGTTGCATCTATCACCACTGGACTTCATAGATACGGATATGTGAAGGCGTCAAATCAGAGTTTGCCGTGAATCGATTCGGTACGAGCGTGACTCGGGTGGGCCAGTACAGCACCTGGGAATAGAGAAGCAATAACTGCTCATATGCACTCTCGCCTCTAGAGCGAAATGCAGGCAAAAATAGATGTTTTCATGCGAAACTATATCTACCTGGCTGCCCTGTCCAAGCTTCTGCATTAGAAGCTGCTGCCAGAATGCGTTTGGCACGCCGGGAAAGTTGAAATTGTCATCTCGTAGGGTCATACACTTGGAAAGCGAATCGAGCTCAGTCAGGAACTCAGCTGCAAATAATACAACCAGTGTGCCTCCCCATAAAAATTGAAGTGACACACGTGAAAGTAGATGAAATGGACTATAACATAACAAGAACTGAAAGCTCACGGGAAAAGATTGAGGGTACTCCAAAGTAGCTTGCGATGAAGACTTTTGGCTGAGATTGCTTGCGCAAAAGTTCGAGAACGAGCGATCTGCGAAAATTGTTAATTTCATTGATCGAATTGTCCGTCAACTCCTAATTTATTTACAGTAAATATTTTGAATTGTTTTCTTTGTTTCGTTATCTTACATATATAATTTGGCTATCCTATTTAACTCATTTCAACAAGCATTATAAGTATCTAAGTATGTTTCAATAATAATCAAACGATAAATAAATGACTCTGCAATTAACCCGACTTCACGCGTGAGCCGCCCCGTGATTTGGATTTTTTCGAACGTGATATTTTGCAGGAGTTGAATTGATTTGTCGAATTTATTGTTGGCATTCTCAGGAAAAGAGAGGTCCAAAGTGTCCACCGGGCCGCGGAGGTACTAAATTAACTCTAAATTTGACCTCAAAATATAATACCTGAGCAGCTTGTTCGAATGCTTGTTCTAATGAATCATCATGTTCGATAGCAAAGCAGATGTGAATAATTGCATCCTGAGTTTTAGCGAGCGATTGCAAAATGTCGGAAATTTATTGAAAATGAGTCTCCTTACCCCGTGTCTAAAATACAATTGACCTTTGATCTCGTCTCTGATTTCCTTGAGAGGATGCATAAAGTAGTTAAAGCGCTCGAGACTGACAACCAGCTTTATTTCGTTCTCCTGATATGCGTTTATTAATCACAGAGACACAATTTAGCTGTTACCCAAAAAGTTAAAGAAACTGTCGATATTTTCGGCAGGTTGGCTTGATTCTCATGTGAAACATTCACGGCATGAGCAGTTGCACGGCACGTCTGATAAAATAGAAGTGATGACTTAAACTTTGATTCCACTTTTCATTCTCAAAAACGTGTTTTAGTTTTTCGTGAAGTAGTCAGTTACACTGTATGCAACGTCTGACACGATTGGAAAGACATTTTTTTGTAATTTTTAAATTTAATTTTTAAAATTAATTTTTTAATTTTTCGGAATTGCCTTGGAATTCTTAAAAAAATATCATAGTCCAACATCACGGCACTTCTTTACTTTACCTGCCGGCCAAATATTCATTCCCCTCTCCACTATCGCTCGCTCGCGCGCCTTCTCATTTCTTGAATTCTAGAACTCCGGGCGCGGTCAAATAAGGGCAGAATGGTCAGGAATTTATCTAGTTTGTAAGGAAATTATATCATTTCCCTCAACTTTCAATTCTGCGCTCGGTCTTTTGCAATTTTTGCAACTCGGTCTTTTGCAACTTTTGCAATTTTTTATGGAACCAACTAATTGAGTTTCGAGCAAATGTCTATAAAAGAAATTTTTGCTCGTGCCTCTAGTCAGTCCGGCCTTCTTCATTCGGTGAAGAAGGTGGGGTGCTCTGTCCCCCGCGGACTGACCGCTCCACTGGTTGAGGGGAAATGAATCCCCCCTCAACTAGAGGGAGGGGGAGTGAATAATTGACCGGCAGGTAAAGTAAAGAAGTGCCCAACTAACTTTGCGGAAGTTGCTCAGACTCTCAGGATACCAGTCCGCTCGCAGAAATTTGCAAATCTCTAGCAAAGGAGGCAGCGGTAGATCGTTGAGGTTGACTTGATCAAAGGGTGAATCAATTCTTTCTTCGTTATCGACACCCGCACAATTTCCCTCCTGAAATAGAGTTGATGAAAAAAGTACTTCTATTTTCGTGCGTTTGAAATGCTCAGCAAATGAGATGCCGTGGTGAGCGAGCTATCGATTGCCTGGGAGAGATGAATAGAAGAGGTAGGGGGAGGAGAGCAGATAGATCACTCGCCTCCTCCCGGCCTCTTCCTTTCTCCGCCCCTCGAACGTTTGTCAAAGATCAGCTACGAGTGGAATGGAAAATCATCTGACAATAGCAAAACAAACCACAGTTGTCGGTGCGTAGTCTTCATTACCATCAGATTTTGCATCATTATTCAGTGATTCACCCTGTTGTTTATACATCAATCCGTTGCACTTCGCACTAACCTGAAAGAGACTGAAGTACGGTATTACCGGTAAATCATAATCAATAGCATCAACAAGCAAAACAATCATACAGAATTGCACTCAAACATATTTTACATTTCGTTAGTAACACAGTCCGAAAACAAACCATTTCTTTCTGCTCGACCCTTCGACCAAACATGGAGATAATAGGCTGCCACAGCCAGTTGATAAATAGCGATCTCCCATTATTGATCGATGGATTCCTGTCTGGCGAATCCTGCACGAAAGAGGTTACGGCAGCAAAAGCAAAAGCCTTACTGAGTAACGTTAGCATGAAAAAGAAAATACTACACTATACGTGTTTTCTCGCCACTATGATATGCGAGGAATAAAGAAGCGATAAAGCAAGCAAGAAGCAACAAGAAATAAAGAAACAACTTCTTCATCCTGGCAATCCAAGTGATAAAATCTCACAGCCATAGTCGAGGCGACCGCCGGACGAGGAGGAAAAGAGTAGAAATGAGGACGAATGCGTACGTGAATTCATCTATTTTGCTAGTTTTTTGTCAATAACAATTTCACAATTTCATTCCCTCCTTCATTTCTACCCATTTCCTTCTCGTCCGCCGGTAGGCTCACCAAATGGCTGTGGGTTTCGATTAATATTCAGATAAATAATGATAATTAGCTCAGTTTTTCGCACTTGACAAGTGCGAAAGACTACGCAGTAGCAAGGACTAGCTACAATCAATATGAAGATGGTTACAGGTCACCCAAGAGCCCCTCGATTCGCAACCAATCAACGAAGGATCGACGCTTCGCATCTCGACTGAAATTGAGAATGTGAGACCATTACGCACTCGAATCTCCCCTCCCCATTAAATATCATTAAATTTCGAACACTACCGTATTCTGGCGTAAAACACAAGGGGAAATTGGATATTGCGGACTTCCATCATCTCCACAAAGAACATGTTCTCAGCATCCAGAATCACAAAATTGTCTCCAATCCGAGCAATGATAACTTCGTTCCAGGACTCTTTCACCTCACAAATCGAGGGTGAAAGGACGTTTCTCAGCTGGCTCATTATTCCCCTTCTCTCGCTCTGCAGTTGTGGTCGAGGAGACAAAATGACTGATGAGGAGGAGGTTCGGATGAATGTTTTCCTCATTTCGGAAATTGAAAAAAATCACCACGATACCTACCGTAATAAGAAATGTGAAAATATTACCCAACGAAGTTGCATCATCCAACATTGTCTCAAAACCAATTCAAATGCCTGATGAAGCTGCATTGGCAACACGTATCTTGACTACACCACCCAACCATAACCGAATCCCCAAGTACCTCGTAATTTGATTAAATAAGCCCATTCATTTTCAGGCCATTCACCCCTTCCCGCACACTCTCGATTCGCCGCAATGCATTACACAACCAAGGGCCCGAACTCCTCCCGCGATCGAAATTAAGTCTCCAATCGGAGCTGAAGCTTCCGGCACTGTTGTGTGCGAGCCGGTTGAGAGCCCAGACTATACCACAATTACTCGCTACGTTCGTTTATTTTTCAAATTTCTGTTATGCTTCAGTGGGCTAATTTTTTCCATGGTAATGCATTTGCCAGTAATGCATCCTTACAGCATCTTGGTTAGCCTGTGAGTCTGAAGAATTCTTTGTCAAGAGTTTCCGCATTTTCAGGATGAAATAACCCATGAAACCTATCCTCAAGAGAGTTTTGTTTGTTGTAGTGTCCGTCGATTTGAAAGTGGATGGAACCCTCACCTGCTCCACTCCATTCAAATACGCCATCCTTTTCCAGGTTTTATTTCATTTTTTTTCTTTAGAATGGACATCGCGAGTCGGGAGGGGAAGTTAGTATATTTGCCTCATGCGTTTCGAACAGTTCCAAATAGGGATAATAGTCTCTTCATTTGGCACACTCTCTCGTCACTCGACCGAGTGTGGAAAATGAAATGAAATAGTGGTGACCTGTATTGCGCACTCTCAAGTTGGTGTATGTATTTGCTTCATGCGCCGGATTTCCAAAAATTGAAAATTCAGATAATATTTCCTCTTTTGTTCAGGAACTTGACGATTTTTGGTTCACTCACGACACAATCGACGAAATTCACAGCGAACAATCGTCGGTGAAATACAAAGTGAAGGGAGTGGTAAGTTGTCAATGATTGGGCAATCATATTGAGGTTGATTGCGTCCAGGAGACTTCGGTTGTGCGAATTACGCATCAATGTTTGAGTACCCAACAACGATCGGTGTTGTTCTTGAACGAGTCCAACAACGATCGGTGTTGTTCTTGAACGAGTCCAGTTCAGACACCTACAAATATTTATATAGATAATTGAAATAATGGATAGAATGCCAGAGTGTTTACGGATACGAACAGCGCTACATGGCGCATTGACTCTATTTGAGCTCAATTTGCTAAATTTGATCAATCATCGATCATTTCAGGCGAGAGATATCGATTTCTACCAATACAGCGTCGAACCACGCATCGTTTTCTATCACAATTGCGGAGGGAGTAAGCATTTTCGGAACTTTCTGAACTTGAGGGGTTAGAACTATCAAACATGAGTAGCAACTAGCATGGATTGGGAGGATCGGGAAAAAAAGGAAATTATATATTATATATCAATTTATCTATTTTTTCTTGCGTGTGCAAGGAATGGATAGTTCACCGAGGATTTTGGAAGACTCTCAATGTAAATCTGGAGACTACGGTTTTGACGAGATGCGATGCATGCGATAGACCGCATCGGCAATTTAGAGTATGATAAGAAGAAATAAAATCACGTCCCAAGTTTTATAATGGAATAAATTATGTTCAGTCTTCTTTGCGTTTTCTTTGCACAATAATTTTCCTTCGTACTCACTGGCCACAACCCGAGAAAGCATTGGACAGCCGGGTATGTAGTCCGTCTAACAGCTGGCCTTACCAGTGGTAGCGTTGTCTTACGACGTAAAATCGCTTGACGTGGATACATCTTTACCTTTACCTTTTTACTGGCCAGTACCCGTACCAACTGGTCAAAAATTTGAGCCTCTTCCCCCAAATTTCCTCCCAAAAATTGGGAGGGAAGCGCTTGATCTACCCCAAATTTGAGCCTCTCAAACCTCTTTTTTGAGCGATTCCCCAAATTTTGGGCAAAACCGTAGGGGGAGCGAGATGGGAAGACCCCTCAAAATTTGGAGTAGCTCATAGGGCTACTCCAAGTTTTGGGGTGTCTCTCTTTCTCTGCGTCTCTGACATAGCTTCCCTCTCTCGTTTTCACCCCAAAAAAACGCTTCCCATGTACATTCCCCCAGCCGACAGGGGCAATAAACCATTGTTTCACATATCGATCGTCTCACATTCGAGGGTGAAACTTTGATTTTCCGGGGTTGGTACGGGTACAGAGGTACGAAAGAGCACTTGAAATGAAGAGACGAAGAATTCGTAGAAGTGTAGTAGACTGACTCTGCAAGAACACCCATAGTGATATAAATTAATTCATCTGATTATTCTGACTGTTTCTGAAATAAACCATCTTCCAGAAGAAGTATTCGTCCAGAACAAAGAAAATTTTGAAAAATCATATTTGATTATTTCCTGTTTTCTTATTCTCGATTCTTCTCCCCATTCTCCTCTCATTTTCGTCTCTCGCGCTCGTCAGTGGAGGCTGGTCGCTCCATTCCTCACTTATATTTTTTTGTTTTTAGTTTCCGAAGCAAGAAAATGAAGCTGGCTCTTCTGATTTGTGTGCTGATTTCGAGCTGCCTTGCCGACGTGAGTTTCGAATGATTCTTGTGTGCTCCCATAGGAATCAAGCACAGGCGTGAATGATAGATAGCAACAGTGAAGCGCCCCATCATGAAATGGAGCCTGGGATAATGTATCCCAAAAGTTGGCATCGCGGTTGGGGGCAACTTATCCTTGTTCCAATTATTCAAAACATTTCTCTTGCTGCTTTCAAATCAAAATAGAACGTGTTTTATTTTTTCAGAGTGATTATGAACATACAGAGTATCGAGATGGAACGTGGAACGTGGGAAATTGTTGGATTGGAGCATGCTACGATGTGAAAGTGGACGGAACCCTTACCTGCTCCACTCCCTTCAAATACGCCGTCCTTTTTGAGGTTAGGTTGATTTTCGTGGATGTGTTCCTAGTTTCCTAGAAACACACGGAGAAAAATGTTTGAAGTATTTATCAAGCATGTGCATAGTAGATGTATATGCTGACGATTCAGCAGGTTCCCATCTATAGTATTTTTTTTGCAGGAACTTGACGATTTTCACTTCACAAACGACAGAATCGACGCAATTGACACTACATTCAGTGATCAACTGTCGGTAAAATACGAAGTAAAGGGAGAGGTTAGTTGTTAGGTTCAACAAGAAATAAATGTCCTCAAATGATCAGGTAAAAATATCAAAATTACCGAAGTTTTTTGCATGTTCTCAACACGTATTGCAAACAGTCCCATATTGAGAATTCCCCCTCTAACTTACACTTAGGTTCATCGAATTGTTCACGTTAAAAAAAACCGCATTTTCAGGCTAAAGACCCCGAGTTCCTCCAAGACAAGGTCGAACCGCGCATTGTTTTCTATCACAATTGCGGAGGGAGTAAGCATTTATTGGCACTATTGACTATCCCTAGATAACCACTCATTCGTTGCCAGTATTTGTATGAAGATTAATCTATCTAAAACTAAGCATTTTGATTATGGATTTTGAATTCGATCGCTTTCTAGTAATAAGGAAAATTAGTAATGATCGAAAAACATAAGGTAAAACATAATTTTCACCGTAACAGTTACCTAGTTTCACAATGATTATGCAAAAATCATTTTTTTCCAGAACGTACTTGCGTGTGCAGGGAATGGAAAGACGTTGGTACGCGTTTTCACTGGACTATCGATGTAAACCTGGAGACTACGAAGCTGGAGAGATGCGATACATGTGATCGTCTCGACGGATTTGACTTTGATAAGAAGAAGTAATCGAAGAATCGAATCCCGTATTTTGTAATGGAATAAATTATGTTCCGTCTTCTTTGCGTTTTCTTTACAATTTTATAAATTTGGAAGAGATATTGTGTTGATAGATAATTATCATTACTCATTTTATCTGATATGCATCCATCAGAGCCCATCTTCTGAAAAATCTGAAAAAAAAAGGTTGAAAAAGTTAGTTCTCGCTCAAAATGCACTGTCGGTTACGGTACTGATTTTTATTCGCATTTTACGGAATCCGTTACGTTTTTTTTTTTATTAATTTGCTAATTATTCGATTAATAATTTTGATATCTAATAAATTATGACTCGTGTAGTTAGAACGGGTGAGCAGTGTCCTTCCCAATACGGTTTGCACGTTCTCTAATGCGATTTACACGTGTCACTAGCACATTTCGCCTCAAACTTTTTGATTCAACTTCATTTCGGCCTCATTTAAATGTATTCCTGCTATTGCTTCTGCATATCGGTCCTAGTTCGTCGCTAGGCTGTCTAAATTAATCCTCCTTGGTCGATCGATCGCCTAATGATTGACTGACTGCACACATAGAAGAGGTCAGGCTCTGCGCAAACAAAAAGCGAGCTGGCTGGGCTCTTCGAGCGAGCGCAAGGACACTTATCGTCGTTCGTTGATGTTTTCTATATTGAATCCGCTCTGCCATGACGAATCACTAAAAGCAAGTTGTGTCCGCGCGATCCCTGAAGTTAGGTAACGGCTCTCGCCACTAACCTTCTTATCATTGATCATTCACACCTAGATTTAATTGCAGTTTCCACGTCCAATTCGCGTTATCGATTAAAAATCGGGTCAATATCCTGCTCAGTATGGTCTTACTCCCAGTCGCTGCATCGTAAGGCTAATAGTAAGCCTTCCGACTCGATGAGAATGATATTTTGACGAGGGAAAGCCTCCCGCTCTCTCTAATTCGCTCACTGATCTACCCTCTTCCCTTTTTGTTGTTCTTCCATCGTAAGAAGGGAAGAGGGTGTGAAGGCACCCCCCTCGAAACTGCACTTTTTGTTTCTTTTGTTCGAATTTCCTCCTTTCTTTGCGCGATTCGTCTGTTTTTCCTGTTTTAAATTCACTTTATCAATCGATATACCAATCAATCATTCTAGAATGCGGTTACTCCTTGCTGCGGTCGTCTCGCTGCTCGCAGCAAGCTGCTACGCGGCCGCCTCGGCCTCCCTCGAATGCGGAGGTGAGTGTTACTATAATACATTATTTCATTCCTTATTTTCCGTTGGCCCATGGTGTTTGGAGTGTTTGTTACTCGGGCTTCTGCTACGTATCAGTCTCGTATTGGTTGAGTTCGCTATATAGGGTCTATGAAACACTAGCGTGGCGGTACAGCCTAACATTGGGCTAAATAACGTTAATCAACGTTGTTCGTGACTCAACGTTAGCTAGTCAATCGTTAAAATCTTTGGTGCTCGCGCCACTGTCGACCCTTTTTTTTAAATCATGGCAAATATTTTTAAAAAAATTGGTTGCCTCTAGTGCGGAACATGTACGGTTAAACCTCTCACCACAAGTAATACCACCCCTCATTGCAGCGTGCATGCTGGTCGTGGCCGAGGTGGAGAAGGGCGTGCTCGCCGCCGACCCGAAGAAGGTGAGAACTGATGAGCAACCTCCTGAATCTGGGTCGTTTGGGGTTTACTGTGAAACACGAATGATATAGGGAAATATTGATAAAACCGCTTTGCGTACGCGCAGCTGATTCCAAGAAGGAAGATGAGATAGTGATGAGCGACCTATTATGTTGGGCAATACGGGGTCAAAAAGACGGGTCATGAAATCCAAGATGTGGTATGGTATTAAGAAATTTTGAAGGCTAAACCTGCGGTGTTTCGGATAATTTCCTCTGTTTTTGTCGAAAGCTGGTATGCTTTTTTCTTAATTATTGTTCGCATTGGCTTTAAAAAAAATGTGTGCATGATGGTCGTGCTGGAGCAGGGAATGTGAGAAGTAATCAGCAACTACCCTATTCTGGGTCGTATGGGGAAACTGTGAAACATGTGAAACATGCTATCGGGGAATATGGAGAAAATGGCGTGCCGAGGAAAGCGAGCAGTGGGCAACAAGGATCTCTACGCCTATCCGATGAAATTTAAAAACAAGGGGGTGTCATTCTAAATGTTAGTAGAATTCAGTTGTTTTAGTACCGTTACGTGGGGATTCGACGTTCGAAAAAAGAATGCACCGAAATGGTCCTCGTGCTGTCCTCGTCGATGGAAGTTAACTGTAAATAATTATAGGAAGAATGAGGATGGGATCATTTATTTATTATTTTTAGACTGCCTAGAAGTCGATGATTGGCCTGGTTCGATGTACGAGAGCATGGTAAAACGGTGAAACGAGAATAGTGCAGGGATAGGAAAAGGCGAGGGATACTGGCCAGTAAAAGAAAGTATTCATTTACATGTTATTTTTTACGTATCAGCATACGGCATGTGCCATTTCTCGATGAATATATAATATTATATTTTTGGTTGTGACCGGTTTACGAATTAGTGTTGTCTGTTCACAGGTTGCTTATTGGGCCACCGTGAAACATGCATTTCCTGGGGTCCAGTTCAATTTTTTTCCATTTACGATGATTGCAACGAACACTTTCCGGCATATTACAGCACATACTACGATGGGATACGATACTGTAGCCTACCGTAATCAATAAATGACCAATCAATAAATATTCAGATGATCGACGCCGGCAGCTTCCGCGTGAACCCCAAGGGCGAGCAGGTCGGACTGCAGAAGGTACGGTAGGGGGAGGGGTACGGTAGAGTACGGTAGGGAAGGATGATTGCGGTGATCAAGAATAGCCAACATTTTGTCCATTCAAAAAAATAAATAAAAAGGACTCGAGAATTCTCATCTGGTGAACATTGTGATGTTGCGTTTCACAGTCGGGTCTAGTGCAAGTCATAATGAGATGACTCAATGCACGACTCTTCCTTTTTTTTTAAAGTACAATCATTATGTCCCTTAGAAAAAAGTAGCATGGAACGTATTTTTATTATTTATTTTGCAACATAAATTTCGCAGGTGCCCTTCGCGCGCTCGAACGGCCACATCGTCGAGCTGCTGGAGAAGGCGTGCGACCGGACGAGCGAGTGCGTTTTTGTTTTTGTTTTTGTTTTTGTAGTTGTTGTTATTGTTTTTGTTTAATTATTTGAATATATAATTGAATCTGGGGGAAATTGCAAGGAAATTTCATGTAGGACCAGGCGCTTTTGTGCGACGCTAGTATCTAAAAAGCTGGGTGAGAGAGAGAGGAATGTCAATAAGCGGTGCCACCAGTCATATATGTGCGCCACTGGGTCCTCGTAAGCATGAGCGGTGGTGGATTGCGATCATCTTGATTTTCTCTGGTTTGAAGATACAATGTATGCATTCACTGTCCAGTGTTTGTGCCCAGTAGTGTTTGTGTCTCACCGACATCTCCAAGAGCACATGTGCAGACGAGCTGCGATTCAATGGTTGGGCCTAGACGGAAAATTAATTTAGTAGTTCTATAAACTTATTTGGTCAGTCGCGTTCGTCTGTCACAATTACCTCCCTTGAAAAGCAGAACTGGCGTCTCAATTGATGATCCTCGAAAGTATGAGTAAAAGACACCAGACCTGTTAACTGTAATGAGCGAGACTTTTTTACCCTCTGCATTTGTGCGTCGCCGACAGTCCATGTTTAGGGATTGTGTGAGATTGTAATGGCATTCCGAACAACAGTGGAGTTGTAATACTTTCTCGAACATGTGTGTTCTCTAACCAGTCGCGTTGGTGTCTCACCAATATCTCAAAAGCTGCAAGGGGGTGAGGTTCCAATCCATCGATCGCGTCCGACATGCTAATTGAAATGTACCACCTCTATTTGCTGGGATGTGTGAGACTCGCGGAATAGGTGTTTATTGCCAGTCGGGTTGGTGTGCTACTGATATTTCAAAAACGTTCCAAGCGAGTTAGGTGACACTATCTTTTCCATTGCCTCACAAAAAAATAATCGAACTAAAGACACGTTGGTTTTCGCAGTAGTTATATTAGGTTGTCACCAACAGCACAAGTTAGGGGAGTTAATGAAGTCGTGATTACGTTCTAGGTATTTCAATAACAATCATTGACTACATGAAAATCGTTTTTCTCTCAACCAGTCGCATTCGTGCGTCACCGATATTTTAAGAGCGAATTGCCATCGTGATTTCAATGATGTTATCGTTCTCTATGAGGAAAGATCAACTAGAAAATGTTCTCAATTGCGAATCGTAAAAAAGATGCGCTTCTCCCAAATTCCGTGCTTGTTGCGTTAGTGTTTCAGCTATATCTCAAAACCCGAATTGGGATCGAAACTTTAATTGTAGTCGTGATTCCTTTTTATAACTCGTGATAAATTGTTCTCCTTGCAGCTACCGTCACGTGGTGAACAAGTCGACCGGCAAGAAGGTTTACGTGCACAAGTGAGTGCGATTTATTGACTTATCGATTGACTGACTCTCTCCCTTTTGCGTGATCTCCCGCACGAGTGATATTGATTGATTGATTGATTGATTAACTTGTGAATGCTAGAGGATGTGCGCATTTCACGCATCCACCTGGAGAATAACAATGAGCGTATACCAAAGAACATATTGAATGTGGTTGTGCTCGTTTTTGTAAGACGAGTATGCCGCAGTTATCGTTCAAATCTTGAAACGATGGTAACTGGATTAGGCGGTGAAACCTCGCTGCATCGGTGTGCAATTTATATTTTGTATGTATGGACAACTTGCACGAATGAAATCAGTAGGCCCATCACGAGGCATTACTAAGGACACGATGACGCAGCGTACTGCCACGGCAATTCATTTATTCTTTTTTTTGCCGCAAATCCTAATGTTATCAACGTTGTTCGGAAGCAGCGTTTTACAGTGATGAAGTGAAACTCGAAATCAATTGTTTTTTTTAATCATTTAATATTATGATATAATAACGCGTCAGAATCAGAGATGGTGTTTGGCTACATGGCAGATTCGTGCTATGCGGGATCTTTGAATAGCCGCAGCAGCTCATGCGTGCTTTAATGCCTTCTTTGTTTCTGTGAGCAATTAATTAATTAATTAATAAAGCCCTCTAATTAAGGGATGCGACGTGGCTGACGGGCGACGAGAGCGCCGGCATGAGGAGCAGGCTGCACGGAGCGGTGAGTTAATTAGTTAATTAATTAATTAGCTTAATAAAGCTAATTATTTTCAAAATAGACACAATCCATTGTTGACAGGAGAAGGCGGGTTTGTGTTTGGGCAGGTGGTGGATTTGTGAAAATGATCCCGGGCATGAGGAGCACGCTGCACGGAGCGGTCAGTGTTAATTAGTTAATTAGTTATATTAATTGAGTTTATTATTTTCGAAAATACGTACAAATCAAATCATTTATTTCCTGTATCTGAGAGGGCAGGCCTGGGATGTTAGGGCATGCTCTTCTCATTCACGTTAAACGGGGTCAGGAAAGGAGGTCTTCGTTTTCCACAAGTCTCTGTTAAGTGCGTGGCGTTCGGTCAAGCGCAGCTGCGTGATGTCCTGTTTGATCATTTCTGACCATCTCAACTTTGGTCGACCCACTGGTCTCTTTCCTCGGATGGTATATGTCATCATCCTTCTACATACATGCTCCTTTTCTCGTCTCTTTACATGGCCGAACCATCTCAATCTCCGTTCTCTTATCTTCCCTTCCAGCTTAGCACACTTTGTCATCGCTCTAATAGCCTCATTTCTTACTCGATCACGGACATTCAGTCCACAAGCCCATCTCAGCATCTTCATCTCTACTACCATCATCTTATCCATTTGCCTTTCACTGATCGGCCACATCTCGCTGCCATACAAGAGTGTCGGTCGTATCACGCTCTTGTAGATTTTTCCCTTCAACTTTAAACTGATCCTTCTATCATTCATCACTCCTCCACAACCTCTCCATTTCATCCACGCACATTTGATTCGATGTTCTATATCCTTCTCAGCACTTCCATCCACAGTGATCATCGCACCCAAGTACTTGAATTGTTCCACTCTTTTGATCGCTGTATGGTTCACATCGGTCATCAGTCCATTTCCACATTCAAATCCAATGAACTCCGTTTTTCCCGTGTTGAGAGTCAGACCAGCCTCATTTAATCGTGTCTGATATTTTCTCACACTGTTCTCCACTTCCTTCACATCCGTTCCAACAATGCATATGTCATCTGCGTACATCATTGTCTGTGGTGCTTCACAAATCAGTCCTTCCAGTACACTATCCAGTACTGTGATGAATAACAATGGGGAGAGAGCACTCCCTTGATGAACGCCGACTTGTATCGGGATTTCATTAGTCTTTCCACACGGTGTTCTCACCATTGCCGAAGCACCTTCATAAGTGTCCTTGATCAGATCAATATATCGCTCCGGCACCGCTCTGTCTCTCAAAGATCTCCAAATCTGCCTCCTCGGTGTGCGATCGTAAGCTTTTTCCATATCCAGAAAAGCAGCGACTACGGGCATTCCAAACTCATAATGTCTCTCCAAGAGCATTCTCAAGGCGAATATTGGCTCTGCTGTTGAGCAAGCGGGTATAAATCCAAATTGAGACTCATTCAGAGTCACGCATTCTCTCAATCGTCGATCCAGCATCTTCTCATACAACTTCATTGAATGAGAGAGCAACTTTATGCCGCGGTAGTTTCCGCACTCTCTTACGTCTCCCTTTCCTTTGTAAATCAGCACGATTTCACTCTTTCTCCACGCATCGGGCATCTTTCCCTCTTCTAGAATTCGGTTCATCAGCCGTGTGAGCCATCTCACTCCAAAATCTCCGATACTTTTCCAACAATCAGCGGGTATTCCATCTGGACCCATTGCTTTTCCCCATTTACACTTGGAAAGTGCCAGATTCACTTCTAATTCATTCCATTCCGGAATCACCCCCTGCACTTTATCTCCTTCATTCAATCTGGTCTGTCCTTTCTCAACATTCAGTAACTCACGGAAGTATTCTTCCCATCGGTATTTCACCTCCTTCTCCTCTCTCAAGATATTACCCATCTCGTCCTTTACAACGAAACCAGGAAATGTAGTTGGAGGTGACAAATTGATGTTTTTTTTGGAAGGTGGTGGATTCGTGATTATTGAAATACTGAAGCGCACACATGCTTAGGTTGCTTCTTCATGGTTGGCAATAATAAAGATAAACCTGCCTGCTCGTGATATGTGTGTACAAATAGCATATTTGTGGAACTCGGGTAGATGGTTGATTCGTGCTGCGCACGTTTTTTGAAAGCCCGCAGCTCGCTCGTGTTTCAGTTGTTCTTCCTTTGATACTAAAAAAATAACAAAATATAACTTCACTTTCTACTCGATATGGATGTGTGCACGATAGGCATTTTCTCGCATTTGCATTTGCGCAAATATTTCCAAGTCCACTGAATTACGCTGGGACGGAGGAACCAAATTAGAAGAAAATATGCAAGGAAAGTGTTTATAACCTGCTCCCTGCATATGAGCCCCGCCCGTTGCGAAAGATTTCCCTGCTGAAGGAGTGTATCTAGCATGATCAGTATACGGGGGGGGGGGGGGGGGGGGGGGCGGATAAATCAATGATGTTGTATGCAGGCTGCTCGCTCTCTCTTCTCCTTCCAATCGGGAGAATCTCTAGGTTGATCAAAGTGTCTCTATTGTGATCAAACGGCAAGGGAGATGGGAGGAGAGGGAAAGTGATTCTAGTGTGATGGATCCTCTCTCCCTCTCCATGGCGATGACGATGGAAGAATAGGAGCTCTTTAGGACGGTGTGATGTTAAAATGATTGAAGGCAGTTTCGAGTGAGCAATTTATAGTCATCGTCCTAGTGGGATGAGTAGTGGGTGAATCACAGAAACAGCAGGGAAGTAAGATGAAGAAACGCTCGATCGCTTGGCTTTGATGGAGACGACGATGAGGAATAGTGAAGTGTGGTTATTACTCGCACGTTTGTCTGCACTATTAATGTTGCCATCTCGCTAGAGATATGACGATTCGATGAATCACCAAAGCAGCAGCGTAGATAAAGGACTTTAAATCACTAGTGTGCCTCTGGCTGGGTGTTTGAGAGAGGCGGAGCTTTTCTGCGAATCTGTCAGTGTCTCTAGCCTGGTAAACCTCGCCTCTTGGATGTGTCTAGCATGAACTATTGGAGGAGGTTGAGTGTGGAGCGTTCAAGGTAGAAAGAGGTGGAAAGTGTCTTAGTGTGCTCTGGACGGGGCAGAGAGGGACGGAGCCCACTTAGCAGCAGAGGTGCTGTCGCTAGCCTGATTGACCCGCCTCCTCTGAATGTGTCTAGCATGCTCTACTGGAGGGGTGGAGAGTGGCGCGTTCAAGGTAGAAATATGGAAACGTGTCTAGTGTGCTCTTACCGCTGGTTGAGATTGGCAGAGCCCTCCTCCCAGCAGAGGGGCTATCTCCACTCTGGTTGACCCCATCTCCTCGATATGTCTAGCATGCTCTAGTGAAGGGCGGAGCAAGAGAGGCGATCATGCTAGAGAGGGATAGGACAGACTAGAGAGAAGAGGGTGGCCCACGCAGAGTAGAGAGGAAGGAGGAGAATTGAGTGTTGAACTGATCGACATTCAGAGCGAGGAGATGAGATGTGGGTGGTGTAATGGGGATAGATACGATACGTGAGAGGAGAGGAGAGGAGAGGAAAGGAGAGTTTGGGTAGTTTGCGAAAAAAGGATATTTGAGTTTCAGTGAGTAGACTAGAAAGGCGGAAGTGAATGGGCGATGATTGTCCGATCGTAGTTGGGTTCTCAAAATGCTGAAATTCATTGTTTTGGTGATTGCACAATGGGCCAGCGGAATGGGGCTGCAGAGCGGAAATTACAGAGGAGGAAGTGGCGTGTGGGCCATTTAAACTAATTGTACTTGAAAGTTTGTTTTAAAGATCTGTTGCAGTGGTCGATTCATGTTTCAGAGGAATGACTAGAATGTTGAAAGTAGGAAGCCGGCAGTGATTGCGTGACCTATTGGATTTAGAGTATTTATAATTGAATGGTGATTGCCGCATGCGTATTGTCTCGGTGGAATGGCGCTGCTGAAAGGGGGCTAGATAGAAGAAAGTGGGGGATGGGTCATTTGTGGTGTGGGGCTTTGCGCAATAATCAATTATTCTAAATCTATTTTGCAAGCGGTTATTAGTTCTTCACAGTGGAGACAAGGCAAGCAGATTACGCGGATGGGTGATGAGGTTTTCTCTCTTTATTTTTTTATTTAGAAAAATCGTTTCATTGGCTGATTGGTGCAGTACGCGGACGACTAGAGCGACGAAAGTTGTGGGTGGGCGATAGTACATAGTCTAATATGCTGTTATGGAAAAAAAAACAATAATGGTTCAATAATTTGCAATGGATGATTCGTGCTGCACGCGGAAGACTAGATCTGAGGAAGTGGAGGGTGGGCGATAAGTGCTTGAGAGTTCCTTCCAAAATAATTATTCAAGATCTATTTTGTAATTTCTCACACAAATATTGCAATGGATGATTCGTGCTGCACGTGTGATAGTAAAGAAGGAGATAATGTGATCGAGCGATAGATTGGGTGTATTGAATAAAAAAAATTAATCTTCCATCTCTCTCTTATTTTCAATAACGAGTGATGATTGTGGCGTCGGATTCGTGTCGCAAAATGAAAACTAGAGGGGGGAAATTTTATGAGTTGGCGATGTTCACTCAGTGCTTCCTATTGATTGAAATTTTTTTATGGATGATTTGGGTTATAGAGACCAGGCAAATGAGTAATGAGAGTTTGGAGATTAATGATACTACGAGCATCTGGCTTCTCATGACTCACTGGCATGGTGGGTTTGTGCTGCAGCCTCGAGATCAGATTCAGGTCAATTGGTTGATGGTGATTACCAGCGGATTATCTGCCGTGCAATGTAGGAATCGATGTGCTGCTGTGCTTTTGGCTATTGACGGTCTGCGAGTGTGGCGGCTGCGCGCAGTGTAAAGTTGAGTAGAATAGCCGCGTAGTGAATTCGTGCTGCAAAGGTTAGACTAGTTTAATTGACATGGGAACCGTCTCAGGACACATTTCCCGATCTTGATGATAAATTCAGGGTCTACTAAGTTGACTGCGCTGATTCCAAATCTGTTTTCAAAAACTGCCACCGAAGTCGTTGAAGCGAGTTGTCGACTTCTGAAGTTTTGCACGTGATTTCTCAAAAGCCGTTCGCGCGAGGTGTAAGGAGTTCGCTCGATCCCCTTACCATCAGCAGCCGTAGCAGAGTGGTTAAGAGGATCGGCTCGCTTTCCTTTTGGGTATGAGTTCGACTCCCTCCCGATGCAATTTTCTTTTGCCGATTTTTACACTATTTTTCATTGAATTTCAAGTAACAATATGGTTTTGAACGAGTTATGACATGCCAGAATCGACCACAGAACATTTTCTCAAATCTGGTGTGATGAATAAATTCGAGTTCTCTTCTCTACTTGAAGTGCTATCAATCAATGAAGGTAACCCCACGATCAGATCAATTTAGTGTGCAAATCCTATTCCATTAGACGAAATTCAAAGAATTGCGATTCCACGACCTATGAAAATGCGAACGAGTATGCAAAGTGTTTCGCCAAAATTGACTCCATTGATTGATAGCACTTCAAGTAGAGAAGAGAACTCGAATTTATTCATCACACCAGATTTGAGAAAATGTTCTGTGGTCGATTCTGGCATGTCATAACTCGTTCAAAACCATATTGTTACTTGAAATTCAATGAAAAATAGTGTAAAAATCGGCAAAAGAAAATTGCATCGGGAGGGAGTCGAACTCATACCCAAAAGGAAAGCGAGCCGATCCTCTTAACCACTCTGCTACGGCTGCTGATGGTAAGGGGATCGAGCGAACTCCTTACACCTCGCGCGAACGGTTTTTGAGAAATCACGTGCAAAACTTCAGAAGTCGACAACTCGCTTCAACGACTTCGGTGGCAGTTTTTGAAAACAGATTTGGAATCAGCGCAGTCAACTTAGTAGACCCTGAATTTATCATCAAGATCGGGAAATGTGTCCTGAGACGGTTCCCATGTCAATTAAACTAGTCTAACCTTTGCAGCACGAATTCACTACGCGGCTATTCTACTCAACTTTACACTGCGCGCAGCCGCCACACTCGCAGACCGTCAATAGCCAAAAGCACAGCAGCACATCGATTCCTACATTGCACGGCAGATAATCCGCTGGTAATCACCATCAACCAATTGACCTGAATCTGATCTCGAGGCTGCAGCACAAACCCACCATGCCAGTGAGTCATGAGAAGCCAGATGCTCGTAGTATCATTAATCTCCAAACTCTCATTACTCATTTGCCTGGTCTCTATAACCCAAATCATCCATAAAAAAATTTCAATCAATAGGAAGCACTGAGTGAACATCGCCAACTCATAAAATTTCCCCCCTCTAGTTTTCATTTTGCGACACGAATCCGACGCCACAATCATCACTCGTTATTGAAAATAAGAGAGAGATGGAAGATTAATTTTTTTTATTCAATACACCCAATCTATCGCTCGATCACATTATCTCCTTCTTTACTATCACACGTGCAGCACGAATCATCCATTGCAATATTTGTGTGAGAAATTACAAAATAGATCTTGAATAATTATTTTGGAAGGAACTCTCAAGCACTTATCGCCCACCCTCCACTTCCTCAGATCTAGTCTTCCGCGTGCAGCACGAATCATCCATTGCAAATTATTGAACCATTATTGTTTTTTTTCCATAACAGCATATTAGACTATGTACTATCGCCCACCCACAACTTTCGTCGCTCTAGTCGTCCGCGTACTGCACCAATCAGCCAATGAAACGATTTTTCTAAATAAAAAAATAAAGAGAGAAAACCTCATCACCCATCCGCGTAATCTGCTTGCCTTGTCTCCACTGTGAAGAACTAATAACCGCTTGCAAAATAGATTTAGAATAATTGATTATTGCGCAAAGCCCCACACCACAAATGACCCATCCCCCACTTTCTTCTATCTAGCCCCCTTTCAGCAGCGCCATTCCACCGAGACAATACGCATGCGGCAATCACCATTCAATTATAAATACTCTAAATCCAATAGGTCACGCAATCACTGCCGGCTTCCTACTTTCAACATTCTAGTCATTCCTCTGAAACATGAATCGACCACTGCAACAGATCTTTAAAACAAACTTTCAAGTACAATTAGTTTAAATGGCCCACACGCCACTTCCTCCTCTGTAATTTCCGCTCTGCAGTAAAAAATCGGCAAAAGAAAATTGCATCGGGAGGGAGTCGAACTCATACCCAAAAGGAAAGCGAGCCGATCCTCTTAACCACTCGGCTACGGCTGCTGATGGCAAGGGGATCGAGCGAACTCCTTACACCTCGCGCGAACGGTTTTTGAGAAATCACGTGCAAAACTTCAGAAGTCGACAACTCGCTTCAACGACTTCGGTGGCAGTTTTTGAAAACAGATTTGGAATCAGCGCAGTCAACTTAGTAGACCCTGAATTTATCATCAAGAACGGGAAATGTGTCCTGAGACGGTTCCCATGTGAGCAACACATTTTACACGTGGTGGAGGGGACTGAATTCGTGTCGCAGAGGAGCTACTAGGTAGATGCAAACCGTTGTTGTCTAATTTAGCCCACAGATTTACTTTCAACAAATTTGATGCATGGTGGTTCCATGCCACATTACTAGAGCAACAGCGTGTGCTTGTATTAATGGTATGCAGCTCGGGTTGACAATCAAAATAAATTTACTAAATATATATTTTATTATATTAAATAATTAATTATTTGCAGTGCAACGACTTCATCGACGAGCGGGGCGACGAGCTGGAGAAATACTTTGAGGTGGAGAGGGAGGACCCCGCGAGGGAGCTGTGTGTGAAGACAGTCGGTGAGTACGGTAGAGTACGGCAGTTTGGTGGGGGGGGGGGGGGGGGGGGGGAGCAGAGTGATGATTCAGTGGCAAACTGCAGCTAGTTTGTGAACAATTAGTGCGAAATATGGGTGACCAATGCTTCGCTCGAGATTGGACTTGGTGATTTGCGGTAGGGTTGGCATTTCGGGGATAACGGTCCCCTACGAGAGGATATGTAAATGGGAATTGTTTTCGTGTTAATGTTTCCCGTGCTTCTGTGATGCGATGCAGCACACTATAGTTTTTGAACCTAGCTCGGCACTTTTCTAGTTCCGTACTAGGCCACGCCCCCTCCCCTCGCCCCTCCCCCTCGCCCCTCCCCTCGCCCCTCCTCCTCTTCCCATCCCTCCCCCGCCTCGCGCCCTTCCCCTATTCGCTTCCCATCGATTCCCTCTCCTTCTCCATTACGAAACTGCCCCTTCGTTCCAATGTTTCCTTCCTCCGGAATTAGACAAGATCCCACGCTTCCTCCCTGCTGCTTCCCTCGATTGCAAGGTATGAGAAATATAGGTAAAATTTTGATAAGCTTCTGGTCTCAAATGGAATAGGCACGATACTACGGTATTTCACCTAGATTTTAATAATTTCCTACCTAATCCCTCAGTCAGTTTTCTGATATTCTACAATATTAGTAAAATGTCGCCGTTTTCTTTGTTTCACAAGATGAACAGAGTCAAACTGGAGCTGTTTCTCGACCTGCCGATGCCCGCCATCGTCTCCCATCTCCGCGCCTGCGGCCTGTTGAGGAGCACTCTCATGTGCCCTAAGTGTGCGGTGCCCTGCGTGGAGTACCAGCTGAAGAAGAGTCCTTCTTGGCCGGGATGTGGTTGGCGTTGCAACAACTGTGCCACCACCTTCTCGGCCCTGAGGGACTCCTGGTTCTCCCGCACTCGGATCGATATCCGCCCCCTCCTCCGCATGTTGTATGCCTTCTCCTGGGAGCAGGCCTCGTTCCGCTCCGTGCAGCATGAGCTGCGTTGTCCCGATGGGTCGACGATCAGCCGGCAGACGTTCGTCGACTACTGCAGGTACGTTTTCTATACATTCTGTAAAGTATGCACACTCTCTCTATTCCCCACGATCTCTCATTATGTCTGACCGACGAAAGAGTGTGTGAAATAGAGAGAGCACGGCCATTGCACACTCAATAGATTACGTCATTAGTCGAAACTGATTGTTACCTGTTACCTTTTCAGCTTCTTTCGGGAAGTCTGCGTGGCCGACAACGAACGTCAGCCCAAGATCGGAGGCCCGGGAAAGGTCGTCGAAATTGACGAAAGCGCTTTCTCGAAGAGAAAGTATAACAGGGGGAAGAGGATGGCTGCCCAGCAGTGGGTATTCGGCGGGGTAGAGCGAAGGGACAAGACTAAGCTCTTCGCTATCCCTGTGGCCAAGAGGGACGCTAACACCCTGCTCCCTCTCATCGTCAAGCATATTGCCCCCGGTACGGAAATTCAGTCCGACTGTTGGGCTGCCTACCACCGCATCTCCAACATCGGCAAGTACACCCATCTCACTGTGAACCACAGTGTCACCTTCAAAGACAAGGTGACGGGAGCCTGCACGAACGGCGTCGAAGGCATGTGGCAGCGTCTCAAGCTTGGCCACAAG
Source organism: Pristionchus pacificus (assembly GCA_000180635.4). Classification (NCBI taxonomy): domain Eukaryota; kingdom Metazoa; phylum Nematoda; class Chromadorea; order Rhabditida; family Neodiplogasteridae; genus Pristionchus; species Pristionchus pacificus. The sequence goes on from CM026577.1 coordinate 17,108,822, forward strand.
CGAAGATTCGGAACCCATCGATCCCAGCTTCCCTCGCACATCGGAGCTGCCGTATTCTTCATTCGCCACGAGTTGGAGGATCGATTCGAGGCCATGCTACGTGCCATCTCTGAGAACTTCCAAAAAAAAATCAAATAGTTCCTCTACTCTCCTCGTTTTGCATGCTCTCTCGTCTGTCTGACCTGCGAGTTGCCGTTGTTGTTTTCCATGTTGTTGTTGAGTTGATGAAGATGATTCGTGGCGATACGTCGGGAAGCGACCGACGATAGGGATGGTAAACGAAGCGAATGAAATAGATACGGTAGATACGAAGGGAGAGACGCACACGAGACGCGCAAACTCCGCCCCCTTCTTCTCCCTCTCTCTCGCCTGTCTCTACCCCGTCTCGGCTAGAGAACACTCTCGCTACAAGGCCTTTCCTTTCGAGTTCCTCTCTAGCGCAACGGCTTGCTGTCGCGCTATGCCAGGGGGTAAACCCATTAGCAAATTTTTGGAGGGCTCCGCCCCTATCCCCCTCAGAGGGGGGGGGGGGAGGTGTGCCCGCCCCTCCCTCCTCCCCCCCAGGGGGGCGGGGTCAAGGGGCGTGGCCCACCCACCCCCAGGGGGCGGGGAACTACGGAACTAGAAAAGTCCCCCTAGCTCTTTCATGTTCAAATAGGTCTACTTCTAATCAATTTGATTTCGAGTTTAATGTTGACTTGATAGACAAGCGTGCAACACCCATTAATTCATCCACTAATTCGTACATGCTTAATGTGTATGCAATGAATCCAGAGAAAGTATTTCACTGAGCTCTTCAACCTGGTGATTTCGTGATCAAACCAGTCTCCTTTTCTCCAGTTTGGCTTATCCCTCGATACTGCCTGCGAGCTTTTACTATATCACTCCACTGATTAAACCAGGAGAAACAAGAGCTCATTGGCGATCCTTCTTTTTGCGGCCTGGCGTATTCGTGATCAATGATCAAACCACACATCTTCCCTCTAATCTGCTCGCTGTCTCAATATTTTGAATGTATGCATTTCACCAACAATAGATCCAAAACATCCAGAAAACATTGTTCCCTCTGACCATGAGAGCTTCTACTTGGTGGTTCTGTGATCAAATCAGATATATTATCTCTACTCTAGTCTGACATATCCCTCGATTTTGATGATGAGCTTTGTTTCGAATCATTTATCTGATTCAGCTAGTAAACAGGAACGCGCTGCACCACCATTTTGTGTTTGCAACATACACGGTGGATTTGTGCCTCTTGTCTTCCGAACCCCTCTCCACACTGGCTCCTCCCTCTATAGTGTGCTATCTCCCAGTCATCCAGAGCATACTAGAGAGAGAGAACTCCTTTGTTAGAGCACACTACACACCCTCCAAAACGCCTCCCGTTTCTCTACTCTGATCGTCCTCTTTCTCTTCTTCTCTCTTCTCTCCTTCCTCCCTCTATCCCGTTTGCTCCCAATCTCGACTCCGCCCTCTCCGCTGGTTCATACTCGATTCACTGAAGGAGCAGAGGGGCCACACTAGAGACAGAAAAGACTCGGCCAGAGCACACTACACACACTCTCTTCTCTCCTCCGTCTCTCTACCCTGGTGGTTTGTTGCTCCAGCACACCCCTTTTCTCTCTATCTAGTGCGGTCTGGCTCTATCTAGTCTGAGCCCTTGGCCGACTCCGCCCCACGATTGACCATCCTAGATACGCATCGAGAAGGGAGCAATCACACTAGATACACCCTCCGTCTCTCTTCTGCTCTATCCATCATGGTGTCTTCTATCAATATTGAACTCTTCCCCGACGTTGCCCCCTTGAATAGTTCATTCTAGAAACACTCTCAGGAAAGAGCAATCTGATTAGGAACATCCCGTTTCTTCCACGTCTTAATCTTCTTCTTCCAACCTCTCTGTAAGAGAGCGTGAAGTTCGATTCTCTCTGTGTAAATTGGATTAATCTTAGAATCATGAGTAATCAGAATAAGTGCTTCCGCTTCCTGACAAATCACTAAAAGAGCGTGAATGATGCACACTCTCGTTTTCTTTTCTCGACAATTGCATTTGAGTTTCAGCTCCTCCTGATTTCCATCCAGGCCATGTCCCGTTGATATCATCCGAACGATCTGTTACACCCACTAACCTAGTTATGAAGTGAAGCAAATAATGACACAACTTCTGCGGCTCTGTCTCATCGCACTCTCAAGACTCGATCACACCAGATCCACTCTCTCCTAATGACATCTCCCGATCAGATATCCCGCCCTAGATACACTTGGAGAAGGAGATAGGAGGATACACCTTCCTATCCTTTATCCCATCTCCCACAATTCGATTGATCAGCCTTGAGATATCCCTATTGAAGGTGAATGATGAATGCAGATTGACTCATCAATCATCCCTATTCTTATCGCATCATTGAAATGCATTTGATCGCGTCACAGACGAGAAGCATTCTAATGATAGATGTGTGATGGTGTCAATCGTTGAAGCCTCCTGATTTGCAGTAACGGGTGGAGATACCCTGTGTATGAGATCGCTTCACTCAAGAGAAACGTGCATAGAAGGGATTAGTCAACACGGAAATGTGTGCAGATCTTGCAGAGACGCCATCTGAATGTGTCCATGTGCTAAAATATAACAACTACGTTGTATAAATGTCAAAGAGATCCCCGTCACACATTTAAAAAAAGGGAGGCCATGAATCATATACAAGGAAGTGTAAGCGGATCTTGCAGAGGTTTCCTATGGCATTTTTATGCGTATCTGGAAACACTTGGAGAAGTGGTGGATAGAGATCGCGTGACGCATTGCGAAAGGTTTCCAGAGGCTGGGCAAGACGGAAGTGAAAGCGTATGTTGCAAAGAAGCCGTCTCGGTGTGTCTAGCATGGAATATCCGAGGGCGGGGCCGACCAAGGGCTCACACTAGATAGAGAGAACGCATCTTGCAAAGAAAGCTGTCCCGGTGGATCTACTCTGAACTTTCCGAGGGCGGCGAAGGGAGAGAGGTTCAAACTAGCAAGAGGACGAGGGAGAAATGTGCACGTAGCCTGCTGCCCTCTTCTCAATATGTTTCTAGGCTGAACTATTAAAAGGCTGAGAAAGAGAAACCTTTCATACTGACAAGAGCAACAGAGAGAAAGTGCACGTAGCCTGCTCCGACTGGGACTGGCAGCAGCGAAGTGTATCTAGTTCGGTTGCTCTCTTCTCAATGCGTATGCATGAATTATTCGAGGGCGGAGTCGGGTTCTGCCTTGCAAGAGGAGAATAGAGAGAAATGGCACGTAGCCCCGGTCTGACGGGGGAATTTGAAGAGGGAGGACCCCTTGAGGTTCAGGCTGCATCCAACCAGCATGAGAATGGAGAGAAATTGCACGTATGTGAAAGATTTAGAGAAGGCGGTGCCACCTTATTGTGTGTAGCTCGATTGCTCCCTTCTCAATGCGTATCTAGCATGGACTAAACGAGAGGCGGGGCCGAGGTCGGGTTCAGGCTAGATATAGACACGAGGATGGATAGAGCAGAAGAGATACGGAGGATGTATCTAGTGTGATTGCTCCCTTCTCCATTCGTATCTAGGATGGTCAATTGGAGGGCGGAGTCGGCCAAGGGCTCAGACTAGATAGAGCCAGACCACACTAGATAGAGAGAAGGGGCTGTGGGTGAGCAACAAACTACCAGGGTAGAGAGACGGAGGAGAGAAGCGAGTGTGTGTAGTGTGCTCTGACCCGAGCAGATCTGTCTTTAGTTTGGTCTCTTCATTTCAGTGTGTTATGTGCACTGAACGAGAAGCTCTTTCTCTCGATTCGTTTCTATTTTCTGTTTTCATCAATGTGCTGGGTTGGAAATACTGTTAGTGCATGAGAGGACTACGAGACGCATTGGAAGATTGGCTCGGTGTCGAGAGATGAAAATAGACTAGGGCACGAATTCAGCTGGGAAGGATGTGTGATGTGTTCTGAACGAGAATCTCGCGCTCTTTTTCTCATATGGCGTGTTCGTTTCTGCTTGAATTATCTTGGCTAGGATGAAATCATATTTTGAAAGAAGATCCATCTATTTATTGAAAAGTTATTGGAATTCGACATATGAAATTTGAGCAGGACTTGAGTTCACCAGGCCCCGGTAGTGTGCGTTCTGACACTGTATGCGTTATTGACTCTAGTGTATTAATGATTTTCTTTCGCGTGTCAGGCATTTTTATCCGACAAGCAGACAAGAACATTACAGATTCCATAATGATTGAGTAGACTCTGTTTCTGGTATTTAGTTTGTCGATCGGTGAACGCGCTACTCATTAGGCAAAGGACTCGGGCTTATGAGAAAAGGGTTGGCTGGATCGCAAAACTGCCGAGTTAAAAATGTAAAAGACGTTGAGGAGAAAGATGGTGCAAAGAATGATAGAGATGAGATGCATTTCTCTCGTATGACGAACCTTCCACGAATTTATGGTAGTTTTTTTTTCACCGGAATTCATCGCAATATTGAAACACGGTTTATGGAAGGGAAGAGGAAAGCAAAGTGAATCACCAAACCTCCGGGAAATAGAGAACAAGAGAAAGCATGAGTAGTGTGATTTCTCCCTTCTCAATTCGTATCTAGGATGGTCAATTGGAGGGCGGGGTCGGTCAAGGGCTCAGACTAGATAGAGCCAGACCGCATTAGATAGAGAGAAGAGGGGCGTGGCGAGCAACAAACCACAGGGTAGAGAGACGGAGGAGAGAAGCGAGTGTGTGTAGTGTGCTCTGATCAAGTCATCGCTGTCTCTAGTGTGGTCCCTTGGCCCTTCAGTGAATCGAGTTTGAACAATTGGAGAGGGCGGAGTCGAGATTGGGAGCAAACGAGATAGAGAGAGGAAGGAGAGTAGAGAGATGAAGGACGAGGAAGTAGAATGTGCAGTGTGATTAGGAGAAGCTTTATTCAATTTATGACTATTATTTAAGTTGTGGATTGGATTGAATTGATGTTTGAGCAATGTGATTCAAGTGCATTTGAGGCGTTATAGTATTCGAAAGAAGACGGGTGACTAGGGCATGAATTCACCGAGCAGAAAAGAGTCGCTCAGATCGTTCCCTATTTTCATCTCTTCGTTTCACGAGACATTGCAAGTATGTGTGGTGTGCTCTGAACGAGACGCAATTTATTTTTCTTCTGTGGTCTCTGAATTTCTGCGGATATCTCTTTGGTTCTATATTGTTAGTGCATGAGAGGCAGACTGTGTTACAGATTGGAAGTAGTGCACCCATTCGAGAGAAGAGAGGTGATTGGGGCATGAATTCACCGAGACTGGGAAGGGGGTTGTGCGTTTCGAGAAGTAGCGTCTGTGATCTTGTTTCATCGCATGTTAAATATTTCTAGCATGGGATATCCGAGATTGTAACGCACACGAGCACATTTTATAATTTGTGATGGCTTTCATTGCTGTATTTATAATGTGGGGGTTTAGCGGACGTTGTGGTCGTGGCATTCGAGACGCGACTCCAGTTGGCGAGAAATGGTCTTACTGGATGACAAAACCATCGGGTTTAAAATGCGAAAACGGCAACAATAATGTGCAGTATCAAATGGCATGATTATTCGTATGGCAGGATGAAATAAACACACGGAATCTCCGTAATGACTAATCCTCTGACGATTTACGTGCTCAAATTGTTTTATTGAAACACGATTTGTTAGAGTGAAATATTTTTTTCGTCTGGAAAGGTCTCGAAATCGAAACACGATTCGAGAACAGGAAGAAGAGAGCTGAGTGAATCATCAAACCACCAGTGTAGAGAAACGGAGAAGGGGAGGGAGTGTGTGTAGTGTGCTCTGGCCAATCGACGGCTGTCTCTAGTGTGGTCCCTTGGCCCTTCAGTGAATCGAGTATGAACCATTGGAGAGGGCGGAGTCTAGATTGGGAGCAAACGGGATAGAGAGAGGAAGGAAAGAAGAGAGAAGAAGAGAGGCTGCGATCAGAGTAGAGAGAAGGGAAGGCAGTTTGGAGGGTGTGTAGTGTGCTCTAGCTGAGGAGTTGTCTCTCTAGTATGGTGCCTCCGAATGGGAGGGAGCACAAGATAGAAGGAGGAGCCAAAGTAGAGCGGGGTTTGGGATGGAGGGAAGAGTGTGCAGTGTTCTCTGGGTGAGCCGCGCTGTCTCTAGTGTGGTCCCCTTGCTCGGGCGGTGTAGAGAGTTTGAGCCCGGAGAGGGAGGAGTCGCGGAGGGGAAGCCAAAGTAGAGAGAGCGTTCAGGGAAGGGAGCGGAGAGAAGGAAGAGAAGGGTTCAGGGTAGAGAGAGGGTTAGGATGTGTAGTGTGCTCTGGGTCAAGTAAACGTATCTCTAGCGTGATGTGTCCCCTGTTCCTCGGGTGTTAGACTAGGCAGGATACCGGAAGAGAAGAGGGAGTAGATGATTCTTGCTAACTTATATTTCGAAGACAGCTATGCTCAAAGCATGTTAGGTAGGAGAAGAATAGTTTGAGCGCGAAACCACCTGGTCTGAAGCATGAATCGTTTTTTTCCAAACTTGTGATCTTCCTTGACACGTTTTTCTGTGCAAACTGATTGCATCCTAAAAAATTGGTAGTTTACAATTTCTAAATAATTAAAAAAAAAAATTATTAATTTGCGGGCGTGTAACCGCTGGGCTTTACAAGTGGGACTCACCTAGCATTGTTTTTCGACTGTAAACCCGCATGACGTGGATATACTTTTACCATTACCTTTCCAGGCGTGTGCACCTCGGTGGACGTCTCTCCGCTACCGCCGATGGAGCCAGAAGAGGAGAAGAAGGAGGAGGAGGAGGGACAGGGCGAGGGAGGGAATGATGAGCTGTAGTTTGTAGTCTGTAGTCTATAAGTGATGGCCCAAAAAACTACCCTTTGAGGTCCCTAAACGCCCCCCCCCCCCTCCCTGAATTTATAGTAATAATTAAGGCCCATGTGAATGTTTAGTGCAAGAATGTCAGCTAAAGTTGTGCAATTGTTTTCGTAATTTATTCCCGTTTTCTCACGTAGTTTTCGAGTTGTTTCTAGTCGAGTTTGAGGAGAGCTGTGATAAAGGTTTTCAACTATTTTTAGTATTTGTAAATGATTCGGTATCGTCAGATCCGAGAGGAAGTACTGTGTAATGTCGGCGAGGTTGAGGCGGAGGTGGATCTTTAATCTTTAATCTTTGATCTCTATCTCCGCAGGATGTCGAAGTTCGACCCTCGTCCGTGCCTCACGGTCGCCGATCTGTGGGCATGGGAGCCGCCCGGAGGTGAGTGCAGAGGTTACGATAGTTCCCGGGGCACTGTAGGAGGGGTTACGGTAGGTTCAAGCGCATCGAAGAACTTGCTGTGGGCTTCTGCGAAACAAACACGGTGCTATTGGAGGGGAACAACTGGAATAAAAAAATTGCTTTCTTTTTGCTATTATGGTGCGAGGAAATGTGGTTTTCCCTACAAAGAAATGTAAAATGTTACCGTGATCCCATCCATTTTCGTGCTACAGTAATTTCTCATCTCTCACTCAGGCGCCGCTCGCGCGGAGTTGATCGTGGTGGATGGCGACGAGCGATTGCCGCCCCATCCGACCGCCGTCCCGCCCATCGCCCCGCTCAAGCCGGGTACGGTAGTCCCCGCACAATCGAGAAGTGACTCTATTATCGAAAAATGAAATGCGAACGTGTAGGGAGGGGGGTACGGTAGTATCGGAATGATTGATAACTGACCCATCGCCCGCTCAAACCGGGTACGGTAGGAATTAAGCTAGAGGGAAACGGCAGGCTGGGCTTATCAACTGATTTTTCACAGGTCGTTGCATCGTGCAAGAGTGGAGTATGGGTTTGTTATAGGGTTATCGAAAAATGAAATGCGAACGTGTAGGGAGGGGGGTACGGTAGTATCGGAATGATTGATAACTGACCCATCGCCCGCTCAAACCGGGTACGGTAGGAATTAAGCTAGAGGGATACGGCAGGCTGGGCTTATCAACTGATTTTTCACAGGTCGTTGCATCGTGCAAGAGTGGAGTATGGGTTTGTTATAGGGTTGGCATTTCTGTGTTAGCGACGTCGCTATAGAGGCTCGTCATTCGCACTTGGATTGCAACGTCGTAATAGAGGGGAGGGAGGGTAGCGACGTCGCTACGAGGGAGAGGGAAGGGGGAGGGTAGCGACGTCGCTACAGACGTAGCGACGTTGTGACCCTCCCCCTCCTCTTCCCTCCCCCTCTCCCCTCTCTTCTCAACCCGGCGCGACTAGAATTTGAGCAGTGCTATGAAGACCCAGTGGTGATGAAATCGGCGGAATATCGAAATGAAAATAGTTTTAATTATCGTTTGCATATTAATTTCCAATAAATTTGACACGGGAATTGTTTCCCGAGCTCGGAAGGTAGCGAAACGTAGCGACGTCGCTACCCTCCCTCCCTTCTATTACGACGTTGCAATGTCGTAATCGTTTAGCCAACCCTAGTTTGTTATACAGTAGGTTATCAGCAACTGAGTGCTGCGTCGGAAATTACCCCGCTCAAGCCGTGTACGGTAGCCGCACAACCGATGAGTATCGAGAAGTGACTATTGTTGAAAAATGAGCGTTCAGTGAACGCGAAATTTCATGGATTTCATTATTGAAACGGGCTACGGTAGCTGCCAACTGATCCCTACCGAGAAGTGTTTTTGTAATTATCTAGAAATAGGTCTATGTGTTATCGAGTGCACTACCGTAATCAGCTACCATACATTTTCATACCTTCCGGGCCGGTAATCAGACCACTATATTTTCAAGCGACCTAGTTACCAAACCACTACATATCACGTTCGGCGGTTCGAAAAACCCCTTTCAACTGTGATTTGTACTATCTGACCACTGTATATTTTCGGTCCCCGGAGGGTAATGAAAATGTATGATCAGCTACAGTATCGCCCTCTCCATTGCAGATCCTCGTCTCACAACGAAGGAGGGCAAGGAGCACTACTGGCCGCACAAGACGCCCCAGCTGCTCGTCTGCCACGACTACAAGGGCGACTCGCCGCTGTGCGAGAGGTGGGCCGGGTTTGGAGGGAGGGGATTGGATGGTTAAGGGATGGGTGAAACGCGGATGTTCCCGGGGGGGGGGGGGGGGGGGGGGGGGTGATAGTTGAGAATGTTAGGGATTTCTCTCGGTAGAATTAGAGACGCTCGTGATATGGTTGGTTAACGCGGATGTGTGAAGCGGGAATGTTCCCGGGGTGCGATGAGCGGAATAGGGCCAGCTCACATACAACCATATGTGAGCAAGGCTGAATGTGACTGAATGAGAGGCATCTTAAATTTTTGCACAGTTGTGATCAGCGCGGAACCGCGAATTTCTCAATTGGTAGTTGATTTGAAGAAGACTAAATAGGGAACCGTCATTAGGAACGGAAACGAATCGGGAAATGATGTATCGATTTTCGCTAATTAGTTGGTCATTTTGACAACTTTTGAAAACGGTTTTTAGCACATCTCCCCGTGCCCTATCAACTACCATACATCTTTTCCCGATTCGTTTCCGTTCCTAATGACGGTTCCCTATTAAGCGCACATTGCGATCCCTTGTGCCTCGCGTGGTTATGGGGGGATGTGAAGCGGGGATGCAGCGGTGTGCGAAGTGTGACATTCGCACACGGGCGGTTTCCAGGTGTGTGAGATAGTAAAGTATGAGATGGCTCCCTTACATTAAAGCTTCGTGCACTGATGATGGATAAAAAATTTGTGAAACTGGGATGTTGCCCGGGGTGCGAAAAATGAGTTGCGCATTGATCTAGAGGGCCTACAAGCACGACAACAAAAGTGTGATAGTGATGTGATTCGCATGTATCGGTGGAGCTTGTTGAAATGGATGGTTAACCGATGCGTGTAACGGGGATGTTCCCGGAGTTTTATAGATGTTCGAGGAGGAAATTCTAATATTATTGGAGAGTTGTGCATGATTGGTGGTTAAGTATTGCATGAAACAGGAATGTTGCCGGAGTGCGATAGATACGTGAGAAGGAAACTGCCGAACTTGGATTAAAATACCATGCATTATTGGTGGTAAGCAATGTGTGAAACGGGAATGTTGATAGATAAGCTAAATGGAAGATTGCTCGTATTTCTCGCTTGTATTAAAATATGGTGCATTACGTGTGAAACGGGGCTTTTATGGCGCCACTATTATTTTCAAATTATTATTGTAATATTTTAAGTTTAATTGTCGTCATTCGCAGATGGGAGGGCTGCGATCCGAAGGAGTGCGTGCCGTTCGTGATCTCGCACTGGTGGCACATTGACACATTCATCTACTTTGGACACAAAATGGTGAGTGATGACGTCATCAGGGGTTTTTTTGTTTAAAAAATGAGGTCTGAAACATGGTACTACGGGCAGATAATGGAGGTACATTGACAACCTCTACTTTGGACACAAAATGGTGAGCGGTGACGCCATTGTGTGAAACGAGAATGTTCCCGGATTCTGAAATATGGTCTGAATTATGGTGCTACGAGCAGATAATGATGACACATTGCCACCTTCATCTACTGTGGACACAAAATGGTGAGTATAGGGGGGGGGGGGAATGAAAGAGGAAAGGGCTTTGTGAAAATAGGTGTTATTTTCGTGACTACCGACGTAGAATGGTTTGTTTTATTCCCAATAAGAGGTGATGATCACTGAAACACTGGAATGATGATGTGCTAGGTGAGGTGTTGATGAGACCGAAAGTCAGCTAGTGAGGCAGGGAAAAAGCAGGGTTGGGTAGAAAATGGTGAGCTGGCCTGGCAATGAGTGCAATATCGTTATTGATTTTGTTTAGCTAAAAAGGCAAGAACATCATTGGGTCACGCGATATCTGGGATTAAGTGATGTGAGGCTGAAACGACAAATGTGTTTTAGTGAAAGGAAAAGAAGTTTGTGCTGATTTTCGCTTGCGCATTCTCATGGACACGTTTATCTATACCTTGGAAACACAATAATGATTTGTGACGTCATCTGTGCATTTTTTTTTCTCGTTAGATGTAGTACTACAGGCAAAGTAGGAAAAATCGAATGGTTGGATGAGTTCGATTGCTTGGTGCGATATTGAAACGGAAAATGTCCTGTTGTGAACTGCAAGATGGACAAGTTCATCAGCTTCGGGCTCAAAATGACGAGTGATTCATCAAGGGTCTTCTATGGAGAAAGTACTGTCGTTCGTTTCTAATCAAAATATATTTGATAAATAGGTTCGTTAAGGATGCATTGACGGATCATTAAAACACTGGAATCATGTGCTAGGTGACGTGCTGTTGAAACGGGAAAGTTGCACGTCGCAAGTGAGGGTGAGGAGGGGAGTAAATGATGCACTGGCACATGAATGAAAGTGGCACATGAATTCGTTAATTTGGACACACTGTGGTCGCTTGAGTATAATAGTAAGACAGGGAATGTCTTACTGATAAAGATGTTATTTGTGCTACTTACAGTACATTTTATGTTGATTTTTTTATTAGATCCTAAAGCTGGAGAGTACTGAAACACGGGATTGCTGTGCTAGGTGACGTACCGTTGAAACCGAAACACAGAAAGAGAACAGGGTGGGCTGAGTTTCGCTTACGAATGTTCATCTACTTTGGGAACGAGATGATGTGCTGTCTTGAGTATAATGGGAAGGGCATATTGATAAAAATGTTTTGTGCTACTTCGATCATAGGATAGCGATTTTTATAAGAACTTGAGGCTGAAGATCACTGAAACACGGGAATTTTGCGCAAGGTGACGTGCTGTTGAAACCGGAATGTTCCATGTGCGGGGAGGAGGGTTGAGGTAGAGTAACTTTTCTGGCTCTGGCGGAACTAATTAGCTAATTAATTAAATTAATTACTAATTAACTGTCAGGTGACGATTCCTCCGCCGGCCTTGACGAACATTGCCCATCGGCACGGCGTGACCGTGCTGGGCACACTCATCTTCGAGAACGACGACGGATACAGTGAGTGGATTAATGGAATGATAATTACGGGGGGGGGGGGGGGGGGAGCAGGGGGCGAAACGAGACTGTGTGTTTTTTTCTCGATTTTTTCAGCGAGATGATGTTAGGCTTAAACAAGCGAGCATGGGCCGGGAAAATGACAGAAAGTAGAGTAGAACACTCTTTTTCATGAACGACAATGGGTACAGTGAGTGATGATATTGGTTGTGGCTCGTGTCAGAATCAGAATCCATATTGGCAGTATTGAAAATTTGGCGTATGTGATGTGAGGCTGAAACGAGTGATCTCCTAGTTTATAAATAACATTGTGAATGTGATGGGCTCATTGACATTCCAGAACAATTATAGTTACAATGATGAATCCTAATTTGTGTTATTGATTTATTCCTATCAAATGCGCTAATACATCTGCGATGATAAGAGGTAGTTGATGTTAGGCTGAAACCAGAAATCCGCTAGATAGAATGGCCCTGAAATCGGTAGAAAGTAGAGCAGAAGGCGGGATGGGCCTGCTCGTCTTCAAGAAAGATGATGGATACAGTCAGTGGTTAATTGAAATGCATGATGAAAAAAAATATGAGGCTGATGATGCCAGGCTGAAACGAAGCATCTCCAATACTATGACGACGGAAAAATGTAGTGGAATTACTCATTTACTTTTCGGTTTTCTCATTTTCGCGAGCGATGACGGGCACTGTTAGGAATAATTACGTGCTTAAATGACATTAATAAAGTTAAAATGTTGTTTGATTTGGAGTGACTCACCTATTGACACTGTTGATTGTTGCAGGTAGATGAGGTAGAGCTGAAACGAGGACATACCTAAAAACTCAGTATCCCTACTCACCTCCTAACATTACAAACTCGTGCCGTTCGATTGTGTGTTTCGCGTGCTTTTGATATCTATGAGTCCGGACTTGCGTGAATGGGATGGACTTGCTGAGCGCTAAAATAATAATTCAATGACCTCGTACTTATGTGCTGCAACGTTTCTTTACAGCCTGCGCATTATCCAATATTCAATTTGATTTACTTTTGTTGACAAATAACAAATACTTCATTTGCAGACCATCTGATGGAGATCCTTTCCACGGAGGAGAACATGATGCGGACGGTCGAACAGCTGTCGAGCATACTCAAGACGTGGAAGTTTGACGGCTGGCTCGTCAACGTCGAAGTCCAGCTGGGGGTACGGTAGGCGCGAGCGGACCTTTCCTAGTTTGGCTGAAACCGAGATCCGCCGGCTCCCGGCTCTGACCTTACAATGAGCAGTCTAATTGTAAGCATAACTCTAGGCAATAGTTCTCTGGCTTTGGCATGTCGGCACTCTTCTGTTTTTGGCCCAGTCTTTTCTCGAAGAGTATTCCCTCCCTATCATGCTCATTCAAAGCGGTTGTAGCCCGGGCCAAAAAAACAGAGAAATTCCGGCATGTCTTTCTTTTTTCGCAGAAGAAGAGTACTACCCCTGCTCGTGGCCCGGACGAAACAAAGAGAAGGTCCGGAGAGGAAAAGAGTCGTCGCGTACGCTATGCATGTTTGACAATAATTAGGGACGCTTCTCTTTTTTTTTGGCCCCAGACCCTTCTCGCAAAGTATTTCATCCCTATCATTATCATTCCCTACCCCACCGCATTCAGAGCTGTTGTAGCCGGGGCCAAGAAACAGAGAAGTTCCCAGCTAGGAAAGTGTCGAACATACTCGAATGCATGATATTGACGAGATCTTCATCAAGTTTGATTCAGTTCTCATTGCAGTCGCGCACGGTCACACTGCTAATGGAGTTCCTGCGGATGCTCACGTTTGCGACCAAGGCGACGACCCCGACGGGCACTGTGTTCTGGTACGGTATCTGGGGGGAGGGGTACGGTAGTGGGCTCAATTGTTGAGTTTGCTGGTACACGAAAAAATGATGCGCAATGATTGATTCTTGGAATGGTAGCGAGATGGTTTAGCAGGAAGTGTTATCAATTGAAATTTGTGCTGTAATTTGCTTCTCCCAGGTACGCTGTGTAGGTCAAGGAACGTTTACGCTCAGTGGTCTCGTTTATTGTTTCAGTTTAGAAGGGGGGGGGGAGTGGAGATAATGTCAACGCAAACCCCTCTGCAGGTACGATGCGATATGCGTGGACGGAATGGTGGTGTGGCAGAATCGGCTGAACGCCAAGAACCGCGAGTTCTACAACAACTGCGACGGCATCTTCCTCAACTATGGATGGAAAGTGCAGGATCTGGAGGTGGGCAGTTGGGCGGATTGGGGGTTGTGAAAATGACAGTGAAGCGATGAGTAGCGCGTGAACGTGTGATGTGAGCTACGATTCCTGAACTATGGATGGAAAATGATGGATCTGGAGCAGAGGTCAAATACCCCTCCCGAGGTAATCTTTGATCGTTGTGTCGATCTTTGCACAATCAGTGTAAGGAACAGTCGAAAAGCGCATGGATGGAGAATTGCGTTTCTTTGGGGTGCGGGAATGAGGAGCAGTGTACAAATGACTCAAAAAGGACATGGGGGTGTGTTTTAGATTCCTGAAGCGAAGATTCCTGAATTAAACATAGAAAATGGTGGATCTGGAGGTCGGGTGTTTTGTTGTTTTGTATTGCCTTCACTCTTTATATCTCACAATCAGTGAACGAGCATGGTAAGTTATTAGAACAGGTTGAAGCTGGAATGGCACGGGTGGGAAAATGTAAAAGTGTTGGTGGAAGCCGGGCCATATTAGAATCTTCTTAATTTTTGAGCGGATACCACGTATAATTACGATAGAGCCTTGAAATCTGGAATTTCCAAGTAAAGTATTTTTATTTTTGTTCTTCTCTCATCCACGATGATGATGGAATTGATGCGAGTTATCTCACTACTGTTTTGGCAATCCCGTGATACAACTGATCGATTTATCGATTGTATTTATCGAATATCGATTTACTGTAGAGTGTTCGTAGTAAAACAAGTGTTAAAAAACTGTACACTTGCTCCACTAAATGTACGAGCACTCTACAGTATTCTTGACCGTGCCGAGAATTGCCAGTATCATGTATTATCGTCTTTATCTATTGCAGGAGAGTCGGTTCAACGGGGGCGCAGGCACGGTGTGCGTGGGTATCGACGTGTACGGTAGGAGTGAGGGCCCCGCTGGATGGCAGACGCACGAAGCGATGAAGAAGGTAGATACTGTAGAAAGACTGAAAAAAAGGCGAGGATACGGTAGTATGTCCTAGGTACGGTAGTAAAGAGAGGAGGCGATGTAGAAGATAGATACGGTAGGGGGAAGGGAGGGGGTACGGTGGAATGCTCTTATTACGGTATAAGGAGTAGTTACTGAATAAATAAAATGTGTACGGTAGGAAGACTGAAAGGAGGTGCACGGGGTGATGAAGAAGGTATATGTTAGGGATATTCTGCGTATGCCTAATAAAAAGTAACCTAATAGGTCATGCTTCAGTTATAGTGGCTTCAGTGTTTTCCTATTCTGTTCTAGGGGTGGCTTCGCTAGGAAAGAAAGGAAGAATGGTTTGTTCATTCAGAATGAAGAGTCCGATTTGTTCACCCTGACAGTCCTCTTTCAGATCCATAAGAAGGATCTCTCCGTGGCGCTCTTCGCACCCGGATGGGCGGTCGAGGCGGGCGTGAACAATCTGTGCAACCCGGAGACGAATGCCTTCAAGTGAGGGGGGGGCCTGGGACGCGTCGCGGTCGGGAGGGAAGTTCTAGGCAGGGTGGGTTCGAAAGGTCTAGAGATGTTCGGAAACAACAAATGTCCAACAATAATTCTGCGAATTTCTGCTCCTTACGATCACCGTTTGATCGACCTCGTGATTTTTGGCTGCGCAATCTATTTGAATGCTCAAGTTGTGCATATTAGTTGATCCTATCCTCTACATTCTCCTAGAACATTTTACTTTACCTTGAAGAACATCTCGGTCACACAGAGTGTGTAATTCAGGGAACATTCGTTGTACTTCAATCAGTGGTTCTCTAATGATATAATTTTAATTCAGTCACAGAATTTCTGTGAAAGAAACCTCAAATGTCTTGGTTGAAACGAACGTTCTTGCGTTCACCAAAAACATTTCTTTCTGCAGATTAACCCCCCCCCCCTACTCTCTCTCTCTCTCTCTCTCTCTCTCTGCTCAAATGCCGCATGCAATAGAATAGATAGAAATTTTCGAATATGACTAAACATAATTCAAATGCTTTATAAAATTCTTTAGAGCAATTAAAGATCGATATAATCCATTCAGATTCTGGGAGTCGCTGTCGGCCGAGTTGCACACGCGGCCGTTCGACCGGCCCGTTCCCTTCAAGACCACCTTCAGAAATGGATACTCACAGAAGGGAAAGGTACGGTGATGAGAAAGTGTCGTTAAATTATCCTGATGATAAAGTAGCGCGATAAGAACGGGTAGATACGGAAACGAAAAATAGGATGAATATTGATTGGATTACGGTAGTCTGGAGGGTGCTGTAAAGTCAGAGCAACTCACAGAAGGGAAAGGTACGGTGATGAGAGATACGGTGGATATTGATTAGACTACCGTAACGTGGAGTAGGTCGGGCGTGTAAACATTCAGCAACGGATACTCAGTTGATATTGATTGGACTACGGTAGTCTTGATAAGTAACTTTCAGGGATATGGAAATGGTGTTTCCAATTCTAGGATTTTCCTGGTTTCATGGTGTTCTCATATGCAATGGTTTTCTCTCGGGGGCGATAACGTGCTCATCTAGCGTCGCATTATGATACTATGATTCTTTGACATTTTGTGAGAACTACCATACCTGTTGATACTACTGCTATCATTTATCGATGTTCTGTTGTTTTTATATTGATCGATCTGACTCCTTTGCAGTTCTTCAAAATTCGCGACATGGACCTGATGCCGAACCTGGCACTGTCGGGGAAGGCGGTGAGTTGTGCACTTTACTATTTGGGGTGAATAATTTGGTAACGAGGAGGGGGTGAGTTGTGCTATTTACTAGTTGGAAGTAGGGAGAAATGTGGCAATTAGGAAAATTCAAATGTACAAATTCATATTTTTCTGACGAATTGGCGAAGATGGACAAATCAAGGTTGCCTGGCTCGTTTCGGAAATAATAATTTTGTGCACTATGAATTCACTGGGTGCAATTACGAGTTTTTCGGCAACTCGGATTTTTTTAAACAATAGACTGTGTTTATCTCTCGATCGTAATGCATTTAGACGGTAACAACAATGTCAATGACAATCATTATTTTTCCGTTCCAGTTGGTGCCGTCCGAGTACGGACTGCGGATCACGCGCCCCGGCAAGTACGTGCTGTGGAGGGTGAGCGGTATGCGGTCGAACCGTGACCTGCGCATCCTCATCAAGGTCGAGGGACCAGGTACGGTATATCGATTGATTAGGGCTGATTACTGTAGGCATGTCTTTTTTGTGCGTTTTTTTAGGATGGTACGGTATAGATTCTATAGGTGGTGGCGGGTTTTTTATTCTTTTTTTTATTTTGTTGTTGAGTACGTGGAATTAGCCTGCTCGACATGTCCTTACTTTGTGAGTGATGTGAGACCGAAAACTCGCATGCGACAATTTGAGAAATGAGTAACTGGGGAGCGCGAAAGTGATAGCTCATTGCATTCTTCTAACGGAATTGAAACATTTTAATAGTAGGCGATATTAATAAGGTATCTTGAGATTCGGTATTGGTTTACAGAACAATCGATTGGATACTGTGGTCTTCGATACGGTAGTGATTTGATCGATTGCAGGCAGCGTGTCGATTCGACTGGACCAGCGCGAGATGCGATTGGCGCAGGTGGTCGAAGGGGGAGCGATGGAGTTGCACCCGAAGAATGATGGTACGGTAGGGAGGGGGTACGGTGGGTCAGACTATAGGCAATGAGTACTGTAAAATATTGCTTACATGTCGAGGTTAGGGGTTGAAGATGATCCGTATTAGGTTATCAAATGACTATATTAAAATGGACAAATGAAACGGTAGCGCCGCGTTGATTGGGCAAATCCATACATTACCGTGACCAATTGCAGAAGACCTGCCGATCAAGGCGATTTGGCTCGTGGCCACGGAACGGGATACGATCGTGACGTTCTTCGAGGCATATTACCACGGCGGACCGAGAGCTTCCGATTAGGAGTACTGTAGGAATCGAGTATCGAGTATTGATTACCCCCCCCCCCCGAATATCGAGTGATTTGCCCATCGAGTAATTGCAATATGGTTCGCTTGTGTTACGCTGTATTATAGAGTTTGGAATACGGGTAATCGTCTCTTCACTTCACGCGCTCTTTCTCCGGCCAGTGAGACGAGAGACTGTGCGAAATGAAGAGACGGCGACCCGTATTGCGCGCTCCACTGTATTAGGTGTTAAGTTGTACCCCCTGCCAGTTTCTTTCCAGTATTATCGTTTTTATATTCATAAGTTATTGTGTTGAATTTATGCCTATGTAACTTGAGTTTTTTTATGATTGATGCCATTCGTATTGTGAACCCCGTTTTATCCCTGAAAGTGACCACGGTTAGTGGCCTTTTGTTCTGTTTCGAAATTGGTTTTAGAATGGTATTTATTGAATTGTTGTACTGATTGTGAAGACATTGTACTATCGACGATTGATAAATCCATGATACAGTAACCATTCAAACTAGGGTTGGCTAAACGGTTGCGACATTGCAACGTTGCAATGGAGTGGAGGGAGGGATGCAACGTTGCAACGAGAGGGCGAGGAGAGGGGGAGGGATGCAACGTTGCAATGGACGTTGCAACGTTGCAACGATTCGGTACCTTCCGAGCTCGGAAAACAGTTCCCGCATCAATTTTCACGGAAATTAATATGCAAACGATAATTAAAACCATTTTTAATTTCGATATTTCACCGATTTCATCACCACTGAGTGTCTTCAAAGAAAAAACCGCACACTGCTCAAAATTTTAGTTGGTATCTCATCGGAAATGTAAATCTACTAGCAAAGTAAAGCTATTGAGTATCATATATTTGGAATATTTGTCATTGCATCATATTATAATCTCATTTAGAAAAAACTGCGAAAGCTTCTGCGAGTAGGGCACATTGCCTTTTGAAGCTTTGATATGAGAAGCGCACGCGCTCTAGTCGCGCCGGGTTGGGAAGAGGGGGTAGAGGAGGAGGGAAGGGGAGGGGAGGGATGCAACGTTGCAACGCCCATTGCAACGTTGCATCCCTCCCCCTCCCCTCGCCCTCTCGATGCAACGTTGCATCCCTCCCCCTCCCTTCGCCCTCTCATTGCAACGTTGCAACCCTCTCCCCCCTCCATTGCAACGTTGCAAACACCGTATTGCCAACCCTACTTCAAACTATGAGGCACAGAAATAATCGCAATCTTGGGCGTGGAAAAAGGAGATGAGTGATCGGGAAATTCTTCCAGTGTTGAATGAAGAGCATTTCATTGCTTCACAGTCCCTCTCAATTTCATGTAATTTTTGCGATTGATCATGAAAAGACAGAACCTAATGAGGGGGTGGAATATGAGTGATGAGTGTGCCTTGCCGAATTAACATTCCGTTCTGTCGATCGCGACGCACTGTATTCCTTTCCATATCGTGTCCGATACGTAGTTGGCCTTTTATACGGAGTGATAACGTATTGTTTTCGTATCCTCAATCGAACTTGTAGGTTGAAATAGTGTCAGAATCATGTCGAATGATATATTCACCTCTTAGCAAATCACCTTCATCATCCGATGTAGTCTAGTGGTTATGATTTGCGGCTCTCACCCGCAAGGCCCGGGTTCGATTCCCGGCATCGGAACAAATGTTTTGCAACATTTTGTCTGGCATTTTAACCAGCACGCTTTTCGTCAAATATCAGATTTCCTATCCTTTACTGATCCCTTCCCCTCCATATTAGTCTCAGGATGCCTCCATAAACCAGCTTGATCTTTCGGCCTTCTGTTGCCCTCTGGCAATTCTGCATAACGTTTCAAATCGGATGGCTTCTACGATTCTTACACCATATCCGGTGCAGCTCAATCAATATTACATTGGTTATTTAACCATTTTCGCACTGCTTATCCATCACTGCTTCTTCACTTTTCGATAGCCATCGCCTACCGTATCCTACAGTAAGATGTCAACCACCCGTGATATGAGCATGATTGTCAGCTTCTATCTGTCCAGGATGAGCAAACCGGAGAAGGTTCGTTTCTCATTGGTGCTATTATTTTCCAGCCAGGGAAGCCCGGGAAATCATTGATCATCAAAACCCGACAATTATCAAGTTCATCTCGTTCTAATCGTTTGCAATTTCATCTCCTTTCAGTTCGAGAAATGTCTCGCCAGTCTGTCCGACATGGACCTCTCTGCGGAAGTGATCAGGGCCACTCGCGCGGATAAGGTAGGTCAAGCACGATTTGATTATCGATTAGGGAGTGACCTTGGCACTCCATGAGACTCCTTATTTCACACGGACTGGGAGTTCCGCATACGAGAAAGGAGCCCTAATAATTTCATTTGAATGAGTCGATTGCAGGTGATTTCCCGATACTTTGACCATTCGACGGGCGGCAAACTCGCACGTGAAACGGTTGAGAAGTGGCGTCGAGATTCCGTCCCCGTAGCTAAGAATTTGGACATGATTAAGAAGACCGCTGCGTCATCGGACAATACTGAGAGGTGATCTCGATTGACCTTGAAATGTGACCTTTCATCTTCTTACAACTACTATTTCAGATCATTTCATGACGGTTATGTTAAGAAATGCGTAGCAACTCTCGACAGAACTAAAAGGTGATTTCACTGAATAATTTGAGATTATTTGCACCGCAATTCCGGTTAGAATTTCACTAGAGTTTTCACTTCCACTTCTTACAACGATCATTTCAGACCATTTGATGGCGCTAAGAATATTGCAGTCTCGACGAAGACCTCTGAAACGATGGACAATACTAAAAGGTTTAAAAAAAATTTTTTACAATATCATGTCAATCGTGCACTTGACTATTCAAGATCCTTACCGTGTTCCATCTCACCATCATTGCAGACAAACTCTCTCGCCCGAGTGGGGGCGAATCCTGGCTCAGATCCAGTACGAGAGTATCTCAACGGACAAGAAGGCTGCTAATCAGAAGGTTGCTGCTGAAGCACCTGCGATGAAGATCGAAGAGAACAGGAAGATGGAAATCGCGACCAGCAAAGAATGCGCACATACGACGACCAATCCTATCGAGAAGAGCAGTGCATCGGAAGGCAAGGAAATCTGCCAATTCACATCCAAGAAGAATCGCACCAGGATTTACAGTGGAAAGGCAAGTTCTCTCTCAAACCATCCTCTCTCTCAAATTTTACATTTCTCTTTCAGACCGTGCCTCATTCCCAGTCCTCCTTGTCTACCTCCCTCACCGTTAGCTCCCTCATTCGCCCGAACGAGCCCAAGACGCGCTTCAACGTTGACGCCATTCGAGCGAGAGCGGCGAAGAGGTCGACGACGATCAACGTCGACGAGAGTCGATTGAAGGAGATTGCAGTTAGAATAGCGAAGAGAAAGGTCGAAGCGGAAGCGATGAGCAGAAAGGCGAGCTTTTTTCATTATGATGCCTTGCGCTATCAGAACTACTTGCTAGACTAAAGATTACGAAAGGAGAAAGCTTTATTGAGATTGAAGAGTCGTCCACAGACCAATTAACGAACAAATCAATAAATCGATAATTCCAGACTGTAATCATCGGCAAGTCATCCGACCGTCCCTTGTCCATTCCCTCCAATCTCCGGGTGATCGGCCACAATGCACGACCGATGATTGCCAATACACGGAGATAATTGGAAATCATCTATAATCGAGGATCAGATATTTCTTTATCTTACCCCGGCATCCACATACAAATCCCATTGAGATTACCCAGTTTGACGCCAGTTATTGTCATTGCCATTCCTTTCTTCCCGTCTTGCGTTTCAGTGCAATCATGGTCAGCTTTAAATTCCATTATTACTGTCTTTTTTAATAACACGTTTTTGTAATGTTTCTGATAAATTTGAGTAGCAAACTCGTTCGCGGGGGCATCAAATAGCATCATGATATCGCCAAAATTGTTCATCGGAATGTCAAATGCATCGTCTATTCAGTGTAAAGATTCCCGGATTCATCTCTTCTTTCTCTCTACATGAGTAGTGGAAATGGGAGGAGGGAGGGATTGAGAAATGTGAGGCAGAGTGCAATGTCTCTCGTCTCTTCATTCTCTCTTCCCTCTCGTCGGTGAGAGAAACGTCAGGCCATCCATTGCGTCTGAGAATAGAGAAATAGGAAGGGGAAATCGAGCGGGGCGGGGGGGGGGGGGCAATCTCTCTTCTTTCTTCCCCATGTCCTTTCCCTCTTTCGCTCCTCTCTTTTGCGTTTACTGCAACTATTTCCACTTAATTCTTCCCACTTTCACGATGAAAAGTCACCTGCTTATTCGCTTACTTGAAGTTGGAAATACTTCTCGTCTCTTCATTCCTAGTGATCTCTCGCCGGTCAGAGAGGCGAGAGAACACGTGGATTGAAGAGACGATCGATCGTATTTCGGACTTTATTGGATAGATATTTGAACAGATCTCTACACGATCTCTCCAAAGATTTCTACACAATCGCTCGTTGATTTCAACTTCTAGCAATTACTTCAAAAATGTAAGTATTTATAACCCACTTGTGCCTCATTTCCCTAATCATGTCTCTTAAAAAAACATAATTTTTCTTACTAGACCTATCTAGAATACTATGCCTGTGTTTTCCTGTTTTCTCACTGAAAATAATTAATTACAGTACTTTGCCGGCGCCACAGATGCTCCTCAATGGCTCTGGAACTAATCGAGGACGCTGAGGACACGCAGGACATCTATCTCGCTGTTTCCCTTTGTTAATAAAAAATCTTACTTATTGCTTGTCTTCACAGCAAATGATGAACAATGGAAAACAGGGGAATTCGTGGGGCATTTGTCGTCTCAGCTGTTTTCAATTACTCATCTTCTCAATTTCTCGCAAGAATTCTCGGAATTGACCTCGTTGTATGAACAATCGGCAGAGTTCTGTCAAATTCCCTTCTCATTCCTCTAGTCGCTCTTGGGTCTTTCGGAAAGTATAAGTGCTCACTAAAAGACAGTTGTCATTCAATGATTGGGGTGTGCAAAAAATTGCTCTGTCTCTCCTTTCGAAATGCTATCTCACCGGTGAGAAAGATCGAGAGAGTATGCTGAAATGAGAAGGCGAGAGACATTTGCTCATAACTGTTCAGTGACACTCTGAGAACAACTGGTGCAAATCGATTGTGGACTGAAGGATGGCGAATGTGGCGCGTAATTTAAAGAGAGATCTAGAGAGAGAATGAGCAGCAAACGAGTGGCGATATCTTTTGGGTGATAATTTATAGACAGGTGGGTTCGAAGTGGTCATTTCGTCGTTGCCGATGGGAACCACAAAAATACCACAAAACATTGAACAATAGAAGAAGCGTCCGTTAAACACGCCAGAATTAATCTTTAAAAAGCAATGAATATCCAGACGCAATCGAGGAAGCGAGCTGAGACTGACGTCTTGTTGTCTCACTCTTAATTGTATTATAATTTATAACAGTTCAGTAAGCTTATTGTAGAAATAAATATGTTTACTGACTATCAAGTCCGTATTGGTTCGTTCGTGCATTATAAAAAAAGTTGAGATGAGTGGGATTCAAAATATGATTCTATTTATTCGTTTTGATGAAATATTATTCGAATCGTCGCTATCAATTTGTACGTCAACTGCTCAAGCCGGCTCAGGAATTGCAGATCCTTCTTCATTTTTCAATCACCATTTCCTCCTTTTTCCCTTTGACCACAGTCTCTTTGTGTGCCGTGAAAGAAAGGAGGAGGAGGAAGGGTGGAGAAAATGAAATGAGTCAGACAGTAGAGAGATGGGAAGTGTACACGATCGGACAGTTTCTCCTCTTTCTCCTTTCATTGTTTCTGAAATTTTTGTTGTCATTGAAAATCAATCCGAGTTTCACTAGAAATTGTTCAACATTTTCATTTTCTTTGTTCTCATTTCTTCATTTTTATATCGTTTTTTTCAAATAACCATATATTCAAGATCTCTATACGATCTCTCGTACGATTTCTGCACAATCGCTGATTTCATCAACTTCAAAAACTTTGATAAAAGAACGTGAGTATTCTTGAGCATTGTTTCTTGCACTTTTCAATTTTTTAGGTCGCTGTATTCATTCCAAGACGCCTGCATTTACTCCATTCGAATATCTTCGCGTTTGTGTGATCTAGCCAAATGCATCAAGCACAAAAACAACAAAAAGGGCTTGAACTAAACATGATTAAACCTTTCTGTAAAATTTGAAATAATTATTGACGTAATTCTGTCGATTGATTCAATTTGTTTTATGTAATTAATTCTCGAAATAAATTTGTCTACACGATATCTAATTAGCAAGAAATTGTACTTCCATGATATAAGGCGGAGTGCTAACAAGTTTGTCAGAAGTGAAACTTTTTCAATTTTAAGACGCCCTCATCGCCCATACATTTCGGGTGTATGGGCGATGCGGCCGAGCGATGCGGCCGTCTTAAAGAGAGTCGGCATCCAAAAATTAATATTTCTCAATTTATTTTCTTCTTCGAATTTATGTGACGATATGCTCTACTGTTCCGAAAATTTTTTAAAAATTAAATAAAATAATAATAATAAAACTCAAAATAAAAATAAAATTAATTTGCGTGTATTTGGGTTACTGTCGCTCTCGCATCCTCGCCTTTTCGCACTAGTCGTCGGATGGCACACCATGCCTCCGCGGAAATTTTTTTTGAACTTTCTGTTCTTTTTCACTGCTTCGCTAGCTTTTTTGATAATGTTTTTGTATAAAGTCATTGTGCAAGCGCTTTTCGCAATTCGATTTTGAACCGTTTGTTATCATGGAGCTCCATTTTCTGTGGTTTGCCAAGTCGTAATGCGAGGTACATTTTGAGGGACCTATTCTCTGCTATGTTTTGACAATCCTGCAATAACTGCTGGGATGTGAACCGTTATGTTTGATATTTGTGTTGTTATTCGCGTTATTCCGTTGACTTTTATAATTTCTTACACTAAAATTCTTAAATTTAGCCCAACTTGGCGACGAATGGGCAGTAAACGAGGCCGTGGACTTTGCTCCCGCCTTTGAGCTCGAGAGCGATCTTCCCGAGGTCAAGCTCTTCGGAAAGTGGAACCTCCAAGAGGTAGTACAAACCTTTTTCTATTTGGTTGTTGTTATTTTCATCCTGTTCAATTATATGCAGTAGTAGAAAAAGCCAATGTCTCTGATACAGGGGGAAAATACTCAATTTATAAAGGACTATCACGACGTTTGATTGCTTTTGCGCTTGCAGTGGTTTGGTTTCGGCTCATATCTCCTGATTTTTGCGGGAAAATGATGTATGCATAGGTCATTTTTGAGGAATTGTTTGGCCCTGCTTTGATAGAAACTTGTAATTAAACCATTCTAAGCGTATATTACTGGTCTGTTGTTATATTTAAATAAATTTAAGTGATGTATATTTATATTTGTCAGGTCAATGTTGCCGACATCTCGCTTGTCGACTACATCACCGTCAAGGAGAAGTACACCAAGTACCTTCCTCACTTCGCTGGACGCTACCAGGTCGGCAAAGATATATATATTTATGTTCCAATTTGTATAACGTTACCCAGCTCTTTTCTGAAAGCACCTTGTAGTTAAACCGTTCTGAAATTGTAATTCGCTTGTGCTTCCTAATCGTGTATTATTAGAAAACTTCAAAAGAATTTTCTTTTCAGAACCCCGTGCAGGTGCTCGTCAACGCCGTTATCATGTCGGCCCCGTGAAGACTCTACTCGTATTGGACGCGCCGGTACCGTCCGTCGTCAGTCCGTCGACGTGGCTCCCTTCAGACATGTCAACCAGGTTTGAATATTTAATTTATTATGCGTCTATGAAGAAAACAAACCCAGCTTAGTACCTTGCAGTTAGAACATTCTGAGCACTGAGATTGGAAAACCTTTTGTTTTATAGTCATACCGTTATTTTTGCTCGGAATATTTATTACATCTCAGGCTATGTGGCTCCTCGGCACTGGAGCTCACGAGGCCGCATTCCGTGATATCAAGACGATCGCTGAGTGCCTGGCCGACGAGTTGATCAACGCCGCCAAGGAATCCCCCAACAACTACGCCATCAAGAAGAAGGACTAGCCCGAGTGTGTCGCTCAGTTTAACGTCTAAGCCGTTTTGTTGTCTAGACTTACCTCACTCACCCATAAGATATTTCGTTTGTTGTTGATGTTGTTGGGTAAATTGTGAGTATTTACTCTCTTGTGTGTTAAATACACATGTTATTATTCAACAGACTATTCGTTCCAACATACACATTTTAACTTGTTATTGTTGCTTTTATATAAGGAAGTGGAGGTGATAGTTGGGGAACATGCGCGTGTCAGTATCGATTGATTGTTGGATAAGAAAGAAAGGGAAAGCTTCTATCAAAGAGTGCATGCTTGCCAAAGTCGTCCGCGACCTTTGCCGTTCGTCCGTTGCTCTAAGGATCGTTCTTTTTCCATTCACAACCAAAAGCGTGCTCCCATTGATCGCCTTTTTTCTCTCTTGGCTTCCATTGTGTGAGATTCTCTTGTTCTTTCGATTGCAGTGCTGGCCTAGGTTCATCCGTACCCTCAATCAACTACTACGACTACTATTCCATGAAATTAAGCTAGTTTTGCGCCGTGCCTCGGAGCGACTAGTGTTGGCAGCCTTCTCATTGACTACTTGGAGGCTGCCTTGCTCTCCGTAAAGAATATCTGTGTTCAGAGAATGTTCTCTCACGGCTATTTGATCTGGTTTGCCGTTGTCGATGTGCAAGTAAGACCTGCAACGTTCCCAGCCTCCCCATCCATTAATTCAGCAGCAGGTCGCCTTCGACCTCCAGAAAATTGAGGAACTACCCTATAGGCTGGTTTGTGTGGCAGCGAGTTTGCGCGAAACGACCTAACAGCGCCGGATTGATCAAACAAAGCGCAAAAATGGCAAAAAATCGATCACAAATCCTATCATGAAGGTAAAATGCGTATTATTGTGTATAATAACCGTAAAATGCGTATAAGGTTGGGCTTAAATGGCGAAATTTGTGAGCCGAAAAGAATCAACGATAAAAAGGGAAACTTCTCAAAAAAGTGCAAAACTGAATGCTACTCGACTATTCGGCGTGAAACCGCTTCCAAATATAAACACCGTGGCCAGGAAAAGAAGAGAGTATCAAAAAAGTGAAAAATAGCGAGAAAAAACCCGAAAACACAACATATTTGATGAAAACCCAGTGGTGTTCATTGGCGAAAAAGTCGATATCAGAATACTTTTCAGTTACAGTATACTTTTCAACAAGATGCGAGAGCGACCGTAATCATAGTACTTGCAAGTTATAAATAAATTGTTTTCTCCTTAAATACTTAAATATATTTTTTAATATTTTGGCATATGCTTAAGGGATATGAAACAAATGAAATGAGACATTGTTTATTTTTGGTTGCCGACTCCCTTTAAAATTGAAAAAGTTTCACTTCTGACAAACTTGTTAGCACTCCGCCTTATATGAAGGGGCTAGGACCATCTCGTGAAACATATTTCCACATTCCCACTATCAGATCTTGTTTCCATTCCCTTTTTGCCTTCCTGTCACTGTTCCGCCGCAAGTCGTCACTGTTGCAATTGAGCTAGCATGATATGTATGCTATTTATTGATCGAAAAATATACTGGCTCCATCGACAAAAGGAATCTGTAATTTTTCCCTCGTCTGACAGCCCTACGAATGCGCATCCAAAAGAAGAGAGAGCCGCGTGATTTGTCCTCACTACCCTCGATACAAACAATCCCACTCTACTGCCAGATGTCCTCTAGTGAAAGGCCGGCGAGTTCGCACTTAGTATGGGCCATACCGTATGACTGGGCAAGAAATGACTCTCCTAATTGCGCATGCTGTCTCGCTTCTCTGACCGGTGAGAGAGCACGCGAAATGAACAGACCATTTCTTGCCATCTCAAGTCCGCGCAGCGGGGCATTTGTGAGATGGAGAGGGAGATTGATTCCGGGTTGTCTCATTCATTCCTCCATTTTCCTCTTATGTACCACTCCTTGCAATTCTAATCGGTCTCTAGTGCTAATTTGATCTTTTCCAGATTTCTACACAGTCTCTCTGACGATTTTCACGCAATCATCTACTCTGTCGATCATGGAAAGCGACAATACCAATAAAGTAAGCGTTTAATGACTGAGCTTTAATTGTTAGTATTTTTAAATTTTTGACGCAAAAGTCATCACGCTTCTTGCAGTTTCAACATTCGTGGACATTCTGGAAAAGAAAAGGGACAACCGTTTGAATGACGGAAATTATCAACGGATGTCTAATTCATGCATGCGTTGTGTAGAATATTGGAAATTTATAAACATTTTCTTTTCATCAAACTGTATTTTGACATTAATACTGAACGCAGGCAAATAGAAGCCGATTAGAAATAATTGGAAAGACAGGCAGGGGATTAAACTGTCTGTACGACTAAGATGAAGAAAGAAATGCTGACTTCATGATACGTTACTGCATAAATTTGCCCGGAAAATGTCCACCTTAACCTGCACAACTCTTTCAGCAATCTCTTACCACAGTCGCCAGTGGTCACATCTGGTAGGAGGAGCGGATGAGCGTCCGACAAAGAGAGGAGGGTACAAATGGGCGGGAAACTTGGTTCGCGCGCATTTCTTACAAGCGTCTCTTTTTCGCGCGTGGACTCTTACAACAATCCTATTCACGAATCAGTCTTTATCTTTGCATTACTGCTAACTTGCATCGCTTTCCCCTTCCCCTTGTTTATTCTGAAGTTACTTGATTATGAAATGCTTCTGGATACTGCTTGTTTGCTCGCCTCGATAAATAAGTTCATTGATGTTCATTCCAGACTTATACACGGTCTCGCTGTGCGAGCGATTTCTACGCAATCGTCATCTAAAGTAAGAGGAAAATATCGAACATGGAAATCGACAAGAACATTCAAGTGCAAGTGAGCTTTTGCTTTTTTGGTGTTTCCTGACGAGATTGGAACCTCATATCCAACTCTCAATCAATCTACTCTGGTGTCCGGAATCTTCATCATTTTTGTAACTAACTTCATCATTTTTTTGATGTTTATACGGATTGTAATAGCATTTGGAGAACTTTGAACAATATGTACGAATTTCGGGCACCACTGGAACATGGCCATAAGAGTCAAAATAATAACATTTTCCTTTTTTCACAATTATTGCCAACCAATGTGTACCCTTTTGATGGGATGCATCAGAATTTGCGAGAATTATGCATGAAAGAAGAATCGTTATTGCTGGTATTGATGAAATTATTATTATACGGAGGGACGTGCGAGGAATAAGGTATAGGGGCTGCATTGTACTGATGATTGTAGTAGTTAATGGGATAACAATATGGATTCGTGGCAAAGTAATTATTATTATTTCCGAATTGATGGGGGTGGTGAGGACAATCGTTTGTGTAGTAATGATTAATAAGATGAGGGGCGTACTGAAGGTGATTCGGGCTTAGATATGGCAAGAAGGGTATGGGAGAGTAAACAGATGGAGGAGAGGGATAATAGCCTGACGGGGGGCAATATCGATCCATTGTTTACCTGTAAAAGTTCACAGGAGATTCAGCGAAACAGGGAAAATCTAAAGGATAGAGAGACACTATAACATAGATATGAAAGCCTACTAGCGATCTAGTGAGATATGGACCACCTGAGAGAAAACGTGCGACTTTTATACAGTATGACATGAGAAGAGGAGTGAAAACTGGAAAGGTACAGTATTCTCTCAGAAAAAAGGGCGGAATAGGCTTAAAATAAAGCCTCACCTGTCATTTACACCAGTGAAGAGTGATGCTTCTCCTAGAGGAGCGCGACCAAGGGCACAAGTTCCGACACCAACGACATCCTATAAGTGCTTCAAGGCTATTAGAAAATGAAAGAGGTGAGTTCTCATAAAAAATATTCATGTCTTCCTGAGTTTTTTTTAGATATTGTCGATGAAATAGAAAGACGGACTCCTGCAAACTATAAGCAGCCTCCAATTTGTGATGACTTACTTGCCATGTTTGTGGACTATCTCGAACCTATAGATTTACGCAAAATGGAGGGCATGTCTCGCGCTTGGAGACATTTCTCAAAAAGAAAGAGAAATAAGTGCAAGGCCAAGGCTGAAGAGATTTATTTCAGTGAGGTGAGCATTTTTTTTTTAGAAGTGATAACGAATACTACTATATTTTTAGAGTCAAGTCCATATTTATCTCCCCAACGAGAGCAGGACTCTAATATATACTTCTACTAATCTGACGTTCAGTGCAAATGATTTGAAAGAGTTAAGCAGGATATTCAACGAATGTCTGATTAATAAACTAAGAATATCCATTGATTCAGTGAGTTTTTCTCCATGAAAGAACTGTTCTCTCAATTGTTTAATTCAGGAAACTCTCACATCTGGAAAATGCCATGCGCTTTCGAAGTATATAGTTCGAATGATAGTTCCGAATCTCATCAATAACGCTGTGATAATTCTTGATCAGAGGTCGCTGCCTACTTCCAATCCGTCTAGCTTGTAAGATCATATGCTAAAAATAGATAATAACCTTCATTAATCAGTGTAAACCGCATCATCCATGCGACAGAAGGCCCTCATCGAGAACTCGTTGTTCCTCATATTCCTGCTTTTATTGATAGATTGACTTTAATTGATATCGTGTCTACCATTGGTGAAAGAACCTTCAAGAAATTAGAACTTGATACACGCGTAAGTACTTTAGTTAGAAAGTGCAGAAATATATTTCTTTTTAGAGCTCGTTAGTATGTAGGAGTAAGCACAACTCCTACATACTAACGACTGCGAATTGCCTAAAATTAGCGAGAATTTCATTCTTGGAAGAGATTACTCTTAAGTTCACTGAGAACTTTACTTTTGGAGGCATCGTACAACTTCTCCATGTGAGAGCAATTCATTTTAAATGTTGTATCTAATATGTAAATTGCAGTATATACGATCCCCCACTTCGTCTCTAAAGAGAGTGAATCTTCTCCTACCTTTCTTTTTTGTAGACTTCGGACAGTCTCTCATCGGTCCAGGAAAAATGCCTTTCAAGGCGACAGGAGAAATCATCACGTTCGCTTCAATCTTCTCGAATAATCGTATAATTCTGAAAGGATGCCATGTGCGGTATCGATCACAACTGATAAGAACGAAGCCCAATGTGACTAGAACTCACTCTACGGAGTCAGAGGATTATCCTCTAGATTATCGTTCATATATACGGATGGAGAAATTCAAAATGAGAGAGGTGTTCTCAGTTCTCTTCGAGATTATAGAAGAAGAAAGTGAGAAATAAGGAAGTAATCAATGGTTGTCTAGACAATATATCACTCGAATCGAATTGTACTATTAAAATATCGAATAATAGTTTGGAAATAGTAATAAAGACGAGCGTTTACAAACCCTCTGGCAAGGATCGTTCCCTACATTCTCATCTGCCTCTTACAACTCTCCTCATGTTTCCGATATAATTGCATACACCAATCTCATCTCTATAATTATAGAGCACTATGATTGACACCAAATCCCTTTGTCCGCTCATTCAGAGATTGAATCTATTATTCAAGAGTTTGAGAGTTGAATCTATTTGCATTGAAAACAATTAAGAGATTATTACAATGAGACATGTAAATATTGAAATTGAAAATGAAGAGGGGAGAGGGGAGAAGGGTTCCCTTCATTCTTCACATTTCGCTTCAATGGCGCCGGTTGTTAACAAGGTTTACCCGGGATTCCTCTGTGGGTGCGACCCTACGGAGGACTGTGTTGGTGCTCCGGGTGGAATCGAAGTTTGTGTCGGTTAGTGATATACTATTAGGAGAATGATCTTTGATGTATTTGAGCGAGAGCAGTTCAAACACTTGAGAAGGTGAACTCTCAACTCACACCACCGATGAACGATGACTCCATTCTGAGCAAGGTTATCACCATCCTCACTCTTCTTATTGTGCTGGTGAGATTGTACCCTGAGGCATCAAATAACAATTGTTTACTTTTAGGGATCATTGATCAAATGGTTCTATAGCGTGTGGGCTAAGAACTTCAAGAGAGGAAACCGTGTGGAAACCGCCGATCTCATCGAGATCTGATTTGTATCAAAACCCAATCTGATAAATAACTTTACTCTGAAATGATTTTGTGGTGGAAAACGTGTATTACTGCTACTTTTCTTTGTCCTTCTTTCATGTTCTCTCAAATACAGTAATCCTTTTGCATCTCTTTTTGGATTATCTCACTGCATCTTTATCTTGATTTCCCTAAATTCAGAGCTAGGAAGTATTCAGCTTATCTCGTGAGAAAAGGAGAAATAGAATAGATGCCTTATCGAAATGCAATTGCAGATAAAAAGAATATGATAGAGAAGAATACAGGTTCTCTGCACCAGAACTAACAAAATGCTACTGTACTGACGAGAATAGGAAGAGGTAGGGAACATGGACAAAAGTAATGCAACATTTTTCATAGTTTCAGTATCATTGGTACTGTATTGTCGTTAGAATACGGTTCAAACACTTGAGAAGGTGAACTCTCAACTCACACCACCGATGAACGATGACTCCATTCTGAGCAAGGTTATCACCATCCTCACTCTTCTTATTGTGCTGGTGAGATTGTACCCTGAGGCATCAAATAACAATTGTTTA
Organism: Pristionchus pacificus; assembly: GCA_000180635.4. Lineage (NCBI taxonomy): Eukaryota > Metazoa > Nematoda > Chromadorea > Rhabditida > Neodiplogasteridae > Pristionchus > Pristionchus pacificus. Next base: position 17,141,497 of record CM026577.1, read on the forward strand.
CTTTTAGGGATCATTGATCAAATGGTTCTATAGCGTGTGGGCTAAGAACTTCAAGAGAGGAAACCGTGTGGAAACCGCCGATCTCATCGAGATCTGATTTGTATCAAAACCCAATCTGATAAATAACTTTACTCTGAAATGATTTTGTGGTGGAAAACGTGTATTACTGCTACTTTTCTTTGTCCTTCTTTCATGTTCTCTCAAATACAGTAATCCTTTTGCATCTCTTTTTGGATTATCTCACTGCATCTTTATCTTGATTTCCCTAAATTCAGAGCTAGGAAGTATTCAGCTTATCTCGTGAGAAAAGGAGAAATAGAATAGATGCCTTATCGAAATGCAATTGCAGATAAAAAGAATATGATAGAGAAGAATACAGGTTCTCTGCACCAGAACTAACAAAATGCTACTGTACTGACGAGAATAGGAAGAGGTAGGGAACATGGACAAAAGTAATGCAACATTTTTCATAGTTTCAGTATCATTGGTACTGTATTGTCGTTAGAATACGGTAAAACAGATAGATAAAAGATTACGGTATTAGCAGCAATGGAACAGAATAGGTATACTGTAGAAGAGAGGTACGGTATACTGTAGAAGAGAGGAACGGTATACTGTAGAAGTGGTGAGATACGGTATACTGTAGAAGAGAAATAGAGAAAAAGAGCGAAAATACGGTAAGAGAGAAACACTCTTGGATACGGTAGGATACGGTAGTCTAGGATATAAGAAAGGAAAGATTTGTAGGTGCTACCATTAGTAAGAGAAGATGAAAATCTGTACTCTGATCCCAATGGATAGTCAATGGACCATCTCGACTCCAGAAGCATTCCTACAATCAGAAAGCTTTTTGGAGAGTATTTGGAATGAATTCCTGAGCACTCTTCCTTGGCCAAAGATTGAAAAAACTTTTTTGCATAATCTATCAATGCCTCAAGAAAGGACCTATAACGATAAGAGATATGTTCTCTTTGACATTGACGACTTTTCTCCTTTCTCTAATATGCTATGTGCGCCAATTCCATTCAAAAGTGAAGTATTTTCATCGGTATACCATTTCCGTCTGGCCAACATGACGTGTAAGTTCTGATCAATATAAGAGTCAATTATTTAACAATTTAAGATGCAGGTATCGAAGGATTTGAAGAGAGAAGACTTCGAGAAATCGAAACTCTGATAGTAGGAAATTTCATTAAGGTAAATCATTCTTTTTTGTGCGCATATTCGTTCATGATTTCAGTTTGCGCACTATCCTGAATTGAGAGAAATACTACTTTCCACTGAAGACGCTGAGATAATTGCGTGCGGAGATGACGAAAAGCATTACAATGGGTTAGTTTCACACTTAGAAAATAGGAGTACAAATCGTATTGTAGTGATTCATGCGGACAGGAAATCTACGACTTTAATCCTAATCAAGAAATTTCCTCTGAGAAGAATAAATTAGGAAAGGCTCTGATGATAATCAGAAGTTTCTTCATGAAGAAGTCAGACAACGGAGTGAGATCGGTTATAATGAGAGGTCTTGCATACTCCTAATCCTCTTCTGATAACCATCTCACTCCTTCCCCTCCTCGCTCATAATGACCTTCATTTTATTATGCCTTTACCGCAATTTACGCTTTATCCTTCATTACGATAATACAATTCAAAATTATTATAAAACATACATTTAAAAAATACAAAAAAAATGAAACTGTCAATTGGATAAAGTGATATTTATTACCTGTCGTAAGGCAATGGAAAAAATATTTAATATAAATAAAAAAAATTAAAAAAATACAGCCCAAGATCGAGTGAGATCCTACACTACTCGTCACCTTCGACCGGTAGCGAAGGACTCTTGTTGATCTCCGGCCAATTTTATGTTTGTTATTCGCTTGTTGAAGTAAACTTTATTTAATTATGCGAGTTTCAACAAGTCAACGATAGTGAATTTACGAGCTTGAGATCGCAACATGCGGCATCTCTCTTTCCACTCGACAATCTTCTTCTTAGTGTGCCGCATAAATCAAACGATTGATAAATCTGTAATATCTGTTAATTCGTCGCGATAGAAATTTTGCGCTATACGGAAGTACATGTCCGGATCCGCCTCGACTTCTGTGAGGTTTTCTTTCATTCATTCTTTTTAATACATTCTAAAACAAAAAAAAACTCGTAGAGCACTATTTCACAGAGAAGTAGAGAAGAAATTTCTCAGAGAAATTATCATTAGCGTCACTCCCTATTAAAGGAGAGAGTACTCTCGATCTATGCTTGTACGTTTGTTCACATGAAAGGCGAAGGCGTGGGTAGAATCGGCTAGTACGGCAATAACACATAGAGATCAAAGCTCATCCTCTTCGTGGGGTAAATCTCTTTATCCTCATTTACCACACTTTGGATTCAGTCCGATACACACCGAATACTGATAATGATACAAATGAAATAAAATAATTACGGATACGAATCAATAAATAGAGTACACTGTACATGATGATCAGAACAAGGGGAGTCGATAGCCTCCGCCCCATTTCTCTTCCCATTCACTGCATTTTCTCCAATACTCCCAATTCCTTCGGTAGACCTCCATCGAATTTCTCGAGTGTCGCACACAATTCGCCCTTCTTCTGTAGATCGACCTGACCGGATGAGCAAAGTTCACCCAGACGACGCACCACCTGAAAGAGGAAGGAGTACGGAGACAATTGGGAATGTGCGCGATGCACCAGGGAATAACCATAGGGAAGGCAAATTGTATTTTAAAAATAGGTCCACACTCCACTGCAGATTAGCACTGCTCACAGTAACGAAGAAATAACGCAACATGAACGCGCCTGATTTATCTTCACGCAATTCCCCACCATTGGATACAAATCGAAAATTACATCACAGCAAGGAATATTTTATTGTCACCGATAACGAGTTCATTACTGGAGAACTACACAGCTAACACAACTATGTAACCACTATGCAACATGAGCGCGCCTAGTGGCTGTCGGAAGCATATTTTGAGGCACTATCCACACTTCCCTGCTAACAACTTCAACTGATGATTCTACAATAAGTAATGTACACTTGCTCACCACGAGTGCATTCACGGCCGCCGTTCTCCTCTGCGATGCGGCCATTTCGGCGGCGAAAGCGATGATCGATTCGGCCGCCGTCGACCACTCCGCTACACCCGACCATGTAGGTCTGCATATGGGGATGGGGTACTGTGCTTTCAGAAGATCTACCGTAGCCTACCGTAGCCAAATATACCGTACTCAATTCTTGATCAGATCAATGTGGAGACTACCGTGACCATATCTACCGTAACCCCATCAAAATCTCGAGACTACAGTTTTACTATCTACCGTAACACATCCATCTCAATTGTATGCCCTCATAAGGAGCTACCGTAACCCCATCTACCGTACTCACTTCTCGAGTAGTCCCTCCAATGCCGTCACGATGCTCTGTTTCACCCGATAGAATACGCCCGGATTGGAGAGGGTCGACGTGAGGAAATCGATGCACGGACGGAGATCGTCTCCTGAAGGGAACAGAGGGGATTACGGTATTCATACTACGGTATCGACCTATCGAATCTCTATTCTCACGAGTCTAGTCACGAGTTGAAAAAATCGACCTATCTACCGTACCCTCAATAGATATTATCATAGTGCTTTGAATGCGAAAGAGTCTTGCAAGTTTTTAAAACAGGGAGCAGTATCTTCTATGTTCCAACCGGTTAATATCAACACGAATATCTCCAGAATTTGCTAAGAGAAGATTTTCTTTTATCAATCAATCTACCTACCGTACTCCAGCTATTCCACCGTATCCTACCATATAATCAAATCTACAATACCTTCTCTGTATGCTCCCATCACCACTCCGATCACTCCCATCGCCTCAGCAAGTCTCTTGTTTCTCACGATGCTCAATTCGGCCGGACTCATATCCGCCTGTCCCACTTCCTCTTCCGACGACGAACCACCGTCGTCCGCGCCTGTCGATCTGCAAAAACGATTACAGTTATTGTGTACCGATTTACTGAGTAAATCACTACCCAAATACCAATAATTTAATAATTAAATCAATTTCCAATAGAATAATCAGTTTCCGATCACCACAATGACCGTATCATCCCCAATCACACTGGTCCATTTATTCGCACCCTCTTCCGGTCCCGACTGGATCAGGGTTGCGCGGTGCATTACGTGACTTTTACCACTTTTATTTTCTTCTCGAACTTTTCGCTCGATCCTTTCAATCTCTTAGATTGATTGATTGCTGGTTGGCTTCGTTTTGGTTTCTTTTTCCAACGTCCCTTCACTTCATTCTTCTCATCATACTTCGACACTTGGCTCAGTCCGGTGTCACAGTTTTCGATCGGAGTAATCATTCATATCGGTTTGACTGACCTGTTCGGCGCTTCCATAATTCCCACCAAGTAAGTTCCCCCCTCGACCCTTTCCACTACCCGACCCCGTCCTTTCCCCATTCCTTCCAACTAGGATTACCCCATTGTGTGTTATTAATCTTGTGACTAGTAAATGAAATAAATTGTAGTGTTTATTCGTTGCGAAATCACACCGTATCACACATAGCTGGCGTTCTCTAATAGCGGAGACGTCAGTATATGGTGCATCGGCCATTTTTGATTCAAACCCAGTCCAAAATACCGCGTGGCAGGCATTCAAAATTCCCATTCAACCATTCTGTCCAACCCTAATCCCAACTTTCGCTTCGTAAATTGCAATAGACAGCATCCCGCTAGGATGACGTCAACTTTTGCTAGCGAATATTCCAACAGCCATTCAAAACTCGTTGCGCTTCAACCAATCATTAATTCCATCAATGACGAAATTTCCAAATTATTCGATGTCACGAAAAATGACGAAATTTCTGCGTGCTCATCCACTGTAGCCAGAGCAATCGATAACGCGCATACCATCTTTGAGGAATACTATGAGTCCGTTGCCGAAATTCAGTCTAAAATCGATAGCATTGATGATAAGAATGAGAAAGAGCGCGAGTCCAACTTCATGCTCGAAAAGAAGGAAGAGACAGATGCGACCAGCGCACTCCCATTCAATAGTGAGAAGCTCAATAAATTGATCACGAAGCTAGAAGATCGCTACCATCGTGTTTTGGAAAGCGCGACAAAACGTGTTGTTTCGATGCTTCAAGTCAATTGTATCAGCTCGCTACCCATCCCATCTGTCAATTGTATCAGCTCGCTACCCATCCCATCTGTTCCATCCATTCCATCCTCTGCATCTCACTCCAATAACAGTGATGATCAATCCACACCCACTGGCAGTGCTGTTGATAACTCCACCCCGCCGCATGATTTCCCCTCTGGCATTGCTGGCATCGATGCTCTCGTTCAAAGAATCAATTGCCTCGAGAGTAGAGTAGTCAGTGGGAATCAATCGCTACTTTCGCACACTCCAAATATCGCGCTTCCACCTATCAAGCGTGAGTCATTCGATGGTAATGACATTACCAAATGGCCCGCCTACAAATATCAACTCGACACACTCATCCTCAATCAGAGTCACTTGAGCGAGGTTGCGAAGGCATTTTATGTGCGCTCTAGCTTGAAGGGAACAGCCTACGCGTTAGTTTCAACAATTCCAACCCATGAGAAATTTCTCGAAAAAATAATCAAACGATTGGAAGTAGAGTACGGTAGACGTAATCTAACCCAAGCAACTCTTCTCCAATCACTTTTGGTTATTCGTTCCAAATCCGATAAACTGGTCGATCAAATCGATTCAGTTCGTTCAATGATTTCCTTAGTACATACCATTGATGAGGACTACGGTCTTGATGGACTAGTGACCCAATTGCAGTTAGCCGAACGCATTCATTGCCGCTTTATTTCGTTCATTATGAATCACAAACCTGCTAAGCTATTAGATGCACTCCAACTTATCGAAGATTCGCTTCGAACAGAGTTGGAGGAGCTGACCATTACTAGAGCCATTTCCAACGTCCATTTTAATCAGTCTGCTGTTGCACCTTCCAACAGCAGTGGCCAGTCCAACAGACCGAAGCCATCGGTTGCGGGCGACCACTCATTCTCTCGCAAGCTGCCAAAGCTTCCTATCTGTGTGTACTGCGGTCAGCACACATATAGTGGAGATTGTACTTCAGTGAAATCGATCAAGGATCGTAAAGAAATTCTAAGGAATAAGTCACTTTGCCATGTCTGTTTTGCCAGTGCTCACTCTACTGCCGCTTGTAGTAAGAAGTGTTCCAACTGCAATGGAAAGCATCATAAATCGATATGTGAGAAATCAAATCGCGTTTCAATCAACACCCATTCTGTTTTCAACAAACAACCCGAGCGCCTATTCAACGTGAAGGCCAACGTTGCTAACCCAATCACTGATCAGGTTGTCTCTGCGCACGGCGCTCACGGCGCTCAAGCAACCCTCATTACTAAGGATTTAGTCAATCGCCTATCCTTAGCGTCGATCGATAAACGTGAGATGACGATCTCCGGTTACACTGGTGAACATAAAGGTCCTTCCAACTATGACATAGTCAACGTTGTAGTTCATACTGATCGTGGTCATTACCCGATCGAGGCTGTTGTTGTACCATCGATCAATTCAATTCATACTCATGCATTACCTGCTGCTGATCTCAAAGTAATCAGAGCTACACTAGGACGCGTCCCTAGTCATTTCTCCAAGCCATCAGAAGTGCACACTGATCTTCTTCTCAGTGTTGGCAATACACTTGAATTGCTTGAGCATTCCAAGGAGACAAAGCTTCCCTGTGAATTCAGGCTAGTTCAGTCTTCCATCGGACCAATTGTCGTAGGTAGCAATAAACCTCGACTCCAGCCAATTAGTCCAGTAGTATCCGCGCTTACTGTGACGTCCCCTGATACTGAAGAGACACTCGAGAATCGTATCGAGCGCATGTTTTCAGTCGATCCAGCATCCCGAGTGTATGAAACTACTGAAAAAGAAGCCCGCAAGGTTGCCAATGAAGTAGTGAATAAGCATTTCGATGAAACTATCCAGAAACAAGGCAATGAATATGTCGTGCAATATTCAGTCAAACCTGATGCGATGACTCAATTGCCTTCCAACTTTGACCTCGCTACGTCTAGATTAGTTTCCATCAAAACACTTTCCAAGGAAAGGTCTAATCTGGAATACTACGATTCCATCATTAGTGATCAACTCAGTCTCGGTCAGGTTGAGAAAGTAGATCCGCGTGATAATGAAGGAATCGTTCACTATCTTGCCCATCAACCCGTATTTCGTCCAGATAAGCCAACCACTCCGCTTAGAATAGTGTACGACGCGTCAGCGCATTTGAGAAACAAACCATGCCTCAACGACATGATCCATCCAGGCCCAACTGATCTCGAACAGATCCCAGCGCTCCTAATCAGATCAAGATCACGCAAGACACTCATTGTTGCTGATGTTGAGAAAGCATTTTTGCAAGTGAAACTCCATCCCTCTCAGAGAAACATGCTGCGGTTTCTGTGGATTAAGGATTTAGATAAGCCAGTCAATCAACAGAATATTCTTGTCCTTAGATTTTGTGTGACTCCCTTTGGAGTGAATGCTAGTCCCACTCTACTGAGCAAAGTGATCACTCATCACATCAAAACGAGCAGCAAGAATTTCGATCCAAATCTCATTCACCAATTGCTTTCCAACATCTACGTTGATAACGTCATTATCAATGTAGATCATGCCTCACCGACCATGTATACTCAGTCTAAGAATATTTTCAAAACCATGTCAATGAATCTTAGAGAGTATGCTTCCAACGATCAATCATTCAATAACATCGTGCATGAATCAGATCGATCCAAGGATGAATTCCAGAAACTTCTAGGCATTTTGTGGAATGTGAAAACGGATCAGTTGTCCATAAAGATACCCATCTCTGAAAAGAAAGAGAAGGTGTCCAAGAGATCAATGCTTAGTGTTGTTGCGACTCCATATGACCCTCTAGGATTACTCAACCCTCTCACTCTTCCATCACGGTTAACCATCCAGAGTCTGTGGAGAAGTACACTCAAGTGGGATGAGACTGTTGATGATTCAATCAGGGACTCCTTTCACGAGCAGATGAGAGACTTAGAGAATTTCCATCTTTCCATCAATCGATACTCTAATCTCTCAGAATCCGATGAAATCACTCTAGTTGCATTCAGTGACGCGTCCAAACTGGCTATGGCCGCGTGCGTTTACAATTGGTCATCCACTGCTAGTCCTACTCTTCTCATCTCCAGAACTAGATTAGCACCCATCAAGAGTAATTCCACCATTCCAAAGATGGAGCTCGACTCCCTTGTAATGGCCCATTCTCTCATTCGATACACAGTAGAAGCACTTCGCAAAGAATTCCCCAATAAGCCCATTCATGTGTACTTTTACTCAGACTCAGCGGTAGTGCTCCATTGGTGCAAGCCCGAATTTTCGAAACAATTAGGCATTTTTGTGACTAATCGAGTTAAGTCTATTCGTGACACTCGTGACGAGCTTACCACTTCCCAACCACTGACGTACCATCATCCACGTCATGTACGTAGTGAGCACAACCCCGCTGATCACGCAACTCGTGGCATGACTTCCAAGGAGATGAACAATCCAGCGCATCAATGGTGGACTGGGCCAGAGTGGTTAAAGTACGATCCAAACTCGTGGCCGAATGAGGACTTGTCTTCCCTTCAGTGTCCATCAATCGATTCATTCCCCATTGCCATTCGTTCTGTAACTACAGTACCTGCTATCGAAACTGTTTTTGATCTGAAACAATTTTCGACACTTCGAAAGACAATTGCGGTTGCTGCAACTGTCTATCGATTCATTTCTCGGTGTGCATCCAAAACCAGGAACCCATCCATTCATGAGAAACTAAAGCATCTTCCTGATAGTAGTGCATTCCAACTCTCCGCATCTGAGAGAAGGTTCGCAATCAATTCTCTCATCAGAATTCATCAGTCTAAGCACATACATTGTAACGATTCTCTTATTAAGAAGAACCTCATTTTCGAAGATCCGCGCACACTTGTGTGGAAAATGAACACAAGGTTGACCAATTCAAACCTAGCTTCAGAAGCTAAGTCACCTTTGTTCATTCCAACTTCTGCCGATTCCACGCTTGCCAGACTCATCATTTCTGACATTCATTTATCATCGAATCATTCCAATGCAGACATCGTACTGAATTTACTAAAGCGCAAGTATTGGATCCCCAGGTGTAGACAAATTGCCAAATCCGTTCTCAAGCAGTGCGTCCCTTGCCGAAAAACGAACAACCTGCCTTTTCGATACCCACCATCACCAGTGCTTCCCCAGGATAGAGTGAGGAAGAGTCTCCCCTTCGAGCACAGTGGAATTGATTTTGCTGGTCCTTTTCATTCCAACAACAATGAGAAGATGTACGTGGTAGTAATCACATGCTTCTCTTCTCGCCTTACCCATCTCGAAGTTGTTGACTCTCTCCTTCCATCTTCTTTCATTCTTGCATTCAAACGATTTTGCTCTAGACGAGGTACACCCACTCAGATCACCTCTGATAAGGCGACCACATTCAAAATGAGTAGCACTCTTTTTGCCAAACCAGAAAACGATCCTCATGTGAACACTCTTATGTCCAATCTAGGCATACTGTGGAACTTTACTTCTGCTCATTCCCCATGGAAGGGAGGAATTTACGAGAGACTAGTCAAGTTACTCAAAGATTCCCTATCTCGTTCCATCGGTAGAAAGCGCATATCTAAAGACGAGTTCCATACAATCATTTGCGAAGTGGAAGCAGTTCTCAATAGTCGACCACTCACTTATGTTTCATCAGATGATATTCATTCATTCACTGGCCCAGCCCTTCGCCCCATTGATCTGATTTCTCCCGAGTCTTACTTAGGATGTCCAATCATTCTCACTAAACATGATGATAGCGATTACCGACCTCCTGAGGAAGACAATTCCAGTAGAGAAGCTGCCATTAAACAGATCAAGAGATCGATCAGTACGGTAGATTCTTTTTGGTTGAGATGGCATAATGAGTATCTCACAACTCTTCGTGATTGTTCAAGTAAATCCGATCCACTCCATGCTACCAGATCGACAACCCATATTCCAACTGTAGGTGCCATCTGCCTAATTGTTGATGAGTCTGGTAATACACCCAGATCCAGTTGGAAAATGGGGAAGATCCTCTCCTTATCAAACAACTCAGCCACTCTTCGATCCCATGCAGGCAGGACTATCGAGAGGCCATTGAATCTTCTTATTCCCTTAGAGATACATTCCACTGAGATTCCCTCACCCAATGCAAACAGCGCTCTCCCCGCTCGTCACCACATGACCACTCGTTCCAAAAAGGCAACCTCCCGCCAATAGGCCGCCCTGGAGGATTTCACTGTGACAACACATTGTAATATAATAAACATGAATTCATTATTCCAGTCCGTCGATCATGTCCAATTCTTCCAACCCCGACCAGTTGCCCGATTACGAGCAATACGCGGAAGACAATAACCCAGGAGGAGGACAATTATCCAATCATTCACCAATGTCGCAGGTTATCTCTTCAATCCATTTATCATCGTTTTCAATCATTTATCCCATGTCATTTACCCTATAATTTAATATCCAAATTAGGATCCGCCCATCGAGTCGCCCATCGAGAAGACCGAGGAAACCGCACCTCCACCTTCCAACAATGTCACTCGCAAGACGACCGGCGTCAAGAAGCTCGACACTGTCAAGATAAGCAAGGAGATCTCCAAATCCATTGTCCCTGTCCTTACTGATACCCTCACTAGATCCATTGTTGACTCCATTAATGAGACACTTATTCAATCCATCACATCCATTATGGACGATTCAATGACTGTATTCACTAAGAATGCTGTTGATATCCGTGCCTCTCTTCATCAGTTGACCACCACCGTTAATAATCTTGCCTCTGTTGTCCATTCCACACCTGCTCCTCGTTCTTCCATCGTTCCTTCACCTATTCCCATTATTCATCATCGTAATTTTTCTGATGCTTCTTCTTCATCTTCTTCTCGTACCTATCCACCTCGGGGAACCCACACTATTCGTGGTCGTTCTCGTTCCCGTTCCCCCCATTCCAACATCAGAAACCGTTCTCCTAGTCGCCCATCCACTTCTAAGACTACTCCTTCCCGCCCTAGAGTCCAGTGCACTTTCTGCCAGTCCACCCAGCACCTGAGCAAGGACTGCCCCATCGTAATTAGTGTATCAACTCGCAATGCCATCATGGCACAGGAATCCCGTTGCTTGAAGTGCTTCCGCCCCCTCAACTCTTCTCATCGCAACACCTGTGAACCTGACCTGTGTCCCCTTGGTTGTGTGACCCCTCTAGGAGTTCCGATCCGCCATTGCGAGTATTTCTGCCCTCGCAATCCTAAGTTGTCTGCCTAAGTGATTATTGCCTCGTTCGTTCATTTCAATTGTCTGTACTATCTGTTCTCTTTGTTTCTCTTCTTTCTTCACATAGTTTCCATCCTTAAGATGGTACCCTTGTTTTCTTCTCTGTTGTCTTAGTAAAGGGTATCAATCCCAACTCCTTCGTCGTTCCATTCCATGCACATCATCCATCCACATCACGCCTTCCCCCTCCTGGGAGTGTACCGATTTACTGAGTAAATCACTACCCAAATACCAATAATTTAATAATTAAATCAATTTCCAATAGAATAATCAGTTTCCGATCACCACAATGACCGTATCATCCCCAATCACACTGGTCCATTTATTCGCACCCTCTTCCGGTCCCGACTGGATCAGGGTTGCGCGGTGCATTACGTGACTTTTACCACTTTTATTTTCTTCTCGAACTTTTCGCTCGATCCTTTCAATCTCTTAGATTGATTGATTGCTGGTTGGCTTCGTTTTGGTTTCTTTTTCCAACGTCCCTTCACTTCATTCTTCTCATCATACTTCGACACTTGGCTCAGTCCGGTGTCACAGTTTTCGATCGGAGTAATCATTCATATCGGTTTGACTGACCTGTTCGGCGCTTCCATAATTCCCACCAAGTAAGTTCCCCCCTCGACCCTTTCCACTACCCGACCCCGTCCTTTCCCCATTCCTTCCAACTAGGATTACCCCATTGTGTGTTATTAATCTTGTGACTAGTAAATGAAATAAATTGTTGTGTTTATTCGTTGCGAAATCACACCGTATCACACATAGCTGGCGTTCTCTAATAGCGGAGACGTCAGTATAGATTGTACCGTATCCGATAGCAACTATTTCCCGGAACGTCGAAATGGAACCAGCAGAATTATGTTTGAAAAAGTGAATAAATAGCTACATGAAAATCTACGCAGTAGCTCTACAATATCTCTCTCACCATACTCATAAATCAATAAACATAACTACCGTACCCCCTCTTCTCCTCCTTCTCCACTCGTTTCCTCAGCAGTGCGAGCGTAATCTCCACAGCCTCAGTGTGGTGCAGAGTGGAGGCGAATTGGGCCAGCGCCTGGAATTGGAACATTTTGAAAATCGATTCCCTGATTGGTTCGTGTTTCACAGAATGTACAAGTAGGCCCACTTCCCATTGGAGATGATAAATATTGGAGAAAATCGACTTCAACAAAAAAAAACCACGCTTGCAGCACACAAAACAGTGAGCGCTCATTCGTGTTTGACATTGATCATAAGTGCAAGCCGTTTCGGTCACAATTGATTCCCGGAGCTTGACCATGAAAAAAAACAAAATTGTGTTGTTGCATTCGCCGTTACTATGTTACTCATTGACTCGCATTCCTATTGTAGCTCATCTTCCCCGTTGCTCAAATATGGATCATTCTCTGAGAAGCACCGCGTCGATTCTAGCTGCACATAATCTATACCAGCCTAATCTCTTTCGTATCATCAATCGATGTGGAGTTACTATTACTAACACTCTTCCCATCCCGCGAAACCCACCATGGTGCTTTGTGCTTCCACTGAACTATACCTGACTAGCTTCTCCCGCGACAATAGTGATTATAACGCCAGAATCTTGAAAACACATTTTCCTTAACGACCAGAACTTCCAGTAATCTTCCAGTAATCTATACATGTGCAAATCTTCGCTGCACGAATAATATTAGCTTGCCTTTCCAGACTAATTCACAATCGATCGTGAAACGACATGAAACTTTCTGTTTCACTTGAACTATACCTGCCCGATTTCCGTCTGTCCAACAATTTCTCTCGAATAAGAGCTGGTATACTACTCACTCAATCCCGCTAATAGTCACACGCTCTATTCATGGGAATTGCACCTTCCTACGCTCTCCCCATCCCACTGTTGACCCATTATTGAACTACCAGCTATTCACTAGCCCCACAGATGCACCACGCTCTTTCTAGCTTCAGCCGAATTATACCCCTAACAATTTCTTAATGTTAACAAGCTACCATAAATCATGCAAGAAACACTTGAAATCTGCTACTGATCTAAAAAAAGGATCATTTGTGCTTCACAATATCTATATCTACCATATATCGCCTTTCCTACAATGTTTCCTGAAGTAGATGGTAGGCAAACAAAACATTTCATTGAAGTGCTTACCTTCAATCCGGCCAGACTCACTCTACTCTTTCGAGTTTCACCAGATCTATTACCCGTCAATTTTCCCCAAAAATTCAATAATAAGAACAGAGTTGATTCCAGCTGCTCTAACAACTCCAATCAGTGTGAGCAGCATCCTCGGACAATTTCACAAAATGGGGGGTTCGACAAGAAACCTATTGAAAATCGCTGGTTTGCTACCGGAATCGGGGGTAATAGGCTTACAACATGAGGCCAAAATCGAGGGGAAGGTTCGATATCCGACATCGTGCTTATCCATGACTCCAATAGACCTTCAATCCAGCCAGATTCACCCCAACTTTAGAGTTTCGCCCGATCTACACCCATCAACATTGTCATAATACTCACCTTCAATCCAGCCAGACTCTGCACCTTCGATCGTCGCTTCGCCTCGCGCACCAGCACGTCCAGTGTCTGTAATGGAACAACTCGCATACTGTATCATAGTAACCGTATCCCTACAGTAACCCTCCTACCGTACCCTCACTGTATTCCCTATGGAATAGCTCGCATACCGTATCACAGCTACCGTAGCCCCGCTGGCTAACGTAACGTCGTCCTAAAGTGTATTACAAAAGGAAATACCGAGGAGTTGTATTTCAAACCCGTGGGCTATGTGTTTCAACCCCGAGGTGAAATCGGAGGTAAAGTCCTACATCCAATACAGCTCGTAATCTTGCTTAAACATACAATACTTCTATCTATCTAATGCATCAACCGAATCCCTTCCGGATACTGTATCCCTACGATATCCCCTACCGTACCCCCTACCGTATCATTCTCCCCCAATTCTACCGTACCTCCTTAATCTGCTTCTCATCCATCTTCGCATTCAACTCGCCTCTCGAGCTCTCCATCAGCTTCTCAACCGCCTGGAATATTCACGTTTCTCGGGTGCTATTTCCCCTTTCCAACCCACTTATCGACTGATGATTCTGTTCTCCCGGTTCGAAAAACAAACAACAATCAATCTCTTCATTCCACCTGCTCTCTCGTCGGTCAGAGAAACGAGAGAGTATGGCAAAACGAGAGAGACAGATCATTCATCATCACGAGTCATCATCACTTACCTGCAGTATTCGCTCCTTGCCCGTCCAATATCTTCCGTTGAGGAACCCGAGCAGAGACATCAACAGGGTTACTGTAATTAGCCAATCGATATTGTGCTCCTACAGTAACCCATTCTCAAATCGATGCTTCATTTGGCCCGTATTTCTACCTTACTACAATCGGTACCGTACCCCTGCTATCATTCTACCGTACCGCATCCCTCCAATCGATCAATACCGTACCCGTTCTCTCTGCACTCATCTGTCCGGGAACCGCGACGACTTCCTTGAGCATCGCTGCTGCCTGAATAAAGATACCGTACTCGATTGTGCCCTTAACCCAATCGATACCATACCCTACAGTACCCCACTCCCTACCGTACCTGTGCCCTGACTGCCCACACTTGGTTCTCCTTGAGTATCTCCATGGCAGCCTCAACGATCTCCTCTCCGTACAGTCTCACTGCAGTCTCAGTCGATGGCACCATCTCCGACCATAACTCCGCCCACGCAGCGCATTTCTTGCGCGACTCCTCGTCGCCCTTGATCGCTGCAATGGAAAATGGTATTAAGGGGACATGAAAAGTACGCGCTTTCACGTTTTTCCGGAAACTAGGGTAGTCAATGTCAGACCAGGTGATTCAGCGAAACAAGTGCTACTCATGTTCCCAGCAGATCATCAATTCCAATTGTTCTTTGTTACGCAAACAAAATATCTGCATTTGGCCAGGGAATTCGAAGAATCGCGAAACTTTCAAACGTTAAGCTTCTCGAATTTTAAGGTATCAATCAAATATCGACACCACTTTAGAATAAAAGCACCCTATTACAAAGCTGTGTTATCCCCTTACTTTCACGTTTCATAAGATACCAAACTACTCACGTTCCTGGCAGGTCTCCATGAGTACATACGGTACAATGGCAGCGGAATGGCCCGTTAGTGCATCGGGAGCATTCGCAGAGAGCGATTTGAGCAGATTGCGGACAGCGATCTTCTTGTCTTCTGCAAATTTTTTTTTCGACTACTATTGCAGGATCTCCGCCTGCTCAACACCTAATGATCTTCTGAAACGCAACTGTGCCTATATTTCATTTGTAAGAATTCTAATTGGCCCCATGAATCCCTCGCACTCTTATCACAGCTCCTTCGTTGACTTAGCATCCACCTTATCTCCTCACTCCCCCCTCCTCTTCAGCATTCCCACTTCCCGTCGCCCCTTCCATCCTCTCTCCTGCTTCCTGCCTCCCCCTCCAGCCCCCCCCCCCCTCCTCCTCACTGACCTTCACTGCCAATCAGTAGATCTCTCGCCTCGTTGAGCAGTGTGCCCATCTGAGCCGACCCGGAGAATCTGCAAAAAAGAATATTTAATTATTAAATTTATACTTTTTCTATTTTTAAAGAAATTTCATTCAATTTGATAATCGTGAAACGTTATTGATTGTATAATGCAGCAGCTGCACAATGGGTATCGAATAAATCAGGAAGCGTCTTCCTCTTACGCACTCTATGAAACACACTCTCACCTGCTGCATTTTTTCATATTTTCCGTTTAACCATTCTTCCGAAATCTGAGATATTCTGCCATAAGATTAGTTCATTAGTTCCCTAGTTACCCCTTTATCAAACCTTAATCAAAATCATAGCTGCAGTACTTGCCCTTGTACGTCTCATGAAACCCGAGCCCTTCTACAACAATCTTGCACAAATTCCGCGCCTTTTCTTTACTATTTCCCATCCTCCGCCCTTGCTGCCAAGCAACCTCCTACACCGATTCGATTCTATTGCCAGACCTCCGTTGCTTGATATATCTCGCCTTACTTCCTTGTAAAATTACAAAGCAACGGAAATACATATACAGGGTGGCAATAAAGTATTGTGTCATCAAACTTGATAAGTATCTCAGATACAAACTGGAGAACAGACTCCTACTTTTTCACAGATTATTTATGAATATAATAACTTGAAATCACATGCTTCAGATCTAGCCAAACTTGTCTTTATATATTAAAAAAATCGAAAAAAAAATTCCCGCCAGTTTTTTGAGTAATTGGATAGGTTTTTTCTTTGAACTTCCGATATACCTTCCAAATCTCATAGCGCGTTATGGAGCACCATCATCCTCCTTTTCAACACTTTTGTCAAATTGATTATATCTTTCTGCAGAATCGAGAAATCTTATATTGATTAAGCAACTCTGAAGTTGTATTTTATCAACATTAGATCCTCAGGTTTCAGAATCTCATATTCCCCTGTATGTATATGGAATGTCAATATGCAGAACTTCTACCCGCATCGAATTATGATTTTTGAATACTTAATTTCGGTCTAGGCTATTGGCAATAATTATTTTTGGGAAGGCCGATTTTCACGATTTTTTGGGAAAAGTCAACACATCATAAATAATTATGAAGTTGTATCAGCTATTAAAAATCAGTTAATTTCATGAATAATATTATTGATATTCGTGCTTTACAGGAAAAATATAAATCTTAATTTATCTCATGTAATGGTTGAATTATTCTGTTAATTTAGCAGGCAAAAAATATCGCGCCGTTTTTTCTCGGCTATTTAAAAATGGATTCTGCAGAGTACGCGAGTTTTTAAATCAATTAGTTGGTACGAATGACTTTCTATGAACATGGCCTTATTACAAAACATATGAAAATTGATGTTGCTAAGCTGGCTGATTTTAGATAACATCATCAATATTTTAAATTTTGACTGTTATGGAGCCATGTTTTGCGGAATATATCTTTTCAAAAATTACAACAGCCCAATTGATAGGCAATTGGTCTAGGTCTTTTAGAGGATATTTGACCCTTGTCCAGACAACACGGTGTAAAAAAAACAAAAGGTTTCATTAACGCGTTGATGGGTTGCATGCACTTGAAAAGTGACACAATACTTTTTGCCACCCTGTATGAACTATTCTGTCTCTTTCCATTTTCGCGTACAATCGAAACAGCCGCGTTATCAACTTTTCACCACGGGACTTGCTTATCCATTGGCTGTGAAACTCAAGGTCTCCGGCTATCACTTCTTCTTAATCATTCCGATCACCATTACCTTTTTCTTTTTTCACAGCTGTCTCTTTCCTTTCAATATTCACTCACATGTGGACGATCAAACTAGTTTAGACCATACTTGTGACACCCATGAAACCTGCACCCTCCTGGGCCATTCATCTTTCCATTCGTTCATTCTGGATTACGAACATCATTTATCCTAGTGTTAAAGGCTACTTCTTAGCATCCTAATATTTTGACAATCCCTGAAAGCCCAATGAGCAAAAGAGCAAGTTCACCTGTCTCCTTACGCGAATGATGAAACACTCATCTTCCTACCAATTCCAAACCATTTTTATCCGCATAATAAAAAAGAACAAATCACCTCGCCAGATAACTCAATGCGGACGAGAATTGCTTGCGCACGCTGGGATTCCGATCGCGAAGGGACGACGTACGAAGGGCCGAGAAGAGCTTCACTGCAATGGGAGATTGGATGTGATCTTTGATCTCTAGCATCCGCAATCTGTCTACGGTATCTATCGATGCTGGCACATCCTATTCGTCTACAACCGAACTTTCTCCAGTCATAGTTAGATAACGGTTGATCAGACAACTGTGCCCTCATATCTCTACTTCACTTTCCTATAACTTTCCCGTTACACATGTTCCATACATTCGATCACGAATGCTACAAGCGATTCCATGAAGCTGTACCCCATAACGTATATTTTTCCCACTTATCCCATACTATCTGGGAATATCGATCGATTCTATCTACAGTATCTACAGAAACCCTACCGTATTCCACTCACTGCAAACAGTCTGACATCATAAACTACAGTAACTACCGTAACACATTCTTCAGTTTATGATTGATCTACCGTAATCCTTCCTCACTCACCGCAAACAGCCTGGCAGTCCATCATCAACTGCGGTGCTTGAATGCACAGATGCGTCACGAGCTGCGCTGCGGCCGTGCGAGTTGACACCTAAATGTTGAATTCAAATATTTTTTAGAAGTAAATTAAAGATTAAAGTACAGTTAGCATCGACACTAGATAAATTCCTGACTGATTTGCGCCTCATCTACAAAATAACTATGTACAATTCGTGAAACGAATCAATGTGTGAGCCTTGAACCATAGCCGAAAAAAGAACTGAACTAATTCCTTTTCTTCTTACTTGAGATCTTCAACCAAAGCTACGACTTGTGAGATCGGCGTTTCACCGACAAATCATGAGGCAATGTTCCTAGATCTATCAATGCCGTCTTCATCGCCGATGCACAAACATCAACCTTCACTCTGTTCCGAACAATCAGGTACTTTCTAACATGTACTACCCATTACCTTTAATTTTATTGTGAATATCTTAATTGCTCGGGCAGCTTCCATCAAGTCCTAATCCCCCCCCGCACTAATTTGCTTCTACTTCGACCAAATCCATCCATATTTCACCAATATCTCATAAGCACAATATTCGACTACTCAACAATATTTCCACCATTTTTCGCTTACAAGGGAATGGTAACTGGACTCGGTAAAATTATCGAACCAGACCCATTTGGCATCAAAGTGGACCATGGGAGCAGTCAATTTCCGTCTTCAGAAAGTGCGCATTATTTTTCTAATTAAAGTTATTTACTTAATTAGTTTGCACGCGATTTCGCGCATGCCCGTCTCTTCGATACTTGGCCTGTTCGTAAAGGTGGAGAGACATGACCTCCGTGGCTCAGCAGGGAAGCGCCTGCGCTATCATTCCTTTTGTGGTTGGTTCAATCCCCCTAATGGAAGATCTCTTTTGCTCTCTCTATTTTTGATTATTTTTACATTTTTACTCAATTATCCAGCCTTATTTCAAGGTGGCTACTATTTTTCTTGAAATCTTATTTATGTTTTCATTTGTTAACCCTTTTTCTTGTCTACATTCTAGTTTGATGTAATCAGTCCCCTGAACAAGTGACCCTTGACCGTGTGTGTCACTTTTTGATCTACCTAATTGTCCCTCGAGATATTGATTGACTGAAGCCTCTATAAAAGGCTTTTGACTCGCTTCCCATTCACACCATGTTCTCCCCCAAGTCTGTTTCGGCAGCCCTTGCTACCCATTTCGGCAATGCCCTAGTATCCCCTGCTCCTTCCCCGCTCACTATTGTAAGAAGGCCCACTGTTTTTCATGCTTTGTTATAAATTCTCATCGTTGTGCCTAATTTCCCTTGAATTTAATGATGTTGATGTTGTTGAAGATAATAAATCATTTCAAGCTTGCAACAGGGGAATACGAAATAAACAATGCCGTAGAATGTAAATTAAAATACGAGGACTTGGATTTTTTTCGCTTGGAAACAATAAACTGACAAAAATAGAGAGAGCAAAAGAGATCTTCCATTAGGGGGATTGAACCAACCACAAAAGGAATGATAGCGCAGGCGCTTCCCTGCTGAGCCACGGAGGTCATGTCTCTCCACCTTTACGAACAGGCCAAGTATCGAAGAGACGGGCATGCGCGAAATCGCGTGCAAACTAATTAAGTAAATAACTTTAATTAGAAAAATAATGCGCACTTTCTGAAGACGGAAATTGACTGCTCCCATGGTCCACTTTGATGCCAAATGGGTCTGGTTCGATAATTTTACCGAGTCCAGTTACCATTCCCTTGTTAGAAAAATCATAACATCACTGACCCCCACACTGTTCCTCAACTGCTCTGCAAGTCTTCCCTGTAGTCCCTCCAATTCCTCCTTTCCCACATGTGGGAGTAGTTGTTGCACAGCATGCATGAGAGAAGACGAACCGGCGAGACGAGCTCGAGCGTCGTCCAACTGAGGAAAAATATTATTTAAATTATTATTGATTGTGATTAAATATACTAATTATAAAACTGTCGTCGTCCAACTAAGAAGAATTGCAATATTAATTAATAATTTATATATTTGTTTTCGAAATGCGCGTTGACTGTACTGTTTTAGATAAATGACAGTTTGAATATGAATAAGGGTATTATTCAGGAACTTTGTGTTCATTACAGCAGTGCAACAACATCGACTCAAATGAATAGCACTCAAATGAAGTTGCAATTTTAATTAAAATATTTCATTCACATGTTCGCAATACATCGAAGTTTCTAACAACTGCCTAGTCATATGCGTGCAACGAACATCCACCCAGGGTCTTGAAAAATGCCATTTTGTTAGTTATTTTATTAAACCAAAAGACCACTTTGACAATACATCATTTGCTCAATTCATTCTTAACGGTTAAAAGTGAAACCCACATCCTCCAGGTCTCTCACGTCCGATCGCGCCGCGACGTAGTTCAACTGCCACGGTTCGATCTCTGGAATGGAAAGCAAGTTTAATCAGACTCTATCATTGACTAATAATGACGCTGTGTTCAGCAAACTTTGAATCGAATTATGCGCCTCTCGAAGCATGTGCAACATAATCATTAAAAACAATAATTAATTAAACAATGAGAGTCAATAAAGTAGGAAAATATCGTACCAGAGATGGCATCGAGTAGACAGGGGACGACTTGGGCGATGAATGGTTTCATCTGTTTGCCGCACTGACCCGAGAGATCCACCAGTAGGAGCAGACTGTGATTAATTAATTAAATGCCTACTTAAATTAATCATCCCCCGACTGCATGATAGCATGCTTCTCCAGCCACCTCACCATCTCTTAGCTCCTTTCTTTCATCATCCGATGTAGTCTAGTGGGTATGATTTGCGGCTCTCACCCGCAAGGCCCGCGTTCGATTCACGGCATCGGAACTAATGTTTTGCCAGTTTCCCTTCCCTCTCACTCACCAGAACTGTTTGTTCTTCGCAATGGGCGCATGGGCGGCGCCATCGACGAGAGCGGGAAGAAGGGGAGTGAGAAGGGCGGAGGATCTGAATTGAAATTTTTATCATAATATTTTTTGTATATGCCTTCTCATCCCACCTCCTATTGCATTGTTTTTAGCAGCAGTAGGAAGTAGCACAATTGAAACTCAAACCCGAAAAAACTGTTTTTTTAAAGTTAGTAACGAAACTGAAAACGAAATGACATTTAGCTGAATAACGAAATTGTTTCCAGTCATTAATTTGGTAATGGCGAGCGTTGTCAGTATCACCTGTTTCTAGAGAGTATCCTGAAGAATCACCATTCGACTATTCGTGGAATGCTATTTTTTTCTAATTCCAGTACCATTGCCTTCTCTCAGAGCGAGTGAAACAGAAACCACATACTCGTCAAAATGCTCACAAACACAATAAATCCACCCATCTGACCTCATCGGATTGCTCGATCCGGCCTCATTGAGACACGCCTTCCGAATGGCCATTGCAGCACGATCCGCCGCCTTACGCACTGATTCCTGATGATTTTGGACGATGTTAGTATGTTTTGGTTCAACAGCGAAGATCGATTGATGATACCAAGAAAACTAATAGAGGTACAACTATTGAATCATGAAGCCAGCAGGCCTCTTACGTGCCAATTTCGACAACAAATTTATGAGTAAAGAAGAAACGGTGAATAGAAAGAGTGCTTTTACTTCTTCTTACTATTATTGTTATTTTTAACCACTCTACGTTGGAGATAGATTGAGAGCTCAAGCGCACACTATTTAACTACTGCACCTGTAGCACGAATCCTACATCTAGCGTAAGTGCTCTATTTGAACATGATAACTGGATTTTATGATTTCTAGCTCAAAACAACCAAAAGTCACTCTTGGAATCAAAAGATTGCGATCACTAAAATCAATATCGCTCACCTTAACATCATCCTGCACTCTGAATACGGTAGCCAATGTCTCGGGTAGACGATCGATCATCGATCGAGTACTGTGACCGGAGAGAAGATCCGCGAATGCGAGACAACTGAAGGACAGAGAGGAAACCAAAGAAAAATGATAATTATCGATTGGAAGAGCCATTGCAGTCAGTAATTGAAACGTGGGAATTTCGTGCTTCAGAGGGGGTACTAAATGTGATAGAGGAAACTGGGCGTTTAGCGTATAGCATTACAATAATCACAAATCCCTTATTACAAAACAATTTCCATCCTCACATTCCATGATTCACTGCCTTTAAATGGGGCCATTAATACGACTACCTACGTTTATTTTGTGCTTCGCTGTCCACATCCATTTATCCAAATCCGTAACCAAAGATCAAAGATCATCCCTCCTCACCTCGATTCTCTCACTCTCCATTCGGGATGCGTGAGGGTCGGCGTGATCTCTGCTGCGATGGCATCAGCGAATTCATCCACCTATAATTAATTATATTATATTACTATTTTTGAATTTCAAGTTTTGATCTCCCTATCCTAAGTTGATCTCCCGATCTCCCACCTCTCTGATTACACTCTCACCACCCCATAAACCAGCTTGGTCTCGCGAACTTTTCTCCCCTCTGGCCATCCCTACCTCATCTCCTCCTACGTCTCACCCAAGATCCACCCAGATCGGAAGGCACTGTTCCGACTTTTACAATAATCAGCCCCACATTGGATGGCTGTCTAGCCGGAGGCATCCGAGTTGCAGCCTATATATGTAGCTGGATAGCTGTTAGTCTAACTCTGATTCCAATCAACTCAACCTCTCATTCTACCACACCCTTCTACCGTTCCTACTGTAATCATGTCATCTGATATGCGTATTCGTGTCGAGAGCTACCTTGCCAAGCTGGAGAACCCCGCCAAGGTACGTTTCAATTATCACATCAGAAACGATTAAAAATTCTTTCATTGTTTGAAGTGCGATCTTACAGTCACTAGATAACTCTTCCATTACAGATCGTAAAGTACCTTGCCAAGCTTGCCTACTTGGACATTCCTCAGGATATTCTCAAGACCACTTGCGCCGTTAAGGTAAACTAAACATCTCTAAATTGTCGACGAAAACAAGATAAAATATCAGCCAAGTTGAATGAATTCTCATAGTCCTTGCTTTCCCATTTTTATTCATGTCTGAATACCTCCATTTTCAGACTGTATCCAAGCTATTCGACCACCCAATGTGCGGTAAACTCGCTCGCAGGACTGTGCAGAGATGGCACAAGAGCGCCACTTCCACGACTGTCCCCTCATCTCCTGAGAAGAGCGCGGCAACCCTGGACACGACCCCTAGGTGATTACATTTATACAACTAAATTTTTCAAAATTACATTCATGTAAACATGGTTGCGTATGTGAAACATAAAAGGGGCCAGAGGGCAAGCGAGGTTCCCATTCTCAATAACGCGGTTGGATGTATCGGTCAATTCACATATTTTATACACCGTAATACCCTCCATTTCAGATGGACCCTCTCTCCCGAATGGGCCATCATTCTGGCCACGATTCAATTCGACCCTCTTCCCACTGTCAAGAAGGAGGAAGTGAGCAAGAAGGTTGTCGATGTTGAAGAGCCCGTCGTCAAGAAGGCGCGATACTCTGACGATAAGGAGAACTCCTTCTCCCAGTTCACTTCCAAGAAGGAACGGAGCAAAATGTACTCGGGAAAGGTAGGCAAAACTTCTCCATACTCTATGTCTCTTTCGCACAAATACTTGTTCAAAAATTAACAAATCGAAGCAGCATTAGGGTTATATCAGTTAACAACGATTTTGAGTGTCCCTCTAATCACTCCCATTTCAGTCCTCCTCTCCGCCTCTCTCTACATCTTCCTCTTCCTCCTCCCCACCTCCCATCTCTTCAACCACCTCCACGCTCAAGCGCCCCAATGACAACAAGGCCGTCGAAGAGGCTCGTCTCAAAGAGATTGCAGCTCGAATTGAGAAGAGAAAGGCAGAGGCTCAGGCCAATAATAGGAAGGTGAGGAATCAATCTTCGATTTGACTCACAATTGGTGACATACTCGTCCCAAAACACACGAAAAATCGATAATTTCAGACCGTAATTCTTGGCAAGACAGACTCGCGTGCTCTTTCCTACCGTACCCTCTAACCAACGAGTCACAATAGATCGCCTATTTTTCAACGGTTGTTGCCGATAACATTCTCGCCTAATTACTATTGCCATTATCATTAATTGTTCACTTATTGCATGCCTGATAAAATTTCATAAAATAACGTGTCAGTCGCAATCATTCAATGACTCATTCAACTATCTCTTCTCGACCTATTCTCTCCTAGTTTACACTATCTTCCACTGATTGTAACAACGGGGCGGGCCCAAAGATAAAGAGAGAGAGAGAGAGAGAGAGAGAGAGAGAGAGAGAGAGAGAGAGAGAGAGAGAGAGAGAGAGAGAGAGAGAGAGAGAGAGAGAGAGAGAGAGATAGAGAGAGAGAGAGATGAGAGAGAGAGAGAGAGAAGAGAGAGAGAGAAAGAGAGAGAGAGAAAGAGAGAGAGCAGAGATAGAGAGAAAGAGAGAGAAAGTAGAGAGAGAGAGAGAGAGAGAGATAGAGAGAGAGAGAGAGAGCGAGAGAGAGAGAGAGAGAGAGAGAGAGAGAGAGAGAGAAGAATATCTGCCATTTCTCTCATCATCCGTTCACTTTTCTTTCCTTTTTCCACTGTTCTTTCTGTAAATGTCCAGCCCTTATTTCAATACTCGTCTTCAATAATAATAACAACTACACTTCAGATCCCTACACAATCGCATACTTATTCTTCACTTCAATGACAACATTAATAAAGGTAAGCGAATCTTATGAATCAAAAGAAATAAATGGCATTTAGGCAGTCCAGATGCACTATATTTCTGAGAATTCTACAAGGAGACTACATGCTAAATAAAAAAGAAAGAATAAATATTGCTTGTCGTGGATCGCCAATCAAGTAGATCATATTCGCCCCCTGTTATTGCCCTCCATTTCGCCTAGTCAATTTCATTCCCCCATTGTTATCTTATCGATATCTAGATCCCCTCTTATTCCATGCTTATTTCTCCGTTTCGCCTCTCTCTACTTCGCTCATTTCGCTGGCCCCGTCCTCTAGCTACTGAGGGGCCAGAAGATTCACTAGTTGCTATTTTTTACCTCTTCCCCTTCGTGTGTCTTCTTATTGTGTGTGACTTCGAGTTATAGTGACACAATAAAGAGGCACGCAGGAGGAGGTTGTTCGAGTATTTCGCTATTCGCTGTTGTACTGTGCAGATAAACAGTTGCTCATTATTCCGAACAGAACGTATCTTGCCAGTCTTTCTTGCTGATCTACTTGGTAGATCACCACATTGCTTAATTAATTACCCAAGTAGTCACAATTGCATTAATTACTCAAGTCATGAACGATGTTGAAATAAAAATGTTAATCCGTGTACCTTGTTCACTACAGTCGAATGCACACTACTAACTTACACCAATCCGTCCAGTTTACACTTCAGTTCGGCTCTTGCTCGCTCATTCATTGCAACGTCAGTGAAAAGATAAAAAAGAGCTGGCGGCAAAAATGATCGCCCAGAGAGCGGGAAGAAACGATAGAGTGTTAGACAGCGACAGGAGAAGGGGGGCGAGAGAAGCCACTCGCTTTCCTATTCTAATCAATTGCTTAGCGTTCTATCTTTCTGCTAGTCCTTTATACTCATACTCGTATTCCATGATTATCGTAAATTGCAGATCCATACACGATCCCAATGGAAATTCTACACAGAAGCTGAACTATTTGCAAATCGAAGAACGCTTGAAGAAAGGGTAAGTGTATCAACAACATGCGATTTTAGCTCAAACTTCGAACGGAGCGATGTTTTGTTTGGAATAGTCTGTACCGAATTATATTAATATCGGTACCCAAATACAATAATATAATAATAATATAAATTATAAAATCATTCCATAAATTATAAGTCAGTAATTGATTCCGTCAACTACCGTAATTCCATTATATCACGCACTTCTACTTTCCATTTGAATTCTCCGAGGTTCCCACCGGGAAAAGCTACCGTATCATTCCAATTCTTCCAGGCCTATTTTCTTTCCTTTTTCTCTCTGTTAAACCGTTCACGACGGTTGTTCTTATGATTATTATTATTATTCACCATTTATTGCTCTTTCCACCCATTCCGCGTTACTATTCACCCATTACGGTTTAATTACTCAAGTTTGAGGTCGACTGGGGACTGGGGTTGCAGTCTGTCCTCTACCCGTCACCACTCCGTCCATACCAACCCAAGACGAGTTCTTCGGGGTTGCGTTATCCAATCAACACTCCACCAATCCATCCAACTACCAGGTATTCTATCCGTTCACTCACATCTAGCCCTTCCAATCCAAATACTTCATCCTCCTCCTTTCGTCATTAGTTTCACCCCATTTATTGTAATTGCACATTGTTCAATCACACCGCGACACCTAACCGTTTTTTCCATAATAAGGTGGAGAATCCGGTACATAGTCCATTTCATTTCAGTTCATAAACTGAAATGCTGGAAGAGGCCTCACTGAATATCGAGAAGATGCAAGCGGTAAACAATTTCCAGGCATAATCCACAGCACCGGATGCCTTAATGCACAAGAGAAGCGCTAGTCGTAACAAATAAGCTCGAAGAAAAACTGTGCAAGGTGCCGACCATTTTTTCACAAGATTCACACGTTTCCAGAAAATTGAGAGTGTAACTCGCGTAAATTTTCTCAATGTTTCCTTCAAATCCAATCGAAATGAGCCGATAGATCGAGGATACAATTCTCAAAGTGCTTTAATATCTCAAAAATTAATAAATCAATATTCTTCAGATTGCGACGTCTGCCTGGCAGTTGCAATGTGACAACAACAAAAAAAGAGCAACATCGATCC